>CM062356.1:6827083-8192500 GCA_031216115.1 Senna siamea
GTTTAATTCAAAAAAGTTGATTTAACATCCATTTGATGAATTTTCCATCTTTGTTGAGTAGCCAAAGAAATTATTAATCTTATTGTTTCTAATTGAGCAACAAGAGAAAAATATTCATCTTAATCTATTCCATACTTTTGATTATAGCCTTTTTCTACCAATCTTGCTTTATATCTCTCCATTTCTCCTTTAGCATTTTTTTTTCCTTGTAAACCCATTTCACTCCAATAGCCTCTTGAGCTTGTGGAAGTGTAGCTAGCTCCCAAGTATTGTTGTTGACAATGGCCTTGATTTCATCATCCATGGCTTCTTGACACTCTTTTCTTTGGACTCCATCTTCATATCCTATAGGTTCACAACCAAAAAATAAATATAACATAGTTAGTTCATTCAAATTTTCTATTACCTCATAAACTTATTGGAGGTTTCTCGTGCATGGAGTTCTTTCGCTCGAGCTTATAGATAAGTCTTGATTAGATGATAAAGATGGAGGTGGTGATGAAGGTGGGATTATGATATCTTGAGCTTCTTCACTTCATTCTTAGAAGAGAGGAATTGAATTATGATCTTCATTTACCTTCTTATCCCAATTCCACATCTCTTCTTCATTGAATTCAATATCTTTACTGATGACAATCTTCCTTGTGACTGGATTGTAAAGTTTGTAGCCTTTTGATCTCTTGTCATATCCAATGAACATGAACTTCTCGCTTTTTTTCATCGAGCTTTGAATGCCTTTGATCAGGTATATGAACATAAGCAATGGTCCCAAATATTCAAAGATGAGAGATATTTGGATTTCTCCTGCTCCATACTTCTTGAGGAGTCTTACCATTAAGACTTTTAGTAGAGCAACAATTGGAAATATAAATAGAACAATCAACTACTTCAGCCCAAAATTCTTCAAGCATCTTCTTACTTTTTGGTATACTATAAGCCATTTCAAGTATATTTATATTTTTTCTTTCGACCACACCATTTTTTATGGTAATTGAGGCACTGTTAAAGGACGAAAAATCCTATTTATATCGCAAAATTCATTGAATAATTTTGATGTGAATTTTCCTCCTCTATTGGTCATAAATGCGTTAATTTTATAATTACTATCCTTTTTAAAAAGGGCCTTGAATTTCTTAAATGATCCAAATGCTTCAAATTTTTGTTTTAAAAAATATACCCATGTTTTTCTTGAGAAATCATCAATAAAGAGCACGAAATGCTTGTTATTATCATAAGAGCTTGGAGTTATAGGTCCATAAAAGTCAGCATGGATAAGTTGTAGAGGATCCTTAGCTCTTGTCATTGTCTCCTTTAGAAAAACTTTTCTACAATGCTTTCCAATAAGACATCCTTTAAAAAATTGATTGGGATTTTTTATTGGAGAAAATCCTTTCACCATGCTCTTTCTTGATATTGATTTCAAGCAATCAAAATTTAGATGACCAAACCTTAAGTACCAAAGCGAAGATTTATCTTTGAAACATGCCTTCAAGCACTGGGCATTGTTATTTTGAATTTCAATCAAGAATAATCTATTCTTGTCCATTGGTACTTCAACTATTAATACTCCTTCATGATTTCTCAAATAAAGACTATAATTTTTCATGTGCATATCATAGTCTTTTTCAAGTAATTGTCCCAAACTCAAAATATTGCTTTTTAAATTTGGCACATTATAGACATCAGAAATAAATTGATGACTTCTATCTTTAAGGAGAATTGGATTTTACCTTTTCCTTGAACAGGTATCTTGGAATCATGACCAAAAGTGATGTTTCTATTAATTTGTTCAAGTTCCATGAGCATACTTCTATCACCGCTCATATGATCGCTTGTGCCAATGTCAAGATACCATATGCTCTTCTTTGAACCAAAATTCTCCTTGTGATTAGTTAAGGTGAGCTCCAAATCCTCCTTTACTTCTACAAGATTAGCTTTCTCTTCCACATAGTTAGTGTTTCTACAATTGAACAAATAATGGCCAAATTTTTTTTCATAGTTGTAGCATTGGATTTGAGATTTTTCATACCTTTGATTCTTTCCCTTTTCTATGCTCTCTTTGAGAACTTTCACTACCTTCTTCATGATTATTATGACCACCTCTTCCACTTATTCCTAGACCTCAACCACATCCACATCCACAACCATGTCCATGCCATTCACCTTCTCCATGATTGTCTTTCTTCTCTTTGAGAGTAGCTTTTGAGTAGAGTGCTTACTCTAATCGTTCTTTCACCTTCTTCTTCCTTAGCCTTTCTTCATGTGCTTGTAATGATACCATGAGTTGATCGATAGTCATAGAGCGTATATCTTTCGATTCTTTGATTGTAACAACAATATACTCAAAACTTGGAGTTAGAGATCGAAGAATCTTCTCTATCACTATTGTATCATTCAAAGCTTCTCTATTTATTTTCATTTCATTAACAATAGCCAAAACATGAGTGAAGTAATCAGAAATAAATGCAGAATCCTTCATATGAAAAGATTCTTACACACCTCGAAGATTTTGAATACGCACCTTATTTACTTTATCAATGCCTTCGTAAGCATTTTGAAGGATCTCACCCATTTCCTTAGAAGTGGTCACATTAGAAACCTTTTCAAACATGACATCATATAAACATTGATGTATGAGAGTAAGAGCTTGTTGATCTCTTCTCCTTGCCTTGTGTAATGCCTCCCTTTGGGCAAGGCTTAAGGAAGCCTCATTTTGAGGTTCCTTATAACCTTTCTCTACCATCTCCCATGCACCAGGGGAACCTAGTAGAGCCTTCACACGACTACACCTACTCCTATAGTTATCTTTATTAAGGTGGGGGAGAACATGTTGTTTTCCATAATGATTAGTGTAATGAACCTATCTAGTATTACCATTAATTCTGATATAAACAGATAGATTTGGTACATTCTCTTTATCCTTTACTTAATTAATGTTTGAGCAATTATATCATTTAAATTATATCAAGAAGATTAGGTTCGGGATCTTTTGCTCAGATTAAAAACTTACATGCACAGCATAATAACAAAAATTCTATACTACACAGTGGAAGGTTAACTTTCATACAATTCAAATAATAAGAGTCCAATAATGTCCATTACATTACAATCAATATATATCAGGATATATGAAGTACCTGTCCCTAGGAAGTCAGGAGACAACAATCCTGTCACTCAGACCCTTTTAAAATTTCTAAGATGGACCAGTCCTTCACATATCCATTCCTCGGTTCTTTCCCAATTACATCTCAGGTCCACTGCCAAAAGGATAATCCTAGCTCTAAATGAAGTATGTCTAGACTAAATCCCAAAAATAAGGGTTACAACATCTATTAAACTCAAGAAAGAACTTGATCTCCCGGCCTGCTATGGGTCCGCATCTAATAAATATTAGCATATAATGAGAAACGCAAGTTTCTCAGTAGCTTAACAATTTGGATGTTTAAAAACAACTAATATGTGTAACGACCCCTTAATCTACAATACACTATCCTCTATCTGAGTAGTGGAATCATATGATTTTCAAAATAATTTTTCACTTTTTTCCTTCTTGGGAACGTTAGAGAATCGCTAATGGTTGAGCGTAACCCAAATAGACTTTTTCATTATCCATTCAAATTTTTTCTCAACCCTAAATCCACTACAGCTATACTAAATACACATGCAATCACCACAATAAGCTCTGGAATATTAAAACTAATAAACATAAATAACATATACATCCATTCACGTGCAATCCATCAAAAATTCAGAGATTCAGACATTAATTCCTACCGAGAATCTGGCATAGTCTTCCCTGTAATTTGAATATCTCCCAAATAAAGCTCTACGCACGGTGGACGGAAAACTCCTTGATCTGGGTGCGTGGCAACTCCGTTTGGTGGCTGTGAGCTGTGGGAGGAAGCTAGCAGCTCGGCCTTCCCAATGGCGGGGGCGGTGACGTCGAACGACAGAGATCACGGCTACCGAAGGAAATCACAACGGAGGGAGAAAAAGGGCTTTTCTCGGCGGCGGTGGCACTCGTTGGTGGCCTGGGTTGGTCGCAGGTGGTTAGGGTTGGTGAGCTGCGTCGGTGACTAGGTTAGACTGCGGCGCAGGGCGGCGGCGGTGGCTGCGCGTGGTGGTAAAGGGAGGAGAGAGAAGAGAGAGAGTGTAGAGGGAAGAGAGAGAGGGAAATTGCAAAAATAGAAGGAAATGGTAGAATTTTGGGAAATTTAAAGCCTCTAGGAGCAATTTGGTCTTTTTTCACTTCACTCGGGAAAACTTTTGGATGCCGTCTTCAATTCGAGCTAGGGCACGGGTTCCTATGCAAGAGATTTGGCCTCCGTTTAAGGATCTAAAATCCGATACGCTATCTGTCAATTTCTTAATGCTGGGCTGCATTTTCTTTCATTGGATCAAGTTTCTGACTATGAAAAATTCCTCGGTTTCACCCGTCAACTCCAAAAATTGTGTCAAATTCAATTTTAACAAAATCACAATCAAATTCACCTATTTTAATTATTTTCAAAATTTTGATTATTACAATATGTATCAGGGTGTAAGCACTAAAATGTTTAATTCTACATTCTTGAAAATAAAATAAAACATAACATAATTCATAAATAAAATTGGCAAGCAATGTATGATCAATTTAAATGTCAATGTAAAAATCAGATATCCTCTTTCAAATGAAACATATCCAAATAAAATTATACACGTTATCGCGTGATTAAAAAAATTGCTTATGCATTAACTTTTACATTTATCGATCTAGATTAATTGAGCGCCCTGGTGTGTTATGTGGTCACTAGACCACCTTTATGACATCATCGTGAACACTAAGTCATGGGTATGGAGCGCCTCTGGCCATACCTCACTAGGTTACCCGTGTGGAGCACCTTTGGCCACACCTCGTAATTTGTGAACTCTAGGTCACGGGTATGGAGCATCTTCGGCCACACCTCACTAGGTTACTCGTGTAGAGCACCTTTGACCACACCTCATAATTCATAGACACTTGGCCTTGTACATAAAATCATCGTGAACTCTAGGTCAAGGGTATGGAGCACCTTCGAACACACTTCACTAGGTCACTCGTGTGGAGCACCTTTGGCCACTCTTCAAAATTTGTGGATACTTAGCCACCTATATAACGTAATTGCGAGCACTAGATCATGGGCATAAAGCACCTTCAACCACACCTCGCTAAGCTACCCGTGTGGAGCACCTTTGGATACACCTCGTAATTCGTGGACACTTGGTCACGTATATAGCATAATCACGAGTACTAGGTTATAGTCATGGAGCACCTTCAGTCACACCTCACTAGACTACCCATGTGGAGTACCTTTGGCCACAAATCATAATTCGTGGACACTTGGCCACGTATATAGTGTAATTGCAAGCACTAAGTCATAGGCATACAGCACCTTCGGCCACATCTTGCTAGGCTACCCGTGTGGAGCACCTTTGGCCACACCTCGTAAATCATGGACACTTGGCCACGTATATAATTCTTTAACAACTCTTAGGAGAAATTTTCCTTTTATTGAAAAATAGTACTAGTGTACCTCTGTTTAAAATTCTAAATAATTTAAGAATAAATATCCCTTTCTTGGAAATTAATATTAATGTACACTTCTAAAAAAAAAAATTCTATTGATTTCATGAATGATTTCTCCTTTCTTTGAAAATTATTATAAATGTACATTTCTTGTGAAAGTACTAATATTTTCGAGAATACTTTCTCTTTTCTTGGAATTTAAAATGTGCAATTCTCATGAAAATTCTAGTATTTTCAAAAATAATTTCTCTTTTCTTGGAGATTAATTCCAATGTACATTTCTTACAAAAATTCTATTAATTTCATGAATGATTTCCTTCCTTGAAAATAATAATAATATCCTTTCTTATAAAATTCTACTAATTCAAAAACAATTTCCTTTCTTTTAATAATAAATTCCCATATTTTTCTGTGAATATATATATATATATATTGGCGCATAGCTTCTAGATTCCAAGAATAATTTCATGGACTCGACCTAGGGAGTTTTATTCACTTGGCAATTCCATTTCCTTTCTTGTTGTTCTTTACTTAATATACTTAAAAGGTAGGGTTCTTTCTTTGTGGTCACCATGAAGTTAACACCATTAAACCCTAATCCTTTTTCTAACAATATCTTCATGTTATCTCACCCATCAACATTCCAATAACCCACACATGCTAGCCAACATACATACATTTCAGTCAAGAATGTAAAGACAACTTAAGTTCCATGGAAAGTTTGAATATAAACATTAAATTGCATAACCAGAACATGGAACAAAAGTTTAAATTGTTAGAAAATATACCAAAATGTAGCCCGCAACTCAAGGATGCTGGATTCGGTGTCTGTTCAACGAAACACAATGATTTTGATGGCATTTTTCGACGACAAAGTGCGCGATTGGACAGAATTGTTTTCCTCCATTCTAGGTGTGTGGCGGCGGCGTTCCACTAGCTGGAAGTTGTCGGAGGAAGCTGACAGCTCAAGTTACCCAATGGAGGCGGCAATGTGGCTGGACGGCTTTGAACGATGGAGATCGCGACAGAGCTTTGAAATCGCGACGGGAAGGGAAAAATGCTATTTTTTGGTGGCTGTGGTGGCCGTTGGTCGTTGCAGCGTCGAGCTGAGTTGTTGAACTTTCTGGCAGCGACGGGGGTAATAACTCGGTCGGATGGCGGACAGGCATGTTGAAGATGGTGGACGAGGGTGACACACACGGTGAGAGAAAAGAGAGAGAGAAATGGTGCATGAGAGAAGAAAAATGGGAGGAAATAAGGAGAATTTGAATATTTAAGACATCTAGGGGTATTTTGATCTTTTTTCACTTTGTTCGAGGTAAATTTTGGATGCATTCTTCAATCTAGGCAAGAATATAGGCCCATATGGAAGGAATTTGAAAATCTTTTGAAGACTTTAAGCCTTCCAAAAATATATGCTAAAGTCCTGAAGGCAGATAGAATTTTCTCCGTCAGATAAGATTTTTATTTCGAAAAATTCTCAAATTTTAACTACAAGCTCAGAAAAATACGCTTAATTCAATTCCAACAAAATTTAAAGTTATTTTTTTTTCAATTTAATTTATTTTAAAATTAGGTTGTTACAACTAGAATGACGAAGCTTTGATACCACTTTGTTAGAGCAATGGTGGGCTTATTAGTATTTGGATTAGTTTGATAAGTGGGAGGTTACTGGAAAGAGTATGAGACTCAAGTGGAAGAAAAATTTAAGAAAGAATGCTTTCTATTATATTTTTTGACTAACTGCTTTTAGCTTAATACAATAATGTGTGACTCATTCCTTATTTATAGGACTCAATAGAGAGATTTAGTCTCTTATTTAATATAACTCAGAACTACTACCTATATCTTATAATTAATATATTTTCTATCTACTTTCTTCTTACAACTATTAGATGTTTTTAAATAATGAACTTAAAGAGTATAAGTGAGTCTAAGATATAGAACTCTTTTCTTTAAAAAGTTATTAGGCTAAAATCAAGTTTATTTTTTAATTTTTGTCGGGATATGCTTTTTGTCAAAAAGCACAATTTGACATTTGCTCCTACAATCTGCCAAGAGTTTGGATTAACTTGAATCAATGGCCCCTCTCTTGGAAAGGTAAAGTAGATGGAGGGAATAGAAAATTCATTGCTTTATATGTGAAGCTTTCTCACCAACTAGCTTTCCTTCCACGTGTATTTGAAACAGTCATAAATATATATTATACCCCACAAAGATTCCTTTTTGAAAATTTTAACTTTGAACGGGAAACCAAACTTAAATAAAAAATTAATCAGTTGGGTTAAAACGCACAGAGTAAGAAACTTTGACACTGACAACACATATACGGTACCACATACAGATTCAACATTCGTTACCATAATATAGCGACCCGTACAAGTAGATTGCATAACGCTTCTATACAGACTCATCCAAGTCTCAATCAAGCTACACCGAAAAATTTGGATTTTTTTTCAAATCAACATCATGTTTGAAGTCGTTAGTATTACGGCACTAATTAATTAATTTATTATATGTTGAATTTTTAATTTTAAAAACGATATTAATACCAATAAATTAAAATTTAATGATGTTTGTATATTAATTATTCAAACTTAAATTAACATAATTTTACAATAAAAATTAAATTATTCTTATAATTTTTATTATTTTACTTAATTTTTAATTAATTTATTATTATTTAAAAATTTATAATTAAGTTCATATATAATTTAATAAAATTTTAAGTTAATTTTTATTGTCAAATATTTATTAAAATTATATTAAATTTTATTAATATTACTAACATATAATATCTTAATACTCTAAATATATATGATATATGTTAGTAAATAAAATAAATAAATAATAATATAAAAATAACTTAAATATATAAAATAAAATATAATTTATATTAAGTAATATAAAAATATTGATTTAAATTAAGTAAATTTATAATATTATGATAATATATAATTAATATATTAATAAATTTAACAAAAATTTGACAAAAATTTATAAGTTTAGAAACTAATTTAAAAATTTATTAAATTATAGAGATATACTTAAAAGTTAAGTAAAATTATGAGCACCATGAATAATTTAACCTACAATAAAATAAAAAAATAAAATACCCACAAGCATTTGCTTCCTCGCCAAAATATTAAAGAAAGACCATATATATATATATATATATATATTGATTTGTTTATAGCTGGGGTGAGTCAAAGTCATGCACTTGGCTATTTAGTATTTTACTTGCGGAGAAAGCAAAGAGATGAAAAGCGAAATGCAAAGGAAGCTGCGATTAAATGCAAATTACCAAATATATCATTCATCTTCTTCAGTACAAATAGAAGCCATACTCTTGCCTCAGTTTTCACATAGCAAGTTAAGTTGCACAAATCCACACATACAAAGACATACAAATTTATAGAAGCCACTCTTGTGCCTCAATTTTCATATATCAATATGAGTCTGCTCTCAGCCATATGCTGCTGCTTCATGCCCAACTCGTCTTCTTCATCTTCAAAGGCAAAAGCCACCGAAGACGACCAAAGAAGCTATGCAGTGGAAGCAGGTTCTTTATCACAAAAACCCGAAGAGATTCACAAGTCTTCAGCCCCCGTTGTTGTTTCCTATTTTCCTACTAATTCTCAGCCTTCTCGCTTGTAGTAGTAAGCTCTCTTGAATTAATCCGCACCCAAAGTGATTTTGTTCAATTTTGATTGAATCAGTTAGGATTAATTCGGTTAAAATTGAATAGAATAAAACTGAATTGGATTTGTACAAACTTCTTGTTTGAACTATTAATTGATTTGTTCGATTTTGATTAGACAGCTTGGATTGACTCAATTAAAGTTGGATAGATTTTTTTCTGTTGGCCTGAAAAGTTGGATAGAATTAGATTTCTGTTATTATATCAAAACGCACTTTGTAATAGATTATCAGTTATTTAGTTATTGAGGAATCGTATTTCGAATTTGGGTAGTAGTGAATACTTTTTCTGCAATTTTTGTGTACACGAAGATATTTGATCTAGTGGAAAATTTGAATTTGTAATAAATTTCAATATAAATAAATGATTCTAAAAATTTTAAATATTATATCTGATTAGATATAGATATAATTGTCTAACTATTCACGTATACTGAAATCTATTAGTATGGTTATGAAATATAAATATATAGTTATTCGAAAAATAAAAAAGGCCATTCCTTCTCAAGAATATCAATTAGATCAGTTTCGATTTTAATTATAAACGCAAGGACAAAAGTATATTTATGGCTTTTGTCCCTTTCCATGTGGGAAGCGGAATTACTTCCTTTTTGATACAAAAAGGAAAGGTAAAGTCATTTTGGTCAATTATAAGATAAAAAAAAATACACCGTCAAAATGTGTCAAAATGGCGAATCGACTCAAGTCCGTTAAATAGGTGAATTTATAGAGAAAAAAAGTATTCTGTTTAAAAAGAATATGAAGAGGATAAAATTAATCCGTTTAATTTTTTAAAAAATTTAAAAATAATATTTAAATTAGTTTTAAAATAATTGTAAATATATAAATTTAACATGATTTTATGTGTTAATTCATTATTTTATTTGTGAATAAAATTTAATAAAACATTAATTTAATGTGAGGATAATACTAATTTTAAAAATAAATATATTAATTTAGATATATTATTTTTATCACAATAAATTTAATTTAATTTTTTGTTAAATAAATTAAAAAATTAAAAAATAGAAATATCAATTTTTTATTTGTATTAAAAAATAATTTTAAAATTTTAAAAAAATGACATGTAAATTAGCTCATTTAGCAAGTGAGCTAAAGAGAGAAAACTTAGATTTCATTGTCCAACTCCGCTTAATAAATGGATCGGTCCCATTTGAGACTACTAGAAAAACTCATGGTTTTGTTGAAAAGAAGGTTTGAAATTAGAATGAGGTGGAGTGATGTGGTTTTGAGTATTTAATTTTTTGATTAGCTATTTAAAATTAGAGGGATTGATTGGGTTAGGATAGTTTTAAAACTATCCCAAACTATCAAACACTTCAATTTTCAAATATTTTTTAAATTGGATGATTTTTGGTGATTTTGATTTTTTTTTTGAATTTTTGGTTTCACTTTTATTTTTTTTCCACTTACTTATTTCTATTTTTTTTCTATTATCTACTTGTTTTTTTCCCCTTTAATAATTCTTGTAAAAAACACAACCCTAAAATTCAACTCCCTCAAATTTACATAGCTTTTATATTTTCTCCTAGCTCATTCTTCCTTTTCTTTTTTTTTTCTTTGCAAAAAAATAATATGCAAAATGAAATATGAAAGAAATAATTAATAAATAAGAAAATGACTTTTGACTATATTTTGACTAATTTTTATATTTCTTATGACATTATTATATAAATTCTTTTTCTGTATTTTTATGTTCAATAATTATGTCAATAAAAAGTTATAGAAAATAAATCAACAATAAAACATGATATAGGAGATGTAAAAATTGAAAGTGACAAAAAGAAAAAATAAAATGATATTGGTGTTATGATTACAATTGCTTAAATTAAAATTTTAAAGAAATTATTATTGTAATGGTAGTATTGAAAGTTTTGTCTTTTTAAATTCAAATCACTTTAAGTTCATTAACCATATAGTAATATTTTAACAATAGATTCTAACAATGGAAAGTGATTTACTCTTTTCTTTTCTTTTTTTTTTTTTTAAATCCCAATCATTGTAAGTATGTTGTCTCACTAAATTTGTTCTACTTTTCTTTGCATAATTTTATTAATAATCACTTCACACCACTTTTTTCAAAACTCTCAATCAATTTCCAAATTACATTTTTTTTATTCTTGAGAGAAAAGAAAAGTTTATAATTTTATCAATTTTAACTAAAATACCCTTAGATCTATTATTTATGTAATTAAATATATTTTTGACCAAAATGAAAAAGTTATTTTTAAATTCAAAATAAATTAATTTGATCATATTAAACATAAATTAAAGAATATTCAAAGTAATAATTCTTAAAATATATTATAAAAATTATCATTTTTTTAAAATTAATATCATCTTTAAGGGAATTTTGATTAAAATTGCTGAAATTATAAGTTTTTCTTTAAAAAAACTTATATGCATTTTTTATTTCTTTACTATTAAATTCTCTAATTAAAAAAATAAAAAATATATAATTTTTACAACTCATCACTTTATGACTGAATCTTTTTAAAAAAATTTTATACATATTTTATCACCTAGTAGCAAAAATATAAGAAAATTAAATTTAGTTTTTTTAATCTCTCAAAAAAAGGATTGTAATTGATCCCAAATATAATAAATAATAAAAAAGAGGTGCAAAGTATCATCATTTTATACTATATTTTTTTGAAAAAAGTTAACAATTGGAAGTTTCTCAACTTATACATAAAACTAGATGACTTTCATTGATAACTTCAGCAAATATTGACACAAATTTTCTAATATTATTAGAGAAAATATTACACAATATGAGAAAAAAAATAATGGGAGTGAGAAAAAAAATAATGGGAGTGAGAAAATAAAGAAAATAAAGAAAATAAAAAAGCGCCAGACTTAAAAAAAGAGATGAGAAATAATGAAAAAGAAGCAACAATAGAAAATAAAAAAAAATTAGTAATAAGAACTTGACTTTTGTTTTTTTAACTATCCATTTGTTTTAGATCTCCCTATATATTTTTAAATTATATTATATTTTATATATCTTAATATATAATTTTAAAAATTATAATTAAAAAGTCTAAAATCTTTATATAATTATATAGATATATAAAATTTTTCTTATTTTTTAATTTTTATCAAACTTTTGTGTGTAGTACATGCGAGGGAGTCATTGGCTCATTATAATTAATAGGTTGGCTTTGGTTGGATATAAAGAAAAGAGACGTTGGGATGAGTTGAGAGTTGAGACTACCAAAATGACTTCTGGTGCAAAATTATTGTCCACTATACACATATGATGAAATACTTTGTCCAAACCACATGGAGCAAAATATTCAAACCTGTCGATTAATATTGTCTTTTCTCTTCATTTCACTTTTTCATTTTCTCTTTCATTTGCTCTTTCTTTCTTTATTTTTTATTTTATTTTCCATTTTTTTTCGCTCTTTCCCATTCTTTTTCTATTTTCTCTTTCTGTTTTACCAAGTTTGTTGACTTTTCATTTTCAATTTCTTTTCCTCTCATTGGGGGTTTACTCCTTTTCATCTTCTATTTCTTTTTCTCTCATTGGACCTTCATTCATTCTCGCCTTTTATTTCTTCATCTCTCTTGGGGCCATTCAAATTTATGAAGATAAATTCCTCAACCTTTGTTAGCGAATTGGTGTGAAAATTTTGTTAACAAGATTAGCGAATTTTGTACAATAATTTGTCATCAAGTTTGACAAAACTTTTTGCAATAGTTTATGAATCATATCCGTGAATTTGTGTCAATATTTGATGAGATTATCAGCGAATTTTTAATAGTAAATCTTTATCACTTTTTTACGGTAGAAGTGATATATTTTTGTAAATAAGTTAAAAAGTTGTTACTATTAATTTTTATTAAAAATTTCGATATATGTTCGTATAAGAGTCCATTTTGTTTGTATGCAAAAGATGAAGTACCTCACTGTTAAAAACTAATTTTTATGAACCTGAAAAAGTTATCATCTCTTTATATTATAATTTAAATTTAACAAAAAAAGGTCACGACATGGATTAAAGAGAAAATCGTTAACAAAACTCATGGATTTTTTAAAAAATTTATATAGATCATTATATTATCAAAAGTCACGTGTAATAACTTGTATTCTATTGCCTTTAAAAAAGTAATCAAGTATAAAATAAGTAGTATAAATAAATATTTTTGAGATTTAAAATTATTCTTGGGAACTATTGTTATTCTTAATAAAAATTTTGTAGGGTAGAAGAACAATTTCAGATATCCAAAATTATTTGCATAAATATTTTCTCCCCTTTTTTTCTTTCTCATTTTCTTTTTCTTTTTCTGTCTCCTTTTCTCCTTCCTCCCTATTTTCTTTCTTTTCTTCCCTCTCATGGATGCTCAGCTCTCTCTCCTTGTCACTTTCTTCTTCTTTTCTTCATTCCTTCACAAATCAAGCTCCATCTCTCGCTAGATTCACATTGGCTCTGCTCCCTCTGTGTAACATCTTAATCCTATAGTTCATTTTAGTGTAATTATGATCATAGCTTACATATACAATAGAATTGGTACGTCCTCTATCCGAGTTGATTTTAATTTTTACTAAGTTAATTTAATTAATTGAGTTCTCAATTTTGGTTCTACACTTAGACATCTCACATGATGTGTGTATACAATTGCGTCAAAGGAAGCAAATTAATATAAATAACATGCACATGCAGGAAGTTTTGTATATATATGTGGATTTGATAATAACAATAAATGTATATACAACATCATCTCAAAACAAAAGTAAGAGCTTAACAAATAATCGATTTACCTCCTGAAGACCACCTACCTATTAGTTGTTATTAGTACTATACCATATACATACACACAAAAATTTCTATCCTCTACTGTACAACAAAATATAATTACCCTCCTAGCCTTTCCAAAAACATATGAGGATATGGGCAAAGGATGGAAACATATCAAAAGGAAATTACTCTCTAGCACTCCACTAACCTAACCCTCAGAAGTACCAAGGGATCAATAACCACCCAAAGAATCACTTCATCAAAAAATAAGAAATAGCCCATTTTGGAGACACGAAATATCTCCAATTCCAATTCCAATTCCAATGTACAATATCTAGCCATCTAGACACATTAAAGTACAAGTGAGATAAAATTTTCAATAATAAAGAAAAATCCCAGATTACAATCATTGAAGGAACACATCAATGGCAAACATTCCTTCCTACTTGTAAACAAAGGAGTGAATTAGAGAAGAATAATGAAGGAACTTTTATTTTCTTATTGATAACTTTATAGAGATGAATACATGTATATATAAGCTAAAGCTTAACCATTCACATGCTTAAGTAGAGTTAAGCTAGATCTAACAACCCACTAACTGATAAACTAATGACTAACTAACTCAGTTTTCTATATGCTTGTAGAACAAATATATACACTAACACACCCCTCTCAAACTTATGGAGTTAATGAGGCATCACATACAGTAAGTTTGTCTCTTAACATAAAGAATTAAGGAAAGGAAATAGGCTTAGTTAGACTGTTAGCAACTTGATTTGTTGAAGGAAGATGAACAACTAAGACTTTGTTTTGAATCACCTTTTCTCTGACAAAGTATAAATCAAGCTCTATATGTTTTGTTTGAGAGTGCAATACAAGATTATGGGCTTACATAATAGTACTGAGATTATCACATATTAACATACTTTTGCTAAGTAAGCATAAGAGTATTGTCAGGCATTATTTTAACTTCTATACAAAGAAAATAATGTAAGTCACCAAGGTTCGTAAGATCCAACTCACTATGTAATTTTGAAATTAAGGAAGAGATGTAAGTGCTGCTTCTTCCTGTAATAATAATATTGTCTGCATACACTAGTAGATAAGTGCAATCAGTCAAGGTTAGTCCTACAAATAAAAAGGGTTTTAGCCTTAGGTTTCATACAATATATAATTTTATTTTAGTGATAATAAAATCATTTAACTCAAATACTTAGCTATACAAGAATTAAGTTATTATTTAAATTTATCACATTTAAATTGAAATTGGAAAATAAAATTATTTTTTAAAAATAAAATAAAATCCTTAAAAATAAATTTGTTTCATTAAAAAATAAATGGAAAAGTGCACATGTAAATGCCTTATCAAAGCTTCTTCGTTTTCATATTGCAGGAAAGTGCACATGTAAGAAAATGCTTCATCAAATCTTTTTGATTTTTGTAAAATATTGCCAAAATTTTCACTACAAAAATTGCGTCATTTAGTGACGCTTAAAAAAGTTAACCGCCGCAAAATTCACTTTGTGACGCCTGGTCAACCATTATAGATGCATGTGTTGGGAAGTCATTTAGTGACGCCAGGTCAATCGTTAGATATATATGTATCAAAAAGTTATTGTTAAGTCATTTATGGTAAAATATTATTGTTTTTACTTTTAGATAACTCCATTTAGTTTGATTTCCTAATTATTTTCTACTTTATTAGTCAATCTTACTATTTATAATTCCATAGTATTCACAAATATACATCTTAGTTCTCACTTTTAACAAGCTTACAGTTTAAACTTCTTTGTGGTAAAATAAGTTATGCAGAAACCATAAAAGGATTGGAAGGGGTTAAACATAAACTATTATTAGTACTATTTGTAATTCTTGATTACAGGAAAAGCCACTTTTGATGGGAAATGTTGAGCAAAATTTAGTACACTCAACTTCCATAGTTTCTATCTTCATATGTTGCATCAATATGAGGCATAAGTTAACTAAAGCTTATACTAACATTCTAAGCCTCAAAGGTAGAGACATTTCATCCATGACTTAATAACTTAACTAACCAGGCAAAGTCTTAAATAAATATTTTTCTCACACTAATCACCAGTTAAATCCAACTCGTAAGCCCAAATGCCACTCCATTGCTCCTCCTTAAAGCTATGTATAATCGATTCCTCCTAAAAGTGTGTCTTTAATAAATCATTTGTATATTACTTTTAAAGTTTAGCTTGCGATTCATACAAGTAAATGTTACTTTCTTCTCTTCACATAAATGATGGTGGTTTATTGGCATCTGTCAACTCCCTTTCACTACCCTTTCATCTAACTATATATGTATATAAACCCCTTTGAAATATTTGTTGTAATATTCAACAAAGGCTTAGCTAGTTACATGTTTTAACTAATTAACACAAGCCAAACGAAAGTCCTTCTTTCCTAGTTGTGAAGGCCTAGCTAGTTATCTATGCAATCTTGATGATGATATTATGATCCAGCAGTATGAAATACAGTTATAGTACAAGTATTATAAGAAATAAAGGAAAAAGATGCAACAAACTAGCACTGCTGTAAAGAATCAACAACTCTACAACAAAACGTAAGTGATGCAACAAATAAGCAATGGTGCGATGAAGTAGCAGTGGTCGTGTGACAATTCGTAACAGAGAGTGACGAAGATTAGAGCGAGGGAAGCGAAAATAAAGAGTGAGGAAATTTTTTAGAGCGAGGGAATTTTGGGAATTTTAGGTTTAAGGCATAAGATGATGGGTTTAGGTGCAAGAGATTTTTGTGATAGCTAAAAGCTATCGCTAATGTTATTTTTTTTAAAATATTTTATTTATTAATTTAGTGACACTTTAATTGTCAAAAAATAAAAACAACCGCCACAAAATTAAAACACTTACTGACACTTTCTAAATCATCGCAAAATGCTTTATTTAGTGATGGTTTAAGTGACCCATCATTGAATAAGCGTAAAAAACTTACTTTTTTTTTTGTAGTGTTCATGAAAGGATGCACGTGTAGGAAGATTCTTTCTCAAAACTTTATGATTTCAAATTTTCATATTATATAAAAGTCAAATGTCTATTTAACTCATTTATTGTCCATTATTTTTGCTTATACTAATCACCATTCCTTTTACTTTAAATAAATACTATTTCGTCTTGATTTGTGGATGACTTAAATGAGACTCTCCCTAACAACTAGACGTATCATTAAATGGAAAAAGCTTGGCAATGACTAGAAAATCCCAACGGTTTCCTTGCCCAAAATGATGGAAGCATCATGAGAATAGTCGTTGCCTGACAGGTCAAAACGCCTACTATATCTATGTGAAATTAGAGCACTTAGCCAAGAATTACTTCCAAAGTAAGAAATTGGATGGCGGGCTTAGACCTCAAACTCAGGAAAGATTATACACTCTAAGGAGGTTGTGAACATCATATCTTGTCTAGACCTAACATAAAATAGTAAAAATAAAAATTGATAAATAAAATAAATAAAAAATTATTAAAATAAAATAAAAAGGATCAAGTAAAGAATTAAAAAAATAAAAGTAAAAAACAAAAGGCCCCAAATTAAATCCCTATGAAAAAAATCCCAAATAAGAAAAAGCCCAAAAAGATAAAAATACATATGTGAAAATGAAAGAAAGAAAATATCCAAAAACAAATAAAATAAATAAATAAAATCAAAATCTCATTACATAGCTCAATTTTTGCATATCTTCTCTTCCAAATTGCAATCCCATAAATTCCCTCCATCATCGAATCCCCTTAATTATTTTCATCAATCCCATTAAACTCCATCAATAATTCTCCCAAAATCAAATCATGGTTTTCCTTTTATTTCGCACCTTCCTCTCCTATTTTAAAACACTAGGAAAACAGAGAAAGGGACGGACAAAAATTGAGAGACAAAAGCTTTAGGTAAAATAATACACACACAAAAGAGAGGGGAAGGCACACAAGAATAGAGAGAACTGAGTAAGGAGAGAAAACACGTACACTGAACTGAAAAAAGAGTGGGAGAGCCGAGAGAGAAAGATAGATGAGAGAAGGAGGAAGAAGAAATCACCGCCGCCCGCCGCTACAGCAGCACCGTCCACCTTCGCTGTCCTCCGCCGGCGCTGCAACTTAGCCTATTGCTACCATTGCCCATTTGAGTTAATGCTGTAGTGAAAATTGATTAGTCTTGTATTCTTCCTTATATGTCATGTTTAGTGGGCAACAACATACCATTTTGATTCTTTTAGTTGCAAGGTCACTGTTCAGTGTATGGCAGGTTATCTTTTTTCTAATTGGATTTGTCTAATGTGCTATTACTCATTTAATCAAAGAAAAGAAAACCATCTGATTGCTTTTGGTGACATTACATAAGGCTCCCATTTTTTTACTCAATTTACGTTTTGGGCTTAGATAAAAGGCGTATTGTTATTATTTAAACAAAAGTTATAGCAGCAGTAATATTCGTTGCAGTAATATTAAAACACACTTTAGCAGCGAAAAAACTGCTGCTAAAGGTGCAAAGCAGGTGCCAAGTAGAGAAATGCCAAGCAAAGGATCCAAAATCAGATAAAAGAAGCCTAAGCTTAATTGGAGATTTACATTTAAGACCCCATCATTTCATTATCATATTTATGAGCGAATAATTTTTTTATTTAAAATTTATAATGCAATATGTTTATAATTTTAAGTTTGGTTATTTATTTATGTTACAAATGAATAATGACCACGTAACCAAGAGAAAAACTTTATCATTAAAAAGTAAAAAATAATAATTATATTTTATGATATAATATAATAAAAAAAATGTAATGAGAATATTGAGTTTCATATAAAAAATAAAAAGAATATAATAAAGATGATTCAAATCCAACAATGTTTCTTTCAAATGGATAAAATAAAAAATATATAAAAATAAAAGATAAAATAAATAATTCAATTCCAAGAATGCTTGTTTAAAAAAGGGAAAATAAAAATGTATAAAAGGTGAAATAAAAATAAATAAATAATTATTAGGATAATTTAAATAAATATCCAGACCACTTTATTTTTCAAATTTAATTTAGGATAACCATGTTTATGATAGATTTCCTAAGGTGTCTAACACCTTCTCTAGAAATCAATTAGACTTCCAAACTCAATCTTTATTTTGAGACTAGTTTTGAGCTTTATTTTCTATATTTTTAAAAATAATTTTCAAAAATAATTTTCTACAGTTTTCCAAATATTTCTTAAAAATTTGGTGGCGACTACATTTGTTTAAAATTCATGACTGAAAGACCAATGTCAGGCATGACAGTGGTGAAAGAATCAGATGATTTAATTAAAGGTAAATGTATGATAGGTAATCAATCTTTAATTGCATTATTTGACTATGGTGCATCTCACTCCTTTATTTCTGATAAGCTTGTGAAGGGTCTAAACTTACCTATAACTTCCATTCGTTATGACTTGAATGTCTCCACTCTTATAGTAGGCAATGTTGTTGTTTCCCAAGTTTTTTTGAATTGCCCTGTTATTTTTGGAAATAGATCCTTTCTTGTTGATTTGATTTTCTTACCCATGTATGTTATGGGTATTATTTTTGGGATGAACTAGTTATTTGATAATGATGTGATCTTAGAAAATTGTAGCAAATTTGTGACTTTTATAGATTCAATTACCATGAACAGGGATAAAGAAAGTGGGTTTCCTAAGATCTTCTAAAGTGGAACTATTGAACAAAATTAATCAGATTCCTATTGTTAAGGAATACCCTAATGTATTTCTAAGTGACGTAGCTAGTTTGCCACCCAAAAGAGAAATGGAATTTTTCATTGAGTTGGTTCCTAAAGTGGGACTTATTTCTATAACACCCTATAGGATGCTTCTTATAGATATGAAAGAACTCAATACCCAAATAAAGGACCTCCTATCTAAGGGATTCATTAGACCTAACACTGCATCATTGGGAGCACCAATTCTATTTGTTAAAAAGAAAGATGGTAGTCTCAGGGTGTGTATAGATTATAAATAGTTAAATAGTGTTTTTTTAAAAAAGAAAGATGATAGTCTTAGCGCGTGTATAGATTATAGATAGTTAAACAGGGTGATTGTGAAGAATAAGTACCCACTGCCTATGATAGATGATTTGTTGGATCATCTTGAAGGAGCGATTATTTTCTTCAAGATTTACTTAAGATTAGGATAAGAGAGGAAGATATTCCTAAGACGACCTTTTAGACTAGATATGGGAATTTTGAATTCAGAGTGATGCCTTTTGGTCTAACCAATGCTCTAGTTATTTTTATAGATTACATAAATCGTATCTTTATACCCTACCTTGATAAATTTGTCTTAGTATTTATTGATGATATTCTTGTATATTCCATAAATAAGTAAGGGCATGAAGAGCACCTTAGGACCTAATAATTTTCAAAATGGTCAAGAGCCAAAATCTAGAATAACCAAGTTACAGAGGACATACAAAACAGAGAGAGGGTTAAAGCCACCAAGAAGCCCGAGGGGCCCCTTTGTGAACTTCAATGCCTAAGTTAGGAGGGGTGGATAATAGAGATAATAGATGAGTTATTGTGTATGAATCATACTTGGGGGATCCTTATATATTAGTTTTAGAAATCTTCTAGAGATAATATCAAGATTAACACTCTTGGTTAAGTAAAGGCGATTGCGGGGATCTACTTGCCCAAGGCCGATCGAGGAGATTAGATGCTTATATGGGCGATTGGTATGCCACATGGCGGTAATATATAAGTCCCCCAAATCTATAGGTGTGAGCACTTGTAGACTTATAGGCCTAAGAGCGTGGTTCCCCTCAAGGAAAAAATAAAGTTTAGGGGACGAATGCCCACTTTAGTTGTTAGAGGGGTATACCCTTTTAATGGTTTAGTATGGCAGAATGCTTAAATTAGTTTATGGGTCTCCTAGTTTAGAGGTGACGTTATTTTGTAGGGGTTGGTATGGTATGCCTGTTTTGCTTAAGGCTATCAAGTGTATTTCGCAACAGGTATGCTAAGAATAGTAAAACTTATGTTCATCTATTTAATATGCTTAAAAGAATTTAGGTGAATGTCCTAACATGTAGGAGGGATTTCCTTATTGGTTTGAGTGTTAACCATCTGGGTTGAGCTCAAGTTTCAGCTTACAATTTTGCAAAATTTTTTTCTTGTTTTTGCTAGTCTCCCAGTACGAGTAAGGGAGCTTATCTATTGGATTAGACTGAAAAGGCTAATAGGCAGCATATCCATCTTTTAAGAGCCTGCGCTTAGAGAACATAGTTTGAATATGCACATAAAGGATAGGATCCTCTTTTAAAGAGGTGTACATTTTGCTTTTAGGCAAAGCTTACTTAATATTCACTCTCCCCCTATATGAAGGGAATAGTTGCCTAGATGGGCAAGATGGTTAAATGAGTTGGGATGATCTTTAAGGGTTGATCGCCCTTAATGGTGCCACAATGATTTCCAAACAGTCAAGGATTGTCTTTTGATCTTTTAGTAAGATCAAGAGGCCAGTGGTGGAGCTTTCAAAGCTTTTAAAGGTCAAGGATCTTCTTTTTGATCCATTAGCAGGGGTTGCTAAGCATATGATGGAAGCTAACAAAGCTTTCAAGGAAAGGAATCGCTAGATGATCTCTTAGCAAGGTTTCAAGTAACCTTAGAACATTTGGATCGCTCGGTAGGGCTAGGCCTCTTAAAGCGGTTAGGTTCCATAATGAGTTTTGATTGGTTGAGGTAGTTAAATTGCCATGCAAAGATGGATTTGATTGGGACAATTGAATCGCCTAGTGAGGTAAGTTTACACATAGAGGTTAGGCAAATTGGTGAGATGGATCGCTTAGGTGGCATTTAGATCACTTAAAAAGGTTGGATTGTTGAAGGTGATTTGATCACCTATCAAGGAGTATTGCTTGAGAATGGTTGATTACCCAAATAGATTGGATTGCTTGGGGCACTTAGATCGCCTAACAAGGAGAGTTTTCTCAAGGTGATGGATTACCCAATGAGGTTTATTTTCTTAGGGCAATGGATCACCCGATGAGGATAGGTTACTCAAGGTAATAGATCTCCCAGAGAAGTTTTCTTAAGGTAGTGGTCGCTGACAAGACTGGTAGAAGCTAAAATGGTTTCTTTTAAGGATCTATGTCTGATCCCTTTCATAGGGGCCGAAAGGCTTGTAAAAGCAAAAAATTCTTTCCATGAGTGAGTCGAATCTCTATTTAATCCTTTTCATGAAGGATGAATAATCGATGAAAGTTAAAAAGGTTTTGTGTTCGAGGATTGCCTTTTGATCCTTGGATAGAGGTTATAGGATCCTCATTAAATAAAGGCCATGGTGAAAGCTAGGTAGCTTATTGTTATCATTAGATTGTTCTTAGGTCCTTAGGCAAAGGTCGAAAGGTCTATGTAAGTTGATAAGCTGAGTTTGAGGATCACCTTTTAATCCTTTTGGCAGATGTCATTGGATTGCTCTTTTACGCTTAAACGGAGGCCGAAAAGCTAATATAAGCTAAAAAGTTGAGTTTAAGGATCATCTTTTAATCCTTTTAGATCACTCTTCAACCATTAGGTGGACACCAAAAGGCCGATGTAATAAATCTGGGTTTGATGATTGCCTTTTGAATCTTTTTAAAGATGCCATTGGATCACTCTTTGACCTCTAGGCAGAGGCCGAAATGTCAATGTAAGCTAAAAAGCTGAGTTTGAGGATTGCCTTTTGATCCTTTTGGCGAATGTCATCAAATCACTCTTTGACCCTTAGGCAGAGGCTGAAAAGTTGATGAAAGCTGAAAAAATATTTTTGGATCATCTCTTAATTCTTTTTCAGATGTCGTAAGATCACTCCTTGATAAGGGCCATTGGAAGCTAAAAATCTTCTTGAGTACAAGGATAATCTTTTGATCCTTTTATAGATGCCATCAAATCGCTCTTTGATCCTTGGGAGGAACCAAAATTCCAGTGGTGGAAACTAAAAAGCTTTCTGTGAGGAAGTGTATAACCTGTAAGGGAGTATACTAAAAAGGACATGATATGGTGTTTGTTCTACCACTCCCCTATTCTGTATGTTCAAATTGGGAGTGATTTGTCATGCTTGGTCGATTGCTTGGAGGATGATCATTAAGATCTGATCATTCTTGGCAAGGTTTGATCACTCTATGATGTTAGATGATTGAGGATTAATCACTTATGAATGATTTATGAAGTTAGATCACCTAAAAGATGATTGGAAAAATCAAATCACTTGATGGATGATCAATGAAGTTATAATGCCTAACATGATGAGTGAAGTTAGTTCGCCTAAAATATGATTGAAAAGGTTAGATCTCTTAACAAATGATCAGCAAAATTAAATCACATGTCAGATGATCAGTGATATCAAATTTTGTAATAGATGATCTGCAAAATTAGATAGCCTGACAGATGATGGGTGAAGTTAGATTTCTTGATAGATGATCAATGAGGTCAAATCGCTTGATAAATTATTGACAAAGTTAGATCGCTTAAATGATTGACGAGATCGAATCGCCTAATAGATGATTGGGGAAGTTAAATCACTTGACAGATGATGGATGAAATCAAATTGCCTAACATATTATCGATGAAGTCAAATCGCCTTATTGGTAGGATGCTAAAAAGCTATCTTAGGGGCAATCAGACCTATATTAAGGTCGATAGGTTCATGGTGGTCGCTTGGTGAGCTTTGGTAAATTCCATAAGTCAAATAATGAGATTTGAAAAAAATTCTTTGAGGCAAAGGGTTGACATCCCATTCTTTGATGGGGGCAAAAATACCAAGGGTAGAAGTTAACATAGCTTTCCGTAAGGCAAAAGATTGTCAATCAATTTCTTGGAATGGACCAAGGAAGTTGAAAAGCTATCCTTCAAGCAGAGAATCATCAGGGGCTGAAAATGTTAAATAAGGGATCTGAAGATCTATCCTTAAGGTAGGGAATCATTTATCGATCACCTGGCGAGGGTTAAGAGGCCAAAGAAGGAAGCTAAATAGTTATTCTTGAGCTAAGGAATCATTTATCGATCAACTGGTAAGGCTCGAGAGGCCAAAGAAGAAAGTTAAAGAGCTATCTTTGATAAGGGATCATGTATTGATCACCTAGCAAGGGCCAAGAGGTCAGAGAAAGAAGCCAAAGAATTATCTTGTAGGTATGCAATCGTCCACCAATTCACCTAACAAGGGCCAAAAACTAGAAAAGGAAGTTAAAAAGCTATTATGTAGGCAAGGAATCATCTACCGATCGCCTTGCGAGGGCTAAAAGGTTAAAGAAGGAAGTTAAGATATTATCTTTAAGGCATGGGATCGTTTATCTATCACTTAGAGAGAGTTGAGAGGTTGGAAAAGGAAGCTGAAGATCTATCCTATTGACAGGAAATCGTCCACTGATTTACCTGATAGGGGCCAAGTGTTGAAAAAGGAAGTTAAAAAGCTATCATATAGGTAGGAGACTGTATACCAATCTCCTAGTGAGGGCTAAGAAGCTGAAGAAGGAAGCTATAAAGCTATCTTTGTGGCAAGGGATCGTTTTATCGATGGCTTGCTAAGGGCCGAGAGGCTAAAGAAAGAAACTGAAGAGCTATCCTATAGGTAGGCAATCATCCACCGATTTACCTAACAAGGGCCAAAGGTTGGAAAAGGAATCTCATAAGCTATTTTGTAGGTAGGGGATCATCCACTGATCACCTAGCGAGGGTCGAGAGACCTAAGAAGGAAACTAAATAGCTATCCTTGAGGCAGAGGATCATTGGTTGATCCTTTTTTTGGAGGCTAAAAGGCCAATTGTGGAAGCTAAAAATGCTTTTTGTGAGACTGACAATCACTTAGGTGGGCATTGAAAAGTCAGGCGGGGTGCTGAAGAGTAACCCTAGTGACGAAAGATGATCGATGATGGTTGGTAAGCCTTGTCTATTACCTTGTTTAGATGGTCATAAAACCCTCTTTTCTTTCTTAAATTTTAAACAAAAACTGAGCTATTAGAAGAATTTAAAATTATATGGTGTATAAGTATGCCAACATTGATTAGTCATTAAGTCTATGATGAAAATAAGGAATACTAAGTATTAATTAATTAAAATGTCCAGTGATTTTTTTCAAAAAATTGGTGTAGAGATGTTAAAGTTGGGCTTTTATTAAAGCTCTAAAGTAATATGTAGTTCATATATATACTAATAAAAAATTTAGTAGCCACTAATGTTGCTCAATTTAAAACATACAGGAATTTGAAAGAATCACATATTGCTCAAAGTAAATGTACTATTACCAAAAGGTAAACATATTAGCATATATGTGTATAAGGGGGGATCACGTGACAATGGCGAGCCATAAGGCGAATGTGTGGTAGTGGCAAGCCATAGTGCAAAAGAGGCTAATGCTCCCAAAGGGGAATTAAGGACTTATCATAATCGATATGGTTTCTTTTTCAAGAAACAATCAAAGAAAGAGAATAATGCTCCCAAAAGGGAGTGAATGGTTGATCATAAAATATTGATATAATTTATTTTTTTAAGAAACAATAGAAGATAGAAAAATACTCTCCAAGGGGAGTGAATGATTGATCATAAATGATTGATATAGTTTCATTTTTCAAGAAATAATTGAAGAGAGAGAATATTGAGAGCTCCAAATGAATCTTGCAGGGTCATGGATTATGAGGAATTTGAACCATAAATAATATAGAGAATTACATAAAGAAATTTCTTGTTGCATGTGCAATAGGAGACATGGATGATGGGGCATGTGCATGATGAAGCATATAAAAGAATGCATAAATAAATGGCTTACAGCATGTGTATTTGAAGATGTAAAAAGAAAAAAAAATCAATGATTGGATTATCCAAGGAGATATAACCTCTTCCTTACAAATAAAATTGTGAATTAGAGGTTCTTGAAAATCTTGAGAGCTCTAAATGAAACTTGGAGAGAATATTGAGGAGTTTGAGGCTTTGACAGCCTAGAAAATTTCTAGAGAGTGTGTAGTCAAAGTGAGACCAAGGTGGGCACCACTGATAATTCTCGAAATGGTCAATAGCCAAAATTTTGGAATATCCAAGTTGCCAAGGACTTACAAAACAAGAGATAGGGTTAAAGCTACCAAGAAGTTTGTGAAACCCCTTGTGGACTCTGACGCTTAAGACAGTATGGGGTGGAGAACAAAGAGAATATATGAGTTATTGTGTTTAAAGAATACCTGGGGCTCCTTTCATAATAGTTTTAGGAGTCTTATAGAAGAAATATCAAGATTAGAACTCTTAGTTAGGTAAGGACAATGATCTGTCTACCTAATGTCGATTAGGGAGATTGGGTGTTTTTATTGGCGATCAGTATGCCATGTTGTAGAATATTAGATGTGGACTAATCTAGATATATCAGGGCTGTACTTCAGATCTTGAGAGAGAAAAAACTGTATACCAAGCTAGAAAAGTGTGATTTTTGGCTTCAAGGGGTAAAACTTTTAGGGCATGTTATCACCAAAGATGGGGTAGCTGTAGATCTTAGTAAAATTAAAGCAGTAATGAAGTGGGAGACCACTAAGATAGTGAGTGAAATCCGTAGTTTCCTGGGATTGGCAGGACACTATCGGAGGCTTATCCAAGGATTTTTGAAACTCAAAATGGAGTCCACATAGTCACCTACTTGCATGTCATCATTATCATTACGAAAAAAGATCAAATTTTATAAAAATAAGTTGGAGAGAAAGATAAAGAATAAAAAGAAAATAGATATGATATTACTTAAGAGCCAAGAGATGAAATAGAAAATGATTTGGGTGAGGAAAATATTAAGCAATCTAAGTGGATGATAATTATAAGTGAACTTAACAAAGCCAAAGAGACAATCACAATACAATGACACTAAACTCCCATCTTTTGGGACTTTGCATTAACTAGACACACACACTCTAAAGTGAAAAGTTCATAATGATTCGATTCAGGGGAGGAAATAATCGCCTTTTTTCTTCATGTATGAAACAAAATAAAGTTAGATAATAGTGTCTTATATCTTTACTATTAAATTCTATAATTAAAATAAAAATAAGTGTAAAACGTTAAGAAAAAGGCTACTCATAATTAAAGTATTAAGTTTTAAAAGACGTTCTATATCATTTTATAGTTACAAAACCTAGTAAAAATATATAAAATAGTATCTATATAATTACTTTTTTAATAAAAAATACATTTTAAAAATGAATTTTTGTTCATCACATTGAGGTAGTTGTCCAATTTTTTTAATTTAAAGGATTGATTATTTTATTATTATCATTATTCATATATATATATATATGTATATTATTCCAAGAATGAGGGTTTGAACTTGGAAGTATAGAGCAATCAAGGGATCATTCACTAGGAAGTTCTTAGTAAAGAAGAAGTGAACACTGCAGGGAGGCTATAAGACAAGAGAGCTTAAATTTTAGTAAATCTAATATGTTTTTACTAAGCTTAAAGATTTCTACAAGTATCTGAAAAAGCACTATGCATAAGATTATAAAGAAGTGTGTAAAAAAAAAGCCCTATTCTCTCAAGGTAAGGGGTCTATTTATAGTGGAGAGGGGAGTGACCAATTACTAATTGATAGGCCATACCTTGAAAAGGTGAATAACTGCATGCACATTCCATAATGTGATAGTGGGGTTAGGTAGTGGTCCAAAATTAAGGGGAGTGGGAGATTGTGGATAAGTAGTACATGGGAGGCAGGCGGGTGATGGGTAGGCGAATGATGGATAGGTGAGCGATGCCAATGGTTGATAATGCACCTAATGGTAAGATGTGAAGTGGCTAGTACTAGGACTCTGATTCCTCTAAGAGGCTAAAGGGTATTCTGTAGTGTTGGCTTAGTTAAGGGAAGGGGTTTAAGCTCAATAAAACAATAATTGATTTACCAAAAGTTAAACTCTTACCTAACCTACTTGAAACGATCATACTTGAGCACGAAGGACCTTTACATCAATCTTACCAAGCCACTCCTTAGGAATGTTTCTAGGGCAAAAAGAGGATGAAAATCACTCCTTCACGGCATCACCAACATCTTCTAAGTTGGGTGTTGCAAATAGCACTTGGCTTACATTGAACTTACTTAGAGAGCATTGCTTCCTCGTGAAGCTAGAGTAACCTTGACATGGTTCCTCTCAAGTCAGCACTGCACTAGCCTTGAGGGAAGGGATGACTCGAATCACTCTTTCATGGCATCGCCAACCTTGTTTAAAAGTTAGGTGTTGCGAGTGGCACTTGGCCTACACCAAACCTACTTTAAGAGTGTTGCTTCCTTACAAAGTCAGAGTAACCTTGGCGTGGTTCCTCTCAAGTTAGCACTGTGATGGCTTTAAGGGAGGGAATGGCCCTATTGCACTTTCCAGTACCTTATACTTTTTAAAGGAGGAGTGAGGTATCTTAGTTTACTTTTCGGTAGAAGAATTCACTAAGCGCCCTAAAGCACTTTGCTCAAAAAGGGTATTATCACTAGGAATTTTGTTGGGACTAGATGTCGAATTTGTGACAAAGCCTAAGGCGAGGAACTCTATAGAGCCCAAGGTAAGACACTCTATAAGCCCTTGGGTAAGCCATAGTACCACAGCTAGATATCTAGTGTCTTACTCATGTTTATTGTCTAAATGACAGATCATGCAAAGTATGAGAAATAGACATACCTTCTATTTTTATGTGAAGGCACCTTTTTATTAGGTAGAAACACCTCTTTTTACTCAGAGGAGAGCATCTCTTCTACTTACATAGGAGTTGTCCTACTTAAGAAAAGGTGTCACCCACCTCTTTTTAAAGAAGAGGGACCGTCCCGCCTCCTCTTCAAGGGAGAGAGGTACACACCTCATAATTTATATAAATATAGTAATTTATATTAAATGTTTTAAAAAAAAATTTATTTTCGTTGTTATTATTTTTAATGGTTAATATTATATATATTATTAATTAGTTTAGTACGTAAACTGTGAATTACTTTTTCTTCTCATGCATAAATTTATTTTCAATTAAAAAATAATTTTACAAAAAAATTATTGTTAATTAAAGTACACATAAATATTAGTGAATTCTTTACCATAATGATACCATTAAAATTTGCTGGTACCTAACATCTTTGGTCTTTATCTTCTTTAGTTTTTGTTCTTAAATTTTGTTCATTCTAACACTGCATTTTAATTCTATATCTTTAGCCTTTATGGGATGATACGGTTTTGTAATTCTGAGGTAAATCTTGATATATTGCTTTGGGAGTTTATTTAATTTGTAATAATCCTAAATGAGATTGAAATTAAACTCTAATAAATTTTAATTTAAAATTAAAAATATATACTAGAAGTTTTACATGCATATACACAATATTTTTTATTTTTAAAATATATTATAAAATAGTTATTATTACATGCCTCTATTTTAATGTGTTTGGTTTGTGGAAAAATTTTCAATTTTCAATTTTTAGTTTTCTATTTTTATTTTTTAAAATTAGTTTTCATTTTTAAGTTTTCAAAATTTTAAAAATAAATTTATTATTTGAAGTTAAATTTTTTTATATTTATTTTTAAGTTGAATGATTTAATGACTATAATATTTTATTAATTTTTAACTATTATTAAATGATAACATTTATATGATTGACGAATTTATTTTCTTAAAAAATAACATTGTTCATTATTTAAAATGTTGAAAACGTCTTTTCAGAGGTTTCTTGCTTTCAGTCTATTTTTAAAAATATTTTTACAAAATATTTTTTATTAAATTTTATCAAATACATTTTCAGTCACATTTTTTTGCTTATATGGGCTTGCCAACCCTCCCTTCACTAGCCCAGAAGTTAATGGATCATGGCATATCATCTTAGACCTTTGCTGTAGCCATTGAGCGACGGACCACACCTCAACAACTTATAGTGAGTACAATCAATATCATCATTTTTCCTTTTTCAATAGTTAAGATTAATTAATTTTTCAGCTAAAATTTTAGAAGTTCATATGGGATTTGTTTTCAGATTTCTTTTATGTGCAATAGATGCTTTTAGGCTTAAAATTTCTGGGTATCATTTCTAATAATTGATTGTACATATATTTGCAATACTGCAGGTCTTTTCAGAATCGAAGGATCTTGCTGATAAAATTACATCTGCCCAGTTAGTGTCGCCAACACTCATCATTAAGTTGTGGCCCTATCACCATTTTGGCCACTTTATTCAAAATAAGAACCTTGTTTGCTGCAGGAATCATAGACATTATTGGTGTAATCTACTGGGAAACTTGTGAAGAATTGGAGATGAATGTGACCCCTTGGTGAGATATTTGTGGAGATGTTAAATTCATTGGAGGCAAAATACCAAGCACTCAAGCGAGTACTCTGATGCTTTTTGACAATAGAGAACTTACTTCCATGGCAAATTTGAAGTGATAATATTTATTGGAGTAATTGTTGTTTCAGATTGAGCAGAAGGGGGTCAAAACTGTAATATCTGATTTCACATGTTGGAGATTGGGATGGTTATATTTTCTTTCAGAATCTCAAGCTCCGAGGTGAAAATTTTAATCTGATTTCTCATTTGAAAAGAATACGAAAAAAGAATCAAACAGGTTCCGTGGTCAGAATTTGCGTTTCAAGTCTCATTGTTTTGAGTTATATTAATACGTGACTGGATTCGTTCAGCTTTTCAATGTTGCTTTGCGTAGTCATTCCTTCTATAATCATACTTATGTTCTTGTAATTAAACATTCCATAGCTATGGTTAGTAATTTTATTTATTGTACCAACAAGTATCATAGTATCCAGAATCGAGTGATGCAGCCATTCAAATTGAGTTTTTAGTATTTAATCACAATTCCATTTGTTTTTCTTATTCATCAGTTTTTCAACATAAACTACTAACCAGTATCAACAGAGTTCAGTTCCGGATGAGAAAAGCCATGATCAATACATTTATTGTTGGGTCACTTTGAGACTTGAGTATGGTAATACATTATCATAGTAGATTTGTTTGTATTACATTACAGGACGAGAAAAGCCAGAGTTCAGTTCAGAATGTCTCTGTTCTATCACTTACTCCTCTCGGTTCTTTAAGCATCTTTATTGCCTGGACACAAATACCATAGTTGATAATGGTTTTCCCCCTTTCCCTACTAGAGAGTTATACATGTCGATAATGCAATAAGATTCCTTCAAATTTCCATTAACACAAAAATTTTTGGGCCATTAGGGACCCAATAGCACCATATTATATGGTACGTAGATGCCAAGTTGTAGTAGAGGACAGGCACAAGTCTATAAGCTGCTGCGGCTGCTGCTGATTTGGCTTTCTGATAAGACATTGGGCAAAGTTACCAGCAAGCATAGCCTCACATTCAGATTTGGTCTTCAATTGGTTGATTTAGCTTTACATAAATTTAAGCTTGAGCTGTATATTTAGGTATCAGACTCAACTTGAAGATTATGGACATGGTTGATTCTGTTTATTATTATTATTATTATTTTTAAAAATATTTTACAAAATTAATTTAAGAATTCATGTTAATATTATTTTCATATATGCCACTAATAAAAATACTTCTTATCTTTATTTTTTGTTTGAAAAAATATAAACTTAAAAACATCTTTTAATTATTTTGTGTTTTACAATTTTTTTTTATTTTCACTAAAAAACAATTCAAACAAATTTTTTGAACAAAAAGTCAAGAACAGTTTGAAAACATTTTTCAAATAGGCCATACATATTTAAGTAAACTTGATTGTTAAAATTTAAGAATAAGTAAAGTAGTTATATTATAAATAGACAAGTAAACATATTAAATACAAAATTATATTTAAGATATACTTATTAATGATTTACTTAGTCTACCTATTTTTGATAAACTAATTCAACCTAAGGTTTTTTTGTTTCTCCTCTTATATATACTAACTGGTGATTCAGATGACACCCTTTCATTTTACAGATTGCCAATAATGCAGTACAGTGTAATCCCAGCTTTAAGTTACTATCATAATGTTTCTAATATTTTCCACTTATATGCTAATACCCTTCCAATTCCATGTGCAGTTTCTTCTAGTTTGTGACTTTATGATCTGTAGAGAACTCCAGCTGAATTATATAGCAGCAACAGTAGTTTGAGATGATCTTTAAGACCCAAAAAAATTAAAAAAACTCAATAATACACAACTAATAATTTATAAAATATACACATGATTATATAATGCAATACAAACATTTACATGAAACTAGATAAACATGTACCCTTTACAAGCTCTTTGTATAAAGAATTAAAGAATGATATTGAGTATGTTTTAGGAATAATTAAGTACTTCAGTTTGACAGAGATTCTTGAGTACAATATAGTGTTTGCACATGCAATGGCAAGGATTTCATCTCTACATTTTGACCTAATAGATTAAATCCTAGCCATTAAATGTATAAAACCATATTGTACCTAAAAATTTTTAATGTCCTAAAACCGATAAGAGGTCCAACTCCTCATAGAAAAAAACCTAAAAGATTGCATTAAAGAACCATTGTAGTATTGGCCAAAATTAAAGTTCGCTTCCTTGTGGGGGAAATTGGTTACATAGAAGCACGAGAGTCATTGCACATGCACTCAGGGACGGGATATTTGGTGACATCCCTCTCACCCTTGCTTGTTTTGAGTTCTGGCTGCCCTAATGAGTCTCTATGTAATTCATTGATGATCCTGTTAAACTCTCTTTCTAGAAGGGAAGAATTTAGAAGATAAGGGAGCATATGCCTGATTTTTGGGGTTATGTATTTTTTGTGCCCTGCATAAGCATGATGACCCTGCAAATTCATCACCGTAATTTGATAATGAATGAATTTTGTATGATATATGAACCATGAACCAGAAATTTAAGAGTTCATCCACCAAGCATACCTGAATTGTTGACCTATTGAATATTTGGCTCTTAAAGACATTTTAATGATAACAAATAAATTGAACTATTTTTAAAAAATCAAGTCCAAAGGCTCATCAAGGCAAATCAAGAAGAACAAGAAATTAGATAAGTAATTAGGACTTAAAATTGTAAGGACATAATAGAAACTTGAGCTCAAAAATCTTTTCCAAACGTTTGAGATTGTTTTCCAAAGATTAGGTGGCTTTTTCGAAGTAAACATTTCATTCAAAAGACAAAACTCTCACCTAGTAGTCGACTTGCACATGTAGCAATCAACTGGTAGATATACAGCTTTATAAATTGCAAACAGAAAGTCACCAGTCGACTGCCAGAAACTTAACAGTCGACTGATAGCCAATAGAGAGCTACCAGTTGACCGCTAGAAGCAAACAGTCGACTGATAGACCATTAACATTTGAAAAATCTACACTAGAGGCACGACAGTCGACTACCAAGGTATAGTAACTGACGACCATATTATAAATTTGAAAAATTCTTCCCTCCAGAAAGTCACCAGTTGACTGTCAAAAAATAGTAGCCGACTGCCATGGCAGTATTTTGAAAAATGAACTTTCCAAAATATCACCAATCGACTGATGCATACTGCATTGCGAAAAATTTGAATTTAAAAATACGATAATCGACTGACATATCATAGCAATCGACTTGCAAGTTGCAAAGATGACATTAGGTTAAGTACAAACGACTATTTTTATAGAGATTACATCTGATTTATTTTTTGAGCAAAATTTTAATCTTTTATCTTGCAAAAACTCTATATATAGAGCCTCTGAAAAGCATCAAAACACAGAGAAAAACACAGAATAAAAATCATCTTCTAAAAATTATTTGAGCTCTATTTACTATTATTTTCATTAGTTTTTCTTCTGTAAAATCTACTCTGATTGAAAGAGTTTCTGAGTTGATAAACTTTCTTCATCTAAATTGAGAGCTATCAAAGAAAGGTTTTTCTTGTATAGATTAAAAGAGAAAAAATTTATAGTGGCTCACAAGTGTCTTTGTTAAACTTGTGATAATAGTGAAAAATCTCAAGTGTTGCTTAAAAACTAGATGTAGGCTTGTTGATAAGATGAACCAAAATAAATCTCTGCGTGTTTTAACTTTTGTATATTATCTTCTATATTTACTTTTTAATAATTTATCTGCTGTCATAATTAATTTTTGCTACTAAAATTTCCTTCTTGTTAAAACTACTCTTGATACTTTATTTTGAATTAATTTAACTGAATCACTTTCTGCTCTTACTATAAGTCTTCTACATTTTTGCTTGAGCTAATTTTAAATTTTTTTAACACTCAATTCACAGCATATTGGGTGTGGCAACCATTTCTAATATGAATTACTTGGCCTATAATACCTCCATATTAGGGATACCCTTAATTATTAAAGAAAATGAAAATTAGATCCACATATATCTAAAGAAAAATTTAATAGGGGACAAATAATATCGGAAGAGGAAAATAAGAAATAAAAGGGATTAAGAAAATTGAGAGTGGAGAAATTACCCAAAGGAGACACTCAAGGAAGGAAATTCTCAACCACATCAACTCAGATGTTATTCCCATTAGTAACCCATCTATGGAAAATTTTCACAAAAAATCCTATTACACCTTATATCACCCCACGTAGCACCTAATGAAGGAGACAGCCAAGCTAGGAGAGAGGAAGAGGGAGAGAAACGGGAATGAGATCGAGAGGGAGGATGACAACCCAAAAGCACCCATTTCTCTACCTGTAAAGCACATAAACGGGTGAAGCTGAGTGAGATAGGGTTCTTAGCATGCTTTCAAATTGCAAACTGCATCACATGATGCGATCACAATATTGTGGTTGTGGTCCATTACGCAGCCGTATCACCTCGCAATTTCAGGGTGGATTTTTTTCTAGCTGTTGCTCCGCAACAAAATGGTGTTGCGGCCAAAATGTAGTTCCGTTGCGTTTGAGTATAAAATGAAAAAAATGAATCAAACGTCAGAGATTCAGAGTCACAGACCGAACAGAGAAGAAGTTAAGAGCAGATTTGAGGAGCAGCCACAATACCCTAGATCTGATCATCTCAAGACTGAAAGAGAAGAATACCTAGAAGCAAGTTTTTCGAACCTCTCTTCTGATTCTCTAGTATCCAATCTCTCCATTCTTCCTTCAGTCTTCAATCCGGTCCACCTCCACCATTGCTGAAAGTTTTCAGATCTAAAATAGGGGAAGGGACCCTTCGATTTCGATCTGAGAGTGAATGGGTGATTTTGTCAGAATGAAAAAAAGATTGAGAGGAAGAAGGAAGAGAGTCTTGCGGTAAGAGGGAGAGAAAGTCATGTTCTTGAAATGAAATTGAGATAAGAGGGACTGAGGGAGAGATAGAGACTCATTGCAGAAGATGAATCATGAATCAGGGTTGAAAATTGAAATGGGTACTGAATATGGATGATGAGGAGGGATTTGGCAATAATAAATTAGTAATTATTTTATTCATTAGTAATTAATTATGTTATTTAGGTATTTAATTATTAATTAATTGTAATTAGTACTTGATATTTAATAATTAATTAAGTATTAATAAATACTAATAGTAATTATTAATTAATAATTAATTGGGAATTTAGGTATTAAGTAGTAAATATTAATGAATAATTAATAATTAGTTGAGTTTTTTTATAAGGATTAATTGGGTATTAGTAAATAGTAATTATTAATTAATAATTAATTAGAAATTTAGGTATTAATTAGTAAATAGTAATTAATAATTAATAATTAATAATTAGTAGAGTGTTGTTTGTAATGGTTGAGTATTAGTAATTGTTGGTATTAGTTGAATGTAAAATTTCGGGACCTTTCAATTCTCCAAAAGCAACTTTGCCTTCTCATTCTCCTCAAGGTCCATTCAGACTTCACTTCTACCTCTCATTTAAAGCTCCTTTTCTTGCTCACAATTCAGCGATTCACAAACTCCATTATTCTCTCTTGCTCTCTCTACGACTCTATATTATGGCTCTTATTCACAAGCTTGCGTCTTTCTCTACTCTCTACAATTCAGCTCATACCAGAAACTCCCATTCTTCGAACCCATTTCCCATTTGTTCATTGAACTGCAATTTCTCCACTTCTCCCTTCACAGAGAAGCATTCAGTCGAGAGGTACGAAAGGGACCAGTGGATTTACGAGAACCAATTAGGGCAAGCTCTGTCCTGCCCTCTTCCATACTCTTCAGGATCGATAAGGGAAGACGACATCACTCTACAGTTGCCGGAGCTGAAGAAGCTGCTTCAGGTGCTCAGGGAGAAGAGGGAAAGTAATAGGAAGGGCAGCGGCGGCGGAGGGGAAAGGTTGCTGGGGAATGTGTTCTTGGTCGGAACCGGACCTGGGGATCCAGAGCTTTTGACATTGAAGGCGGTGAGGGTGATTAAGAGTGCTGATTTGTTGTTGTACGATCGTTTGGTGTCAAATGACGTGTTGGATTTGGTTGGTCCTGACGCTAAACTTCTCTATGTGGGTAAAACTGCTGGGTACCACAGCAGAACTCAGGTAAAAGACTGTTTTTGCTAAATGCAAATGGGACAGTGGGGTTCGTTAGGGTTTTAGCTGGGTCCTACATGTGTTTTATTAGATATGACACAATAGTTCAATTTATACTTGAGCACTTTATATATTGTGTCATATTGTGATATCCATATTGAGTTGTCTGATATCTTTGTTAGTATATGTAGTTCTTTGCAAGTTTTCGAATCCTCTCTTGGAAATTCATTATTTGGGTTTAGGGTATTTGGTATTTCTTTCATTCTATATAACTTTGATAGCTTTTTGTTGATGAAACCGAATTTGCTTTCTTCGGGTTAACTTGTCGTAGGAGGAAATACATGAGCTTCTTCTGAGTTTTGCAGAAGTTGGAGCTACTGTTGTGAGACTTAAAGGAGGTGATCCATTGGTGAGTTTTGTTTTGGAAGGGTCTAACTGGCGTCTAAAGTCTAAAGTGACGTATATTTGCTAATTGTAAACTAATGTAATGAATTAGTTTATGACGATTTCTGTTGTTTACTAGTTTTAATGCTTACAACTGGGTGTTTTTAGGTGTTTGGGAGAGGTGGGGAAGAAATGGATTTTCTGCAACAGCAAGGTATCCAAGTGAAAGTTATTCCAGGTATGCTACTGATATCATTATGAATCTGAAAACCTCAACAAAGTATACTTAATGCCTATTAGATGTTGGTTTAGCTCCATTATGTATGTATAGCGGATTATAGAAAGGAAGAAATTAATTTTTCCCAGATTGACCTATTGTGGAAAACCTGGATATTCCCATTATTCACCATCATACATTCTGCTTTTTATAACAATCTACTTTTGCATATTTTCAGTTTCAGAGTCATTTATAGCCAGTCTATGGTTAATGCAGATTATGTTTTGCATTTTTTCTTATTATGAAGTAGACTGCTTTTTTGACATTATAAATAGAGGATGTTATTGGTGAAATGACATGGAAAGATTATTTCATTTGCTCTCATGGTTTAGCAACCAGGATATGATGCACTTCATTATCAAATGTTTAACTTTTTGCCGTTGCCATTCTATACACAATTTAAGCAAGTGGATGTTTTGAAGTAAATTGAAATCTATAAAAGAAATTTTTAAATTCATGCATTGTATACTTTAGTTATTGGAAGATTATATTACAACACCAAAGCTGAAACATGACTACTATCACACTCATTTCATGTTGTTAGTTACATTAATCTAATTGATTATGTCTTTTAGCTTGTAAGAGATGTAATTTGAATATATTAGTTTTGTAATTGCCTTCAAAAAGTGAAGACAAGGTAAACCTACTCTAATCAATACTCTCATTGCTTCAGGAATAACTGCAGCCTCTGGAATTGCAGCAGAGCTGGGGATTCCATTAACTCATCGTGGTATTGCAATTAGTGTAAGATTTCTCACAGGACATTCAAGGAAAGGTGGAACAGATCCTCTTTTTGTGGCAGAAAATGCAGCTGATCCTGATTCTACCTTAGTTGTTTATATGGGCTTGTCAACCCTCCCTTCACTAGCCCAGAAGTTAATGGATCATGGTCTATCAGCTCAGACCCCAGCTGTAGCCATTGAGCGAGGGACCACACCTCAACAACGCACAGTGAGTACAATCAATATCATCATTTTTCCTTTTCCAATAGTTAAGATTAATTAAATTTTCAGCTGAAAATTTGTAAGTCTATATGGGATTTGCTTTCAGATTTCATTTATGTGCAATAGATACTTTTAGGTTCAACATTTGGGTATTAGTTCCAATAATTGATTGTACATATATTTGCAATATTGCAGGTCTTTTCGCAATTGAAGGACCTTACTGATAAAATTGCATCTGCCCAGTTAGTGTCGCCAACACTCATCATAATTGGAAAAGTTGTGGCCCTATCACCATTTTGGCCACTTTCTTTAAAAGAAGAATCTTATTTGCTGCAGGCATCATAGACATTATTGGTGTAATCTACTGGGAAACTTGTGGAGAATTGGAGATGAATGTGACCCTTTGGTGAGATAATTGTGGAGATGTTAAATTCATTGGAGGTAGAATACCAAGCAGTCAAGCGAGTACGCTGATGCTTTTTGACAACACAAAACTTCCATGGAAAACTTAAGTGATAATATTTATCGGAGTAATTGCTGTTTCAGATTTAGCAGAAGGGGTTCAGAACTGCAATTTATGATTTTACATGCTGGAGATTTGGATGGTTATATTTTCTTTCAGGAGAAAATTTTAATCTGATTTCTCATTCGAAAGGAATATGACAAAAGAATCAAACAAGTTCTGTGGTCACAATTTGCGTTTCAAGTCTCATTGTTTTGAGTTGTATTAAAAAGTGATTGGATTCATTCAACTTTTCAACGTAGCTTTGCGTAGTCATTCCTTCTATAATCATGCTTGTAATCTTGATAATTAAACATTTCATTGCTATGGTTAGTAATTTTATTTATTGTACCAACAAATGTCATAGTATCCAGAATCAACTGATGTAGCCATTCAAATTGGAGTAGTTTTTACTATTCAATCACAATTCCATTTGTTGTTCTTATTCATGAGTGTTTCAACGTACACTACTAACCAATATCAACAGTTCAATTCAGGATGAGAAAGCAATGATCAAAAACTTTATTGTTGGGTCACCTTGAGACTTGAGTATGGTAATAAATTATCATAGCAGATTTGTTTTGATTGCATTACAGGACGAGAAAAGATAGAGTTCAGTTCAGAATGTCCCTGTTCTATCACTTACTCCTCTCAGTTCTTTGTGCATTTTTGTTGCTTGGACACAAATACCATAGTTGATAATGGTTTTTCCTCTTTCCCTACTATAAAGTGTTACATGTGGATAATGCAATATGATTCTTTCAAATTTTCATTGACACTGTAAAAGTTTGGGGCCATTAGAGACCTAATAGCACCATATTATATGGTACATAGAAGACAAGTGGCAGTAGAGGATAAGCAGAAGTCTATAAGCTTACTCTTATGGGTGATCGGCTTGGGACCACCAGGTGGATGATGATGATGATTGATGAAAGATTATCTTGGCTTTCTGATAGGACATTGGGCAAAGGTACCAGCAGGCATAGCTTAACATTCAAATATGGTCTTCAGTTGGTTGATTTAGCTATATATAAATTTAAGCTTGAGCTATTAATTTAGGTATCAGATTCAAAACTTGAAGACTATGGACATAGTTCATTTTGTTTTTTTTATTCTTATTCTTAAAACTATTTCATAAAATTAATTTTGAGAATTTATGTTAATATTATTTTCATATATGCCCCTAATAAAAATACTTATTTTCTTTATTTTTTGTTTTAAAAAATAGAAACTTAAAAATATCTTTTAATTATTTTGTATTTTACAATTTTTTTTTGTTTTCACTAAAAACAACACTTCAAACAATTTTTTTTTAAATAAAAAATAGTTTGAAAATATTTTTCAAATAGGCCATACATAAAAAAACTCGATTGTTAAAATTTAAAAATAAATAAAGTAGTTATATTATAAATAGACAAGTAAACATATTAAAAACAAAAGTATATTTAATATATACTTATTGATGATTTACTTAGTCTACCTATTTTTAATAAACTAATTCAGCCTAAGTTTTTTTTGTTTCTCCTCATATATATACTAATTAGTGATTCAGATGACACCCTTTCATTTTACAGATTGCCAATAATGCAGTACATTGTAATCCTAGCTTTGAGTAAGTTACTATCATAATGTTTCTGATATTTTCTGCTTTCCTTATATGCTAATACCCTTCCAATTCCATGTGCAGTTTCTTCTAGTTTGTGACTGTATGATCTGTCTAGAATTCCAGCTGAATTATATAGCAACAACAATAGTTTGAAGTGATCTTTAAGACCCAAAAGAAATCCCAAGAATACACAACTAATAATTTATAAAATATACACATGATAATATAATGCAATACAAACATTTACATGAAACCAGAGAAACATGTACCCCTTACAAGCTCTTAGTACAAAGAATTAAAGAATGATTTTAAGCAAGTTTAAGGAATATTTAAGCACTTGAGTTTGACAGAAATTCTTGAGTACAATATAGTGTTTGCACATGCAATGGCAAGGATTTCATCTCTACTTTTTGACATGTGGGTTCCACCTATGTAAATTAAATCCTAGCCATTAAATGTTTAAAACCATATTGCACCTAAAAATTACTACTAGATTGCACTAAAGAACCACTGTTGCCTAAAAATACCCTAAATTGCTTCCCAAAATTGTTAGGAGTGGCCAAAATTAAAGTTCGCTTCCTTGTGGGGGGCATTGGGTACCTAGAAGCATGAGAGTCAATGCACATGCACTCAGGGACAGGATATTTGGTGACATCCCTCTCAGCCTTGCTTGTTCTGAGTTCTGGCTGTCCTAATGAGTCTCTTTGAAATTCTTTGACGATTATGTTTAACTCTGTTTCTGGAAGGGAAGAATTTAGAAAATAAGGGAGCATATGCCTTTTTTTTTTGGTATGCATTTTTTGTGCCCTGCATAAGCACCATGACCCCGCAAATTCATCACCATAAGTTGATAATGAATAAGTGTTGTATGGTGTAGAACTGTGAACCAGACATTTAAGCGTTCATCCACACAAGTATACCTGAATTGCATGGCCCATATTACCTCCATGAGATGGCATGAAGACATCACTCTTATTAGAAACTATGTAATCTATGGCAGCCATTAGAGAAGCTTTCTTTCTGAATGGTTCTAGTTCTCCAGGCAAGGCAAGCTCTTCTTTATTGTAAAATTTGGGAAACTCTTGGATTATATGAAGCAAAGCTTTTCTACCCAATGGTTGCCCTCCTATCCAGTATATTCTTGCATCTTTTGGAGCTCCTAGTGCCTTAAGTAGCCTAAAAGTAATATTCAAACATTGATTAGAAATAATTTGTGTTGTTTTCAGATTTTGGAAGCCAATATTCTAAGAAACACAAATTATAACATGACTATGGGATTTGACAAAGATATTAAGTGTTTGAGCTGCAATTTGATGTTTGTGTTTTCATATTAGTGTCAGAAAAACACATTGAGTGACGTGCAAGTAAGAATATTCCATTGGCAGCATTATATTAGTGTCAACGTATTTTCAAATTCAAGAACAAGATCCAACAAGTGAGCTTATAGAACAACTTCGCAATTTAAGAACATTTCTCAGGGGATGCATTCGCTACTAGAATGATGCATGCCTGATTGGACTTTCCTTCTCCATTGGGTACCCCAAACTTAGCGAACAATAGGATGCATGCCTTGTGAGACCTTCCAAGACGAGGAAAATAGGAGTTCACGAAGTACTCAAAGTGAGAGAGTATAAGTCCTTTAATGAGACAACATAACTAAATGAGTCGCCATATTTTTTCTGGTCTAATTTCAAAATTAAAAAAAAAAGTTTACAAAATTTACAAAAAATATTTTAATTGCCTATCTGTTTTTTATCATTATTTTTTGTCATATTTTGTTTTGTTTTGTTTTATTTTATTTCATCTTAATTTATTTTGTTTTCAATTTACCGTCGTGTTATTTTATCATTTTTGTTTTTATTCATTTTATTATCCTTTTTTTTTTTCTCCCTTTTCTTTTCTCTGCTCTTCTTTCTTGCCCGTGCACATGCCCCTTCCCTCTTCTTCCATCCTTCTTCCCCCAATTTCCTCCAATCTCTATCAATTTTGCCATAAGTACTCAACTTTTCTATCAATTTCTCAATCAATCTTCCCTAATCTTCTCCTTCACCAAATTTCAAAAGCCCTAAACTTCCTTCTACTCCTCTCCTATATCAACTAGCGGCCACAACAAAGGAAGGGGACACAGTCATGACACGGAGAGGGAGTTCTGAGATTGAGAGAGTTACATTACGCCTGAGAGAGTTTTGAGAGGGTGAGACATTGCGGCTGAGAGAGAGAGTTCAGAGGGAGAGAGACATTAGGCAGAGATTGAAGTTCATGGTCACAGCCACCGCCATCGTTCGTCGCTGTTGCCATCAACGTCCAAGCTCATATGAGGGTAATCTGATTAATTTCTATTAATACTTGCTTCGAGTCATTATGAAATCATTGGATGTAACCTGCTCATCATCGTCCCTCCTTGTGTTCATCATATTCCATTATTTTTGTGACTAATTCAGTGTCTCATTGGTGCTACTAATCTTGAAGTTGTGATGTTGGTTTAATCTTGTATCTGCTCTATTTTTATCGCTCTATCTGGACCCTTGCTATGAAACTGTGATGTTGGTTTAGTTTTGTATATGCTTTATTTTGATTGCCCTGTCTAAAACCTAGCTATGAAACTATGACGTTGATTTAGCTCTATTTGCTATGAAATTCTAATTTGTGGGCAATAATCCAACTCCATTTTTACTCTGTTATAAAGTGCCTGCTGAATTTATGTTGATTGTTAATAGGAATTAATGGATTATACTGACTAAATATGAGTCGTTCTTAGTACTTTACAATGTGGTTCAAATAATGGTTTAAATATGGGGTCTTGCTGAATGAGTGGGTCAAAATGGTAGTGATAACAATTGAGTTTTTTTTGCATTAATGTTGAATTTTTGTTAAAAGATAATGTGTTATAGAGTTGGCGTTTTGGTTCAAAGCTACCATGTGGATCTGTTGGCCGAGAGATTAATCTGTGTGATCATCATCTGTCAATTTTCAAAAATTGAATTGCCTGTTGCATTAGGAATCCGATTTGATTTTTGATTCCTGAAATTACACCTTTGGTCTTATGATTAGTGGCTTTATTTTCTTTTATGCTTACTGGTTTAAGATAGAATGAAAGTATACATGCTTATTTTTACCACGAAGATTCTTATTTTAAGTGGAACTGCATCTTTAGTTTATGGCTATGTTAGTCGTATTTTGCTTCATTGGAAATATGATTTGAGCATATTAGCACTCTTGAGGTAGAGTTATTTTGATATTTTTTTATTAAAAGTGGGTTTTGTACATTCTGGCATCTTGATAATGCCAATTACGATTGAGGACTGATTTGTGCACTCTATAGCATTTCAAATTGCCATCTCTATCTCATTTTGATGTAGTCATCATCATTTTGAGTTGAAATATTTGTGCTCTTCATTTTAAAACGCAAGCTAATTCAAATGGCTTATCAATCATGAAATTAATTTCTTTTTGTTTTGAAACAATGGGAATTTCTATCAAGAGAGGGGTTTTAAATTTCTTTAATGTATTGAGGTAGTATCATTGTATGGTATCATGAGTCAATTTTTGCAAGCTAAAATGAGAATGATGCAAGCTGTCTTATTTGCAAAACATATTGAGATTCAATTTTATCTTTGAGATTCAATTTTTAGCTTGAATTTTTAATTAAAATTTGATGTATATTGATGCTATTGTTTTCTTTTGGATGTATACACTGTCATTGGTTTGGGAGACCACATGAGGCTAAATTGTAAATATGATATTTCTATACAATCATCAAGTTGCAAAAACCAATTTAAACCATAATTCCTCCATGCATATAGACAACGTAACAAATCCAAGTTTCAAAATTGTATAAAGATAATCCTAGAACTAGGAAACTAAATATACAATATAAAAATAGTATTGAGATGTTTGACTCCCCATTTTCAGCATGAACTCAAGCCATAATCGCCATTTCCAAGAAGCCAAGCTCTAGCCACACATAGGGAGAAATGCAGAAATTACCTTCACTTCAAACATGGTGCAAGAGGTGGAGGATGAAGAAGAGATGGAGAGAGTTTGAGGCAGCATCCAAATTTGGAGAGAAATTAGGAAGAAACACCAAATTATTGGAGAACAAATGGGAAGAAGTGCATAAGGTGATTGATTGATGGAGATGAGATGAGAGTGACTGAATGATTAGGGTGAGAGTGAGGTGTCAAAATAAAACATCTTCCAAAGGGTGAAAACATCCACTCCTTGGACAAGAGATGCACACCAATCTCTTCGGATGAATTGGGAAAGTGGCCTAATATAAAAATTAAGAGATGGAGCGTGATGCCAGAGAGGGAGTCGACCTCTTCATTTAGGGATTTTGGTGGAGAGAAAAATTTCAAGCATTTGGAAAGTGAGTTATGGATCTTGTGCTCGGGTATGGGCTACATTTTTTTTCTTGCTTTTCTCCAATTTTTTCAAGATAATCTACAATGCAAAAAAAAAAAAAAAAAGAAACAAGCCTAATATAATACCATTCGTTTCAAAATTTTATAAATAAAGAGCAATCGCAAAAATATAACAATTTAAACTTTTTTAAATTTATTTTCATGCAATCACGGGGGAACTAAATTTATCACCAATAATGCATTTAAGTCCAATAAAATATAATAAGAACCCTAAAATAATATATATAAAATTATATAAAATAGGGACTTATCAAATTCCCCCATATTTAAACTTTTGCACTCCTGGGTCAAAACTATCAAGTACAAGAAATCCAAGATTAACATTAATATAAATGAGGAACTGAATATGTTTGAGGCAAAGAATGCAATAGGTCAATCAAGTTTATCCTCAAGCTAGAATAGTTATAGAATGAACTAATGCAAAGGATTATCCAAAGTAAGCAATTGAATTAAAGAAAATGAACCTATAGGAAAGCCCTCATGTATCAAAGTGTTTCTCTCATATCATAAATATGGGTCATTTCGTTCAAATACACCTAAACTAAACTCTACCATAAGCTTGTAAAAATTGTACTTTCTCTACCGTTGAGTGGCAATTAGACTCATGAACCAAGGGGGCCTAAGAGGGTTGGAATGATGGAAGAATGCCGCATGGAATGAATAAGGAGCTAACAAGCTCTAATCAAGCATAATGATTTAAAAGAAACTAAACATAGAACCTCTTCAATACATTAAAGACATTCCAATCTGACATGTTTGCTAATCATAACAATCTAATGGAAGTGTCCCTTTTCTTTTCTTTTCTTTTTTATTTTTTAATTTTCATTTTATTTTGGCATTGTAAACATGGCACTCCATTGGTATGTGAATAATGATATTGATAAACTAAGTTTGACAGATTAAGGTGCAGTGAGAAATGCAATGAAATGCACATGCTTCACTTGTTAAAACATATGGATTTAGGAAAGTGAATGGTTCAACGGGAGGTAGGGATGATCATAATATCTACACTCGATAGGTACTCGCAAATTTTACCCGTTGGGTTCAAGTATTGAAAAAACGGGGCCAGAGCCAAGTGTAAGTATTATTTCTGAGGATTTTTAAGGGTCCGGGTCCGGTAAAGGGGTATTCACCCCTTCCCTGGACCTGCACAATAATATATATATATATATATATATTATATTTTATTTTACTTTTCATCCCTTTATCTCTAATATCTACCTTGTCTTTAGTCCTCCACTCAAAAAAACCTAGTTGTTAACCTCATTCCTCAACTTCTTCAATATTCACGATTCACCATTGTAGATGTCTATGCGGTTGGGTAGAGTGATGAAGTTTCTGCTGCTGTGCGATCGACCTTCTTTTGCTGTGTGATGATGAAACTCGATAGATTTGCTGTTGCTGCTATGTGACGACGAAACTTGTGATTGACTTGTTGATGCTGTTTGATGATAGATCTACTGCTATTGGACAGATGTACTATAATTGAGAAGCAAGTTATTTTTTTGGGTATAAGCTTGATCAAATGTTGTTAAACGACAGATCTTAATGAAGTTTTGTATATATGATCTATAATGAAATGGAATCGTGTTAATTATTTTATTTTGGTATTATGGTCATTGATGCCGTTAGGTTTATACAAAGTCAAACTCTAGTCTCAAAATTTTGAAGGAATCTCACATTAATATGATACATTTGAAATTTTACTTTCAAACTTCAAAAGAAAGGAGAAACTAGACTTCTTTGTTTAAGCAAAAAACACATTTTATACACTGTAAATATAATTGATCTAAAATATATATATTTATTATTGCTATGTATTGTTGCTCTATATTTTTGAACTAATTTCACAAAAATTTATGCATAGATAGAAAGTACACAATCACAAGGGAACAGTAAGGAAGAGGCTGGTAGTAGTTCTCCACTTAATAACAGTAGTTCATCATCACCAGTGACATGTACTTCTTCAACTTCTACAAATCTAGTTCGTTCAATTAGTGTCGATGCTGATGTAGTTGGAATTAATAAAGGGGGAGTAGAAAATTTCATTGGTCAAAAGAGAAAAATTTCAGCTCTTTGGAACCACTTTAAAAAAGTTAAGATAAATGGAGAATATAAAGTAGAATGCAACTATTGTAGCAAGAAATTAACAGTTAAGACTAGTGATGAAACAACACATTTGCATAAGCATTTCACTACATATCCTATAAGACCTTATAGGGACATAACAAATTTTGTTGAAAGAACAAAAAAAAAAAAAAAGATGGTTCATCAATTCTTTTGATCTAGTATCATTTTGATACTGAAAAGTCAAGGAATGATCTTGCTTGTGTGATAATTGCTCATGAGTATCCATTGTTAATGGTGGTTACTTTTGGTTTAAAGCCTAGTCTAAAATTCTTCAACCTTTGTTCAAAGTACTTTCTAAGCATAGTTTAAAGAGAGATGTCCTAAAATGATATGAATTAAGTGTATGAAGCTAGTGGATAATATTGGAAGTAGAATTGCATTAACCACTGACTTGTGGACAACTAGTAATCAAGAAAAAGGGTGTCATGGCTATCACAACACACTTCATTGATGACAATTGGGCTATACATAGTTAAATTTTAAGGTATTTTTTTTTCTTACTTAAGATTTATAACAATATAATTTTGAAATGATATTGTTATTTTAGATTTCTTACTATATTATAAATGTTTTAATCTTTAGGTTTGCTTATCTTCCATGCTCACATACTATTGAAGCTATTTCATCTCTTATGGTGGACTGAAGCTATCCACAATCACTTTGGATAATTGCAGCACCAATGACTATCTTATCAATTTATTGCTTGTTAAGCTTGATAATTCTTCTCTTCTTTTGGATGGACAATTATTTCATATGAGATGTTGTGTGAATATTCTTAATTTGATTGTCCAAGATGGTTTGAGTGTTATTGGTGAAGGCATAGAGAAGTAAGAAATAGTGTGGCTTTTTGGACATCAACCAAAAAGAGAACAAATATTCAAGGAAGCTACACATCAATTAAAAATTTTAAGTACTAAAAAGTTAGTCCTTGGTGTGAAAACTCGATGGAATTCTACTTATCATATGCTTACTACTGCTTTGATTTACAAATATATTTTTAATCGTTTGAAAGCTAGGGAGACTTTATACACGTTTGCACCCACTTAAAATGATTGGGAGTTAGCAAAGGATATTAATGGAAGATTAGGACTTTTTAATCATGTAACTGAGATGTTTTTAGGGACACAATATTCCACATCAAATCTGTTCTTTCCTTTGATATGTGAGATAAAGGCTTTCTTTGTAAAAATGGCTTTCTTGTCAGTCGAAATCATTAGGAGTATGGCTTCAAAATTGATGATAAAATTTGAAAAATATTGGTTTTTTGTGCATGAATAATGAGAGTTGTTCTTGTTCTTGATCCAAGATACAAGATAAAGTTATTTGAGTATTTTTTCTTCAAAAGTTCTATGGAAGTTATGCTTCAAATGAAATGGAAAAAATGAACCAAATTTGTTATTCTTTGTTTAATGAATATGAAGCTAGAAATTTGGAAAAAGAAACTCAAAGAAATATAAGGAATGAGAAGGCATCAAAAGTGGATGATCCCGTAGATATAATTTTCCTAGGGATATGATTCATTTTTTAATGATTCAGATGATTCCTTAAAAAAGTTTGAATTAGATAACTATTTGAAAGAGAAAGTCTTGCCAAGAAAAACAAGTTTTGATGTTCTAAATTGGTGGAAACATAATGGGATCAAGTACCCAACATTGAAAAAGATTTCCATGGACATTCTTGCTATTCCTTTCTCAACAGTTGCTTTAGAATTTTCTTTTAGTGTTGATGGTAGATTGTTTAGTCCTCATTGCTCTAGACTCAATGAGGACACTTTGGAAGCACTTATGTATACTCAAAATTGGTTATGTAAAGAAAAACAAGGTAAAAATAAATTAATTTATGATATTAATTATATTATTTAAATGATAAATATATTTTTATTTTAACTCTTTTTCTTAATCATGTTTATATCTTTGTGGCATTAGTCTTGGAAAAATGAAAAGGAGAAACAATTTAAAACATATGAATTTGATATGGTAATTCTTTTTGGCTATTTATTTTTATTATGATAAGATGAGTAACTAATCTATATCACTTATTTTTAATAGGTTTCGGAGAGTGAGAGCACAATATGTACACTAGAGCTTGGACTTTCAATTATCAGTTATTGTACTTGAAGACAAACTTGTTAAACTTTGTTAGTTTTATTGGAGTTTAAAGTTTTCTTTGTATTTTTTTGTTAAATATTTGTGAGACTTAACTTGATTATGTTTTAAAATATGGATATTATGGTTATGATTTATTTATTTTATTTTGTGATTTTATATATATAAATTTTTTGTAGATAAAGTCTTAGATTATTTTTAAAAAATAAAATAGTAGAAATTATTGGGTTCGAGTTTAGGTTTAGGTATGAAGGTATTCTACAGGGATGGGGATGATTGTACTCCACCCATGATCATCCCTAAATAGGGGTTAACAATGGATTGATTCATTAAGGGTGAGTGTTTGGATAAGTGGTTGAGAAACGAATGCCCCTGTCATCTTCAATTGTCTAAATGCAAATGTGATTTTGAAAAAGAATTCAAACAAGTTCTAGAGATTGATTAGAGTAGATGGATAACATTCAATTAGTAAAGGAAAAATATGCTAAAAAAAACCCTTCCAACAAGGGTTACCTCTTATAAGTTCACCCATATCAATCAAATGAACACTAGACTCATCACGATGTGAAAATTCATATATTCCAAATACCAACTCCTATAATAGAAATCAATAAAACCATCACAATTATCTTAGAACATTTATAGCTTTAAAAATTTTAAATGTGATCTAGAAAAATTGCCCATTCAAAGTAAGGAGATTCAAAAATCCAAATGTGGGTTCAATTTTTCTTTGAAAATTTTTCACATTTTTACCAATATATAGCATATTTGACCAATGAATTCCTTCCCCCATACTTAACCAATTGTGTAATACCCATCTTCCTAGGAATTTTTATGATGATAAAAATGTTGGAATTATTATTAAGATTTAAATAAGATAAGGAAATTGGGGTTGAAATGGGAGGGACTAAAGTGTAATTTTTCTATTTTGTTAGGAGGTCCTTGAGGTTTAGCTATTTCACCCTTTCCTCCCATATATACACCTGGACTCCTCACACCAAAAGAAAGGACCGGTTAATAGAGGAAGAAGAAGGAGAAGGAACAGACAAAAGGAGAGAAAAGGGAAAAGTTGAGGAAATCATGATTGAAGCCTCTGAACTCGGATTTGAGGTAAGAATCCTTCTTCTATACTGTAGAAAATCACTTAAACACCATATAGGAATAAATTTTTGCTCCAACATTCCCCAAATCTATTAAAAATTTTGAGAGAGAAAGAGAAAATAGGAAAAAAATAAGGCATTCCAAATTTTTTGTGAATTTGAGTAAATAAACTAATTCTGAGGTTTGCTTGAAGTTAGAAGTGATTTTCGCATTGAGATGCATGATTTACAGCTTCCATTTGTCGATCGCTAGGCTTAAATCAAAATTTTTAAGTTAGGTTTTTCTTTCACTCGATTTACATGTAGATTCTCTGATTTGATTGATTTTTTGGACCTAGAAATTTATGGGTTTTGTGCAGAAAGGATTAGGGACTAAGCTCATATAATTTTTAGATGTTATGGACTAGAATTTGGATTGCATTCTTGAAAAACCAAAATTTCTAGAATATTGAAGAATAGAACAGTCGACTGCCAGCATGCACAAGTTGACTGTCGTGTTCTTGGCAAGCCCAGGACTGCGCTCAGGAGCAAGGCAATCAATTGATAACCTCTTATCAGTCAACTGTCGGGCCCCTATAAGCCTAGAATCGCACACAGAGGTATGTCAGTCGACTGTCAGGCATGTGGCAGTCGACTGTCATGCTACTGTCTTGCAGGATTTAAGACTCCAAAGAGCAATCAGCCGACTACTAGCTCTTGGCAACTGATTGGTAGCTCCCCTGATGTGAAAGTTGGTTTTTAAAACATGATTTAAGCTTAGAAATTGCTATTTTTGATTTGAATAAGGTTCAAACATTATCTTATATGAGAGTTACATGAAATGAGTGACAAGAAACCAAAGAAATAGCAATGAGAAATGGGGATTTTAGAGAAAACCTTAGTGAGACCTTAAGATAGGAATTTGCATAAGTATATGATAAAAGGAAATAGTGTGAGACTTGAATTTTTTTTCCTCAAGAAACTGATTGTAGGGACAATCCCAAGGTAAAAGAGGAAAACTCTATTCAAAAGAGGAGCAAACAGTAAAAGGTAGAGTAATCTACACTCCTCTAACTTTTAACTAATGTTGTGAATTACTGTTTTAAGTATGATTTGTGTATTGATTGGGAATAAGTGTTGAAAATCAATTACATGAGAATTATATATATGAGTATAGAAGATTACCTGTGTATTGAGAATTCTCATTGCATGTTTGCTAGATTTGGCTATTGGGTTATATGCCATAAGGACATACTAACTTAGGGTGGACATTCAATAGCCGGTATGGGACGACCATTGAATGTTCCCTATGCAGACTGCTTTATAAATTGATTTTTTTTTTCTGTGAATTGGCCTGCGTCTGTTGGGAATTATTCATTAAACCAAGATAACCCTATGAAAGGTTTAAGGAGTAAGGGTGGAGAGCCTATATGGGATGATGTTTTGGTTTAAGTATAATATCCTATAACCTTGAGTATTGGTTGACTATGTGTATGTATTGCCATATAGACTGTATAAGGATGAGACTATCAATGTGCACATGTAGGAGGATGCCCTGGAAGTTAGTTCTCGCCTGTCCTTGATTGGGTGATTAGTGTTATAGATCACACTCACAAAATAGGACATCATTTTTTGGTGATTGGTGTTACGAATCACATTTAACCAAAACCTTGTTTTTAGATAAAATGACATGCAACTTGAGATGGATGATCACATGAGATGTGTGATAGAATTATATATATGAGAATTTTTAGGCATGATTTCAGTATGAATTTTTAGATTAAAGATATTATACTCATGATATGCTTTGCATTGATTTCCTATGTTTATGAAAAGTTTGAAAGTATTTAGTAATTCACTTTTTTTTTTAAACTGATTGGTGGGGAGATGTTTTCTGTGCTTGACACAGCTGAGTATGTAACTGATTTTGAAAGTAATTAATCTGTAAATTACTCTACTGGGATTTATAAAATCTCATTAAGTTGTTTGCTCAGATGACTAGGAACAGGGGATGCCTAGGAGATAGCTAGGCATGAGAGTGGATGCCAAGGCTACCAGGCAATGCCAGAAGAATTGTATAATCCTAAGTTAGAGCTATAGTAGATAGAAGGTTTTGTGTATATATTAATGACAGATTGTAATTTAAATTGTGGACATATGTATGGATTTAGTATTTATGGCATAGTATATCTTAATTGTCTCTAAATGGCTATAGAATTTATATTCCAGAGCAGTATGTGATAATATATTGTGGCATTAGAATTGTTTCACAAGATTTAGGGTTAAGTGGAATCTGAATGGACTATGAGAAGAGTCTATTTGGGTTATACTCAATGAGTAACGGCCCTTTAACGTTCCCTAACATGGGAAAAGTGAAAAAATTATTTAGAATATTGTATACTTTCGCTATTCTGATAGATAAATTCATGGTATGATTAAGAGGGTCATTACAAATTGCATTGTCTCCAATGCAACAGAATGAAACAAAAGTAGTGAGCAAAGAGTAAGGCAACAAAGGGGAGATAGGGAGTTTTATTACCTAAACTAACTAAACTATTATCTAAACTACTATAATTATCTTTCCCCCACACTTATCTTATGCAATAAAGCTTAAAATATGGTAAACATATAAGGGAAGGAAAGAAACAACCTTAGCCTTAAAGAGGCTTGAAATTCTCATGATAGAGCTTTAAGAGATTCCTGTTGGATTTGAGAGTTTTCCTAGCTGTTTCATCAACACTACAACATTTTAAGCCTGTCGCAACGACCAAAAACCATTCCCTAAAGCATCAAGATTGTTTCCTATTAGTATAGGCAATGGTTTTTGGACTCTCTAGTATCGACCGTTACCTATTGTTTAAGGAAACAGTTTTTAACACTTTATGGCCACTTATGTGAAAACCGTTCCCTATACTTAGTTAATAGGCAATGGTTTTAGGTCCTAACGATGGCCAAAATTTGAGACCTTTACTCTGTTAAGTAATAAGAGTTGTTTGTTTGCCTATTACATGTGACCACAATATATAACCATTGTTTAAAGTATTAATTTTACCACAGTTGTGACCTTGGCTAAGTCAAAAGTAGCGACGTTTGAAAATGTAGCTAATTTTTTTCATATTTATAAAGTTTTTCGCTTATTCATCATGGCTAATTGTATCACATTTTCTTAAAAAAATTATAGAATTACACAAAATAATCTATGTTTATACAGATAGAATTCATAAACTATTGGTTGAGTTAAATATTTTATAAATCATACAAACACTAACACAAAAAAACTTCACTCATTACAAATGCATCAAGAACCTAGTTAATAAACTAAATTAAATGAAAACAATGACAAAAATTACCCTCTCAATAAAGCTTCCAAGAGGCTGATTGATTTATGCTCACGTTGCCTACACCATCCTTTCAGGCTTCAATGTTGAAAGAAACATGTAATGAATGAAAGAAGAAAAAAGAGAAGTAAAACAAAGCACCCTATTTGAATAAGGTACTCACCTACTATTTGGAGGCTCTGTTGATAGAAGATTAGCAACATATGCTGTAAGAGATCCTTAATCAAATTATACTTCAATAGTTATGGTCAATCAAGGTCTTAGAAGTGAATAATGTATACTTATATCAAACCCAAAAATTAAAGGGACTTTTTGAGAATTAAGGCTAGAAACTTGCCATTGGAGACCTTTACACAATTATGCTAGTTATTCAAATTCAAAGAAAGCAAGATGTGGATGTTACAAAGTCAACAAAATACCTTATATAGCTACCTTCCTAACTTCTTCATGGAAATAAAATTTAAGAATAAGAGCCACTAAGAAAGTAATATAGATGATTTAATAAATTTAGTATCAAATGTAACCAAGAAAAGTTTAGAAAAATCCAAAAAATATAATTTCATGTTAACTTGATCAATCTAAGGAAAAAATCCTTTCTGTAACTCATCAGCATAACAACACAACATGTAACAAGTTGTAGCTTTCTCCTCTAGCACACTAGTCTTAATTCCTATCCTTTTATCTCTAAGAGTTATGCTAAAATAAAAAAATGTGGTTTCCCTTAGAATTTTGCAACATACAAAAATTATGAAGAGGGGGTGAATTGGATTTCTTAACATTTGGAAGCTCTCTTGACAGAAGATTGACAACATGTTCTTTGATACCACTTGTTGGGAATGGCTAGCACCCAAGAGGGGAGTGAATTGGGTGTTTTTAAAATTTTTAGAAACTTTGAAAGTTTTTCAAAGTGGATTAAGCAGACTAGAATAGAAAAGAGTAGAAATTGTGCAGAAAGTAAGGGTTAAAGTAGTAAAATAGAGTGTAGCTAAGTAAAGAGTGTAACATCCACCTCTAATACTTTGAGATTTATTATGACATTAGTGTTATCATTGATTGAACATGTCGATGTTATTATTTATGTAATGATAAGGATGGTTCATTAAAGGGATAGATTGAACATTTTCATCAAGATAGAACCACTTTTGTCATAGAAAGGCAAACTTAGAAATTTTGTAAAGAAGGGAAAAATAGTAATTTTGCTATAAAGGAGAAAATAAATTTTATTTTCTCATTTCATGGAATTACATTTAAGGACTTTTATCATTTTCATTTAAGAGAGAAGAAGAATTTAGTGTGTGAAGTGATTATGTCCACTTTGATGGCAAAACGATAATTTTCCCTGAAAAGAGAAAAGTTGTAATTTTACCCCAATGACATATTAGTAATTTTTTATAAGATAGAAAAATTTAAATTTCACCTAAATACTTTGTAGAAATAAAATTGGAAAGTCTTTACCCTTTTATTTTAAAAAGAAGAAAGAATAAGGATAAACATAATAATAGTATTGGCATAAAGGGCAAGATGGTAATTTTGCCCAAGAAGGATAAATTAGTAATTTCATAAAAATAAGATTTATGAAACTTTATTTAAGGAGTTTTTGCCCATTAAACTCAAAAAAGGTGAAAAATAAGGTTAAACTGGCCATTTGGACATAAAGGGTAAAATAGTAATTTCCTTAGGGACATAATGGTAATTTTTCAAAAAGATGAAGGACGAATTTGGAATTTCAAGAATTATAAGGGCAGAATGGTCCTAGCCTATGGGAGTTCCACAAAATTACAATTCTAAGGAGAGTGGATGCCATTATTGAAAAATAGAAGTAGTAAGGGTAAATTGGTCATTTTACACCAAGGGCATTTTGGTAATTGCACCAAAACCCTAATATTGGTCTTCTTCTTCCTGTAGGTGCTGAAAGAGTCAAACAAGAGAGGGAGAAGAGGGGTTGGCCGAGACTTCATCAAGCTTGGAGGAAGAAGAAAACAAGACAAACCAATTAGGAAATTTCACTCTTATTGCATTTTCAAGGTAGCTAAACATTCCTAAAGCCTTAGTTTCATGTTTTATGGTATGTTTAAAGTGTTTTAATGTTCCAAGAAACCTAGGTCTTTCTCTCTCTACATTCTTATGGTTGATTTTCTAGAATAGGTTTTTCGTATGTTGAAATCTTGTTGTGTTTATGAATATGGACATGTTGAAATGCTTGAAAACATAAGAGACTGAAAATTTTCATGATTGGAACCTAACTCTTGAAAAACCCTAATTCTTAATATGGCTGAAATGGTAAGGAAAAGAGTGAGAAAATGGTGTTTTTGCATGAGAACTACTTGAATATTAAATTCTTGTAAGAAAAATGGTGAAATAACTTCATTTCCTTGCTTTTCTCTCTTTGGCCGAGAACTTGTTCTTGTGAGGGTGCTGAAATTTGTTTGAAAATGTGTCTAAAATTGGTGGAAGAACTTGTTATGAGTTGGTAAGAGAGAGAAAATTATGTTAGGTTAATATTTTGGCACTTTTCCCACTTACTAACTTCACCATTAACCTTGAAAGTGTCCATTACCCTTTTTAGCCGAGAGCACCCATGGAAAATGGTGCTAAAATTCACTTGAAAATTGACTAGAAAAACTCATATGTTTGGTCATAAGAGAGGAGGAGAGAGAAAATTATGGTATCTTCATGATTTTGGCAAATGTACCATTTTATAGTCTTACCATTTAACCTTGAAAGTGTGCCTAAAAATATGAAGACGTAAGATTATGTGCATTTTCATGTTTGGCATGAAAAATGTGCTAGAAAAGTGTAGAAAAGAAAGGCTAAATGTACACTTACCTATTTTGAGATGTGAGAAAGTATTATGCATAATTATTGAAAATGTTGCCATAATGCCTAAATGGTAAAAAGAATGCTAGAATTGAACCAAATAGCTTGGAAATACCAATCTTTCATATTTTTCTTGCTTTGGCCGAATGCTATATACATTTTTCCCTTGAATGGCTAAATTTATGTGTTAATGGAAAGTAGCCTAAGGTGCATTTTAAAATGGCCTAAGTTAAGTGAAACGGGGAAAAATGATGAAATGTGAATGATAAATCGCATGCATTATGCCATTAATGAGAATATGTTCAAAGTCATGTGAATGTGATTGAATGGCTTGAAATGCTCCTTGTAATTGTGAAAGAAAAGGCATGAAAAGTCACCAATAAAGGGTGGAGCATGACACTTTTATATCCCCCTTAAGCCATAGGTAATGGCATCATATAATACCTAAGTGGTGAGACTCTACGGCACTATAATGAGTCACTCTAGTGGTAATAACTTGATGACATTTAATGATACCCTAGTGGTGAAACTCCATGGCACTATAATGAGTTACCCTAGTGGTCAAGCAAGAATAATACCAAAAGATGGCTCTGAGTAGAGTATGATGTTGTGGTAGTTGCTAAACATGAATGTTTATAAATGTGAGTTGTTGATGTATGTGGAATGTTAATATTTTACCAGATATTTCATTAATGACATAACATGTTATATATCTCATATTCATAGATGCATACACACATGTTTCACATATAGCACACATAGAATCGATTAAAAAGGGTTTTGAACTGAATGCAATGTAGAAATTTTTTCTGTATTCATACAGTGGTACATATCAGTTATTTGAAAGAAAATAGTTTGTTTAGCTATTGAAAAATTATTTGTCACTATTGTACTAGTATGTATCAGATTCCTAGGTACTGTCTTATTATGGAGATTAAAGTGGCCATAGTTGAAGTTCCTTTCTTAGGGACTTTTACGATATTAAAGGATATTTACATTATGTCTATAATAGAAATCCCCCCTGAATGATATGCAATTTTAGATAGCAGATTTAGATATGTACTTGTAGCCCTTTTATTTTGGTCCTAATTCTGTATGTTCTTTTTGGGTTAGAATTAAGACTCCTATTTTTGGATGTATATGAAGGGGAGAAGGGCACATACTTGAGGTAGGATATGTGAAAGACCTGTCCATCAATAGTATTTTGTAAAAGGAGTTAAAGTAACAGGCTTGTTATCTCCTTACTCCTTGTGAATGGGTACTTCATATATCCTGGAATATGTATAAGACAGTTTATATATATATGATATGAAAAGTTTTTATAAATTCCAAGTTGATGTATGAAATTTTATTTCCTCTATGTTGAAGTATGTTCACCTGAGCAAAAGAACCCAAACCTAATCAAATAATAATTAATGATGGATTTATATGCTTAGGCAGATTAATGAGATAAAAAGGTAAAGAATAATGGGACCACTTATATTATTACATTTTATGACGTTGTTAAGCCAAGATAAGGGGTGTTATAAAGAGCAGAAACTTAAAATGTAGAAAGATACATTGCAAAAATTTAAAAATAAAGGGACTCCAAAAATTTATCCTAGTTCAGCTTATCTAAGAAAGCCTATATCTAGTCCTTAAGCACAACTTGAGATTTATCTCCTCAACTTTCAATGGGTACTTGAAAACTACTACAATGCTCTCAATGTAACACCCCCAATCCTATGATTCCTTTTAGTTAATTAAATAATATAATGCAATATACTACAGTATTGGTGAGTTATTATTACCTCTACCCGTGTAGATTTTAACTTTTACCAAATTAAATAATTAAGTGCCATTAATTTGAGATTTCTACACTCGGGTTTCCACACGTAACATAGCGAAAATAATTGAAATAAAAATATAGAGATATATACATTCACATTCATGTACATACATAATCCATTTATAATAGTTATAACTTATATACACAAGACATATACCTATAGATATGTGAGAGTTGTCAAATAGGGTAAGGAGACAACAACCCTGTCCCTCATACCCCTTTTTAGAGTCTTACTAGTGAATACCTATCTCACATATCCTAATACATATATACCCTATTTCTTACACAAAAAATCATCATTCTGATCCTTTTAAAAAATAACAATAATGAGTCAGTGTATTAGGCATGTTGCATGTCAAAAATAATGTATAACCTTTAAAAATTCATGCAATGAGGGTGTGGGAGGAACATCCAATACAAATATAACCAATAGTTCTTTAACGATTAGGAAATATCACAGGAAGGGTATCTCCAATATCTCTACTTCTATCTCTAACAGTACCTGGTATCTAGACATCTGATACAAACCATTATTTATATGAGAAATATTTCTCAGTGCAATAACAACCTATTTCTAAAATCCACTGGTTTGTACCACTGTAATCATACGAAAATACACTATATTCTTTTTATCATTAGATAATACATCTTGCCTATTGGGATACAATGCATGAGTTATACAATTTTATTTCATACTTATGAATGCAAATACAACTCATCACATATCCATCAAACAGAATATGTCATTTCATTACATATCTATTACATAGGATATATCATTTCATCACATATCCATCACATAGGATATATCATCATATTAGAATGGTAATATGGTTATATTCACATATAAAGTATAAATAAGGAATTCAGAGCATATCATCATAGTCATTGCCAAATCATTATCATAACAAGAGAAATTAGGAAAGTCGCAAAGCGAACAAATCCTTGTATTAATCATCACCCAAATGTGAATTTCTCGTAATTCATGACTACTCCTATTTCTCAACTGCAATCTGTATATATTATTTGCTGTCCTTAACTACAATTTGTGTACATGCTAGAGCATCCTCCAGTGGATCCAAGTACAACCATCCTCAACACCCCCACAAGATCCTACCCACCTCTCTAGCATTTCCTCCCTCATCACTGAGTCTAACAGGGCCCTTGCCCACCTCTTTGGCAATTTCTTCCTTGTATCACCATTAAAATAGAGTCCTTACCCACCTATCTGGTAGTTCCTCCCTTATATATATATGGGATTACTGTTTTCAATAGATAATCTCCTAAAATACTATTCACAGGTATATATACTAGGGTGATTTGGCTCATACCATAGTTATGTCTAATTTTAAGTATGTGACTTTTTTAATTGGCAATAAGAGAGTGCATTAACTTAAAATTAGTAACCATCATAGTGTTTTTGAAATCATTTAGTGGGAGTTTCACCATCCTTATTATGGTTCAACCATGGAATGTCCAACGGTTGTCCCATATTGACAATTGGTCATTCGATATGAGCCTATCTACCACATACCCATACACAAGGAATACTTTCTCTTTTCTCTTTTATGTCTCATGCTCAATACTTTTCAATTCTCATGTCATTCTTGCTTTTTCTCTTTTAATTTTAACATCATGTTACCCATTACACATTTCAAGTTTAGATCCTTTATTTGAGTAGAGCTTTAGGCTAATTACACTTCAAGCTAGGTAATTGAGTTCATTTTCCAAAACAGAGGCTAGCTAGTCGACTTCCACTAGCTGACAGTCGACTTTTTGCTCACTGTCCTATAGAATTTTCCAAACCTGAGGGCTACCAGTCGACTTCTATGGGCCCAATAGTTGACTGATCTGTTCCTGGTGATTTTCTAGAAAAGATAAGCACAAAAATTGACTTCCAAGGGTTGGCAATCAACTTCTAGAGCTCTGTATGATTTTCTGGGTAATTGAAGAACATGATAGTCAAGTTCCAAGGGCTAGCAGTCGGATGCTATGTTATGCTTTTTTTTTTCAAATTGGCTTTTAACCCAAATTTTTTACCGAAGAACTTTTTTGTAAACCATTTTTGGAAATCATTAACTCAATGCCAGCATGTAAGATTCATCTAACAAATATAAATAGCCCAAATTACTGTTTAATCTCACTTAAATCTTGGATTCAACCTCATTTTCCTTCATAGGTAAAAACCTATTTTTCATAATCTGATTTAATCATACATAAGTATATCCATGCCATTTAAAACACCTAATAGTAGTTGAAACCATCAAGAATGTAGTTTTTACTTCTTCTCTTGCTTAAATAAGCTAAAAATTACAATTTTCAATACATAAACAATAGTTTCGAAATAGAGATGATTAGGTTGTTTGCTACCTTATTTCTTGTAAAATGTTAGATTCTAAATCTCAATTTCCTCCTAGATTCCTCTGCTACAAGCTTGTTGCTTCAAATCACTTTAAAAATTCCACTTCCTTCTTTGTTCCTTACTTTCTCTCTCTATCTCTTCTCTCTCTCTAAGTCTGAAGTTCAAGGTACATATGGTGAGGCTTCAGATATTTTCTCCTATTTATAGGTGGTTAGGGAAATCGAAGAAACTTCAACCCTTATCCGATATCAAGGTCAAGTTTTGATCATTCGACCTCAATCAATAACTTCTTCAACCATATAGAGAATTACCATACTTTGGCAGGAAATTTCAAATTTTTGCTAGCTACAATAACAAATCTTTTGGCTAAAATTATGGTTTGCTACCCTTAGAGTATTGATAACCTATATAACTTTCCTCACTAAACCTTTTCCTTTCATTCAAGTCCTTGCTCTTTTCTTTTCAATTCAGTCCCTCACTCTCATGCAACTACATGCAATCTAATGCAACATACACAAGCATTTAACTTATTTAAAACTAACAAACATCTCTCATAAATAAAAGGAGAAAATGTTACACTTAACACTTTTCTTTCTCTCTTTTCTACTTAAGCAAAAAAACTTCCTAGAGATAGTAGCTCTTTTCTAATATAGAAGGAAGAAATTTATCAAAGAAAACTCTCTCTTTTAGAGTAGGTATTACAAATGAAGAATAAAAGCAAACATATAATAAAGAGCTCAAAGGGTTTGAATCAAATTTGAAATTTAAGTTGTTCTATTGATCATTTCAGACTTGCAAAGACCTCTATTTATAGTTTTTTTGAGGATATATCCATTGGATCTCATATCCTTAAAAATCACCAGAGAAAGATATGTTTTGTACCTTCTCTAAAGCATTAAATAGGTAAGACATACAACTTGAGAAAGGCTAATAGTCGACAGTCGTGTTCTTGAATACAAATTTTTTTACTTCTAGGCAGTGGCAGTCAACTTCCTTGAGGTTGGAAGTTAACTTGCTACTCTCAAGTTTCTGTATAATTTGAATTCTTGGTCTGGCAGTTAACTTCTTTATTTGAACTAGTGGACTTGTTCCTCTCAGGTTCCCTTATATGTTGAACTACAGTCAAGAAGTTGACTTCTTGGCATGAGGCAGTCGACTTCTTACTCTCAGATTCCCATGGATTCTAAAGTTATAGTCTAGCAATTGAATTCTTGTCATAAGGCAATCAATCTGCTCCTTCTAGTAGGCTAGTGGTTGACTGCTCAGCTTTTACCAATCGACTTGTAGCTTACTATCTTGGTTTCTTCAAGTTTAAAATGTACCAGTCAACTTCCCTAATGTGGCAGTCAACTTGTAGCTTTGGAAAATTTCTTTTAAGTGAGGAAACTCAAGAGAATGAGCTACCAAATCCTTTGAAAGTTTGAAAAAATATTTCGAGACATGTTTAAAAACAATTTTGAGCTCAATACCTAAGGATGCTTGTATAGACTAAGTCTTAAAACCCTATATATGATCTTAAATTATTTATTGGTCCTTTAGATTTCACTTAACTTGAAAAATCCTCCAATGAGTTTTTTATCATAAAAAATTTCAAAATTTTATGCTTAATGGGGTCAACAATCTCTCTATTTTTTATAATGACAAACTTATTGAATTCTATAAAGTTTAGAGAAGGATTTTCAGCTAGATAACATAATTAGGAGTATAAAACTCCCCCTAAGTTTATGCATTTAGTTTTTTCAAAGTTTAATGAGTTTTAGAGAAACTTTGCAACAGTTTCCCTTAACATATGCACTTTGAAAAGCTTTTAATAGAGGCTTGTGATAATTCAACCTAAAAAAAAACATGAATGCCATGACTAAAATTCCTAATATATAGAAGAAGCAATATCCAATATTAGAGATAACATTTAAAAAAAACTTATTTCAATATCAGTTCAGCAAAATTTGTATCCAGAATTTATATTTAATCAATCTAGAAGATATTCATAAAATAAACAAGCGATTTAAAGCATCCATAATATAAACTAACATAAAGTCTGAGGATAACTATAAGATAAATAAATTTAAAGTTAAAGGAAATAAAATAAACACCTAACCTGACTACTTCTCCCCCTTTTGTCATCAACAAAAGGGTGAAGGGTAAGTCGAAAGGCAATAAAATACGAAAAACTAAGGCTAGACTCCTAGTTCCCTTTTCTCATCCATGTGTTGTAAGATTTCCCTTAGAAATTTATTGTTGTCAGCATAAGTGAGTTCCATAGCCTGAAGTTGCATTTAAAGAATTGAGACTGTAATAAACTAATTTAAATTAATTAAAGAATTAGGATAAAATATTTGAAAACCTTGAAATATTATTAGGAGGCGATTAAGAAAATTTTTCTCAGTCTGTGGTTTAAATTTGAGAATTTTTTGAAGTAAAATTATATCTGATAGAGAAATTTTTATCTGCCTTAAAGAACTTTGCAAATAATTTTGGAAGGCTTGTGATAGTTTAAAATTTTCCAAATCCCTTCCATATCATCCTAAATTCTTGCCTAAATTGGAAAACAAATCCAAAATTTATCTAGGATGAAGTGAGAAAAGACCAAAATGCACTTAGAAACTTTAAAATCTATTTTTCTCTCCATTTTCTCTCAATTTTCTCTCCCTCTTATCTTGAATTCATTTTCTCTCTCTCTCGTGCGTCTCTCTTCTCTTCCCACTACCTACCATCGTTCGTCCACCAAACTGCCATTGTTCCGTTACCCGTCGTTGCCAAAAGGTGCAGCAGCTTCGCTTGACACTGTAGCACGTTGTTTGAAACTTGCCGAACCACCACAGCCGCAGAAAAATGACGTTTTCTCCCCCGTCTTGTATTCGAAAAACATCCTCAACCAGCAAGTTTTGCGCCATTGGACCACCGGTGATTGGTGCTTGAGCGGATTAGCAACACCCCCGAACTGTTGGTGACCTCAGCCGCCACTGTTGCTGCCGCCAGTCATAAAAAAATGCCACCGAAGGTGCAGGGACTAAATTGTAAATTTTCAAAATTTTTTGTATACATTGAAATACTCTGAATTAATGGCTTTTTTTGTAATTTCTAGCTTCTATGATGTTATTGGGAATGAATTGAAGGGATAGATTGGAGAAGAATGATGAAAATCATAAATTTGAAAATAGGGACTAAATTACAAATTTTGAAAAAGTTTGGTATGAAGTAGAATTGCAGAATTTGATGCATCCCTGTAATCCTTAGCTTAATTTGGACTCTTATGAATATATGGAATTGGAAAATGGAAGACAATTATTGGAAAAGTTTCAATTTCAAGTTTAGGGACTAAATTGAAAAGACTGATAGAGTTTGTTTAAGCAGTGTAAACCATATACATCCTGAACTTTTGAGTGAATTAAGTTAATTTAGCCTCCTAGAAGCATTATAGAGTGAATTGGATAATTTTATAGCTAAATACCAATGTTAGGATAAATGAGGGACTAAATTGTAAACTTATTGTTTTTAGGCTTTGAAAATAAGTTTTAATTATAAAAGTTGGTTATAAAAATGGACAGAGGTGGCTTAAAGAATTAATCCAAGGAAAATGAGAAGAATCTTAAGTTAAGTGAAGGAAATCCTAATTAAGGTAGAGTAATCTGCACTCCCCTTGTTTCAATAAATGTTTAAGGTGAATTGATTGCTGTAACAATGTTTGTGAATATGTACTGAGAAATGTGTGCTGGATTAGATGAGTATAAGAAAAGACCTGCATGTGTTTGAAATGTATTTGAAAATTCTTTGTTGCTAGTTTTGATTGGACTATTGGAATTGTATGCTTATAGTGTAGATGAAACTTGGGATGGATATTTAATAATTGGTATAGGACGGTTGTCAAATATTCCATATTCAGACTTACTTTTACACTTTTATTATTTGAACATTGAAATGGTCTGTATATGTTAGGGTTTACTCGTTAAACCAATACACCCCTATGAAAGACTATAAGGAGTAAAGGAGGAGAGTCTATACGGGGGAATGAATTGGTTTAAGAGTAAAGCCTTATGATCCTAAGTATTAGTCACCTATTATATACGTTGCTTTATAGTCGGCATAGAGAAATGAGACCTATTTGTAATGTGCACATGATAGGGATGCCCCTTATTGATATTAGGTTCTCAGTCACAAGGAGGATGGTCCTGTGACAATCACCAGGAGGACGGTCCCCATGATAGCAATAATATCAGTCACATGGAGGACGGTCCTATGACAATCACTGGGAGGACGGTCCTCGTGATCTTAAAATGAGATTGGAAAATAGCAGGCAGTGAATTTTGAATTGATTTATATGATTTTATGCATATATGTACAGATGTTTGAAATCCTTGTAGTAACGTAGGAGCGTTACGCAATGGATATGAAAAATTGGCTGCAGGCATTTGAAAAATAATGGTTTTTCATAAATACTTATACTATTTGATTGAGAGAATGATTTTTATTTATTGTATCTGAATAACCACTAGATTTTTCATGTTATTGATTTTTGATAAATGAAGCTTCAATTCACATATTTTATTAAATAAATGAGTTTGGGGAGAGGTTTTCTATAACTGAACAGGGGTATAGATGAACACTCTACTATTTTGAATAAAATAAATGGTATATTACTTTACTGGGATTCAAATCTCATTAAGTTGTGTGTTCAGGCAATCAAGGGCATGATGGTGCCAGGAATTAGCCTGAAATTGGCTATGTTTACTACATAGAATTGCAGAGAGACCAAGAAGCTATGACGTATCTTAGAGCATTAATTGTAAATGGCTTAATGGCCTTCATATGGTGTTTATTATTCACTGAATTTGTATTCAGAGATATTTATGTACTATTGTAGTAAATGGTTATGTTCTATATCTTGTAATTAGTATCTCAAATGCAATGTAGGAATGGTAGTTTAGATGTATATTCTAGATTATGTTGATGGCTGTATTGTTGTGATGATTTGAGGTATTAGATTAGTTGCGCAGGTATGGTGTTGAGTGAAATCTGAATAGGGACGGCTATTTGGGTTACACTCAACTAGTAATGGCCCCAAATGATGCATATTTTAAAATGAAACATTTTTCATAGCATTTCACGCTTACTAAATTACATGCTATGATAAGGGGGTCATTACAGAGACACTGGATGAAAAGCCCCTAACCTCTTGATGAAGTCATTTAAATATGTTATCAATGGAGGCATGAAACATTTGAAAGGATTCTGAGTTAGCAAGGTTATCATAAAGAAGAGTAGGGTATTGAGTGAGTGGTCTAGCCTCTTCTTCTATAGGAGCATTTGATTCTTAACCCCTTGTTGCCTTTCTTGCTTCCCTTTGTTCCCTTTATCCCCCTTAAGCCAGTGTCTCAGCTTTATGCACCCAACTTCCTTGATATTTGACATAGTGACGTCTGGATAGAGTGTTTTTGTTGATCTTGGCTAGCTTCTCGATCGTAATGTAAAAAGGGTCTATGCCACATTTTTTTTAGAATTAGAGAGATGACTAAGGAATGATATAGATCTAGGTTTGTAGTTCCTGCAGTTCTAAGCATCTTTTGAATGATGTAATAGATTAGGTTAAAAGGATAGTGAGAATTCAGTGCATAAAAAATTGTTTCACTTCACTGGCATAAGCTAAATTTCCTCACTTTTTCACCAAAAAGTGAGCTACAAGCAAATGTTGGCAGTTGTTAAGTTCAAATTCATTGGCCTTAATGGTAGGTTTATGGGAAAGGTTAAGCTCAACATCAGGTTTGCCTAACAGATAGTTCTGCATGGTATATATGTCATATCCCTCAATTCTAAGTAAACTAGCAGGATGATATTCAGTTTGGTGACCCTTATTTGGGATCCCCATCCAATCACTTAGTTATTGATAAGTAAAGGTGATTTTCTACCTTTTAATTTTAGTTGTGGCACAATAATTAACATCATCCCATCTCATATTTGTATAAAACATTTTAATGACAAATAGACTCCACTTCCTTTATAATTTTAGCAGTTTCTATAGGCTTGCATTTTTCAACAAGGTAAAGATTATAAAGTGTTCATCCTCAAAGAATTTTATGTCGAAATACTTGGAATGACTAATCTTGGATTGACTTTGTCATTAAAGTTTTTTTTTCCAATTCTTGAGAAGAGAAGAGACCAACCATTTAAGGAGGATTTGAACTAGAGCCTCTAACTCTTGACCTTTTGGATTGATGCCCTGAAGCCATCTGAAGAGATAGTTAATTAAAGTGATTTAATCAAATTAATTTGAGAGAAAATAACTCTAAAATGGCAAATTTAAGGGAGTTGAGTTTAGGGTTTTAAAGGATTTGAAATTGAGAATTTTTGGGATTAATGGATGAAATGAAGATGGATTTTAATGAAAATTAGTGGGTTTTGGACGTTAGGGTGATGCGAATCAAGTAACTGATTTAGTTTTTAAGAATTTTCAAGAAAAATTAAAGGGAATTTGAGAGGGAAATGAGGATTTTGAAAAACAAAATGATGAAAGCAATAGTTCCCCATTTGTTTAAATGTCTTTAAACTCATGGCAATTGACTTTTATAATGTTACAGGGGCTTGATTTCTTTTTAGATACTATTCCAAAGGCCTACCAGTCAATTGGTAAGCCCTTACTAGTCAATTGTTAGGGTCTAGAACCCACGCAATCTACTGCTTGCCACTAGTCGGTAGACTACAATGTTCTTTACAAATCTAGAAAAGGGAAGAACATGACAGTCGATTGGTATAACCTTACCAATCGACCGGTACCACCTTACCATTTGACTGGCAACTCTTTGTCAAGATTTTTCAAAAATTTTAAGAGCTACTAGTCAACTTATGGCGTTATGGCAGTTGACTTATACTTTCCCTAAGTGCAAGTTTATGACTTAAATGGATCCATCCTTTGTCATTCTTCTTTTTCAACTTATTTTGTCCACATTGAGAAAATATTATCCATACGTATCCCATTTTTATGTATCTTAAAGTTCTTTCCACCCATCCTAATCAAATTTGGAATTCCAAGAAGAATTAAGTTAAGAGAACCTCATGAATGAGCCTTAAGGGATCAAGAAGTCCTGCAAAACAAAACTAAGGCTACTCTTATGCTTAAGTTAGTAGTTGAAACAAAAGGAAGGATAACTTAAGATATGCATAATAGGGAAAACAATGTAAGAATTTTATAGATTGATTATTCCAAGTTCTTTTCTTATAAAATCAAATCTATTTTAGGAAGAGATTTAGTGAAGATATCATCAAGTTGAAATTTAGTTTGGACAAACTCTAAGGAAACATTATGATTGAGCATATGATCTCTAATAAAATGATGCTTGATATCAATGTGTTTAGTTCTTGAATGCATGATGGGATTCTTTGTTAAATTGATTGCATTACTGTTATCACATTTAATAGGTATATTTTCAAGATCTACATCTATATCTTAGAGTTGTTATTTCATCCATAAAACTTATGCACTGTAATTTCCAATTTCCAAATATTCAGCTTCAATAGTTAAAAGTGCTTCAAAATTTTGTTTCTTGCTTAAACAAGATACAAGTGAGTTTCTAAAGAATTGGTAAGTGCCACTAGTGCTTTTCTTATCAGTTGTGCTACCAATAAAATCAACATCTGAATAAGCAATCAAATTACAAGGATATCCTTTAGGATACTATAGTCCTATTTTTGTGGTTCTAACTAGATATCTAAATATTCCTTTTAAGTAAAATGTGACATTTTTGGGTCTGTTTGGACCCTACCACACATGCATACACTAAACATAATATCACTTCTACTTGCTGTCAAATAGATTAGTGAACCAATCATACCTCTATGTTAAAGGATTCACCTTCTTCATCTTTGTTCATTTTAGTAGATGGACTCACTGGTGATCCATTGGGCTTTGACTTTTCCATGCCAAATTTCTTCAGTAATTCTTTTATGTATTTGGTTTGGCTTACAAAGGTCCTATTACTTTGGATTACAAAGGTCCTATTACTTTGTTGTTTTATTTGAAGTCTAAGGAAGAAGTTCAGCTATCCCATCATTAACATTTCAAATTCTCCTTGCATTAGTTTAACAAATTCTTCATAAAGAGATTCAATAATAAACCCAAATATGATATCATTAACATATATTTGCACAATCAAAATGTCATCTTTTATTTTCATAATAAATAAAGTGGTGTTAACTTTACCTCTTTCAAAACCATTTTCAATTAAGAAATTACTTAGCCTTTCATACCAAGATCTAGGAGCGTGCTTTAACCCATATAAAGCCTTTTTCAATTTGAAAACATGATTAGGAAAAGATGATTTTTCAAAACTAGTAGGTTGTTCCACATAAACGTACTCCATTATGACTTCATTTAGAAATGCACTTTTGACATCCATTTGAAAAATTTTAACATTCTTAATGCATGTGAAGGCTAAGAGCATTCTAATGGCTTCTAATCTAGCTACTGGTGCAAAGGTTTCATTATAGCCAATTCCTTCTTCTTGGTTGTAACCTTTAGCAACTAATCTAACTTTATTTCTAACTATATTTTTAGATTCATCAAGTTTATTTCAAATACCCATTTTGTGCCAATAATTATATAATCATTAGGTCTAGGGACTAAAAACGATACTTGGTTTCTTTCAAATTGTTTTAACTCTTCTTGCATGGATAAGACCTAAGATTCATCCATTAAGGGTTCATCAATATTATTAGGTTTAATTTTAGACAACAAACTAATATGACTATAGGAGTTTTTAAGGAGATTTCGAGTTGTTACCCCACTTGACACATCTCCAATGACTTGATCAATTAGATTATGTCTCACATTTTTCCATGCTGCTGGAAGAGGTTGTTGTCCTTGCTCCACTTGTTGTTCTTGATTTTTTTTCTCCTTTGGTTGTTGCTTCCTCTTGTTCCTTAGAGTTTTGGTCATCCAAATTTAACCTCTCTAAACTTAAATTAATGTTGTGACATTCTTTGAATCCAGTGGGTTAGTTTCATAAAAAACAACATGAATTGATTCTTCAATAGCATTAGTTCTTTTATTGTATACTCTATAAGCCTTGCTAGAGCTAGAATATCCTAGCAAAATAGCTTCATCTAATTTTGCATCAAATTTCCTAAGTTATCTTTTCCATTCTTATGAAAAAAAAATTTACAACCAAAGACATGTAAATGCGATATATTAGGTTTTATTCCTTTGTACAATTCTTATGGAGTTTTCTTTAAGATTGGACAGATTAATGCTTTTTCATTGCACAACATGGAGTATTTACAACATCAGCCCAAAAATATGCAGGAAGTTCCTTTTTATTAAGCGTGGTTCTTGCCATTTCCTCTAATGTTTTGTTTTTCCCTTTAACTACACCATTTTGTTGAGGATTTCTAGCTGTTGAAAATTGATGTTCAATTCCATTTTCATCACAAGTTTTCAAAACTAAGATTTTCAAATTCTCCTCCATGATCACTTCTTATTTTTACAATAGTTAAGCCTTGTTCATTTTGAATAAGTTTTGCTAATTTGATAAAAGATGAGAAGGCTTGATCTTTGTGAGAAAGAAATATTGTTCAAGTGTATCTTGAGTAGTCATCTACAATAACAAGCACATAGGAGTTTCCTCTTAGACTTTTTGTTCTACATGGACCAAACAAGTACATAGGTTATAAAGGTTTAGAAGTGGAAACAAAGTCTTTAGATTTAAAATAATCCTTGACTTGTTTTTTGCAAGCATCACAAAGTTTATTCTTTTCAAAATATCCTTTGGGTAAGCCAATGGCAAGATCTCCCTTAGATAATTTTTCTAAAAGACTCATACTTGCATGTGCTAATCTCCTATGCCAAAGCCAACTATTATCATTGATGCTAATTAAACAACTTAAGTCTAGAGGGAGGTCTTCATCTAAGTTTACTATGTATATATTATTTACTCTATGCCCTATTAGGATAATTTTGTTATTGTCTTTATTTTTAACTATGCAATTATTAGAATTAAAAACAACCTCATTATTTTTATTACAAAGTTGACTAATGCTAATTTCAACTTTTCACATAGATCACATTTTTTAGATTTTGAAGAAGAGGTTTGAAGTTGTTTCTCCAAATTAGAATTTCTTTGTTTTAGAGAAGAATTTTCTTTTCATAAAACAAGAAAATCATTTTCTAAAGTTGAAACTTGTTTCTTAGATTTGCTTAAAACTTTGGCCACTTTTAATAATTCATCATGCAATTCCTAAAAGGCATCCAATAATTCATCATAATGAGGAGATAGGTTTTGGTCATTTACTACATCATCTTCTTTTGCCATGAGATAAAGATTGGCTTCTTCAGCTTCATCTTCTTCATCATTGTCTCCATCACTATCTCCTCATATGGATTATGCAATACCCCCAATCCAATAGTTCTTTTTGGTTATTTAGATAATATAATATGATATACTATGAGATTGGTGACTTACTATTACCTTTACCCAAGTAAAAATTTTTAACTTTTACCAAGTTAAATAGTTAAGTGCTATTGGTTCGAGTCTCTACACTTGGGTTCTCACATGTAACACAATGAAAATAAAATAAATAAATAATACATGTTTATATGCATATTAATAAGTTATATATACAATCACATACATTGATTCCTTTTTAAGACATATACCTATAGATATGTGAGATTGGCAACAATTTATCTATTGGGGTAAGGAGGCAACAACCTTGCCATTCATACCCTTGTCAAAAACCTATTAGTGGATAATACTATTCTTCTCACATATCTTGAATTCATATATGCCCTCCTTTTTCCTGTACACCAAAATAAATCATCTTGACCCTCTCTAAAAATATAATAAGGGGTTAGGGTATTAGGGTATGTACAATTATATAATTATTACATGTACTTATGAATGCATGCATAGTTATAGTTCACATGATGTCAACAATACATATGTCATTTTATCATATATGCACCATGGTAACATGATTATATTTACATTTAAAACATGAGCAAGGAAAACAAAGCATATCATAATGGCCAGTGCCAAAATCATCATATGAGCCATCGAGAGAGTCACTAAGAGAATAACTCCACATGCTTCTATAGAACTCATGGATGAGTTCCAAGATGAGTTTTTTGTGGTCCTTGACCACTTGCAGTCCTCAACTATTTTGTACTATCTGGAACGTCCCCCAGTGGATCCAGGTACTCAATGGTCCCTGCCCTCTTAGTAGATCATCCTTGACCAGAGGGATTGATATCTATATGGATATTTCATTTCCCTTTCATGCCAAATAGGGCTGATATAACTCACTCAATGGTTCCTACCAACTCTGACAAATCATCCTTAACCAGCAGAATTGCTATCCATTTGGATATTTCATTTCCCTTTAAACCCGAATGGGGTTGGTATAACTCATGAGATCACTTTAAACTCTAATATATCACACCTACTCTGCCCTTGCGGATCATAAGGTTATGGAATCACCATCCTTCTTTGATGGATCACATTCCCAGTACACTATTCACAAGCATACATTCTATAGTGATTTAGCTCATGCCATGGTTATACCCAACTCTAAGTACGTGACCCCTTTAGTTGGCCATAGAAGAGTTTACTAACTTAGAATTTTCAACCATCATGGAGTTTTCAAAATCATTTATAATTGAGTGGATATTTTATCATCCTAAATTATGGTCCAATCGTGGAATGCCTAACGGTCGTCCCATATCGATAGTTAGTCACTCAATCATGAGCTTATCTATCACTTGTGCATATACTTGAAATACTCTGCTCTTTTCTCTTTTACATTTTTTGCTCTTTCTTTTCAAAATCATGTTATATGTTACCCAAAAGCTATAATTTACTTATATGATGACATAATTATTGACTTCATTGAGTAAACACTCAAGAAAATAGAAACTTAGGCTTAAAAACTTCTTTTAATTTTTTTAGGTTTTTTTTGAAGGACTAAGTGACTCTTTTAAAATGAATTCTTCATGAAAAACATTATTTTTCCACCTAGCAGTCAACTTACACCTCATTATAGTTAGCTAATAGAAATAAAACCTCAAAAATTCAAACAGAAGGCTGCAAGTTAACTGTTAAGACTCCATCAATCGACTTGTGGCTAATAGAGAGCTATTGATCGACTGCTAGGCCCATAGTAGTCAGTTGATAGTCTATTGTAAGCTAGAAGTATTTCATTAGAGGCACTACAGTCGATTGTTATAGGCTAGTGGTCGACTGCTGCCTATCTGTACTGTAAAATTTTGAACTGAAGAACATGGAAGTCGACTTGCAGGTTCATAAGCCTTAGTTTTATTGATATGGATAGTTGTTAAATCTATATTTCCACCTCTTTTTAAATTTAAAAAGGCATGAGCTTAGTTTCCAACATTAATTCATCATTTACCCTGAATTATTTCTCATGCTCATGCTCAAACATCATCAATCAAAGGAAATCCAAACATATTTCAAAAATATGAATAGTAAAACCCATCTCTCATAATCTAAACCAATATGAAACATGCATGTATAAGTACATCCATAGCATAAACACCCAAAGAAGTTAGAAATACAAAGAAAGTAGGTTTGAACCCCACTCTTAACTTAAACAACATCAAAATCATCATTTTCAGTAAAGTGAATAGTATTTTTTGAAAATGAGGAGATTAGATTGTTTGATACCTTGATTCTTGTTAAAAGATGAGTTGATGATGTTATATGTCTTCCTAAATGTTCCTTATTGTGAATTTTTACTCTAGATCACACTGGAATTTAAGCTAGAGCTCTTGTCTTTCACAATCTCTTTCTAGAATGTCTTTTCTCTCTCTAAAACGTCAAGAAATGAGTTTGTGATAAAAGGGTTTTTTGGTTTTTGGCTTATATCGGGGTTACGTGTGGTTGGGGAAAATTGTAACCCTTTATCATCTTCCTTCTACTTAATCCAAAGTCAAGATCATATTTTTGGTCACTCGGCCTCAAATGGTAATTTCTCCAATCATAAGAGAAATTACATTGTTGCCCCTGAAATACTGAGTAGAATTCAAAAATCAGTTAGCTACAATAATTTCCTTACTTAACTTGTTCCTTTTCTTTCTAGTCCCTATTCACTTTCAATTTAGCCCCTCACCCTCTTTAAATGCAGACTAATGTAACATGCACAATCATTTAACTTATTTAATAACTAAAAAGCATTTTTCATAAATAGTAGGAGCATATGTTACATATGATACATATGCTTTCTTCTTTCCTTTCATCTTCTTTATAGCCTCTTGCTATTTTAGGTATTGTGGGTATTCCCAATTGATGTGTCTGGGCTTCTTGCACTCATAGCAAGTAAGAGGTTCTTTACTTCCTTCTTTCCTTTGTGGTCTTCTTCCTCTTTATCTTCGATTATTAAAGAATTTACCAATTTTTTTGACAAATAGTCCAAAATTCTCTTCATTGAGCTCAAAGTTCTTCATGGAAGTATTTGTGCTCTTATCTTCTTATTCAACTTGGTGAGAAGAAGAGGATGTGGCTTTGAGTGACAAGCTCTTCTTTTTTTCTTGGTCTTTATACATCATAAGTTGATGGAGCTTAGTCTCATACTCTTGGAGATTTCCAAAGAGTATTAAGATAGACCTTGTTAAGTCTTCTCTTTTCTCCTCTATTGCTGTCACCTTTGGTTGCCATTCTAAGGGAAGTGACCATAGAATTTTGAACACCAAGTCCTTTGGAGTGTAGGTTTTCCCTAAAGCTGTCAGAAGATTAACAATGTGAGTAAACCTTTTTTTCATGTCTTTTTAATGTAATTACCAAGTTTCATTCTAAACATTTAATATTAGTGAGTTATTAAATTTATTTTGGCATCTCTAACACCATCTATGCCCTCATGAGCTACTTCTAGAGGTTCCCACATTTCTTTTGCACTTTCATAATTTAACACTCTAAAATATTCATCTTGATTTAGTACATTTGTAAGGATGAATTTAGCTTTAGCATTAAGTTGAACTCTTTTTCTAATCAGTTTCATTTCATTCTTTCTTTAGTTTCTTTACAGAGAGGCCATTTTATACCTTGGTAGGTATGTAAGGTCTATCCTCTATAACTTTCCAAAGGTTTACATCTACTACTTCAAAAATAATTTTCATTCTTAACTTCCAAAATTTATAGTTTTCTCCATTAAAACTTAGAGGTTTGTTAATGGAAAGACCCTTAAGTAAAACATTATCACCAAAACTAGCCATTAAAAACTTTTGAGACTGTTAAGTCTTTCAGCCAAGAGCCAAGCTTTGATACCACTTGTTGGGAATGACTAGAACCCAATAGGGGGTGAATTGGGTGTTTTAAAAATTTTTAAAACTTTTAAAGTTTTTTAAAGTGGATAAAGCAAGATAGAATAGAAAAGATTAGAAATTATGTAGCAATTAAATCTTAAATCAGCAAAGCAGAGTGCAACAAAGTAAAGAGTTGAAACTTAAAATGCCAAAAGATAAATTACAAAAATTTAAGTGCTGAAAGTAAAGGAACTTAGAAAATTTATCCTGGTTTAGCTTATTTAATAAAGCCTACATCCATTCTCCAAGTACAGCTTAAGATTTTCACTATCTCATTAACTTTCAATGGGTACTTGAAAACCACTACATTGTTATCAACACTTTAATATAGAAGGAAGAATTTTATCAAAGAAAACTCTCTTTCAGAGTAGGTATTACAAATGAAGAATAAAAGCTAACTTAGAATAAGGAGTTCAAAGGGTTTGAATTAAATTTAAAATTTAAGTTGTTCTCTTGATCATTTCAAACTTGCCAAGACCTTGATTTATAGATTTTTTTTAGGATATATCTGTTGGAGCTTGTATCCTTGAAAGTTACCAAAGAAAGAGACATTTTGTACATTCTTTACAGCATTATGTTCTTATAGAAGGCTGGCAGTAGACTATCATGTTCTTGAATTCAAAATTTTTAACTTCTGGGTAGTGGCAGTCAACTTCCTTGAGGTTGGTAGTCAACTTGCTGCTCTCGAATTTTTTTACAATTTGAATTCCTGGTCTGGTAGTTGAATTCTTGCTTTGAACCAGTCGACTTGTTTGTCTCGGGTTCCCTTATATGTTAAATTACAGTCTAGCAATTGACTTCTTGGCATAAGGTAGTCAACTTCTTACTCTAAGGTTCGCATAGATTCTAAAGCTATAATTTAACAATCAAATTCTTGTCATGAGGTATTCAAATTGTAGTGACTTACAACATAGTGTCTTGGTTTCTTCAAGTTTAAAATGTACTAGTAAACTTCCAAAATGTGGTTATCGACTTGTAGCGTTGGTAATTGACTTGTAGAATTGGAAAATTTCTTTTAAGTGAAGAAATTCTAGAGAATAAGCAACCAAGTCCTTGGAAAGTGTGAAAACATTTTTCAAGAAATTTTTAAAAATAATTTTGAGCTCAATTCCTAAGGATACCTATACAGACTAAGTCCTAGAACCCTATATATGATCTTAAATTCTTTATTGGTCCTTTGGACTTCACTTAACCTAAAAAGCCCTCTAATAAGTTTGTTATCATCAAAACTTTCAAAATTTTATGCCCAATGGGTCAACACTTTTAAATCAACACCTATGCTTCTTGAGCTATTTTATTAATCAAGGAAGCTCTTATAAACACCTATGTTTTATCAATCAAAGATTAAGCATCAAGCACACTCTTGTCATGATTCATGAGCCCATCATAAAAGTATTGGACTAAATGTTCCTCAAGAATTGGATGATAAGAGCACTTTGATACCACATCTTGAAACTTTTTCTAATACTCATAGAATTTTTCATGATCCAAATTAGTCTATGATTTGTATGCATTTTCCACATGAGAGGAAGTCTCATGTACCATTCCTTGGCTTTTTCTTCAAGAGAAAGATGAAATACCTTCCATTGAACATCATCTAAATTAGCTCTTGTGGGCTTCATGCTTGCACACATCATGTATAAGGAGGTCAAATGGTTGTATGGATCTTCACCTACCAAACTATAAAATTTTGGTAAGGAGTTAACAAGAGGACCTTTCAATTCAAAATTCAGATTAAAGTTAGGATAGGTAGCATTGAAAGGGTTAAAATTAGGTCAAAAGTGATCGTTTCCCTAATGCTTCTTCTCCCATTATGCCTTTATTTTCATCTCCTCTTTTAAGATTGTCCCCATTACCATTGCCATCATCTTGTCCATTAGGAGGCCTAGGTATATTTTGATCTTCTATTATGAAACATAGATCAATATAAAATTCTAAATTAGATTCAAAATTAAAAGACACACTAGGCTTAATAGATACACTAGTTTCTTCAATTGTACTCTTACTAGTGCCTTTTAACTTCTTTTCTTTCCAAAATTTCCTCTAAGTTATCATAATTTTTGGATCAAATGGTAAAATTTCAAAACCTTGGTTCATGCATTATCAAAATTGTATTCATAAGTCTCAATCAAAATTGAGTGAACCTCAATGAACACAAATATTCTTAATGAGTCCAAACATGTAGAGGTCTATACATTCAAAGGGGTATCAAGTATGGGCAATGTATGCACAAAAATTCAATGAAAGTGAATGCAAAAAAAAAATTTCTTTCATTTTAACAAAAAAACCAAAAAAACCAAAATTTTAATGCAAACAAAATAGAAACATCTGAAAAAATAAACCCAAAAATAGAGCAATAGAAGAAGAAAAAAAGTAACTAAACAATGAAAATAGTATGTAAACAGTACAAAAATAGAAACAACACAAGACAAATTTAACAAAAATAACACAAAAAAAAAAATAGAAAATTGATAGCAATAAAAGATAATAGCAATAGAAAACATAATGATAGTAGTAAAAACAAAACAAAATAGAAAACAACAAAATACACTATGCAACAAGGAGAAAAATGCAATGGTATTTATGGTATTCTATGTATGTATTTATACCTATCTATATGCAATATTTTTATGTATTTTTATACATATAATGCAATCTAAAAAAACAAAAAAAGAGGTAAGAAAAATTTTTGTTGGTATTTATGAAAAATTTTCTTGAAGAAAATGCAAAGGAAAATTGCACAAAGAGAATGATATGCAATTGCAAATGATAAGCACATAATTATACATATTTATCTGCTAAATTTCACTCACTTTAGGAGTATATTTTATGTGTTTTCTATATAATTACCCATGTTTTCACTTGTTTTCATGTTATCCAAGCTTTTCCTAGGTATAAAGCAATTTTGAAGCAAAATAGACCAAAACCAAGTGTCTAAAGGCTCAAAGCACCTTAAAATGCACCTTTTAGCATGGCCACACATGAAGTCTTCTAGAACACACCCATGCTACCTTAAAGCTTCTAGAACACACATCTCCATATGCCAAAGACATCTTATGCACCTCTATACATGGCTAGAGAAACAATCTCCAACCAAGAAAGGAAGCTTAGAGAGGCGCCTTCTAGAATATGACCTACAACATGGCCATGCTCCCCACATGGTCTACCACATAGCCATGCCACTTTCTAGGCTGTCACACGACCATGTGGAAGCTTAGAGAGGCGCCTCTCTTGCTTATAAATAGGAGAAGGTGTAAGGAGGAGAGGGGGACTTCGAAGGCATTCAAGAAAGGAAAACTGAAAGCACTTGGAGTAGCTTGGAGTGTGACAATCCTTGCTAATCCTTAGAGCATAATACTTCAATTCCCTTGTCTTTTCATAAAGGTTACAAGTCGTGAAGATTCAATTAAGAATTGAAGCAAGAGATTTGGAAGCATCAAGAGGCAACCAGAAGCATAATCAAGAAGAAGTTCAGAGTCAAAGCTATTAATCCAAAACTCAACCGATGAGGGTGTTTCTGTCTCAATTTTGTTCTTCTTCCTTTATTATATTTCTTTTTTTTTATTCATGAACATGAGTAACTAGATTGGTAGAACCCAATTGGGGTTCTTAAACTATGTTGATATTCTGATTTTAATATGATTAAGTTATGAATTAGATTGTGCGATCTTCCTTTAGTCAAAGATTAATCAAGTTTTCATTGCAAGAAGTTGTAGGGAAAACTATCTAGATTCCTCTCAAATACTCTAACCAATGATGTTTGGAATTGGAAAACTAACTAGAGAGAACAATTGATCTTTGCTCGGAATTAGAGGTTGACAGCTGCAGGATTAGGAGGAATTCCTAATAGTGGTGAAGTAGAGCACTACTACTGATCTATACTTGACCATTGACACAAATAGCCAATGAAAGGTATAGGTTTTAGAAATCCATCGAAACCAACCAAAAATCTGAATTTGTTATAAAATTCACCCACAGGTAGCACAATCAATTTCATAATTCACTATCCTTTGGTTATATATCACTTAGTTTAGGACCTTAATGGGTTTACTTTTCTGGAACTTGATAATTCACAATCTTAACACTTGCCTCACCTTCTCTCTATAGCCACAGTAGTAGTTGTTGTAACAACCCGAATTAAAACTAAATTAAATTGGATGAAATAAATTGAAATTTGGTTGGAATTGATTTAAGAATATTTTTTCGAGCTTGTAGTTAAAATTTAAGAATTTTTTGAAATAAAAATCTTATCTGACAGAGAAAATTCGATCTACCTTTAAAAATTTAGTAGATATTTTTGGAAGACTTAAAATCCTCAAAAGATTTCCAAATCCATTCCATATGATCCTATATTCTTGCCTAAATTAAAGAATGCATCCGAAATTTAGCTTCGGTAAAGTGAGAAAAGACCAAAATGCCTTTAGATGCCACAAAACGCCAAATTTCTCTTATTCCTTCCATTTTCCCTCTCTCTCTCTCACTCTTTCTCGGGCGCACGCCACCTCTTCCACCACATTCACCACACTCGTTCGCCATCTAACTAGGTTACCGTCGCCCATCACTGTTGAAAGGTTTAGCAGCTCAGCCTCACAATACAGCAAGCCACCGCAGCGATCGATAGCCACCACAGTAGCCAAAAACAGTCGCATTTCCTCACCCTTATAAATTCGAAGACCAGCTTCAATCTTTGCCGTTCGTCACCGTCTGACTACACTGCCGCAACCAACAGCTAGCCCAAGCTACCAGCTTCCTTTGCCAGTTGCCTGCTGGTGAGAACCGCTGCTATGCACTATGAATGGAGGAGAAATGTTTTTCGAAGCCTGTCATGTTTTGCTAAAAAATCATGGGTTAACTGCCATTTTTTGTCAAACCGACGTCGAATCCAGCATCCTCAAGCTGTGGGCTACATTTTGGACTAAGTTTTGACACCAACCGTCGTTCATCATCGCGCCTCGCCATGAGCTACCATCTGTCGTCGTTCGCCATCGCTGAAGTAGCTGAAAGGACGCAAGAATCAATTTTCAACCTTCCAAAACCTCCATACAATTTAAAATAGTCCAATTTGATGTTTTCTTATCAATTTTGAATCTGAATAAGTTTAAGGATTAGATTGACGTAGAAATTAGGAATTTAACTATAGTAAAGTAAAAATTGAAAGGAAACCCACCTAAGATTTAAATTGTTTCCTTAGGAAACTAATAAGGAGAATAACCTCTGAGACAAAAAGGAAAACCCTGACCCTAATAGGAGTAAACAAAAAAAGGTAGAGTAATTTAAACTCCCCTGAATTTTAAATTAACGTTGTGAATGACTATTTTAAGTATGATTGTATTGACTAGGAATGAGTGCTGAAAATATATATATACGTATATAAGATTGCCTGTGTATTGAGAATATTTGTTGCATGTTTGATTGAATTTGACTAATGGGATTATATGCCATAGGAACGGACTAACTTAAGGTGGATATTCAATAGCCAGTATGGGACGGCCGTTGAATATCCCTTATGTAGACAGTTTTGTAAATGGATTTATTTTAAATTAAATTGGTTTGCATCTGTTAGGAATTGTTCATTAAACTAGGACAACCTTATGAAAGGTTCAAGTAGAAAAAGGGTGGATACCCTATATGGGGTGATGTTTTGGTTTAAGTATGATATCCTATAACCTTAAGTATTAGTCGACCATGCGTATGTAGTGCTATATAGACTGTATAAGGATGAGAATTAGCATTTGTGCACATGCTGAGAGGCGCCCTAGATGTTGATTCTCACCCGGTCCTTGAGTGGGTGATTGGTGTTACAGATCACACTCACAATATAGGTGTTATTTTCGGTTGATTGGTGTTACGGATCACACTCACAATATAGGTGTTATTTTTGGGTGATTGGTGTTACGGATCACACCCAACTAAAAACCATGTTTTCAGTTAAAACGACATGCAACTTGAAATGAATAATAAATAATCACATGAGATGTGTGATAGAGAAATATATAAGAATTGTAGGCATGACTTTCACATGCATTTAAACCGAATTGGGGAGATGTTTTCTGTATGTTGTCACAACTGAGCATCCAACTGTTTTACAGATATTAAATTGTAAATTGCTCTACTGGGATCTAATCATCTCATTAAGTTGTTTGCTCAGATGACTAGGAATAGGGAATGCCTAGGAAATAGCTGGGCAGAAGAAGGACATCGAGATAGCTCTGTGTTGTGGATATAGAATTAGGCTTAAATTTATACATATATCTTTGTTGCTATCTTTTGAATTTATTAATGAATTTGCAGGATATTGTATTGATTTGGCTATTGTATAAAAGGGAAACGTCTGATTTTTAAGGAAAACTCTACTGAATTTTTGATAGAAAATTTTTTGGGAGAATAGATTTTCTTTATAATGAATTTAATGGATTGTGATTTTATTTACTGATGTATGAATGGATTTAGCATTATAAAATAACATATCTCAATTGTATTTGAATGGTTATTAGAATTTATATTTCAGAGTATTATGTGGTTTATAATGTGATAATAGAAACGTTGCACAAGATTTAGGGTTGAGTGGAATTTGAATGGACTGTGAGAAGAGTCTATTTGGGTTACACTCAATCAGTAGTGACCCTCTGACGTTCCCTAACATCGAAAAAGTGAAAAATTTATTCAAACTTTGTATGCTTCCACTACTCTGATAGATGAATGCATAGTATGAATAAAGGGGTCGTTACAATAGTGGTATCAGAGCCTGATTTACCATATTACTGGTTGATTGGTTTATTAATTATTGATTTTTCAGGTTTGTAGCTTTAGGACTTTAAATTGATTTGACTCTGGAATATCTAGGATTCGATCTACAATTGAGATATTAGGAATAAATCTGCTGCTATGCTGATAAATGTTGTTATTAAAGGCTAACTAATTCTTTTTCTGTGTCAGTTAGCTATGGCAGATGCTAGTAGAAACAATACAATGAGGCCAAGAGGAAGGCCAAGAAATAAAAGTCAATGGACTCAAGGGAGTATTAGTAGGGAGGATAATTTTGATATGAGGGACATGATAGAGTCTATAAGAATGATGGCAGATGCTATGAGGGAGTAAGCTACCACAAGTGCTAATATGATGCGATAGTATCGAGAGGACTGTCAGAACCATGATGATGGAAATAATAGGAATGACAATCTGATGTACCAGGGCTGGATAGAGTTCCAAAGGGCAGGACCGCTAGCGTTCTCAGGTACATGTGAACCCGCAATGGTAGAAGAATGGGTCAGAGAGATTGAGAAGATTTTCAGACTGTTGCATAGCACCGATGAACAGAAGGTGACTTATACAATGTACATGCTTAAGAGAGAGGCAGAGAACTGGTGGGATGAAGCTAAAAAATTGATGGAGGCTCGAGGCATCCCTATCACTTGGGAATCTTTCAAAAGGATCTTCCTGGAGAAATATTTCCCAAAAAGTGTCAAGCAGGCCAAGGAGACAGAGTTCTTACAACTTCAACAACGAGGAAGACCGTTCGAAGAGTACTTGGCAAAATTTGAAGAGTTGGCTAGGTATTCCACCTATCTGAGATTCCACCTTGATGAGGCTTGGAAGTCAGCCTAACTGGAGGCAAGCTTAGATTTACATATGAGAAATCAGATAGCCCCATTGGAGGTTCGAGACTTCTCAGTGCTAGTAAACAAATGCCGAATCCTCAGCAGAGGCTTGGAGGAAAAACAGAATGCAAATCAAAGATTTATTGGTCGAAAAAAGTAACCAGCTAAGAACCTAACAATGAAGGGTAGCAACTTTAAAACTCAGAAAGGTTCTTTTAGCAGCAGTCAATGCTTTGATGCTGCTATCTACCCGAAGTGTGGGACCAGGCATCCTAATCAACCCTAATAGCATCAGACACTAATATAATGCTACAAATGTAGAGGTACAAGGCACTATGTTAAATATTGTCCAACTAGTGGCAACCCATAGAATTCTAGGGGCCAAAGACCGTAAGCTTCAGGGAGAGTCTTTACTCTGGATGGAGCAAATGTCAACAAGTTTCCTGGATTGATATAGGGTAGAGGTAAGGTTTATAACTTTCCTTTAATAGTATTGTTTGATTTGGGTGCTATGCACTCTTTTATATCTAATGCATGCATGAAAAAATTAAACTTGCCTTTGCAAGCCATGCCATTTGATCTACATGTTTCCTCACCTCTAAGAGAGACAACCATATCTCCACAAATTTGCCTAAACTGTCTTCTTTCCATTGATGACACCCTATTCATCATGGACCTTTTGTGTTTGCCTTTGATTGGGATCGACATCATTCTAGGAATGGACTAGTTATTTAGGAATCGGGTTCTGTTGAATTGTTTTGAAAGGACTATCACTTATTTGGATACCTTACTGGTAGGTGAGAGTGACAGGTCGTGTGAGATAAGTGATATTTCCCTTAATCTCTTTCAAGTAGAATTGCAAGAAAGCCTAAACCTAATTCCCATTATTAGCAATTTCCCAAAGGTATTTCCCTCAGAGATTAGCAGGTTACCCCCACCTAGAGAGATAGGATTCACCATTGACTTGATCTTGGGTATAGGCCTAATAGCAATGACCCCATATAGAATGGCCCTAATGGAATTAAGGGAATTAAAGGTCCAAATAGAAGATTTGTTAGAGAAGGGATTCATTAGGCCGAGTGTGTCACCATGGGGAGCTCCTGTCGTATTCATAAAGAAGAAAGATAGTAGTTTGAGGTTATGTATAGATTATCGGTAGTTGCATAAGGTGACCATTAAGAATAAGTACCCTTTACCCCGAATAGATGACCTGTTTGATTAGTTGCAAGGTGCAACAGTATTCTCAAAATAAACTTAAGGTCAGGATACCACCAGATTAGGGTTAGAGATGAAGATGTCCCTAAGATAGCATTTAGCACTAGGTACGGTCACTATGAGTTTCTAGTGATGCCTTTTGGATTGACCAATACACCTATTGTCTTTATGGATTACATGAATAGGATTTTTAAACCCTACTTAGACCAATTCATAGTGGTATTCATAGATGAAATCTTAGTCTATTCCAAGACTCACAAAGAACATGCACAACATCTTAGCAAGGTGCTACAAATGTTGGAGGAAAAATAATTGTATGCTAAGTTGGAGAAATATGAGTTTTGGCTGGAGGAAGTAAAATTCTTAGGTCATGTGATAAATGGGGGAGAGTACACTGTTGGGACCAGAGATTGTACAAGAGACTACTGATCAGATCAAGATGATTAGGGAAAAGATGAGGATTGCCCAACAGAGACAGGAAACCTATGCAAATAGGAGAAGGAGACCCTTAGAATTCAATGAGGGAGAGCACGTATTCTTGAGAGTGTCACCTACTACAGGTATTGGTAGACAAATAAAGACAAAGAAATTGAGTCCCAGATTCTTAGGACCATTCCAAATCTTGCAAAGAATCGGTCTAGTCGCCTACCAAATTGCCTTACCTCCTTACCTGTCAAACTTGCATGACATATTTCATGTCTCGCAACTCCAAAAATATGTCCCAGATCCCATGCATGTATTGGGGAATCAACCCATAATATTAAAGAAAAATTTGACTTATGAATATACTCTTATCTAAATCCTCAACTTTAAGACTAAGCAACTCCGGAATAAAATAATCCCTTTAGTTAAGGTACTTTGGCAGGATGTAGCATCTCAGGAGATGACGTGGGAGAATGAGGACGAGATGAGACAACGTTATCCAGAATTGTTTACAGGTATGAATTTTGGCAATAAAATTCCTTTAAAGGGGGGGAATTTAATAACCCAAATTAAAAATAAATTAAATTGGATGCAATAAATTAAAATTTTTTTGGAATTGATTTAAGAATATTTTTCTGAGCTTTGTAGTTAAAATTTGAGAATTTTTTAGAATAAAAATCTTATCTGATGGAGAAAATTTAATCTGCCTTTAGGAATTTAGCAAATATTTTTGGAAGACTTAAAATCCTCAAAAGATTTCCAATCCCTTCCATATGATCTTATATTCTTGCCTAAATCAAAGAATGCATCCAAAATTTAGTCAGGGCAAAGTGAGAAAAGATCAAAATGCCCCTGGATGCCATAAAATGCCAAATTTCTCTTATTCCTCCCATTTTCCCTCTCTCTCACACATAAATTCTCTCTCTCTCTCTCTCTCTCTCTCTCTCTCTTGCGCGTGCGCCACCTCCTCTGCCACCTTCACCACACTCGTCTGTCGTTTGGTCGAGTTACAGCCTCCCGTCACTACCGAAAGGTTCAACAGCTCAGCCCGACATTGCAGCAAGCCACCATAATGATTTACGACCACCACAGCGGCCGAAAATAGTCGTGTTTCCCTTTCATATCAAATTCAAAGACCATCTTTAATCTCTACTATTTGTCACCATCTGACTACATCACTGCCACCAATAGCTAGCTCGAGTTGCTAGCTTCCTCTGCCAGTTACCCGCTGGTGAGAACCACCACTATGCGCCTTGAACAGAGGAGAAACATTTTTCAAAGGCTGCCACGTTTTGCTAGAAAATCATGGGTTAATCACCAATTTTCGTCAAAACAACCTCGGATTTGGCATCCTCAAGCTGTAGGCTACATTTTGGACTAAGTTTCGATGCCAACCATTGTCTGTTGCTGTAAGCTATTGTGTGCCACTGTGCTCCGTCGTGCGCCATCGCCAGAGTAGTTGAAAGGACGCAGGAATCAATTTTCAACCTTTCAAAACCTCCATACAATTTAAAATACTCCAATTTGATGTTTTTCTATCGATTTTGAATCTGAACATGTTTAAGGATTAGACTGATGTAGAAATTAGGCAATTAACTGTAGGAAAGTAAAAATTGAAAGGAAACTGGCCTAAGATTTAAATTGTTTCCTCTGGAAACTAATAAGGAGAACAGCCTTTGAGGAAAAAAGGAAAACCCTAACCTAAATAGGAGAAAATGGAAAAAGGTAAAGTAATTTACACTCCCCTGAATTTTAAATTGACGTTGTGAATGACTGTTTTAAGTATGATTGTATTGACTGGGAATGAGTACTGAAAATATATATATGAGTATATAAGATTGCCTGTGTATTGAGAATATTTGTTGAATGTTTGATAGATTTTTACTATTGGGATTATATGCCATAGGAACAGACTAACTTAAGGTGAATATTCAATAGCCAGTATGGGACGGTCGTTGAATATCCCCTATGTAGATAGTTTTGTAAATGGATTTATTTTAAATTAAATTGGTCTCCATATGTTAGGAATTGTTCATTAAACCAGGACAACCCTATGAAAGGTTCAAGTAGAAAAAGGGTGGATAACTTATACAGGGTGACGTTTTGGTTTAAGTATGATATCCTATAACCTTAAGTATTAGTCGACCATGCGTATGTAGTGTTATATAAACTGTATGAGGATGAGAATTAGCGTTTATGCACATGTTGGGTGATGCCCTGGATGTTGATTCTCACCCGGTCCTTGAGTGGGTTATTAGTATTACGAATTACACTCACAATATAGGCGTTGTTTTCGGGTGATTGGTGTTACGGATCACACCCAACCAAAAACCATGTTTTCAATTAAAACGGCATGCAACTTGAAATGAATAATAAATAATCACATGAGATGTGTGATAGAGAAATATATAAAAATTTTAGGTATGACTTTCAATATGATTTTTCAAATTAAAGATAATATGCTCATTATATTATTTTGCATCGATTTCCCCAATACATTTAAATTTAAAAGTATTTAGTGATTCACATGCATTTAAACCGAATTGGGGAGATGTTTTCTGTGCGTTGTCACATTTGAGCATCCAATTTTATAGATATTAAATTGTAAATTACTCTACCGGTATCTAATCATATCATTAAGTTGTTTGCTCAGATGACCAGGAATAGGGAATACCTAGGAGATAGCTTGGCAGAAGAAGGACATCGGGATAGCGTTGTGTTGTGGATATAGAATTAGGCTTTAATTTATACATATATCTGTGTTGTTGTCTTTTGAATTTATTGGTGAATTTGCTAGATATTGTATTGATTGGGCTGTTGTATAAAAGGGAAACATCTAATTTTTAAGGGAAACTCTGTCAAATTTTTGGTAGAAAATTTTTTGGGAGAATAGATTTTCTTTATAATAAATTTAATTAATTGTGATTTTATTTACTGATGTATGAATGGATTTAGTAGTATAAAATAACATATCTCAATTGTATTTGAATGGTTGTTAGAATTTATATTCTAGAGTATTATATGGTTTATAATGTGATAATAGAAACATTGCATAGGATTTAGGGTTGAGTGGAATTTGAATGGACTGTGAGAAGAGTCTATTTGGGTTACACTCAACCAGTAGCGACCCTCTGACGTTCCCTAACATTGGAAAAGTGAAAAATTTATTCAAACTTTGTATGCTTCCACTACTCTGATAGATGAATGCGATGTATAAATAAGGGGGTTGTTACAGTAGTTAGACTTAGTTTAGATAAACTACTAAATAATAATGAGTAAGTAGTAACTCTAGGCTTTTCCGTTCCTGAGGGATACAACCTTGATACTCACCATTGCGCTAGACTACACTAACAGGTGCACTACCTTAAGGTGTGGCTACATATAGTTCATTGGTAGCACATCAGCAAACTAAAAGAAAAAAATATATTATAAACAAGCCTAAAATAAGAAAATCTAAATCTAATGGGAAACACAAGATAGACCTTAACTTAGGCACAAAAATTGACATTTAGCTAACCAAAGAGCCAAATAAATTGGCTACCCAACACTGGCGCCAAAATCTTAACTAAACCATATCGCAAGGGGTCAAAATTATACCAAATTAAAATGTAATATAGCAATTCCATCCGGATCTTATTTGCTCAAGGAGCCTTTATTTGAAAGAGGGGTCGTGATGCTAGAGGGGGAGTCAACCTCTTCACTTAGGGATTTTGGTGGAGAGGAAAACATAAAGCATTTGGAAAGTGCTTCATTGATCTTAGGCTTTGGTTTTAGGCTCTATTCTTTTTTTTCTTGATTTTCTCCAACTTTTTCAAGATAACCTACAATGCAAAAAAAAAAAAAAAAAGAAAGAAAGAAAGAAATAAGCCCAATGTAATACCATTCATTCCAAAATTTTATAATTAAAGAGTAATAAAAAAATAACAATTTAACCTTTTTTAAATTTATTTTTGTGCAATCACTCTTGAACCAAATTTATCATCATTAATGCATTTAAGCCCAATAAAATATAATAAGAACCCTAAAATAATATAAAAATATTATATAAAATAGGGACTTATAAATGGACAGATACAATTTATTAAAAAAAACTAAATAAATTTAAAATGAGCAAATAATGCTAACTAAAAAATTATTCAAAATATTTAAATTTGAAACTAAAATGCCGATACGTCAACACTCCTCCTTGGCATATTTGTGGCAAGCATTGATCTTCTCTTTAAGAACTTCAACTATTTCCTTTTCTAATGTCTTTTTTAGCAAATCAAAAAATTTACCTTCTGATGTATAATGAACTAAGATGACTTCATTAGATAGTTAAACATCTCTAATCAAATGGAATTTAATTACTTTTATGATAATCTGAATCTCCTTCTGTATTACTTTTCTCCAAGCTGGTATATCCTTTGTAACAGTTTGCTTCAAGTACCTAAACCCTTTTATGTGTAAATTAGCTTACATTTCCTTCAGGTGCACGATATTAATTGTTATTCAGAGATACCGTTATAGAGAAAATGACTGAAAAACTAGGTTAAAAGGAGGTCTGAATTAAAAGAAATAAAAAATTAAGATAAGTGTCACATTCAGGGAAATTAGCCTAAAGGTATAGTGGCATACCAAGGTAGGAAATATAAAGGAAGAGGGATCTTAAGAGGAATAACATTTAAGTGCGGCAAAAATGGGTAGAATATCCCATAAGTTTATTAAATTTCAAAATTGGCCTAAGGAACCAACTGGAAATTATTTTCAAAGGCTGGTTAGAAATATTTCTAAGGAAGCTGTCTAACATATTTAAGGTTTGAGGATAAAGAGGTTCACAAACCTTCAGGAACCTTAAAGATAGAGAGAGAAAGTAGAAAAATTATAAGAGAATCTATAGCAACCTCAGGGATTTGACCTAGAATAATTCTACACATCATTTAAAGCATAGATTAGTTTGAAAACAAGAGGTAATCAATCTAAACCTCACTCCCTTGCTTTCCTTCTTTTTCTACAAAATAGGTTTGTGATAAATGGTGGTTTAATCTTAAAAAGGGAGTGTAAACTTGCATTCTTGTTTAGAATGTGTTAGATTTATGCTTACATGTTTGTGCATATCCTTGAAATTTTTTAAAAACTCAGATTGAGGATGTGTAACGACCCCTCATTGATATCTTACATATATCAGAGCAAAAATAGAAGTGTAAAGTTTCCTCAAAATTTTTCCCTTCCCATACTAGGGAACTTAGTGGGTTGTTACTAGTTGAGTGTAACCCAAATAGACTCTTCTATCAGTCCATTAAAATTCCACTCAACTACCTTTTTTGTCCAGCATGTTTAATACCACAATTTAACCCATACAACACTCTAGAATATAGAAATCTAAAAAATCCATTCACAAGTAATTGAGATATAAAATTATAAGATTACCACTAATTATAGTCTCCTCTATTACTAAATCCAACATTTCACAAAATTCATGAAAATAACATTTCAGTTATCATTTACATATATATACAAATTTTGGCCTACATTCTAATTCAAATTCCTGTCTAAACATTCAAGATTCACAACCCTTCTAGGTTTCTTTGCAGCTTCAGATCATATCTTGAGCCTAGCTAGTTTCTAGGCATATTTTGATCCTAGTCATCTGAACAAACAACGTAATGAGATATAAAATCCCAGTAGAGTAATTTACAGGTTAAATATTTACAAAACTGTTGAGAGTTCAGCTGTGCCCCTGGCACAAAAAATGTCTCCCCCATAATCATGTTCAACATACATGTGAATTGTAAATCGCTTTCAATTCTTACAAATATGGGAATACTACCAAATCATAAGAGTATAGGACGTTTCATTGATTAAAACATGATTTTCAATGGTGCTTGTAAATTCATTTCCACTTTCATTTACATAAAAAGATCTATGTTGAAGTAAAAACATATAATCCTGCATATTCCCTAAAATTAATATGCATATTATTATAATATTGAAAAATCATCATTTCATAAAATCATCTTCTCATTGCATGCTATTTTTCCAATCTTATTTTTATTGGGTGTAATTCGTAACACCAATCACTGATATTTATTGTCCTCTTTTGTGAGTGTGATCCGTAATACCAATCACCCACTCAAGGATTTATGAGTTTGATTTATAACACTAATCACTCACATTTATTGTCCTCTTTTATGAGTGTGATCTATAACACCAATCACCCACTCAAGAATTCATGAGAATCTAACTTCCACAGCGTCCCCCACATGTGCACATTGCTAGTCTCATCCTTTTTCTCGACTATACAACAGTATATACAATTAGGTGATAAATACTTAAGGTTATAGTGTAATGCCCCTATCTAGTCTTATTGTTAACTCTGATATAAACAGACAGGTTCAGTACATTATCTTTATCCTTCATTTAATTAATGTCTAAGCAGTTAAACCATTAAATTAATTTAAGCAAATTAGGTTCGAGATCTTTTGCTCAGATTAAAAACTTACATGCACAACGGAATAGATCAAAATATACTAAACTACACAATGAAATTAAAGCATCCATGTAATTCAATTAAATACATTATCAATAATGTCCATTACATTTCTGTAACCATGTATCAAGATATATGAAGTACCCGTCCATAGGAAGTCAGGAGACAACAACCCTGTCACTTAGACCCCTTTACAAATTTCGAAGATGGACCGGTCCTTCAAATATCCTATGTTTACTGGCCAAAAGAATAACCCCAGTTCTAAACTAAATAAATCTGAACTAGGACTAAAAAACTAGGGGTTACAAAGCTTTCCTCCGACCAAAAAAAGAAACTCCTATATCCCTGCCCTGCTAAGCATCCGTATCTGATACATATTAGCATAATAATGAAAAACAAAAGGTTCCCAGTAATTTAACAATTCATTTTTTTTTAAAACTAACTAATATATACCAGGGTGCAAGCACCAAAACATTTTCATTTTACATTCTTGATATTAAAACATAATGTTATCCATAAATGAAATTAGGCAAGCATTACGTGATAATTTAAATGTTAATATAAAAAAAATCAGATATTCTCTTCAGATTAAACATATCTAAATGAAATTATACAGGTTATCACGGCATTACGCAATTTACTTGTGTATTAGCTTTTACTTTTATCAATCTAAGTTAATTGAGCGTCTGGGGTGTTATGTAGACACTAGGACACCTTTATGAAATCATCGTGAGCCCTAGTTCATAGGTATGGAGCACCTTTGGCCACACCTCACTAGGTCGCTTGTGTGGAGCACCTTTGGCCACACATTATAAATCGTGGTCACTCGGCCATGTACATAGCATAATCGCGAACACTAGGTCATGGGCATGGAGCACCTTCAGCCACACCTCGCTAGGTCACCTGTGTGGATCACCTTTTGCCACACATTGTAAATCGTGGTCACTCGGCCACATACATAGCGTAATCGCGAGCACTAGGTCATGGGCATGGAGCACCTTTGGCCACACCTCGCTAGGTCGCCCATATGGATCACCTTTAGCCACACATCGTAAATTGTGTATTTATCTATGTGTTCCCTTATTAGTTGTGTTTCCTTTCTTTTCTTTTTTGTTAGTGTACAATATATCTTTATTGTCTTTAGCTATGGTTCTTATTTGCCTAACTTAATTTAATTCTGTACCTATCTATGTGTTCCCTTATCGGTTGCGTTTCGTTTCTTTTCTTTTTGTCAGTGTACAATATATCTTTATCACCTTTAGCTATGGTTCTTATTTGCCTAACTTAATTTAACTCTATTTCCATGATTTTGGCCAGCAAACATAAATAATATCAAGAATGTAAGTTTGTAATAATGTCCCATTATAGCTGGCAAAAACAGACATGCACATATGAAATTGTGGGACACTATTTTCAAGAATTGTCAAACTACCTGGAGAATAACTAGAAAGAGTTGATCCTGGCCTCCCTTTGATCTCCTTCTACCCTTGCTTTCTTTTAATTCTTAGTTCCCTACAATAAATGCCAAGTTTTCGCTTTGGTTTAATCATTAAGGAAAAGTCAGCATAAAATCTATAGGAAAACATCAAATTAGGGTATTTTAAATTATACCAGAGGCTCCAGAAGCTCGATATCTAATTTCTATGATTTTCCAGTAGTTTTGGCAATGGAGCACGACAACAGACAGTGACTGGGGTCAAAAAATACACCAGAATGTAGCTTTCAACGAAACACGGTCGTTCAGATGGCATTTTCTGGTGATGAAGGTGAAGAACGTCAAAAACTATTTTCCCTCGCTCTGAGAGCGTGGCGGCAGTGCTCCACTGGCTGGAAGCTGGCAGAGGAAGCTAGCAGCTTAGGCTTCCAAACGATGGCAGCGGTGTGGCCGGACGACTTCGGATGGCAGAGATCGCGACTTGGCCTTGAAAACGCAACAGGAAGGAAAAAGGGCCATTTTTCAGTGGCTGTGGCGGTCGTCGGTCGCTGCGGTGGCTTGTTATGGCATCAGGTTGAGCTACTGGACCTTCCGGCAACAACATGCAGCCGTAACTCTACTGGACAGTAGACAGGCGTGGTGAAGGTAGGGGACGACGTGGCTTGCGTGGGGGAGAGGGGAGAGAGAGAAAAATGCTATGTGGGAGGGAAAAATGAGAGAAAATGAGAGGGGTTTGAATATTTAGGGCCCCTAGGGGCATTTTGGTCTTTTTCCCTTTTGCCCTAACTAAATTTCGGACGCTTTTCTCTGATCTAGGCAAAATTTAAGATGATATAAAAGGAATTTGGAAATTTTCAAACGATCACAAGTTTTGAAAAATTATCCGCAAGGTTCCTCTGGTAGATCAAAATCTCGCTATCAGATAGGATTTAATTCTGAAAAATTCTCAAATTTTAGCTAAAAGTTCAAAAAATTTTCCTTAATTCAATTTCAGAAAAATTAAAATTTATTTGAAAAAATCGGGTTGTTACATATAGAGTTTTACACTTAAACCAAAGCATTTTCCCAGTATAGACCATCCACCCTTTACTTCTTAAGTCTTTCATAGGGTTGTCTTGGTTTAAAGGGTAACCCCTAACAAATACAAACCATTTAAGATGAAAACAAGTATATTTATAAGGTAGTCTGTATAAGGAACACTCAATGACCGTCTTATACCAACTACTAAGTGTCCACCCTAAATTTCATCTGTGCCTAAAAGCATACAACCCAATAGCCAAACCAACACAAGCAATAAAGAGTCAAATTCATGCTTTTCAACATACACAAGAAAATTCTCTATACTTATATGAAAACTTTCCATTTCTCAAACCAATTGAATAAATGAATTCCCATTTTATAAAATAAATTTATCATTTCAAAACTAGGAATTCACATAATCATTTCAAAATAGAAGAGTGTAGATTACTCTATCTTAATCGTTTACTCTTTTTTTGACCAAGATCTTCCTCTTTACTTTTTGATTTAGCCTCACTGGTCAGTCCCTGAGAAAAAATTTAAGTTTCGCACTAATCTTCTACCAATATGCATTTATGAAGCTAAGACTTAGTGGTTTACCATAGGTTTTCTCTAGATTTTCCTCATAAGACTCAGCAACTTAACATTTTTTCCCTTTTCCTTCCTATTTCCATGTTAGTCATGACCCAGCATATGCAATTCTCATGAATAATGGGAATTTAAACTTCATTCTACCCAAAACTAGGGGTTTCCAAGCTCAATTCTTGTTTTAGAAATCATTCTTCATGTCAAAGGGTTGCCAGTCAGCTGCCATAAAGCTAACATTCAGTTGGTTACTCTCTGGAGAGCTACCAGTCGACTGTTGAAATGTTGGCCATCAGCTGGTGGCTCTCTAGAATTTCTGAACTTTGAGAGATAGTATGTAATAACCGAAATTAATTTTAAAAGAAAGAAACTCAATTTTTTGATAAATCCATATAAGCGAAGCTTGGCACAACTTTTGAGGACGACAATTTGAATCAGAAAGCGATTTGAAGTTAGAAACATAATCGAATGGAAAGAAATACAATTCAGCGATCAAGAACTGACAGACAAAGTTTCGTGCATCAATTCCACAGACGGAGGCCAAAATCGATGCATGAAAACTCGTGCCCACGTCTGGATGGAAGTCGACATCCTAAAGTTTCCCTGGGTGGTCTAGGAAAAGTCAGAATCGCCCCCGAAAGCTTTAAATTTCTCGAAACCCCACCATTTGGCCTAATTCTCTCTCTCTCCTCACTCTATTTTCTCTCTCCTCCTTCCTCCACCATGCGTCGCCACCAGAGCCATCGTGAGCCGCCACTAGGCATACCAATCGACTCCCCTCGCCACCCTCGACTTCCAGCAACCACCCTCATCGCGGGAAAATTTCGCTAACTGAGATCGCCGCCGTCCACCATCGTTGGCCGTCACTGCCCCCACCATCGTGTAGCCTGAGCTGCCAGCTTCCCGCACCAGAAAACGCCTGGATCGAGGCTTTTTTGCCCTCCTTGCGCGTTCTTCATGGCCAGAAAACGCCATCTAAACGGCCGTGAACCGCCGTGCCACCACTATATTCGGACTCCTCATCTTGCGGGCTTCATCGTGGTGTAAATTTTGAGGCCAACCGCACCCTACTACCGTGCACCGCCGTGCGCCGCTGTGCTGGAGCATCTGGATATACATCGGGAGACACCGAGGTCACCCCGGGACAGATTTCCATCATTCGACAACACTGGTAAGGTTCGATTTCCCAAAAACTGATGAATTCTGATTGAATAAGCTGCCGAAAGTAATTAGGAAATAAATTGACCTAGGAATTAGGATAATCAGACTTAGGATCGTAAAACAGATGACGTGACAAGCTTGAATATTCATTTAAATGTCCAGGGAATTTAATTGGCTCGAAAATCGGGATTTTCTGAAGTTCTGAATTGATTCAGAGCAAAAAAAGACCAGGTAGGATGATTTACGCTTTCCGAGTCCTAGATTTGACCTAGTGATTACCTGAATGATTAGATTTAATTGCATAGATTTGTGTGCTACTTTCGATGGAATAAATTTCATGCCTGTGTGCTGGATATCCTAATTGCATGTTAGACGCTTTGTTTATTGAGTTTAGATGCCCTTAGGACGGATTTACTTAGGGTAGGGTACTTGATAGTCGGTATGGGATGGTCGTTAAGTATCCCGAGTACAGGGAGTTTTTAATTGACATTGTTTTTACCAGATTTAGCTTGTACTACGTTAGGGATCACACGATAAATCAGGACGACCCTTAGAAAGGTTTAAGGAGTATAAGGGGGATAGCCTACACAGAGAAACGTTGTGATTTAGGCGTAATACCCTAAAACCCTGAGGAATAGCCGACCGTGAGCATGTGAGTTTGAATAGACTGTATGAGGATAAGAATTGGCGTATGTGCACATGCTAGGGGATGCCCTAGATGTTGATTCTCACCCGGTCCTTGAGTGAGTGATTGGTGTTACGAATCACACTCACAATATAGGCGAGATTCGGGTGATTGGTGTTACGGATCACACCCAACGATAAGAGAGGTAATCTCTCTAGATGACTTGCAATTAGATGACGATTTTAGATTTGGTTGCAGAGGACTTGTGGCCAAGATGGATTTAGATACACTGGGCACGGGATTTAACCTGATTTCTATGACTGATTTTCAAAGAAATGAATTTTTATGATTCTGAGTATTTGCCACGATTTTCATGTGATAAAATGATTTTAAAGATAAGGTATTTCACTGATTTCAAACTAATTTCAGGAAGTTATTTTCGGTGCTTGCACCGCTGAGTATTCAACCAGATTTTGAATTGTATTAGAACTGTAAATTATTCTACTGGGATTTTATATCTCATTAGGTTGTTTACTCTGATGAACAGGAACAGGGAAAGGAACCTAGACGTTAGCTGGGCGATGCGTTGATGATAGACAGAAGAACAACTTAGTCTAGGCTTGAATGGCATTGTATCTATTTATACTGATGTTGTTGTATATTGGTCTTCTGTAATTTATGCTTTATGTTGCTATGGGATTGGATGTATACTATTTAATGGATATATTTTGTTGTGTTGATGACTGGTTGTACTATTGGGATATGTCCGAATTATAGAGGAGACTCTACCAGATTTTCGGTAGGGTTTACCACTGTAAACTTGTGAAATTAAATTGAAATTTATATGAATGCATGATATGATGTATATATGGATGTTAGTTTTCATTCCAAAGTAATTTATGATGTATGTATGTATAATTAGTACAGTTGCATGTGAATTAGGGTTAAACAGAATCTGAATGGACAACGGGAAGTCTATTTGGGTTACGCTCAACTTGTAGCGATCCCTTGACATTCCCACATCGGGAATAACCATTGCAAAGATCCATATGCTTCCGCTATGTAACATAGGATTGTGTATGTCGTATTAGGGGGTCGTTACACAGTAGCTTACCAGTCGATTGGTAGAAGGCCATCAGTCGACTGTTAGGCAAAAATTTGGACCCGACAGTTGACTGATGAGATTACCAGTTGATTGCTGCATCGCTATTTAAAATCATGGGTCTATTAAGAACACGATATTTGACTAGCATATGCTAGTAGTCGGCTACCCTGTTTCTTTAACAGTTTAAAAACTTTAGTTTTCACAAATTTAAGTCCAGATTTCACCTTATTTTAGTTTTTAAATCTATGAGCTTAGTTTCTAACCATTATTGTCAAAAACCTAACCATTTTTAGGGTCAAATATCCATCATACAAGCCAATCCACACATGAAAATCAGGTAAACAGTGAAACCTAACTTGAAAAATCTAATTCAAGCCTAGAAAATGCTAAATGGAAGTTAAGGTCCCTACATTTTTATTTAGAAACCTTTTCCTAACTTCCAATAGCCTCAAAATCATCATTTCACCTTAGCAAATCAAAATTTTTTGAAGAAAATAAATTTTCTTCATTTTTGCTAAACCTTAACATTTCAGCAGATTTGATACATTTTAGAAGCAGAAGTTTACTCCTAAATGATGCTAGGATGCATTATCGGGTTATAAGTACATATTTCTTACCTCAAATCTGATTATGGAAACTTCTCACTTTGATTTAACCTCTTCTCCCTTTTTCTTGGTTCCCTTCCTTCCTTTCTTTCCTGGAGTTCAATCCTTGTGTTGGTACGAAGGGAAAATGCATAGAAGAAGAGATAAAAAGGTGGGGCAGCAAAACTTTCAAGGACCTCCTAGCAAAATATAAAAATTACTCTTTAGTCCCCCTCACTTTAACCCAAAATTTCTTATTTCATTTTAGTCCTTAGGTTTCATAAGACTCATGTGAAGCACTTTATATCCATTTTCCATTCACATCCCACCAATTTAGCCTCAATAAATAAATTTTAAGGTATCGGATATTACAATATGACTATTTTCTCTTTCCTCCCAAGAAGGGTTTTACTTAATTTGATTATGATTTGTCCTTGTTTTCCTTTATTTCTGGCTTAAAAATGATGGATCCAAGATAGGAAAGCTTTTCATAAATTAATTTGAGGTTAAGACATGAGTTTTAGGGGATTTTATGGATAAAAAATGGCTTTTTGAAGCATGATTGCAACATGTCAGTCGACTTATTCAACCTAGAAAGTCAAATGTCATATTCTTCATGCCCAGAAACCAAGTTCTAAACAATGACATCAGTTTCCTACCCCCAATAAGTCGATTGCCTCCTCTCGTGTAACTTTCCTATTTTGGGCAGAGAGCAGCAAGTCAGCTGCCAGGCCCCAAGAAATTGACTGCCACCTCTTTGTTTTAAAAAAGTAGGAAATAAATTCAATCAAATTAATTAAGGAGAACAATTGAAAGTATTAAAGACCATAGAGTGAAAGAAATAACAATGAAAGAGAGCTAAAAGTATTCTTAAACATATACACTAGGATTAAATTAATTTAGATTTGATGACCGATAGTCAGTTTGGCATAACTGTTGTGAATCCCATAGTTGAACCATGAAATGGGATGGTAAAACATCCATCTAATCCTAAAATGTATTGTGAAAACACCATGTAGGTTGTTAATTTTAAGTTAGTATACTCTTTTAGCATAGGGTTACTTACTTAGTCTTAAACTAACATAGACCTAGAATTTATTTCCCTTGTATATATGTTTATGAATTATGTACCCAAAAAATGATCCATCATGTGAAAAATGGTGTTTCTCTTAGCAGCATTGACTCATTGTGTAATTACCAATGAGTGGGTAGATCTGGCCTACCGAGGTAAGGTGGTATAGTGACCAATGAGGAGATGAATTTGGTACCCTAGAATTAAAGGATGCTTTAGGGTATAGAGCTAGTGATCGTACAAAAAACTCATTCAATGGGTGCTATGATCGAGGGTAAGCTATGGTTAGTAAGAGGGGTAATTGACGTTGGCTTGTCCTTTAGGTAGCCCCTTTGGGAATTGTTGATCGACAAGTTCCCTTTTGTTAGGTTCAATTATTTCATAATTTTATGCTTTCTTATATTATTTATTTTAATTTTTTAATTAAATATTAGTAGTTTTTAAATAAATTTTATAATTAGATGCATTTTTGGCAACTTAGCACAATTCTTTTGGACTTTTATAATTTCTATCAATGTAAGAAATTAGGGAGTGGGCAAGCATAAAATGAATAAATAAATAAAGTAAAAATAATATAAAATAATAAAAATAAAAAAAATAATATAAAAAAATAAAAAAAGAAGCAGAAGGCGTGTCTTTGAATTCAATTTTGATTTGAATTTCCCTTCTTTCATGCACACGTGTATAAGGCGAGGGGCTTGATTCAATTTAATTTAAAATCCCTTCCTTTTAGGTGTTTGGGCGAGAGATGCACAGAGGGAGTGGAGTTTGAATTATATATTCATTCATGAATTATTTTCTTGGAGGCTTGTGTGCGCGACAAAGGAGGCAATTTTGGGAGACTTCATCTTCTTCAAACTTCATCTTCTTCGCTGTCCAGGAGAGGGAAATTTCGAATCAGTGCTGTCCATTGATGAATCTTCTAAGTTTTATTTGTTTTGTTTCTATTTTGACAATTATGAGTGGCTAAATACTTTATCTGGATGAGGGATGAATTTAATTTCATACTATCCAAGCTGTGAGATTAAGGATTGTGCTTAATATTTGCATTTTGTTTTCATTCTAGTTTTTAGTTTCTGATTGAATATGTTAATGATACATTAATATGTGAATTTTTGGCCATCAATTTATATACGGTGTTTCTATTAGTTATTTAAATTCCTTAAATCTGTAATTGTTTAGGGAATTTGATATGAGTAACAAATTACGTAGAATAAGTCATACATTATACTTATTTTAGGTAATGAAACTAGAAACCAGTATATGTTAAAATTGGACATTCCGTTTTAATATATTCTGTATTTGGTATATCTCTTTTAGGTCTTAACACTGTTAATTAGGTGAATTCAGGTACGTTATTTGGATCACCTGATTAATTAGTGCAAGTTAATGGACGTTCCTTAATTTGTTATATTAGAAAGAGATTTAACAGTTAGTAAGGTTTAATTGTTAAGCCAAATTTATTATGAAATACAAGATGATATCAAATCAATGAGCAGTTAGTGATGGTATGAAATTGAATATCCCTTAGCTAGAATTTACTTAATTGATTTAAATTTCTTTTATAATTATTTCTTTTGCACGATCATATTTAGTCCTATTACTTTATTTTAATTTTCTTAATTTATTTTAGTTTTATTTCGTATTTCAATTTCAATTAAATTCCTTTTTACAATCCCTTATTTACTTTTGTTATTACCTTTCACTGAATTTCTAGTTAATTAAAAGAATTTTAAAATTTTCAGTCCTTGTGGGATCAACCCTGCTCATACTATACACAAATCACATAGTAGTAGTAATAGGATATTTTATTTTTGTCGATTTTGACACCCAACACCTTAGCTTTCAGGTTATGAATTTTTTGGCCTAAAGTGCCTTCATGTTGTTTATGTTATGTTATTTCTTACCCATATATGGTTATACATCTGTAATACTGTGTTCTAATATGAATGATATGGCAATTACCCATGACATTAATTTTTCAATGTACCTTATTGTACCTTGCATAGAATATACTACATAGCATCCATATTTTGAATGGTTTAATAAAGAATGCATGTATTTTTTCATGTGATTTCATGGCTGGTACCATCAACAGGTAATTCTTCTAAATTGGTTTACTTGATTACTGAGATTTTTATATCACATGTCCATTGATGTGTCCAGATACCTAGGTATAATACCATGATAGAGACAGAGGTGGATAATGTACACATAGCTGGCTTAGTTATTTTTTTATTTAATTAAAGTAAACAATGTAGGGATTGATAATAGTACCCCCAACAAACTAAATTTATGCTTCATTTGGTGTTGTATGTATCTAAATATATGAATAGATATATGTATAATAGTATTAACCATTGAATTGAATGCATGATATTAGTAAATGCAAATTAGTTATCGTTAATGCTATAGTGCTAAGTGAGATACCTGAGAGTAACTCCAAACCAACTCACTTAATCAAAGGATCTTGGGTAATAATTAAAATTGAAATCAGGTAGATAAAACAGTAACCAGATGGTAGCACAATGCCTTTAGAGGTGGCATGTTACATCATTAACTTTAGAAAAATTGTCAAGTTCTAAGACATTCTAAAAAAGATCTTGCTTTTTGATGTTGGTTTGAATCTCTTTATGATGTAGATTTGAGTTCTTCAGGTCTCTATTTGCATAAACTTCAGCCTCATTCCATTCTATAGCAAAATTTTTACTCTTCATTATTATACTTAGTAATTTAGTACCATAAATATCAAAGATAGTACAATGGTTTTCTTTAAATTCAAGAGAACATCCATTCTTCAACATCTTATCAACACATCACAAATTTTGAATTAAGTCAGATACATATAAAACACTTGTAATAATTTTAATACTTGTTAAAGAAGTCTTTATTTCAATTGTGCCTTTGCCTTTCACATCTACAAGGTTTCTATTCCCTATTTTCACTTTGGAAATGAAACTTTTATCAAGATCTTTGAACATCACAGCATTATATGACATATGATTTGTGCATCCACTATCAATAAGCCAATTACTTTTTGTACTCATATTATTAGAACATGAGGCAACACAGAGTTGTTCCTATTAAATCTCAGACTCAACTACTTGTGCTTATTGAGTTTGGTTCTTGAGCTTTCATACTATTGTAACATGGCCTAATTGCTTGCAATTTTCACATATGGCATCTGGTCTCTACCAGTAATATTTATCTTTATGTGTGGTTTTTGTAGTGATGACAAGGTAAGTACCTTTTTTACCTTTACTATCTTCAATTTTGTCTTTGTTCCTTTTGCCTTTGTCACAATTTCATGGATGAAGGGTGCCTTCAGTTACTATCTTGTCTAAACTCCCTTCTCTGCTCTTATACTTGAAGAGTAGTCATTATTTCACCTAATGAGATTTTGCTTAAGTCCTTTGATTTTTCAAAAGCGGAGATTTTGGATTCAAATCTCTGAGGGAGAATTGCAAGAACTTTCTTCAATAATCCTTTTATCTAGAAATTCTTCACCAAGTAAATAATATTATTAACAATTAGAAAGATTTGGTTAGCATACTTACTAATTGTTTCATTCTCTTGAATATTCAGAGATTCAAAATTAAGACCTGCAATTGCTGCGTTCTATCCCTGCCTTGATATTCTAATTCTAATATCTCCCAAGTCTCCATTTATAAACTACAAGCCATAATATTGTAGAACACACAATTTGTTACTTGTAATGCCCCTATCTACTATTTCTATTAACTCTGATATAAACAGATAGGTTCAGTATATTATCTTTATCCTTTATTTAATTAATGTCTGAGCAGTTATACCATTAAATTAATTTAAGCGAATTAGGTTCGAGACAGATTAAAATTTACTAAACTACATAGCAGAATTAAAACATTCATGTAATTCAGTTAAATACCTGTTCAATAATGTCCATTACAATTCTGTAAACATGTATCAGGATATATGAAGTACCTATCCATAGGAAGTCAGGAGACAACAATCTTGTCACTCAAACCCCTTTATGAATTTCAATGATGGACCGATCCTTCAAATATCCTATGTCCACTGCCAAAAGAATAACCCTAGTTCTAAACCAAATATATCTGAACTAGGACCTGAAATAGGGTTTCAAAGAGCTTACATAAATCAAAATGGGACTGCTACCTCCCGCTTTAGCTATGCGTCCGCATCTGATACATATTAGCATAGTAATGAGAAACACAAGTTTCCCAGTGGCTTAACAATTCAGGTTTTAAGAAAAATAACTAATATATACCAGGGTGCTAGCACTAAAAATATTTCATTCTACATTATTGATGTTAAAAACATAATGTTATTCATGAATGCAATTAGGCAAGCATCACATGATAATTTAGAGGGTAACATAATAATCAAGTATCCTTTTTCAAATGAAACATATCCAAATAAAATTATACCCGTTATCGCGTAATTATACAAATTTCTTATGTATGAACTTTTACATTTATCAATCTAGGTTAATTTAGCACCCTGGGGTGTTATGTGTACACTAGACCACCTTTATGAAATCATTGTGAACCCTAGGTCCTGCGTATGGAGCACCTCTGGCCACACCTCACTAGGTCATCTGTGTGGAGCACCTTCGGCCATACATCGTAATCCGTGGACACTCGGCCACGTATATAGCATAATCGCTAGCACTAGGTCATGGTCATGGGGCACCTTCGGCCACACCTCGATAGGCTACCCGTGTGGAGCACCTTTAGCCACACATCGTAAATCGTGGACACACAGCCACGTACATAAAATCATCGTGAACTCTAGGTCACGGGTATGGAGCACCTTTGGCCACACCTCACTAGGTCACTCGTGTGGAGCACCTTTGACCATACATCATAATCCGTGGACACTTGGACACGTATGTAGCATAATCACGAGCACTAGGTCGTGGGTATGGAGCACCTCTGGCCACACCTCACTAGGTCATTCCTGTGAAGCACCTTTGGCCATACCTCGTAATCCGTGGACACTCGGCCACGTATATAGCGTAGTCACGAGCACTAGGTCATGGGTATGAAGCACCTTCGGCCACACCTCGCTAGGCTGCTCGTGTGGAGCACCTTCGGCCATACCTCGTAAATCGTGGACACTTTCCAAGAAGAAATTGAGTACTTTATCCTTTTCATCTTTTCACTTTTCCGTTCTTTAGCCCATATTATTACAATGAGACTTTTTATTTTCCATAATTATGTTTGTCAGCATTTATTAGGATTTTTCTTTAACATTATTGTTCCTCATTGATATTCACCATGAATTTAATCAATCCATTGCCATAATCACACGTATGATTATTAATCATCATAACTTTTCTCATAATCACGTGTACCATTATTAATAATCATAAATCTCTCCTAACCTCATGAAATATTATTAATATTCATAATTTTCCTCTAGTCTCATGCAATATTGTTAATAATATAATTTCCTTTACTCCCCTGCATTATTATTAATAAACATAAATTTTTTTCTCCATATTCATGTGTATTATACAAAAATCATAAATTTTCCTTAATCCGATGCATTATTAATTATCATAAGTTTTCCATTTATTTTGGATAAGGAATTCTTTATTGCTTGTGTTACATGCATTGACATTAATTCCATTATGGAATTCACAAGTCCACTTCTATATTAAGATTAGTGACTCAAGTAACCCAAACATTGAAGTGATCTCTTGAACTAATTTCTTTCATACTTGTAAGAGAATACCATTTTTAAATCCTTCTAGCATTAACCCCCCCTCCTAAATTTATCATGTAACTCAATCAAACTTTTTTTCCTAAATCAAGAATGTAGACAAGTTTTCTAGTTCCATGGAAATCAAATCATTGAACATGCATAATAAATCATGGATTTAGCGAATAAATTGCTAACCTACCTTGCTTCCTTTGCTTCTTCTTTCTTAATACATTTCCAAGCCCTTTTTCCTTGGCAATTGATCCCAATTAGTTTCTTGAGAAAATAATTCAAGTCTTAGATGGGTTTTTTCTTTTAATTAGTCTTTCCTACGTCAATTTATTAAATTCCTAAGCCAGTCTAGTCCTTAAACATTTTTAGGGTTAATTTCGATATGAAAACATCAAATAGGGACATTTTAAACTGTACCGGGGTTCCAAAAGCTAGAAATCTAATTCTGACCACTTTCTGGCAACTTTGATGACAGCGCACGATGGCAGACGGCAGCTCACTGCGACGCACGGTGGATGAGGTCAAAAGGTACACCAAAATGTAGCCCGCAACTCGAGGATGCCGGATCTAGGGTTCTTTTGGCAAAACTCAGCCATTTGGACGGCATTTTCTAGTGATGAAAAGTGACGCACAGCGGATGATTTTTCCCCTATTCTGGGCACGTGGTAGCGGAGTTCCACCGGCTGGAAGCTGGCAGCTTAGGCTACCCAATAGTGGCGACGGAGTAGCCGAACAACGTCAGAAGGCAGAGAACACATTAGGAGGAGAAAATTGCGATGGAGGAGAAAATGAGCTATTTTTTACCACTATGGCATCCATCAGTGGTCAGGGATGGTGACTGGAGGTCTGAGGCATCGAGCTGCACTGGCGGTTGGGTTCAGTGGCAGCGCAGGGCGGCATTTCTAGCCGTGCATGGTGGTGCAAAGGTGAGAGGAGAGAAGAGAGAGAAAAGGTAGGGAGGAGAGAGAGAAAAGGAAAAATGAGAGGATAAATAGAGGTTTTGGAATTTTAAGGCCTCTAGGGGCATTTTGGTCTTTTCTCACTTTGCTTGGGGTAAATTTCAGATGCCTTCTTTGATTTGGGCATGAATACAAGCCCATATAGAAGGAATTTAGACTCCTTTTAAGGATTTAAAGCCTTTCAATTTATCTACTAATTCCCTGACGCCGGACCGAGTTTTTCTCCGTCAGATCAGATTTTGACTTCAAAAAATTCCCAAATTTCAACTGTAGGCTCAAAAAATTATGCTGAATTCGATTTTAACAAAATCAAAATTTAATTTACCCAATTAATTTATTTTAAAAATTTAGGTTATTACATTCTCCCCTACTTAAAATAATTTTGTCCTCAAAATTTCATACCTACAAATAATTCTGGGTAATGTTGCCTCATCTCGTCCTCCTTCTCCCACGTCATCTCTTGTGATGCTACATCTTGCCAAAATACCTTAACTAAAGGGATCACTTTATTCCAGAGTCGCTTAGTCCTAAAGTGGAAGATTTAGACAAGCGTAGATTCGTAAGTCAAATTTTCCTTTAATATTTATGGGCTGATTCCCCAATATGTGTATGGATTTAGGACATTTTTACAGAGTTGCAAGATATGGAATACGTCATGCAAGTTTGATAGGTACGGAGGTATTTATCTCAACTCTGTTTTGTTCTAGTACACAATCCCTCAACATATCTTTCAAGGTCTGTATTGTCCTCTCAGCTTGTCCATCGGTCTGACGATGGTATGCAGTGCGAAACCTCAGTTGGGTCCTTAATGCCTACTACAGGGGTTGTCAAAATCTTGAGGTAAACCTAAGGTCTCGATATGATATTATTCCTAATGGTACCCCATGTAGTCTCACAATCTCCCTAACATAGACTTGGCCTAGTTTCTCCATGGAATACCTAATCTTAATAGGTAGAAAGTGAGCAGACTTGGTTAATATATCCACTATTACCTAGATGGATTCATAACTAGCTAGTGTTCTAGGTAGTCCAACTATAAAATCCATGATTATCTAATCCCATCTCTTCTCTGGTATCTCTAGTAGCTTCCATAAGCCTGTAGATCTTTGATGCTCTATCTTAACTTGCTGACAAGTAACACAAGCATTAACATATTTCGAGATTTCCTTTCGCGTACCTGACCATTAGAAATTTCTTTTTAAGTCTTAATACATTTTAGAAATACTTGGATAGATAGTATAGTGGCTGCAATGAGCCTCTGTTAACACTTTCTCCCTTAGTTCCTAATGGTTTGGAATTTCTATTCTTTCCTAAACATCAGTACTCCATCAAGGGCTAACCCAAAATCAAGTTGATTCAAATATATCTCTAAGGATTCATCCTCTAATTGGGCTTATCTTACATGTTCCCTCAAATCATTACTTATCTGAAAATCACTCATGGCTAATCTAATTGGGCGATGAAATTACATTGAGACTCAAATCCCTAAAGTCGTCTAGTAATCTCATCTCATCTATCATCAGATAAGCTACCTGCAGGGGTTTCCTACTCAATGCATCCGCTAAACATTTATTTTCCTTGTATGATATTTTAGCTCAAAGTTAAAGTCTTCCAAATACTCTAGCCACCTTCTCTGCCTCATATTCATCTCTCTCTAATTAAATAGATACCTAAGGCTTTTACGATCACTATGAACTTCAAATCTTGCCTCGTATAACTGGTGTCTCTAAATTTGTAAGGCAAAGACTACAGCAGCTAAATTTAATTCATGGGTGGAATAGTTTTCTTCTACAGGCTTTAATTTCCTAGATACATATACTTTTACCTTCCCAACTTGCCTTAATACGCATCTTAAACCTTTGTGTGATGCGTCAGTGTAAACCTCAAATGACTCTGTGGGGTCTATTATAGCTCACACTAGAGCTTTAACCAATTTCTCCTTAAGAGTTTGGAAACTCCTCTCACATTTCTCGTTCCATCTAAATTCTACACCCTTCCTAGCTAACCGGGTTAATGGCAAAGCGATCTGGGAAAATATTTTTATGGACTTTCGATAATAGCCTGCCAAACCCAGAAAGCTTTTAATCTCTATAACTATGCTTGGCCGGTATCAAATTAACACGGCCTCAATATTTTTGGGATCTACTGAAATCCCTGTTGCATTCACTACATGACTTAAGAACTTGACCACCTCTAATAGAATTCACAATTCTCCAATTTCGCACACAACTGCTTCTCCTTCAATATCTGTAACACCATCCTAAGATGTTGTGCATGCTCTTCAAAAGTCCTATAATAGATCAGAATGTCATCTATGAATGCCACCACAACTGATCCAAGTGAGGTCAGAAAATCCTATTCATGTAGTCCATAAACACTGTTGGGTATTGGTCAAGCCGAATGACATCACTAAAAACTTATAGTGGCTATATCGGGTGCTTAAAGCTATCTTAGGGATATCCTCCTCCCTGACCCCAATCTGGTGGTATCTTAACCTTATATCTATCTTGGAGAACACCGTTGCTCCCCGTAGTTGGTCAAACAAGTCATCTATTCTGGGTAGGGGTATTTGTTCTTAATGGTCACTTGTTCAACTGAAGATAATCTATGCATAATCTCTTACTCCCATCTTTTCATAAATAGAACAAGAGATCCCCAAGGTGACACATTGGGTTTAATAAACCCCTTTTTAATAGGTCCTTAACTTGCACTTTCAATTTCCTTAATTCTATGGGTGCCATTCTATCGGGCAATATTGAGATCGATTCGGTGCTAGGCACTAGATCAATGGTGAGTTCAATTTCCCTATGTAAGGGTAACTTCCCTATCTCTAAGGGAAACACTGCAAGAAACTCCCTTACTATAGGAATGGTGCTATGCCTCTCTTGGAGTTCTCCCTGAGAATAGTTCAGAAAATTTCCATTAACTTCACTAAGTCTATCACCCTCGAATGTAGGTAGCCTAGTCCTTTAAAATTCAGTCCATCGACTAATAGTCTAGTTCCCTATTGGATCATTTTTAGTCTGAGTGTTCTCACTCCTGTCTTTTCTTAGAATACACCATGATAACTTCCATAAATACTAGCACGAACTGATCCATGATATTGAGAACATGTTCACCAGTTAGGACTATTATAGACAATTGCCAAGATAAGTTAGTCATCGGTAACTTCAACTTTTGGGCACAATCTTTTATCAAATCCTCAGACTGATTGCTACTCCACCTTTGAGGGTATAAACCCTTTCACTCATATTTAGCCTCTCCTTCTAACTAATATGTAGCAAGGGAGACTGTCTGCAGCTCAGCTTTACTCAGTACTCTAAAAAACTCCTCTATCTTCTGTACCCTTTCTTCCGCCTTCTTTGGGTTCATCACACCAATAAAGGCAGGGGTTCTGGCTGTTTGTAATTTAGTTTAGCCTCTTGCGACTTGAGTTCTCATCAATTCTGCCCCATTCTAAGTATCTTCACTCCGATCAGTATGGGCTTGACAAAGTGCTTTGACTGTGACTACAGCCTGGGCTCTCGTGGCTTCTGCCATTTATCTCATGGTCCCTATAACCTCATTCAAAGCCACTTCCTTGTATTGGGCTTGTGATTTGCTTCTCCGTGTCGGTGATATAGCATCACTCTACAAATCAAGTATTACTGAGGTGATCAAGTTCAATACCAATTGATTAAGCAGGTAACGTATAACACTAACAGGAGCTTCTATCTTCCTAAACCATATACTCCATTCCTCAAGTTCAAAACAAAATACAAGATAGTCAAGCGCATAGGTACAGCCAACTAACCTGAACTAATCTGTTACCTGAGGAGTTCTACCCCGTTCCTAACCTAGGTAGCTGTACTCTGATACCACTTAATGTAATGCCCCTATCTAGTATTTCTATTAACTCTGATATAAACAGATAGGTTCGGTACATTATCTTTATCCTTTATTTAATTAATGTCTGAGTAGTTATACCATTAAATTAATTTAAGCGAATTAGGTTCAGGATCTTTTACTCAGATTAAAAACTTACATGCACAGCAGAATAGATCAAAATATACTAAACTACACAGCGAAATTAAAACATTCATGTAATTCAATTAAATACCTGTTCAATAATGTTTATTACATTTCTATAAACATGTATCAGGATATATGAAGTACTCATCCATAGGAAGTCAAGAGACAACAATCCTGTCACTCAGACCCCTTTATGAATTTCAATGATGGACCGGTCCTTCAAATATCCTATTTCTACTACCAAAAGAGTAACCCTAGTTCTAAACCAAATATATTTGAACTAGGACCTAAAATAGGGTTACAAAGAGCTTACATAAATAGAAATGGGACTGCTACCTCCCGCTCTAGCTATGCATCTTTATCTGATACATATTAGCATAGTAATGAGAAAACAAGTTTCCTAGTAGCTTAACAATTCAGGTTTTAAGAAAAATAACTAATATGTACTAGGGTGCAAGCACCAAAAACATTTCATTTTACATTCTTGATGTTAAAAACATAATGTTATTCATGAATGCAATTAGGCAAGCTGCACATGATAATTTAGAGGTTAACATAATAATCAAGTATCCTTTTTCAAATGAAACATATCCAAATAAAATTATACCCGTTATCGCGTAATTACACAAATTGCTTATGTATTAACTTTTACATTTATCAATCTAGGTTAATTGAGCACCCTGAGGTGTTATGTGGAAACTATACCACCTTTATGAAATCATCGTGAACCCTAGTTCATGGGTATGGAGCACCTCTAGCCACACCTCACTAGGTCATCCGTGTGGAGCACCTTCGGCCACACCTCACGATCCGTGGACACTCGGCCACGTATATAGTGTAATCGCTAGCACTAGGTCATGGGCATGGAGGACCTTCAGCCACACCTCGCTAGGCTGCCCGTGTGGAGCACCTTCAGCCATACATAGTAAATCGTGGACACAAGGCCACGTACATAAAATCATCGTGATCTCTAGGTCATGGGTATGAAGCACCTTTGGCCACACCTCACTAGGTCACTCGTGTGGAGCACCTCTGGCCACACATCGTAATCCGTGGACACTCGGCCACGTATGTAGCGTAATCGTGAGCACTAGGTCGTGGCCATAGAGCACCTTCAACCACACCTCGCTAGGCTGCCTGTGTGGATTAGCTTTGGCCACACCTCATAATCCGTGGACAGTCGGCCACGTACATAGCATAATCGCGAGCACTAGGTTATGGGCATAGAGCACCTTCGGCCACACCTCACTAGGCTGTCTGTGTGGAGCACATTCAGCTAAACCTCATAAATTATGGACACTTTCTAGGAAGAAATTGAGTACTTTATCCTTTTCATCTTTTCACTTTTTCGTTCTTTAGCCCATATTATTACCATGAGACTTTTTATTTTCCATAATTATGTTCGTCAGTATTTATTAGGATTTTTCTTTAACATTATTGTTCCTTATTGATATTCACCATGAATTTAATCAATTTATTCCCATAATCACACGTATGATTATTAATCATCATAAAATTTATCATAATCACGTGTACCATTATTAATAATCATAAATCTCTCCTAACCTCATGAAATATTATTAATATTCATAAATTTCCTCAAGTCTCATGCAATATTATTAATAACATAATTTCCTCTACTCCCTTGCATTATTATTAATAAATATAAATTTTTTCTCCATATTCATGTGCATTATAAAAAAATCATAAATGTTCCATAATTCGATGCATTATTAGTTATCATAAGTTTTCCATTTATTTTGGATAAGGCATTCTTTATTGCTTGTGTTACATGCATTAACATTAATTCCATTATGGAATTCACAAGTCCACTTCCATATTAAGATTAGTGACTCAAGTTACCCAAACGTTGAAGTGATCTCTTGAACTAATTTCTTTCATACTTGTAAGAGAATACCATTTTTAAATCCTTCTAGCATTAACCCCCACTCCTAAATTTATCATGCAACTCAATCAAACTTTTGTTCCTAAATCAAGAATGTAGACAAGTTTTCTAGTTCCATGGAAATTAAATCATTGAACATGCATAATAAATCATGGATCTAGCGAATAAATTGCTAACCTACCTTGCTTTCTTTGCTTCTTTTTTCTTGATACATTTCCAAGCCCTTTTTCCTTGGCAATTAATCCCAATTAGATTTTTGAGAAAATAATTCAAGTCTTTGATGGGTTCTTTCTTTTAAGTAGTCTTTCCTACGTCAATTTATTAAATTCCTAAGCCAGTCTAGTCCTTAAACATTTTTAAGGTTAATTTCGATATGAAAACATTAAATGGGGACATTTTAAACCGTACCGGGGGTTTCAAAAATTGGAAATATGATTCTGACCACTTTCTAGCAACTCTGATGACGGCGCGCGGCCGAGCACGGCGGTGGACGGTGGCAAACGACAGCTAAGGTCAAAAGGTACACTAAAACATAGCCTGCAACTCGAGGATGCCGGATCTGAGGTTTGTTTAGTGAAACTCGGCCATTTGGACAACGTTTTCTGGCGACGAAAAGTGAAGCATAGTTGACAGTTTTTCCCCTGTTTTGGGCGTGTGTCAGCAGCATTCCATTGGCTGGAATCTGGCAGAGGAAGCTGGCAGCTCAGGATACCCAATGGTGGCTACGATGTGGTCGAATGGTGTCAGACGCCAGAGATCACTACCAGAGGAGAAAATTGCGATGGAGGAGAAAAGGAGCTATTTTCGACCATTGTGGCGTCTGTCAGTGGTCGAGGATGATGGTTGGAGGTCGGGGGCGTCGAGCGGCACTGGCAGTTGGGTTCAGTAGCTGCACAGGGTGGCGTTTTTGGCCGTGCATGGTGGTGCAAAAGTGAGAGGACAGAAGAGAGAGAAAAGGTAGGGAGGAAAGAGAGAGGAAATGAAAAATGATAGAGAAAATAGAGGTTTTGGAATTTTAAGGCATCTAAGGACATTTTGGTCTTTTCTCACTTCACCCAGGGTAAATTTCAGATGCCTTCTCTAATCTGGGCATGAATACGGGCCCATATGGAAGGAATTTATACTCCTTTTAAGGATTTAAAGCCTTCGAATTTATTAGCTGATTCCCTAACGCTGGACTGAGTTTTCCTCTGTCAGATCAGATTTTGACTCCGAAAAATTTCTAAATTTCAATTGTAGGATTAGAAAATTATGCTGAATTCAATTTTAACAAAATCAAAATTTAATTTACCCAATTAATTTATTTTAAAAATTTGGGTTATTATAACATGAAGGTTTTCATAAATGAGCTACGTGTCTAACACATGTAAAATTCTTTATCCTCCTAACACTTATCAATATTTTTATGAATCGACTCAAAGTACATGTTACAAACATTTCATATTAGAGCTTTATGCCATATGTACACCCATTGGAAAATTACCACAAACTAACCTAAATTGGTGTTACAGGATTTCCTATTAGAGCCCTATTCCATAAGCATCAAAAACCATCATTAGGTGGCTTTAGACCTCCCTAAATGGATAAATAAAACATTATGCTACAAAAAAACCAAGGAGAAAGGATAAAAACTCAAATAAGGTTGTATTAACTTAAGTCTTGAGTAACTTTGAAAAGCACTAGTGAAAATAGAAAGGGAGATGCAATATGAACTTAAACTATCCCATATAAGGCATATTAAGTCATCTAGATATACTTTTCCTTAAATGATACTTTAGTCTTGTGAGAATATTTTGTTATGATCCCTAACCAGCATCAAGATTCACTATGAAAATTTACAATGCAACTACCTTGGATAATTTTCTACTAATCAATTAAATTCAATTGGGGATGGTTACTACCACAATCTACTTTAATTTAGTTAAGAGCTTCTTCTCTAGTGATTTTTTGCATTAATTAATTTACTTCTCATACACTTAATCTAATCGCGTCAACATAACTAAGAATTCATGTCATAATCTCAACTAGGGATAGACAACAACTATGTGAGTGGGTTTTTAGTCTATTTTATAAAATGACAATAATATAGTACACATTTTTGCCACTAAATTATTATCAAGAGTGAAAAAATTTAGTGAATAGAACTATATAACCTATTTCAAATACTTTAGAAACAAAGAAGTAACTTTTCTACATTGTAATTTGGTCCTTCCCTATTTTACTATAGAAACTAAAAAAACAATTAAAAATAGTAAATGGGCTCAATTTAAATCCCAAATATTTTTGAGAATAAGGTATTTTTTAGGCAAGAACTCAGTTAAAATGTCAAGGCCAAATTCCTAATAAATCTAGGTTAGTTGCATCCTTTTTATTAACAGTTTAGAATTTTGGATAACTTACTATCTTACTGATGTTTGGCTTAATTTAGGGAGTAAATCACCTATTTTCAAGTTTTAATTATTCAACAGATCTTTTAAAAAAATTTAAGCTTTAAATCTAATTTTTGATTGCTATAATTTTGGTATTTCTAACCTATCCAAATTTACTGCTAAATATATCTCCTTATTGTTTTTCTTACATAATACCAACCAAACCATTTTAGAAACCTTTCAAAATTTATAGAAATAAAATTTGGTCTTTTAAAATTCCTCTAAAAATTTTATAGAATTTATTTCATTGTTTTGATAGGTTTCACACATTAAAACATAATAAGATTCCATGTTGGTGGCCAAATAGGGTAGTCTAACAATGTTCTTTCCCTTGAACTCAACAATCACATTTAAGAATATTGAAAAAAATCCCATTGGCTCTAGATCTCTTGTACATGATGTGTAGTGTTTCCTAGGATCAAAGATTAATTAAAAGTCCATCTTTTGGTCCTAATTCATTTTCATTACTTTCCAACACTCTATCCTTCTTGATTTGTCCAAGAAGTGACATGTAATCTTTCCTTTGTGGCCATTGAACTTTCAAAACGAGTAAAATTAAATAAAAAAGTACTAAGCATGGAGTGAATGAAAGATGGAATGGATGGAAGATGGATTGGGCGGATACACAGTGTAAGTTAAAGAATAAACTATCCTACCCAATTGAGAAGACGTTATGCAACTTTCCATTTATCTTCATTGACTATATTTACATCATTTAGTGCAATGAACCAATGCCAAGAGCAAAAAGATTGAAATAGATTAATGAAAGAATGGTTATAGATTTGAGTAATGGAGTGCAACTACAAGAATGGATTACTCTACTCTTGTTGCTTATGTAGTGCTAATTCAAAATAAAAATTCTACTAAGACGATCGAAGGTCAACAGGAGTGGCTACCTTGACTAGTCACTTTTGTTTCCCTTTCCTACCATTGAAACTTCTAAATATTCATTAGCTTAGAAGAAACTTATACTAACTATTTGATTTGCTTAAACTATCTAAATAGAGACTTGAATAATTGGTAGGAAAAAGAGAGAAATAGGGAAAATGGATAAAGTTCTTAATGCTTATCAAGGTAATATTTGTAACGACCCCCTAATAAAACATACACAATCCTTTATCTGATTAGCGGAAGCATATGAGTTTCTCTAAATCGTTATTTTTGATGTGGGAATGTCAGGGGATTGCTACTGGTTGAGCGTAACCCAAATAGACATTTCGTTGTCCATTCAGATTTCGTTCAACCCTAATTCACATGTAGCTATACTAAATATACATACATTCATCATAAATTACTCTGGAATGAAAACTAACATCCATATATATATCATATCAGGCATTCATAAAGATTCCAACTTAATTTCATATATTTACAACAATAAACCCTGCTAAAAATCCTGCAGAGTCTCCTCTGTAATTCAGATATATCCCAATAATACAACCAGTCATCAACACAACAGAATATATCCATTAAACAGTATACATCCTATTTAACAACAAAATAACGCATAATTACATCGTTCAGTATAGACATCCACAATACAGATATATATACATCGTAAATTCAAGCCTAAACTACGCTGATCTCCTGGCTATCACCATTACCTCATCTAGCTAGCGTCTAGGTTCCTGTCCCTGTGCCTATTCATCTGAGTAAACAACCTGGTGAGATATAAAATCCCAGTAGAATAATTTACAATTCAAAATATAGTTCAAAATCTGGTTTAATACTCAGCGGTGCAAGCACCGAAAATAACTTCCCGAAATCAGTTCAAAATCTGTGAAATACTTTATCTTTAAAAATCAGTTTATCACATAGAAATCGCGGCAAATACTCAAAATCATAAAAATCCATTTCTTTAAAAATCAGTAATCGAAATCAGGTTAAATCCCATGCCCAGTGTATCTAATCCATGTTGGCCACAAATCCACTGCGACCAAATTTAAAATAGTCCAATTGCACGTCGTCTAGAGAGATTACATCTCTTATCGTTGGGTGTGATCCGTAACACCAATCACCCGAATCTCGCCTATATTGTGAGTGTGATCCGTAACACCAATCACCCGAATCTCGCCTATATTGTGAGTGTGATCCGTAACACCAATCACTCACTCAAGGACCGGGTGAGAATCAACATCTAGGGCGTCCCCTAGCATGTGCACATATGCTAACTCTCATCCTCATACAGTCTATTCGAACTCACATGCACACGGTCGGTTATTCCTCAGGGTTCTAGGGTATTACGCCTAAATCACAATGATTCCCTATATAGGTTATCCCCTCTTATACTCCTTAAACCTTTCTTAGGGTCGTCCTGATTTATCACATGATCCCTAAAGCAGTACAGGCTTAATCGGATAAAAAAAATATCATTTAAAAACTCCCTGTACTCGGGATACTCAACGGCCATCCCATACCGGCTATCAAGTACCCTACCCTAAGTAAATCCGCCCTAAAGGCATCTAAACTCGATAAACAAAACATCTAACATGCAATTGGGATATCCACCACACAAGCATGTAATTTAGTCCATCAAAAGCAGCACACAAATCCATGCAATTAAATCTAATCATCCAAGTATTCACTAGGTCAAAACTAGAACTCGGGAAGCGTAAATCATCCTACCTGGTCTCCTGTTGCTCCAAATCAATTCAGAACTTCACGAAATCATGAATTTTGAACCAAATTAATTCCCTGGAAATTGTCATGAATATTTAAGCTCATCACGTCATTCATATTACGATTCTAAGTCTGATTATCCTAATTCCTAGATCAATTTATTTCCTAATCGCGTTCGGCAGCTAATTCAATCAAAATTCATTAGTTTTTGGGGAATCAGACCTTACCAATGTTGTCGAATGATGAAAATCTGTCCCGGGGTGGTCTCGGTGTCTTCCGGTGTATATCCAGATTCTCCAGCATGGCGGCGCACAGTAGTGTACGGCGGAGGGGTGCGGTTGGCCTCGAAATTTTCACCACGATGAAGCCCGCAAGACGAGGAGTCTGAATATGGTGGTGGCATGGCGGTTCACGGCCATTTGGATGGCATTTTCTGGCCACAAAAAATGACGCACGGTAGACAAAAAATGTCTCGATCCGGGCACATCGGACCTCTGTTCAATGTCGGTGAGCTGGTAGAGGAAGCTAGCAGCTCAGGCTACACGCTGGTAGTGGCGGTGATGGCCAATGGTGGCTGACGGTGGCGATCTCACCTAGTGAAAATCCCACGCGATGGAGGAGGAAAATGGCATTTTTCGGCGCGCGCTGGCGGCCGTTGGTGGTCATGGGTGGCTGTTGGAGGTTGAGGGTGGCGAAGGGAGTCGATTGGTATGCCAGGTGGTGGCTTACGGTGGCTTAGGTGGCGGTGCACGGTGGAGGAGAGAAGAGAGAGAGGAGAGAGAAAGTGGAGTGAGGAGAGAGAGAGAATTGATAGAAATAGAGGGATTTTGAGAAATTTAAGGCTTTCAGGGGCGATTCTGACTTTTCCTAGACCACCCGGGGAAACTTCAGGATGTTAGCTTCCCTCCAGATGTTGGCATGAGTTTCCATGCAGTGATTTTGTCCTCCATTTGTGAAATTGAAGTACAAAACTTCGTCTGTTAGTTCCTAATCGCCGGGTCATGTTTCTTTTCATTCGATTATGTTTCTGACTTCAGATCGCTTTTTGAGTTTAACCATTGCCTCGAAATCTGTGCCAGATTTAGTTTAAATGGAATTGGTGTCAAAAGTTCAATTTTATCTTTTAAAAGTATTTTCGGTTATTACATTCTCCCCCCTTAAAATAAATTTTGTCCCCAAAATTTATACCTGTGAACAGTTCTGGGTATCTTTGCCTCATCTCTTCTTCTTTCTCCCACATCATCTCCTACGACGCTACATCCTGCCAAAGTACCTTAACTAAAGGGATTATTTTACTTTAAAGTTGCTTAGTCTTAAAGTCAAGGATTTGTACAGGAGTAGATTCATAAATTCAAATTTTCCTTTAATATTATCGATTGATTTCCTAATACATGCGTAGGATCTATGACATATTTACGAAATTGGGAGACATGAAAAACGTCATGTAGGTTGGACAAATAGGGAGGTAAGGCAATTTGGTAGGCAACAGGACCGACTCTTTGTAAGATTTGGAATGGTCCTAGGAATCTAGGGCTTAGTTTCTTGGTCCTCACCTGTCTACCGATACCCGTGGTGGGCGACACTCTCAAAAATTCGTGCTCTCCCTCATTAAATTCTAAAGGCCTTCTTGTCTTGTTTGCATATGATTCTTGTCTCTGCTGGGCAACTCTCATCTTTTTCCTGATCATTTTAATCTGATTAGTGGTTTCTTGTATAATTTTGGGTCCCAACAGTGCACTCTCCCCTATTTCTACCCAACTTAAGGGTGACTTACAACTCCTCCTATACAAAGCCTCATAAGGTGCCATACCGATGGTAGAGTGATAACTGTTATTGTATGCAAACTCTATCAACGGCAGGTGTTTATCCCAACTTCCTTTCTGCTCAAGCACACAAGCCTTTAACATGTCTTCTAGGGTCTGAATAGTCCTCTCAGATTGCCCATCAGTTTGAGGATGATTGGCTGTGCTAAACTTAAGCTAGGTTCCTAAGGCTTGCTGTAGGGATTGCCAGAATCTCGAAGTAAACCTAGGGTCTCGATCGGATACTATACCTGACGGTATTCCATGTAATCTCAAGATTTCCCTAAGGTATACTTCGGCTAATTTCTCCATGGAGTAACGCACCTTAACAGGTAAAAAGTGCACAGACTTGGTCAATCTATCCACTATTACCCAAATGGCATCAAATCCTACTGGTGTCCTAGGTAATCCTACCACAAAATCTATAGTGATTTGATCCCATTTTCTTTCTAGTATCTCCGATGGTTTTAGTAGCCCTGCGGGTTTTTGATGTTCTATCTTAAGTTGTTGACAAGTTAAACAGGCATTCATGTAGTTTGTGATATCCTTCCGCATACCGGGCCACCAAAAATTCCTCTTTAAGTCCTGATACATCTTGGAAATACCAGGGTGAATAGTGTAATGGCTTCTATGGGCCTTTGCTAACACTTTTTCCTTTAGCTCCTGATGGTTCGAAATCACTACCCTCTTTCTAAACATTAAGACTCCATCAGGTGCTAGTCCAAAATCGGGTTAGTTTGCGTATACTTCCAAGGATTCATCCTCAAGTTAGGCTTGTCTAATCAGTTCTCTCAACTCGCAGGTTATCAAAAAGTCACTCATCACTAATCTTTGCGGAAACGAGATTACATTGAGGCTGAGATTCCTAAAATCCTCAAGTAACCTCATCTCACCTATCATTAGGCTAGCTAATTATAGTGACTTTTGGCTTAATGCATCAGCCATGACATTCGCTTTCCCTGCATGATATTTCAATTCAAAATCAAAATATTTTAGGTATTCTACCCACCTACACTGCCTCATGTTCAATTCTTTTTGGTCAAACAAATACCTAAGGCTCTTATGATCATTATATACCTCAAATATAGTGCCATACAGGTAATGTCTCCAAATCTTTAGGGCAAATACTACGACAGCTAGTTCTAAGTCATGGGTGGGGTAGTTTTCCTCTGCAGGTTTCAATTGCCGTGATGCATAAGCCACAACTTTCCCATCCTGCATCAATACGCAACCTAAGCCTCTTAGGGATGTATCTGTGTATACGGTAAAGGGTTCTAGGGGTTTCAGAATAATTAGTACAGGAGCGGTGGTCAATTTCTCTTTCAAAGTTTGAAAAATATTCTCACATTGTTCGCTCCATTCAAATTCTACCCCTTTCTGAGTTAACTGGGTTAATGGCAAGGCTATCTGAGAAAATCTTTGAATGAATTTCCTATAATAACCGGCCAAACCCAGGAAACTCCTAATCTCGGTGACCGTTCTAGGTCGACCCCAATCTAATACTGCTTCAATTTTCTTTGGGTCTACCGCTATTCCTTCCCCATTAACCACGTGTCCCAAGAATTTCACTTCTTCTAACCAAAACTCACATTTCTCTAGCTTTGATACAATTGCTTCTCTTTCAGTATCTGTAGCACCGTGCTAAGATGCTAGGCATGCTCCTCGTGAGTCTTGGAATAGAATAAGATATCATCAATGAATACCACTACAAACTGATCTAGATAGGGTCTGAAGATTCTGTTCATGTAATCCATAAAGATAGCTAGTGCGTTTGTCAATCCAAACAGCATCACTAGAAACTTGTAGTGGCTGTATCTTGTTGTAAACACTATCTTACAGATATCCTTCTCTCTAACCCTAACTGGTGGTATCCTGATCTTAAGTCTATCTTAGAAAACACAGTCGCGCCTTGCAAATGATCACACAAGTTATCAATACGTGGTAATGGGTATTTATTCTTAATGGTCACCTTGTTTAATTTTCGGTAATCGATACACAATCTCAAACTCCCGTCTTTCTTCTTTACGAATAAGACGGGAGCTCCCCATGGTGATACACTTGGCCTAATGAACCCTTTCTCTAACATATCCTCAATTTGGACTTTTAATTCTCTTAATTCCGCTGAGGCCATACGATATGGAGTCATGGCTATTGGGCCCGCACCCAGAATCAGGTTAATGGTGAACTCTATCTCCCTAGGTGGTGGCAGTATACTTACTTCCAAAGGAAATACCTCCGAAAAGTCACTAGCAATTGGGATTTGGCTTAGCCTATCCTGCAACTCTACCTCAAAGAGATTAAGGGACATATCACCTATCTCACAAGCCCTGTCACTCCCTCGCACAGGCATGTTATCCAAGTAAGTGATTGTCCTCTCGGAACAATTCAACAAGTCCTGGTTAACCAATCCATTCCCAAAATGATGTCGATCCCAATTAATGGTATACACACTAAGTCCACAATGAACAAAGTATCTTCAATGGTTAAGGGGCAATTAAACATATACGTGAGGACATAGTGGCTTCTCCCAAAGGTGTGGATATGTATAGGTAACAGGGCAGGGTTTGAACAGGTAGTTTTATTCTCTCTACGCATGCATCAGCAATAAAAGAGTTCGTAGCACCCGAATCAAACAATACTGTCAAAGAAAAATTATAGATTTTACCTCTACCCTGCATCAAGCCCAAAGACCTGTTGACATTGGCCGCATTCAAAGTGAAAACTCTCCCTGGAGCTTGTGGTCTTCGACTACCAGATGTTGGCTGGTTCTCGATGGAAGGGCAGTATCTGGCCATATGTCCTGGACCTCCACACCTGTAACACTGAAGTGGAGTCTTATGCCAGCAAGGTTGATTTGGATGTCTAGTTCCACACTTCGGACAGGGTGTATTATCAGGTCGTCTTCCACTGCTGCTAGAAGCCCCTGGTTGTGGTTTAAACATACCGCTTATCACATTGAGATTTCTAGTTGCTAGTTTTGGCCGGTTCCCTGTTCTCTGTGTCATATTCTGAGCTTGTCTCTGCTTCAGATTCTTGTTCAGGATTCGGCACTTGTTTACCAGTGTGGCGAAGTCTCTAATCTCCAATGTGGATAACTGAGTCTTCATGGGTAAGTCTAGGCCTTCTTCTAATTTTTTTGCTTTCCAGGCCTCGTCATAGCGCATTCGCAGGTAGGTGGAGTATCGGGATAATTCTTCAAATTATTTCAAATACTCCTCAAATGGCCTGCCTCCCTGTGTGATCTTCAAAAACTGTGCTTCCTTGGATTGTTTGACGCTCTCAGGGATGTACTGTTCCGTAAAGACTCTCTTGAAAGACTCCCAAGTGAGCGGAATGCCTCTGCTTTCCATCAGTTACTGGGCACCTGTCCACTATAGTTCTGCTTCGCCCTTCAACATGTATGTTGCATATGTAACCTTTTGCTTGTCGTCACACTGCAAAAATCTGAAAATCTTTTCAATATCTTTCACCCAAGCTTCTACCGCAGCTGGATCGGAGGTACTTGTAAATGAGGATGGGCCTGCTCTCTGAAACTCGATCCATCTCAGATACAATGGATTAGAATGCGGGGTGGCTCCATCATTTCTAGTTTGCCTGTCTTCCTGCTGCTCTCTCATCACATTAGCACTGGTAGTGGCTTGATCTCTCATCGCATCAGCCATCATACGAATAGATTCTATCATATCGCGCATGTCGACGTCAGTCTCCATGTTGCCACTACCCGAAGCACCCTGGTTCCTGTGCCTTGGCCTTCCTCTGGGCCTGCGAGTGGCATCCCTGCTAGATTCTGCCATATTTATCTGACACAGAAGACAAACAGATCAGTCATAATAGTAACAGTTATCAGAAAGGCATTAAATTCATTCTGTTACTTATCGATTCAATGTCAAGTCCTAATATTCCAGAGTTATATCAATCAAACCCTAAAGCTGCAAGCCCGAAGATTCAAGGTCCCTAACCCACTAAACCAGACGATCTGACAACCAAGGCTCTGATACCATAATTGTAATGACCCCCTAATACAACATACACAATCCTTTATCTAATTAGCGGAAGCATATGGGTTTCTTTAAATTGTTATTCCCGATGTGGGAATGTCAGGGGATCGTTACTGATTGTGCAGCTATACTAAATATACATACATTCATCATAAATTACTCTGGAATGAAAACTAACATCCATATATATATCATATCAGGCATTCATGCAGATTCTAACTTAATTTCATATATTTACAATAATAAACCCTGCCGAAAATCTGGCAGAGTCTCCTTTGTAATTTGGATATATCCTAATAATACAACCAGTCATCAACACAATAGAATATATCCATTAAACAGTATACATCCAATTTAACAACAAAATAACGCACAATTACATCGTTCAGTAAAGACATCCACAATACAGATATATATACATCGTAAATTCAAGCCTAGACTATGCTGATCTCCTGGCTATCACCATTGTCTCGTCTAGCTAGCGTCTAGGTCCCTGTCCCTATTCCTATTCATCTGAGTAAACAACCTGGTGAGATATAAAATCCAGGTAGAATAATTTACAATTCAAAATATAGTTCAAAATCTGGTTGAATACTCAGTGGTGCAAGCACCGAAAACAACTTCCCAAAATCAATTCAAAATCTGTGAAATACCTTATCTTTAAAAATCAGTTTATCACATGGAAATCGCGACAAATACTCAAAATCATAAAAATCCATTTCTTTAAAAATCAGTAGTCGAAATCAGGTTAAATCCCATGCCCAGTGTATCTAATCCATGTTGGCCACCAATCCATTGCGACCAAATCTAAAATCGTCCAATTGCATATCGTCTAGAGAGATTACATCTCTTATCATTGGGTGTGATCCGTAAAACTAATCACTCGTTCAAGGAATGGGTGAGAATCAACATCTAGGGCGTCCCTAGCATGTGCACATACGCCAATTCTCATCCTCATACAGTCTATTCGAACTCACATGCACACGATCGGCTATTCCTCAGGGTTCTAAGGTATTACGCCTAAATCACAATGATTCCCCGTCTAGGTTATCCCCCCTTATACTCCTTAAATCTTTTTTAGGGTCGTCCCGATTTATCGCGTGATCCCTAACGCAGTACAGGCTAAATCGGATAAAAAAATATCATTTAAAAACTTTATGTACTCAGGATACTCAACAGCCGTCCCATACCAGCTATCAAGTACCCTACCATAAGTAAATCTGCCCTAAGGGCATCTAAACTCGATAAATAAAACATCTAACATGCAATTGGGATATTCAGCACACAGGCATGCAATTTAGTCCATCAAAAGAAGCACGTAAATCCATGCAATTAAATCTAATCGTTCAGGTATTCACTAGGTCAAATCTAGAACTCGGGAAGCGTAAATCATCCTACCTGGTCTCATGTTGCTCCAAATCAATTCAGAACTTCACGAAATCCCAGATTTCGAACCAAATTAATTCCCTGGACATTTACACGAATATTTAAGCTCATCATGTCATCCCTTTTACGATTCTAAGTCTGATTATCCTAATTCCTAGATCAATTTATTTCCTAATCGCGTTTGGCAGCTAATTCAATCAAAATTCATTAGTTTTTGGGGAATCAGACCTTACTAGTGTTGTCAAATGATGGAAATCTATCCCGGGGTGGTCTCAGTGTCTCCCGGTGTATATCCAAATTCTCTGGCACGGCGGTGCACGGTGACGTACAACGGCACACGGTGGAGGGGTGCGGTTGGCCTCGAAATTTATGCCACGGTGAAGCCTACAAGACAAGGAGTCCAAATATGAGGGTGGCGAGGCGGTTCACAGCTGTTTGGATGGCATTTTCCGGCCATGAAAAATGACGCACAGCAGACGAAAAATGTCTCGATCCGGGCGTGTCGGACCTCCGTTCAACGTCAGCGAGCTGGTGGAGGAAGCTGGTAGCTCAGGCTACACGCTGGTGGTGGCGGTGATGGCCAACGATGGCTGACAGTAGCGATCTCAGCTAGTGAAAATCCCACACAATGGAGGAGGAAAAAGCATTTTTCGGCGGCGCTGGCAGCCGTTGGTGGCCGTGGGTGGCTGCTGGAGGTCGAGGGTGGTGAGAGGACTCGATTGGTATGCCAGGTGGCGGCTCACGGTGGCTCAGGTGGGGGCGCGCAGTGGAGGAGAGAAGAGAGAGAGGAGAGAGAAAGTGAAGTGAGGAGAGAGAGAGAATTGATAGAAATGGAGGGATTTTGAGAAATTTAAAGCTTCCGAGGGCGATTCCGACTTTTCTCGGACCACACAGGGAAACTTCAGGATGTCGGCTTCCCTCCAGACGTTGGCACGAGTTTCCATGCAGTGATTTTGTCCTTCATTTGCGAAATAAAAGTACGAAACTTTGTCTGTTATGAAATCCTTATACTTGAAAATCAGCACTTGAAACCATTATATAGATTTAACTAAAAAAAGAGGCTTATTATTATTGTTGTTATTGTTATTGTTATGGTTATTGTTGTTGTTGTTGTTGTTGTTATTATTATTATTATTATTATTATTATTATTATTATTATTATTATTATTATTATTTACTAGAAATTAATGAAGTTATGTAACATCCCTTACAATAGCTTTATTTTGACTATAATTTTCTTCCCTTATAGACCTATTCTTATTGTAAGTAGTTTCTAGGTAAAGATAAGTCAGTTCTGAAGGAATTGGCTGAAAAATTTAAGAGAAATAGAAATTTTAAGAAAGTAGTACATTCGTGTAATTTAACCAAAAGGAATAGTAGAAAAATTAAATAAACTTATAGTAAGTGGAACCCTGAGAGGTTTAAGATGAGAAAGTGCTAAAGGAACAAAAAAAATTTCCTAAATTATTTAAATTACACTTTTAACCCTAGGGACTAAATAACGATTATTTTTTAATTTTAACTAACTACATTTTCCTCGCCAAATTAAAACCTCTATAAAAAAGGAAAGAAGAGAGAGAAAAATGGTTTAAAATTTCAAAGCTAGAGAAAGTCTATGAGAGAGAGAGAAATTAAGGAAGGGAATCCAAGTAGAGAATCTAAGAAATCAAGCAAAAAAGTTGTAAATCAAGTAGGAAACTACATCTTAAGCACAATACTTATTGGACACTCAAGGTAATCAAGTTGAAATTTAATTTTCTCTCTCTTAGCTTTGAAACCCATTTCTCAAACTTGGGTAAATGAATAAATTTGTGTTTTTAATGACTTTGAGAGAGATTTAAACTTGCATTCTAATTCAAATATGCTACCTAGATGTTTTTTCATGATTGTATGTGGATGCATTTCTCTAAAATGAAGATTTAAACTTGGGTTTTACTTTCTCTTTCCTCCATGACTATGAATCTTTGATTTTAGATTGTTCCTAGCATGAGAGAGCTTAATTTTGGCATATATTGTTGTCGTTGGTGAGGAGGAAAAGTCTATAATTGAGTCTTGAGCTAAAACCCAAAGTTTAGCAGCAAAAAAGGATCAAACACCACTTTAAAAATAGAGAATGAATGTGGAAGTAAAATTCTATAGCCTAAGAGTCAAGTTTTGTGTTCTTCAAGCCCAAAGATTCAAGTCCAAAACATAGAAGTAAACTTTTAGACCCTTGGAAGTTAACTTCTAACCTGGTAGTTGACTTACAACCTCTAACTAGTTGACTTACTGCTCTTGACCAAGACCCTATTTTGGCAGTAAGTTACAAGTCAACTTTCAGACCCCTAGAAGTCGACTCGAAGCCCTTTTATTTTGGAAAAATGGACTCTTTTCTCTTCTAAACACTATGAAAAGACTAAAAACTCATCTAAATCATATAGTAACACTTCCAAAGAGTAATATAAGATTAGAATGAAAGGGAAATAACTAGAAAAAATAGTTAAAAGCACTCTTATTATATGTTATAGTCTAGATAGATTTAGGTTTCAATGATCAGTGGTTGGTATAGGATGATCATTGGGAATTCCATGATTGAACTATAAAGTAAAATGACAAAACACCCATTCAACCTTAAAAAGAATTGTGAAAACATCATGCTATTGGTTAACCCTAAGTTAGTTTACTTTGATAGTTATGGAGTCACCTACTTAAAGTTAAACCAACCATATGGTCCGGGAACTTATCAGTCTAGCATATATATTAGAAGGTTACATATCTAGAAATTCATCCACCCCACAAAAGAGGGATAATTTTTAAGCAACATTGTCTCGTTATAATAAAATAGGTGAAAATGACCTATTACTTGTAACACCCCATAATTTAAATTAGCCTAAATTAATATTCTTTAATTAATTAGATGAAATTGCTTGTATGATGTAATGCTTAGAATAAATATTAGAAAGGATGAAATTGCATAAATTTTGAGGTGCTTGAGGTGTTTCAATAAATTTTAAGGTGCTTGAGGTGCTTCAATGAATTTTGAGGTGCTTAAGGTGCTTGAGGTGTTTCAATGAATTTTGAGGTGCTTAAGGTGCTTGAGGTGCTTCAATAAATTTTGAGGTGCTTGAGGTGCTTCAATGAATTTTTAGGTGCTTAAGGTGTTTGAGGTGCTTGGTTTAATTCTTTTCCTTCCTTTTTATTTTTTTGCCTAACCAAATCACTAAAAGAAAGAATACCTTAAAATATATATGTATGGTATGGCAAACTGTAGAGAGAGATGGAAATCCATTTAAATACATATGAGTGTGCATGGTGGGAATTATTGGAAAAAAGAATATAAACCTTATGCAAAAGCCACACGACAATTTAGAAGAGGAAAGAAAGTTAGCATTATTTAAATATATATATAAATGGTGAAGAGGTGGAGAGAGAAAAAAAAGAGAGGACATGTTGCAATGGCTTCCCTTAATTTTAATTCAATGTGATCGAGAGATAAGTGAAGGGAAGGCTAATATGGAATCCATTCCAAGTGTTCGGTCCATATGGTACTTAATGTCCTTCCCTCCTTATTGGACTAACCGAATAAGCATTGAGTGGAATTGCACGTACATATGTGCTTTCGGTGGAGGGAGATGGAAAGGAGAAATAGAATTTTTAATTAAGATGTAAAGGAACCCATGACAACAAACAACAAGGAAGGAAAGAAGATGTAACATGCAAATGACTCCTTGCGTGGCCGTACGTTTTACGTAAGGAAGAAGCTTGCATGAAATCATTCTCTTCCTTGCATTTGGTGCCACCGAAAGGAGATATATAGAAATTTAATAAATGGGTGCAAAATGTGAGCTACTTGGGACCATTAAATAACACATATTTGGTAAGGAAAGAAAAAAACTAAAGCGCAATACTCTTTCAAACCGTACGAATTGCATGGAGAAGGAGGGTTACGTGACTTCCCTTTTCCCTTTGCTTGGCATGTTCAAGCAACAATGCAATACTTGCAAGGAATTGAGTGTACCTAATGTCTATGTAGGGCTATAACATGAGGAGGAAAGGAAAAAAATAAAACAAAAAAAAGGGGATCACTTACTGAAAGGAAAAATATACAAGAGAGAGAGAGAAGGAAAAATACCACTCTTAGCTAAAAGCAAAACTCAAAGGGAAGGGAGAGCACTTGACACATTTGGAAGGACATTACACAACCACAAGAGAGGAAGGAAAAGGGGAGAAGATTGCAAGGGGTTGAGAAAGCATTTGGAGAAAGCACGTGAAGCACTAGCATTTGGAAGAAGGAAGAAACAAGGGTGATTAAAGAGAAGAAAGGAGCAAAGGAAGCAAGGTAGGTTAGCAATTTCTTTTTTTTAGTCCCATAAATTAGCATATATGTTTCAAAATCTTGCTTCCATGGGACTAGAGTAATCATCTTCATTCTTGATTTTATGATGGAACTTGATATAGTATACATGATAAATTTAGGAGTTGGCTAGTGAATGAAATTAGTAATGCGTGAGAGTATGGGAAAATTTATGCCTATCCACAATGATGCATGTGATTAATGAAAATAATGGACTAGGATAGCAATGGATATTATTGTTGTGATCACCTATGAACTAATCAATGATGAATACCATCATGAAAAATTTGAGTGTGAGGGTTTAAGATTAATAATGATTATGGATAGGAGGAACATTATTATGGAAACTATTAAGCTTTTTAGAAAGAAATTATATGAGAATGGATTTCTAAGAAAAGTAGAGTTTTTATGGCTATTATTGGTGTTTTTGGAAGGGAATTATATAAGATTTAATTTCCAAGAAAAGTAGAATTTTTATGGCTATTAAATTATATGAGAATGAATTCCTAAGGAATGTAGAATTTTTATGGCTAGAATTTTCATGGCTATTTCTAGTATGTTTAGAAAGAAATTATACTAGAATATATTTTCCAATAAAAAGGGAATGTTTTGAGGCTAATACTAGTACTCCTAGAAAGAAATTATATTGGATCTAATTTTCTAAGGAAAAGGAGAAGATCATGAGGAAATATACCTTAGAACCATTCTAAGAAAGATAGAAACAATTCTTCCAATATTGAATTTCCTATAAGACATGTATAATTATATTAAACTACAAGAAAGAGAAAATTTCTCTGGAATAATTAAATAAATGGCAGAGGTGGCCTAGCGCCGCATAGTACCCCGATGCGTTCAAGGGAAACCTAGCGAGGTATAGCCAAAGGTGCTCCATGCACATAACCTAGTGTTCGCTATCACGCTATACACGTGGTCGAGTATCCACGCATTACGTGGTGTGGCCGAAGGTGCTCCACATGAGTGACCTAGGGAGGTGTGGCCGAAGGTACTCCATACCTGTGATATAGTGTCCCGATGATTTTATGTACGTGGCCGAGTGTCCACGATTTACGATGTGTGGCCAAAAGTGCTCCACACGGGCAGCCTAGCGAGGCGTGGCCAAAAGTGCTCCATGCCTATGACCTAGTGTCCGCCATTACGCTATATACATGGCTAAGTGTCCACGAATTACGAGGTATGGCCGAAGGTGCTCCATATGGGTGACCTAGAGAAGTGTGGCCGAAGTTGCTCCACACCCAGGATCTAATGTTCATGTAATACGCATAAACACTGGTATAATTTTGTATAATAATGGTAAGCTTATGAGAATAAGTGTCATGTGATAAAGAATTATCTAATTTTTAATAACTTCTAAATTTATCATGCAATGCTTGCCAGCTATAGTTCTGTGTAACATTATACGTATTATCAAGAATGTAGACTAAATGTTTTAGTGCATGCACTCTGGTACATATTAGTTGATTTTTAAACTATGAATTGCTAAGCTACTGGGAAACTTGTGTTTCTCATCCATGTGCTAATATGTATCAGATACGAACGCGTAGCAGGGCCGCGTGGGAGCAGTTCTCTTTTGATTAAGGTTTTTGTAATCCTTATTTTTTTATCCTAGATGTACTTGAATTAGAATAGGATAGCTAATTTGATTGTATATACGAGTGGTTCTGGGGACACCGGGGAAACGGATATGTGAGGGACCGGTCCATCACTATTTTGTGTGGGAGTCTGAGTGGTAGGCCTGTTGCATCCTGACTTTTGCGGGATGGGTACTTCATATATCAGGGGACATGTACCTCAGCATGTAATGAGTATTTTCAGACTGGTATTATTTGATTCATATAAAAGACTATATTTTCATCGTGTATCATAGAATTTTATTATTCTGCTATGCATGTAAGTTTATATTTTTATCTGAGCAAAGGATCCCAGACCTAATTCATTTATGTAAATTGAATAGTTTAACTGCTCAGACAATAATTAAAAAGGACAAGAATAATGTATCGAACCTATCTATTGATATCAGAATGAACAACAAGACTAGATAGGGGCATTACATTACCCATAGTAAAGGTGCAATGATCCAATAAGTATATATGATAGGTAACCCACAGTAGAGGCACAACGAGCTCCATCACATTATAATGGTCATTCTAAGAATAATGCACAAAGACTAGGGGACGCACTAAGGGTTAAAACTGGTTAACCATTAAGAAAGAACTCATACAATGTTTACTAGAAGCATGAAAGTTGAGTTATTTCCATTAAATTATATGATTTTTTTCCATTAATTATATGAATGTACATATTACTATATTTTAAACGATGTGAAGCATGGCTAAACCCAATAAGTATCAGACTGTTATGATTTATTTCCAGTGCATGATATAGCATAGCATGATAATTGTTCATTATACAATATGTTTATGATCTTAAAATGCTACTTGAATGAAATATTTTTCCATGTGATTCACAGCTTACACCATTAGCATTATCTTATAACATGATTTCTCTTGATTACTAAGATTATTATCTCACCTTTGTGTTGATGTGTCCAGATGGTTAGGTTTATAGTGATTGTAAAGGTAGAGGTGGAGATATTTGAGGTGCCTAGCCTAGAGTACTTCTTTTGGATCGCGATGTTCTCATATGGATCATAGATGTATCACCATCCCCTCAATAGTTTATAGCGGTGGAGAGAGTAATTATCTTTTTAGCACTACACTACCTTGAGCCTGTTTTGTGATGGCTATAAGGGGATTAGTATATATTGTCTAGGACTATGGAGTATACTATTGTTTTTTTATATGTATATAATGGTATTAACTCTCTAACTATAGTGACAACTTATCTAATAATGGGTTAGGTGGTCTTGGGAATAGAAATTTTGATTCCAAAGCTCTCATTTGATAAGCTAAGCTTCTGCTACTGCATGTATACTTGTGTGATACAGAGTGAAACCCAACCTATAACTGAATTAATAATGGATTATAGGCGTTAATATAAAATTAAACTCAGTAAGGCAATATTAGAAATACAATTTAATAGCATACCATCCCTATAGAGTGTTACAAGTTGCCTTTGTAAACATATATATATCTTTTGGTGTCACTTAGAGCATTAACAAAAAAAAAACAAAAATTCTTGTATTAGTTCCTAATTTAGAGCTACTAAAAAAATATTACTTAACCAAAAAGCATTTTAATACTTCCCCAAAAAATTACAAATAAATAATTTTCCAAAAAATGTCATACGTAGATGCACCAAAACTTAATCATAAGAGTGAAACAATGGAAAGCAAGGAAGATATATGATATCCTATAAGGTCTTCAATGTTTCTTGACTTAAAACTATGCTCAAGATTTAAAATGATAAATGAGGTCTCAGCAAAGAACACTTTCATTTGTGATCCATAGGGAAAACTAAACTTTGATACCACTTTTGTCACATCCCATATTAAGAAGCTACGACTGGCAACAAATATACCATGAGTTCGTAAGACTAATATTATACTAAAATGATTTATTCACCTACATATATATTCTAAACTACAACTATGTTTTTTTTATAAAATCTCAACACAGTCTCCTCTAAAAATAAAGGTTTTAAAAATTGTACATGCATTCAGTACCAACAAATACATAAGGAGAACTTTGATCTCAGTAATACCTTTATTCAAATCAACCAAATACGAGTGGGAAATGCTACATATAGAATATAATTAACAAACAGAAATTGAAATTAGGGCCCACACGATGTCAGGCACATCTACCATTGTGACATCTCATATAATACTAATTGTTACCTGAATATCTAAAAGGAAAAAATAAAATACAAAGGTGAGTGGAAAAAAATCACCCGGTGAGCAAATGAGACACGCTATAATTAGAACAAAACAAGCCAGGGTCAAGTGTTTTTTGATTAAAAAGTAATATTTATAGTTTTAAAAATCAAGGATAAATTCTCAAGTGATTTAAATACTATCTAATTGGGAAAAAAAATACCAAATCAAATTATATGGTAGTCTCCATATAATTCCAAAAAATCTAAGAGACTTATATGCATAAAATATATATCACTATTTAAAAGAATATAATTTACTTAAACTCAAGCTTTCAAAATTCCATTATAATAAAAATAAGTTCATGGGAGGGACATCTCATAAAATAGGAAAACATATACCTTCTTGATAACATCCCTTCACAACACCATAAGTTCACATATCTTTGGCCACAACTCCTCACGTGGCCCTAATCCCTCCATATAATATATATACACTCTATGTGTGTGGCTACATGCAGGATTAGCATCATCTGACACCTGCTAGCTAGGGTTTCTACCTAAGTGTGCCTAAGGCTATAGATACAACTATAGTACCATGGTTCCTGAAAGAATTCTTCCCACTAAAACATTTTGAAAAATATACGTCTTATGTACTTTTTCAAACCTCAAAACATAAGCAATTCAAATAAATCAATTTTTGAATCCATAGAAAAATCAATTTTAGCAATTTTCTCAATCCATGTTGTAATAACCTTAGAAGTTTCATCAAATATTATATCTCAAAACACACATTTAAAAGATACTTCAATATAATTGTATTCACTAAAATCAAATCAGTTGTTCAAATGCAATTGATAAGCATTCCTTTCAAATGCACATATAATTTGCCTAAAAAAAATGCACATATAACAAATCAATAACTTATAAAGACTAAGTCAAATATCCAAGAATTCTTTTGTCATGAGTCAAAACTAATTAATAGATGGCTTGTCCCAAGGCTACATAGATATAAAACCATGAAATAGAGAATAGTGAAAAAGGGGTACGGTGGATACATAGAAAACCAAAAAATTCATTATAACAAGCATTATCTACTCAAAAATGTTGCCAAACAAGAATGAAACCTCTACTACGTCAGGAAGGGTCCCTAAGTGACAACATTTAAAAGATACTTCAATATAATTGTATTCACTAAAATCAAATCAGTTTTTCAAATGCAATTGATAAGCATTCCTTTCAAATGCACATATAATTTTCCTAAAAAAAATGCACATATAACAATCAATAACATATAAAGACTAAGTCAAATATCTAAGAATTCTTTTTTCATGAGTCAAAACTAATTAACAGATGGCTTGTCCCAAGGCTACACAGATATAAAACCATGAAATAGAGAATAGTGAAAAAAGGGTATAGTGGATACATAGAAAACCAAAAAAATGCATTATAACAAGCATTATCTACTCATAAATGTTGCCAAACAAGAATGAAACCTCTACTACGTCAGGCTGGGTCCCTAAGTGTAGAGGACACTTTCCAATAACCTATAGGACCAACATGATACTTACTATTAATAATACAATATCACATAATAATCTAAATTTTATTGTCATAAGATTTCTAATATTTTCAAATCCCTTAATAGTGATCATAACCTTCAATAAATTCAAGATTTCACTTGCTTCACTTACATGTCTTCCTCTCAAAACCATGATTAGAAATTTAATCAAATAATTTTCAAATTTTTAGACTTATACTAAATGAACTTTAACTTAGAAATAATGCACCAATTTAACAAACTCCATTTATGTGTGCATTTGTATGTATATATATATATATATTACTATTCATGTATTCATATTTGGTGTTTTACATGCTAATTGTGATCTTATTTACTAATTCATAATTTAATGCATTCTAAGACTACTAAAAGTACTATTTCTAATTCCACTTAAATTTCATATTCGATCCCTTACATTTAAATCCTGCTTCCTTTAACACTTTGTATGTTCTAATCATTACCTCTTTACAAAATCATCAAGAATGGTTTCTTCTTCATCCTCTTCTCTCTATATTTCTCTCTCACTCAATTTTAGAAAACAATATCAAAACAAGACTCACCTAAACAACACAAAACACAAGATCTATGCAGGATGAAAGCTACTCACCTATAGGAAGAAAGAAACCCCACACTAGAACCCATTTTCCACAACCTTCACTCACTCAAAAAAAGGATGTTTCTGCATGTCTAGTTGCTATCACCACTAAAACGCACAGTGAGATTGGAGATGATGGCAGTGGCTGGTTAGAATCAACACTAACGGGGCAGAGATGGAAGTATTTTGTCTATTTGGTGGAGAAGTATGTGAGGATGAAATTGAAAGAAGAGAAAGAGGAGGAGAGGGTGTGAGCAAGGGAGAACTACTAGAAATGAACATTGCAAGGTCTAATATAGTAGGAAAGTTAGGGATTTTAAGGGAAAATTGGTCATTTGAGACAATTTTAAAGAAAATGACAACTTTAGGTCATGTAAAAATAAAGTTTTGGATACATTTTTGTATCCAAATAAATTCATAGATAAGAATGGGAAAGTTTTGAAATTTTTTGCGTAGTCCTAACTCTATTAAAAATATATGATATCAAGTTATAGGGAATTTCTATTGGGTAAAAATTGAATTTCAAAAAATTCCCAAATTTAAACTATGAGCTCAAAATAATTTATATAATCACAATCTAACTCAAATATTATTTTCCCACTTACATTTCCTAAATTTTATTTAGCATTAAGATTAATAAAATTATAATATTAGCCTAAAAATTTTGTTTTCAAAAAAAAATTATTTATTAATTCATAATATATAATCCTAATGTTATATATTTATGATTTCCAATTTTTTTTTAATTTTAGGGATATTACATTCTCTCCCCCTTAAGAAAGTGTCTAGATCGTCTGCTTGGCTCTTCTCTGCTTGGTGTTTTAGTGGCGGTTTTTTTCGCTACTAAAGTTTTTTGCAAAAAAATTATTGCTACTATAAATTAATTATTTAAACAAAATTTATAGCAGTAATAATATTTGTTGCAATAATATTAAAGCACACTTTAGCAACGGATAAAACCGCCGTTAAAAATGCCAAGCAGACAGAGGATTACGGCAGAGGATCCAAAATCCTTAAGAAATTCGGTCCTCAAATTCTAATGAGTCCTTAAAATACCCACATGTACTACCTTGCCCATCACATGCTAAGAACATTTGGCACCCTTCCCATTTAAGTCTTCTTTACTAGCTATGGATTCAACTTATCCTAGCACTTTATCTTTTTGGTAAAACCTTTCCTCTCAATTATAAATAAGCTTGCCTTGACGACTAGATTTCTAAACTTTTCTTCCTCTTGATTACTTGCTTTATTCTTAATAACCTTATGAGTTAACTCCATCCTTCAAATTATTCAAGACGATATGCAACACTTTCTAGTTACCATGGTTTAAATAATGAATTCTAGCACTAACTTAGTAACTATCAATTTAAGAGTAGGAAGTCAACTTCTAGAGACTGGCAGCCAACTTCCAAGTTCTAGGCTTGAATTCCTAAGCAAGAAGAACACAAAATCTGACTTCTTTAAGGATGGAAGTTGACTTCCACATTCATGCCCTATTTTATAAAGTGTTGTTTGATCCTTTTTTCCTCTTCAACATTGAGTTTTAGTTCAAAACTCAATTAGGGACTTTTTCTCCTTACCAAAAGCAACATTATATATCAATTTCAGGCCCTCTTAGGCTAGGAACAAATCAAAAATTAAGATTTGCATCTATAGAGGAAAGAGAAAGAAAGACCACATCCAAATCCTCATTTAAGAGAAATCTATCACATAAAAGCATAACAAGGCATATATCCATCATAATTGAAGTCGAATGCAAGTTTTAATGTCTCTAAAAGTCATTAAAAATACAAATTCATTAATTCACCTAACTTTGAAAAATGGTTTCAAAGCTAAGAGAGAGAAAGCTAAATTTCAACTTGTTCCTTATGATTTGGTGTGTTGAGTCAGACGTCCTAAGCAAAGATTGAAACCTTATAACTATTTTCTTCAGATTCTAAGCAACTTTTTCAATCCTCTTGGTTCTTCTCTCTCAAGTTTTTTTTTATTTTTCTTAACCTTTTCTCTCTCCTTATTCCCATATAAGGTTTCCAAAAAGGGTAGGATTTCAATTAACTAAAATTCAAAAATATTTTCTAAATAGTCTCTAGGAGGGAATTGTAAATTTAAAGAGTTTACAGAAGTTCTTCCCTTCATATTCCACTTTTCATTTTAATTCTTTTAAAGTTCCATTTCCCTATATTTTTCACTTCAATATGCCATTTACCTTTTAGGTTAAATCGCCTAAAGGTGCCTTTTTCTTAAAACTAGTGTTTCTCACAAGCAAAACCTCATTTTGGTCTAATTTTTCAACCAAATTCCCTATCCCAACTTTAACTATCCTTGTGTGACAACTAAACTTCAATCATGTGCATGTGATTACAAAAAAAACACAATCATCTTCTTAGGGAGATGTTACAAATTATATGTAAGAAAGAAATTGTAATAACTCTAGAAAAAATGATAATAACCGCAAAATTAATTAAGAATTAATAGGATAATATGGAATTTAAAATTACATGTTCTGATAAGCACATAATTTTACATACTTATCTACTAAATTCCACTCACTTTAGGGATATATTTTATGCGTTTTATGTATAATTACCCATGTTTCCACTTTTTTTCATGTTATCCAAGCTTTTCCCAGGTATAAAGTAGTTTTGAAGCAAAATAAACCAAAACCAAGGGTCTAAAGGCACAAAGCACCTCAAAATGCACCTTTTTAGACGGTTATGCATGAAGTCTTCTAGAACAAACCCTACCACACGCCCATGTTGCCTTAAATCTTCTAGAACAAACCTTCCCACATGCCAAATACATCCTATGGACCTTCTTACACGGCCATAACAACAATCTCTAATTAAGAAATGACCAAAATCACAATGCAGATAGATTTCTTCTAGAATACGGCCTACAACACGACCATGCCACTTTCTAAGCTGCCACATGGCAATGTGAAAGCCTATAGAGACACCTTCCTTGCCTATAAATATGAAAAGGCACAAGGAGAGAAAGGAATCACTTCGAAGGCGATTAAGAGAGGGAAGCTGAGAGCACTTGGAGTAGCTTGGAGTGTGACAATCCTTGCTAATCTTTAGAGCATAATACTTTAATTCCCTTGTCACTTCACAAAGGTCACAAGCCATAGAGAGTCAATCAAGAGTTAAAGGAAGAGATTGGGAAGCATTAAGAGGCAATTAGAAGCATAATCAAGAAAGGAGTTCAGGATCTAAACTAGTCATCCAAAACCAGACATATGAGAATGTTTTTTTTTCCATTTTGTTCTTCTTCCCTTGTTATACTTCCTGTTGTTTTATTCATGAACATGAGTAGCTAGATTGGTAGAACCTAATTGGGGTTCTTAGACTATGTTGATATTTTTATTTGAACATGATTGAGTTATAAATTGAATTGTGTGATCTTCCTCTAGTTAAATATTAATCAAGTTTTTAGTATGAGACATCGTAAGGAAAACTATCTAGATTCCTCTCAAATACTCTAACCGATGATGTTGGGAATTGGCAAACTAACTAAAGAGAATAGTTGAACTTCGCTCGGACCAAGAGTTTGACGACTGCTAGACTAGGAGTAACTCCTAATAAGCACTAATGCTGATCTAAACTTGACCATTGGACATGAATAGCCAATGGAAGGTATAGATTTTAGAAATCCATTAAAACCAACCATAAATATAGATTTGTTTTACATAGGTAGCTTAATCAATTTCATAACTCATTATCTTTTGTTTACATATCATCTAGTTTAAGACCCCAATGGGTTTACTTTTTTGGAACTTGATAATTCACTATCTTAACACTTTCCTCACTTTCTCTTCATAGCTCAATAGTAGTAGTTAGATTTAGTTTAGATAAAACACTATTCTTCTTAGGCTAAATAACAACGAGTAAGCAGTAACTCTGGTCTTTCCCGTTCTTGTGGGATACGACCTTGATACTCACCATTGCACTAGACTACAATGACAGGTGCACTTCCTTAAGGTGTGGCTGTATATAGTTTATTGATAGCACATCAAGTTTTTGGCGCTGTTACTAGGGATATTTTGTGAAAACTAGAGTGAAATTAAGAATTTTTACTTTAGCCACTTTTACTTGTTTTATTTTATTTTTGTTTTTTTTTATTCACTTTCTTTCTTTCCTTCTTCTTTTATGTACTTGTTGGGTTATTTTGCCAATTTGGTAGTTTGTGACCATGAACTATACATCATTCTTGGAAGCCCAAGGGGAGCTTTTGACAGCTCGAAGCAATCTTTTGGCCAAGGAGATTATAGAACTCCTGAAACCAGAGTAAGCATCACAGTTTTGCTGTAAATTCTGTGGTGGCCCATATTATAGTGTATAATGTAATGCAGGCAGTATGTTTGTTAACTGTTACATTGGTCCTATTGATTTCAAATAGGTCAATTATATGGGAAATTTCCCAAGTGAGTAGAACAATTTATACAGCAATATATACAATCTATGTGGAGTAACTATCCAAATTTTGGATGGAATAACGATACCCAAGGTTTACCAAGTTTTTAGTGGTTGCACCAAAAGCACCCCTAACAACAAGCTGCTTCAAATCAATTTTCTCAATTTCAAGAGAGTGAATCCAATTTTGAGGAAATGATCATGAAGACTATGTCCACTTTTGAGAGTAGTTTCCAACAAATGGACACAATCTTTAAAGATCAGCAAGCCTCCATTCAGAACATAAAATACCAAGTAGGACAGATGTTTAAGATATTGGCTGAGACACAGCCAGAGATGCTCCCCAAAACCACAAAGTCTAATCTAAGGGAGCAATAAAATGCTATCATTCTGACATTTTGTAAGCAAGTATCTTACCCTTTGCCATTGACTAATGATAAAATTATTGTATAGGATGTGCCAGTCAGTAAAGAGCAAGAGCTTGAGGTAGGTAGGCCATTGAAAGTGGAGGACAAGAGTCTTATAATAGAGTACCAGTCACCTATTCCATACCCTGATAGAGTGAAGCTGGAGAAGGTTTATTCTGACTTAGTTTCTTCTTTAATAAATTCCTTAGATAATGATGATCCTGTTTATTCTATGGATGTTTTAGATTATGTTAATGAGTCAGAACTTCAGGAATTCTTGTGTAATAACCCATCACAAATAGCATTGCAAGAAAATGAGGAAGAGTTGTCCAACGAGCAAGTGTTGGAACAACTAGGATCTTTACTGACTACTAAGCCTAGCAATTATACTGACCTCTCTCTTTCTTTTGATAGGTCAGAGGTACATAAGGTGAAAGCCTCAATTGAGGATCCCCAAGTACTGAAATTGAAAGAATCACCTAAGCACCCAAGCTGTACTAATTTGTGTCAAATAAACAAACTACAAATGATTATCATAGATAACCTAATCTCTACTGAAGGGGATATAATTTTGGCCTCTCTCAGAGACCATCTCAAGGCACCTGTTTACAAGATTCCACCACCTCTCCCATTTCCACCAAAACGAGACAAAACTTAAACCACTCCCTTACATATACATATACAGATATACATATACATAGATATACATACACATATATATACCCATATATACATATACATTTTTTCTTCCTGCATTTAGTGAATAAATTAATAAATTCTCAAGTTTCCAGGAAAACTTATGAGCCTTACACAATCAGATAGGTTAATGATCATCGTCTCAAGCATTACCATAAAGACCCTATTGAGGACCAGGTAATCCTCCTTCATGACCTAATAAATAAAGGAGTTTAGTTAGCAGACTTAGGAAAAAAAAATTCCTCTTTTTTTTTTAGTTTTATCTTGTTCAGCTCATATACTAATAAAATTTCCCAACTTACTTGGAGAAACAAAGAAAGTGTGCCCCAAGGACTCCAGCTGAAAGGGGAACGGCTAGGATTAAAAGATTCATATCGCGCAAGAGATAAGCTAGCATGATTTCAAATGATAAGCCATCATGATAAGCTATCATGATTTCAAGTGATAACTTATCAATGACAAGCTATCACTCAAAGATCAAACTCACACGATAACCTATCACAAGAGATAACCTTTTGGAATTTAATTCCATAGATTTCATGAAAGAAAATTTGAATTTTAAAGATTTTCAAACTTTTCAAAATCTTGAAATTTATTTTTATAAAAGTCTCAAGTTCTCAAAAAAATTGAATTGATTCCTAATTATCTTATACTTTTCAAAAGATTGAAAATTTCCCTTAAAGAGTAATTTTGGTCTTCAAAAACTTTAAATTAGGATGAAGGGATTTTGAATTCTTTTTAAACTTTCAAAAACATAGACATAAAAATTAGGCAATTTGAATCCTTTTCAAAAATCAAAGGCTTATCATCAAGATTTCAAATATAAAGCTTCTTTGAATTATCTTAATTCTTTCAAAAAATTTCAGAGTTGCTTTATCCATAAGTTTTCAAAAATGGTATGAAAGGCCTTTGAATTAATTTTCAAACTTCTTTGAATATTGGCTTATTCTTAATTTTCGAAATCATAAGCTCTTTAAAATTGTTTCAAATCTTTCAAAAGTTTTAATTATCCTTTGAATTATCCACAAATTCTTGAGGATAATATGATTAACAAAATTTTAAACATATTCATAAATTAACTTATCCTTAGGATCTTTCAAACATATTCAAAAGAGCATGATCAATTCAAAAAGAGTTATCAAGAATCCTTTTTTCTTCTTCAAAAGATATGGCTTATCCAAATTTAATTTCAAAAGCTTATCCCTTCCCCCTCTTCACGCATGGAATCCTTCTCCTAGGAGGACATGGTTTCCTTTGCCTATATAAAGGCTTAGCCGTGACACTCTCCCACATGAAATAGTAAGCTTTAAATTCTTTTAATCCCTTGTGTGAATTTTTGGCCACCCTAAGAGCAACTCTCAAGCATAATTGTTCTTCATTCTAAGTAAGTGTGTTTTCTTCCTTAACTCTCTTTTCTCTTTTCATGATCATTCAATATAAATCATTTTTTAATCATGAAAATTCTTTAATTATTTCATACATAAATTCTTTCACTATTCACACATATAGCATTCATCATCCTTTAATAGTCACATTCACTCTTTCAAGATTCATGCTTATAGTTTCAAGATTCATTCTTTAATAATTCCTTCTTCAAGATTCATGCTTCTTTGATCTCTTATACAATAACCGTGTCATCATTATGGCTTCCAAAATTCATCCTTTCATGAACATAAAGCAAAGATTCTATCATAAATAGTATAGGATTCGAAAGAAAAAAAATTTTTGTGCGCAAATCTTGTTATGATTTCTTTTAGATGTTAAAAAAAAATTTTGGAAACTATAGAATCTTGTAAATTTCTTTCACATTAATCCATTATTTCTATGGTTTCTATGGTTTCTTGATAGAATCTTCGATCTTTCTTTCTTTCTATAAATGGCCGTGTATGATATTGTTTCTTGTATCCATAAAGAACTTCAAAGAACCATTCTTTAATAAAATCTTGACAAGGAAAACCCATTCTTGAAAAAATAATAATAATCATATTCTTATTTCTTTCTTCATTCTTTTATAAAATAAATCATCATCATGCAAGAACCAAACAAGATTCTTGTTTCTTTCCATGCATGCATCAAGATTCTAGCAATAGAATCTTTCTTCTTTACATCTTTTATTTTGAAATAAATCATACGGATAATGTTATAGAAGTTATGCTCAAAGATTGATATATATTCTTCAGATTTGATTTTTTCATAACTAACTTAGGTCAATTCAGGACCATGTCGAGTTTTTCATCCTACAGTGTTACATCAAGAAAAAGAGAGACCCCTAAATAAAATCCTCCTCCTTCCCTACAACATAGATTGCTACATTCTGTAAAGTAGAGCAAGAGGAGAAGTACCAAATCTTTTGCTTCAAGATGATATGAGCTGGATGCTACATCAACCTGAAAGACATCCTAACAGTAGGATTAACTGATGAAATTCATGAACTCTTAGAACCACTACCCTTTGCAAGGCTATTCACCATTAACGAACCTATGTATAGGGAGTTAACCTTGGAGTTTTGCAACATTTTCTCCCTAAAGAAGCATGTAGTTGAGTGGACTAAGTCAGACACCATTTCATTCTGCTTAAGGGGAGTAGATTTCTCTATGTCCATACCTTACTTTGGATGGCATCTAGGCCTATGGACAATGAAAGAATTAGATGGAAATGAGTACAAAGGATGCCTCTACGCTCCAACAGTTCCCTCCCATATAATGTGGAATTAGATAACACTCAGGCCTAGTCGGTACAACCCGAGCAACTCCAAAGCCACTAGCCTCCTTGATAACTTAAGGTACCTTCATTCCATCTTAGTTTATACTATTACAGGTAGAGGAGATAACTTTAAAGTAGTCACCTAAACGGGCTTGTTCCTCCTATGAGCCATGCATCAACAAAAGAAAATGGATCTTCAGTTCATTTTAGCAAACCATATCTCCACTTTCATAGAAGATGTCAAGAATAGTACAATATACTTTGGCCCATACATCACTCAAATAGCAAGGAAGATAGGAGTCCTAGATGATTATGTAAATGACCTCACTCTAGTAAGACACATACAGCTAGTAAGTCTGAGGCAGATGATGAATATGCGAATGATATACACATCCCGTGGCCACAAGGGTCTAGTCTATAAGTTGGTAAGCCAAAAGTAGGTCATACAGCCTAGAGACGCTATAAGAAATGATGCACAACCCACAAGAACAGATGATCCACCATCTCTTATAGCAAGAGAAGTCCTTAGGCCCAAAAACCTTAACACCTTAGCTGATCAATTAGCCAAGTTAGCATAAATTCAACAACAGCATATTACTGAATTCAGAGCTTTTCAGCAAGAAATCAGAGAACACTAAGATACTATCCAGAGCACTCTCAGACATATCTTAGTTAGATTAGAGAGCCATATCCAGAAGTCACATCAGATGACTTCTTAGATCTAGAGGTTAGTTGATGCACTACCACCATCCCTTACTGACTTAGACAACCTAGACATATTGTAACATCCACTCCTAACATTTGTAATTTATGATGATGTTGTTGTTGTTATTATTTTAGTATTAATTACAAAGGGTTAAGGATGATTTAGTAAGGAATTATAATGAACACTTTTATCACTTTATAATCACTTTTGTGATAAAAGAATGAAATTGGAAATCTGGTAAGGAAGGGTAAAATGGTAATTTTACCATTAAATGAATAATTAGTTTAATTCTCTTATTTCATGAGGTTATGACAAGGGACTCTTATTATTTTCATTTAAGAAGGAAGAAGAGTCTAGTTATGCAAGATTTTACTTGTGTTAATATTAAAGGACAATTTTCCTTAAGAAGGGTAAAATTGTAATTTCACACCATGGTTATGATGGTAATTTTATATGATGTGAGAAAATTGTAGTTTGACCCTAAATATTTTATTAAGGTGGGAATTAGAAATCCTTACTCATTCTTGATCAAAAGAAGAAAGAATGAGAGTGAAATGATAGTTTTAGCATAAAGGGTAAAAAGGTAATTTTGCCTTAGGGGTAAAATTGTAATTTTGCTAAAATAAAAGTAAATTATTAAATTCATGGAAATGAGCCTTATGGAATTTTATTTAAGTGATTTTTACTCCTTGAAACCAAAGAGAATGAAAAAGAAAGCAAAAATGGCCAAATTGGACTTAATGGCAAAAGTGCACTTTTCTTAGGGACTAAAATGCAAATTCTGAAAATTTGAGGGACACTATGCAATTTCAAAATTTTGGAAGGGCAAAACAGTCCCAACCCATGGAAGTTGCATGAAATTACAATGGCAAGGAGAGACAATGCCATTGTGGTAAAAAGAAAAGAAAAAGGATGAAATTAACAAAAATTTCAAGAATGGCATTTTTGTAAATAAGTCCAACTTTAATTCAGCCTATTTCTTCTCCTAGCTACTAGAAATGGCGTGAGAAGAGGAGAAGAAGGAGGAGATAGCCGAAAACCCATCTTGACTTGAAGGAGAGGAAGCTTACATCAAATTAGAAAGGGAATTACATATCCATTGGCTTTTCAAGGTAGATGAACAACCTTATGCAATTATTTTCATGATTCATGGTAGATTTATGGTGTTTTCAAAATTGTAAGAAAGGTGGCAATTTCTCTCTCTACATGTGTATGGTAGATTTTCCTACTTGGATGTGAAAAATGTTGGAATTCACTTGTGATTGTGACTATAGATATGTTGGAAAGTATAGAAATTCATGAGATGATAAGATTGCATGAATGGAAATTGATCTTTCTAAAACCTAAATTAGGTAAATGCTGAATTTGTGCTTTTAGAGTGAGAAAATGGTATTTTGCATGTTTTTTTGCATGAATGTTGTTTTGTTGGAAGGGAATTGATGAAACAACTCCACTTTTGCTTGTTTTCTCACTTTGGCCGAATGCTAGGGTTAATGTTGGTGCTGAATTTTGGCAAAATTTTGTGTTAGAACTAGTGAGAGAAAGTGCTAGAAAATGGTAAGAGAGAGAAAGTTCAATTAACTTTGCATTTGGGTATTTCTCTTATTGTCTAGCTTCACAAATAACCAAATAAGTGTGCATTAGTCACCTTAGCCGAATGAATGCATAGGAATGATGCTGAAATTGTTCTTGAAAATTGACTTAGAGACTATATATGTCTAGTTCTAAGAAAAGAAGAGAGAGAAAATCATGGGAAGTTATACCTTAAGTAATGTTGTCAAATTAAAGTCTTACTTTTTCCACTTTAAAAGTATACCTAAAAATGTGAAATTGTGAGATTAGATGTATGGTTATCATTGATATGAACAATGAGTTAGAAAAGCATGAAAAAGGATGACTTAAAGTACACTTACACAAATTTGAGGTGTGAGAAAATGTTAGGCATAATTATTGAAAGTGTTGCCAAAATGCTTAAATAATGAGAATAATGCTAAAAAGGAACCAAATGAAGTAAAAGTGCCACATTCTCATATTTTCTTGCCTTGGCCGAGTGTAATATGGCATTTTCTCTAGAATGGCCAATCTTATATGTCCATTGGAAGTGGCTTGAGGTACCACCCGAATAGGCATATGTTATGTAAAAGTTTTTGCATGGCATTATTGTGCTATTATCAATGGAATGTTTACATTTATGTAAAAGATGTTTGCATGACATGAAAATGCTTGATGTGAGGTGAAACAGAAGGTTAAAGAATAGCATGAAAATGCATGATGTGATGTGAAATGTGAGGTAAAGAATGGCATGAAATTTCTTGATGTAATGTGAAATGCGAGGTTAAGGTTCCTTGGTGGGAAATGATTGATATGTGCCCCAGGGAATTAAAATGAGGAGGAGGGAAAATACAATGAATGACCCCTGAAACTGAGGCCTGTGAAGGGGAGGAATGATTCAATGTTTACCTTCCAGGAAAGTTATCTTGTGGGGAATGATCTTCTGTATACTCCCAAGGTATTAAATGAGAAGGAATGATTTGATGCATCCATTCCTAAAAAGAGGCTTCCTTGTGGGGAATGATCTTTTGTATACTCCCAAGGAAGAAGAGGCAGGGGGAATGATCTGGTGTCTATCTCCTAAAAGCTGAGGTTTATTGCATGTTATGATATGCATTACAAAGATGTGATTTACGTGAATATGATTATGATATTTACACATTGAATACTTATAGCCTATTTCATGAATGAACTGATTGAATGTGTATTTCATTTCTATAGCTGCATCCACACATGTTTCCATGATGAATAATATCCAAGTGTATATATGAAAAGAGTTTTGAAATTAAACTGCATGTAGATTATTTTCTGCATTATTGCAGTGGTACATGTCAGTTGTTTTAAAATAAAATGGTTGTTTATCTACTGGGAATACAATTCTCATTACTGAACTGATATGTATCAGATGGTTAGATATTGCATGGTAATTGAAGTGGAGTTAGATACAGTGGATATTCCTTTCTTGGGTACCTTTACTATTCTCAAGAATGTGTACGTTATCACCGTTTTTAATTCCAGATGGAGCAGATGATGACTTAAATATATAGCTAAAGCCCAACTTTTTGGAGTCCTAATTCCTTGTTTTGGGGAATTGAAATTAGGACTAATATTTTGGCTGTATATAGACAGAAAAAGAGGCATATGTATAGGGATATATGAAGGACCGATTCTCCGATAGTATTTTGAAAAAGGGGTATGAGTGATAGGCTTGTTCTCTCCTTACTCCTTCAGGATGGGTACTTCATCTATCCCAGGGTCTGTATAAGAAACGATGTACTAAATAGATGTCATGATGTATATGTATATGTATATATGGAAATTTTTTGTATGTAATCTACTGTAGTGTTTAATTTTTTATATTCTGCTGTGCCAAAGCATTTCACCTGAGCATAAGAACCCAACCTAATTGCAAAATAAATCTATGATGGATTGGATGCTCGGGAACTTTAAATATAATTAAAGACTAGAATTAATGTAACCACTTATCTAAGGAAGTAATATGACGTTGTTAAGGTAAGATAAGGGGTGTTACACATATACTTTGAGGATCTTCTGCCACCATCTCCTAAGAATCCACCAGCACAGTAAATTAGTAACATTCTCCTTCATCTCATTTTATACTTTTAGTTTGTCAATGAGTCCTCCCAATTTTGTTATACACTGAGGATAGTGTTTGTCTAAAGTGTGGTGTGACTCCTTTCAGTCTATTTTAGTTTATTTCAATTTTAATTCAATCTTAATTATTTTAGTTTATTTCAATCTTATTTCAATTTTTTTTTTCTTTGCTTTATTATACAAATTTTTTTTAAAATTTCTTGCAATTTGCTTTTTAGTCTTTTTTTATTGCTTTACTTTGTTCTTACTTTTCTTTTCTCATCACAGTTCACGTTTCAAATAAGTGTATCACAATAAGATGTTATCCAATATGCATTCCAAAGTATATCATATTAGTAATTTTCATTTTCTTCATCATTGCTTTAGAATTAAGTCATAACATGAATAAAATATAACACACACTTACAATCTCGTAAGTCAAACTCTTCTTTTCAATCCATATAAGACAATAAATGCATTTCATAGCTCATATAGAAAAATAGTTCTATGGCATCTAGATACTCTTACATTCTGCACCATGTTCTACATTACATACTCTCTTAGTTGATAATATGGATATGAAGACATGTATGTATTACTTTACTAGCAACTTTATTGAAAATTTTAGGAACCGATAAAACTACACCCTATAAATAATGTGAGAATTTAAGCTAAGAGAGCATTCATTACAAACATACTCTAAATTTTTCTTGTAGAGGGTGCACTTCATTTTACTATGCTTCTACAACTTGCTTTGTAATACTTGTCAAAATTACATTTGAATATTAGACATGATTTGGGCAACTTAGGTTACACCACTATTGACCAAAAAGCCTACTTTATGTTTTTTTCCTTAGTTGACCATCATTGAGCCTTGACATATTCTTTGTTATATACACCCTTACACTCATTTTCCACTTCTTTTTATATTATCTTTCTTTGCCACCCTATATGTTGGAATTTGTGTGGTCTACTCTGTACATTTGGATTAAAAATGCAGTGCCTCAATAGATGATAGATCACTGAGTCTTCCATTTAAAGATACCTCCTTTTAAGGATATTAGAATGCAAGACTACCATGAAAAAAAAAGTTAAAGAAGAGAAAAAGAAAAGAAAAAGAAAAAGAAGGCAAAATAATATATATATATAAGCAGTCTTTGTACTACTCTCTGAACTAAGAACGTAGTGAAGAACTATGTATACTGCATTGAATCCTTAGAACTTCATTGAATTAAACGAGTATTCACATAAGTTTCCAACATATCTGTACCTTTTTCTCCCCAAAATTCTTCACCTACCTTTACCTCAAGCCCCATTACAACCTTGTCAAGACCCTTTGATCATGATATTCAAATTTTTGCAAGTAATGGAGATGAGATTTATAAGCAAGCACATGGAAGGTATGGTACCATGAAATTGCTTGAGAGATTTCACTCCACCTATATACACTTCTGAGCGACATTAAGTGATCTTTGTGAGGCAGTGGTTCCTAATCAAACAATGGATTGCTTGTTGAGGAAATGCATTCAATGTAACTTTCTATGTTATTAGTGAAGGACCTGCAACACCAAGAATTATAATGTGAGATTCATATAGCATCGAGTTATATAGATTGTGGAATATTTATAAACTATGAAAAGCTATTATTGTTTCATATGAATTAAATGAAAGTTTTCTTGAGGACAAGAAAAGGCTTAAGTGTGAGGTATTATGATAAGCACATAATTATACATACTTATTTGCTAAATTCCACTAACTTTAGGGATATATTTTATGTGTTTTATGTATAATTACCTATGTTTCCACTTGCTTTCATGTTATCTAAGCTTTTCCCAGGTATAAAGAAGTTTTGAAGCAAAATGAAGTCTTCTAGAACACACCCTATCACACGCCCATGTTGCCTTAAATCTTTTAGAACACACCTCTCCACATGCCAAACACATATCATATGTAATAACACAATTTTTTTTTGAAATAAATTAAATTTGGTAAAATGAATTTTGAGTTTTGTTGAAATTGAATTAAGGAAAATTTTCTGAACTTTTAGCAAAATTGGAGAATTTTTTTTGAAGTTAAATTATATCTGATAGCGAGATTTTGATATGCCGGAGAGAATTTGGCACATAATCTTATGACGTATACGATCGTTTGAAAATTTTTGAATTCTCTCTCTATATTGTCTTAAATCTTGCCTAAATCTTGCCTAGATAGGAGAGATACGTTTGAAACTTAGCTACGGCGAAAGGGAAAAGACTAAAATTCCCCTAAGGGCCTTAAATACCCAAACCCCTTTCATTTTCTCTCATTTTTCCCTCTCATACAAATTTTCTCACTCACTCTCTCTCCTCTCCCGTGCACACCACCACATCTACCACCTTCACTACGCCTGGCCACCGTTCGGCTGACTTACGGCTGCCTATCACTGCTGGAAGGTTCCTCATCTCAGCCCGATGCCTCAACAAGTCACCACAGCGACTGACAACTGCCATAGCCACTGAAAAATGCCCATTTTCCTTCCCGTCGCGTTTTTCTTTCACAACCGTGATCTCTACCGTCTAATGTCGTCTATAGACACTGCTACCACCATTGGGAAGCCTGAGCTGCCAGCTTCCTCCGACAGCTTCTAGCTGGTGAACGCAGCCGCTATGCACCTAGAACGGAGGAAAAATCATCCATCATGTGTCAAACTTCTCTGCTAGAAAATTCCATCCAAATGGTCGTGTCTCGCCAAACGAACCCTAGATCTAGCCTCCTTGAGTTACAGGCTACATTTTGGTGTATTTTTTGACCCCAGCTGCTATTGGCGTAGTCTTGTGACCGTGCCAAATCGTTAAATCATCATTGAAGCTGCTAGAAAATCATAGAATTGAGATCTCGATCCCCCGGAGCCTCTGGGAAATAAGAATCTAAAGGAAGCAAGGTGTAGAAGGAGATCGAAGGGAGGCCAAGACTAACTTTTTCTAGTTGTTCTCTAGGTAGTTTGACAATTCTGGAAAATAATGTCCCACGATTGCTTTTATGTATGTCTGTTTACTAGCTTTGATGGGACATTATTGCAATTTTACATTCTTGATGTCATTTACGTTCGTTAGCTGAAATAATGGAAATTAAGTTAGGTAAATAAGAACCATAGCTAAAGGTGATAAGATATATCGTACCCTAATAAAAAGAAAAGAAAAGAAATGCAACGGATAGGGGAAAACCTAGATAAGAACACGATTTACAATGTGTGGCCAGAGGTGATCCATACGGGTGACCTAGTGAGGTGTGGACGAAGGTGTTCCATGCCCATGACCTAGTGTTCGCGATTATGCTATGTATGTGGCTGAGTGACCACGATTTATGATGTGTGGCTAAAGGTGCTCTACACGAACAGCCTAGTGAGGTATGGCCAGAGGTGCTCTATACCTATGAACTAGGGATCACTGTGATTTCATAAAAGTGGCCTAGTGTCCACATATCACCCCAGGCGCTCAATTAACTTAGATTGAAAAATGTAAAAGCTAAAACATAATTAAATTGCATAATGTCACGATAACATGTATAATTCCATTTAGATATGTTTCATTGAAAGAAAACGTCTGATCCTTTTTATGTTAACATCTAAATTATCATGTAACATTTGCTTGATTTCATTTGTGGGTAATATATGTTTTAATATCAAGAATTTAAAATAAAAATGTTTTGGTGCTTGCACCCTGGTACATATTAGTTATATTTTTAAAACTCGAATTGTTAAACTATTGGGAAACCTGTGTTTCTCATTATTATGCTAATGTGTATCAGATACGGATGCTTAGTAGGGCAGGGAGATAGGAGTTTCTTTTTGGTCTGAGGAAACTTTGTAATTTCCTATTTGTCCTAGTTCAAATTTATTTGGTTTAGAACTAGGGTTATTCTTTTGGGTAGCCGCCATAGGATATTTGAGGACCAGTCCATCTTTGAAATTCTTAAAGGGGTTTGAGTGACAGGATTGTTGTCTCCTGACTTCCTACGGACTAGTACTTCATATATCATGATACGTGTTTATAGAAATGTAATGAACACTATTGATTATGTATTTAATTTGATTACATAGATGCTTTAATTCCGCTGTGCATGTGAGTTTTAATCGGAGCAAAAGATCCCAAACCTAATTTGCTCAAATTAATTTAATGTTATAACTACTCAAAAACTAATTAAATAAAGGATAAAGATAATGTACCGAACCTATCTGTTTATATTAGAGTTCTCAATAAGACTAGATAGGGGTGTTACATTATACACCTTCCTACACAGCCAGAGCAACAATCTCCAACCAAGAAATGACTAAAATCACACTATGGACGGATTACTTTTGGAACATAGCCTATAACATGGCCATGCTCTCCACTTGGGCTGCCACACTGCCATGCCACTTTCTATGCTGCCACATGGCCATGTGGAAGCCTAGAGGCGAACCTCCCTTGCCTATAAATAGGAGAAGATGCAAGGAGAGAAAGGCATCACTTTGAAGGCAACTAAGAGAGGGAAACTGAGAGCACTTGGAATAATTTGGAGTGTGACAATCCTTGCTAATATTTAGAGCATAATAATTCAATTCCCTTGCCTCTTGATAAAGGTCACAAGCTATGGAGAGTCAATCAAGAGTTGAAAGAAGAGATTGGGAAGTATCAAGAGGCAATTAGAAGCATAATCAAGAAAAGAGTTCAAGATCCAAACTAGTCATCCAAAACTCAACAGATAAGAATGTTTTTGTTTCCATTTTGTTCTTCTTCCCTTGTTATACTTCTTGTTGTTTTATTCATGAACATGAGTAGCTAGATTGGTAGAACCTAATTGGGGTTCTTAGACTATGTTGATATTTTTATTTGAACATGATTGACTTATAAATTGAATTATGTGATCTTCCTCTAGTTAAAGATTAATCAAGTTTTTATTACAAGATGTCATAAGAAAAAATATCTAGATTCCTCTCAAATACTCTAACTGATGATGTTGGGAATTGGAAAACTAACTAGAGAGAACAGTTGATCTTCGCTCAGACTAAGAGGTTGACGACTGCTGGACTATGAGGAACTCCTAAGAAGCACTAATGCTGATCTAAACTTGACCATTGGACATGAATAACTAATAGAAGGTATAGGTTTTAGAAATCCATTGAAACCAACCAGAAATTTGGATTTGTTTTACACAGGTAACATAATCAATTTCATAACTCATTACTTTTGTTTACATATCATATAGTCTAATACCCTAATGGGTTTACTTTTCTGGAACTTGATAGTTCACTATCTTAACACTTGCCTCACTTTCTCTCCGTAGCTCAATAGTAGTAGTTAGATTTAGTTTAGATAAAACATTATTCTTCTTAGGCTAAATAACAATGAGTAAGTAGTAACTCTGGGCTTTCTCGTTCCCATGGGATATGACCTTGATACTCACCATTGCGCTAAACTACACTAACAGGTGCACTGCCTTAAGAGGTGGCGACATATAGTTCATTGGCAGCACATCATATTCTCTAAGTAAATAATATGATTAAATAAACTAGAAATATTTTTCCTAAGTAAAACAAGAATTATTAGACAAATTTTAAGGTTATATTATATTTAATGCAACGAAACTTTAAAAACTAAAATAAGTAGCAAATTTAAGTAAAAAAAAATTTAGATAAATAATGATTATAAGAATTATTTTGAGCTCATAGTTTAAATTTGAGAATTTTTTAATATTAAAAATTTTATCAAGTGGAATATTTATATTTGTTAGAGGCTTTAATATCAAATATTTTTAATAGGCTTATGACTATATAAAATTTTCAAATCTTTCTTATAATTTCCAACAAATAAATCTAAACTAGAAAACTTCACCGAAACTTAATTTTACCATGCCCAAAATTGTCATTTTCACTAAAATAATATCAAAATACCCAAAATACCCTTACTTTCCCAACCCATATCTAGAAGCTTCAAAATTTCCCTAGTTCAGTGTCCTATGTTGAAAAACCAACCCATTGTTAGTCTTATGTTGAATAAATCCTTACAATTTTGATTTTTCTAATAAATTGTTTATTTCATACAATTATACTTTGTTTTATAACCTTGAACCCCCATTATAAATTATGAGCTCAAAGAAATGAATTGAAGTATAGCTTCATTGAAGATTTAGAATGAAAATGATTTGGAGGCCTCACATATAAATAAGTTTAATTAAATTTTATTATAGAAATGAAATTTAAAACAATTAAAAAAACTAAAGTTTTGATTATGCAATAAAATAGGTAGCTAATAATGAGAATGATAAGTAATGCCTCTTTGTTTTAAGTTAGAATGAGAGTGTGGCAATGAGAATGAAAATAGAAAGCCTTGGTTTTTGATGAGGTATTTTCTTAAGATGAAGGAGTTGAACAAAGTAGATGGGTGATTTAGAAGGCAACATTGTTTAGCCTTTAGTGCTAATATATGAAGCTTTCAATGATTTAGTAACTAAGATAAAGTCATTTAAATAAAATAAATAGCAATTAAGAGAAATATAATCATTTAATTGATTTTAATAATGGATTTTAAGAGAAAAATAGTTAAAAGGAGAGAATAATAAATAGTTGGAAGGAACTAGTGAATTTATTTAAGGATATGATTTCCTTGAGTGGGTAACGAATTCTAGTCACACTTACCCCGGTCAAACTATTATTTGGGATATTATTAATGGTAGGCATAATGTTGTGCCTATAAGTTCTTTGGAAGCATCCTCTACCCTTAGAGAATTAGCCTGATATTCGGTCTGACATCACTATGAGTAGATAAAGCTTGTTATATTGCTTTTTTTTTGGTATTCTATGTATCCACTATGCTCCTTTTTCATTATCTTCTATTTCATGATATTATATATGCATGGCCTTGGGACAAGCCATCTATTAATTGGTTTTAACTCATGACAAAACAATTCTTAGATATTTGACTTATATATTTATAAATTATTAAATTAATTATAGTGAATAAAATTATATTGAAATATGTTTTGAGTTTTGTGATACCATAGTTAATGAAACTTTTGAGGTCTTTTTGACCACATGGGTTGAGAAATTTGTCGAAATAATTTTTCTATGGATTCAAAATTTATTTACTTGAATTACTTATGCTTTGAGGTTTGGATAAGTATATGAGAAGTATATTTCTTAAAATGTTTTAGTAAGAGGACCTCTTTTGAAAACATGGTGCTATAGCTATATTTGAAGCCCTATGCGTGCCTAGGTGTAAACCTCATCTAGCAGAGGCTAATTGATGCTAGCCTTGTGTGAGGCCACACATGTGGAGTGTATGTATATTATATGTAGGGTTAGGGCCATGTAAGGAGTTGTGACCAAAGATTGCAGTTATGTGGTTATATGGTGTTAAAGAGGGATGGAACATATGGTATATGAAATTGTTCTATCAGATGTTCCTCCAAAGAAATTGATTTTATTCTAATGAAATTTTGAAAGTTTGAGTTTAAGTAAATTATACTCTTTTTAATAAATGATGGTTTCTTTTTTTATATAACTCTCTTGGATATTTTGGAATCATATTAAGACTACCATATAATATGATTTGATATATTTTACCCATTTGATTACATTATTTAAATCACTTGAGAAGTTATATCTAATTTTTGAAACTATAAATATTATTTTCTTTATCGAAAAACTCTCATGCCCAGCTTGTCATATTGTAGTTATAACTTGTATTATCTGCTCATTGGGTGGTTTTCCACTTACCCTTTTATCTTCTCTCTTTTTTTCCAAATAGATAGGTAAAACTTGAGTACTTGTACGAGATGTAGTAAAGTAAATTTCTACGGTTAGCCTAACATTGATTCACTAGGCGTTGTTATTTTGTAAACCTTTTTTGTATTTTTAATTTTAGATATGGCTATTTGCATTCTATAAGCAAGATCCCCACCTCTATTTTGTATCTTGGTTAAATGTAATATTAAGAGTGGAGTTCTCCTTGTGTAATTGTTGGTATTGACTGAATGTAAAATTTCAAAAACCTCTTCTTTTAAAGGAGACTCAGCTAAAATTTTCACAAATAATTGTAGTGTAGAATATGTATTTAGGTGAATAAATCATTTTAGCATAATGTTAGACTTATGGACACTAGGTAATTCATCTTGTATCTAGTGCTGGTTGCATCTCCCTAAGTTGGGGTGTGACAAAAGTGGTATCGAGCTTAGGTTTTCCTATGGATTACAGAGCAAAGTGTTCTTAGGTGTAGCCTAACCTATCGTTATGAATCTCAGGCATAACTATAAATGAGGTAACAATGAAGGACTTATTGAAGGTTAAGTTTGTTTCCTTAATTTGTGTCAATCTTCTTATTGGATGTTGTAAAATAAGTTAAATGCTTGTGTATGTTGCATTAAATTGCATATAGTTACATGAGAGTGAGAGACTAAATTGAAAAGAAAAGGATAGGGACTAGAATGAAAATGAAAAAATGAGTAAAAGGAATTATGTAAATTCTCATTAGTCCAAGGGTAGAAAATGAAATTTTAGCCAAAAAGGGAGTTACATAGCTAATTGATTTTTGAAATTTCCCGCCAATATTTTAGGGATAAAAGTGTAATTCTCCATATGACTAGAGAAATTGCCATTTGAGGCCGAGTGACCAAAACTCGACCCTAACATTGGACAAGGGTTGCAATTTCTCCAACTACATGAAACCACCTATATAAACCTAAAATCAGTGACCCTCTACCATAAAACCTAATTTTAGACCTTCTAGAGAGAGAGTAAAAGTTCGAGAGAGAAAGAGAGAGATTTTAAGGGAAGAGAAACCTAGTGTTAATACTAGTGCGAATTAAAGTGAAAATTCGTAGCAGGGAAGTTTAGGAAGGCACATAACACTACCAGCACACTTTGTAGCAAGAACTAAGGTAGCAAAAAATCTAATCCCTCTTATTTTTAAAAAATACTATTTATTTTTTGAAAATAATGATTTTGAAATGATTTGACTAAAGAGAGGGGTTTCAAACCTACGTTCTTTGTATGTTTAACTTCTATTAGGTGTTTTATGTTAACTAAATGTACTTATACATGCTTGTTTCAGATTATATGAAATGGGTTTACTATTCACCATTAGTGAAAAGTATTTTGATTCTATGGGATGGATGATACTAAGCAAAAAGTGGGTGATAATTGGAGTAAATGATGAATTAATGCTAGAAACTAAGTTCATGACTTTTTCTAGGCTTGATAAGAGGTGGAATCTAGACTTATTAACCTTCTATAACAATAAAATTAAGTCTCAAGATCCTACAAGTCGACTTTCATGTTCTTCAACTTGAAAGTTTTCAGAAAATACAGGCAACAGCTGACTGGCAGCTCCTAGTAGCTGATTATCGAGCCTCCACTGCATGACTACCAACTTACAGTAGCTTATCAGTCGACTACCATGTGCTTGAAAGTTAACTAGTAGCTTTCTATTAGCTAATAGTTGACTGGTATAGTTCTGGTAGCTGACTTGTAGCTTTCTATTTGCATTTTTTAAGACTTCATTTCTACATGTCGACTGCTATAAGGTGTAAGTCAACTGTTAGGTGAAAAATTATTATTTTTCATGAAGAAATTATTTTGAAAGAGCCACTTAGTATTTAAAATGAAACCTCAAAAGTTTAGAACAAGTTTGTGAGTTCAAGTTTCTATTTTCTTGAATGTATTCTCAATAGAATTAACAATAATGTCATTACATAAGGAAAGTATAGCTTTCAAGTAACGTGTAATATGAGATTGAGAAGAAAGAGAGGAAAACATATAAGAGAAAAAAGAAGAGTATTCCAAGTGTATGCATTAGTGGTAGATAGGCTCATGATTGAGTGACTGACTATCGGTATGGGACAATCGTTGAGCATTCCATGGTCGAATCATATCTTGGGATGGTAAAAAATCCACTCAATCATAAAGGATTTTGAAAACACCATGATGGTTGTGAATTCTAAGTTATGAACTCTTCTATGGCCAACAAAGGGAGTCACATACTTAAGGTTAAGCATAACCATAGTATGAGCCGAATCACTTTAGAATATATGCATGTAAATAATGTGCTAGGAATGTGATCCATTAGTGAGGATGGTGAGTCTATAGCCTTATGATTTGCAAAGGTGGAATAGGCATGATTTGTAGAGGTGGCAGTGATCTCGTAAGTTATACTAGCCCCTTTATGGGACAAAAGGGAAATGAAGTATCTAAAGGGATATCGATCCCACTAGTCAGGAGATGATTTGTTAAAGTTAGCAAGGATCATTGAGTGAGTTATGCGATGATTTTTTGAGAGGGCAGGGACCATTGTGTACTCAGATCTATTAGGGGATGCTCTAGATAGTACAGGGCAAGCTAGGACTGGTAGTGGTCAGGGACTATGGTAACTCAACTCGAAACTCATTCATGAGTACTATAGGAGCACGTGAAGTTGTTCACTGAGCGACTCTTCCAATGGCTTTTATGATGAATGTAACACCTCCATTAGCCTATGGTTCCTTTTAAGTGTTTAAAGGTATAATGTATATAATTATTATAATAATGGTGTGTTACTATCACTTCTACCCGAGTAAATTTTAAAATTTTTACTAAGTTGATTAATTGATTGCCATTTGGGTTGGTCTCTACTCTCAAGTTCTCTCAACATCGCAGTGGAATATATATATATATGTATATAGAATAACCTTAGATTAACTATACATAGGCATGCATTTTAATTAAATATAATTAGTTAACTATTGGGCATAGAGGCAACAATCTTACCACTCATAACCCATCAATTAGTTTATTCATCAATCCATCCTAATTCATATATAGATAAGTTAGAATAGGCTATACAAAATAGTCCTACAATAGCCTTTCTCAAAAAATCATGAAGGCTAGCTTCATTCTACCATGTACATAAGCTATCTAAATTAAACAGTCTGTATGCCTAGATTAGACACTTATTCATACTTTACCTTCACCTCCCATCTAAAGGGACCTATATATCTGGTACATGCCAACACTATCGTGAGAAATGAATCTTAGTAGCAATACAACTTGTTACGAAATCCATTAACATATACCACCATGCTCGTACAAAAAAACTCTACAATATTTAATAAAACATATCACATACTATTGGGATGTAATGCATATAACATTTAATCATGTTGTGTACTCATACATATGCATATTCATCAAACATATTATCTTTAAAACATGGGAAGTGCATTCATCATCATTCTCATCATCATTAATTTCATATAAAACATATGTGTGATAGTAAACATGCCATCATTTCACTTCATAACATATGAGTAGTACATAAAACACCCTAAGAGTAATTGGGAGAGTCGCCCATTAACAACTCCACGTACCACTATCTATATGAATGAGCGCATGTCTATTTAGCCATGCCTTAACTTTTATACATTCAAAGGCATCCCTAGTGGATCCAAGTACCTTAATAGTTCTTGCCCCTTTCTGACAGATCATCCCTGACCAGTGGGATTCCTACCTTTTGTCCCAAAAGGGGCTGGTATAACTCTCATGGGATCACTATCAACTATACCTGGATCATTTCCTCTCTACTTTTAGGTAGATCATAATACTATGGAATCACCACCATTCCTTCGAGGTGGATCACACTCCTGGTACACTATTCTCTACATATACTCTAAGGTGAATCGGCCCATGCTTATGGTTATGCCTAACTCTAAATATGTGTTTCTCACATGGCCCTTGGGAGATGACACTAACATAAAGTTTGTAACCATCACGGTGTTTTTGAAATCATCTAAGTTTAAGTGGATGTTTAACCATCCCAATTTATGGCACAATCGTGGAATGCCTAACGGCCATCCCATATCGACAATCGGTCACTCGATTCTGAGCCTATCTACCCTAAGGAATACACTGAGAATACTTTCCTCTTTCCCTTTTTTTATTTTTTACTCTCTCTTTATTTTACTATCACAAGAGTCTCGTCACCCAAAACTCCTAGTTTCCTTGCTTACCTATGTTGGGAGCCCTTAATTAAGTTAGTATAGAGAATTACCAAGCTCAATTGCCATTAAAAATCTCATTTCGTAAGTTAGAGGGCTGTCAGTCGACTGCTAGAATGCTAACAGTCGAATAGTGGCTCTCTGTATTCCTCAAGTGGTAAAATTATGCTGGCAGCCGACTGTGGCTTATTGGAATGCGTCCTAAGAAAAAATCAAAGCACGACAGTCAACTGCTAGGATGGGTAGTCGACTGCTAGGAATCTGGCAGTCAACTGCTAAGCCTCTGTCTGCACTTATGAGTTTCTAAGAGCATGACAGTCGATTGCTTAATGCAGACCTGAGCCTGACTGTCGACTACTAGAAATTTAGCAGTAGACTACTAAGGCTCTGTCTACACTTCTGGGTTTTCCAGGAACACGGCAGTCGACTGCCCCATATGTAGCAGTTAACTACTATGCTTCGCAGCAGTTCAAAAAGCATGATTTTGATAGTACCCAGTCCAAAATGCATTCCATGTTCAATTCTAAACGCATAAGCTTAATTTTCATACAATAAGCTTTACTTCTCGTAAAAAATTTCTCATCCATTAGCTCAAACATGGTACATTTAAGGAAAACTAGTCTATATCTCTAGATGAACACAACCCAACCCTTCCAATCTATTACAAGAACATATATGAGTATACATTCAGTAACACAACATGCTATAGAAATAGAAAAGCATATAGAATGTAGGTTTAACCCCAATCTCAGTTCAAAAAGTTAGAAATTCATATTTTACAGCAACAGTAAACTTTTCAGAAAATAAAGGAGTTTAGGATGGATTGCTACCTTGATTCTTGGCAGAAGTGTGTATTTAGTGTATTAGAAATGACCCTCCCTTGTTATAGAACTAATTTCCATCTTCAATCCACTCTTTCCTTCAGCAAAATATCCCTCTTTTGCCTTAACTCGCCCCTCCTGATTCTCTCTCTAGGAATGTTGAAGGGTAGAAGTGTGGGAGGGTTTAGGGCTACTGCTAGGGTTTAAGGGATTTTGGGAAATTGCTATTTAGTCCTTGAGCTATTTTGTACTCTTAGACTCCCTCATCTTTTCCCTTTTCAATTAAGTCCCTAGCCACCTCTTACTAAATCTTTATGTATTTCCTTTCAATTTAGTCCCTAGGCTAATGCAACTATATGCACTAATGCAACATACACAAGCATTAAACATTAAATTAATAATTATCAAACATTTCTTTAATCATAATTGGAGCGGATGTTACAATAAATGTGGTACTAGCCATTATAAGTTTTGTTTTCCTTGTTTATGTTTTAAATGTGAATATGATCATGCTACCATGTCAAATATGTGTGATGAAATGACATATTTCCTATTGTTGACATCTGGTGAATTGTAACTGTGCATGCATTCATAAGTACATGCTATAATACCATAACTATATAATTCATGCACTGCATCCCAATAGATACTATTTTCTATTTGATGAGGAAAAGAATGTAGCAGATTTCTGTATAAACACAGTGGTACAGACCAATGATTTTTAAACAGGTTGTTCTGCTATTGAGATTTATTCTCACATAAATGCTGGTGTGTATCAAATGCCTAGATTTCAAATCTTGCTAGAGGTGGACATAACCTTAAGAGAAATACCTTTCTTGGGATATTTGATGATAGTCAAAGAGATATGGTTAATTACTGTTATCGAGGTTCCCCGGTCGCCCTCACCTACAGGAGGGTTAGAGTTACATGACTAGTAGATTAGTTATCATATTTTGACATGTGAATAGTTGGTATCCAATGTATATGCCCCAATACCTTGATCCCTTATTATATTTTTGGAGAAGGTTAGGATGATTAATTTTTATGTATAGAGAAATGAGGGCATATATGTATCCAAGATATGTGAGAGAAAGGATATTATCCACTAGTAGGATTTTTGATGAGGGTATGAGTGGCAGGTTTGTTGCCTCCTTACCCTGACAAACTGACTATTACTAAACTCACATATCTATAGGTATATGTCTAAGAAAAGGAAGTAATGTATGTGATTATGTATATAACTAATTATTATATATATAAATCTATATACTATTTTATTTATTTTTATTTCCATTGTATTATGTGTGAGAACTCGAGTGTAAAAACCCAAACTAATGGCACTTAATCACTTAATTTGGTAAAAGTTAAAAATTTACTCGGGTAGGGGTAATAGTAACCCACCAATCTTATAGTATATGATATTATATTATCTAAATAACTAAAAAGAGCTATAGGATTGGGGTTGTTACAGATGTTATGATTTGTGTGAGCAAGATACATTTTGAATGAAATATCTTTATCTTGTGGATTAAGTAGATGTTCAAGAGTAGAGGTTAAATATTCCCTCTAGATCTAGAAAATTATCTTCATGTAAATTAGTTGTTAGGTTATAAGTGCTCACTAAAATATTGAATCTTTGATAGGTTTAGTGGCAAAGAAGGATAGCTGAAGTGATTAACTAAGATCTTCAATACTTAGAACTCATGGCTGTTCTATTAGGATATTTTTATTAAGTGAGTGTTATTTATGTTGTAAGAAGGGATGTTGAAAAAAAATTATACTACTCACTTTTAAGGCTTAATCTGATAATATTACGATTGTTGTGGTTTGCTAAAAATAAAATAAAGTCATGAGGTTATAGATTCTAAAGTTGAATTGAGTTAGAAATGGAGTAAGGAACTATGAGTTATTCAACCCTAACATTTAGATTATTATATGAGAGAAGTTAAAACAAGCTAAATGACCATCATCCTTTAGTGAATGAAATTTCTAGTGAATTATAAAAACTTATCCAACCTAAGCTATTTTTTTTAGCAAGTTACGTTTTAAATTCGAAATGTTCTATAAATAGGAGTGATAGAACAAACAAGAATAAACCTTTTATTTAAACTTCCTTTTTATTTTTCTTTCCTTGATCCTTAATTAACTTTACTCTAGCTTTATCTTTTCCCCATGTTATGCCTTATTTTAAATTTTCATCTTGTTTGGAATGCTTCTACTACCTATTCATGATGATTAAGCTTAGCAGCTAGCATCACAAAGACATTAGTTTAGACCTCCTAATCTACCATTAACTTGACTTGTGTAGTAGAATCAAAGTAGCTAGTCTGCATCTTCTTATTGCCTTCATTATTAGCTAGTTTGCCACAAGTATTGAAGATGAATATATTATGCTACGCATTATATCTTATCATTCACTCTCATATTCTCTGTCAATCTCATCCATAGTTATTAGCTATCTTGTTAGTGTGTCAACACTTCTGTACTATTTTCCTCATCCTTCATATTCTCTATTAGCACCTCAAAGGAGAATTCATTGAATCCCTCAAATTGGAACTTGCAAGTCCAATCATTATTTTCTCAAAAAGTTGTAAGGCTAAGTTACATCAATTAGAATTTTTCCATTTGATTTAATCAACCAACTCAAAATAACCAAATTAACTTATCAAAATAGTTATGTAATTCAAACATCTTGAGAAAACATACAACAATAACAACAAAAAACTAAGCCTTTTCCCAATAAGTAGGGTCAACTATATGGATTAAGTAACGCCAATGTGTTCTATCTTTGCTCATTTCTGTGTACGGAAGCCTCTACTGGTCTCCTTTGTACGTGACTAAACTATCTAAGGCACATTTCTACTAATTTATCTACAATAGGTCCTACCCTAGCTTTCTCTCTAATACACTTATTCCTAATCCTATCCTTTCTAATGTGACTACTTATCTTGAGAAGACATAGTGAAAAAAATTTTAAATGCACAAAATATGTTGTTATAAGGAATATTTCTCTCTTTCTTTTAAAAAAAGTTTAAAGCAAAGAAACCTATGAGTCAAAAAAACATACATGTTTATGTTTGAATAGAAATTTGAGTGATGCATTGTAGTCATTTGAATTTGGATATATGATCCTTTGGACAAGCCTATGAAAAGAAAAAAGCTGCTAGGAAAGAGCGAGTGAATAGATACAAAGCCCATTTTGCTATCTTTTTTATTGAGAGAGATGTCTCAAACACATAAGGATAATAAAACCAATAGAAAATTGAACTTTTTACCTCTGATGCATGAGAAAAGTAATCCTACAATGCATAGCTAGGCCATTAAAAAGAGATGTTATGGTGTATAACAATAAAAAGATATCTTTACACTTTCAATACAAGTGTTAGTGCCTTCTTTCTCCCCTCTCTCTAAGAATCAAATAATTGAATGAAAGACAAGTCTTTTCAATTGCCTTTTTATGCAGGTTGTGTTATATGCTTGTCATTTTCTAGCTCAAAGGAAATTGGAGTATATTTTCAGATGGTGATTATTCAATAAAGGATTTTTTCAACAAATTAGGAATTGGTTGCATGTCAAAGTTAATATGATTCTAGTTTAGGGCTATGGTTATCCATTTGACTTAAGTTTTGGATTTGAATTTTAGAGAGATTATAACTAGATATCATATATATATATATGTTATTATTACACTAGAAATGAATAGAGATTGAGAGGGAAAAGGTGTTGAGAACATTTATTGCAAATTATTGGAAGGTAAGTAATGATTTTGTATTGAGTTATGTTGGAATGATGATTTTTAAAATTGTCCAGATAAGTTACTGAGTTAGATGCACAAGCAATTGAGAGACATAATCATTGTCTTGGGATTGATTCAGTAATCACTATGAACATTATGTTGGGTCAAATTCTTTACATATGTCTCTTTGTCTTGAGGTTGTGATATTTTTAATCATGTTTTAAGGTTAGTAGCTGGGTAGGATTACTAAAGTTTAAAGAGTTGGTATGACCAATACAAACCATAGTTATGAATTAGTAAGTTAAGAAATATAGTTAAAGACATAAATGGGTGAACTTGTTTAAGTAGTGTAATTGTGTTAACTATAATGAGGATAATATAGAAAGAAGTTTTGGGCCACATTTTGTTAGATAATATTAGATGTAGGATTTGATTGTAGTTAACTTCTAAGTAAGTCAGTTTAAGGGAAGTTGTGGTCATCAAATAGTAAGGTGGAAGTGTTTCACTAATCTAACCGATACAAAATGAGTTAAGAGATCTTAGGCGTTAAAGTTTTAAGGACATTTGGGAAGTAAATAGCCATTGTGATTGTGTTTTTAGGGTACTATTGGCTTACTTGTTCTTTGATTTCAGTAGTAATGTATAGATGATATAAGATTTAGGAAAGTTGAGAATCAATTTTTATTAAAAGTAAATTGAGAGTAAACTTTAGGCTGCGTATGACATTTTATTTTAAAGTATGACATTTTTTTGTCATGGATTTTCGACTTGCCATTAAATGGTGTTGTGAAGAAATTTGGTCATGAAAAGTGTTTTTACTTAGTAGAAAGGATAGACAATTCCCATATTAGTGGAACTCAAATTCAAATTGAGAAGTGAATGGAAAGGATATTAAGAGACGTTTTAAATAATTTATCCAGTAGTTTTTGATAAATAATGTAAGTTTGGCTTTTTTGAATTGAGAAAAATGTTTGAATATTAGAGGAATGAAATTTGTTAAAGGAAAATTTGGTATTAGACATGTAAGATGAGGATGGATTCTACACTAACTAACTAATGCTTATCACATTAGCAAATAGGGGGTTCTTAGATTTTCACTTATAAATATAGAGGACTTTTGAACACAAATACATGACCAGCCTTAGCAATATTGCTTATGGTGATGGTTATCAAAATAATAATGGACCTTGTGGTTTAAACCTTAGTACCAAAAAAGTGTTATGTACTATCTTGAATAATTTGAAGGATAGAACCAAATCATAAGATTATTAAGCATAATGCAAGTAATTGAGAGGAAGTAAAGTTTGTAAATTTTGGTAGTGTATAAAAGGCAAGCTTAGTTATAAAAGAATTCATCTCAATCGTAATACTAGTTAGCATAGTGGAATTGGTATAGTAAGGCCAACAACTCATAATTCCATATCAGAGATAGTTTGGATTTTTATCTAGTGACTTTTCTATGATGAAAAAGTGCTAAATCATTAAATGAATAAAGGTAATCAAGAAATTAGCCTTAGATACTAGGGGTAAGAATAGCCTATGTTCATTGGCTAAGTTTTAAAGGTAGGTAGAACATGAATTAGCAATGGTTAAGTGGATGTTGATTTTTATACATAAGTAAGAGGAATGGTTCATTCAATTACAAAGAGTGAAGGTTAACTCAAAGCATACCTCACATAGAATGATCTAAATTTTTTCTCGTGTTATCTTATTGGACTTTGATGCATGAAATATATTAAAAGCATTTAGCTAGGAGAAGAGTTACCTACTGAGTATGTGAATGCATTGGATAAGGATAATATGAAATGATTATAAGAATCATGGTTAATAGATGTGTTCTTTGAAAAGGTTATAAAAGTAGGTAATTGATCTATGATAAGCATTGAGTTGTCATTGTAATTAATTGGGTGGAAAGATTTTTACTGGAAGAAGAGAACATGATAAGTTGTGTGCTAAAACCTATTTGTACTTGTAGCTAGTAAAGAAGGATTAAGATGCATTAGGTATTGAATGTTCTTAGCATGTGATGAAAAGGGTAGTTAACCTTAAATTCGGGAACCAAATTTCTTAAGAGGGAGAGAATGTAATAACTACAAAAAAAATGATAATATCAATGAATTAAATAACAATTAATAGAAGAATATAGAATTTAAAGTTATGTGACCTTAGAGTAAATAATATGATTAAATAAACTAGAAATATTTTTCTAAGTAAAATAAGAATTTTTGGACAAATATTAAGGTTATATATAGGGAATTTAAGTAGAAAAAAATAAAATTTAGATAAATAATGATTATAATAATTATTTTGACCTCAGTTTATATTTGGGAATTTTTTGAATTTAAAATTTTACCGAGTAGAATATTCATATCTGTTAGAGGACTTAATATTAGATCTTTTTTAATAGGCTTATGACTACATAAAATTTTCAAATCTTTCCTATAATTGCCAAAAAGTAAATCTAAACTTGAAAACTTCACCAAAACTCAATTTTACCATGCCCAAAATTGTCATTTTCCTTAAAGCAATACCAAAATACCCTTACTTTCCCAACTCAAATCTAGAGGCTTCAATTTCCCTGGTGTAACATCTTCTCCCCTTAATTTTCATCTTTCTCTTCACCACATATCTTCCCACCCCATCTCTCAAGTCCGTACCATTTTCCTTACTTGATTTCCTCCTCCTCCACTGTCGAGCACAATTGTTAGGCACCTTTAGTCAACACCAAACATTTAGCTACCATATTTAGTAGCCATAACAACCCACATCTATTGTAAAATAGAGGAAGGAGAAACCCCAACGATAGTGAACATGAGCTATGTGGTGGTTGTCGATTCCAACATACTAGACCTACGACATAAAATTACTTTGCAATTAGTGATGAGTAGGGTTGAACCCATAAGGATTAGTAACAATTTAATTCTTTTAGCCTAAATAAACAAATAAAAAAGAAATATTTGAGATTTAAATATGGAATTAATTAAAAATGAGATAATTACATAGGAACAAATAGATATAAGAAAATCAATTTTAAGTGGCACCCAACCAAGGTATAATCTCAGTTTTGATTTCTTCAATTTATCACTGATTCAAAGATAGCTCAATCCCACAATTAATAAATTAGTTATGGTTTTTAGCTAGCTCTAACAACCTATCTTTCTCTGTTTATTTGTTAACTAAAATAGGCTCTTTGATTAATCTCTGATCAATAAAAAATCTTTAAAAAGCTCATAGATTTAGTTTATTGAGAGTTGTAAACTCCAGAAAGACTACTAATCCTAGCCAACAAACACACAAGATTGGTTTATTTAGACTAGGTCATGCATCCTCATAACAAAAGTAGAATTCCTTGTATTAAACTTTGTTATTTTACCACAAGATATCAAAATAATCAAACAATCATGGATTCAATTATCTTAGTTGGTAGTATATTGATTGAATGAAAGAATAATGGGCCCTATTAAATCTAGCAAACAAGCAATAATAGTGATTAAGCATAGAGAATGCATAAAATTAAAGAACGAAAGAGAATAAGAAAGTAATTAGATCTCAAAATTGAAAGAAATCAAATTTGATTAACCTTGATTAGGTAAAAGAAATTTAGCTACACATAATTATTTAATAGGGAAAAAAATAAAAGAAGAATCAGCCTCCAATCAGGACATTAGAAGAACAATAAAGAACAATCAAAATCACTTCCTTTTTGCGTCCCTCTGCTTTTGCGTTTTTCTTGCCTCCCTATGCTTCTCCTCCTCTTTTCTCCTAATTGATGAATAGTGAAAGTTAAAGGTAAAAACCCCTTTTTATCCTCTTACATTTTGCCCATTTTTTCTACTACCTCCTCCTTTTATTAAAATAATAAAAAAATTAAAAACTCTTTTCCTCTTCTCTTTCTCTTCACGTTCTATCTACCTCTTTTTTTTCTAATTGATGAAAGGTAAAAGTAAAATCAACTCTTTACCTAATATTTTTAGGGATAATGAAAAAAAAAGGTAACAGGATAAAAGAAAAGGAAATAATAATAATAAATCAATTTAGGGTGTGGTCTAATTTATACAAATATTCTCTTTCAAACACATTTAGAGGCAAAATATTAATTTAAGCCTACAAAAACACAAAATAATCAATTAAGTCCTTAAATTAGCATATTAACTGACTAGAACATGGGAGAGTTGATATAGAATATATGCAATTATGCTACTATCAAATTCCCCCACACTTAGTTAATGCTTGTCCTCAAGCATTTACTATGAACAAGACACTTTCCAAGCAAAATAAAACTCAAGCAGCTAATTTCCACAAAGCATACTTTCAAGTTAGCAAACAAAGCAAGGAACACTTAATTTCAATTTCCATAGTGCAGCAAGCCTTCAAATCAAATAAGCAATACTCAAGGGAGAAGAGAAAATATCTTACAAGCATATTGACATTTCAAATAGTTAAGCCTAACACTAAGGATGTTCGTAAATTTTACCAAGATATCAAAACAAAGCATTTTCTTTAGAATAACATGAACAAGACTTTACCCACCTGCTATCAAAAATTAGGTAGATCATACCTGCATCAAGTAGTTTTAAAATCTCCCTTCTCACTACCTCTATCATAGGTGGATTTAACCTTCTCTGTGATTCCTTTACGGGCTTGTAGCCTTCTTCCATCAAAATTTGATGCATGCATGTAGATAGGATTAAACCTTTGATGTTGGCTATGGTCTAACCAATTGCTTCTTTGTATTCTCTTAGCAATCGAGTCAATCTTTCTTCCTCCTAAGCTAAAAGTTTACTCGATATGATAACCAAAAAAGTTTCTTCATTCCCCAAGAACACATACTTCAAATGATTCATAAGTTGCTTTAACCCTAACTTCAAGGCCTACAAAATAGATGGGAGAATTCTTTCATGAAATTGAGAGAACTCAAGATTTGCAACATTATTTCTCATAGGTTCAAGTGAATCAAGTACAAAAATTGTATTTTAAATTTCTGGTTTAAGTGCAAATTCTTTATCAAAATGCTACAAATTATTAACTATTAGATTATAATCAAGAATAATTTTCAACTTATCTTCATCCTCTAGCTTAAATAATTTATGCACTAAAGTGTCAGTTACATCAACAATAGAGACACAAGACAAGTTACTAGGATATCTCATAGTATCATAAATATTAAATTTAATGATTTCACCATCAAATTCCATAGTAAGTTATCCCCTATAAACATCAATTTTTGTTTGGGCTGTCTTGAGAAAAGGTCTTCCTAGAAAAAGAGATGTAGAGTTAAGAGAGTAATCCTCTTACATATCAAGAACATAGAAGTCTATAGGAAAAGCTAATTCATTGACCTTTGCCAACACATCTTCTAAAACTTCCATAGGGTACACAATAGATTTATCTACAAGTTGGATTATCACACCTGTTTCTTTTGAAGTACCAACAATTAATGACCCATAAATAGATAAAAGGCATGACATTACTTGAAGCACCCAAATCACACATGGCTCTACCAATACCAACATTACCAATAGTGCAAGGGATGGTGAAAGTACCTGGATCTTTGCATTTAGGAGGCAACTTCTTTTAAAGGATAGCTGAAACATTTTCCCCCACACCTACCTTTTCATTACCCTTTAACTTACCTTTATTGGTACAAAATTCTTTGAGAAATTTGGCATAGTGAGAAACTCACTTAATAGCATCAAGTAAAGGAATACTTACCTCTACCTTGCAAAAGGTCTCGAGAATTTCCTTCTCCTCTTCTTCTTTCTTGGACTTAGAAAACCTTTGAGGAAAGGGGGGTTTAGTCACCAACACTTTAGGAGGATTATCATTAAATTCCTTGGGTCGATCGAGTTGTAGTTGTAACGACCTCACTTACATAAACATATATTAGATTAAATGGGAAGTGGGAAATCCCCTCTAAAATTTTTTCCTTTTCCTATTTACAAACTTATGCTTTTCAAGGTCGTTACTGGCGGAGTGTAATCCAACTAAACTCTTTTATCAGTCCATTCAAATTCCACTCAACCACTTTATATATGCAGTATGTCTAATACCACAATTCATACAATTATGTACTCTGGAATAAGAAATTCTAAAACATTAATTCGTGAGCAATGGAGATACAGATGATAATAACACTAATGAATTTAACCTTTCAGCAATAAATTACATTTCCATTTCATAATCTCACATTCTATGTCAGTCATCACAATAACCACATAATTATCATTATATGTACAATCCCTGGCCTAGGGACTATCTCGAATTTCCTGTCTACTAAATTTCAAAATCTACACTTCTTCTAGGTTACCTCGCAGCTCCACCCATCTCAGGTCTAGCTAATTCCTAGCTACATCCTGGTCCTGATCATCTAAACAAACAACTTAATGATATATGATTATCCCAATAGAGTAATTTGCAAATTTATCATTTTATAAAATAGTTGAAAGTTTAGTTATACCCTTTTATGGCATAGAAAATCTCTCCCCTATATTACGCCAATATACCAGTCAATTGTAAAATTCCATATTCAAATTTCCTCAAACACATGGGAATTAACATAATTTCATTACAGCCATGTTTCACAAAATTCATATCAAGATCATAGAGTATAGGACCATATTTTAGTCAAAATGTCACATTCATAGTGCCTATTATTTCATTTTAACTTCATTTGCATAACAATTCCATGTTAATGCAAGAAGAACATAATCCTTCATATTACTAGAAATTAATATGCATATCATCTAACATTATAAAGATCATCATCTCATTGCATGCTATTTTCCAACCCTAAGCTGTCATTACACTTCCTTTTATCCATGTGACTGGGATTGTTGTTATCACAGGGACTGTTCTCTCAGTGATTATCATGCTTCCTTTTATCCACATGATATTGTCACACTTCCTTTTATCCATGTGACATGAGAATCTAACTTTCAGGGCATCCCCTGACATGTGAACATTGCTAGTCTCATCCTTCACCCGACTATGAGCATACAACCTAATAGCCCAAATCAAAATAAGTAGCAAAGAGTCTATTCCATGCTTTTCATATACACAGGCAATATCTCTATACTCATATGAAAACATTTCTTGTTCACAATAGTTTCATCAAATATTTTTCATCTCATGAAAACATATTCTCATTTCAAAACAAGCAATTCACATTGTTCTTTTAAATTAGGAGAGTGTAGATTACTCTACCTTAACCATTTGTTATTTTCCTTATCAAGGTCTCCCTTTTTCCTTTCGAACTTGCTCTCACAAGTTACTTCTTTTGCTACCTGAGAACAAACCTCACCTTCACACTAATTCCTATCAAATATGCAGCTATGCAACCTAGGCTTAGTGTTCTACTATTGTATTTCTCCTAATTTCCCTTCCTATTTCCATGTCACCTATCACCCAATGTATCTAATTCTCATGTATGATGACATTTGAGCCTTAATACAACCAATACTAGGGGTTTCTAAGCTCAATTCTTCTTTAAGAAAGCATTTTTCACATTAGAAGGCTGCCAGTTAGCTACCAAGAAGCTAGCAATGGGCTGGTTACTCTCTAGAAGGCTGCCAGTCAATTATCGTAAAGCTAGCAATCGGTTGGTAGCTCTCTAAAATTTTAGGTTTCGCAAGATATTAGCCTGTCAGTCAACTGTTAAAAGGCTACCAGTCGACTGCTAGGCAGAAATATAGACTCGACAGTTCAATGATAAGGCTACCAGTTGACTGCTGCGTCTCTATTTGAAATTTTGGGTTTGTCAAGAACACGACAGTCGACTAATGCATGATGGCAGTCAACTGTTATGTTCTGCGACAGCTTAAAAATCCTAGTTTTTAAAATTTTCCAGCCCAAAATCCAGTATTTTTTGAGATTAAAAGGTGTAAGCTTAGTTCTTAACCATTTTCCCCCAAAACCTAACCATTTCATGTTCAAATATCACTCATACAAGCTAATTACATATGCAACTCAAGTGAATAGTAAAACCTAACTTGAAATATCTAATTCAAGCCTAGAAAACACTGAGTGGAAGCTAAAAACTCTAACACATTGGTTTAAGAACCTTTTCCTATCTCCAAAAAACCTCGAAATCATTATTTTAATCCTAAAAATTAGGAATTTTTGAAGAAAAGGAAATTTCTCCATTTTTGCTAATCTTAGCATTTTAGCATATTTGAGGGGTGCTAAGTGCATTAATCTACTCCTAAATGATTCTTAGGATGTTTACCAAGCTAGAAGTTAGGATTTCTTACCTGGAATCTAGTTATGGAAGACTCCCACTTTGGTTTCTCCTCTTTTATCCCTTGCCCGTGCCTTTCCTTTCCTTGTTAATTGGTGGGATGTGCTGATGGGAGGGAAATGTTGCATATGGAGGAGTTAAAAGGAGTGGCATGGTGGAAAGTTTTAGGTATGGAAATTACACTTTAGTCCCTCTCATTTCAATCTCAAGTTTTTGGTTTTCATTTAAGCCCTTGAAGCCAAAATTCTAAGATTATTCTTAAAAAAAATAAATTTTAAGGAACCAGATATTGCAATCCTCCCCTCCTTAAAAGAATTTTATCCTTAAAATTCATACCTGTAAATAATTTTTGATAGTGCTGCCTCATCTCATCTTCCTTCTCCCAAGTCATCTCCTGGGTTGCTGCATCTTGCCAAAGTACCTTAACCAAAGGAATTACTTTATTCTAGAGTTGCTTAGTCTTGAAATCTAGGATCTCAACAGGAGTAAACTCATAAGTTATATTTTCCTTTAATACTATAGGATGATTCCTTAATACATGCATGGGATCTTGAACAAATTTTTTGAGTTGCGAGATATGGAAGACATCATGCAAATTTTAAAGGTAGGGAGGTAACGCAATTTGGTAGGCTATTGGTCTAAATTTTTCCAGGATCTAGAATGGTCTTAGGAATTGAGGACTCAATTTCTTTGTCTTTAATTGTCTGCCAATACTTGTGGTAGGTGACACTCTAAAAAAGACATGGTCTACTTCATCGAATTCCAAGTGTCTTCTCCTCCTATTACATAATTTTCCTATCTCTGTTGGGCAACTCTCATCTTTTCCTGGATCATTTTGATTTGATTAGTAGTTTCTTGTATGATCTCTGGTCTCAACAATGTTCTCTCCCCTAATTCTACCCAACTTGAGGGTAACTTACAACCTCTCCCATACAAAGCAGCATACGGTGTCATACCTATAGTAAAGTGATAACTATTATTGTATGCAAACTCTACTAAAGATAGGTACCTATCCCAACTTCCCTTCTGTTCTAGCACACATGCTCTCAACATGTCCTCCAGGGTCTGTATTGTTATCTCAAATTGTCCATTAGTCTGAGGATGATAAGCAGTGCTAAATTTAAGTTAGGTTCCTAATACTCTTTATAGGGATTACAAAAATCGAGACGTGAACCTAAGGTCTCAGTCTGACACTATACTAGAGGGTACCTCATGCAATCTCACAATTTCCCTAAGGTATAGTTAGGATAACTTTTCCATGGAGTATCTAATCCTGATAGGTAAGAAATGAGCAAATTTGGTCAACCTATCCATTATCACTTATATGAAATCATAACTGGCTGGGGTCCTAGGCAATCCTACCACAAAATCCATGGTTATCTAATATCATTTCCTATTTGGTATCTCTAGTGGTCTCAATAACCTAGCAGGTTTTTGATGCTTTATCTTTACCTGCTGATAAGTAAGATAGCATTCACATACTTTGAGATGTCCTTTCGCATCCTTGACCACAAAAAGTTCCTTTTTAACTCTTAGTACATCTTAGAAATACTTGAGTGAGTAGTTTAATGGCTACGGTGTGCTTCTGCTAACAATTTCTCCCTTAACCCCTGATGGTTTGGGATCACTATTCAGTTCCTAAAAATCAATACCCCATCAATGGCTGACCCAAAATCGGGTTGGTCTATAAAGATTCCTAGGGATTCATCCTCTTGTTGGGCTTGTCTAACTAGTTCCCTTAGTTCACAATTAATCTGGAAGTCACTCATTGCTAACCTATTTGAAAGTGAAATCACATTGAGACTAAGATCCCTAAAGTATTCAAGCAATTTCATCTCATTTACCATAAGGCTAGCTACTTGCAAGGACTTCCCGCTTAATGCATCTACTACCACATTGGCTTTCCCTGCATGATACCTTAATTCAAAGTTAAAATCCTTTAGAAACTCTACCCACCTCCTCTGCGTCATATTAAACTATTTTTTTATCAAATAAGTAATTAAGGCTCTTATGATCACTAAAAACCTCGAATCTCACCCCATATAGGTAATGTCTCTAAATTTTCAAGGCAATAACTATGGCAGCTAACTCCAAATAGTGGGTAGGGTAGTTTTTCTCTACAAGTTTGAGTTGTCTAGATGCATAGGCAACTATTCTACTTGCTTGCATTAAGACGCATCCTAAACCTTTCTTTGATGTATCTATGTATACCTTAAAAGGCTCTATTGAGTTTAGAATTACTAATACTAGAGTGGTAGTTAGTTTTTCCTTCAAGACTTGGAAACTATGTTCACATTGTTCACTCTACTCAAACCCAATGCCCTTTTTAGTTAATCGGGTTAATGGTAAGGCTATTTGAGAAAATCCTTGCATGAACTTTCGATAGTAACCTGTAACGCCCCTATCTAGTCTTGTTGTTTATTTCAATAGCAATAGATAGGTTCGGTACATTATTCTTGTCCTTTTAATTATTGTCTGAGCAGTTAAATCATCAAATTATGTCATACGCAATAGGTTCGGGATCTTTATGCCCAGATAAAAATAAAACTCACATGCACATCAGAATAATAAAAGTCTACACTACATGATGCAAATACAATCTTTCATATGGATCAAATAATACATGTTTAATAAAAATATTCATTACAATTAATGAATCAGTCCCCGGATATGTGAAGTACTCGTCCTGAAAAAGTCAGGAGACAACAGGCCTGCCACTTAGACTCCCGCACCAAATAGTACCAGACCAGTCCTTCACATATTCGCTTTCCCCGATATTCCCAGAACTACTCGTATATACAGTCAATTTAGCTATCCTATTCTAATCCGAGTACTTCTAGGATCCAATATTGGGGGCTTACAAAAACTCACTCGATCCAAAGATATTCCTACTGCGCGTCCCTACTATGCATCTGAATCTGATAAATATTAGCACATAAGTGAGAAACATGCGTTTCCCAGTAGCCTAGTAATTCATAGTTTTAAAAGAAACTAACATGTATCAGGGTGCAAGCACCAAAAATGTTCAGATCACATCCTTGATTTAGGAGAAAAGTACATATCAATAAATAGGTAATTATTGCATGATAAATTTAGTAGTTAGCAACGGTAAAAGCTCTTTTCACATTACCAGTATTTTCTTAAGCATACTAATTTATTATCGTGAAGCCATCAGTACATACGTACATGTTGTGTGAACACTAGGTCACAGGGGTAGAGTACCTTCGGCCACACCTCCCTAGGTCACCCATGTAGAGCACCTTTGGCCACACCTTGAAGTTCGTGGACACTCAACCACGTATACAGCGTGATTGCGAGCACTGGGTCCCGAGCACGGAGCACCTTCGGCCACGCCTCGCAAGGCCGCCCGTGTGGAGCACCTTTGGCCAAACCTCATAAATTGTGAACCCTCGGTTCACATTTATGAAATCCTCGGGACACTAGATCATGGGTATAGAGCACCTTCGACCATACCTTCCTAGGCCACTTGTGCAGAGCACCTCTGGCCACATCTCGTATTGCGTCGGCACTCGGCCACGGTCTTGGTATGATTGCGAGCGCTAAGTCATAGGCATAGAGCACCTTCAGCCACACCTCCCTAGGCCACTTGTGCGGAGCACCTCTGGCCACACCTCGTAATGCGTGGGCACTCGGCCACGATTTTTGTACGATCGCGAGTGCTAGGTCATAGGCATGGAGTACCTTCGGCCACACCTCCCTCGGTCACCGGTGTACACTCGGAGCCCTACAGGGCGCGGTGTCACCCTACCCTTCCCTTTTATTAACTAGGAAAGGTTTTGCTTCCGCAACACTTGCGAATAAATTTGAAACCTCCCTAGAACTTAATCATACGTAAATTTCCATTCATAATATTATTTACAGACATAGCATTTTCTATTTTCCTTAAGATGTACATACATTTCCATTCACAATATTAATTTGTGGACATAATTTTTTTTTGGCTTATTCTTGTATCCATTTTCTTCCAAGAGTATTATTAATGGGCATAATAACTTATATTTATTCTCCCATAAATCTACGTAAAAGTCTCCACCCATAATATTATTTATGGACAATCATATTTCTACCTCTCTTAGAATTTAATATAGCATAAATTGCCGTTCATAATATTATTCTATTTTTCTTGAACTTATTCTTACCAAATTCTCTCTCAAAACATTAATTACGGAAATAATATTTCCCTTTTTCCTTAGAATTTATCTTTACAAAATTTTCTCCCAAGACGTTAATTATGGAAATGAAATTTCTCATTCTATTTTCTTGGAATTTATTCTTACAAAATTCTCTCTTCAAAATATTAATTTATGAATATAATACTTTCTATTTTCCCTAAAATTTAATCTCACATACATTTCCCTCCATAATATTAATTATGGATATAATCTTTGCTACTTATTTTCGTATAAATTTTCTTCTAAGGATGACATTAATGAGTATAATATTTTCTAAGATTCTTACCTAATTTCTAATATTAATGGCCATAATATCTCTTATTCATTCTCACCTAAATTGCTATTATTAATGGAAATATTATATCTTATTATTTCTTTCCTAACTTTCCTTCCAAAAAGATTATTAATGAACACCATAGTTTCTACTTTTCCTTAAGATTCATCATTACATATAATTTCCTTAAAATATTAATGATGACTACAATCTTTTCTACTTTTCTTAGGATTTATCTTGGCATAAAAATTTTCACAACTCCTAAATAATGTATACACTATATGTTCTATGGCAATAAGTTTCCCTTACCAACTAGTCCATCTCCTTTCATCATCACATGCAATTATTTATTAAACAACCATGTCTAATTACATTATTAATTCCATTTAACTTAGCTAACCCCTAAATTTATCATGTCTACTATATCAAATTTTCTCCTTAATCAAGAATGGAGAAAATGACTCTAGTTTCATGGAAGCAACATTATGGAACATATATGCTAACCCATGGAAATAAGACAAGGGAATTGCTAACCTACCTTGATGGTGAGCTAAAAAGACTTGGTCTTGGCCCCTCCTTGATTTCCTTCTACTTCTTGTTTCCTTGCTCTTTTCTTCCTTGATCTCTCTTTCAAGTGAGGTTATGTGGGGCATGCATGAAAGGGAATTTGAATTCCCTCTTTTTCCCCTTCTTGTGAAGCCTCTCCTTCCTCTCTTTCCTTCGTCTTTTCTCTCTTCCTTCTTCCTTTTCTTTTCCCTCCCGAATAGGTATGTGTGTGTTTGGGTTAATTATTTTATCTTCCTCTCTTGTCACGTGTTAGTGGGTGGGGGAGGTTGCCAACTCCATTTTATTTCCATTTCCTACTTCTATTATTCACATGGCAAGGAACTACCACTCTTTCCATGCTATCTATTTTTGTCTACAAGTCCCACAGGTGCTTCAAGCACAATTTGCATGATGAAGCATCTAGTGGGTTGGTTAACCCTTCGATCAAGAGAAGGGAGGAGGGAACATCATTCATTTTTTTCTTTTTTTTATTCATTCTTGTCTCCTTTGCGTGTGAATTATGGTGTGTGTTTGCTTGCCACAATTTATGCACCTTTTTATCTATTTATATATATATATATATATATTCATGTTGCATAAAGTGTATTTTGCCTTTGCTTGCACACTTGGTTTTCCTCTTCCTTGTAAGTATAGTTTATCCACCTTCACAAGCAACCAATTCTCCTTTTTTTTTTCATGTGGCACAAAATAATTTTGAACCTACTCCTTTTTCATGAATTTCCCTTCCAATTCACGTGGGATTCATATAGACATACATTTTATATAATATACTCTTTCCTTTCTCCTTCCTTGAGTTAATTAAATTAATTAGTAAGTAAGAAAGCACTATAAGTTCTTTCCATTAATTGAAGCTAATTAATATATGGATGTTACATAAATAGCTAAACACAAAAAACTTTTAATCTCAATAACCATTATTGGCTGACCCTAATCCAATACAGCCTCGATTTCCCTAATGTCTACTGAAATCCCTTTCCTATTCACCACATTACCCAAAAATTTGACCTCCTCTAACCAAAACTCACATTTTTCTAACTTAGCATACAACTGTTATTCCTCCAACATCCCTAGTACCCTTTTAAGGTGTTGTGCATACTCCTCATAAGTCTTGGAGTAAACTAGGATGTTGTCTATAAATACCACCACAAACTGATCTAAGTATGGCTGAAAGATTCTATTCATATAGTCCATAAAGACAGCTAAGGATATTAGTTAGTCCAAATGGCATCACCATAAACTTATAGTGGCCGTATCTAGTGCTAAGTACTATCTATTAGTGGTATCCTAACCTCAGATTTATCTTAGAAAAGACAATGGCTCCTTGTAATTGGTCAAACAAGTCATCTATTCTGGGTAGAGGATATTTGTTCTTGATAGTTACCTTATTCAGCTATAAGTAATCTATACATAACCTCATGATTCCATCCTTTTTCTTCACAAATAAGACAGGAGCTCTCTAGGGTAACACACTAAGCCTAATGAACCCCTTCTCTAACATGTCCTCTATTTGAACCTTCAACTCCTTCAATTCTATCAGAGCCATCCTATATGGTGTCATAGATATTGAACCTGTGCCAAGGATTAAGTCTATAGTGAATTTAATTTCCCTCGATGGGGGTCACTTGACTATATCTAAAGGGAATACCTCAGGAAAATCTCTAACAATAGGAATTGAGCTAAGCCTCTCTTGGAATTCCATTTCGAAAAAGTTAAGGAAAATATCATTCATCTCACACACTCTGTCACTCCTACCCACAGGTAAGGCATCCAAATAGGTAATGGTATTTTCAAAGTAATTCAAGAGAACTTGATTCCTAGACAACCAATCCATCCCCAAAATGACATCGATCCCAGTCAGGGGTAGATGTACAAGATCTACAACAAACAAATGGTTAATAATAGAAAGATGACCATTTAAACAAATTTGAGGTGATATTGTGGATTCTCTTAAGGGTGTGCAAATATGTAAATCGTATGGCATAGTTTAAGTAGGCAAGTTTATTTTCCTAGCACATGTATTGGATATGAAAGAGTAAGTAGCACCCGAATCAAAAACTATTATTAAGGGAAAATTATAAATCTTACCTCTACCATGCATCAGTCTTGGTGATTTCTCAACGTTGGCCCTATCTAAGGTAAAGATTCTCCCTGGGGCTTGTGGCCTTGGCCCACCTGAATTCTGTTGGCTTCCACCAACTGGGCAATACTTTTCAATGTGCCCTATTTTTTTGCACTTGAAGCATGTCATCGGTGTTCGGTACCAGCAGGGCTTATTTCTATGCCTATTCCCACACTTTGGGCATTTTGCAACATCTAGACTGCTAGATTGCCCATGTGGTGCCTTGAAGCTTCCCCTTTTTAAATTCAAATTCTTGGCAAGTTATTTCTACTAAGCAACAAATCTCTAGTTCATGTGCTGCTTCTTCTTTAGGCTCTTACTAAGGATGTGGCATTTATTCACCAGTACTACAAAATCCCTGATCTCAATTGGGGCTATCTACGTCTTCATCTGCCAGTCTAACCTTACTTCTAATTGGCTTGACTTACAGGCCTCGTTAGGATGCAGCCTTAAATATGTCTAATACCTAGCTAATTCTTCAAACTTGGCCAGATATTCTTCAAAGGCTTGCCTCTCTGCTTGAGCTGCAAGAACTCTATTTCCTTTGCCTACCTTACACTTGGGGAAATATTTCTCCAAGAAGACTCTCTTGAAGAACTCCCAAGTCAGTGGGATGCCCTTACTTTCCATTAGTTTTTGGGCTCTACTCCACCAATTTTCTGCTTCTCCCTTCAACATGTACACTACATAGGTAACCCTTTGCTCCTCTATGCTATGCAATAGTTGAAAGATTTTCTCCATCTCCTTTAGCCACTCTTCCACCACCATTAGTTTACATGTACCTATGAATGATAACAGTCATGCCCTCTGAAACTCCAGCCAGCCTTAGTACATATAGTTATTATTCCAGTTGTTTCCCTTATTAGGATTGTGGTGGTTGTCCTGGTGTTGTCTCATAATGTTAGCACCAATGGAAGCCTGGTCTCATTGCCTCAACCATCATCTTAAATGTACCCATCATGTCTCTCAGCTCTTTGTTCACTTCATTGTTACCCCTTGGTCTTCTAGCAGTTTTCCTCCTAATGTTTGCCATGCTTTGCAAAGAGGAAAGTAATTAGTCTTCAATAGCAACAATATAACCATATTAGAAAGCTTACTCTTAATATCTCAATTTTTGTGATCATAATCCTATATATTGAAGAGTCTACAAATTTAGATCCACAATCCCTAAAGCTGCAAGCCTAGCCAACCTTAAACCAGTGACCTAAGGCTAACTCGCAAAATCAAGGCTCTGATACCAAACTGTAACGACCCCACTTACATAAACATATATCAAAGTAAATGGGAAGCGTGAAATCCCCTCTAAATTTTTTTTCCTTTTCCTATTTACAAACTTAAGCCTTTCGAGGCCATTACTAGTAGAGTGTAATATAAATAAACTCTTATATCAGTCCATTCAATTTCACTCAACCACCTTATATGCATAACATGTCTAATACCATAATTCATATAATTATGTACTCTGGAATAAGAAATTATAAAACATTAATTCATGAGCAATTGAGATACAGATAATAATAACACTACTGAATTTAACCTTTCAGTAATAAGTTACATTTCCATTTCATAATCCCACATTCTATGTCAGTCATTACAATAACCACATAATTATCATTATATGTACAATCCCTGGCCTAGAGACCATCTCGAATTTTCTGTCTACCAAATTTCAAAATCTACACTCCTTTTAGGTTGCCTTGCAACTCCATCCATCTCAAGTTCGACTAATTCCTAGGTATATCCTGATCCTAATCATTTGAACAAATAACTTAATGAGATATGATTATCCCAATAGAGTAATTTACAAATTTATCATTTTATAAAATATTTAAAAGTTTAACTATACCTTTTTATGGTAGGAAAACCTCTCCTTTGTATTACGCCAACATACCAGTGAATTGCAAAATTCCATGTTCAAATTTTCTTAAACACATGGCAATCAACATAATTTCATTAAATCCATGTTTCACAAAATTCATATTAATATCATAGAGTATACGACCATATTTTAGTCAAAATATTACATTCATAGTGCCTATTATTTCATTTTAACTTCATTTGCATAACAAGTTCCATGTTAATGTAAGAAGCACATAATCCTAAATATTACCATAAATTAATATGGATATCATCTAACATTATAAAGATTATCATCTCATTGCATGTTGTTTTCCAACCCTAAGTTGTCATCACACTTCCTTTTATCCATGTGATGGTCAATGGTCACACTTTCTTTTATCCACGTGACTGGGATTGTTGTTATCATGGGGACCGTTCTCTTAGTGATTATCTTGCTTCCTTTTATTCATATGATATTGTCACACTTTCTTTTATCCATGTGACATGAGAATCTAACTTCTAAGGCGTCCCCTAACATGTGCACATCACTAGTCTCATCCTTTACCCGACTATATAGCAATATATACAAATAGGTGACTAATACTTAGGGTTATAGAGTTTTACACTTAAACCAAAATGTTTTCCCTGTCTAGACTATCCTCCCTTTACCCTTTAAAGTCTTCTATAGGGTTTTATTGGTTTAAAGAGTAAATCGTAACAAATACAAACCATTTATATTAAAAAATATTTATACTTTTTAAAGTAGCCTACATGAGGGACACCAAATAATCATCCCATACTAGTCATTAAATGTCCACCCCAAATTTCATCTGTCCCTATGAGCATACAACCCTATAGCCCAAATAAAAACAAGCAGCAAAGAGGCTATTTCATGCTTTTCACATACACAGGCAATATCTCTATACTCATATGAAAACATTTCTCGTTCACAACAGTTTCATTAAATATTTCCCATCTCATGAAAATAAATTCTCATTTCAAAACAAGTAATTCACAACGTTATTTTAAATCAAGGGAGTGTAGATTACTCTACCTTAACCATTTTTTCCTTTCTTAATCAAGGTCTCCCTTTTTCCCTTTGAACTTGCTCTCACAAGTCACTTCTTTCACTACCTGAGAACAAACCTCACCTTCACACTAATTCTTATCAAATATGCAGTTATGCAACCTAGGCTTAGTGTTTTACTATTGTATTTCTCCTAATTTCCCTTCCTATTTCTATGTCACCTATCACCCAACATATTTATTTCTCATGTATGATGAAATTGGATCCTCAATCTAACCAATACTAGGGGTTTCTAAGCTCAATTCTTCTTTAAGAAAGTATTTTTCACATCAGAGGGCTGCCAGTCGGCTGCCAGGAAGATAGCAATCGGCTGGTTGCTCTCTGAAAGGCTGTCATTCAACTGTCGTAAAGCTGGCAATCAGTTGGTGGCTCTCTGGAATTCTGGATTTTGTAAGATAGTAGCCTACCAGTTAACTGTTAGAAGGCTACCAGTCAATTTCTAGGTAGAAATATGGACCCAACAGTCGATTGATAAGGCTACCAGTTGACTGTTGTGTCTCTGTTTGAAATTTTGGGTTTTTCAAGAACACAACAGTCGACTGATACATGTTAGCAGTCAACTATTATGTTTTGCAACAGCTTAAAAATTCCAATTTTTGAAATCGTCCAGCCCAGAATCCAGTATTTTTTGAGATTAAAAGGTTTGTGCTTAGTTCCTAACCATTTTCCCCTAAAACCTAACAATCTTCATGCTCAAATATCACTTATAAAAGGCAATTACATATGCAACTCGAGTGAATAGTAAAACCTAACTTGAAAAGTTTGATTAAAGCCTAGAAAACACTGAATGGAAGATAAAAACTCCAACACATTGGTTCAAGAACCTTTTCCTATCTCCAAACAACCTCAAAATCATCATTTCACTCCAAAAAATTAGGAATTTCTAAAGAAAAAGAAATTTCTCCATTTTTGCTAATCCAAACATTTTAGTAGATTTGAGGAGTTCTAAGTGCAGTAATATACTCCTAAATGATGCTTAGGATGTTTACCAAGCTAGAAGTAAGGATTTCTTACCTGCAATACAGCTATGGAAGACTCCCACTTTGGTTTCTCATCTTTTCTCCCTTGCCCATGCCTTTTCTTCCTTCTCAATTGGTAGGGTGTGCTGATGGGAGGGAAATGTTGCATATGAAGGAGTTAAAAGGAGTAACATAGTGGAAAGTTTTAGGGACCATCTTGCAAAATATGAAAATTACACTTTAGGCACTCTCATTTTATTCCCAAGTTTCTAGTTTTCATTTAAGCCCTTGAAGCCAAAATTCTAAGATTATTCTTAAAAAAAAAAAATTTTAAGGAACTAGATATTACAGTAGTTAGGAATGAATCACTTATTTTTGGTCTCTTCCTTTGAGGCATGACCACGCCTTATTGCAAGAGTGTTTTTCCTATCTTTCAATTCTTTCCCACTTCGAAGTGTGATGGCACTTGCATTTTTCTTGGGATTTACAATAGGTTATAAGGGTAACTTCCCTTGACTTTCTAGCTTGCCAACAGATGAAGCCAATTGGCTAATTTGATTCTCTAAATTTTAAATGCTTGACTTTGTTTCCTGTTGAAATTATTGAGAGTTAGTAACAAGCGCCTTAACCATATCTTCAAGGCACATACCTTGTTGTTGAAAGGGTTGTTATAGAGGCCTTGCTTGAAAATTTTAGAAGTTTGGTTGCTTGTCTCCATAGCTGAAATTTAGATAGTCCCTCCATCTTGGATTGTATTTGTTGGAATATGGACCATATTTTCGCTGTGGTAACCAGGAAATCCCCCAACTACATTAGCTTGCTCTTGAGTGTCCACTTGTAGAGTTGGGCACATGTCGGTTGGATGATTGGAAGTAGCATATATCCCACAGGCTTTGATTTTTTGTGTATTCCCAATAGCAATCATTGCACAAGAGCAATTAAATTAGAAATTTGTTGTTCAAGATTAGATACATTTATCTCATTCACTCTTGTATGAGATGGATATTGTCTAAAGCCAAATTGTTGTGAATTTGCTGCCATAGTGGAAATCAATTCCCTAGCCGCTTGGGGTGTCTTGTTAATAATAGCTCCTTCACTAGCTGTATCCATCATTGTTCTTTCCATTGGGAGTAGTCCTTCATAAAAATATTGGATGAAAAGTTACTTTCAAATCCCATGTTATGGATAGCTTGCATATAATTACTTGAACCTCTCCCAATATTCATGTAGGACTTCTGTATCCCTTTGCTTGATGCTACATATATCTCTTCTTATGCTAATAGCTCTAGAAGCAGGAAAGAATTTATCAAGAAATAACGTTACCATCTCTGCCAATGTTGTTACTGATACCAGAGGTAAAAAAAAATAACCAATCTTTGGCTCTATTACCCAATGAGAATGGAAAAGCCCTTAGCTTGATTTGTCCTTCCGTCACTCCTTGCAATTTCAAACTTGAGCACACCACATGAAACTCCTTCAAATACTTATGTGGTCCTTATTCTTAGCACCTCAGAAAAATAGGCAATAAGTGAATCAGCCCAAATTTTAGCTCAAATCCCACATTTAAATTTTGGTTTTCTATGCAAAGGGGCTATTGAGTTAAAACTAGTGTAGCCAACTCTCTCAATGTTCTCTCTTGAGCAACTATGGTTTCCCCTTGGTCAAAAGTACTAAAAAGGTCACCAAAAGTACCATTGAGATCGATTTTCGATTACTCCTATAGTTGAGAAGAAGAAGAAGATGCTTTCTTCCTCTGTAACTTAGTCTTTTTCCTTATTCTCTTTGTTGTCTTCTCAATTTTTGGATCAAATTGGAGTATGCTTACACCTAAATTCCTGAGCATGAAAGAAGAAGATTAGTGGCACTAATCCCTAGCAACGGTGCCAAAATTTGGTGGTTGTTGATTCCAACAAATTAGACCTACTACATAAAATTACTTTGCAATTAGTGATGAGTAGGGTTGAACCCAAAAGGATCAGTAACAATTTAATTCTTTTAGCCTAATAAACAAATAAAAAGAAATGTTTGATATTTAAAGATGGAATTAATTAAAAATGTAATAATTAAATAGGAACAAATAGATAATAAGAAAATCGATTTTAAGCGGTACCCAACCAAGGTATAAATTTAGTTTTGATTTCTTCAATTTATCATTGATTCAAAGATAGCTCAATCCCCCAATTAATAAATTAGTTATGGTTCTTAACTTGCTCTAACAACCTATATTTCTCTATTTATTCATTAACCAAAATAGGCTCTTTGATTAATCCCTGATCAATAAAAAATCTTAAACAAGCTCTTAGGATTTAGCTTATTGAACATTGTAAATTACAGAAAGACTAATAATTCTAGCCAACAAACACACAAGATTGGTTTATTTAGATGAGGTCATGCATCCTCAAAACAAAAGTAGAATTCCTTGTAATAAACTTTATTATTTTACCACAAGATATCAAAATAATCAAACAATTACAGATTCAATTTTCTCAGTTGCTAGTATATTGATTGAATGAAAGAACAATGGGCCCTATTAAATCTAACAACAAGAAATAATGGTGATTAAGCATGGAGAATGTATAAATATTAAAGAACGAAAAAGAATAAGAAAGTAATTAAATCTCAAAATTGAAAAAATTCAAACTTTGATTAACCTTGATTAGGTAAAAGAAATTCAGCTACACATAATTATTTAATAGGAAAAAAAACCATGAGAAGAATCAGCCTCCAATCAGGACAGTAGAAGAACAATGAAGAACAAGCAAAATCGTGTCCTTTTTTCGCCCATTTGATTTTTCATTTTTCTCGCCTCCCTTTGCTTCTCCTCCTCTTTTCTCCTAATTGATGAATAGTGAAAGTTAAAAGTAAAAACCCCTTTTTCTCCTTTTACTTTTTGCCCCTTCTTTTTTTCCGCCTCCTCCTTTTTATTTTTTGATTAAAATAATAAAAAAATTAAAAACTCTTTTCCTCTTCTATTTCTCTTCGCGTTCCGTCTACCTCTTTTTTTTCCTAATTGGTGGAAGGTAAAATTAAAATCAACTCTTTACCTATTATTTTTAGGGATAATGAAAAAAAAAAAGTAATAGGATAAAAGAAAAGGAAATAATAATAATAAATCAATTTAAGGTGTGGTCTAAATTTATGCAAAATATTCTCTTTCAAACACATTTGGAGGCAAAATATTAATTTAGGCCTACTAAAACACGAAATAATCAATTAAGTCCTTAAATTAGCATATTAACTAACTAGAACATGGGAGAATTGATACAAAATATATGCAATTATGCTAACTATCACTGTGAAAATAGGAGAAAATTTGGGGGTTTTATTGGTTTTAGGTGTGTAATCTCTTTCTTTCATAAATCTTGAAGTTTAACACTTGTTTTAAGGATTATTAGGTGGATTTAGGGCTAGCAATTTGATGAAAAATCAACCCATTTTTATTTTTATGTTAAAAAAATCCTTACAATTTTAATCTTTCTAATAAATTGTTTATTTCGTACAATTATACTTCGTTTTATAGCCTTGAAACCCCCATTATAAATTGTGAGCTCAACAAAATGAAATTGAATTATAGGTTCATTTAAGATTTGGAATGAAAATGATTTAGGGGCCTCAAATATAACAGTTTAATTAAATTATAGTATAGAGGTGAAATTAGAAAAAAAATTTAAAAAAACTCAAGTTTTGACTATGTAATAGAATTGGTAGGTAAGAGTGAGAAAGATAAGTAATGCCTCTTTGTTTTGAGTTGGAATCAGAGTGTGGCAACGAGGATGAATAATAGAAAAGCCTTGATTTATGATCAAGTATTTGCTTAAGATAAAGGAGTTTAACAAAGTAGATGGGTGATTTAGAATGCAACATTATTTAGCCTTTAGTGCTAATATATGAAGCTTTCAATGATTTAGTGATTAACATAAAGAAATTTAAATAAAATAAAATTAATAGTAATTCAGAGAAATATAATCATTTATTTAAGGAGAGAATAATAAATAATTGGAAGGAACTAGTGAATTTATTTAAGGATATGATTTCCTTGAGTAGGTAAAGAATTCTAGACACACCTATGGTACCCAATTCAAACTATTATTTGGGATATTATTAATGGTAGGCATATTGTTATGCCTATAAGTTTTTTGGGAGCATCCTATACCCAGAGACTTAGCTTGATATTCAGTTTGACATCACTATGAGTAGATAAAGCTTATTATAACATGTTTTCTGGTATTCTATGTATCTACTATGCTCCTCTTTCATTATGTTCTATTTCATGGTATTATATCTGCATAGCCTTGGGACAAGCCATTTTTTTATTGGTTTTTCTTAGATATTTTACTTATGTCTTTATAAATTATTGAATTGATTATAGTGAATAAAATTATATTGAAGTATGTTTTGAATGTTGTGAGTTTTGTGATACAATAGTTAATAAAATTTTTAAGGTCTTTGTGACCACATGGGTTGAGAATTTTGTCAAAATGATTTTTCTATGGATTCAAAATTTATTTACTTGAATTACTTATGCTTTGAGGTTTGGATAAGTAAATGAGAAGTATATTTCTTGAAATGTCTTAGTGGGAGGAACTCTTTCGGGACCACTGGTGCTATAGTTGTATCTAAAGCCCTATGTGTGCCTAGGTATAAACCTCAGCTAGCAGATTTTAGTTGATGCTAGCCCCGTGTGAGGCCACACACATGGAGTGTATGTATATTATATGTAAGGTTGAGGCAACGTAAGGAGTTATGGCTAGCGAGTGCATTTATGTGGTTATATGGAATTGTTCTATGAGATGTCCCTCCCAAGAACCCTTTTTTATTCAAATGAAATTTTGAAAGTTTGAGTTTAAGTAAATTATACGCTTTCCAATAAGTGATAGTTTCTTTTTGTATATAATTCTCTTTGATATTTTGGAATCTTATTAAGACTACCATATTATTTTATTTTATTTGTTACCCATTTGATTATAGTATTTAAATCACTTGAGATGTTATTCCTAATTTTTAAGACTATAAATATTATTTTATTTATCAAAAAACTCTCGTGCCCAGCTTATCTTATTCCAGCTATGACTTTTATTATCTGCTATTTGGATAGTTTTCCACTCACCCTTTTATCTTCTCTCTTTTTTTTTTCATAGAGAGCCAAGTAAAACTTGAGTACTTATACAAGATGTAGCATAGTAAAGTTCTATAATGAGTTTGACATTGTTTCGTTGGGTGTTGTTACTTTATAAACCTTATTCGTATTTTAATTTTAGATATGGCTCTATATTCTATAGGCAGCATCCCCACCCTTATTTTGTATCTTGGTTAAATGTAATATTGAGAGTGGAGCTCTCCTTGTGTAATTGTTGGTATTGGATGAATGTAAAATTTTGAAAACCTCTACTTTTATGGAAGACTCTGTCAAATTTTTTACAAATAGTTGCAGTTTAGAATATGTATTTAGGTGAATAAGTTGTTTTAGCACAATGTTTGGCTTACGGACACAAGATAATCACCTCATATTTGATTCTAGTCGCATCTTCCTAAGTCAAGGTGTGATAGAAATGTGAGAAATGAACTTGAAATTTGGCTTGATAGACAAGTGTTATAGGCACAAAAATCAAGACTAATGTGGCTACTCAATGGTGATAGAAATTCTAAATACTTTCAAGTGGTTGTAAAGAAGAGACGAATTAATAGTACAATCACTAGAATCATGAAATTGGCAGGACAATGGATTGATGATTATAGTGACAGTGAACTAATGGCTATTTCATATTTTTAGCAAGTATTTCAACAACATGTAGCATTAGATGTTGATGACCTATTGGCACAAATAGAGGGACTGCACTTGCCATGCCTCACACAACAATAAGTCTATGTACTTTCTTCTCCTAAAGCAGACCACGAAATTAAGGAGGCACTATTTTAGATGAAAACTTTCAAGGCCTCAAGTCTAGATGGCTTCCCAGCTACTTTTTTCCAACCATACTAGGAGATTTTCAAATCCAACTTCATCAGTATGGTTAAGAGTTTTTTCACTTGTGGATATATTCTTAAGCAACTTAATCATACATACATTACACTGATTTCAAAGGTAAGTGCTCCAGCCACTTTCAAAGACTTTCATCCTATTAGTCTATGTAATGTCATCAATAAAATTATCTCTAAAATTTTGGTCAACAAACTACTACCTGTTCTAGATATCACAATATCCCTAAATCAGAATGCTTTCGTCAGAGGCCGAAATATTTCAGATAATGTTGCCCTAGCTACTGAGCTCATGCACTTTATACATAAAGACAAAGAGGTCAAACATTTTGGTATGCTTTAAAGCTAAACATGGAAAAAGCTTATGAAAGAATCAACTAGAACTTCATACAAGCTATGCTGATTAAAATTGGAATGCAAACTCATTTTATTTCTATCATAATGCAATGTATTATATATGTATCTTATTCATTGCTATTAAATGGTCAGATGGCTAGTAAGATTCTGTCACATTTTGGTCCCCTTAATGCATGATGATGATATGATTTTATTCTTTAAGGCTTCACCATCATCAAAAGATGAAATACATCAAAATTTGCATCACTTTTCCAACCTCTCTGGTCACACAAAATCAATAATCTTAAATCCCATCCTATTTTCAACCCAAATACCCCAAGATGTCTCAAACAATATTTCATAGGCAAACTAGGCGTTCAACAATAGATTTCTTTGGGAAAGTATTGATGGTCTCCTAAACTCAAACAAGAATTTCTATGATTTTCTAGATAAAATAAATGTTTGTCTTACTGGCTGGAAGCAAAAACTTTTTCACAAGCAGGTAGACTTACTCTTATCAAATATGTCTTGTAGGCTTTTTCAAGATATTAGATAGCTAGTTATGAACTGCCAAAAAAGATCACTTCAAAAATTAATTCTGTCATGACAAATTTCTTCTAGGGTTTCAAGAATCAGATAAAAAGAATGCATCTCCTCAATGATTTTCGCATCCAAAAACCCCTTCATTTGGGTAGTCTAGCCATGAAAGACTCAGTCATTGTCAACAAAACACTCTTGGTGTTTCATCATAAGACCAAATTCACTATGTTCTTAATGGCTTTTACAAAAATATCAAAGACTAGGATCTCACTACAACTTTAAAAAGACGACTGAAGAATCCTTGGTTTGGAAAGGAATTTCCAAAAACTTATCGTTCATCTTTGACAATCTCAAATGGGTTCTGTGTAATAACCGAGGCTGTTTTTAAAAGATAAAATCAAATTTTGACACTAATTTCATGTAAACTGAGTCTGGCACAATTTTTGAGGTCGACGGCTGAAACCAAGAGGCTTTTAGGAGTCATAAATGCAATCTAATGAAAGGAAACGCAACCCGGCAATCAAAGACTGACAGACGAAGTTTCAGACTTTAGTTTCTCAAACAGAGGCTGAAACTTCTGCATAGGGGCCCGTGCCAACGTCTGGATGTAAGCCGATGTCCCAAAGTTTCCCCGGGTGGTCCAAGAAAAGTCAGAATCACCCCCGGGAGCTTTAAATTCATCGAAACCCCGCCATTTGCATCACTTTCTTCTCTCTCCTCTCTCTCCTCCTTCCTCCACCATGCGCCACCACTTGGGCCACTGTGGGCCACCACCTGACCTACCAACCGACACCCCACGCCACCCTCGACCTCAGGCAGCCACCCACGGCCACTAACGGCCGCCAAAGTGGCCGAAAAATGAAGTTTTCTCCCTTCGTCAGCCACCGTTGACTGTCACCACCACCACCAACTTGTAGGCCGAGCTGCCAGCTTCCTCCCCTAGCTCGCAGCTGTCGAACAGAGCCTCCATGCACATGGATCGAGAGAATTTCTATTTGCCGTGTGTCAAACTTTGAGGCCAGAAAACGCTATCCTAACAGCCACAAACCACCGTGCCACCACCATATTCAGACTCCTCATCTTGAGGGCTTCACCGTGGTGTGATTTTTGAAGCAAACCGCACCCCTGCCCCGTGCACCGCCGTATGCCACCGTGCGCCGCAGCCGGAGAATCTAGAAAGACACTCGAGAGACACCGAGACTGTCCCGAGACAGATTTCCATCATCCGGCAACCCCGGTAAGGTCTGATTCCTCTAAACCTAATGAATTTTGATTGAATTAGCTGTCGAACATGAATAGGAAATAAACTGACTTATGAAATTGTATAATCGGACTTAGGATCGTAAAATGAATGACGTAACGAGCTTAAATATTCATGTAAATGTCTAGGGAATTGATTTGTCTTGAAATCCAAGGATACGAGAAGTCTCAGATTGATTTGGAGTAAACGGAGACTAGGTAGGATAATTTACGCTTCCCGAACGTTAGAATTGATTATGTGGATACCAGAACGTTTAGATTTAATTGCATGGATTTGCATGCTGCTTTCAATGGACTAAATTGCATGCCTGTGTGCTGAAAACCCCATTTGCATGTTAGATGAATTGTTTATCGAGTTTAGATGCCATTAGGATGGATTTACTTAGGGTAGGGTACTTAATAGCTGGTATGGGACGGGCATTAAGTATCCCGAATGCAAGAGATTTCATAAATATATTATTTTTAAATAGATTTAGCCTGCATCGCATTAGGGATCACGCGGTAAATCAGAACGACCCTAAGAAAGGTTTAAGGAGTATAAGGGAGGAAAAACTACACGGGAAAACGTTGTGGTTTAGGCGTAATACCCTAGAACCCTGAGGAATAGCCGACCGTGAGCATATGAGTTCGAATAAACTGTATGAGGATGAGAATTAGCGTATTTGCACATGCTAGGGGACGCCCTAGATTTTGATTCTCACCCAGTCCTTAAGTGAGTGATTGGTGTTACGGATCACACTCACAATATAGGCAAGATTCGGGTGATTGGTGTTACTGATCACACCCAACGATAACATATGAAATTTCTCTAGACAACGTGCAATTGGATGATTTTAGATTCGGTCACAGAGGATTTGTGGTCGATATGGATTTAGATACACTAAGCATGGAATTTAACCTATTTTCAATTATCGATTTTTAAAGAAATAGATTTTTATGATTTCTGAGCAATTGCTGTGATTTCCATGCGATAAATTGATTTTTAAAGATGAGGTATTTCACAGATTTTGAACTGATTTCGGGAAGTTATTTTCGGTGCTTGCACTGCTGAGTAATCAACCAGATTTCGAACTATATTGTAAATTGTAAATTATTCTACTGGGATTTCATATCTCACCAGGTTGTTTACTCAGATGAACAGGAACAGGGACCTAGACGCTAGCTGGGCAAAGCATTGGTGATAGACAGGAGAGCAGTGTAGTCTAGGCTTGAATAATGATGTATATATATATGTATCCTGTGGTTGTTGTACTGTATTTTGTAATTATGATGTATTTTACTATTGAATGGATGTAATCTGTTGTGTTAATGACTGGTTGTACTTTTGGATATGTTCGAAATACAAGGGAGACTCTGCCGGATTTTCGGCAGGATTTACAACTGTAAACGTGTGTAAACAAGTTAGAATTTGCATGAATGAATGATATAATGTATGTATGGATTTTAGTTTTTGTTCCAAAGTAATTTATGATGAATGTATGTATAATTAGTATAGCTGCTTGAGGATTAGGTTTGAACGAAATCCGAATGGATGACGGAACGTCTATTTGGGTTACGCTCAACCAGTAGCGAGCCCCTGACATTCCCACATTGGGAATAACTATTTCTAAAACCCATATGCTTCCGCTAGGCAGATAGAGGATAGTATATTGTGGATTAGGGGGGTCGTTACATTCTGGGTGATGGCAGAAGCATCCCTCCTGCATGTCAATTTTGGACAAGTTCCATAATCAGTAATCCTCATGACACTTCTATGAAGGATTTCATTAATCAAGATAACTCATCTTGGGATATCCTGAGGTTGTAGGAAGTCTACCCATTACATGAAGTACACATAATTGCTAGCCTCCCAATCTCTCACTTAGTAAAACCGGATACTTTTACTTGGAGACCAAGTTTTATAAGACAATATGATGTTGCGATTGGTTATACCATTCTTTCGTCATCTGACTTGAGTTCGGATTCACTGCCATGCCATTACTTTTAGTGGCAGTTTTTTGCGTTGCTAAATATTATTGCAACGAAAATTATTGCTGTTATAATTAATTATTTAAACAAAAGTTATAGCAGCAATATTTTTCGTTGCAATAATATTAAAAAACACTTTAACAACGCATAAAACCACTGCTAAAAGTACTGGCCGACTCACAACCATCCAACCAAATATCACATAATCATCCTTGGGGATGGTTTTGGAAGCTTCCCATGTCACATAGGTTGCTACTCTTTATATGGAAACCCTACAACAGAGCTCTACCTACTTCTAATGTCCTCAGCCATCATCACTCTTAGGTATCGGTTCAATGTTTCTTCTGCCAACATAACGTTGAACTATTAGATCAAATTTTTCTAAGCTGTGAATTTGTGAGATCCCTGTGATTTGGGGTGGACTGTGGAATTCAGATTACCCATTTACAGCCTTGTTCAATTCAAACATGTCTTGAATATGTCTGTATAGCCTAAAAGCAACCTGACATTTCAAATTATCGATTCCTGTCATTAATTTTCTTCATGTTTAAAAATATATGGATATCTTGCAATAAATTTCATCATGTTGATTTTACAGAATCTGGTGTTATTGTATTTGATCTTCGTCACTTAATATGAACTAATAGGATGGTAGTAAGATGAAGATCCCTTAGTCCAAAATGGTCCTGTTTTCCCAAAAATGTGCTTGACATGTTCTAACCCCCGGACTGGGTAGGTATTTCCTGTCTCTCTAATGTACTCTGTTCTTATCAATAAAAAAAAATGAATCTAAAATTCCTGCCACATTTAGCTGGAAAGGTTGACGAACAAGTGGCCCAAATTAATCAATCTTCAGCAGTCATTTCAATATTGGGCTTAATTTTCTGGGGTCATTACTTTTCCAACCTCTCTGGTCACTTAAACAAGTGGGCTTTTATTAGAGGTTTTACTATCTCTCTGCTATGTTCTATACTAAGGTCAGTTGTTGGCCCAAAATAATCAATCTTCAATAGTCATTTCAAATATTGGGCTTAAAATGTGGCCCAAATTACAAAGCCCAATAACTAGGTTTTTCTGGAGTCCATACGCTCAGGTTAAACAATTCTCAATTTTTCCAAAAAATATTTAATAATAAAGGCTACAAATAAACCCAACAAATAAATAAATAAATAAAGGCTAAATCCGATTACAAAGTCTTCTTATTTTAATTGTTACAAGAAGTCTCAAGAAAGGCTTGCTTTTACTAGAGGGCATCTCTTCAATAATTTTATAATATAAAAAAATCTCGTGTTTATCGTCAAAATTTTCAATAGGAATACTGGCAAGTAAAAAGAACTTAAAAAATGTTGAGTATTTAAAACTGTTTAGAGATGGGCATTTTATATATATATATATATTTTTAATAATAGGTTTTAATTTTTAAAAATAAAAAAATGTAAAAAGACTTTAAATTTTAATTCACTTGAAAATAGTTCCTTAAACTTTAGAAATTGACAATTAATCCTTTAAACTTTCAATTTTTGATAAATAAGTTATTTTGTCTAATTAATCTTGGATTTACCCAAACCGAATGTCCTTAACATATAGATCGCTCATATAAATATGATACAATAAAAAAATTTCTTGAATCTACTACTAAAAGGATTCTAAAGTCCAAAATTATAAGGATTTTTTTTTATAAAATAATTCTTTACATATGCTTTCTACGACAGGCCTATGATTCTTCTGTGATTTTTTACCCTCTCTTATTTTATATGTCTCAGAATCTAAATAATTGAAAATTTGGCCCTCCACTAAATCCGAAAACATCAACAACAAATTTCAACTATTATTTTAATACATAAATACATATATACATATTTTTTTTATTTTCCATAGTTACTCTGTCGCTATAAGAATTGTATGAAATCTGATCATTCCAAATCAAATTTTAAATTTTATTTTCATATAAAAATACAATAAATTTCAAACCTGAAACTAATTCTCACTAATTAATTCAAGCACGTGATTAGCTTTAATTGGTTAGTTAAGTTTTTGGTTTCTTATAAATAATTTGTACTAAAAATAACTCCAATACCCAATTTTAATTTATATTAACACATGTTACACGCAAAACTTGTCAATCACTAATTAGGTAAGGGTGAATAAAAGCTTTACCAACCATCACCTTTTCCATACTTTTAATCAACACTAATATAATATATGATGTTAAAGAATAATAATTAATAAATCACGTAACTATTATAATTAATATAGATATTTTTATCGCTGTCAAAAGGAAATCGAATCTTATCTTGCAGATGAGATCGATTCTATTTTTATACAAAGGGATGATGATTCTTGGGGCTTTCAACATGAAAAATAAATAAATCAATCAAAGAATCCAAGTGACAATCAACACTAATAGATTTAAGGGATAAGAGATATGTCTATTTACAAATAATTTTTGATATATTATTTTAAATTAATATCTCTTAATACTGATATTTATATTTAAGAATTACACAATCTTTTAATTTTATTTTTTTTAATCATTATAATTTCTTTTCAATAAATTATTTTCTTAAAAATATATCTGTTTACTAATGAATTTCATATATATATATATATATATATAAAAGATTATAAAGACAAATATCTATCATGTTTGATAATAAATATTAATTTTTTAAAATAAATTAGAAAGATGAAAGTTTGAAGAATTAATTATTATTATTATTATTATAGGTGCTGATTAGAAACAATGGTTAGTGTAGTTTGTGATCCAAAAATTGACATTAGAGACAAGGTCATGAGTTAGATTCCCATCAAGTTAAAAGAGAGAGATAGATTAGAACTAATGATTCTCATTAACAATATCATATTAATTTTTTACATCAGAGAATTTAAATTTCAAAGGACTCTCTTTTAGGTTTTTAAATAAATTTAAATTCTCTAAAATAAAAGAGATATGTAATATGAGAAAGATAAAAATAAAAATTTTAAATAATAATATTTATTTAAAGTGATTCTTTTATTTATCTCTTTTATTTTTTTTATCTTTTATACTTTAAAAATTTTATCATGTAGGATACTTCAAAAAATTCTTTTTCCTTTTAAACCAATCATTTAACAAAACTTATCCTCAAAGCAGTTCTCACAGTGTAGATAAAAATGTACATTGGCCACTACAAAATGAGTTTAAATTCTCCACAGTAAAAAAAGGCATTTTTTTACAACAGATAAAAAAAAAATTTAACGTGAATTCTTATTAATATTTTAGTTAAAAAACAAAAATTAAAGGAAAAGCCTAGCGAACCCACCACTACTAGTCTATGTAGGAGCTGGACATGAAAGCCACTAGTAATTAAATGAAAGAAAATATCGATATCTTTGGCTATGATTTATAAATTATTTGATTCCATTAAATATCAATATCCACTTTCAATAGCATTAGCATGTGTTAAATGTATATTTGGTTTTCCCGAGACATGTATTATTTTACTTGTTCTTAGAGTTTGAATTATTGGAATCATTCAAAAAGTATATTTTTTAAAAAAATATATGACACTTCTCTTTCAAATCCAAAGATACATTATATATACTAACCTCTTTTATAATTAAATATAAGCAACAATTTTATTTATTTTGACAAAAATATTTATATATTTATCATTTCTACAATATAATAAGTATTAAATATTTAAATATTTAAATATTTAGTTACTTTTTAAAATTTTAAAGTAGATTAAATTAAATTTATAATTTTCAATATAGAATAAATAAATTTAAAATAAAAAAATTATAATTTATAATAAATTTATAGTAAGCTATGTCTTTAATATAAAAACAATATTATTTTTAAGGTATTTTGGTTTTTTTTTGTTTTACTTCAAGTAAAATATTTTTAAAATAGAAGACAGAAATGAGTAATTTTTGTATTTTTCAAGAAAAAAAATGTAATTTACCTTCTTCTTTTATACTTTATACAATTAATTTATGAATAAGTAATTAACCAAAATAGATAACATAGTTTAATATAGAGTAGATATAAGGTTGCTAGTATTCTTAAAGTTCACATTGATAGCAAAAAAAAAAAAAAAAAGCTAAGAAACAGTGCGTTTTGGCTTGCAATCCACCTTTCGGTTCTTCTTCAGTCGATTGCACATTTTTCTTCCTAGGTTTGTGAGATTCTTTCGATGTTAGAAGTCTTCAGTGGAGGCTGGGACCGAGTCGAGCGGCGAATAGAGAATCGGCATGATCGGTGATTCGTGAACATGAAGGCTACTTGTCCTATGACACTGCTTATGCCTCTTGTGTAACGACCCCTTAATCCACAATACACTTACTCTATCAGAGTAGCAGAAGCATATGGGTTTTCAAAACAAATTTTCACCTTTTCCCGTGTCAAGGAATCTCAGAAGGTCGCTACTAGTTGAGTGTAACCCAAATAGACCTTTACCATTGTCCATTTAGATCCACTCAACCCTAAGTTCTATGCAGCTATTTTAAATTCACATACAAATCATAACATGCTCTGGAATATCAATTCTAATAACCATAAATTAGAATACACAATCTATTCACATGCAATTCAACTTAAACTAAAATTCAGACATTCATTTTTGCCAAAAATCTGGCAGAGTTTCCCATGTAAATTGGATGTCTCCCAAAATACAAACAGTCATAAAACCAGTATATACATCCAATAAAATCCAACAACAGCAGAATCATCAATACAGATATTTACAATAACAAATTCAAGCCTAAACTACGCTGCAACGTCCCTTTGTCATTTAGTTTATGCCCAGCTATCTCCTAAGCTTCTGTTCCTGTTCAGCTAAGCAAACAACCTCATGAGATAGTTAAATCCCAGTAGAGAAATTTACAATAAATAATTTCAAAATAGCTGGATGCTCAGCTGTGACAAAGCACAGAAAACATCTCCCCGTGTTTATTTCAAAAGTCGGTGAATTACCTTATCTTTTAAAATCATTAAATTGCACAGAAAATGAGGCAGTAAATCAAATGAGTATAAAAATCTATTTTTCTAAAAATCCGTACTAAAAATCTAGTTAAAATCCATTGCCCAGTGGTTTTTCACAATCACATTAGTCACAAGTCTTATGTGACCATATATAAATCTATCCAATTGCATGCCGTTTTTATGGAAATCATCTCTTTTTCGTTGGGTGTGATCTATGACACCAATCACCCGAAATCACGCCTATATTGTGAGTGTGATCCATGACACTAATCACTCACTCAAGGACTGGGTGAGAATCAACATCTAGGGCGTCCTCTAGCATGAGCATATACGCCAATCCTCATCCTCATGCAGTCTATTCGGAATCACATGCACATAGTCAACTAGTTCTCAAGGTTCTAGGAAATTACACCTACACCACAACGTTTCCCCATATAGGCTATCCCCCCTTATACTCCTTAAACCTTTCATAGGGTCGTCCTGGTTTATAGCGCAATCCCTAATGAATGCAGGCTAAATCTAATTAAAAATGATATATTTATAAAATTCTCTACACTCGGGATACTCAACGGCTGTCTCATATCGGCTATTAAGTACCTTACCCTAAGTCAACTCGTTTCTATGGCATCTAAATCCGATAGCCAAATCTTTCTAACATGCAACAGGCATTTACAGCACACAGGCATACAGATATACTCATTGAACACAACACGCATTCCCATACAGTCAAATTATACTGAATTAGGTATTCACAATGTTAATTTAAAAGTCAAGGGAGCGTAAATCACTCTACCTATTTACCGTTTTCTCCTAAATAATCTGGGCTTCCCATTTCCTCAGAATTTCAGCCTAGTTAGTCCCCTAGGCAAATTTAATTAAAATCTCAGGCTTTTTCTCATTCAATTAAACTTCCTACGTCCGATTACACGTTTTCCTATGCCAGTTTAATTCCTACAGATCTTCGGCATTCAATTTTAATCAGAAAACATTAGATTAGGGCAATTTAGACCATATCGGGGGGTTCTGGAAGGTGAAATTCTGATTCTAGACCGTTTCTGGCTTCTCCGGTGGCGGCGCAAGGTGGGGCACGGCAGAGAGATGCGGATGAGGTCAAAAATTACACTAGCGTGTAGCCCGCAAGATGAGGAGGCCAGATTTGGGGTTAGTTTGGTAGTTCACGGTTGTTTGGATGACATTTTTCGGTGAAGAAGAACGACGCACGGTGAACTATTTCCTCCCCCTTTCGGGCACGTGGTGGCGACGTTTGACGGCTGGGAGCTGTTGGAGGAAGCTAGCAGCTCAGCCTTCCCAATGATGGGGGCAGTGTCGCTGGACTATGTCAGACGGCAGAGATTACAGCAGGAGTAGAAAACGCGTGACGGAGGGAAAAGTGGCATTTTCTGGCGGCTTTGGCATCCATCGTTGGCCGATGGTGGTATAGGAAGGTTCAGGGTGTCGAGTTGCACTGGTGGTTGGGTCAGGTGACGACGTAGCATGGCGTTTTCAGCCATTCACGGTGGCGAGCATGGAGGAGAGATAAGAGAGAGAAAATGTAGGGAAGAGAGAGAAAGGAAAGGGAAAATGAGAACGAAAATGGAGTTTTTGAAAGTTTAAAGCCTCCAGGGGCAATTTGATCTTTTGCCACTTCGCCCGATGAAATTTCTGGATGTCTTCTCTGATTCAGGCAAGGGCACGGATTCCTGTGAAAATAAATTGGCCTCTGTTTAAGGAATTGAAGTTCGATACGTTATCTGTTAATTTCCTATTGCGGGGCCGTGTTTTTCTTCATTGGATTAGATTTTGACTCCAAAAAATTCCCATATTTCAATCGTAGACTCAAAAAATTATGCCAGATTCAATTTTAATAAAATCATGATTAAATTCACCCAATTTAATTATTTCAAAAATTCTAGTTTATTACATTCTCTCCCCCTTAAAAGAAATTTTGTCCCCAAAATTCATACATGTGAAAAGCTCTAGATAACGTTGCCTCATCTCGTCTTCTTTCTCCCACGTCATCTCCTTTGATGCTACATCCTGCCAAAATACCTTAACTAAAGGGATTACTTTATTCTGGAGTTGCTTAGTCTTAAAGTCAAGGATTTGTACAAGTGTAGATTCATAAGTTAAATTTTCCTTTAATACTATGGGTTGATTCCCCAATACATGCGCAGGGTCTGGGATGTATTTCCGAAGTTGCAAGACGTGAAAGACACCATGAAAATTTGATAGGTATAGAGGTAAGGCAATCTGGTAAGAGACTAGACCGACTCTTTGCAAGATTTGGAATGGTCCTAAGAATCTGGGACATAATTTTCTTGTCCTTATTTGTCTACCAATTGTAACGACCCCCTAATACAACATACACACTCATAGCGGAAGCATATGGGTTTTCCAAATAGTTATTCCCGATGTGGGAATGTCAGGGGATTGCTACTGGTTGAGCGTAACCCAAATAGACTTCCCGTTGTCCATTCGGATTCCGTTCAACCCTAATTCACACGCAGCTAAACTAATTATACATACATACATCATAAATTACTCTGGAATGAAATCTAATATCCATACATATGGCATACAATCATTCATACAAATTCCAACTTAATTCCACAAGTTCACAGCGGTAAACCCTACCAAAAATTCAGCAAAGTTTCCTCTGTATTTCAGATATATCCATAATACAACAGTCACCTGTTTACAGATACATAGCCAGTCCAATGACAACAAAAAACATAAATTACAGAAGACCAATATACAGCATTATCATCAAAATATATACAATGTAATTCAAGCTTAGACTAAGTCGTTCTTCTGTCTATCATCAAGTCATCGTCCAGCTAACGTCTAGGTTCCTGTCCCTATCCCTGTTCATCTGAGTAAATAACTTGGTGAGATATAAAATCCCAATAGAATAATTTACATTTCAAATACAGTTCAAAATCTAGTTGAATACTCAGCGGTGCAAGCACCGAAAACATCTTCCCGAAATCAGTTCGAAATCAGTGAAATACCTTATCTTTAAAATCATTTTATCACATGGAAATTGCGGCAAATAATCATAATCATAAAAATCTATTTCTTTGAAAATCAATAATCGAAATTAGGTAAAATCCCATGCCCAGTGTTTCTAAATCCATCTTGGCCACAAGTCCTCTGCGACCCAATCTAAAATCGTCATCTAATTGCATGTCATCTAGAGAGATTACCTCTCTTATCGTTGGGTGTGATCCGTAACACCAATCACCCGAATCTCGCCTATATTGTGAGTGTGATCCGTAACACCAATCACTCACTCAAGGACCAGGTGAGAATCAACATCTAGGGCATCCCCTAGCATGTGCACATACGCCAATTCTCATCCTCATACAGTCTATTCGAACTCACATGCTCACAGTCGGCTATTCCTCAGGGTTCTAAGGTATTACGCCTAAATCACAACGTTTCCCAGTGTAGGCTATCCCCCCTTATACTCCTTAAACCTTTCTTAGGGTCGTCCTGGTTTATCGCGTAATCCTTAATGCAATATAGGCTAAATCTGATAAAAATAATGTCATTTAAAAACTCCCTGTACTCGGGATACTTAACGACCGTCCCATACCGGCTATCAAGTACCCTACCCTAAGTAAATCCGTCCTAAGGGCATCTAAACTCGATAAACAAAGCGTCTAACATGCAATTAGGATATCCATCACACAGGCATGCAATTTATTCCATCGAAAATAGCACGTAAATCCATGCAATTAAATCTAATCGTTCAGAAAATCACTAGGTCAAATCTAGGACTCGGGAAGCGTAAATCATTCTACCTGATCTCCTTTTGCTCTGAAACAATTCAGAACTTCACAAAATCTCAGTTTTCAAGCCAATTAAATTCCCTGGACATTTAAATGAATATTCAAGCTCGTCACGTCATCCGTTTAACGATTATAAGTCTGATTATCCTAATTTCTAGGTCAATTTATTTCCTAATTGTGTTCGACAGCTAATTCAATCAAAATTCATCAATTTTTAGGAAATCAGACCTTACCAGTGTTGTCGGATGATAGAAATCTGTCCCAGGGTGGTCTCGGTTTCTTCTGGTGTATATCCAGATGCTCCGGCATGGCGATGCGCAGAGCACGATGGCGTCTGGCGGCGCCTGGCGTAGGGTGCGGTTGGCCTCGAAATTTACACCACGGTGAAGCCCGCAAGATGAGGAGTCCGAATATGGTGGTGGCATGGCGGTTCATAGCCGTTTGGACGGCGTTTTTCAGCCACGAAGAATGACGCACGACAGATGAAAAAAGCCTCAATCCGGGCGCGTTGGACCTCAGTTCGACTTCGACGAGCTGGTGCAGGAAGCTGGTAGCTCAGGCTACACAATAGTGGGGGCGGTGATGGCCAACGGTAGCGGACGGCGGCAATCTCAGCTGGCAAATTTTTTGCGAAATGGAGGAAGAAAATGCCATTTTCTGGCAGCGCTGGCACCGCTGGCGGCCGTTGGCAGCCGTGGGTGGTTGCTAAAAGTTGTGGGTGGCGAGGGCTATTGGTTGGTATGCCTGGTGGTGGCTCACGGTGGCTCTGGTGGCGGCGCGCGGTGGAGGAAGGAGGAGAGAGAAGAGAGAGAGAATTGATGGAAATAGAGGGATTTTGGGAAATTTAAAGCTTCCGGGGGCAATTCTAACTTTTCCCGGATCACCCGGGAAAACTTCGGGATGTCAGCTTCCTTTCAGATGTGGGCACGAGTTTCCATGCAAAGATTTTGGCCTCCGTCTGTGGAATTGACGCACGAAACATTGTTTGTCAGTTCCTGATCACCGGATTGCATTTCTTTCCATTCGCTTGCGTTTCTGACTTTGAACGACCTTCTATTTCAAATCATCGTCCTCAAAAGTTGTGCCAAGCTTCACTTACGTGAATTTATCATAAAAAATCAAGTTTCTTTCTTTTAAAATTAATTCTGGTTATTACATTCTCCCCTCCTTAAAAGAAATTTTGTCCTCAAAATTCATACCTATGAATAGTTCTGGGTATCTTTGCCTCATCTCTTCTTCTTTCTCCCACGTCATCTCTTGCGATGCTACATCCTTCCAAAGTACCTTAACTAAAGGGATTATTTTACTTTGAAGTTACTTAATCTTAAAGTCAAGGATTTGAGCAGGAGTATATTCATAAGTCAAATTTTCCTTTAATATTATCGGTTGACTCCCTAATACATGCGCAGGATCTGGGATATATTTATGAAGTTGGGAGACGTGGAAAACATTATGTAGGTTGGAAAAATAGGGAGGTAAGGTAATTTGGTAGGCAATGGGACTGACTTTTTATAAGATTTGGAATGGTCCTAGGAATCCAGGACTTAGTTTCTTAGTCCTCACCTATCTACCGATACCCGTGGTGGGGGACACTCTTAGAAATACGTGCTCTCCCTCATTAAATTCCAAAGGCCTTCTTCTCTTGTTAACATATGATTCTTGCCTCTGTTGGGCAACTCTCATCTTTTCCCTGATTATTTTAATCTGATCAGTGGTTTCTTGTACTATTTCAGGTCCCAACAGTGCACTCTCCCCCATTTCTACCCAACTTAAGGGTGACTTATAACTCCTCCCATACAGAGCCTCATACGGTGTCATACCGATGGTAAAGTGATAACGTTGTTGTATGAAAACTCTATCAACGACAGGTGTTTATTCCAACTTCCTTTCTGCTCAAGCACACAAGCCCTTAACATGTCTTATAAGGTTTGAATAGTTCTCTCAGACTGCCCATCAGTCTGAGGATGATAGGCTGTGCTAAATTTAAGTTGGGTTCCTAAGTCTTGCTGTAAGGATTGCCAGAATCTCGAAGTAAACCTAGTGTTTCGATCGGATACTATACCTGACAGTAATCCATGTAATCTCATGATTTCCCTAAGGTATACTTCGGCTAATTTCTCCATGGAGTAACGCACCTTTACAGGTAAGAAGTGTGCAGACTTGGTCAAGCTATCCACTATTACCCAAATGGCATCAAATCCTTCTGGTGTCCTAGGTAATCCTACCACAAAATATATAGTGATTTGATCCCATTTTCTTTCTGGTATCTCTAATGGTTTCAGTAGCCCTGCGGGTTTCTGATGTTCTATTTTAACCTGTTGACAAGTCAGACAGGCATTCACGTAGTTCATGATATCCTTTCACACACTCGGCCACCAAAAATTCCTCTTTAGGTCCTGATACATCTTGGAAATACTAGGGTGAATAGTGTAATGGCTTCTATGGGCCTCTGCTAACACTTTTTCCTTTAGTTCCTGATGGTTCGGAATCACTACCCTCTTTCTAAACATTAAAACTCTATCAGGTGCTAGTCCAAAATTGGGTTGGTCTGCATATACTTCCAAGGATTCATCCTCAAGTTGGGCTTGTCTAATCAATTCTCTCAATTCGCAGGTTATCAAAAAGTCACTCATCACTAATCTTTGCGGAAACGAGATTATGTTGAGGCTGAGATTCTTAAAATCCTCAAGTAACCTCATTTCACCAATCATTAAACTAGCTAGTTTTAGTGACTTTCGGCTTAATGCATCAGCCACGACATTCGCTTTCCCTGCATGATATTTCAATTCAAAATCAAAGTCTTTCAGGTATTCTACCCACCTACGCTGCCTCATGTTCAATTCTTTTTGATTAAACAAATACCTAAGGCTCTTATGATCACTATACGCTTCGAATACAGCGCCATATAGGTAATGTCTCTAAATCTTTAGGGCAAATACTACGGCAGCTAGTTCTAAGTCATGGGTGGGGTAGTTTTCCTCTATAGGTTTCAATTATCGCAATGCATAAGCCACAACTTTCCCATCCTGCATCAATACACAAACTAGGCCTATCAAGGATGCATCTGTGTATACGGTAAAGGGTTCTAGGGGTTTCGAAATAATTAGTACATGAGTGGTGGTCAATTTCTCTTTCAAAGTTTGAAAACTAGTCTCACACTGTTCGCTCCATTCAAAATCTACCCCTTTCTGAGTTAACCGAGTTAATGGCACGGCTATCTGAGAAAATCCTTGAATAAATTTCCTATAATAGCCAGCCAAACCCAGGAAACTCCTAATTTTGGTGACCGTTCTAGGTCGACCCCAATCTAATACTGCTTCGATTTTCTTTGGGTCTACCGCTATTCCTTCCCCATTAACCACGTGTCCTAAGAATTTCATTTCTTCTAACCAAAACTCACATTTCTCTAGCTTTGTATACAATTGCTTCTCTTCCAGTATCTGTAGCATCGTGCTAAGATACTGGGCATGCTCCTCATGAGTCTTGGAATAGACTAAGATATCATCGATGAATACCACTATAAATTGATCTAAATAGGGTCTGAAAATCCTGTTCATATAATCCATAAAGACAACAGGTGTGTTTGTTAACCCAAACGGTATCACTAGAAACTCATAATGGCTGTATCTTGTTCTAAACGCTGTCTTAGAGATATCCTCCTCTCTAACCCTAATCTGGTGGTATCCTGATCTTAAGTCTATCTTAAAAAACACAGTCACGCCTTGCAACTGATCAAACAAGTCATCAATATGTGGCAATAGGTATTTGTTCTTAATGGTCACCTTGTTTAATTTTCGGTAATCTATACACAATCTCAAACTCCTGTCTTTTTTCTTTACAAATAAGACCGGAACTCCCCATGGCGATACACTCGGCCTAATGAACCTCTTCTCTAGCATATCTTTAATTTGTACCTTTAATTCTCTTAATTTTGCTGGGGCCATATGATATGGGGTCATGGCTATTGGGCCCGCACCCGGAATCAGGTCAATGGTGAACTCTATCTCCCTAGGTGGTGGCAGTTTACTCACTTCCAAAGGAAATACCTCTGGAAAGTCACTAGCAATTGGGATTTGGCTTAGCCTATCCTGCAACTCTACCTCAGAGAGATTGAGGGACATATCACCTATTTCACAATCTCTGTCACTCCCTCGCACAGGCATGTTATCTAGGTAAGTGATTGTCCTCTCGAAAAAATTCAACAAAACCCGATTCCTAGTCAACCAATCCATTCCCAAAATGATGTCGATCCCAGTTAATGGTATACACACTAGGTCCACAATGAACAAAGTATCTTCAATGGTTAAGGGACAATTCAGGCATATTCGTGGGGACATAGTGGCTTCTCCCAAGGGTGTGGATATGTATAGGTCACAGGGCAGGGTTTGAACAGGTAGTTTAATTCTTTCTACGCATGCATTAGCAATAAAGGAGTGCATAACAACTGAATCAAACAATACTATCAAAGAAAAATTATAGATTTTACCTCTACCCTGCATTAAGCCCGAAGACCTGTCGACATTGGCCATATTCAAAGTAAACACTCTCCCTAGAGCCTGTGGTCTCCAGCTACCGGATGTCGACTGGTTCCCAGTGGAAGGGCAGTATCTAGCCATATGTCCTGTACCTCCACACCTATAACACTGAAGTGGATTCTGATGCCAGCAGGGCTGATTCGGATGTCTGGTGCCATACTTCAGACAAGGAGTATTATCAGGTCGCCTTCCATTGCTACTAGAAGGCCCTAGTTGTGGTTTAAACATACCGCTTCTCACGTTAAGATTTCTGGGTGCTGGTCTGGGCTGGTTCCCTATTTTCTATGTCATATTCTGAGCCTGTCTCTGCTGCAGATTTTTGCTTAGGATTCGGTACTTGTTTACCAGCGTGGCAAAGTCTCGAATCTCTAGGGTTGCTAGCTGAGTCTTCATGGGTAAGTCTAGGCCTTCTTCTAATTGCTTTGCTTTACAGGCCTTGTCATAATGCATTCACAGGTAGGTGGAGTATCGTGATAATTCTTCAAATTGTTTCAAGTACTCCTCAAATGGCCTGCCTCCCTGTGTGAGCTTCAGAAACTGTGCTTTCTTCGATTGTTTTATGCTCTCAGGGATGTACTGGTCCATAAAGACTCTCTTGAAAGACTCCCAAGTAAGTGGAATGCCTCTGCTTACCATCAGTTGCTGAGCATCTGTCCACCAAAGTTCTGCTTCACCTTTTAACATGTATGTTGCATATGTAACCTTTTACTCGTCGTCACACTGCAACAGTCTGAAAATCTTTTCAATATCTTTCACCTAAGCTTCTACCACAGCTGGATCGGAGGCACCTGTAAATGGAGATGGACCTGATCTCTGAAACTCGATCTATCCCTGATACAAAGGGTTAGCATGCTGGGTGGCTCTGTCATTTCTAGTCTGTCTGTCTTCCTGCTACTGTCTCATCACATTACCACTGGTAGTGGCTTGATCTCTTATCGCATCAGCCATCATACGGATAGATTCCATCATATCACGCATGTTGACATTAGTCTCCATGCTACCACTACCCGAAGCACCCTGGTTCCTGTGACTTGGCCTTCCTCTGGGCTTGCGAGTGGCATCCCTGCTAGATTCTTCCATATTTATCTGACATAGAAGCAAACAGATAAGTCATAATAGCAACAGTTAACAGAAAGACATTAAATTCATTCCATTCATTATGGGTTCAAAATCAGGTCCTAACATTCCAGAGTTAAATCAATTAAAACCCTAAAGCTGAAAGCTCGAAGATTCAAAGTCCTTAACCCACTAAACCAGACAATTCGACAAGCCGGGCTCTGATACCATAATTGTAACGACCCCTTAATACAACATACACACTCATAGCGGAAGCGTATGGGTTTTCCAAATAGTTATTCCTGATGTGGGAATGTCAGGGGATCGCTACTGGTTGAGCGTAACCCAAATAGACTTCCCGTTGTCCATTCGGATTCCGTTCAACCCTAATTCACACATAGCTAAACCAATTATACATAAGACATACAATCATTCATACAAAATCCAACTTAAGTTGACAACTTTACAGCGGTAAACCCTACCAAAAATTCAGCAGAGTTTCCTCTGTATTTCGGACATATCTATAATACAACAGTCACCTGTTTACAGATACACAGCCAGTCCAATGACAACAAAAAACATAAATTACAGAAGAACAATATACAACATTATCATCAAAATATATACAATGTAATTCAAGCCTAGACTAAGTCGTTCTTCTGTCTATCATCAAGTCATCGTCTAGCTAACTTCTAGGTTCCTGTCCCTGTCCCTATTCATCTTAGTAAACAACTTGGTGAGATATAAAATCTCAGTAGAATAATTTACATTTCAAATACAGTTCAAAATCTGGTTGAATACTCAGCGGTGTGAGCACCGAAAACATCTTCCCGAAATCAGTTCGAAATCAGTGAAATACCTTATCTTTAAAATCATTTTATCACATGAAAATTGCGACAGATAATCATAATCATAAAAATCTATTTCTTTGAAAATCAATAATCGAAATTAGGTAAAATCCCATACCCAGTGTTTCTAAATCCATCTTGGTCACAAGTCCTCTGTAACCCAATCTAAAATCGTCATCTAATTGCATGTCATCTAGAGAGATTACCTCTCTTATCGTTGGGTGTGATCCGTAACACCAATCACCTGAATCTCGCCTATATTGTGAGTGTGATCCATAACACCAATCACTCACTCAAGGACCGGGTGAGAATCAACATCTAGGGCGTCCCCTAGCATGTGCACATACGCCAATTCTCATCCTCATATAGTCTATTCGAACTCACATGCTCACAGTCGGCTATTCCTCAGGGTTCTAGGGTATTACGCCTAAATCCAAACGTTTCCCCGTGTAGGCTATCCCCCCTTATACTCCTTAAACCTTTCTTAGGGTCATCCTGGTTTATCGCGTAATCCCTAATGCAATACAGGCTAAATTTGATAAAAATAATGTCATTTAAAAACTCCCTGTACTCAGGATACTTAACGGTCGTCCTATATCGGTTATCAAGTACCCTACCCTAAGTAAATTCGTCCTAAGGGCATCTAAACTCGATAAACAAAGCGTCTAACATGCAATTAGGATATCCAGCACACAACCATGCAATTTATTCCATCGAAAGCAGAACGTAAATCCATGCAATTAAATCTAATCGCTCAGGCAATCACTAGGTCAAATCTAGGACTCGGGAAGCGTAAATCATCCTACCTGGTCTCCTGTTGCTCCGAAACAATTCAGAACTTCACGAAATCTCAGTTTTCGAGCCAATTAAATTCCCTGGAAATTTAAATGAATATTCAAGCTCGTCACGTCATCCGTTTAACGATTCTAAGTCTGATTATTCTAATTTCTAGGTCAATTTATTTCCTAATTGCGTTCGACAGCTAATTCAATCAGAATTCATCAGTTTTTAGGAAATCAAACCTTACCAGTGTTGTCGGATGATGGAAATCTGTCCTGGGGTGGTCTCGGTTTCTCCTGGTGTATATCTGGATGCTCCGGCACGGCAGTGCACGGCGGCATACGGCGGCGCATGGCGGAGGGGTGCGGTTGGCCTCGAAATTTACACCACGGTGAAGCCCGCAAGATGAGGAGTCTGAATATGGTGGTGGCATGGTAGTTCACAGTCATTTGGATGGCGTTTTCTAGCCACGAAGAATGACGCACGACGGACGAAAAAAGCCTCGATCTGGGCGCATCGGACCTTCGTTTGACGTCAGCGAGCTGGTGGAGGAAGCTGTCAGCTCAGGCTACACGATGGTGAGGTCAGTGATGGCCAACAGTGGCGAACGATGGCGATCTCAGCTGGCGAATTTTTCACGTGATGGAGGAAGAAAATGCCGTTTTCTGGCGGTGCTGGCGACTATGGGTGGTTGCTAAAAGTTGTGGGTGGCGAGGGCTGTCGGTTGGTATGCTTGGTGGTGGCTCATAGTGGCTCTGGTGGCGGCACGCGGTGGAGGAAGGAGGAGAGAGAAGAGATAGAAATTGAGGTGAGGAGAGAGAGAGAATTGATGGAAATAGAGGGATTTCGGGAAATTTAAAGCTTCCGGGGGCGATTTTGACTTTTCCCTGATCACCTGGGGAAACTTCGGGATGTCTGCTTCCTTCCAGACATAGGCACGAGTTTCTATGAAAATATTTTGGCCTCTGTCTATGAAATTGAGGCACGAAACATTTTCTGTCAGTTCCTGATCATCGGATTGCATTTATTTCCATTCACTTGTGTTTCTGACTTCGAACGACCTTCCGTTTCAAATCATCATCCTTGAAAGTCATGTCAGGCTTCACTTATGTGAATTTATCATAAAAAATCAAGTTTCTTTCTTTTAAAATTAATTCTGGTTATTACACTAATACCTGTAGTAGGGGACACTCTCAAAAAGACATACTCTCCCTCATTAAACTCTAAAGGTCTCCTTCTCCTATTGGCATAAGCTTCCTGTCTTTGTTGAGCAGTCCTCATCTTTTCTTTGATCATTTTGATCTGATCAATAGTCTCTTGTACAGTATCGGGTCCTAACAGTGTACTTTCCCCTATCTTTACCCAACTTAAAGGTGATTTATAGCTCCTCCTATACAGAGCAGCATAAGGTGCCATACCAATGGTAGAGTGATAACTGTTATTGTATGCAAACTCTATCAAAGGTGGGTGTTTTTCCCAAATTCCTTTCTATTATAGTACGCAAGCCCTTAACATATCTTCTAAAGTTTGGATGGTTCTCTCAGACTGCCCGTCAGTCTAAGGATGATAGGCCGTGCTAAACTTAAGCTGGGTTCCTAATGCTTGCTGTAGAGATTGCCAAAATCTCGAAGTAAACCTAGGGTCTCGATCTGACACTATACCTGATGGTATTCCATGTAATCTCACGATTTCCTTAAGGTATACTTCGGTTAGTTTTTCCATGGAGTATCTCATCTTAACAGGTAAAAAGTGAGCAGACTTGGTTAATCTATCCATTATCACCCAAATGGCATCATAACCAGCTGGTGTTCTAGGTAATCCAACTATAAAATCCATGGTTATTTGATCCTATTTTCTTTCTGGTATCTCCAATGGCTTCAGTAGTCCTGCGGGTCTTTGATGCTCTATCTTAACCTGTTGACAAGTTAGACAAGCATTCACATAGTTCGTGATATTTGTTCGCATACCTAGCCACTAAAAGTTTCTTTTTAAATCTTGATACATCTTAAAAATACCTAGATGAATGGTATAGTGGCTTTGATGAGCCTCTGCTAACACTTTTTCCTTTAATTCCTGATGGTTTGGGATTACTATTTTCTTCCTAAACATCAATACTCCATCAGGGGCTAATCCAAAATCAGGTTGATTTACATAAGTCTCTAAGGATTCATCCTCTAGTTGGGCTTGTCTAATTTGTTCTCTCAAGTCGCAGGTTATTAGGAGGTCACTCATTAACAATCTCTTTGGAAATGAAATTACATTGAGACTAAGATTCCTAAAGTCCTCAAGTAATCTCATCTCATCTACCATTAAGCTGGCTAATTGCAATGACTTCTGGCTTAATACATCGGCTATGACATTAGCTTTCCTTGCATGGTATTTTAACTCGAAATCAAAGTCCTTCAAATATTCTAAAAACCTAAGGCTCTTATGATCACTAAAAACCTCAAATACGGCCCCGTATAGATAATGTCTCCAAATCTTCAGGGCAAATACAACTGCAGCTAATTCTAAGTCATGGGTAGGGTAGTTTTCCTCTACAGGTTTCAATTATCATGATGGATAAGCAACTACTTTTCCATCCTGCATTAAGATGCATCCTAAACCTTTCATTGATGCATCTGTATATACTGAAAAAGGTTCTAAGGGTTTTGGAATTACTAGCACTGGAGCGGTGGTCAACTTTTCCTTTAAAGTTTGGAAACTATGCTCGCACTGCTCAAAATTTACACCCTTCCGAGTTAACCGGGTTAATATCAAAGCTATATGAGAAAATCCTTGGATGAACTTCCTGTAATAGCCTGCCAATCCCAGAAAACTCCTAACCTCTGTGACCGTCCTTGGTTGACCCCAATCTAATATGGTTTCGATCTTCTTAGGGTCTACTGAAATCCCTTCCCCATTTACCACGTGGCTTAAAAATTTCACTTCCTCCAACCAAAACTCACATTTCTCAATTTTAGCATACAATTATTTTTCTTCCAATATCTGTAGCACCGTGCCCAGATGTTAGGCATGCTCTTCGTGAGTCTTGGAATAGACCAAGATGTCATCTATGATACCACTACAAATTGATCCAAGTAGGGTCTAAAAATTTTGTTCATGTAGTCCATAAAAAGACAGCAGGTGCATTAGTCAGTCCAAACGACATCATTAGAAACTCATAGTGGCCGTACCTAGTGTTAAATGCTGTCTTAGGGATATCTTCTTCCCTAACCCTAAGCTGGTGGTATCCCGACCTTAAGTCTGTCTTGGAGAATATAGTCGCACCTTACAATTGGTCAAATAAGTCATCAATCCGCAGTAATGGGTACTTATTCCTAATAGTCACCTTGTTCAATTGCCGATAATCAATGTATAACCTTCAACTCCCGTCTTTCTTCTTTAAGAATAGGATCGGAGCTCCCCACAGTGACACACTCAGCCTAATGAATCCCTTTTCTAACAATTCTTCTATCTAGACCTTTAGTTCCCTAAATTCCACTAGGGCCATTCAGTATGGGGTCATAGCTATTGGACCTGCACCCAAAATCAAGTCAATTGAAAATTCTATCTTTCTAGGTGGGGGTAACCTACTTCCAAAGGAAACACCTACGAAAAGTTGATAACAATTGGGATTAGGTATAACCTTTCTTGCAATTCTACCTGAGAGAGATTCAAGGAAACATCACTTATTTCACAAGCTTTGTCGCTCCCACGTACAGGCACGATATCCAAATAAGTGATAGTCCTTTCAGAAAAATTTAACAAAACCCGATTCCTAGATAACCAATCCATTCCTAAAATAACATCGATCCCAATTAGGGGTAAACACACAAGGTCCACAATAAAGAGGGTGTTATCGATAGTAAGGGCGCAATTTAGGCATATTTGTGGGGATATGGTAGTCTCTCCTAAAGGTGTGGACATGTGCAAGTCACAGGGCATGGTTTGTAAGGGTAGGTTTATTCTTTCCACGCATGCATTAGAAATAAAAGAGTGCGTGGCACCCGAATCAAATAATATTATCAAAGGAAAATTATAAATTTTACCTCTACCCTGTATCAATCCTGGTGACTTGTCAATGTTCGCTACATCCAGAGTAAAGACTCTCCCTAGAGCTTGTAGTCTTCGACCACCTGAAGTCTGCTGGCTTCCGCTTGATGGGAAGTATTTTGCAAGATGTCCTGTACCCCCACACTTGTAACACTGTACCAGTGTCTGATGCCAGCAGGGTTGGTTAGGATGCCTGGTTCCATACTTCGGGTAATTGGCACTTTTCTGGACGCCTGCCACTACTAGATGACCCTAGCTGCGGTTTAAACATTCCGCCCTTCACGTTGAGGTTTCTGGCTGGTGGTCTTGGCCTGTTACCTGTCCTTTGAGTCATATTCTGTTTATGTTCCAAGTTCTTACTCAGGATCCAACATTTGTTCACCAGCACTGAGAAATACCTGATCTCGAGCAGAGCAATCTAGGTCTTCATCGGCAAGTCTAGTCCTTCTTCTAGTTGAATTGCCTTTCAGGCTTTGTCGTACTGCATCCTGAGGTAGGTGGAATACCTGGCCAATTCTTCAAATTTTGCCAAATATTCCTCAAATGGCCTACCTCTCTGTCTAAGTTGCATGAATTCTATTTCTTTGGCTTGCCTTACACTCTCTAAGAAGTATTTGTCTAAGAAGACCCGCTGAAGGAGTCCCAAGTAAGTGGAATGCCCCTGCTCTCCATTAGCTGCTGGGCTCCTGTCCACCACTGCTCTGCTTCACCTTTGAGCATGTATGTTGCATAGGTCACTTTCTGTTCATCATTACAATGCAACAGGCGGAAGATTTTCTCTATTTCTTTTAGCCATGCTTAAATTACGGCTAGATCTGTGGTAACTATGAATGGAGGTGACCCTGTTTTCTAAAATTCTATCCACCTTTGGTACATAGGATTGACATTTTGATTATTCCTGTTATTTCTAGTCTACCGGTCTTCCTGTTGCTGTCTCATAACGTTGGCACTTGTAGTAGCTTGATCCCTCATGGCGTCAGCCATCATCCGAATGGAGTCCATCATTTCTCGCATGTCGATGTTGGTCTCCATGCTACTACTACCTAAGGCGCCTTGACTTCTGTGTCTTGGCCTTCCTCTTGGTCTTCGAGTATTGTCCTTGCTAGGATCTGCCATGGCTATCTGACACAAAAAGAGAATTGATTAGTCTTTAACAGCAACAGTTAGCAGTGAAATATTAAATTCATTCCTTAATTTTTCAATTCAAAATCAGGTCCTAGATATCCCAGAATCAAATCAATTTAAAGTCTTAAAGCTGCAAGCCCGAGGATTCACAACCACTAACCCACTAAGCCAGTCAATCGATAAATCGGGCTTTGATACCACTATTGTAATGACCCCCTATCCACAATACACTTACCTCTATCAACGTAGCGGAAGCATATGGGTTTCCAAAATAATTTTTCACCTTTTCCCGTGTCAAGGAATCTCAGAGGGTCACTACTGGTTGAGTATGACCCAAATAGACCTTTTCCACTGTCCATTCAAATCCCACTCAACCCTAAGTTCTATGTAGCTATTCTAAATTCACATACAATCATAACATGCTTTGGAATGTCAATTCTAATAACCATAAATCAGAATACACAATCTATTCACATGCAATTCAACTTAAACTAAAATTCAGACATTCATTTCTGCCAAAAATTCGGCAGAGTTTCTCCTGTAAATTGGACATCTCTTAAAATGTAAACAGTCATAAAACCAGTATATATATCCAATAAAATCCAACAACAGCATAATCATCAATACATATATTTACAATAACAAATTCAAGCCTAAACTACGCTGCAACGTCCCTTTGACATCCAGTTTCTGCCCAGCTATCTCCTAGGCCCCTGTTCCTGTTCATCTGAGCAAATAACCTCATGAGATAGTTAAATCCCAATAGAGAAATTTACAGTAAATAATTTCAAAAAAGCTGGATACTCAACTGTGACAAATCACAAAAAACATCTCCCCGTGTTTATTTCAAAAGTCGGTGAATTACCTTATCTTTTAAAATTGTTAAATTGCACAAAAACAAGGCAGTAAATCAAATGAGTATAAAAATCTATTTTTTTGAAAATTCGTATTGAAAATCTAGTTAAAATCCATTGCCCGGTGGTTTTCACAATCACATTAGTCACAAGTCTTATGTGACCATATATAAATCTATCCAATTGCATGCCGTTTTACGAAAATCATTTCTTTTTCGTTGGGTGTGATCCATGACAACAATCACCCAAAATCACACCTATATTGTGAGTGTGATCCATGACACCAATCACTCACTTAAGGACCGGGTGAGAATCAACATCTAGGGTGTCCCCTAGCATGTGCACGTACGCTAATTCTTATCCTCATACAGTCTATTCGGAATCACATGCATACAGTCGACTAGTTCTCAAGGTTCTAGGAAATTATACCTAAACCACAATGTTTCCCTGTATAGGTTATCCTCCCTTATACTCCTTAAACCTTTCATAAGGTCATCCTGGTTTACCACGTAATCCCTAACTAATGCAGGCTAAATCCAATTAAAAATGATACATTTATAAAATTCTCTGCACTCGGGATACTCAACGGCCATCCCATACCGGCTATTAAGTACCCTATCCTAAGTCAACTCATTTCTATGGCATCTAAATCTGATAGCCAAATTGTTCTAACATGCAATAGGCATTTACAACACACAGACATACAGATATACTCATTGAAAGAAGCACGCATTCCCATATAATTAAATTATACTGAATTAGGTATTCATAGCGTTAATTTAAAAGTTAGGGGAGCATAAATCACTCTACCTATTTACCGTTTACTCCTAAATAATTGGGGCTTCCCGTTTCCTCAGAATTTGAGCCTAGTTAGTCCCCTAGGAAAATTTAATTAGAATGTCAGGCTTTTCTCATTCAATTAAACTTCCTACGTCCGATTACATGTTTTCCTAGGCCGATTTAATTCCTATGGATGTTCGGCATTCAATTTCAATCAGAAAACATTAGATCAGGGCAATTTAGACCGTAACAGGGGTTTCGAAAGGTGAAATTCTGATTCTAGACTGTTTCTGGATTCTTCAACGACGGTGTATAGCAAAGCATGACAGAACACGGTGGAGAGATGTGGCTAAGGTCAAAAATTACACCAGCGTGTAGCCCGCAAGATGAGGAGGCCAGATCTGGGGTTATTTTAGCGATTCACGGCTGTTTAGGTGGCATTTTCTGACGAAGAAGAATGACGCACGGCGGACTATTTCCTCCTCGTTCAGGGCACGTGGTGGCGGTGTTTGACGGCTAGGAGCTGTCGGAGGAAGCTGGCAGCTCAGCCGTCCCAATGGTGGGGGTGATGTCTTTGGACGATGTCAGACGGTAGAGATCACGGCGGGAGGAGAAAACACGTGACAGAGGGAAAAGTGGCATTTTTTGACGGCTATGGCATTCGTCGTTAACCGAGGGTGGTGGCAGAAGGTTCAAGGTGTCGAGTTGCACCGGTGGTTGGGTCAGGTGGCGGCATAGGGTGACGTTTTTAGCCGTGCAGGGTGGTGAGTGTGGAGGAGAGAGAAGAGAGAGAAAGGAAAGGGAAAATGAGAGGGAAAATAGAGTTTTTGAAAGTTTAAAGCATCCAAGGGTAATTCGGTCTTTTTTCACTTCACCTCGGGGAAATTTTTGGATGTCTTCTCTAATTTGGATAAGGGCACAAATTCTCGTGAAAATAATTGGCCTCTATTTAAGGAATTGAAGTCCAATACATTTTCTGTCAATTTCCTATCGTCGGGCTGTGTTTTCCTTCATCGTATCGGATTTTGACTCTAAAAAATTTCCAGATTTCAACCGTAGACTCAAAAAATTATGCCAGATTCAATTTTAATAAAATAATGATTAAATTTGCCCAATTTAATTATTTCAAAAATTCCAGTTTATTACATCCAATTCTGCAAAGGTGAACAAAACAGCCAGAGCAAGAAGTCACAGATGAACGAAATAAGCAGAGCATCAAACTAAGAGGACACCCATCGCATTTGAGGAGTTTACATTGGAGCTGAGGTAGCACTGTCATTGTTCGTCGTCGCTGTGTAACACCCCATCAATTAATTAACCTAAATTAATGGTGTCATTTAATTAATTGCTTGCTTGCTAATCAATTTAAGGAATTAGCTTAAGGAAGGAAAAATTCTACTTGCATAATTAAAGGGGCCCAAAATAGTTATATTGAAGGTAAGCTTGCACAAAATTAAAGTACTTGATTTAAATTTTTATCCTTTCATTAGGCTAGCCAAATTGCCAAAGAAAAGAGAGAATTTAAGCTAAATGTATATACATATAGATAACCTCATGGCAAGCACAATCACAAGTGAGGGAAGGTGGCGTGAAGTAGGCTAAAAGGGAGTGCAGAATTTTTATTTTAATTATTGTAATAAGAAGCTCAAGAAGGGAAGAAGGATGCAACAAAAAAAAAAAGGGAATACCAAGGTTGCTTGTGGAAGTTAGTTGCTTGTAAGAGTGGATAAATCCAAACTTGCAAGGAAGGGAAATACAAAGAGTGCAAGCAAAGGCAAAGTGTGCAAAATATATATACATATATTTTATAAAAAGAGAGTGTAGAATTTTAGTCCAAAAAAAAAGGGGAGAAGGAGTTGAGAGATTGACTTTCCATAAACACAACAAACCTCACGTGAAAGAGAGACCAAGGAAGAAAAGCAAAGAAACAAGGAATAGAAGGAGACCAAGGAGGGGGCCAAGATCATTTCTTTTTTAGCTCACCATAAAGGTAAGTTAGCAATTTTTTTTTTATTTTGGTTCCATAAGTTGGTATATGTATTCCACAATGTTGCTTTCATGGAGCTAGAATAATCCTTTCCATTCTTGATTTAGGATGTGGTTTGATATAATATGCATGATAAACTTAGGAGTTGGCTATGTTGAATAAGATTCATAATGTGTTAGCCCTTTATGTTTGCGAAATAAACACAAATAAAGATGAAGTAAGATGTATGAAGTTAGCATTGGGAATTTTATTGCCATAAACACAAATAATTCATGATGAATACTATTATGAGGAATGAAATTGTGAGGGTTTAAGGTGAATAAAGATTATGGTTAAAAGGGATATTCTCATGGGAATTACTAAACTTTTAGAAGGAAATTATAGGAGATATAAATTCTAAGAGTAGACAATTTTGTAGTCATTATTAATATTTTGAAGGGAATTCTATGTAATAATAAATTCTAAGAAAAAGTAGAAAATATTGTAGTCATTATTTGTAATTGAAAGGAATTTTATGTAATAATAAATTTTAAGAAGAAGTAGAAAATATTGTAGTCATTATTTATAATTTGGAGGGAATTTTATGTAAAGATAAATGCTAAGAAAAGTAGAAAAATTTTGTAGTCATTATTAATATTTGTAAGGAAATTCTATGTAATGATAAATTCTAAGAAAAAGTAGAAAATATTGTAGTCATTATTTATAATTGAAAGGAATTTTATGTAATAATAAATTCTAAGAAGAAGTAGAAAATATTGTAGTCATTATTTATAATTTGAAAGGAATTTTATGTAATAATAAATTCTAAGAAGAAGTAAAAAATATTGTAGTCATTATTTATAATTTGGAGGGAATTTTATGTAAAGATAAATTCGAAGAAAAAGTAGAAAATAATTTGAAAGGAATTTTATGTAATAATAAATTCTAAGAAGAAGTAGAAAATATTGTAGTCATTATTTATAATTTGGAGGGAATTTTATGTAAAGATAAATGCTAAGAAAAAGTAGAAATTTTTGTAGTCATTATTGATATTTTGAAGGAAATTTTATGTAATGATAAATTCTAAGGAAAAGTAGAGAATTATTGTAGTCATTAATAATAATTTTGGAGGGAAATTTATGGGAGAAACAATAGGAAATATTATTTCCTTTAATAATAGAAATTTAGGTAAAAATGAATAGGAAATATAATGTCCTTTAATAATAATTTTTGGAAAGAAGTTTATGTAAGAATAAATAGAAATTATTGTCTATTAATAATATTTTTAGGAAGGAATCTATATGAGGATAAGTCCTAAGAAAAGTATACAACAGTATGTCCATAGGTAATATTTTAAGAAGGAACTTAGATATAATTTCCCAGAAAAAAATGAACAATATGGAACTTTCGAATTTATTCAAAAGTTTCGAGGAAATATAACCTCTCCCTGGATAACAAAAAGGGGGATGTAGGGTGACACCGCGCCACGCGGGGTCCTGAGTGCATACTAGCAACCTAGCTAGGCATGGTCGAAGGTGCTCCATGCCCAGGACCTAGTGTTTGGTATCACGCTAAACACGTGACCGAGTGTTCACGCATTACGAGGTGTAGCCAAAGGTGCTCCATACCCGTGATCTAGTATCCTGATGATTTTATGTATGTGGCTGAGTGCCCACGATTTACGATGTGTGGCCAAAGATGCCCCACACGGGTGGCATAGCAAGGTGTGGCCAAAGGTACACCATGCCCATGACCTAGTGTCCTCGATTACACTATATACGTGGCCAAGTGTCCACGAATTACGAGGTGTAGCCGAAGGTGCTCCACACGGGTGACTTAGGGAGGTGTGGCCGAAGGTGCTCCACCCCTGTGATCTAGTGTTCACACAACATGTATGTACATTCTGATAACTTCGTAATAATAAACCGGTATGCATAAGAGAACACTGGTCAGGTGCAAAAGATCTATAACTGTTGCTAACTACTAAATTTATCGTGCAATAATTGCCTATTTATAGTTATGTATTTTACTCCTAAATCAAGGATGTAGGTTGAACGTTTTTGGTGTCTGTACCCTGGTACATATTAGTTTCTTTTAAACTATGAATTGCTAAGCTACTGGGAAACCTATGTTTCTCATCTATGTGCTAATATGTATCAGATACGGACGCGTAGCAAGGACGCGTGGTGGCAGTACCTTTTGATTAAGAAAGGTTTTTGTAACCCCTATTTTTGGGTCCTAGATATACTCGAATTAGAATAGGACAGCTAATTTGATTGTATATACGAGTGGTTCTAGGGATACTGGGGAAAACGGATATGTGAAGAATCAGTCCATCACTATTTTGTGCAAAAGTCTGAGTGGCAGGCCTGTTGTCTCCTGACTTTCGTGGGACAGGTACTTCATATATTTGGGGACAAGTACATCAGTATGTAATGATTATTATCAGACTTGTATTATTGGATTCATATGAAAGATTTTATTTTCATCATGTAGCGTAGAATTTCATTATTTTGCTGTGCATGTAAGTTTTATTTTTATCTGAGCAAAAGATCCCGAACCTAATTCGTTTAACGTAACTTGAATGGTCTAACGGCTCAGACAATAATTAAAAGGATAAGAATAATGTACCGAACCTATCTATGGATATCAGACTGAACAACAAGACTAGATAGGGGCGTTTCACACTGCACCATCTTGCGTGTAATGCCCCTATCTAGTATTACAATTCCTCCGATGTAACCAGATAGGTTCGGTACATTATTCTTATCATTTCATTTAATTAATGTCTGAGCAGTTATACCTTTAAATTTTATTAAGCGGATTAGGTTCGGGATCTTTTGCTCAGATTAAAAACTTATATGCATAGCAAAATAAAAGAAATACTAAACTAAACAGCGAAAATTAAAATCTTTATGCTATTTAATTAAATACATGTCTAACAATCAATTACAGTTCCATAAACATGTACCAGGATATATGAAGTATTCGTCCATAGGAGGTCAGGAGACAACAATCCTGTCACTCAGACCCCTTTACAAATCACTAAGCTGGACCGGTCCTTCACATATCCCTTCCCTGGTTCTTTCCCAATTATATCTCAGGTCTACTGCCACAAGAATAATCCTAGCTCTAAACTAAGTATGTCTAGACTAAGACCCAAAAATATAGGGTTACAAAAATTTTCTCTGACCTAAAAAGAACTTGATCTCCTGACCCGGCTATGTGTCTGCATCTGATACATATTAGCATATGATAAGAAACACAAGTTTCCCAGTAGCTTAACAATTCGGTTTTTTAAGCAACCAATATGTATCAGGGTGCAAGCACCAAAATATTTAATTCTACATTCTTAAAAATAAAATAAAATATAGCATAATTCATAAAGATAATTGGCAAGCAATGTATATGATTAATTTAAATGCCAGTGCAATCAAATACTATTTCTTTCAAATAAAAATCAGGCATGTTATAAGAACGCATTTTCATACAGTTATCAAATCCATTTTATGCTTATCATTCTTGATTTACTTTTATTCATTGGTTATACACACTTGGGCACCATGGACACTTGGTTACCTTTTGAAGTTCTTTGTGCACACTTAAGCACATGTGGACACTTGGCTACTTTAAAACTCTTTGTGCACACTTGGGAACATGTGGACACTTGGCCACCTTAAAATTTTCTTTGTGCACACTTGTGCACATGTGGACACTTGGCCACCTTTAAAATTCTTTATCAATTATTAAGGGAAATTTTCTTTTTCTTGAAAATCATTACTATTGTACATCCCTCTTGCAAATTTTTAATATTTCAAGAATAAATTCCTTATTTATTGGAATAGATTCTAACGTATATTTCTCATGAAAATTTTAATATTTCGAGAATAAATTCCTTACTTATTGGAAATAAATTCTAATATACTTTCCTCATGAAATTTTTAATCTTTCAAGAATAAATTCCTTCTTTATTGGAAATAAATTCTAATATATATTCCTCATGGAAAATTTCAATATTTCCAAAGATAATTTCTCCTTCCTTAGAAATAACTTCTATGTATATCTCTTATGAAAGATTTCATAATTAAAGAATAATTTCTCCTCTCTTAGAAATAATTTCTAAGGTATATTCCTTATGAAAATTTTCATATTTAAGGAATAATTTCTCCTATCTTGGGCATTTATTTCTAAGGTACATCTCTTATAAAATCCTCTTTGAAAAATATTTCCTTTTCTTGCATTAATAATAATAATATTCTCTGTTATGACTTTCAAAATAAATTCCCATATTTTGAATCAATATCATGGTGCATAGCTTATCATTTCCAAGCATAAATTTTATGGACTTGGCCTAGGAATATTGGTTAAATTCACAAATCAATTTCTTCTTTCATTCCTTACTAACACCCTAAAATGGTGGGATTTCTCTCCTTTATTGTCATCATGAAATAGTATCATCTAACCATAATTCTTTACTAACACAAGATGCATGCCATCTCATCCACCCATATTCAAACTAACCACACATGCTTAGCCAACATACACACATATTATCAAGAATGTAGAGCCAACTTAAGTTCCATGGAAAGCTTGAATATAAACATGGGATTTGCATAAACTAGAACATGGAAAAAAAGTTTAAATTGTTAACCTACCTCTAGTGATGCCAAAGGATTAAGTGATATTGACTCTTCCTTTATCTTTTCCTTGCTCCTTTGTTTCCTTTCTTGATTAACTTCCCTTTTGATGTCTTCCCTTCTTCTTCTTCTTCTTTAAACTCATGTCCTCCCTCTCTCTACTCTCTTTCTTTCTTCTATTTTTTTCCTTTTTCTCTCTTTTCACGTGTGGGTGTGTTGCATGCATAAGACAAAATGAACTCTTAACTCCCTTTTGTTTTCTTTTCCTTCACGTGTGCATGCCTCTTTCTCCTAAAATAAAATTCCCTCATGCCATTATGTCTTTCTCTTCCTCCCCTTCATGTGTGTTGCATGTATTCCAAAGTGTAGCCCTTACATGTACTTCCCTTGGCTTAGGTAGTATGTACATGCATTTTTCCACAAAAAATTTCTTTTCTCATGAGACTTAGTTTAGCCCTTTGCCTTGCAACTTTGGTTTAACTCATTGAACAAGTTAGTGGAAAAAGAAAATCCTAAATACTCTTTTATCTTTCCTAAACTCTTCACTCTCCCGTCTCTTTTCCCACTTGTTCACGTAAGGAAGGAAGGGAAGGATCATAGGCCATTCCTTCCCAAAATTAACTCTGCACTTGTCCCTCTTCTCTTTTTTTTTTCTTTCCACATGAATTCCTTGTCATGTGGGTGTGAGTGTGTGTGCATATAAAATTCTCAATTCCCTCTTTCTCTTGTCCTTAGGCTTGTCGGGGTGCAAAAAATTCTGCACCTTTTCCCTTTTTATTTTTATAATGTGTGGGGCTTCCTTGTTACACACACAAGCTCATTTCCTTCCACAAAATTCTGTACTAAGTGTACTTGCTAGTACACCTTCCTTTGCTTGCAAGTTACTTCATCTTTTTGGTTACTCCACCTTCACCTACACTCTCCTTCCTCACCCACTTTTGGTGTTTTCTCCTAAAGTCATGCTGCACTCTTCTTTTTTTTTCCCAATTCCTAATCTTCATTCTGCCATTAAAGGGAAAAGGATGCTGCATCCTTTTATTTGGCTAATTCCCTTTTTGTTTGCTTGCAATTAGTCTTCCTTGCCATGTATATTTAAAAATTCTGCACATATTTGGTTACTTGTTGCATGCATATCTATATCTATATATAATTAATTAATTCTCATACTTCTTCTTATTGTCCCTTGGTCTCATGCAAGATACCTATGCTAGTATCGTTTCTTCCTTGTTCACGTGTGCAAGCTTTCTTAAAGTCTAGCTATGTGCATATATTTGTTGCACTCTCCTTTCTTTTTCTAACTTTTCACGTGTACCTTTCATGCATAAGAAGGATATTGTAACGACCCCCTAATACGTCATACGCGATGCTTATCTGATTAGCGGAAGCATATGGGTTATTCTACATAGTTATTCCCTATGTGGGAACGTCAGGGGATCGCTACTGGTTGAGCGTAACCCAAATAGACTTTCCGTTGTCCATTCGGATTCTGTTCAACCCCAATTCATACGCAGCTAACTAATTATACATACATGCATCATAAATTTCTCTGGAATGAAATCTAAGGCTCATATACACGTCGCGTCATACATTCATACACATTTCAATTCAAATCCATAAGTTTACTAGAAATTCTCGAAAATCCGAAGTTTCCTCTGTAATTCGATCATATCCCAAATACAGAATCACCTGTTTAAACATCAACAGCTAGTCCAACAACAGTAATAAACATAACTGACATAAATCCATACACAGCAACATTAATTCATCACTACAATCCATGTATAAAAATAATCTCGTTTAAAAGCTTCCTGTACGAGGAATACTTAACGGCCGTCCCATACCGGCTATCAAGTATCCAACCCTAAGTAAATCTGTCCTAAAGGCATCCAAACTCGATAAACAAGGTGTCTAACATGCAATTAGGATTTTCAGCACACAGGCATGCAATTTATCCCATCAAAAGCAGCATGCAAATCCATACAAGTCATCTAAATTATTCAGGTATTCACTAAATCAATTCTAAGGTTCGGGAAGTGTAAATTATCCTACCTGGTCTCCGAATGCTCTAAATCACTTCAGAATTCCATGAAGTCTCAGTTTCTGAGCCTGATTAATTTCCTAGACATCAAATTAAACATTTAGGCTCGTCACGTCATCCAATTTTCAATCCTAAATCCAGTTACGCTAATACCTAGGTCAATTTATTGTCCATTTACGTTCGGCAGCCATTTCAGTCATATACCATTAGTTTTTGGGAAAACAGACCTTACCACTGTGCTCGGACGATGGAATTCTACGTCACGGTGGTCTCGATTTCTCGGGATGCACGTCCAGAAGCTCCGGCATGGCGGCACACGGCGGCGCACGATGGTGCACGGCGGCGCATGGCCGAGAGGTGCAGTTTACCTCGAAAATCACACCACGGTGAAGCCTGCAAGCCCAGGAGTCCGAATACGGTGGTGGCACGGCGGTTCACGGCCGTTTGGGCGGTGTTTTCCGGCCACGAACTTTCTCGCACGACAGACGACGTTTTGCCTCGATCCGGGCGCGTCCGGCCTCCTTTCGACGGTGCCGAGCTACTGGAGGAAGCTGGCAGCTCAGGCTACACGGTGGTGGGGGCGGTGAGGGTCAACGGCGACAGACGACTGCGATTCGAGCTGGAGAAATTTCGCGAGATTGAGGGGAAAAACAACATTTTTTCGGCGGCTGTTGGTGGCCGTGGTTGGTTGCTGGAGGTTGTGGGCAGTGAGGGCTATCGGTTGGTACCCTTGGTGGCGGCCCACGGTGGCTGTGGCGGTCGTTCACAGTGGAGGAAGGTGGAGAGAGAAGAGAGAGAGGAGAGAGAGTGAAATGAGATAAATGGAGGGAATTCGCGTAATTTAAAGCCTCCAGGGACAATTCCGAATTTTCCCAGGCCACCCGGGGATGTTTTAGGGTGTCATCATCCTTCCAGACGTCGGCACGCATTTCTATGCAAAAGTTTTGGCCTCTGTTAACGAAATTGATGCACAAAACTTCTTTCGTCTGTTTCTGATTGCCGGATTGTATTTCTTTCTGTTTGATCGTGTTTCTAGCTTCAAACGACCCTCTGTGTCAAGTCATTATCCTCAAAATACGTGCCAGGCTTCGTTTAATGAAAATTAGCTTCAAAAATCAGAATTTATCTTTTAAAATCCTTTAAAACTCTTTCAAATCTTTCCCGTTGTTACAGATATAATTTTCCATTCCCTTCTCTGACGTAGGATGCATGCATGGCACACACATGTATATATATGTTTAAATTTTTGCATCCTATATTGCTTCTCTCTTAGCACTTAGGCTAGGTGGCTAATAGGAGAATTAGAGAATTAAATTAGGCACCTAAATTTTTTGCAAGATTATAATTTAATGTACCCATTTTAAGCCATTAAATTATGTGAGCAAAATTTGTCCCTCTTTAAGTTAATTCATCTAAACATTTAATTTACAGCTAATCATTAAATGACACAAGTAATTCCATTCAATTAATTAAAGAGCATTAATTTAGGCTAATTAAAATTATGGGGTGTTACATTGCACATCTGCCATGCGTCCTGTGAAGGTAAACTACCGAGCTCCCTTTCTTCCTTCTCATCTGTTTCATATAATGTATTTTTTGGATTGGCCAAATGGAATAAAGGGTTGAATCTACCTAGTGTTTGAATTTTAAGTGAACAATTATAGGTGTTTGAATCTAATATGGTGATAGAATTGTTTGATTCTTTACTCTCGTTATTTTGGTTGAACTAGTGACTTGGTTAAGCACTCCATTTTGGTAAAAATCTCTGTTCTAAATAGTTTCTTAGCTGAGAATGATGAGTTAAACACATTCCATGATCAATTTTTAGTGCCCATCTGTATGGAGTGAATTTACGCGTGACTTTTCTCTCATGCCTGAAGATTGGTTGATACCAGGAATAAATTTGCTCATTACTTTTCTCCCCTATTTTCTTTGAAGGAAGAGCTAACTCTAAATAAATAATATATATCTTCTTAGCACTATCAAAATAAATTGATCAAGTAGTTTAAGATTGCTTTTTTTTCATGGTTACACTTAGAGTATTGCTCATGACTAAGTTTAGAATTTATGAATTGGTAGCCACTTCTGCATTCAAATTCTTATGTTCAAGCTATGTTGGTTTGATTTTCTCAATGATTTGAATTGATCTTTTGGTTTCTAGTGATGTCAACTCTAAATTTTACTCTGATATTAGGCTATGCACACTTTTAACTCTGCTCTGTTACATATCGATTAGTAGGTTAAAATACACTTTGACATGTGTTTTTGGTCTAGTTTATTCCTTAATCTCTTATGTGTTGGCTGAGCATACATAAAATGATCGTGGTCTGTTTTGAGAATATTTGGAATTTCTAAAATGAGCTAACTCTATTAAATGAGTGAACTCTAAAAAATGGTTTGATATTCTCTTTGGGGTTTTTGAAAGCTTATTTTAAGGTGTTTAAAATTTTGTTTTAATGATTATGTGTTGTCCAATTCTTGTAAAGCTTCCTTGATGTTTTAAAAGTTTTTCATATGGTGCTTTTGCCACTGTTTTGTTGATCAAATGCTGTCCAACTTTGGTGATTCATGATTCTTGAATTTTGAGGTTATGTTTAAAGTTAATTTAAATGTTGTCCAACTTTGGTGATTCATGATTCTTGCATTTTGGTGCCTTATTTAAAAAATGACTTGTTTATCTTTATCTATTGGTTAACTTATTGGTTATTGAAATGATGCGATACTAACCTAGACACCATCATATAAACACTAGCATAAAAATTATAATTTTGTGTCATTATGCATGCAGGGTGAGGATGTAGTTGACAAGGTAGTGAAGAAAGCAATAAGCAAGCCATGGCTTACAAGAGAGAAATGGATATAATAGCAAAACACAACACACAATAAGATTACAAGAGAGAAATAGAATTAATATGCCTGTCAATATTTTATCAAGCTACAAGAGAGAAATGAGTTTCCTGCAGGACTGTTATACTGTTGTTTTCCTGCAGACTTTGACATGTTGTGTAGCTGTTTTGTAATTTTTCCTTTGTCATTATTATTGAAAGTGTATTGCAATATAATGCAATTTTTGGCCTAATTTGGCCTTTATATGTGGAATTAAAATTGTACTGCAATTTTTGGTCTACTAAAAAAGAGATTTTTTCATTGAATTGCTCAAACATTTACAGCTTTGTGCATAATGACAAACCAAATGCGTCGTTGCTCATTTACAGGGATACAAATGCATCATTACTCACAAACAATCGTGAAATAATAAAATCCAAACTCTTCATAGATTGTCACCGCCACAGTTCAGTTCTCCTACAGAGATTGATCCTTGACGTTGGTCCTTTGTATGTAACACAAAAAGATGATAAGTTACAAAACACTTAACAATAAACAATAAAAATTAAATCAAGACCTTTTAAAATTTTCACCATTAATAATCTCGTAAAACTAAATAGATTTCCTGGATGAACTTGACTTGAAACTCTAATTGTAACAACGGGAAAGATTTGAAAGAGTTTTAAAGGATTTTAAAAGATAAATTTCGATTTTTGAAGCTAATTTCCATCAAACGAAGCCTGGCACAAATTTCAAGGATAATGACTTGACACAGAAGGTCGTTCAAAGCCAGAAACACGATCAAATAGAAAGAAATGCAATTCGGCGATCAGAAACTGACGGAAGGAGTTTCGTGCGTCAATTTCATTGACGGAGGCCAAGACTTTCGCATGGAAATGCGTGCCAATGTCTGGAAGGATGCCGACACTATAAAACATCCTCGGGTGGCCTGGGAAAAGTCAGAATTGTCCCTGGAGGCTTTAAATTACGCGAATTCCCTCCATTTCTCTCATTTCACTCTCTCTCCTCACCACACTCTCTCTCTCTTCTCTCTTTTCTCTCTCCACCTTCCTCCACCGTGATTGGCCACTACAGCCACCGTGGGCCGCCACCAAGGGTACCAACTGACAGCCCTCACTGCCCACAACCTCCAGCAACCAACCACGGCCACCAACGGGCCGAGCCGAAAAATCTTTGTTTCCCCTTTATCGCGCGAAACTTCTCCAGCTCGAATCGCCGCCGTCTGTCGCCATTGACCTTCACCGTCCCCACCACCGTGTAGCCTGAGCTGCCAACTTCCTCCAGTAGCTCGGCGCCATTGAAAGGAGGCCGGACGCGCCCGGATCGAGGAAGAACGCCGTCCGCCATGCGAGAAAGTTTGTGGCCGGAAAACACCGCCCAAACGGCCATGAACCGCCGTTCCACCACCGTATTCGGACTCCTGGGCTTGCGGGCTTCACCGTGGTGTGATTTTCGAGGCAAACCGCACCTCTCCGCCGTGTGCCGCCGTGCGCCACAGTGTGCCACCGTGTGCCGCCGTGCTAGAGCTTCTGGACATGCATTCCGAGAAACCGAGACCACCGTGACATAGAATTCCATCATCCGAGCACAGTGGTAAGGTCCGATTTCCCAAAAAATGATGGCATTTGATTGAAATGATTGCCGAACATAATTAGGCAATTAATTAACCTAGGTAACTGTGTAACCGAGTTTAGGATTGAAAATTTGATGACGTGACGAGCCTAAATGTTTAATTTCATGTCCAGGGAATTAATCAGGCTCAGAAACTGAGACTGTGTGGAATTCTGAAGTGATTTAGAGCATTCGGAGACCAGGTAGGATAATTTACACTTCCCGAACCCTAGAATTGATTTAATGAATACCTAAAATATTTAGATGACTTGCATAGATTTGCGTGCTGCTTTCGATGGGATGAAATTGCATGCCTGTGTTCTGAAAACCCTAATTGCATGTTAGATACCTTGTTTATCGAGTTTAAATGCCTTTAGGGTGGATTTACTTAGGGTTGGGTACTTGATAGCCAGTATGGGACGGCCGTTAAGTATCCCTCGTACAGGAAGCTTTTGACGAAACTATTTTTATCAGATTTGCTTTGTCTTGAGTTAGGGATTACGCGTTAAACCAGGACGACCCTAAGAAAGGTTTAGGGAGTATAAGGGTGGATAACCTACACGGGAAAACGTTGTGATTTAGCTGTAATACCCTAGAACCCTGAGGAATAGCCGACCGAGTGCATGTGAGTTCGAATAGACTGTATGAGGATGAGAATTGGCGTATGTGCACATGCTAGGGGATGCCCTCGATGTTGATTCTCACCCGGTCCTTGAGTGAGTGATTGGTGTTACGGATCACACTCACAATAAAGGCTTGATTCGGGTGATTGGTGTTACGGATCACACCCAACGATGAGAGAGGTATTCTCTCTAGACTACGTGCAATTAGAAGATGATTTAGATTCTGATTCTGGATTTGTAGCCAACGTGGATTGAGATACACAGGGCATGGGATTTCACTTGATTTTTGATGACTGATTTTTAAAGAAATTAATTTTATGATTTCGAATACTTGCCGCGATTTCCATGTGTTTAAACAATTTTGAAAGATAAGGTATTCCACTATTTTCGAACTGATTTCGGGAAGACGATTTCGGTGTTCGCACCGCTGGGTATTCAACTGGTTTTTGAATGATAATTAAATTGTAAATTATTCTACTGGGATTCATATCTCATTAGGTTGTGTACTCAGATGAACAGGGACAGGGGCAGGAGCCCAGACGATAGCCGAGGCTAACTTGAGGATAGACCGGAGGATGATTAGCTTAGGCTTGAATCATTTGTATATATACTTTGATGACGCTGTTATTTATCAGATTCTGTTTCTTATAAATTCTGTATGGATTAGACTGAATGTACCTATAACGTTGCAGATAGTATGCATGGATTTTAGTGATGAATTGATGTTGCTGTGTATGGATTTATGTTGGTTATGCTTATTACTGTTGTTGGGTTTGTTGATTTTTAAACAGGTGATTTCGTATTTGGGATATGATCAAAATACAGAGAAAACTCTGCCGGATTTTCGGTAGAATTTACCGCTGTAAACTTATAGATTTGAATTGAAATGTGTATGAATGTATAATGAAACGTATATGAGTTTTAGATTTCATTCCAGAGAAATTTATGATGAATGTATGTATAGTTAGTTAGCTGCATGTGAATTAGGGTTGAACGAAATCCGAATGGACAACGGAGAGTCTATTTGGGTTACGCTCAACCAGTAGCGATCCCCTGACATTCCCACATAGGGAATAAGCATTTAGAATACCCCATATGCTTCCGCTAATCAGATAAGCATCGTGTATGATGTATTAGGGGGTCGTTACACTAATATCCTGCAAGGAAAGTAAAGAAGCATTAAGGATGTCATTCCATGACTCTGATATAACTCAAATTAATGCACTCACTATGGATTGGTCACTTTGAGAGACTATGATGGTTGGTTTTGACATAAACATTGAAACCTCCTTCTTCAGACATCGATCCTCCACCCAGCTCTTCATTCACCTTTCCTTTTAAGGCTGAACCTCTTCTTGATACCAGTTGGTTGCAATGCCTCAATGGCACTAGGTGGAATAAGATTGTCTTAGAGCTTGTCTGTTCCATGCATTTTCTCCTAGCAAAGTGCCATTACTTTCTTGGTTACTTCGTCCATAGCCAAGCAAACTAGGGAGACTTCCTCGTTGTTACCTGCGACTTCAGATGTTAGCTTGAAAAAATCTTGACAAAGGGATCTTTATTGAAGCCTGCGACCCAATTTTGGGTCTTCCTCGACTTCCTTCCCCTTAATATCATATATATTCCTAGTTCTAGCATCCTTTGTCCACCTCCTCAATATATACATATCAAGAAGCTTTTTGACATCGTTGATATTGAACACTTTCAGAGCATGGCAACACAATATTACAATGCTCTCAAACCACCTACAAGTGTAAGAAGTCAATCTTTCCTGAGGATGAAACAAAACTTTCCACTCTCCTCTATGGTCAACCATGTCAATGACATACTCAATCAATGGCTCACATTCCCTTATTTCTTTTGCACAACAAGCATCCCTTAAGTCAAATTGAATTTGAAACATATTAAAGATGGTAGGCATGTAGATTTTTACAAGTTGCTTCAACATGGGCGAGCTTGGATTATGTAATCTCGGCAACCTTTCTCTTGTTTCAAATTCATATTTCAGCTCATTATATCTCTTGTATTTCACTACTCATTCAAAATGTTTAAAAAATCAAAGAATATCGATGTTCGGATTTAAGCACCTTTTGACATATGCGTTCAAGCTTTTCACTGAGATGCATGCTTTATATGCCTAATGTAAATACTCTCCTCATATACAAGTTGCCCATTTCTCCTTCAAGGAATAAACTGTTCCCATCCATGCATTTTCTTAGACATTATAGCAAGAGCATAACTGACCCCAAATTCTTAATGCCATTTTGCATCAAAGACCATGTGCATAGTCCATGGCAATTATCAAGCAGAACCTCTTGTAGGGCCTTTTCCATTGCTTGATCTTGGTCTGTGAAGATTGTTTGAGGCTTTTTATGATTATGTGCCTCTAAGAACATCTCAAACAACCACTTGAAAGATGTTGCTATCTCGTCGTACAATAATGTTACCCCAAAAATAACTACTCCTCTATAATGATTGAATCCTAAAAACAAAGAAAGTGGTCTATATGCATTGTTCATATGGTATGTCATGTTCAGAGAAACAATCTCACCAAAATAGCCATATTCTAGTAGCATCCTTGCATTAGCCTATTAGGTTCAATTATTTCATAGTTTTACACTCTCTTTTCTTGTTTATTTTGATATTTTTAATTAAGGATTGATATTTTTTAAATAAATTTTGTAATTAGATGTAATTTTGGTAGCTTAGCACATTTTTTTCTTTTATTTTTATCAATGCAAGAAAATAGAGAGTGAGCATGCATAAAATGAATGAATGAATAAATAAATAAATTTGAAATTTGAAAAGCTACAGGGCATGTGAAATGAATCAGGGGCTTGTTCAATTTAATTTAAAATCCCTTTCTTTCAGGTGGATGCTCATGCAGAGGGGGGATTGGCATTCAATTTAATTTTTGAATTCCTTTATTTCAGTTGTGCAAGAGATACACGGAGACGGAGGTGTGTGCAACAAAATAGAGGCATTCTTTCTTTCAAACATTCAGGCGAGAGACGATATGGAGGGAGAAGATTTGAATAAATTTATTGATGAATTGTGTTGTTTCTATTTCGATAAGTGGTTAAATATTTAATATGGCTGAGGTATAATTTTAATTTCATATTGTCTAGACTGTGAGATTAAGGATTGTTCTTAATATTTACATCTATGTTCATTTTAGTTTCTAGTTTCTGATTGAATGTGTTAAGGACACATTGATATATGAATTGCTCGGCCATCAATTTATATATGGTGTTTCTTTTAGTTATTTGAATTTCTTGGATCTGTAATTGTTTAGGGAATTTGATATGAGTAACAAATTATGTAGAATAAGTTATATGTTATACTTATCTTAGGTAATGAAACTAGAAACTGGTATATGTTAAAGCTACATTTCGTTTTAGTATATTTTATAATTTTTATATCTCTTTTGGGTCTTAACATTGTTAATTAGGAGAATTCAAGTACGTTATTTAGATCACCCGATTAATTAGTGCAAATTAATGGACGTTCCTTAATTTGTTATATGAGAAAGAGATTTAACAGTTAGCAAGGTTTAATTGTTAAGTCAAATTTATTATGAAGTATGAGATGATATTAAATCAATGAGTAGTCAGTGATGGTATGGAATTGAATATCCCTTAGCTAGAGTTTACTTAACTGATTTAAATTTCTTTTACAATTATTTCTTTTGCATGGTCATATTTAGTCTTGCATCTTTATTCCCATTAGTTTATTTTAGTTTTATTTTGTATTTTAATTTGAGTTAAATTTCTTTTTACAATCCCCTATTTACTTTTGTTATTGCTTTCCACTAAATTTCTAGTTAATTAAAAGAATTTTAAAATCTCTAGTTCTTGTGGGATCAACCTTGCTCACATTACATGGCCCAAAATATGTTTGTTATCTTTTCCTCTGCATACATCTGATACACATGAAAATAAGAAGAATTGGCTGCTGAATGCTTTTGGAAATAACCCAGTAAACAGCTAACTTCCCTGTACTCTAAACTTTTTTGTCGTTGAGTGCGCAAATAATTTTTCTAATCCAATCTTGTAGATCCAAGATTTACTTGTCGCCCGACATGCTTGCTCATCAATGCAAAACTAGTTCTTTGTTGGGTTCTAGAGTCATCAGCTAGCTTAAGTTCACGTGCTTGGACATCAGACATATGTCGTTGAGATGCTAGCATGTGTGTAGTTTCTGCGAGGTGAAGTACATGATTGTGCTCCTCTATAAATTCATTTACTATCAACTTCTCATTTAAACGACCAAGTATAATTCTAGCTTTGCGATCAGTTCTTGTTTCACATCTTGGATTAATTATTAAATGATCTCTTGTCTTTTTCTCTTATCCCTTCTTTACAACATACAAATCGATAAAACGTTATCGACCTATCCTTTTTACTATTGTTTGTATAATCTTTTCTAACCACAAAACCTAGTTTACCACCATAATTTGACCAAAATTTTCAAGCACGCTCCATGTTATCAAATATCATCTCCACTTTAGGCTTCTAATCAAACTCCATGTTAGTATTTTCCCTATAAGACAGAAAAAAATTTATGATATTCAATTGTAAGTTGTAACTAATATTCATAATGACTAGTAAGTTTAGAACTCATAAAATTATGATCTAAGACAAGAATCTCATATTGCTAATTGGGGAAAGAATTTATGTTATTAAATGTACAAGAAAAAAATGTATGTATACAAGAGCTCCTTAGAAGAAACAGAAATTTTCACATTAAGGACATATAAGATAAGCACTTCCCCGTAATGAGTAAATGGTAAAAACAGCAGTATCAAACAACTTTTTTGTTCTTTTGTTATTAAAATTTAGAAGTTGCTTTTCAAAAATACTATGAAAAATACTACAAAAAATAAACAACATTGTAAACATATGTTCTATATACTACAAAAAATTAACAAAAGTGAGTACTCATAAATACTACAAAAAATAAATTTCTATTCCCATAATGAGTATTGTAGCTTATAAACAACTTCACTCCTTATATAAAGTTAAGGATAATTTTTTTTTCTCAAATAAAACTCAATCTACTTACATGCTTGGAACTACAATGAAAACAAAACATAATATCTATTGCAAACATATATTCTATTGGGACTAAAATGAAAGAAAAATAATAATCCTACTTAGCAAATGTAATTTTCTCCTTCAAACCAAAAGCCACCATACATATTCAAACTTCTTCCGGAAGATGACAACGGTGGCAAGGAAGGCGATGACGCAGAGAACCACCGTAAGAGTCAAAAACTAGATCATGAAAATGCTGCGATGAGGAAAGAAGAAGTCGAAAACCTGTCAAGTCTCAAAAACACTTTAGTTTTGTAGGAGACGAAGGGACGCTGCGATGAGGAAGAAAAGGAAATGCGCAGGAGATATAATCTGCACAAAACGGTGTGTTTGTTTACAAAATGCATCGTTTCTTGACTTTTTTTTTAACCGTTAGAGGGGCAAAATGCACCGTTTTGGTTTAGTGCCAAAATGGTGCATTTCAGTACCTCAAAATGCTTCGTTTCACCAAAAGAAATGGCGTTATTTTAAGGCACTAAAAAAAAAAAAGGGGGCAAGCGTACGATAGAGGGGTGCATGGCAGAGGATCCAAACGCCATTATAGACATGATGGCTATCAGAGATTACAATGGAAGCTGTCACATGATGGAAACGCAAAGATTTTGAACTATAATTCATTATATTGCAAAAAGACATGAAAATGACAAGCATAATTGAATTGTCTAGTGATGAAACACGTTACGCATGCGTGTATATCCTGTCTCCCTCTCAATTATACTAACTATTTTCAATGATGAAAATGAATTGAGCTGTGTCCATTCGTATAATATTTAATAGTTTTGAGTTATATATTTTATTTTTATATATTAAATAAATTTATAATAATAAAATATATATAAAAATAAAATATATGATATAATATTATTAAATGTGAAGTAAATGATATAATTACATAATGGATCTAAGAATTTTTCGTGAGTTGTGTTATTTGTCATTTACATACACCCATCGGTTTTTTACCTCAAAGGGAGCAAAATTATTTGATTGGTTTATTTTTTTATCTTTTATATAATATTAAAATTTTTTTATTTTAAACAGTGAGTCCCAAACTGATATGCATGTTATTAAATATTATTTTAATTTTAATTTTTTGAATCACTTAAATATAAATGTAAATTAGTAAAAAAAATTAGAGAAAAAATTTAAAAAAAATAATGAAGAGAGAATAAGAGATTGAAAAAAAAAAAGATGAAGTGAGAGAAGAAGAAGAAAAAGATTAAAAAAAGTTAATTTAAAATGTTGATCTTCTTTACTTGTGTAATTTTATGATAATTTTTATTCATTAAATAAAAAAATTAAAATTTTATTAATTTAATAAAATGGAAAATTTGAAATAAATATTTTAATTTTTAATTTAATTAACAAAAATTAATCTTAAGCACTTTTTTAATTTTATATCAATTTTTATTAAATAAATTTAAAATATTAAAATATTATTTTACTAAATTAATAAAATAAAATTTTAAATTTTAAAATAAATATTTTAAAAATTGATCTTAAAAATGAGAGAACATTCGAATAAAATGTAAGAAAATTAAAACAAAAGAGATAAATACAGAAAGAAGAAAAAGGAAAAGATACAAAAAAAAGGAGAAAGCATTCCATGTTAGTAAAATGGGGGGAAAATTATACAGTGAGAGAAAATTGGAGAGACAATGAGAGAAAAATATGAAGGGAATTGAAAAGTAGAGAGCTAGAGAAAGAAAAAGAGATTAAAAAAACGTAAAAAGAATTTAATCCAAAAGGTTGACCTTAACTTATTTTTTAATTTTAAGATTAATTTTAATTAAATTAATAAAATAGATAAATTTGAAATAAAAATTTAAAATTTTAATTTAATTTAATTTAATCTTTTAAGTCTAAATATTTATTTTAAATTTTTTCATTTAATTAATTTATTTAATGAAATTTTAATTTTTATTAATTTAATTAATACAAATTGATTATAGAATTAAAAAAAGTTAAGGTCAATCTTTTACATTATTTTTTTCTTTTTTTTTTCTTCTTTTTCTCTCACTTTCTCTTTTCCTCCCACATTTTCTTCTTCAAACTCTCATTTTCTCCATTATTTTGTTCTTATTTTGTAACAACCCCCTTACCATAGCATATAATTTAAGAAGCGTGAAATGCTATGAAAAATTTTTTCTTTAAAAATATGCATCGATCGGGCCCTTTACCGACTGAGTATCATCCAAATAACCATCCCTATTCAGATTTTCTCAACCCCATACTTGCGTAACTTATCTAATACATTAAATCATCATAACAATACAGTCATCACATACTCTGGAATATATATCTAAATTACCATTCGTAATTTCATTTGAGATACTAATTACAGAATATAAAACTTAACTATTTACCATCATAGTACATAAATATCTCCAAATACAAATTTAGTGATCAATAAACACCATTAAGCCATTTACAATTAATACCCTAAGCTACATCATAGCTTCTCGATCTCTTTGAAATTCTACGTAGTAAATATATCTAGTCCTAGGCTAATTCTTGGCGCCATCATGCTCTTGATTTCCTGAACACACAACTTAATGAGATTTTGAATCCCAATAGAGTAATGTATAGATATTTTTATTCGAAACAGCTAAGTGTTTAGCTATACCCCCGTCCGAGTATAAAAAACCTCTCCCCATATTCATTCATTAAATAAAACATGTGAATTGAAGCTTCATTTATCATAAATCAATAAACATGGGAAATATAGTGGCTATTCAAAAATTAGAAGTCAAAATCATTTTCTCAATCAAAGAGTATAAGTGTTTATGAAAACCATCACTTTCAAAATGCCTGCAACCAAATTTTTATATCCATTGCATAACACTCCTACGTTGCTACAAGGATCTCAAACATCTGTATATATATGCATAAAATCGTATAAATAAATTCACAATTCATTGCCTGTTATTTTTCAATCTCATTTTAAGATCATGGGAACCGTCCTTCCAGTGATTGTCACAGGACAGTCCTCCATGTGACTGAGATTGTTGCTATTATGGGGACCGTCCTCCTAGTGATTGTCACAAGACCGTCGTCTATGTGACTGAGAACCTAACATCAAAAAGGGGCGTCCCCCATCATGTGCAAATTACGAGTAGGTCTCATCTCTCTATCCCAACTATAAGGCAATGTTTACATATAGGTGATTAATACTTAGGATCATAGGGCTTTACTCTTAAACCAATCCATTCCCCCATATAGACTCTCCTCTCTTTACTCCTTATAGTCTTTCATAGGGGTGTTTTGTTTTAACGGGCAAATCCTAACATATATAGACCATTTCAGTGTTCAAATGATGAAAGCTTAAAAAGTAGGCCTGAATATGAAATACTTGACAACTGTCCCATACCAGTCATCAAGTATCCATCCCAAGTTTCGTCTGCACTATAAGCATAAAATTCCAATAATCTAATCAAAACTAGCAGCAAAGAATTTTCAAATACATTTCAAACACATGCAGGTTTTTTCTTATACTCATTTAATCCAACACACATTTCCTAGTACATGTTCACAAACATATTCACAGCAATCAATTTACATTAACATTTATTCAAACAAAGGGGAGTGTAGATTATTCTACCTTAACCGTGATTTCTTCTTCTTGAATCACGATTCTTCCCTTCTTTCTTTTGGCTTGATTCCACAAGCCACTTCTATCAATTTTGAAAGTAATGTTACAATTTCCCATGCTAATTCCTTTAAAAAATAATTCTATTGGAATTAAATTCTTAATTCACTTCAAACTTAATAACTCTTAAATTTCTTCTAAGACACTTTTCAAAGGCCAAATAAACTTAATCCAATATAGAATTTCAGAATTACATGGTTTTCTCTTCTTAAATGAGAAGATAACAATCTTTTCAATTTAGTCCCTAAAGCTTTCCTAACTTGAAAATAGCCCTTAAAATCATAAAAAATATTCCAAATTTATATGAAGGCTTCCATGTAACTCAATATCATAGAAAATACCAAAATTTACAGAATTTTAGTTCATTACCCAGACTTTTTAAAAATTACATTTTAGTCCTAATTTTCCAAATAATGATTTTGCATTCCTTTTCCCTTATTTTCTACTTTTGTACATCCATAAGAGTCTCATTGGAATCAAAATTTACAGAAAAGCATTAAATTCCTCAAATTTCAGTCCATATCAAGAATTTCTAAAACTTTCAGTTTAGTCCCTGTAATTTCATATGATGATTTTGTCTCATTTTCCTTCCATTTCCTACTTCTACACAATCATAAGAGTCCTATTGGAGCTAAGAATTACAGGAATGCATCAAATTCTAAAATTATAATTCATACCAAACTTTTTCAAAATTTATAATTTAGTCCTTGTTTTCCAATTTATGATTTTCATCATTCTTCTTCAATCTATCCCTTCAATTCATTCCTAATAGCATCCTAAAGGCTAGAAATTACAGAAAAAGCAATTAATTCAGAGTATTTCAATGTATACCATAAGTTTTGAAAAATTATAGTTTAGTGCCTGAACCTTTCTTGGCATTTTTCGGCAGCTGGCAACGACAGAAGGCTCGGTGAAGCTTGTAGATAGCTTCGCCATCGACCAGAGCACCGAACCCAAGGCTCACTGTCGGCTAAACAGCATGAATGGCGGAGATTGAAACCTTGGTTCTTACTTTGTGATGGAGGGGAAAACGACTGTTTTTGACCATTGTGGTGACAGTCGTCGGCCAGGGATGGAAGCAGACACTCGACGACAACGAGCGGTGTAGGTGGCGCGATCCAATGGTGGCACAGCGCGATGGTTTTGGCAGAAGGATGAGTTTTGCAATTTTAAGAGGAAAGGAAAGGGAGGTCACGCGTGAGGAGAGGGAAATATGGGAGGCAAATAGAGAAATTTGGGTTTTAAAGTTTCTAAGGACATTTTGGTCTTTTTTTACTTTGCCCTAAATAAATTTTGGATGCATTTTCCAACTTAGGCAAGAATTTAGGATGATATGGAAGGGATTTGATAATTTTTAACGTATCATAAGCCTTCCAAAATTATCTACTAAGTTCCTCAAGGCAGATAAAAATTTCTCCATCAAATATTTGTTTATTCCGAAAAATTCTCAAATTTAAACTATGAGCTCAGAAAAATTCACTTAATCACTTCTCAACATTTCAAGCTTTCCAATAAAACTTTTCCTAATTATTTAAGTATATATGGGGCTTATTACATTCTCTCCCCCTTTAAAAGAATTTTGTCCTCAAAATTCATACCTATACACAATTCAGTCCTCGAATTTCTAATGAGTCCATAAAGTATCCTCATGTACTACCTTGCTCGTCAAATGCTAAGGATATTTGACACTCATTGCATAAAAATCCATAAGCCATCTTTATTGGCTATAGGTTCAAATGATATTCACCATACAACTTATCCTAACATTCTAACATTCCGAATAACACTTTCTACCCAATTACTTGCAATGACAGCCCAATGCTCATCCCTAATCAATCTCCTAATTTCCTAAGATTTTCAAAGCACATTTATTAACCATAATCCTCATAATGATTTTATAATATCCTTATTCCTTATTTTTCTCGTATTAACTAAGTAACCATCTTATAAACTAAACCTTATAGCATGTTACACACATTAAAGTCCTTAATTTCAACAATATTTACCGAAAGTATCATATACTTGCTAACTTGTTAACTAAAACCAATATCATTTATAACTTCTTAGAATAATGTCTAATGCGACTTAGCAAAGCACTTCACACTTAAGAAATTTTATGCTAGATTAATGTACAATGTATGAGAACACAGACTTCTCTTATCTGTGCATCCAACTTTTAGAATGAATTTATCATCTCCTATTTACTCCCTAAAATATTGTCAACTTTCAAATATTAATACCATCAAGTCAGAATCAAAGACCCTCAATCCACTTGCTCTTGCATTATTTCAAGCCTTAGAAGTTTACTTCATCCATTCAAAAACAACGACATCAATGTCCCTTTTTTTTTCTTTTCCGTAACTCCTTGTCGTATTGAACCTTGTAACATGATAGTCCTTCTAACTAATTCTTCCTATCGATCCATAATGAGTACTACCTCATCTACATGACTTGGTTCGTTGTCTAATTATTCTTCTTAGAACACAAGATCCCAAAACCCTATTGTTTATTGATTAAAACCAACTTAAAATTCATATGCTCATTTCTATGAGGAAAATATTGCTACAATGTGAATTCCAAGGTTTACTAATGTGGAAAATATCTTATAATTATTCCACCACAACTTAAAGAATATGTCATGTTTGACATACCTTAACTCCTTACCTCTCAAATGTCTTAACAGCTCTAACACCTAAAACCTCTTAAACCAATTTGCATCAATGATTACAACTTCCCTCACTATAATTAATTTAGACCATAGATACGTCTATCTATTTCTTTTAAGCTTACCTGCTTAGATACTCGAATTAAATTCTACTTATAATATTAACTCATAGAATGTGTTCTAAAATTTCTTTCTATACTACTCTCACAATAGTTAGTATTGTTTTACTGCTCAAATAAGTTCAATCCTTTATGCCTTTAACCATACTTTTAACTTTCCAATTCACTGTGGTGATTTGTATTAACCATACTCTCTCAACTTCAGAAGTTTCATTTGTATACTAACCATGCAATATGAACAAAATACTACAGTTATAAGCCTAAGAAACATGGGTAAGGAATTTAATCCAACTTAAGGCTTACAGTGATTCTCAAAGCAATCCCAAAATAAGGATTATATCTATTAATTCCTCTTGTGCACCTAACCTAGTAGTTTATCAAGGCAATTCTAAAGGTCACCATTCCACCATTACACAATACAAAGCCATTGCTTGCTTGCCCATAGTTAGCATACACTATACATTCTCGACACACCCTCTCTCTATCTCCATTTGTTCCTCATGTAAAATAACATAGGAGGCCTAGTTATAATCTCTCTAAAAGTCAGGTCTAACAGTTAAGTAGCCTTATCCGAAATCATATTAACTTTAATATGCCGACTAAATCCTAACTCCTTTAGGAAATTCTTTATCGAGTAATCACTTACCTATAGTTTACTCCAAATCTTTCATTACCTCAACAAGTTTAAATTCCTTTAAGCTTATCCCATTTACTTGTCTCTTGTGGACTTGTTGCCTATACAATTTATCACCACTTTATGATTTTCAATTTCTAGGATTAAAAGACCGCTAATCACTTTCATGCATTCTTCAAACCACAAAACTATTAGAAACTAAATCCCAAGCATACCTTATCCTCTAAGAAAACTCATGTCTAATTCTCATAAAGACATAATATTAGTCAATCACCATCTCCCATACCTCTATAATCCATTTTCTTATACATCCAATTAAAAGAAATTCTCTAGGAATAAGTCATCTTCACTTCCATCCCAAAAGTAATAATAGATTTCTTAATAACAATCAATTCCCTACTAATGGAATAAGATTACGGCCTTTCAGTATCATCTCACAATTATTTGTAAAGAAGGCATATTCCTTATGACTCACTTCTCTATAAAACAGCTATGAAGAAAATCTCCATTAAACATAATTTCATACTTAGGCATGTAAACACTAAATTAAGGTGTTGTTCCTTCTCCACACTTTGGAAGTATACCAAGCATCATTTAAGAATGCAATGATAAACCAATCTATGAGTGTAAGTCTTATTCACCAACTCCTAACAGTTACAAGTAAGTCATTTACCCAAGGAGAGTTCTATTGGTATTTCTTGATCTCCTGGGGTCAAATCCTTCGAAAAGACAATACCAAAGACTACTTCAATCCAAATGATTACCTTTTATCCTATAGGATTGTTCATGAAAGTTCATGTGTAGATATACCTCAGCAGAATGGCGTGGTTGAAAGAAGAATCCGACACCTGTTAGAAGTAGCTCGGCACTTATGTTTACAAACTATCTTCCAAAATGTATTAGGGAGTGGTCATAGTTATCGCCACCTATTTAATAAATTGAATGCTTCCCAAAATCCTCAAATTCACTACTCCTTGCCAGAGGCTATTTAAACACTTCCCATATATCAGAATATTAAGCTTCATCCCTCAAAAGGAGTTTGAATCCACAACTATTGCCTATACCTCCCATTCTAGAAAACTTGAACCCAAAGCTCACAAGTGTGTATTTGTGGGATACACTTCTAAAAAAAGAGGCATAATTGCTATTCTACTATAACTAGAAAAACTTATATCACTGTAGGTGTTACTTTTTTTTTTAGAAGATCAATCTCTTTATCCCAAAACACTCATCTAGGGGGAGATAATTAAAAATGAATGGAATCTGGAAAGTTGGGGCCAATTGTTTCACCAACATACTGAGATTGAACCTAAATATGGCCAAAAAGAGTCAATAGTTACTGGTGTACTCTAGAAGACAAAGACAAGGACTAGATAAGATATAGTACACTACTCCTTTAGTGCCAACTTCTAATCTAAGTCTTCAGGATGATAGGGATATTCCTACCCATATCTTCCATGTCTATTAAAATAGCAAGTTTACTCTTAATATCTCAAATGTATTGATCATAATCCTATATATTCCAAAGTCTAAGAGTTTAAATTCACAAATCCTAAAGCTACAAGCCTGGCCAACTGTGACTTTACCCAAGCTTTCCCCTGAACCAGGCTCTGATACCAAACTATAATGACCCCCTTACCATAGCATGTAATTTAGGAAGCGTGAAATGCTATGAAAAATTTTCTTTCAAAATGTACATCGATTGGGACTGTTACTGGCTGAGTATCATCCAAATAATTGTACCTATTTAGATTTTTTCAACCCCATACCTGCGCAACTTATCTCATGCATTAAATCATCATAACAATACAGTCATCACATACTTTGGAATGTATATCTAAATTATCATTCATAATTTCATTTGAGATACTAATTATAGGATATAAAAGTTAACCATTTACCATCATAGTACATAAATATCTCCAAATACACATTCAGTGATCAATAAACACCATATTATGACCATTAAGCCATTTACAATTAATACCCTAAGCTACATCATAGCTTCTTGATCTCTCTGAAATTCTATGTAGTAAATATATCCAGTCCCAGGCTAATTCCTGGCGCCATCACGCTCTTGATTGCCTGAACACACAACTTAATGAAATTTTGAATCCTAGTAGAGTAATGTATAGATAATTTTATTCAAAATAACTGAGTGTTCAACTATATCCTCGTCCGGATATAGAAAACCTCTCCTCAAATTCATTCATTAAATAAAACATGTGAATTGAAGCTTAATTTATCATAAATCAATAAACGTGAAAAATCTAATGGTTATCCAAAAATTAGAAGTCAAAATCATTTTCTCAATCAAATAGTATAAGTGTTTATGAAAACCATCATTTTCAAAATGCTTGCAGCCAAATTTTCATATCTATTGCATAACCCTCTTACGTTGCTGCAAGGATCTCAAACATTTGTATATATATATGCATAAAATCGTATAAATAAATTCACAATTCATTGCTTGCTATTTTCCAATCTCATTTTAAGATCACGGGGACCATCCTTTTGGTGATTATCACAGGACTGTCCTCCATGTGACTGAGATTGTTGCTATGACGGAGACTGTCCTCCTAGTGATTGTCATAAGACCGTCGTCTATGTGACTGAGAACCTAACATCAAGAAGGGGCGTCCCCCATCATGTGTACATTACGAGTAGGTCTTATCTCTTTATCTCGACTATAAGGCAATGTATACATATAGGTGATTAATACTTAGGATCATAGGGCTTTACTCTTAAACTAATCCATTCCCTTGTATAGACTTTCCTCCCTTTACTCCTTAAAGTCTTTCATAGGGGTGTATTGGTTTAATGGATAAACCCTAACATATATAGACCATTTCAATGTTTAAATGATAAAAGTTTAAAAAGTAGGTCTGAATATGGAATACTTGACAACCATCCCATACCAGTCATCAAGTATCCATCCCAAGTTTCGTCTGCACTATAAACATAAAATTCCAATAGTCCAATCAAAACTAGCAGCAAAGAATTTTCAAATACATTTCAAACACATGCAGGTCTTTTCTTATACTCATCTAATCTAGCACACATTTCCCATTACATATTCACAACAATCAATCCACATTAAACATTTTTTAAAACAAAAGGGAGTGTAGATTATTCTACTTTAACTGTGATTTCTTCTTCTTAAATTAGGATTCTTCCCTTCTTTCTTTTTTCTTGATCCCATAAGCCACTTTTATCAATTTTGAAAGTAACGTTTCAATTTCTCACTCTAATTTCTTTCAAAAATAATTCTATTGGAATTAAATTCTTAATTCACTTCAAATTTAATAACTCTTAAATTTATTCTAAGACACTTTTCGAAGGCTAAATAAACTTAATCCAATACAGAATTTACGAATTACATGGTTTTCTCTTCTTGAATGAAAAGATAAAAACCTTTTCAATTTAGTGCCTAAAACTTTCCTAACTTAAAAATAGCCCTTAAAATCATCAAAAATCTTCCAAATTTATATGAAGGCTTCAATGTAACTTAATATCATAGAAAATACCAAAATTTATAGAATTTCAGTTCATTATCTAGAATTTCTAAAAATTACAGTTTAGTCCTTATTTTCCAAATAATGATTTTGCATTCCTTTTCCCTTATTTTCTACTTTTGTCCATCCATAAGAGTCTCATTGGAATCAAAATTTACAGAAAAGCATCAAATTCCTCAAATTTCAGTCCATATTAAGAATTTCTAAAACTTTCAGTTTAGTCCCTATAGTTCTATATGATGATTTTGTTTCATTTTCCTTCTATTTCCTACTTCTATACAATTATAAGAGTCTTATTAGAGCTAAAGATTACAGGAATGCATCAGATTCTGAAATTCTAATGCATACCAAACTTTTTTAGAATTTACAATTTAGTTCCTATTTTTCAATTTATGATTTTCATCATTCTTCTTCAATCTATCCCTTCAATTCATTCCTAATAGCATCTTAGAGGCTAGAAATTACAGAAAAAGAAATTAATTTAGAGTATTTCAATGTATACCAAAAGTTTTAAAAAATTACAGTTTAGTCCCTGAACCTTTCTTGGCATTTTTTGGCGGCTGGCGGCGACGGGAGGCTTGGCGAAGCTTGCAAACAACTTCACCGTCGACCAGAGCACCGAACCCAAGGCTCAGGGTCGGCTAAATGGTGCAAACAGCGGAGATCAAAACCTTGGTTCTTACTTTGCGATAGAGGGAAAAAATGCAATTTTTAGCCTATATGGTGATTGTTGACGGTCAGGGATGGCAGTAGACGCTCAACGACGACGAGCGGCATAAGTGGCATGGTTCAGTGGTGGCGCAATGCAGTGTTTCTAGCGGAAGGAGGAGTCACGAGATTTTGAAAGGAAAGGAAAGGGAGGTCACTCGGGCGGAGAGGGAAATATGGGAGGAAAATAGAGAAATTTGGGTTTTAAAGTTTCTAAGGAAATTTTAGTCTTTTTTCACTTTGCCCTAGATAAATTTTGGATGCATTTTCCAACTTAGGCAAGAATTTAGGATGATATGGAAGGGATTTGATAATTTTTAACTTATCATAAACCTTCCAAAATTATCTGATAAGTTCCTTAAGGCAGATAAAAATTTTTCTATCAGATATATTTTTATTCCGAAGAATTTTCAAATTTAAACTATGAGTTTAGAAAAATTCACTGAATCACTTCTCAACATTTCAAGCTTTCCAATAAAACTTTTCTTAATTATTTAATTATAAATTAGAGTTATTACATATTTTCTCTCTAATTTTTTATTTCAATAATTTATATTCATAGTTAAGTGGGACTCGGTCTATAGAAAAAATAATATTTTGTTAACACATGTATCAATGTTGACATGCGTGTCAACCGGAGTAGGAATTTTTAAGATTATATTAAAAAAATAACAAATAAATCAACAGATACTACATGATACCCGTGATTTATGTAGAGCAAATAATTTTACTTCTGTATGCACATTATTCTCAAGACATTGAGAATAATATTTTAAAATCAAAATATCCTAAAAAATTATTCAGTATTTTGAGAAGTCAATATAAAATTAGTTCAAATATAGTAGACTATATCACTACTAGTCTTTTCTTAGAATTTTGTATTTCTCCCTTTCCCATATAGTTCCACTAAGCTTAAAATAAAGATTAAATTCTCTTCATTTTTAAATTAAATAGAATTAAAAATAGGCTTAATTATACATGAATATTAATTTATTTGATTAGTCATTCACTTTCAACATAGCATATGTATTTTTTGTTTTCCCGAGACATATTTAACTTGTCCTTTGAGTTTGTATTATTTGAATCATTGGCTTTTGAAATAAATTATATTTCATGACTTTCTTAAAATTAAAAGATGAGCTATAATGACTTATTTCATAACAAAAAATAAATTATAATTTTATTCGTTTTGATCAAACTACAATTATATTTGTTATTTATATAATATAAAAAGCATTAAATATACATTTTATCAATATAAACTAATTATTTTATAAAACATTTAAAAATAAATTAAATTTTGTAATTTTTATTGCATAATAACTAAAATTGAAACAAAAATTTTAATTTATATTTTTAATAATTTATATTTAAATAAAAAATTAATATTATTTTTTAGAAAAGAGAAGAGATGTGTAATTTTTGCATGAAAGAATATAATTTATCTCTTTAAGGAAAAACCATTCTCAGCGATGTAGATGAGTGAGTTTAATTTAATTTTTTTTAATTAAAGAATGGGTGAGTTCTAGTATTTGAGCTTCACAGACACTAAAAGCTCATGGAGTCTCTTGGGATACATAAAAAAGTCAACTTAGGTTCGGTCTTTAGCGAAAGAAATTATTTTTCACATATGACAAAATATATATAGTTTGAATTTTTCTTAAAGAGAAATGATTATATTATGTACTTGATATTATCTTGAATCAGATTGTCTATATAGTAAAAGATACCATCGGTAGAAAACTAAAATAATAATAAAAAAATAATATGAAAAATCATGCATATTTTCTTCTTAATAATTAGAATAAATTAAACTTTCGTTTTTTGAGAAATAAAAAATTTTATTTATTATTTATAATTATATATACATTTAAATAATATAAAAAAATTATTTTTAAAATTAAAAATAAATTAAATTTATGAAAAGACTAAGAAAAACTCAACCTCTTGAAAAATTAAGCTTCTCTTTTCTTTCACTTCCAAAATAAATTTAAAACACAAAAATTAAAAAAAAAATGAATGATTCATTGGGAGATTAAGTTTTTAAAAAAGCTCAACCTCCCCACAATGTTTCCCTCAAATTATTATTTTTAACTCAAAATAAATAATAATTGATGGACCTCCAACAGTTTAGTTAATTAGTGAAGAGTGAGCTTTGAAAGTGCCAGAATGGACGGACCTAACGAGGGACACGGGCCTCTCCTTTGCAGATTTTGGAAGTACTGACGTACGTGGAGCCTCTATAGTCAGTTATGGGCGATCGTTTAAGGTACTGATCGAGCGAGGGCCAATTAGGCGGTGTGATAATCAATTGCCAGTTCAGGCCAAAGCTTAACATATATGTTTGATAATTTTTTTCCATCATTAAAATTATAAATTTTTTTATAATTTTATTTTATTCCATACTTAAAATCATTTATTTTGTTTGTAAAAAGTTAATCAAAAAGGAAAATTAGATGAAAACATATATATATATATTTAAGAGATTTATATCACATTTCATGTTATTCATAGAAATTTTGTCCATATAAAGTTACTTAACGTCTCATAAATGGGGTGTTCGAACTTAAAAGTTCAGAATAATTAAAGTACTATTCATTAGAAAGTTTTTAGTAGAGATTCTAAGAAAATTATAAATAAGATAAGAGAGTTTAAATCTTAACAAATATAATATATTTTTATTAAATTTAGAGATTTAGAAAGTATCAAAAAATATTATACAGAAGTTTATCTATAGATGTATGTTGTCAAAAAGTTTCTTCAAACATCCAATAAGGGTCTAGTTATAGTGGAGAGATAATTGAAACAATTGTACCTAGGCATGAAAAATTTTCACTTTAATCCTACCAAGTCACTCTCTAGGATTATTCCCAAGGAAAGGAGGATAAGATGTTGGATTAATTCTAGAAATTGTTTGAAATAAAAAGAATGAAAGAGGAAGCGTACCAAAATCCATAAAGAATTGAAGAATCAATAAGTCTAGTCTTTTGATTGATTGTATCCAATTTTCTCCTTTGGCAGATGGGAACCACAAGAGAGGTAAAAACTGTATCTGAATGTATTATCTTAGGATACTTCAATCAGGGATCACACCTTTTACATATAAGTATTTATGTGTCAAATTACTAATTTATCCATCATTAATTAGTAATTAATACTTCAAGGATTCTACATATATTATTAGTCTCCAAACATTATTTTATATGATAAAGACCATTAATCAAATTAGAACACTTTATTAGTTTTTAAACTTTATGACACTAATATATATATGATAATTAATCCACAAGACATGTACGTCTATATGTCTTAATGTGTTTATAAATATGTATGTACATAACATGCAATCCAAATTCTAAAAATCTCTCACTTGGATTGTACAACTAAGCATTCATATTATAATTATTTAATTAATTTGACTTAAAAATAAATATGAATTAAATTTTAATTTTACATAAAAAATATATTCTTAAAATCTTAAAAATTTTAAAATAAAAACTAATTTTAAGAAAAAAAATTAAAAATTAAAAATATTTTCATAAATCCTTAATCATCTTCTAACCATGAGTCATGTAATTGTAGTATTTAATTACCTTTTAATGCCATGTAACTTTTTTCTCAAAATTTACGCAACCTACCTATTTTATTAATAAAAGTGAAGGTATTAATTGTTTCAAAATCAAGAATTCTCTATAAATGATCTAATTGATACTAAGATTTCAACAAGATTTCATTATTTTATTATTTTTAATAGGTATACAATCCTATTCGTGTCCACACTATCAAACGTTAAAAATTGACATTATAGAGGCTCGACCACAAGTACAAGGAGTGAGACGAAGTAATTACAAGTTGAGTTCATGTCTACATGAATATGTATTGGTAATTTTTGACATGGTCAAGAGTTAAAATTTGGCATATCCATGTTGTAAAGAACTTGCAAAACAAGAGATTGTCAAAGTCATAAGGAGTCTAGGGGCCCATTTTGTAGATTTTGACGCCCAAGTCAGTATGAGATGGAGAATAGAGAGAATAGATGAGTGATTGTGTATGAAGCATACTTGGGGGGTCCTTATATAGTAGTTTATTATAGATGCAAAATCAAAATTAACACTCTTGGTTAGGTGAAACAAATCACTAGGGACTGGTTAGTTAGGGGAGATCTACCTAAGGCCGATCGTAGCAAAAATACCATAAGTCTCCCAAGTTTATAATTACGAGTGCCTGTGGACTTAAAGGCTTAAGAGTGTGGTTTGCCTAAGGGGTGAAGTTTGGGAGGCAAAAGCCCGCTTTAGTCGTTAGAGGGGCGAATCCCCTTCATTGGTTTAATTTTGGGTAAACTCCTGAATTAGTTTATAAGTCCCCCAGTTAAAATGTGATGTTATTTTGTAGAGGCTAGTACGCTAAGCCTATTTGGCTTAAGGTTATCAAGTGTATTTTGCGAGGGATATGCTAAAATTCACAAAAATTTCATTCATCTATTTAGTATGCTTAAAATCGTTTAGATGAATTTCCTAGCAAGTAGGAGGGATTACCTTATTGGTTTGAGTGTTAACTATTTAGATTGAGCTCAAGTTTGAGCTTAGAATTTTGCAAAATATTTTTATTATTTTTTCTTGTCACCGAATCCAAGTAAGTGAGCTTGGTAATGCATCCAAGGGATTATGTCTTGGATACGTTCGTTCAAGAGGGCTGAAAATCTCATAGAGTAGGCTGAAAATTCTTATAGATGAGTTTCCAAAGTCTGTATTATAGGCTGAAAAGCCAATAGGCATCATAGCCATATTTTGAGAGCCTATCCGGGAGAGCATATTTTGAATATGAACATAAAGGATAAAATCCTCTCTTTAAGAGGTGTACATTTCATGTCAAGGAAAAGCTTGCCCAATATTCACTCTTCACCCTTTTCTTTTCTTTTTTTGGTTTAAGGGGATCAATTGCCCGAATGGGCAAGATGGTTAAATGGTTTGGAATGATCCCTAAGGGTCGATCACCCTTAATAGTGTCGAAAGGCTTTCTAGATGGTGAAGGATTGTCTTTAGATCTGTTAGTGAGGCCTAATAGGGCATGTGATGGAAGCTGGAAAAGCTTTCAAGGCAGGGGGATCGCCAGAAGATCTTTTTGCAAGGTTTCAGGTAACCTTAGCATGTTTAGATTGCCTGGTAGGTCTAGACCACTTAAAGCAGTTAGGTTGTATAGGATAGATAGATTGTAAAACAATTTTGATTGGTTGAGGTAGTAAGATCTCCTTGTAAAGATGGATTTGCTTAAGGTGGTTGGATCACTCAAGGAGGTAAGTTTACTCATGGTAGTTAGGTCACTTGGTGAGGTGAATTACTTAGGGTGTTTAGATCACCCAACGAGGTTGGATTCCTTTGGGCGATTTAATCACCTAGCAAGGAGCATTACTTTGGGGTGGTTGATTGTAACAACCCGATTTTTAAATAAATTAAATTTGATAAAATGAATTTTGATTTTGTTGAAATTGAATTAAGGAAATTTTTCTGAATTTTTAGCTAAAATTTGAGAATTTTTCTAAATTAAATTATATTTGATAGTGAGATTTTAATCTGCCTGAGGAACCTTGCGGATAATTTTGCGAAGCTTGCGATCGTTTGAAAATTTTCAAATCCCTTCTATATTGTCCTAAATTTTGCCTAGATCAGAGAAATGCGTCCGAAACTTAGCTAAGGCAAAAGGAAAAAGACTAAAATGCCCCTAGGGGCCCTAAATATTCAAACCCCTCTCATATTCTCTCATTTCTCCTATTTTTTCCCTCTCATGCAACATTTCTCTCTCTCTCTCTCCTCTCCCGCGCACGTCACCCACGTCCACCACCTTCACCACGCCTGTCCGTCGTCTTGTTGAGTTATGGCCGCCTGTTGCTACCGGAAGGTCCAGTAGCTCACCCTGACGCCATAGCAAGCCATTGCAGTAAACTGACGACCACTGGAAAATGGCCTTTTTTCCTTCCCGTCGCATTTTCAAGGCTAAGTTGTGATCTCTGCCATTTGATGCCATCCGACGACACCGCCACCACCGTTAGGAAGCCTGAGCTGCCAGCTTCCTCCCGCAGCTTCCAGCCAGTGGAACGCCGCTGCCACGCTCCCAGAATAGGGGAAAAATTATCCGCCGTGTGTGACTTTTCGTCGCCAAAAAATGCCATCTAAACAGTCGTGTTTCACCGAAAGAACACTGGATTTGGCCTCCTCGAGTTATGAGCTACATTCTGGTGTATTTTTCGACCCCATCCGCCATCTGTCATCGTGCATCGCCGTGCCAAAACTACTAAAAAATCATAGAAAGTAGATCTCGAACTCCCAGAGTCTCTGGTATAATTTAAAATGCCCTAATTTGATGTTTTCCTATAGATTTTGTGTCGACTATTCCTTGATGATTAAACTGAAGCAAAAGCTTGGCATTTATTGTAGGGAAATAGGAATTAAAAGGAAGTGAGGTGTAGAAGGGGATCAAAGGAAGGCCAAGATAAGCTCTTTCTAGTCATTCTCTAGGTAGTTTGACAATTCTTGAAAATAGCATCCTACGATTTTGTATGCGTATGTCTGTTTTTGCCGGCTTTGATGGGACATTATTGCAAACTTACATTCTTGATATTATTTATGTTCATTGGCTAAAATCATGGAAATAGAGTTAAATTAAATTAGGCAAGTAAAAGTCATAAATAAAGGCAATAAAGATATATTGTACACCAAAAAGGAAAAAAAGAAAGGAAATGCAACTAATATAGAAAAACTTAGATAGGTACACGATTTACGATGTGTGGCCAGAGGTGATCCACACGAGTAACCTAGCGAGGTGTGTCCAAAAGTGCTCTATGCCTATGACCTAGTGTTTGTGATTACGCTACGTACGTGGCCAAGTGACCACAATTTATGATGTGTGGCCAGAGGTGATCCACACGGGCGACTTAGCGAGGTGTGACCGAAGGTGCCCCATGCCCATGAACTAGTGTTCGTGATTATGCTATGTATGTGGCTAAGTGACCACGATTTACGATGTGTAGCTAGAGGTGATCCATATGGGCGACCTAGCGAGGTGTGGTCGACGCTCCATGCCCATGACCTAGTGTTCGCAATTATGCTATGTACATGGCCGAGTGACTATGATTTATGATGTGTGGCCAGAGGTAATCCACACAGGCGACCTAACGAGGTGTTGTCGAAGGTGCTCCATGCCCATGACCTAGTGTTCGCGATTACGCTATGTACGTGGCCGAGTGACTACGATTTACGATGTGTGGCCAAAGGTGCTCCACATGGGTAGCCTAGCGAGGTATGGCTAGAGGTGTTCCATACCTATGAACTAGGGCCCACGGTGATTTCATAAAAGTGGCCTACTGTCCATATAACATCCCAGGCGCTCAATTAACTTAGATTAAAAAATGTAAAAGCTAATACATAATTAAATTGCGTAATGCCGCGATAACATGTATAATTTCATTTAGATATGTTTCATTTGAAAGAGAACATTTGATTCTTATCATGTAATGCTTGCCTGATTTCATGTATCATTAACGTTATGTTTTATTATCAAGAATATAAAATGAAAATGTTTTGGTTCTTGCACCCTAATACATATTAGTTATTTTTAAAACTTAAATTGTTAAACTACTTGAAAACCTGTGTTTCTCACTATTATGCTAATGTGTATCAGATACGGACGCTTAGTAGGGCAGGGAGATAGAAGTTTCTTTTTTGGTCTGAGGAAAACCTTGTAAGCTTTATTTTTGAGTCCTAGTTCAGATTTATTTGGTTTAGAACTAGGGTTATTCTTTTAGGAAGCAGACATAGGATATTTGAAGGATCGGTCCATCTTTGAAATTCTTAAAGGCGTGTGCGTGATAGGATTGTTGTCTCTTGACTTCCTATGGACGGGTACTTAATATATCCTGATACGTGTTTATAGAAATGTAATGGACACTATTGATTATGTATTTAATTGAATTACATGGATGCTTTAATTTCGCTGTGTAGTTAGTATATTTTGATTTATTCTGCTGTGCATGTAAGTTTTAATCTAAGCAAAAGATCCTGAACCTAATCCACTGAAATTAATTTAATGGTATAATTGCTCAGATATTAATTAAATAAAGGATAAAGATAATGTACCGAACACATCTGTTTATATCAGAGTTATCAATAAGACTATATAAGGGCATTACATTAAGTTAGTATCAGAGCACAACTACCTAGGTTAGAAACGGGGTAGATTTCCTTAAGTAAGGGACTAGTTTAGGTTAGTCGGCTGTACCTAGGGAGTTGAATAGCTTGTAATGTGTTTTGAACTTGGGGAATAAAGCATTAGGTTTGGGAAGATGGAAGTTCCTGTTAATGTTATATGTTATCTGCTTAATAATCTGTTATTGAGCCTAATCACCTCGGTAATACTTGTTTTATAGATTGGCAGCATGACACCGACACAGAGAGGTAGACCATGGACCCGAGATACTGTAGTAGATGTGAATGAAATTATGCAGACTATATGAGACATGGCGGATACTATGAGAGCCCAAGCTGCAGTCACAGTCGAGGCGCTCCGCCAAGCCCAGACAGACCAAATTGAGGAGACCCAAACAGGGGTAGAACAAGTGAGGACCCAAGAAGATAGAGGTTGGGCTTATTTCCAGAGAGTTAGGCCTCCCATTTTTTATGGCCTGGCGAATTCAAAGAAGGCCTAAGAGTGGGTTCAAAAGATTGAAGAACTGTTTGAAGTGTTAGGGACCACAGAGCCGCAGAAGGTCACTTTCACCGCCTACCAGATAGAGGGAGAGGCAAAACATTGGTAGAGAGGGACGGAGCAACTGATGAAGGCTTAGGGGACCACGATTACCTAGGAGAGCTTCAGATATGCATTCTTAGAGAAGTACTTCCCCTAGAGCAAGCAGAATGCGAAGGAGGGGGAATTCAAGCAGATCAAGCAAGAAGGCAGGCCTTTCGATGAACATCTAGCCAGGTTCGAAGAGTTGTCCAAGTTTTGTTTGTACCTGAAGTGGAAACCTAACAGAGCATGGAAGGCCATGCACTTAGAGAATAACTTAGACTTGGAGTTGTATCACGTGGTGGCTGCACAAGAGATTATGGACTACCCGACGCTAATAAATAAGTGCAGAATAGCCTCCAGGTCCTTGGCCACACTACAGCAAAAGAAATAGGAGGTTGACTCCCTTAAGAGAAAGGGCCCAGTCGAATTCAGCAGAGGTCATGACAGGAAGTTCCAGAAGAGTCAGATTGGGAAGAAGCCAGTGGGCCCTCCAACACTCCAGCGCGACTGTTCAAAGTGTGGAAAGAATCACAGAGATAGGCCATGTCTGATGGGGAAGAATGTGTGTTACAGATGTGGAAAGCCAAGACACATCGCCCGAAACTACCCGACCCTGAGGAAGCCAGAGGAACCTGCTAGACCTCTTACCAAGGGAAGGGTATATACCTTAAAGGGGAAGGAGGTGGCCCAGTCTGAAGATTGGATGAAAGGTATGTGATTTATTAACGATATTCCTTTAATTGTATTGTATGATTTTGGTGCCACCTATTCCTTTATTTCAATATACTATGTTCACAACTTGAAATTACCCACAACCACCTTACCTTATGAACTTTCCATAGTTATACCCACCAATGAACATGTGTTTACGTCCTTAATTTGTTTAAACTGTTCCATTGTAATTGCAAACAAAACCTTTATGGTAGACCTTATCTGTTTACCCATGGTCGACCTAGATGTCATCCTTGGTATGGACTGGCTCTCTTCAAACAATGTTATCTTGGACTGCTTAGCTAAGTTTGTGACTTTCATAGACACTAGGCCAATAAATGTGGGGATAGAGAGGAAAAACCAAAGGATGGGTTTCTTATGTTCCTCAGAGGTAGAAAGTCATCAGAAGTTAGAAACCATACCTATGGTTAAGGATTTCCCTGATATGTTTCTGAAAGACATTACCAGTCTCCCACCAGAAAGAGAAATAGAGTTTTCCATAGACCTAGTTCTTGGGGCAGGGCCAATTTCTATAGCACCCTATAGGATGTCTCCAATGGAGTTAAGGAGTTGAAGGAGCAGATAGAGGACCTTTTAGAAAAATAATTTATTAGACCTAGTGTGTCATCGTGAGGAGCTCTTGTGTTGTTTGTTAAGAAGAAGGATGGGAGTATGAGTATGTGCATAGACTATAGGCAGTTGAATAAGGTAACAATAAAGAATAAGTATCCTCTCCCTAGGATCGATGACCTATTAGACCAACTGAGAGGGGACACTATCTTTTCCAAGATTGATCTGAAGTTGGAGTATCATCAGATCAGGGTTAGGAAAGAGGACATACCTAAGACCACCTTTAGGACTAGGTATGGGCACTTTGAATTCCTTGTAATACCCTTTAAACTGACAAATGCCCCATCTATTTTCATGCATTACATGAACCGCATCTTTAGACCCTACCTCGATCAGTTCGTAGTGGTGTTCATCGATGACATATTAGTGTATTCTATGGATAGATGGGAGCATGAGCAGCATCTAAGAACGGTGCTGCAAATACTTAGGGAGAAGCAACTATACTCCAAGCTAGAAAAGTGTGAGTTTTTGTTGTAAGAAGTCAAATTCCTAGGGCATGTAATCTCTGATAAGGGAGTGCCTATAGACCCTAGTAAGATCAAGACCGTAATAAATTGGGAAAGACCTACTATGGTGACCGAAATCAGGAGTTTTCTGGGATTAGCATGGTACTATAGGAGATGCATTTAAGGGTTTTCACAAATAGCGATGCTAATGACCAAGTTGACCCAAAAGGATGTTCCATTTTTATGGGGCACAAAGTGTGAATAAAGCTTCCAAACCCTGAAGGAGAAGTTGACCACTACAGCTGTGCTAGTTATCCCTGACCCTTTAGAGAAGTTTGGGTTGTATTGTGATGCATCAAAGAAAGGGTTGGGATGTGTACTGATGCAAGGAGGACGAGTAGTGGCCTATGCTTCTAGGCAGCTAAGGCTGCATGAGAGAAACTACCCTACCCATGACTTAGAGTTAGTGGCTATAGTGTTTGTCTTAAAGATTTGGAGACATTACCTCTATAGGTTTAGATTCGAGGTATTTAGTGACCATAAAAGTCTCAAATACCTCTTCGACCAAAAAGAATTGAATATGAGACAAAGGAGGTAGATGAAATTCATTAAGGACTTTAATTTTGAGTTAAAGTACCATCCGGGTAAGACAAATATTGTAGCTAATGCACTAAGTAGGAAGTCTCTCCACGTAGCTTTTCTAATGGTGAGTGAGATGAACCTGATAGAGAAATTTAGGAACATGAGGTTGTCCACCTTGGTGTTACCAAATAAGATCTATCTGAGTGAGTTAAGGATTGAGAACACCTTTAAGGCCCAAATCTTATAAACCTAGAAGGAGGACGAATTCCTAGAATCCCTAAAGGATTCGAAGGAGTTCACAAGGGAGGCCGATGGGATGGTAACTTTCTAGGGTAGAATGTATGTCCCTAAGATAGGAGGACTAAGGGATAAGATTTTAGAGGAAGCTCACCAAAGTAAGTACACTGTCCATCCTGGAGCCACCAAGATGTATCAAGACTTGAAGGGTAAGTTCTAGTGGCCAGGAATGAAGAAGAATATAGCGGAGCATGTAGCTAGGTGCCTAGTATGTTAGCAGGTAAAGATTGAACATCAAAAGCCTGCTGGGTTATTACAACCCTTGGACATTCCTGAGTGGAAGTGGGACAAGATTTCTATGGACTTTGTGGTAGGACTGCCTAGAACCCAATCAAGGAATAATGCTATCTGGGTTATAATGGATAGGTTAACTAAGTCCACTCACTTTCTCCCTATTAGGATTAACTACTCCATGGATAGACTAACACAGTTATATATTCAGGAGATAGTAAGACTTCATAGGGTACCCATTAGCATTGTCTCGGATAGGGATCCCAGGTTCACCTCTAGGTTTTGGAGAGCCCTGCAAGAAGCCTTTGGAACCAGGCTAAATTTTAATACAGCCTATCATCCTCAAACTGATGGACAAACAGAGAGAACCATTCAAACGTTAGAGGATATGCTTAGGGCTTGTGCCTTAGAGTACTGGGGAAACTGGGAAAAGAGTCTGCCGCTGATTGAGTTTTCTTACAATAACAACTTTCACTCTAGTATAGGTATGGCTCCCTATGAGGCCCTGTATGGGAGGAAATGTAGGTCGCCATTATGTTGGTATGAGGTGGGTGAGAGGCAGTTGTTAGGTCCCGAATTAGTACAATAGACCACTGATCAGAGAAAAGTTGGCAAAAGCTCAGGACAGGCAAAAGAACTATGCTGACAGGAGGAGAAGGCCCCTAGAATTCGAGGAAGGAAGCCATGTTGTTCTGAAAGTGTCCTCGACTACTAGGATTGGTAGAGCTATGAAGTCTAGAAAGCTAAGTCCTAAATACATTAGACCTTTTCAAATATTAAAGAGAGTGGGTCCATTAGCATACTAAATAGCCTTACCCCCACACCTGTCCAACCTTCACAATGTTTTCCATGTCTCCCAGCTTCGAAAGTACATACCAAATCCCTCCCATATACTTGATTCCAGTACTCTACAATTATAGGAAAATTTGACTTATCAGTCAAGACCTATTCAAATCATCGGTACTAAGGTCAAGACCCTAAGGAATAAGGCTATTCCTCTGGTAAAGGTCTTGTGGGACCCGACAGCACCACAGGAGGCTACCTGGGAATGGAAGGAGGACATGCGCAAGAGCTATCTAGAATTATTCTCATGAGGTATGTGTAAATTTTGAGGATGAAATTATTTTAAGTGGGGGAGAATGTAACAACCCAATTTTTAAATAAAATAAATTTGGTAAAATGAATTTCGATTTTGTTGAAATTGAATTAAGGAAACTTTTCTGAATTTTTAGCTAAAATTTGAGAATTTTTCTAAATTAAATTATATCTGATAGTGAGATTTTGATATGCTTGAGGAACCTTGCGAATAATTTCGTGAAGCTTGCGATCGTTTGAAAATTTCCAAATCCCTTCTATATCGTCCTAAATTTTGCCTAGATCAGAGAAATGCGTTCGAAACTTAGCTAAGGCAAAAGGGAAAAAGACTAAAATGCCCCTAGGGGCCCTAAATATTCAAACCCCTCTCATTTTCTCTCATTTCTCCCATTTTTTTCCCTCTCATGCAATATTTCTCTCTCTCTCTCTCCTCTCCCACGCACATCACCCATGTCCACCACCTTCACCATGCCTGTCTGTCGTCCGACCGAGTTACGGTCGCCTGTTGTTGCCGGAAGGTCCAGTAGCTCAGCCCGATGCAATAGCAAGCCACTGCAGCGACCGACGACTGCCACAACCACCAAAAAATGGCCTTTTTTCCTTCCCATTACATTTTCAAGTCCAAGTCGTGATCTCCGCCGTCCGACGCCGTTCGATGACATCGCTGCCACTGTTAGGAAGCCTGAGCTGCCAGCTTCCTCTAATAGCTTCCAGCTGGTAGAACGCCGCCGCCATGGGCCCAAAACAGGGTTAAAACCATTCGCTGTGTGTCACTTTTTGTCGCCAGAAAATGTCATCTAAACGGTCGTGTTTCACCAAACGACACCAGATCTGGCCTCCTCGAGTTGCGGGCTACATTCTGGTGTATTTTTTAACCACAGCCGGCATTCGCTGCCATGCACTGCCATGCGTCATCACCGAAACTACTAGAAAATCACAGAAAGTAGATCTCGAGCTCCCAGAGCCTCTGGTATAATTTAAAATTCCCTAATTTGATGTTTTCCTGTAGATTTTATACTGACTGTTCCTTGATGATTGAACCAAAGAGAAAATTTGGCATTTATTATAGGGAAATAAGAATTAAAAGGAAGCGAGGTGTATAAGGGGATCAAAGGAAGGCCAAGATCAACTCTTTCTAGTCATTCTCCAGGTAGTTTGACAATTCTTGAAAATAGCGTCCTACGATTTCGTATGTGTATGTTTGTTTTTGCCTACTTTGATGGGACATTATTGCAAACTTACATTCTTGATATTATTTATGTTCGCTGGCCAAAATCATAAAAATAAAGTTAAATTAAATTAGGCAAGTAAGAGTCATAAATAAAGGCGACAAAGATATATTGTACACCGAAAAGGAAAAAAGAAAGGAAATGCAACTGATATTGAAAAACCTAGATAAGTACACGATTTATGATGTGTGGCCAGAGGTGATCCACACGGGCGACCTAGTGAGGTGTGGCTAAAGGTGCTCCATGCCCATGACCTAGTGTTCACAATTACGCTATGTACGTGGCCAAGTGACCTCGATTTATGATGTGTATCCAGAGGAGATCCACACGGGCGACCTAGTGAGGTGTGGCCGATGCCCATGACCTAGTGTTCGCAATTACGCTATGTATGTGGCCAAGTGACCATGATTTACGATGTGTGGCCAGAGGTGATCCACACGGGTGACCTAGCAAGGTGTGGCTGAAGGTGCTCCATGCCCATGACCTAGTTTTTGCGATTACGCTATGTATGTGGCCGAGTGACCACGATTTACGATGTGTGGCCAAAGGTGCTCCACACGGGTGGCTTAGTGAGGTGTAGCCAGATCTGCTCCATACCTATGAACTAGGGCTCACGGTGATTTCATAAAAGTGGCCTAGTGTCCATATAACATCCCAAGCACTCAATTAACTTAGATTGAAAAATGTAAAAGCTAATACATAATCAAATTGTGTAATGTCGCGATAACATGTATAATTTCATTTAGATATGTTTCATTTGAAAGAGAACATCTGATTCTTATGTTAACATCTAAATTATCATGTAATGCTTGCTTGATTTCATGTATGGTTAACGTTATGTTTTATTATCAAGAATGTAAAATGAAAATATTTTGGTGCTTGCACCCTGATACATATTAGTTATTTTTAAAACTCGAATTGTTAAACTACTGGGAAACTTGTGTTTCTCACTATTATGCTAATGTGTATCAGATACGGATGCTTAGCAGGGCAGGGAGATAGGAGTTTCTTTTTTATTCTGAGGAAAACCTTGTAACCTTTATTTTTGAGTCCTAGTTCAGATTTATTTGGTTTTGAACTAGGGTTATTCTTTTGGGCAGCAGACATAGGATATTTGAAGGACCGATCCATCTTTGAAATTCTTAAAGGGGTCTGAGTGACAGAATTGTTGTCTCCTGACTTCCTATGGACGGGTACTTCATATATCCTGATACATTTTTACAGAAATGTAATGGATACTATTGATTATGTATTTAATTGAATTACATGGATGCTTTAATTCCATTATTTAGTTAGTATATTTTGATCTATTCCTCTGTGCATGTAAGTTTTAATCTGAGCAAAAGATCCCGAACCTAATCTGCTTTAGTTAATTTAATGGTATAATTGCTCAGACATTAATTAAATAAAGGATGAAGATAATGTATCAAACCTATCTGTTTATATCAAAGTTAACAATAAGACTAGATAGGGGCGTTACATTGATCGCTTAGCTAGGTTGGATTACTCAGGGTGTTTAGATCGCTAAGGAGAGTTTGCTCAAGGCATTGGATCAACCAATGAGGTTGATTCAATTAGGAAAATGGATAGCCCAATAAGGTTGGTTCACTAAAGGAAGTTAGATCATCTGAAAAAGTTCATTTAAGGTGGTGGGTCACCTAACAAGGCTGGTAGAAGCTAAAAGCTTTCTATTGAGGACCTTTTTCTAATCCTTTTCAAGGGGGTCAAAAGGCCTGGTGGAAGCTAGGTAGCTTATCGTGATCATTGGATTGTTCTTATATCCTTTGGGAAAGGTCGAAAGGTCAGTAGTGATAGTTAAAAAGCTCTCGGTGAGTTTCAAAGATATCTTATAATCCTTTGACAGAGGCTGTTGGATTGATGTTAAATCCTTAAGCGATGACTAAAAGGCCAATGCAAGCTGAAGAGTTGAGTTTGATCATTGCATTTTAATCCTTTTGGTGGAAGTTATTGGATCACTCTTCGATCCTTAGGCGGAGGCCTAAAAGCCAGTGGTAAAATCTAAAAATATTTTTATAAGGTAAGTAGATAACTTGAAAGGGGTATTCTAAAAAGCATATGATAAGGTGTTTATTCTACTAGTCCCTTAGTCTGTATGTTCAAATTGGGAGTGATTAGTTATGCTTGATTGATTATTGAATGATTTATGAGATTAGATGACCCTTTTATTTGGGTCAATCACTTGGAAGATGAGTGTTGAGATTTGATTATCCTTAGAAAGGCTTGATCACTTTTGCAATGTTAGATGATTGAGGATTGATCACATATAGATGATCTGTGAAGTTAGATTGCTTGAAAAAATGATCTGCGAGGTTAGATCGCCTAACGGATGATCGGTGAGATCGGATTTCCAGACTAATGATCCACAAAATCAGATTGCCTGATAGATAATTAATAGGGTTAGATCGCCCGAAATATGATTGGTGAAATCAAACCACTTGAAGGATGATTGGTAAGGTTAGATCGCCTGACAAATGATAAGAGAAATTAGATTTCCTAAAGAATGATCAGTGATATCAAATCACTTAATAGATGATCAAAGAAATTAGATCGCCTGACAGATGATTGATGGGGTTAGATCGCTTGATAGATGATTAGGGAAATTAAATTTCCTGAGATGATTGACAAGATTAGATCGCCTAACTAATGATCGGCGAAATCAGATCGCCTGATGGATGATTGACAAGATCAAATCGCCTTCTGATCTTTTGATAGAGGTTGTCAAACCCTTGTTAGATCCTTTAACGAGGGCCTAGAGGCCGAGGGTGGAAGCTAAAAAGCTTTATATGAGGTATGAGATCGTTAAGTGATTTCCTCGAGGGGGCAAGAAAGATAAAGAGCTATCCTTTAAGCAGGGGATAGTCCATTGATCACCTAGTAAGGGCCGAGAGGCCAGAGAAGGAAGCTAAAGAGCTATCATTGAGGTAGGAAATCATCTATTGATTGCCTAAAGAGGTCTAATAGGCCAGAGAAGAATGATGAAGAGCTATCCTAAAGGTAGAAGATTGTCTACCAATCGCCTTGCGAGGGTCGAGAGGCCAGAGAATGATGCTGAAGAGCTATCGTTGAGGCAGGGGATTGTCCACAAATCACCTGGCGATGGGCGAGAGGCCTACGAAGAAAGCTAAAGAAATATCCTTAAGGTAGGGAATTGTTTACCGATCAATTGGTGAGGGTTGAGAGGTTGGAGAAGGATGCTAAAGAGCTATCTTTGAGGCAGAGGATTATCCATTGATCACTTGGGAAGGGTCGCGAGGCCAGATAAGGAAGCTAAAGAGCTATCCTTAAGTTAGGGAATCATCCACAGATTTCCTGATGAAGGTTGAGAGGCCGAAGAAGGATATGAAGAGTTATCCTTGTAGTAAGGGATTGTCCACCGATCACTTAGCGTGGGTTGAGAGGTGAGAGAAGGATGCTGAAGAGCTATCCTTGAGGCAAAGGATTATTTTTTGATCCTTTTCTTATAGGCCGAAATACTATTAGTGGGAATTGAAACAATGGAAAAAAAGTTTAGTAATTAACACAAACAAACACAATAACTGCACCAAGAACCTTATCATGCTTAAGGTTTAAAAATTGGCTAGAAATTTAATCCACAATCATCTACTCTCTGGGGCACAACTCTGCATAAGTCACCTTATGAGAGGTGATGGTTTTTTCTCACTTCAAAGGAATAAGAGGGTGCCCGTTAACATATCGAAACCATTATAAAAAAATTGGGTCTACCAAATTTTCAAATGGCTCTTCAACCCTTGACCTAAGGCGGGATAGCGACCTTTATCCTAAAAATGGCACCACCCCCTCAAACGACACACACAAGAATAAAAAAAAGAAGATGCTTACTAGCGCCTCAACTTTCTTTATGTCACAAAGGAACTCAAACCCTTGAACTACTGCTTAAGCATTCACCGTCAGATGAGTAGGGCACACAATCAATAAGTTCATCAAGTCCATCTAAAACTTGGTGAATGAAAAGATGATCTCTATACTAAAAGAAAAACATGCATGACAAACCCCAAATTGTATGCCTATATAACACTAGTTTGTTCCTTCCAACCAGCCACCCTAAAATCATTCTGCCCTAAATGGAAAAATATCCATCCTATATCCGCTGTAATTGAGCCCTCTCAGTCATAGATTAAAGGTACTTTTTCACATCATCAGGAATTCCATTCATCACTTCTTAACTCAAAATGGGAATGGTCAGCATGTTCCCATTGCTATCACAAGGAGGCAAATCCTCCTTTGTAGCATCCTTCATAGAGGAATGACGAAGAACCCTCAATAGGTCCATCGACTCCCTCTCAATCGATTCCACAAAGAGAACACATGCCATATCAAAGGCATCCCAAATCCTCTTCCTCCCAACCTGAAGACCCAGGCTCAGACACTAGGGACTTAGACCTATCCCCCTCACTATAAATGACGGGAAGCCCCCGACCTGTCCAAACAGAATGACCCTATCTTCTTCCAACTCAATAATCCTAAAAAATTTTGATCGAGGAGCCATTTCTCATAGGAAAGGAGCATACCTAAATAAGACATGAGTAAAATAATTAGATTTTTTCAAACCTCAAAAGGGAAGAGAAGAGGTATATATACAAAAACCCAGAAGGCAAAAATCAATCACCAAAACTTAAGTAAAACAATAAAATCCCACTCTGAAAGATTAAGTACTTACAGAGAGATGAACGAATACAAAAATTGAGGCACTAAAAGCTTAAAAAATGCACGAGAATTTGCCTCTCAAAATCTTCACAAATGTAATAGTGAAGAAGAAAGTAAGAAAAATTCTTTCTTAAATCTCTCACCAAGCGTAAAATGAAAATATGTCAAGGTGAATAGACAAAAATACCCCTACAAGAAAGAATGAATATCAAACTCTTTTTGTAGAATTACATTGCAGCCCTTTTAAGTGAATTAACGTGTCCCACACGCCTAAACCATCAGGGGTAACCACCACTTACCTTTGACACAAACAGGACACGAAGGATGTGAAAAGACATAGGACAATAGCATTATTGAGGCGCAGTGCACCAGCCTTGCACAGATGACTTTACCTCCAGAATTGGGGGACTCGATGCATAACAAGGAAAAACCTGCCTGTCGAAACTAAGACAATGGGTCACCTAAAAATAATAACAAATTTAGGGTGCTTGTCCACTTTGATAAAAAAGGATGTTTATCCCATAAGCATCATTCTGACCTCGTGGTGGACCCTGTACTAAATTAAATGTGACCTTAAGTCCATAAGCACTCTCACCAATTAGGGGTGAGCAAATCCAAACTAAACCAAAGCCAACCGAACTGATCCAAACTAAATTGACCAAAATTCATTGCTTAATTGGATTGATTGGATGGCTTTTCTTTAAAATTTTTTGGTTATGTTCGATTACTTGATGGCGTAGATTTTCATTCAAACTAACCGAACCGAACCCAACCAATTTAATTATTACATTTTATATATTAATTATAATTTAAATATACTAAAAAATGAAATCCAAACAAAATAAACCCTAGGTCCTTGACTCAGTTTCATGTACTCCTCTCTTTCCTCAGCTCAGCCCTTATCTTCAACCACCAATAGTCCAACATGACAACACTTAGCTCGGCCACCAAGCTTAGCTACCAAGCTCGACCACTAGCTCCGTTGTCCTCAACTTCATCATCCTTAGATTGTCGTCATTTTTTGTTCACTATTTAGCTTTGCTCTATCATCATCTCTGCTCAGCCTGATAGCTCTGATCTATCGTCTCTACTATCATTTTGTCATCATTCCAAAATCCAAGCATCTCTGCTAGCTTACTATCATTACTTAAAGTTTCTTGGTATGTTTATGGTTTCATGCTTTGCTTTGCCATTTCCATTATTTTTACTTATTAACAAGTGTCTTCAATTTCTATAAATTGAAATTGAATTCTGTTACATTGTTTGCAATTTGTCAATTAGTTTAAAAGTACTTAAGGATTTTATTTATAAAGATTAATATGGTGATTATTTGATTTGTATAGATGGATCAAACATCACAATAAAAATCATCTGAAGAGGTTGATTACTATGGCCTTCAAGAAGTAATAGGACAAGAAGATGAAAATATTGCTGAACAAATAGAGGCACAAATACAAGTTTAAGCTTCTAATCCACCTCTAACTCCTTCAAAGAAGAGAAAAATTACTCTTGCTTCTGAGTCTAAAACATAAATAGGTACAACTACTAATTAGAAAACAAATAGACCTGCATCATGGGCATGGACTCACTTAAATGAAAAAAAGTTGGTAACACTACTAGGGCTAAATGTAATTAGTGTAAAGTTTTTTATGCATATGATAGAAAGAAGAATGGAACATCTAACACAAATGAGCATTTTTTGACAAAATGCAAAAAATTTCCAAAGACCTTAAAGATCATAAAAAAATGGTTTTGACTCTTCAACCGAAAAATAAAGAACAAGGATAGGGTGGAGGAAGTAATTTAACTGTTGTTTATTTTGATAATGAGCTATGTAGAGATGCTTTGGCTTGGATGATAATTATTGATGAATTTTCCTTTATATTTGTGGAAGGATAAGGGTTTAGATACTATATGAGTGTGGTTTAACCCTTATTTAATGTTCCTTCTAGGTTTACATAGGCAAAAGATTGCTAGAAATTGTATCTTACTGAAAAGAATAGGTTAAAATCCATTCTTAGTAAGAACATGCAATTTATATGCCTCACTACAGTTTGTTAGACTTCAATACAAAATCTTAATTACATGTGCCTCACCGCTCATTTCATTGATAGAGATTGGAACTACCAAAAGAGAGTAATTAATTTTTGTCAAATTACTGACCATAAGGGAGACACTATTGGAAAAGTAATCTAAAAGAAATTGTTAAAATGGAAGATTGACAAAGGTTTTTCAATCACAATTGATAATGCATCTTCTAATGATGTTGTTATTACATATTTGAAGAAAATAATCAATGCTTGGAAAGAAAGTGTGCTTACTTGTGAGTTGTTACATATGAGATGTTGTGCACATATTTTAAATTTGATTGTCATGGATGGTTTGAAGTAAGTAAATGATTCTATTGTAAAAATAAGGAATGCAGTGAGGTTTGTGAGGTCTTCACCTAGTTGGTTGGAAAATTTCAAGACATGTGTAGAAGATGAAAAAAATTCAAAGTAAGTCTATTGTTTCTTTAGATGTTAGCACAACATGGAATCCCACTTACTTAATGCTTGAGTTTGCACTTAAATTTCAATTGAAATTTAAGAGACTTGAAGATACTTCTGGGGATTATTTATTAGAGTTTGTAGGAGATAGTGAGAGGAAAAGGAGTCCTCCGACTATGGATGATTGGGAAATTACAAGTAAATTTGTGAAATTTTTGAAGATTTTTTATGAGGCCACACTTTGTATTTCAGAATCCACTCATTCCACTTCCCACTTATACTTTCATGACTTTTATACTATATTAAATGTGTTGAATAAGTGGTATGAAAATGATGATTTGATTTTCAAATCAATAGTAGACAAAATGAAGAAAAAGTTTGATAAGTATTGGGGAAGCATGAAAAATGTAAACTTGTTGATCTTTATTGCGTGTGTGTTAGAACTAAGATATAAGATGAAATTTTTTGAATTTGCATTTTCCAAATTGTATGATATATCTATTTGTAATATGCTAATTGTTAGTTTGATAAATACATTATGTAGATTGTTTGAACATTATCAATTGTCTTTTAGGGAAAGTGAACAAGATAGCAATCTTAATGCTTAGTCTTATCATTCTAAGGATGATGGTGCCAATGATGAAAATTTTAATATATCTATGGCTTTTGTAGAGGACATGAGTAAGGAAGATCAATTGGAGACTAAAACTAAAGTTGAAATCTATTTGGTTGTAGTCAGGGAGAAAATGGCAAACAAATTTGGCATTTTAAATTCTTGGAAAGTTAAATCTTCTAAATATCCTATTCTAGCCTTGATAGCTAGAGATGTGTGTGATGTTCCAATGTCCACATTATCTTTTGAGTCTACTTTTTAGCACTGATGATCATGTGTTAGATCCATATAGAATCTCTTTGAGTCATAGATACAAAATTAGTAATGAAATACACCATTTCCATGTGATATGGGGGCACCAGATGAGTTAGAAGAAATTGATAAAGGTGACTTTTATAAGTTACGCAATACTCATATATACATATATATTACAAACATAATTTGTTTTTGTCAATTTTTAACTATTTTTGTTTTTCTAATTTTCTTATTTTAGAGCTTAACAAAGTTACTGAAAGCCTTGTGAATTTAGAGATATAATTTCACAACCTATATGTGTAACGACCCCCTAATACGTCATACGCGATGTTTATCTGATTAGCGAAAGCATATGGGGTATTCTGAATGTTTATTCCCTATGTGAGAACGTCAGGGGATCGCTACTGGTTGAGCGTAACCCAAATAGATTCTCCGTTATCCATTCGGATTCCGTTCAACCCTGATTCACACGCAGCTAACTAAATACGCATACGTACATCATCAATAATAACTCTGGAATGAAATCTAAAACTCATATACATGTCTCATCATACATTCATACACATTTCAATTCAAATCTATAAATTTACAGCGGTAGATTCTACCAAAAATCCGGCAGAGTTTCCTCTGTAATTTGATCATATCCCAAATACAGAATCACCTGTTTAAAAATCAACAGCCAGTCCAACAACAGCAGTAAACATACTAATATAAATCCATACACAGTAACGTCAATCCATCACTAAAATCCATACATACTATCTGAACCGTTATATATACATTCAGTCTAGTCCATACAAAGTTTATAAGAAACAGAATCCGATAAATAACAGCGTCATCAAAGTATATATACAAATGATTCAAGCCTAAGCTAATCATCCTCCAGTCTATCCTCAAGTCGACTTCTATCGTGCTGAGCTCCCGCCTTGTCCCTGTTCATCTGAGTACACAACCTAATGAGATATGAATCCCAGTAGAATAATTTACAAATCAATTATCATTCGAAAACCATTTGAATACTCAGCGGTGTGAACACCGAAATCGTCTTCCCGAAATCAGTTCGAAAACAGTGAAATACCTTTTCTTTAAAATCGTTCAAACATATGGAAATTGCGGCAATATATCATAATCATAAAATACATTTCTCTCAAAATCAGTTATCAAAATCAAGTGAAATCCCATGCCTTGTGTATCTCAATCCACGTTGGCTACAAATCCACTGTAACTGCATCTAAATCATCTTCTAATTGCACGTAGTCTAGAGAGAATACCTCTCTTATCGTTGGGTGTGATCCATAACACCAATCACCCGAATCGAGCCTATATTGTGAGTGTGATCCGTAACACCAATCACTCACTCAAGGACCGGGTGAGAATCAACATCTAGGGCGTCCCCTAGCATGTGCACATACGCTAATTCTCATCCTCATACAGTCTATTCGAACTCACATGCACTCGGTCGGCTATTCCTCAGGGTTCTAGGGTATCACGCCTAAATCACAACGTTTCCCCGTGTAGGTTATCCACCCTTATACTCCCTAAACCTTTCTTAGGGTCGTCCTGGTTTAACGCGCAATCCCTAACTCAGTACAGGCTAAATCTGATAAAAATAGTTTCGTTTAAAAGCTTCCTGTACGAGGGATACTTAACGGCCGTCCCATACCGGCTATCAAGTACCCAACCCTAAGTAAATCCGTCCTAAAGGCATCTAAACTCGATAAACAAGGTGTCTAACATGCAATTAGGGTTTTCAGCACACAGGCATGCAATTTTATCCCATCGAAGCAAAGACGCAAATCCATACAAGTCGTCTAAATCAGTCAGGTATTCACTAAATCAATTCTAAGGTTCGGGAAGTGTAAATTATCCTACCTGGTCTCCGGTCGCTTCAATTCAAGTCAGGACTCCGCGAAATCTCGGTTTCTGAGCCCAATTAATTCCCTGGACATGAAATTGAATATTTAGATTCATCACGTCATCCAATTTTCAATCCTAAACCCGGTTACACAGTTACCTAGGTTAATTAATTGCCTAATTACATTCGGCAGCCATTTCAGTCATATAACATTAGTTTTTGGGAAAACAGACCTTACCACTGTGCTCGGATGATGGAATTCTACGTCCCGGTGATCTCAGTTTCTCGGGATGCACATCTAAAATCTCCGGCACGGCGGCACACGGCGGCGCACGGCGGCGGACGGTGGTGCATGGTGGTGAGGTGCGGTTTGTCTCAAAAATCACAGCACGGTGAAGCCCGCAAGCTCAGGAGTCCGAATACGGTGGTGGCACAGCGGTTCACGGCCGTTTGGGCGGTGTTTTTACGGCCCGGCGTCTCGCCTGCGGCGGACGGCGTTTTGCCTCGATCCGGCGCGTCAGGCCTCCTTCGGCGGCCAGAAACTCTGGAAGCGGTAGCGGCTCGGGCTACGATGGTGGCGGTAAGGGTCAACGGCGTCGGACGGCGGCGAATCGGGCTTGGGAAATTTCGCGCGATGGAGGGGAAAAACGGCATTTTTCTGGCGGCTCTGGCGGCCGTTGGTGGCGGTGGTTGGTTGCTGGTGGTTGTGGGCAGTGAGGGCTGTCGGTTGGTACCCTTGGTGGCGGCCCACGGTGGCTGTGGTGGCCGTTCACGGTGGAGGAAGGTGGAGAGAGAAAAGAGAGAAGAGAGAGAGAGTGAAATAGGAGAAATGGCGGGAGTTTGCGTAATTTAAAGCCTCCAGGGGCAATCCCGACTTTTCCCAGGCCACCCGGGGATCTTTTAGGGTGTTGGCATCCTTCCAGACGTTGGCACACATTTCCATGCAAAAGTCTCGGCCTCCGTCAACGAAAGTGACGCACGAAACTCCTTCCGGCAGTTTCTGATCGCCGGATTACATTTCTTTCTGTTTGATCATGTTTCTGGCTTCAAACGACCTTCTGTGTCAAGTCATTATCCTTGAAATACGTGTCAGGCTTTGTTTGATTGGGCTTAGGGTTAAAATCAAGTTTTATCTTTTAAAATCCTTTAAAAACTCTTTCGAATCTTTCCCGTTGTTACAATATGCTTGTTTTAAGTGGTATATATATTAACTTTTCTTTATTAAATCAAATTTGAAAATTTGAAAATTTTCACTATTTTTTAATTTTGTATATTAACTCTTACTCATTTTGATTTTATTTATTTTTAATTGGTTGAATATTTTATTTGTGTTGCTAGATTGTTGACTTACTGCCTTGCAGCCATTGGATTTGTGATGTTTTATGCTTTAAGTTGGATTATGGTTATGTTGGATTTCTTACTAGTGGATTTAGTTTTAATTGTGATGTATTGTGTTGGATTTCTTACTATTTGATTGTAGTGTTGGATTATATTTAGATTTAATGTTAGTTCAATTGTGTTGGATTGTGTTTCATTTATAGTATTATTTACATTTATACTTGTTTTAGAATTATTTAAAGTAATTTTAATATAAATTTATGGTTAGAAAGGTTTATTTTCATAGTTGAAATTGAAAAAAAAATTAAAATTTCATTTTTTTCATGATTTATAAAAGTTTTCTACAAAAAACGATTGGACCTAACCAACTGCATTTGTTGGCCTAAAAATGTCTAGATTGATTGTATAGTCATTTTAGTTGGTCGAATGTCAAAAACCAAACCAAACCAACAGATTACTCACCCCTAACACCAATAAACTTGGGAGACTTGTGATAATACCAAATTTGGCCACCATTGAGGATTGTCCCTCATGTACCCAATTGCCAAGATAAGGCCTTGCCCTCAGCTGTGGGTCACCTAATAGAAAGTGCCCATTGAACATCACATGTTCACAACATGCTGACTTTATTTATAAATATTGTAATATCACCTAGTACCAAGTATGCAAACTCTTACATTTTGAAAGTTCACTACGCGCTTACGCTCTCTTACTCTCTGACTTTAGCTTCGAACGCATATTTAGAGAGTCATTCCCCTATTTTCTCTTGATCTGTTCTTTGTGCATGACTTGGCCCCTCCGATAACCGTCTTACTTACATCCATCCTGAATCTATGTAAGTTAGATTTATCAATAGCTAACTTTTTTACAATTATTTATTTCCTTACTATTACTATATGTAATGCATTATTACAAGAGCTTTGATATAATTATGATAAATTTGTACCTAAAAAGGTAATTATTTCTAGCGAGTATATCTTACAAAATAAAGTGGGTCAAAAGTGAAAACTAACGGGGCCAAAGTATTGGTCGTGTACTTCAATAATTATGCCAATAATGGAAGAAAGAGAGGAGGCTGAGAGAGGGAGAGCCATGGAAAGAACTTTATATACTTCAACTAGGATACAACATATATATAGGGAAGTAGATAATTATAATGAATAATAAAACTTTATAGAGAAAGTACTTTGCAATACTGAGGGAGAAAGAGATCAAACAAGAGTTTTATACAAACTTAGATCTAGTTTTATCCTTGACTCCCCTTCAGGCTCTGATACCATAAGGAGCAAGGGGATCAAGAGATGGGGAGAAAAAGAGATAGAGAAGTAAGGATCGACATGGAGTCATTCACATGTATGCTATGCAAATTCAGAAATTAAAAACTTAAAGCAATAAAGGGGAACCCAGACTGACAGTAATCTGCACTACTAGGTATGGGAAAAGGAGAATGAAAATATGCAGAAATTTGAATTTAAAATTAATAAAGGAGAACTTACAAAGAGATTTCTCAAATTCTCTCTCAAAACTCTCTCTATTGTAGCTTAGATTGGCTTCTGCCTTAGAGTCCAATATATAGACTTTTATAAGAAGTACTATTTGGTCACATGTACAAAGATAAAGTGCAACTGTGAAAAATACAATTATTGTGAATAGTAAATGCTACAAGAAAATTAAAATTATTGCCTTTAGGAAGATTCCTTAATGAGGCAAAAATTGTAGAGGTGGGGAGCAATTGGCAAAGGATTACTCATCCTCATCCAAATTGATTCTATAATAGTCATCTTCATTACTCTAGAGGTAGTCAGAGGATGTTGAGAAGGATCTTGAAGGGGAATTTGGCTACTTAACAATTTCTTCAATCTGGAGAAGTTGGAGAATTTGATTAAGTTTTTTAGCTAATTCATCTTTATTTGTTGAAGAGGTTGACCAAGACTAGATTTTTGATTAAGGCAAACACAAGTTTCCTTGTCTTCTATAAGAAGAAGTTTGGGGTTTCTTGCAAACCATTTTTTGATGGATGGGATAGAAACCCTATCAACACCTTCAAATTTGGGCCACCATTTGACAGAAGGTACCCTCTGAAGAATTTGAGAGCATTTTAGATATAGAGATATTCCATATCTATATTGCCATTTGCAAACACAGGCTAAAGAAAATTTTGAAAATAAATGAAGATCTGCTAGGAAGGGATCTTCACATAAATTTATTCTGCTAGAAAATAATCAATTTTCACAATAAAAGGAAAGATTTCTAGACATGGTCTAAATAAATTCTAGCATCTGATGAACCATTGTGGGAAATGGTAATGAATATTTGTTATGAAAAGAATTAACCATGAATGGCTAAATTTCTTGTTTTGGTACTAAAAGGTACACAACAATTAGGTTCAATTATTTCATAGTTTTACACTCTCTTTTTTTTCTTTATTTTGATATTTTTCATTAAAGATTGATAGTTTTTTTAAATGAATTTTGTAATTAGATGTAATTTTGGTGGCTTAGCATATTTTTTTTATTTTTATCAATGCAAAAAAATAAAGAGTAAGCATGCATAAAATAAAATAAAATAAGATAAATAAATAAATAATAAAAATAAAATGATAAATAATATAAAAAAGTAAAAATATAAGAAAATATGAAATTAGAAAAGGAGAGGAATGTCGTGGCTTGATGGATCATGATCATCTATCTAGAAGCTTATCATATTTCTAGAAACATCATCATATTTAAAGGGATTTTGACTTATCATGATCTCTTTTGAAAACCCTATCATCCCTCTCGGTCACTCATCATCTTTTATCTTATTCTATCTTATCCTATCTTATCTTATTCTATCTTATCCTATCTTGTCTTATTCTATCTTATCATATCTTATCTTATATCATCTTATCCTATCTTATCTTATCTTATCCTATCCACCACATCAACATTGTCTATAAAAGGGCGTGCGACAGAGGAGGTGGCAATTTTTTTGGGAGTCTTCATCTTTCTCAGATCTTCATCTTCTTCACGGGCCAGAGGAGAGAGAAAGTTTGTTCAGGAACTGAATCAGTGACGCTCATTGATGAATCTCCTATGTTTTACTTGTTTTGTTTATGTTTCAATAATTATGAGTGGCTAAATAATTTATTTGGCTAAGGGAATTTAATTTCATACTATCCTAGCTGTGAGATTAAATATTATATTTTCATTTTTATTTGTAATCATGACAGTATCTAGCTTCTCATTTTATATTTCAAGGAAATATTAATACGTAAATTATTTGGCCATTAATTTGTATGTTGATATTTTTCTTCTACTATTTGAATTCCTTAAATCCATAATTTTTTATGGAATTTAATGTAAGTAGTAAACTGTGTAGATAAGCTATGCGTTATACTTATTTTTCATAGTGAAGCTAGAAACTAGTATATATTAAAGTTGGACATTTTGTTTTAATATATTCTATATTTGGTTTATCTCTATTAGATCTTAGTGCTGCTAATTAGGCGAATTCATATATGTTATATGAATTACTTAATTAGTTAGTGTGAGTTAAAAGACGTTCCTTAAATCGTTAAATTAGAAAGAATTTAACATTTAGGAAGAGTTATTTGTTAAGTCAAATTTGTCATGAATTACTTATGACATTGATTCAATGATCAGTCGCTAACAGCTAGGAATTAAATGTCCCTCAGCTGGAACTGCCTTTATTGATTTATACTCTTTATTGCTATTTTCTTCTCATGTGGTTGTACTCAATGTGGTTGTTTTATTTTATTTCAATTCTATTTTGTATTTCAGTTTTAGTTTTATTCTCTATTTACAAAAACCCCTTATTTATTTTTGCAATTGCTTTTCACTAAAATTCTGGTTAATTAAAAGAATTTTAAAATCTCCAATCTCTGTGGGATCATCCCTGCTCACACTACACATAAATCACGTAGTAGTAGTATGATATTTTATTTTTGTTGGTTTTGACACTGACAAATTTTTTTGCCGTTGTCGGGGACTAGTTTAATTGATTTTTTTTTATTTTATGCCCAAGATTACACGTGTAAAGGACCAATTTTTTTACCTAAAATAGAAAAGACAACTAGAAGATTAAGGAAAGAAACAAAGTTGGAAAAACAAACTTCAAGAGCATCTTCTTCTACTAAATAGACAGAGGACATAATATCGGTGGCTAGGTTATTTATTGAAGATGAGTTAGTGATTCCTGTAACAGTCCAGCCGCCCACTTGCAGATATTGTCCGCTTTGGTGGTTATTGAGCCACCTCACAGTTTTGTTCCTCTCCCCCTATCCCTTTGAAGGAGAAAACACAACTACAAGGGAGAGGTATCCACACCCTTATAAGGCATGCTTCGTTCCCCTCTCCAACTGATGTGGGACATTACAAATCCACCCCCTTTAGGAAGCCCAGCGTCCTCACTGGCACACTGATTTAGGCCCCGGCTCTGATAATAATGTAACAGTCCAGCTGCCCACTTGCAGATATTGTCCGCTTTGGTGGTTATCGAGCCACCTCACAATTTTGTTCCTCTCCCCCTATCCCTTCGGAGGAGAAAATGCGTCTACAAGGGAGAGGTATCCACACCCTTATAAGGAATGCTTTGTTCCCCTCTCCAACCGATGTGGGACATTACAATTCCAGATATAGCCAAAGAGAGGACGTTAAGAGAACTTGCCGCTCTAACCTTAGAAGCACCGTTGGAGCTTAAATCTGGATTAATTCATCTGTTGGCCAAGTTTAGAGTACTTGAAAATGAAGATCCTTACAAAAACTTGAAGGAGTTTCATGTGGTTTGCTCAAGTATGAAACCTCAAGGAGTGATAGAAGAACATATTAAACTGAGGGCATTCCTATTTTCTCTAGATGATGCAGCTAAGGAATGACTTTATTATTTACCTGCAGGCACTGTCACCACTTGGAAAAATATGATGAAATTGTTTCTGGGGAGGTACTTCCCTGCTTCCCGGGTTATAAATGTTAGAAGGGAGATATGTGGGATCAAATAGAAGGATTTTAAGACTCTTTATGACTTTTGGGAGAGATTCCAGAGGCTATATGCCACCTGTCCACAGCATGACATTTTAGAGCAGGCACTAATTCATTATTTTTATGAAGGTTTGCTACCTACTGAGAGAAGTATCATTGACCCTGCTCGTGAAGGATCAATAGTGAATAAGACTCCGAATGAAGCTAAGAAGTTGATTTTTATCATGGCAGCGACCTCTCAGCAATTTAGAAGTAGGCAAGAATATCCATGGAGAGTGAATGGGGTGAATACATCAACTCATTGACTTGGTACAATTCCTAGCTATTAATCAGATGCTTCCAGCTCGAGTGTGTAGGGTATGTGCTAGTGCAGGACACCCTACTGATATGTGTCCCACACTACAAGAAGACACACAAGCTTAAGTGAATGCCATTGGTGAATTACAGCCACAGAGGAGGTATGATCCGTTATCAAATACTTACAATCTAGGATGGAGGGATCACCCCAATTTTAGCTATAGAACGAGGCCATATAATTTTCAAAACTATCAGCCTAGGCCTTCAGCTCCAATGCCACTACCTTAACAACCTTCCCCTTCAAAGTCAGGCTCATCCTTAGAGGACATTGTGAAATCCTTAGCCTTGAGCACACAACAATTTCAGAATGAGACTCGCTCAAGCATTCAGAGCTTAGAGAACCAAATGAGCCAATTAGCCATATTAGTGAGCAAGCTAGAATCTCAAGGTAAGCTTCCTTCTCAACTCGAGGTGAATTTGAGGCAAAATGTTAGTGTCATTACTTTGAGTGGAAAGGAATTAGAAGAGCTAACCAAGAAAGTAAGCTGTGAGCACTGTTTAGATGCTGAGATTAAACCAGAGGCTGAGGTTATTATGAAAAAATCAGTTGAGAATATTTAAAAGACAAGAAGACAATTGTGCATATTTTCATGGTGATTAGATCTCCATTTTCGCAAAGATTTGCCAAATCAAAGAAGGAAAGTGAAGAAAAAGAGATACTAGAGATGTTTAGAAAGGTAGAGGTTAAAATCCCTCTTCTAGATGCGATTAAGCAAGTACCAAGGTATGCCAAGCTTCTAAAAGAATTCTGAACTAATAAAAAGAAATTGATAGGCAATGAAAGGATTAAAATGGGAGAAAATGTCTCGGTTATGATCCAAAAGAAGCTAGCTCCCAAATGTAAAGATCAAGGTATGTTCGTCATTCCTTGAAAAATTAGGAATGTCAGTATCTAAAAGGCTATGTGTGACCTAAGGGCATCCATTAATGTCATGTCATTCTCTATTTATTCCACTCTTAATGCCAGAAAGCTCAAAGAGATGAGTGTGGTGATTCAATTGGCTGATAGGTTTGTGATTTATCCTAAAGGAGTGTTGGAAGATGTTTTGGTGCAAGTTGACAACTTAATCTTTCTTGCTGACTTTTATGTGATAGACATAGAGGATGATAATTCTACAAAACAGTTAGATATCTTATTGGGAAGACCATTTTTGAGTACTTCTAGGACAAAAATAAATGTTCATGAAGGTACTTTCAGCATGGAGTTTGATGGGAAAATTGTGAAATTCAATGCTAAAAGGTATCCAAGTGAAGTTTCCTTAATATATAAGGTTGATATTGTTAATCCTATAGTTCAAGAGACACTTGAATTACACCAGCAAGGTAAGTTCAATATTGTGCTGGGTGAAAACATCAGCCAATGCTATTTAGAGAAGCCTAAGAAAAACTCTTACAGTGTAATAGAGTTAAAAGAAGTGGTTCATGAGCCAGAAGCTTTGAAACCTAAACTTGGTAATCCCTTAACTCATGATTTAACTTTATCTCATGCTAAAAATTTTCCATTTATGATGCAGGAATTAGAGTTAAAATTGAAATGAATTCCTAAGCACATTAAAGAATCATTCTTAGAAGATCAAGTGGAAGAAGAAAGACTGATAAGAGTAATCAGAGAATACAAAGAAGCTATAGGACGAACTATAGCTGATATTAAAGGCTTAAGCCCAACCACATTCATACAAAAAATTCTCATTGAAGAGAACTACAGGCCAATTCAAGAAGCACAAAGGCACCTCAATTCTCTAATGATGGAAGTGTTTAAAAAAGAATTTTAGATGCTGTTAGATACTAATATCGATTTTTCAATTTTAGATAGCCAATGGATAAGTAAAGTGCAAGTGGCACCCAAAAAAATTGGTGCAAGGATGTTGAAGGAGACAGAATTGGCAAACAAGAAGGTTATAAACCCACCAGATTGATGATGAGTTATATTTGTTACTTAAGGCGTGCCCATGCCTTAAGAAACAACCTTTAGTAGCACTTAGTTCATTTTTTTCTTTTATTTTTATTATTTTTATTATTTTTCTCACTTTTATTTTGTTCAAAATTAATTTGTCTTTGTTTTCATTTTTTAGAAAAATAAAGCGTGCCCACACCTTAATAGGATACCTTTATCTCCATCCTTGAGGTGGATTTAATAGTTTTATGAGTTCTTTAGGCAAGATGCGTTTTTGTGCAGCTCCAAAAAAGGCTCCACATCCAGTTTAAGGGAGTGCAATGACACAACCATCTACCTAGTGTATCCAATTCAGGTAAGTTTTACCTTCCCCTTGCTCTTACCCATTTATTCTTACTGCTTGTATTGACTGCTAACATTGAGGACAATGTTGTGTTTAGGTGTGGGGGAGGAATATTCTAAATCTTGAAAATTTGAGAAAATTTTTAGACTTTTGATTGCTGATAATATTTTTATTTTAGTCTAATTTTGAATTTTTGCTTCAATTATAGAATAAAGTTTGGAAAATGAAATTTTTTAATTTTTTTGCTTTTGGTAGAATATAGTTTTAGTTTAGTTTAGCTTATGATATTAGGATTAAATTTCCTTCACTTACTCATGTTTAGGTTGCTAAAGCATAGTTCTTGAACTGTTATTTATTTAAGCAAAATTCATGCTTTCAAGTCACTAGATTGAACTTGAACATTTGAGTTATGTTTCCTTCCTGCAGCATGACCATGTTTCTGTCGAAGTATACTTTTTTGAGTTGGAAACTAAGAAGAAAAACTTTGCATGCTAACCTTAATTGAATTACCTTGCATTTTAGGACTTTTGTTTAATTTACTAAGATGTCAAAGACAAGTTGGATTACATCGCTTTTGTAGGTCCAAGATCTTTTAATTGATTAGAAAGCTTGTTATTTCACCTTCCTTTTTCCTTTTACAAAAAAATAAATTAAAAATAATAAGAATAATAATAATTTTCCTGCTCCTCTAATTCGAAAAGGATTATGAGCAACGCTAGTAGTTGCTTAGAGTTGTGAATTATTGCGTAATCGGGTGTAGGTATCACCAATATTTACATTCGTATCAAAAGATTTTGACACTTTAAGTAAGAGTTAAAAGTGTTATGAAGTGAGAAATATTGTAGCTGAGTTGAGTAACCGGGATTGTGTACCAAAAAGTACACTCTTTCACGTCAAAAGCTTTGTTAACAGTTTTCTTTGATAAAAAAAGAGAGAAAGAAAAAGTTAAAGGGAATTGGAAATGTGGAATAATAGATTTTCTTTGAGGTTACTAGGTTCTTTTAAACCTTGTGTCTATTTGGAATCTGCTTTGTGTTGATATCTTGGTAAACTACACAAAAGTCCTTAGTGCCAGGCTTAACTAATTGACATGCCAATATGCCTGTAAGGCATTTTCTCTTGTCTCTTGAGTAGTGCTTGTTTGGTTTCGAGGCTTGCTGCATTATGGAAAACAAAATTAAGTGTTCTTTGTTCTGTTTGCTAACTTGGAAGTATGCTTGGTGAAAATTAGCTACTTGAATTTTGCTTGGAAAATACTTTATGATTAATACATGCTTGAGGACAAGTGTGGGGGAATTTCTTAAGTTCAATTATTTCATAGTTTTACACTCTCTTTTCTTGTTTATTTTGATATTTTTAATTAAGGATTGATAGTTTTTTAAAATAAATTTTGTAATTAGATGTAATTTTGGTAGCTTAGCAAATTTTTTTCTTTTAGTTTTATCAATGCAAGAAAATAAAGAGTGAGCATGCATAAAATAAAATAAAATAAGATAAATAATAAATAATAAATAATATAAAAAAGTAAAAATATAAGAAAATATGAAATTAGAAAACGAGATGAAGGCCGTGGATTGAGGGATCATGATCATCTATCTAAAAGCTTATCATTTTTCTAGAAACATCATCATATTTAAAAAGATTTTGACTTATCATTATCTCTTTTGAAAACCCTATCATCCCTCTCGGCCACTCATCATCTTTTATCTTATTCTATCTTATCCTATCTCATCTCATCTTATCTTACTTTATCTTATCATATCATATCTTATCTCATCTTATCCTATATTATCTTATCTCATCCTATCTACCACATCAACATTGTCTATAAAAGGGTATGCGACAGAAGTGGTGGCAATTTTTTTGGGAGTCTTCATCTTCCTCAGATCTCCATCTTCTTCACGGGCCAAAGGAGAGAGAAAGTTTAAGGAAAGAGAAAGTTTTTTCAGGAGCCGAATTAGTGACACTCATTAATGAATCTCCAATGTTTTACTTGTGTTTTTGTTTAATGATTATGAGTGGCTAAATAATTTATCTGGCTAAGGGAATTTAATTTCATACTGTCTTGGCTGTAAGATTAAATATTATGTTTTCATTTTTATTTGTAATCATGACAGTGTCTAGCTTCTGATTTTATATTTCAAGGGAATATTAATACATAAATTATTTGGCCATTAATTTGTATGTTGATATTTTTCTTCTACTATTTGAATTCCTTAAATTCGTAATTGTTTATAAAATTTAATGTAAGTAGTAAACTATGTAGGATAAGCTATACATTATACTTATTTTGCATAGTGAAGCTAGAACTAGTATATATTAAAGTTGGACGTTTCGTTTTAATATATTATGTATTTAGTTTATCTCTTTTAGATCTTAGTGCTCCTAATTAGGTGAATTCATATACGTTATTTGAATTACTTAATTATTTAGTGTGATTTAACGAACGTTCCTTAACTCATTAAATTAGAAAGAGATTTAACATTTATCAAGAGTTATTTGTTAAGTCACATTTGTCATGAATTACTTATGAAATTGAGTCAATGATCAGTCGCTGATAGTTAGGAATTAAATGTCCCTCAACTGGAACTATCTTTATTGATTTATACTCTTTATTGCTATTTTCTTCTCGCGTGGTTGTACTCAATCTAGTTGTTTTATTTTATTTCAATTAGTTTATTTCAATTTTATTTTGTATGTCAGTTTTAGTTTTATTCTCTATTTACAAAAATCCTCTATTTACTTTTGCAATTGCTTTTCACTGAATTCTTGGTTAATTAAAAGAATTTTAAAATCTCCAGTTTCTATGGGATCAACCCTGTTCACACTACACACAAATCACGTAGTAGCACTAGGATATTTTTTTTTTTGGTTTTAAGTGTTGATCCCAGTGCTACTGCATGATTTGTATGTAGTGTGAACAGGGTTGATCCCATAGAGACTGAAGATTTTAAAATTCTTTTAATTAACCAATAATCCAGTGAAAAGCAATTGCAAAAATAAATAGGGGGTTTTTGTAAATAGAGAATAAAACTAAAACCTAAACACAAAATAGAATTGAAATAAACTAATTGAAATAAAATAAAACAACCAGATTGAGTACAACCACACAAGAAGAAAATAGAAATAAAGAGCATAAATCAATAAAGACAGTTCCAGCTAAGGAACATTTAATTCCTAACTGTCAGCGGCTGATCATTGACTTAATATCATAAGTAATTCATGACAAATTTGGCTTAATAAATTAAATCTCTTTTTAATTTAGTGAGTTAAGGAACGTCTGTTAACTCACACTAACTAATTAAGTAATTCAAATAACATATATAAATTCGCCTAATTAGCAGCACTAAGATCTAAAAGAGATAAACCAAATAAAGAATATATTAAAACAGAACTTCCAATTTTAATATATATTGGTTTCTAGCTTCACTATGAAAAATAAGTATAATGTATAGCTTATCCTACATAGTTTGCTACTTACATTAAATTCCATAAACATTACAGATTTAAGGAATTCAAATAGTAGAAGAAAAATATCAACATACAAATTAATGGCCAAATAATTTATGTATTAATATTCCCTTGAAATATAAAATCAGAAGCTAGACATTGTCATGCTTTTAAAAATAAAAATGCAGACATAATATTTAATCTCACAACCAAGATAGTATGAAATTAAGTTCCCTTAGCCAGATAAATTATTTAGTCACTCATAATCATTCAAACAAAAACGAAACAAGTAAAACACAGGAGATTCATCAATTAGCGTCACTGATTTGGCTCCTGAACAAACTTTCTCTTTCCTTTGGCCCGTAATTGTAACCATTTGGCTCAAAATTTTTGAAATTTTTTTTATTTTTGTTAAGATATTGACCCCAATTAGAAGGAGACAAAACCTTAAGAATTTTTAGTGTGGAGTAAGCATAGGAAGACTTATCTCCTTGATTAGAAAAATGTTTGATTCCAGCAAATTTTGTATCTACTAGATTAAATTCATAAAATAATTGGGTTTTTAGAATATAAGGGGAAGTATAGTGAAAACCAAAAGGAAATATTTTTAAAGCAAGGTTCTAAGGATTTTTATCAAAGAATCGTACTTTCTTTTGAAAAACATTCATTGCCTTTTTAGGCTTTTGGATATAATTAGTTTTAGGAAGATTTGACTGGGAAGAATGAGGAACTATATTGTTGGAATTTCCTATTTCGATTAGTTAAAGGGATTTTTCTTGGATAGCTAAGGCTAAATCATCTTCTTCAGCTATATTTGCCTAATTTGTTTTGGATAAATTTTTACTGGTTTGAAAAGCCAGAAGGGTTTTGATTGGGAAACCAGCTAATTATTTTTTATGAGCAATGTCTGCCCAGGAAGTTTTTGGGAGATTTGAAATTTGCTGATTTGATTAGAGAGCCAATATGGTTTCTAAAAGAACTTCTTAATCTTTAAGGTTCCTTACAGAGGGTTGATGAGTAAAAGACTCAATATTTTGTTGGGTTAGAGACTTAGATTTTTGGGATTAGGTGGATAACCCTAATTTGATAATTTTCTCAAGCTTTGCTTGAGTTTTCCTTTCTTCTATAAGGGTTATACCCTTACCTTTGTCTTTCTTTTTGGGTGACATTATTTTCCTAAAAAAAATTCTCTGAAGAGCCTTTGAAATATTCAATTTCAAAATAAAAAATGATGAGAATTACTTGCCATCTAGCAAAAAAAATTTTTCGAGCAAGATTTTTAACATCTTTGGTTGATTTACAATCAACTCTTACTAAAAATTTTTTATTTAAAAGATTACTTTGAAATTTATTTATGCAAAGAACTATTGCAAAAATTTTCTTTTTAATTGTGGAATAGTTTTTTCGAGTCCTATTCCAATGCTTTGAAGTAAATACAATGCATTTTTCTTTTGAATGAACTTGTTTTTTAAGGATGCCACCATAACCATTATCGAATTCATCAGTTTCCACAATTTTGAATGCTTTTGGGATAGAAGATACAAGCAAGGAAGATTTTGAACACGAGTTTTTATTTGTTTAACAATAGAAGTATGATCATCTGTCCAAAGAGGAGGAGCCATTTTAAGACGATCATAAAGAGGTTTTATTATATTATTTAAATTGGGAATAAAATCACCAACATAATTTAAACATCCTAAAAATCTTTGAAGTTAGTTTTTATCAAGAATTTGAGCAGGGAATTTGTTAGCAAATTCAATTGCTCAATTGATAAGGACAATTTTTTCTTGGTAAATATTATAACCAAGAAATCTAATTTTTGTTTGAAAACGGTTAATTTTGGTCTTTAAAGATACAAGACCATTTCTCTTGATAACATTAACAAAGATATGAAGATGTTAAAATGTTGATCAATAGATTCCGAATATACTAGAATATCATCAATATAAACAATGATGAACTTAGTATAGGGATTAAAAATTTCATTCATTATTTTTTGAAATTCAGAGGGAGCATTTTTTAGGCCAAAAGGATTACATTCTATTCATACTGTCCAAAGGGAACAGTGAAGGCTGTTTATATCTATCAGCTTCATGAATGTGGATTTGCCAGAATCAAGATTTCATATCAAATTTGGAAAATAATTTTGCCTTACATAGGCGATTAAGAAGATCTTTTTATTAAGAATAGGATACCTAATCTATTGGAGAGCTTGATTTAATAGCTTGTAGTTAATCACAAGCCTAGGTGTACCTCTTTCTAATTTTGTATTTTTATTAAAGGCAGAACAAGACCAAGGACTTTGAATTTTCTGATTAATCTCTTCTTTAAGAGATCTTTGATTTCTTATGGATAATGATCTAGGAGTTTCTGGTTCATATGAATTGGTCTGGCTTTTGTAGGAATGTTTCTTTCCTCAAAATCCTTTTCATAGGGAAGATGGACAACATGTCTCTTTCCTTCCCAAAAAGCATTTGAAAGGTCTGAACAAATAGATCCTTCAATTTTTAATAAAAGAGTTTTAATTTTTTTTTTTGAATTTAAGGTTTAGCTATTTGAGTTTCTATAATTTTTTAAGAAACTTACTCTTCTAGAAAATTAACCTGTTTTTCTTTATATTGGATTGTATTTAAAAATTTTGTAAAAGGAGGATTGTAGAATTCAAAAAGAATTTTTTTATTGAAATATTTTGTTTCAATTCCCTTTTTTAAAATGCTAAAAGGCATAATTTTTTCAATTAATGGAGATCCAACAATTACTTTATTTGATTTTTTTTTACTAAAATGAATGGAGTAGAAATTCTTAAATCATCATTTTTGACAATAGCATTTGATAATTCATAATTTATATCCAATCATGAACCATTAGCAATGCTAAGTGATTCAGTAGTTTTTTCAAAGAATTTGTTAGAAACAAACCCTTCTCTGATATAGTTTAAGGCTGCACCAGTGTCAAAGAGAGAAGTTTTTTCTAAAACAAATTCATTTTAAAAAATAATTTTGATTGGAATATACCATTTTTGAATGGAAATTTTTGAAATAAGGTTTAAGAATGGCTCAGGAATATCTTCTTCTTGATCTTCAATTACCAATTCTTTTCCTTTTTTGGAAATTTTTATTTCTTTTTCTTGAAATTTGCTAATTATCAAAGAATGAAGATCTTGAGTATTTCTTAATTCTTTATCTCATTTTTTAAAATACTGATTTCCTTTTGTAAATCCAGTAATGTAATTGGTTTTGGTTTATTGTCAAAACGTTTTATAATTTCTATAGAATCATAATGTTTTGGTTGTTGAACAAGCTTGGTGTAACGACCCCCTAATCCACAATATACTATCCTCTATCTGTCTAGTGGAAGCATATGGGTTTTAGAAATAGTTATTCCCGATGTGGGAATGTCAGGGGATCACTACTGGTTGAGCGTAACCCAAATAGACATTTCGTCGTCCATTCGGATTTCGTTCAACCCTAATTCACATGCAGCTATACTAATTATACATACATCCATCATAAATTACTCTGGAATGAAAACTAAAATCCATACAGACAATATATCATTCATTCAAGAAAATTTCAGTTTATTTACACACGTTTATAGTGGTAAACTCTGCCAAAAATCCTGCAGAGTCTCCCCTGTATTTCGAACATATCCCCATAGTACAACCAGTCATCAACGCAATAGATTACATCCATTCAACCGTATACATCCAGTTCAACAACAAGATAAAACATAATTACAAAATATAGTACAGCAACCACAGGATACATATATATGCATCATTATCCAAGCCTAGACTACGTTGTTCTCCTGTCTATCACCACTGCCTTGCCCAGTTAGCATCTAGGTCCCTGTTCCTGTTCATCTGAGTAAAAAACCTGGTGAGATATGAAATCCCAGTAGAATAATTTACAATTTACAATATAGTTCGAAATTTGGTTGATTACTCAGCGGTGCAAGCACCAAAAATAATTTTCCGAAATCAGTTCAAAATCCGTGAAATACCTTATCTTTCAAAATCAGTTTATCGCATGGAAATCGTGGAAAATGCTCAAAAATCATAAAAATCTATTTCTTTGAAAATCGGTAATCGAAATCAGGTTAAATCCCATGCCCGGTGTATCTAAATCCATGTTGGCCACAAATCCTCTGCGACCGAATCTAAAATCATCCAATTGCACGTCGTCTAGAGAAATTTCATCTATTATCGTTGGGTGTGATCCATAACACCAATCACCCGAATCTCGCCTATGTTGTGAGTGTGATCTGTAACACCAATCACTCACTTAAGGACCGGGTGAGAATCAACATCTAGGGCATCCCCTAGCATGTGCACATATGCCAATTCTCATCCTCATACAGTTTATTCGAACTCACATGCACTTGGTTGGCTATTCCTCAGGGTTCTAGGGTATTACACCTAAATCACAACGTTTTCCCATCTAGGTTATCCCCCCTTATACTCCTTAAACCTTTCTTAAGGTCGTCCTGATTTATTGCGTGATCCCTAATGAAATGCAGGCTAAATCTGTTTAAAAATAATATATTCATAAAGTCTCTTGCATTCGGGATACTTAACAGCTATCCCATACCAGCTATTAAGTACCCTACCCTAAGTAGATCTGTCCTAATGGCATCTAAACTCGATAAATAATTTATCTAACATGCAAATGGGGTTTTCAGCATACAAGTATGCAATTTAGTCCATCGAAAGTAGCACGTAAATCCATGTAATCAAATCTAAGAGTTCAGGTATTCACATAATCATTTCTAACATTCGGGAAGCGTAAATTATCCTACCTTGTCTTCGTTTACTTCAAATCAATCCAGGACTTCTCGTATCCTTGAATTTTGAGCCAAATTAATTCCCTAGACATTTTCACGAATATTTAAGCTCGTTACATCATCTGTTTTACGATTCTAAGTTGATTACATAATTTCCTAGGTCAGTTTATTTCCTATTCGCATTCGACAGCTAATTCAATAAAAAATCATTAGGTTTAGGTGAATCGAACCTTACCGGGGTTGCCAGATGGTAGAAATCTGACTCGGGGCAGTCTCGGTGTCTCTCGGGTGTCTATCTGAATTCTCTGGAAGTGGTGCACGGCTAAGCATGGTGACGCACGACAGAGAACAGCGGCGCACGATGGAGGGGTGCGGTTGGCCTCAAAAATCACACCACGGTGAAGCCTTCAAGATGAGGAGTCAAAATATGGTGGTGGCGCGGCGGTTCACGACCATTTGGATGGCATTTTTTGGCCTCAAAAAATGATGCACGACAGAGGAAGTTTTCCTCGATCTATGCGCATAGAGGCTCTATTCGATGGCTGCGAGCTAGGGGAGGAAGCTGGCAGCTCGGCCTACACATTGGTGGTGGCGGTGAGGGTCAATGGTGGTTGACGGCGACGATCTCAGCTGGCAAAAATTCCATGCGACGGAGGGGAAAAGCTTCATTTTTCGGCGGCTCTAGCGGTCGTGGTTGGCCGTGGGTGGTTGTTAGAAGTCAAGGGTGGCGAGGGGTGTCAGTTGGTAGGTCAGGTGGTGGCCCACAGTGGCCCAAGTGGTGGCGCACAGTGGAGGAAGGAGGAGAGAGAGGAGAGAGAAAATAGAGTGAGGAGAGAGATAGAATTGATAGAAATGGTGGGATTTTGGTGAATTTAAAGCTCCCGGGGGCGATTCCGACTTTTCTTGGACCACTCGGGGGAACTTCGGGACGTTGCCATCTATCCGGACATTGGCAAGGGTTCCCATGCAGAGGTTTCGGCCTCCTTCTATGAAATTGAAGTCCTGAACTCTATCTGTCAGTGTCTGATTATTGGAACACGTTTCTTTTCATTAGATCACGTTTCTAACTCCGAACCGCCTTCTGGTTTCAATCGTCCACCTCAAAATTTATGCCAGACTCAGTTTACATGAGATTAATGTAAAATTTCAGTTTTTAACCTGTAAAAGAAATCTCGGTTATTACACTTGGTGTTTGATGTAGAAGGAGTTTCTACAATTTCCCTAAGCTTGTCAAAATATTTAATTTTTTGTTCATCTGAAGGAAGAGAATTGATTACTTTGAAAAGAAGATTTTGTTATATAGTAAGGATATTAATTTGAAGAGAATCCTTAAGGTTTCTTCTAAAGAATTAATTGGAGAATTTTCTTCTTCAGAGGAGGAATTTGATGAAATATCATCTTCAAGAAGTTGATTTAACATCTTGTTCAGAAATTTCACCTTCTTCTTCAAAAGAGGTTTTATCCATAAGGCTATTAATTTGTTCTAGAATTGGTTCCTCTAAACTGAGTGTCCTAATTCTTTTGTTTAGTCTACAGTATTTGGCCATGTGACCTTATTTCTTGTATTTAAAACATTTGATTTTTCCTTTTGGTAAATCAATAAGAGGTTTTGAAGAAATATATTTAGAAAAGTTTCGAGGCTTTCTATTTTTAGTAGTCTTATAATAACTCTTAACATGAGATTTTTAGTGTTCTTTTTGTTTTAGTTTAGACTTCTTACAAGGTGAAAAACCAAATTGCTCACAGAACGAACCTAATTCTTTTTTTTAAGTGCCTTTTCTTTGCTAAGCTAATGTTGGATCCTATCATCTTAACAAATTTTTAAGGCTATTTTTTGGATAAGGGCTATGAGTTATCTATAACTCAAAATTTCGTAATGAATTTGTCCATTCCAGTTAAGTCCTTAAGTTTTTCTCTAACTTAGTCACCTAAGAAATTGGGTAGACCTATAATAAATTTTTCTTTCCAGAGAGGATGGTTGTAACGCCCCTATCTAGTATTACCATTAATTCTGATATAAACAAATAGGTTCAGTACATTATCTTTATCCTTTATTTAATTAATGTCTGGGCAGTTATACCATTAAAATTATAATAAGAAAATTAGGTTCAGGATCATTTTCTCAGATTGAATCTCGTATGCACAGCAGAATAGATAAAAATATACTAAATTACACAACAAAAATTAAAACCTTCATGTAATTCGGATAAATAAATACATGTCCAATAATGTCCATTACATTTCTGTAAACATGTATCAGGATATAAGAAGTATCATCCATAGGAAGTCAGGAGACAAAAATCCTATCACTTAGACCCCTTCACAAATTTCAAAGATGGACCGGTCCTTCAAATATCTCATGTCTACTGCCAAAAGAACAACCCTAGTTCTAAATTAAATATATCTGAACTAGGACCCAAAATAGGGTTACTAAAATCTCACTTAAATCAAAATGGGACTGCTACCTCCTGCTCTAGCTATGCGTCTGCATCTAATACATATTAGCATAGTAATGAGAAACACAAGTTTCTCAGTAGCTTAACAATTCAGGTGTTAAAAAAATAACTAATATGTACCAAGGTGTAAGCACCAAAACATTTCATTCGACATTCTTGATATTAAAATATAATGTTATTCATAAATACAACCAAGCAAGCATTGCATGATAATTTAGATGTCAACATAAAAATCAGACATCCTCTTTCAAATGAAACATATCGAAATAAAATGATACCTGTTATCGGGTAATTACAAAAATTTCTTATGTATTAACTTTTAAATTTATCAATCTAGATTAATTGAGCATTCTAGGGTGTTATGTAGTCACTAGACCACCCTTATGAAATCATCGTGAGCACTAGGTCATGGGTATGGAACAGCTCTGGCCATACCTCACTAAGTCACCCGTATGAAGCACCTTTAACCACACTTTATAATTCGTGGAAACTCGGCCACGTATATAGCGTAATCGCGAGAACTAGGTCATGGGTATGGAGCTCCTTCGGCCACACCTCGCTAGGCCGTCCGTGTAGAGCACCTTTGGCCACACATCGTAAATCATGGACACTCAGCCACATACATAAAATCGTCGTGAACTCCAGGATACGGGTATGGAGTACCTTCGGCCACACCTCACTAGGTCACTCATGTGGAGCATCTTCGGCCATACCTTGCTAGGCTGCTCGTGTAGAGCACCTTCAGCTATACATTGTAAATTATGGACACTCGGCCATGCATATAGCGTAATTGCGAGCACTAAGTCATGAGCATGGAGCACCTTCAGCCACACCTCGCTAGGTCGCCCATTTAGAGCACCTTTGGCCACACCTCGTAAATCATGGACACTCGGCCACGTATATAAACTCACCGTGAACACTAGGTCACTGGTGCACACTCGGGAGAATCTGTGGGCGCTAGGCCACCTTTAACATTTCTTTAATTATCTTGGAAAAAGTTTCTTTTCCTGTGAATTATCGTTAGCATACATCCTCTTTTTAAATTCTAGTAACTTCAAAAATAACATTCCTTTTCTTGGAAATTACCATTAATGTACTTCATTGGAGATGCTATTAATTTCCAGTAAAACTTTCTCTTTCTTATAGTTTAATGTAACTATACATTTTTTTTTTGAAAATTCAATCTTTAAGGAGTAGTTTCTATTTTCCTTAAAAATAATTTCTAAGGTGCTTTTTCCCATAAAATTCTAAAAGTCTCAATATTAATTTCTTTTCTTAGAAGTTGATTTTAAATGTTCATTTTTCTCCTAAAAATTTCAATAACTTCATTAATAATTTCCTTTTCTTGGAATTAATTCCAATGTATATTTTTTTTCTTTCAAAAAATTCGAATACTTTCCATAATAATGTTCCTCCTATCCATGGCCATCATTTTTAGTCTTAAACCCTCAAAATCAAATCTCTCATGATAGTATTTGTAATAACCCAAATTTTTAAAATAAATTAATTGGGTAAATTAAATTTTGACTTTGTTAAAATTGAATTCAGTATAATTTTCTAAGCCTACAGTTGAAATTTGAAAAATTTTCAAAGTCAAAATCTGATCTGACGGAGAAAAACTTGGTCCAACATCAGGGAATCAGCAGATAAATTGGAAGGCTTTAAATCCTTAAAAGGACTATGAATTCCTTACATGTGGGCCCGTATCCTTACTCAGGTCAGAGAAGGCATCCGGTAATTTCCCCGGGCGAAGTGGCAAAATACTAAAATGCCACTAGAGGCTTTAAAATTTCAAAACCCTACTTTTTCTCTCCCATTTTCTCTTTTCTCTCTCTCTGCTCCCTACATTTTCTCTCTCCTCTCCCTCTCATTTTTGCACCACTTGCAACCACTGGAATCGTTGCCCTGCGCCATTGCCAGACCCCGCCACCGGTGCAACTCGACATCGTCTACTTCCAGCTGCCAACAGCCACCACAGCGGCCAAAAACAGCATGCATTCCCCTTCATCGCAATTTTCCTTCCCTATCGAGATCTCTAACGTCCGACGTCATCTGACCACACAGCTACCACCGTTGGGAAGCCTGAGCTGCCAGCTTCCTCCGACAACTTCCAAACGGTGGAATGTCGTCGCCACGAGCTCGGAATAAGGGAAAAATATCAGTCGTGCATCAACCTTCATCGCCGGAAAATGCCATCCAAACGGCCGTGTTTCACCGAAAGGACACTAGATCTGGCCTCCTCAATTTGCGGCCTACATTTTGGTGTATTTTTTGACCCTGGTCGCCATGCGCCGTTGTGCGCCACCACCCGCCACCGTCTGCCGCCATCTGCTGTCGCCAGAAATGCTAAAAAAATCGCAGAATTCAAATTTTGAGCTTTCGAAACCTCTGGTATAATTTAAAATACCCTAATTTTATGTTTTTCTGTAGTTTTTGTGCCGACTATTCCTTAATGATTGAACCGAAACAAAAACTTGGCTTATTGTAGGGAAATAAGAATTCAAAGGAAGCGAGGTGTAGAAGGAGATCAAAGGAAGGCCAAGATCAACTTTTTCTAGTTATTCTCCAGGTAGTTTGACAATTCTTAAAAATAGTATCCCACAATTTCGTATGTGTATGTCTATTTTTACCAGCTTTGATGGGACATTATTGCAAAATTACATTCTTGATATTATTTATGTTCGCTGGTCAAAATCATGGAAATAGAGTTAAATTAAGTTAGGTAAAAAAGAACCATAGCTAAATGTGATAAAGATATAATGTACACTGATAAAAGGAAAAGAGAAGAAATGCAACTGATAGGGAAAAACATAGATAGGTACACAATTTACGATGTATGGTCAGAGGTGATCCACATGGGAGACCTAGCGAGGTCTGGCCGAAGGTGCTCCATGCCCATGACCTAGAGTTCGCGATTACGCTATGTACATGGCTGAGTGACCATAATTTACGATCTGTGTGTAATAATCAAGATTGTTTTTAAAGATTAAAACTGAATTTTGACGTTAATTTCATGTAAACTAAGTCTGGCACAAATTTTGAGGTCGATGGTTGAAATCGAAAAGCTTTTCAGAGTCAGAAATGTAATCTGTTGAAAGGAAACGCGACCCGACGATAAAATACTGATAAACAGAATTTCAGACTTCGGTTTCTCAAACGAAGGCCGAAACCTCTGCATAAGAACCTGTGCCAATGTCTAAATGGAAGTCGACATCCCTAAGTTTCCCCGAGTGGTCTGAAAAAAGTCAGAATTGCCCCCGAAAGCTTTAAATTCTCCGAAACCCTACCATTTCCACCATCTCTCTCACTCTTCACTCCACTTTCTCTCTCCTCTCTCTCGTCCTTCCTCTACTGTGTACCACCACCTGGGATGCCCTGGGCCACCACCTGACCCACCAATCGACACCCTTCACCACCCTCGACCTCAGGCAGCCACCCACGGCCACCAATGGCCACTAGAGTTGCCAAAAAACACAGCTTTTCCTCCTCCATCGCGTGAAACTTCGCCCGCCGAGATCTCCATCGTTGGCCACCATTGACCGTCACCGCCACCACCAGCGTGTAGGCTGAGCTGCTAGCTTCCTCCCTCAGCTCGCTGCCCGGAATGAAGGTCCAACGCACCTAGAACGAAGGAAAATTCATCTGCAGTGCGTTAATTTTTGAGGCCAAAAAATGCAGTTGAAACGGCCGTGAACCGTCGCGCCACCACTAGATATGGACTCCCCATCTTGCGGGCTTCACCGTGGTGTAATTTTTTAGGCCAACTGCACCCCTCCGCCGTACTCCGTCCTGTGCCGTCACCGGAGAAGCCAGAAAGACACCCAAGAGACACCCGAGACAGATTTCCATCATCCGGCAACCTCGGTAAGGTCCAATTCACCTAAACCTAAAGATTTTTGATTGAATTGACTGCCGAACGTGAATAGGAAATAAACCGACTTAGGAAATTGTATAATCGGACTTATGACCATTAAACAGATGACGTAACGAGCTTAAATATTCATTTAAATGCCCAGGGAATTGATTGGGCTTAAAATTTGAGGATACGAGGAGTTTCAAATCGATTTTGGAGCAAACGGAGACCAGGTAGGATAATTTACGCTTCCCGAACGTTAGAATTGACTATGTGGATACCTGAATTCTTAGATTTAATTGCATGGATTTACATGCTACTTTCGATGGATTAAATTGCATGCCTGTGTGCTGGAAACCCCATTTGCATGTTAGATGATTTGTTTATCGAGTTTAGATGCCATTAGGATGGATTTACTTAGGGTAGGATACTTAATAGCCGGAATGGGATGGCCGTTAAGTATCCCGAGTGCAGGGAACTTTTATAAAGATATTATTTTAAACAGATTTAACCTGCATTGCGTTAGGGATCACGCGGTAAATCAGGACGACCCTAAGAAAGGTTTAAAGAGTATAAGGGGGGATAGCCTACATGGGGAAATGTTGTGATTTAGGCATAATACCCTAGAACCCTAAGGAGTAGCCGACCGTGTGCATGTAAGTTTGAATAGATTGTATGAGGATGAGAATTGGCGTACTAGGGGATGCCCTAGATGTTGATTCTCACCCGGTCCTTGAGTGAGTGATTGGTGTTATGGATCACACTCACAACATAGGCGAGATTCGGGTGATTGGTGTTACGAATCACACCCAATGATAAGAGATGTAAATTCTCTGGATGACGTGCAATTGGATGATTTTAGATACGGTCGCAGATGATTTGTGACCGATATGGATTTAGATACACTGGCATGGGTTTTGATTCATTTTTTATTAACGATTTTTAAAGAAACAGATTTCGATGATTTTTAGAACTTGCTGCGATTTCCATGCGATAAACTGATTTTAAAAGATAAGGTATTTCATAAATTTTGAAATGAATATAGGAAGTTTGTTTTCGGTGCTTGCACCGTTGAATAATCAACCAGTTTTTGAACTATATTATGAATTGTAAATTATTCTACTGGGATTTCAATATCTCACCAGGTTGTTTGCTCAGATGAATAGGAACAGGGACCTAGACGCTAGCTGGATAATGGCATTGATGATAAACAAGAGAGCAGCGTAGTTCTAGGCTTGAATTGTAATGTATATATGTATACTGATGATATTTATATTGGATTCTGTAATTTCTGCTTTTCTTTTGTTGTTGGACTGGCTGTAAATTTCTGATTTGGATGACTGTTGTACTTTGGGATACATTCAAGATACAGGGGAGACTCTGCTAAATTTTTGGCAGGGTTTATCATTGTAAACATGTATGATTAAGTTGGAATTTGCATGAATGGATTGTATGTCTGATGTGTGGATTTTAATTATTATTCCAGAGTATATTATAATGTCTGCATGTGTAATTAGTATAGCTACGTGTGATTTTTGGTTGAACAAAATCTGAATAGACGACGGAATGTCTATTTGGGTTACGCTCAACCAGTAGCGATCCCTTGACATTCCCATATCGGGAATAACTATTTCTAAAACCCATATGCTTCCGATAGGCAGATAGATGATAGTATATTGTGGATTAGGGGGTCGTTACAATTATGGTATCAGAGCCCGATTTGTCGGATTATCTGGTTTAGTGGGCTAGGGACCTTGAATCTTCGGGCTTGAAGATTTAGGGTCTTGATTGATTTAACTCTGAAATATTAGGACCTGATCTTGAATCGATAAGTAATGGAATGGATTTAATGTCTTTCGGTGAACTGTTGCTGTTGAGACTAATATGTTTGCTTTCTGTGTCAGATAATTATGGCAGAACCAAGAAGGGATAACACCCGTAGGCCCAGAGGAAGGCCAAGACATAGGAGTCAGGGCGCTTCAAGTAATGGCAGCATAGAGACCGACGTCGACATGCGAGATATGATGGAGTCCATACGGAGAATGGTTGATGCCATGAGGGATCAAGACACTACTAGTGCCAATGTAATGAGGTAGCAGCAGGAAGATAGGCAAACCAGAAATGATAGAGCCACCCAAAATGTTAACCCGTTGTATCAGGGATGGATAGAATTTCAGAGAGCAAGTCCATCCTCTTTTACAGGTGCCTCCGATCCAGCCGCAGTAGAAGCCTGGCTGAAGGACATGGATAAGATCTTCAAGTTGTTGCAATGTGACGGTGAACAAAAAAGTTACATATGCAACATATATGTTGAAGGGTGAAGCAGAACAATGGTAGACAGGTGCCCAACAGTTGATGGAAAATAGGGGTATCCCACTTACCTGGGAATCCTTCAAGGGAGTCTTTATGGAGTAATACTTCCCTGAGAGCGTCAAACAGTTAAAGGAAGCTCAGTTCTTAAAGCTCACTCAGGGAGACAGGCTATTCAAGGAGTATTTGAGATAGTTTGAAGAGCTATCTAGATATTCCACATACCTGCGAATGCACTATGATGAGGCCTGGAAGGCAAAGCAGCTAAAAGAGGGTCTAGACTTACCGATGAAGATGCAGCTAACCACACTTGAGATCAAAGATTTTGCGATGCTAGTGAACAAGTGTCGAATCCTGAGTAAGAACCTAGAGCAGAGACAGGCCCAGAATATGACACAGAGGACAGGAAACTGACCAAGACCAGTAACCAGAAATCTCAATGTGAGAGGCGGCATGTTTAAAACGCAACCAGGGTCTTCAAGCGGCATTAAAAGGTCTGATAATGCACCCTGTCATAAATGTGGGACCAGGCACCCTAATCAACCCTGTTGGCATCAAAATCCATTACAATGTTATAGGTGTGGAGGCACAGGACACATGGCGAGATACTGCCCTTCTAGCAGGAGCCAGTAGACATCCGATAGCCTAAGACTGCAAGCTCCAGGGAGAGTTTTCACTCTGGATGCAGCTAACGTCAACAGGTCATCAGGTTTGATGTAGGGTAGAGGTAAAATTTATAATTTTCTTTTGATAGTATTATTTGATTCGGGTGTGACGCACTCTTTTATTGCCGATGCATGCGTAGAGAAAATAAAATTACCTGTACATACCCTGCCCTGTGATCTATATATATCCACACCCTTAGGAGAAGCCACTATATCCCCACGTATATGCCTAAACTATCCCTTAACCATTGATGATACCCTGTTTATCGTGGACCTAGTGTGTATACCTTTGACTGGGATCGACATAATTTTAGGAATGGATTGGTTAACTAGGAATCAGGTCTTGTTAAACTGTTCTAAGAGGATAATCACTTACTTGGATAACGTGCCTGGGCGTGGGAGTGACAAAGCGTGTGAGATAGGTGATGTGTCCCTCAATCTCTCTGAGGTAAAGTTGCAGGATAGGTTAAGCCTAATTCCAATTGCTAGTGACTTTTTTGGAGGTGTTTCCTTTGGAAGTAAGTAAACTGCCACCACCTAGCGAGATAGAATTCACTATTGACCTGATTTCGAGCGTGGGCCTAATAGCCATGACTTCATATCGAATGGCCCCAGTGGAGTTGAGAAAATTAAAGGTACAACTTAAAGATATGTTGGAGAAAGGGTTCATTAGGCCAAATGTATCACCATGGGAAGCTCCGGTCTTATTCGTAAAGAAGAAAGATGGGAGTTTGAGATTGTGTATCGATTATCGGCAACTGAACAAGGTGACCATTAGGAAAAAATACCCTTTACCACGTATTGACGACTTGTTTGATCAGTTGTAAGGTGCAACTGTGTTTTCTAAGATAGACTTAAGATCAGGATACCATCAAATTAGGGTTAGAGAGGAAGACATCCCTAAGACAGCGTTTAGCACGAGATACGACCACTATGAGTTTCTAGTGATGCCGTTTAGATTGACAAACGCACCCGCTGTCTTCATGGACTATATGAACAAAACTTTAGACCCTACTTAGATCAATTTGTAGTGGTATTCATTGATGATATCTTAGTCTACTCCAAGACTCACGAAGAACATGCCCAGCATCTTAGCACGGTGCTACAGATACTGGAAGAGAAGCAATTGTATGCTAAGTTATAGAAACGTGAGCTTTGGTTAGAAGAAGTGAAATTTTTTGGACACGTGGTAAATGGGGAAGGAATAGCAGTAGACCCTAAGAAGATTGAAGCAGTGTTAGATTGGGGTCAACCTAGGATGGTCACCAAAGTGAGGAGTTTTTTGGGTTTGGCCGGCTATTACAGAAAATTCATTCAAGGATTTTCTCAGAGAGCCTTGCCATTAACTCGATTGACTCGAAAGAATGTGAATTTTGAATGAAGCGAGCAATGTGAGAATAGTTTCCAAACTTTGAAAGTGAAATTAACCACCGCTCCTGTACTAATTCTTCTGAAACCCTTATAACCCTTCACGGTATATACAGATGCATCACTGAAAGGCATAGGATGCGTCTTAATGCAAGATGGAAAGGTAGTGGCTTATGCATCATAATAATTGAAACCTGCTAAGGAAAACCACCCTACCCATGACTTAGAATTAGCTGTCGTCGTGTTTGCCCTGAAGATTTGGAGACATTACCTATATGGGGCTGTATTCGAGGTGTATAGTGATCACAAGAGCATTAGGTACTTTTTTTATCAGAAGGAATAAAACATGAGGCAGTGTAAGTGGGTAGAATACCTGAAAGATTTTGATTTTGAATTAAAATACCATGCAGGGAAAGCGAATGTCATAGCAGATGCATTAAGCCGAAAGTCACTACAATTAGCTAGCTTAATGGTAGGTGAGATGAGGTTACTTGAGGATTTTAGGAATTTTAGCCTCAATGTAATCTTATTTCTGAAAAGATTAGTGATGAGTGACTTCTTGATAACCTGCGAGTTGAGAGAGCTGATTAGATAAGCCCAACTAAAGGATGAATCCTTGGAAGTATACGCCAACCAATGCGATTTTGGATTACCCCCTGATGGAGTATTAATGTTTAGGAAAAGGGTAGTAATTCCAAACCATCAGGAGCTGAAGGAAAAAGTGCTAGCAGAGGCTCATCGAAGCCATTATACTATTTACCCATGGTATTTCCAAGATGTATCAGGATCTAAAGAGGAATTTGTGGTGGCCTGGTATGCGGAAGGACATCACGAACTATGTGAATGACTGTTTGACTTGTCAACAGGTCAAGATAGAACATCAGAAACCCGCAGGGCTACTGAAACCATTGGAAATATCGAAAAGGAAATGGGATCAAATAACCATGGATTTCGTGGTAGGATTACCTAGGACACTAGCTGGATTTGATGCCATTTGGGTGATAGTGGATAGATTGACCAAGTCTGATCACTTTTTGCCTGTTAAGATGTGATACTCCATGGAGAAACTAGTCGAAGTATATCTTAGGGAAATCGTGAGATTACATGGAATATCATCAGGTATAGTATTTGATCGAGACCCTAGGTTTACTTCGAGATTCTGGCAAACCCTACAGTAAGCCTTAGGAACCCAGCTTAAGTTTAGCACAGCCTATCATCCTCAGAATGACGGGCAGTTTAAGAGAACTATTCAGACTTTAAAAGATATGTTGAGGGCTTGTGTATTAGAACAGTAAGAAAGTTGGTATAAACACCTACCGTTGATAAAGTCTGCATACAATAACAATTATCACTCTACCATCGGTATGGCACCTTATGATGCTCTGTATGGGAGAAGTTGTAAATCACCCTTGAGTTGGGTAGATATGGGAGAGAGTACCCTGTTGGGACCTGAAATTGTACAAGAAACCACTGATCAAATCAAAATGATCAGGGAAAAAATAAGGGTTGCCCAACAAAGGCAGGAAGCCTATACAAACAAGAGAAGAAGACCTTTAGAATTCAATGAGGGAGAGCATGTATTCCTGAGAGTGTCCCCCACCATGGGTATCGGTAGACAGGTAAGGACCAAGAAACTAAGCCCTATATTCCTAGGACCATTCCAAATCCTACAAAGGGTTGGTCCCGTCGCTTACCAGATTACCTTACCTCCCTATTTGTCCAACCTACATGATGTCTTTCACGTCTCCCAACTTCGTAAATATGTCCTAGACCCTGTGCATGTATTAGGGAATCAACCAATAATATTAAAGGAAAATTTAACTTATGAATCTACTCTTGTACAAATCCTTGACTTTAAGACTAAGCAACTACGAAGTAAAATAATCCCTTTAGTTAAGGTACTTTGGCAAGACGTAGCGTCGCAGGAGATGACGTGGAAGAAAGAAGACGAGATGAGGCAATGATACCTAAAGCTGTTCACAAGTATGAATTTTGGGGACAAAATTTCTTTTAAGGGGAGAGAATGTAATAATCAAGATTATTTTTACAGATCAAAACCAAATTTTGATGCTAATTTCATGTAAACTGAGTCTGGCACAAATTTTGAGGTCGATGGTTGAAATTGGAAGGCTTTTCGGAGTCAGAAATGTGATATGTTGAAAAGAAACGCGACCCGATGATAAAATACTGATAAACGGAAATTTAGACTTTGGTTTCTTAGACGAAGGCCGAAACCTCTGCATAGGAACTCGTGCCAATGTCCAGATGGAAGACGACATCTTGAAGTTTCCTTGGGTGGTCCAAGAAAAGTTGGAATCACCCCCGAAAGCTTTAAATTCTCTGAAACCCTGCCATTTCCACCATTTCTCTCTCTCTTCCTTCCTCCACTGTGCACCACCACCTGGGATGCCGTGGGCCACCACCTGACCCACCAATCGACACACTTCGCCACCCTCGACCTCAGGCAGCCACCCACGGCCACCAACGGTCGCCAGAGTTATCAAAAAACACAGCTTTTCCTCCTCCATCGCATGAAAATTCACCCTCCGAGATCTCTATCATTGGCCACCTTTGATCATCACCACGACCACCAGCGTGTAGGCTGAGCTGCCAGCTTCCTCCCCCAGCTCACTGCCTTGAACGGAGGTCCGACGTTCCCGGAATGAAGGAAAATCTGTTTGCCGTGCATTGATTTTTGGGGCCAGAAAACGCAGTCCAAACGGTCGTGAACAGCCACGCTACCATCAGATTCGGACTCCCCATCTTGCGGGCTTCACCGTGGTGTAATTTTCGAGGCCAACCGTACCCCTCCGCCATACTCTACCTTGCGCCGTTATCAGAGAAGCCAGAAAGACACCCGAGAGACACTCGAGACTGCCCCGAGATAGATTTCCATCATCTGGCAACCCCAGTAAGGTCCAATTCACCTAAACCTAATGATTTTTGATTGAATTGACTGCCGAACATGAATAGGCAATAAACTGACTTAGGAAATTGTATAATCAGACTTCGGACCGTGAAACGGATGACGTAACAAGCTTAAATATTCATTTAAATGCCCAAGAAATTCGAGGATACGAGGAGTTTCAGATCGATTTTGGAGCAAACAGAGACTAGGTAAGATAATTTACGCTTCCCGAACGTTAGAATTGACTATGTGGATACCTGGATGCTTAGATTTAATTGCATGGATTTTTGTGCTACTTTCGATGGATTAAATTGCATGCCTGTGTGCTGGAAACCCCATTTGCATGTTATATGATTTGTTTATAGAGTTTAGATGCCATTAGGACGGATTTACTTAGGGTAGGATACTTAATAGCCAGAATGGGACGGCCGTTAAGTATCCCGATTGCAGGGAACTTTTATAAAGATATTATTTTAAACAGATTTAACCTGCATTGCATTAGGGATCATGCGGTAAATCAGGACAACCTTAAGAAAGGTTTAAGGAGTATAAGGGGGGATAGCCTACATAGGGAAACGTTGTGATTTATGCGTAATACCTTAGAACCCTGTGGAATAGCCGACCGTGTGCATGTAAGTTCGAATAGACTATATGAGGATAAGAATTGGCGTATGTGCACATGCTATGGGAAGCCCTAGATGTTGATTCTCACCCGGTCCTTGAGTAAGTCATTGGTGTTACGGATCATACTCACAATATAGGCGAGATTCGGGTGATTGGTGTTACGGATCACACCCAATGATAAGAGATGTAAATTCTCTAGATGACGTGCAATTGAATGATTTTACTTACGGTCGCAGATGATTTGTGGCCAATACGGATTTAGATACACTGGGCATGGGTTTTGATTCATTTTTTATTAACGATTTTCAAAGAAATGGATTTCGATGATTTTTATAACTTGCCGTGATTTCCATGCGATAAAATGATTTTAAAAGATAAGGTATTTCACAGATTTTGAAATGAATACAGGAAGTTTGTTTTTGGTGCTTGCACCGCTGAGTAATCAACCAGTTTTTGAACTATATTATGAATTGTAAATTATTCTATTGGGATTTCAATATCTCACCAGGTTGTTTGCTCAGATGAACAGGAACAGAGACCTAGACGCTAGCTGGATAATGGCATTGATGATAAACAAGAGAGCAGCGTAGTTTTAGGCTTGAATTGTAATGTATATATGTATACTGATGATGTTTATATTGGATTCTGTAATTTCTGCTTTTCTTTTGTTGTTGGACTGGCTGTAAATTTTTGATTTGGATGACTATTGTACTTTGGGATACATTTGAGATACAGGGGAGACTCTGCCAGATTTTCGGCAGGGTTTATCATTGTAAACGTGTATGATTAAGTTGGAATTTGCATGAATGGATTGTATGCCTGATGTGTGGATTTTAATTATTATTCTAGAGTATATTGTAATGACTTTATGTGTAATTAGTATAGCTGCGTGTGATTTTGGGTTGAACAAAATCTGAATGGACGACGGAATGTCTATTTGGGTTACGCTCAACCAGTAGCAATCCCCTGACATTCCCATATCGGGAATAACTATTTCTAAAACCCATATGCTTTCTCTAGGCAGATAGAGGATAGTATATTGTGGATTAGGGGGTCGTTACAGTGTGGCCAGAGGTGATCCACACGGGCGACCTAGCGAGGTGTGACCGAAGGTGCTTCATGCCCATGACCTAGTATTCGCGATTATGCTATGTACATGGCCGAGTGACCACAGTTTATGATGTGTGGCCAGAGGTGATTCACATAGGCGACCTAGCGAGGTGTAGCCGAAGGTGCTCCATGCCCATGACCTAGTGTAACACCCCATAATTTAATTAGTCTAAACTAATGGCCTTTAATGAACGAAATTAATAGTTTTATTAAATTAATTATTATTAATTGCTAATTAATTAGATGGATGAGCTTAATGAGGGGGGGATTTTAGGTTACATAATTTAAAGGCCTAAAAGAGTTATAATAAAAAGTAAACTTGCAAAAAAAAATTTTTTTGCTTTTGTGTGTGTTTAAAATTAATTCTTGAATTTCTAAGCAAGGAGCAAAGTAAGGTGCATTAGGTGCATGAGTGAGCCTTGCATGTGGTCTTTATGAAAGAAGGGAATTTTTGCATGCATTCATGAAAGGTCCACATGAAGGAAGAGAAATCAAGTTTATGAATGAAGAGGCATGCATGGATCACTAGAATTGAGAAAGGAAATGAGGAGTGTTAAGTGAATTAGGGAGGAAGAGAGAGAGAATAGAAAAAGAAAAGAAAAAAAAAAAGAAACGCCAAGGTTGCTTATGGTAGGGGGAAATCTAAACTTGCAAGGAAAAGAAATGTCAAAGTTACAAGCAAAAGAGTACAAGTGTAGAATTTTAGGAAAATGAAAATAAAATGCAATTTTCACCCAACCTCATGCCACCTAAGCCAAGAAAGAGACAAGAGGGAATTGGAACTTTGACTCCTATGCTACCACCCACATGTGAAGGGGAATGGGAACCCCATTTCCTTGTGCAAAAGGGGAAATGTACATGGCAAGAGTGGAGAAAGACTCACAGCCACACGTGAGTGAAGAAAGGAGGGAAGAAAAATGGCGTGAAGTGTGCAACAAACCATTCAACAAGTGCAGAATTTTTGGTGCAAAAATTAGTTACTTGTGGACTACATCTAACGTGTAAGGGAGGTAAAGTCCACATATAGCATAAGAAAAAAGAATTAAGGAAAGGGAAAATTAGAAAGATAAGGATGCATCCACACACCACATAAGAGAGAAGAAAAAGAATGGGAGGCTTCCTTTGGTGGAAGGCTCACACGTGAAGTAAAGGAGGGGGAAGCATTTTGTTCCTCTCATCTCACATATACATGCACACGTGAGGAGAGGAAGGCAAAGGGAAAAAGAGGAAGTAGAGAAAAAGAAAAGAAGGGAAAAAGAGAGAACAAAGGAACCCAAGAGGTAGGCTAGCAATTAAATTATTTTGGTTCCATGATGTGGTATACTTGTTTCAATTTTTATTTTCATGGAGCTAGAGCATTCATCCACATTCTTGATTTAGAGAAAATTTAATGAGCATGCATGATAAAGATAAAAGGTGGCTAGCAATAATTTCTAAAGTAATGTTCCCCTAAGACCATGATAATGCTTAAATGTAGGAATTATTTTATGGTTTAATTAGTTTGGTCCATTACTCTCAATAAGGTGAGGAGCTTGTTAGGTCCATGATGATATTAATGGGATTATTGAATAGTTATGATGCATGTGGTTATGAATTAAATGACTAGAGTAGAAATGAGCATTTTTAGAAATTTTAGAAGAAGAACATTCATGGAACTTGATTTCCAAATAAAGGAAGGAATTATGATGAGAGTGAGTGGAATTTTTGGAAAGAAAACATATTAGAATTAATTCCCAAGTCAAGGAAATTATTAGGAAACTAATAATATCTTTGAAAGTAAGTTTATGGAAGGATAAATAGAAAATAGTATGCCCATTAATAATATTTTTGGAAGAAATTTATACAAGAATAAGTAGAAAATATTATATCCGTAAATTAATATTATGGAGGAAAATTTTTGTAAGAATAAATTCTAAGAAAAATGAGAAATATCATTCCCAAAATTAATTTTTTGAGATGAAATTTTGTAGGAATAAATTCTAAGAAAAATGAGAAATATCATTTCCATAATTAATATTTTGAGAGAGAATTTGGTAAAAATAAATTCAAAGAAAAATAGGAAAATATTATGTCCATAAATAATATTATGGATGGAGATTTATGTAATATAAAATTCTAAGGAAAATAGAAAAATATTATGTCCATAAATAATATTACGAATGGAAAATTTATGTAATATTAAATTCTAAGGAAAATAGAAATATGATGTCTATAAATAATATTATGGCTGGAGATTTATATGATATAAAATTCCAAGAAAAAATAATAATAATAGAAAATACTATGTTCATAAATAATATTATAAATGGTACTTTACGTAAGATTAAATTCTAAGGAAAAATGTGAAATCGTAGGGAGTTTTCGAATTTATTCGAAAGCGTTGCGAAAATGAAACCTTTCTTAGTTAATAAAAGGAAAAGTAGGGTAACATCGCGCCCTGCGGGGTTCCGAGTGTACATCGGCGGCCTAAGGAGGTGTAGCCAAAGGTGCTCCATGCTCATGACCTAGCGTTTGCAACTGTGCTGAAACCGTGGCCGAGTGTCCATGCATTACGAGGTGTGGCCGGAGGTGCTCCACAAGAGCGACCTAAGGAGGTGTGGCCGAAGGTGTTCCATACCCGTGATCTAGTGTCCCAAGAATTTCATATACGTGGGCCGAGTGCCCACAATTTGCGAGATGTGGCCAAAGGTGCTCTACATGGGCAGCCTAGCGAGGCACGGCCGAAGGTGTTCTGTGCCCAGGACCTAGTGCCTGCAATTACGCTATACACGTGATCGAATGTCCACAAATTTTGAGGTGTGGCCGAAGGTGCTCCACACGGGTGACCTAAAGAGTTGTGGTCGAAGGTGCTCCATGCCTATGACCTAGTATTTGCGATTATGCTATGTACGTGGCCAAACGACCACGATTTACGATGTGTGGCTAGAGGTGATCCACACGGGCGACCTAGCGAGGTGTGGCCGAAGGTGCTCCATGCCTATGACCTAGTGTTCACACAACATGTACGTACGTGCTGATAAATCTACAATAATAAATCAATATGCTTAAGAAATTACTGGTCATGTGAAAAGAACTTTTACTGTTGCTAACTACTAAATTTATCATGCAATAATTACCTGTTTATTGATATGTACTTTTCTCTTAAATCAAGGATGCAGTTTGAACATTTTTTGTGCTTGCACCCTGATACATGTTAGTTTCTTTTAAAACTATGAATTGCTAGGCTACTGGGAAACTCGTGTTTCTCACTTATGTGCTAATATGTATTAGATTCGGATGCGTACCAGGAACACGTGGTGGTAGTATCTTTTTGATCGAGTAAGTTTTTGTAAGCCCCCATTTGGGATCCTAGAAGTACTTGGATTAGACTAGGACAGCTAATTTGAATGTATATACGAGTGGTGCTGGGAATACTGGGGAGAACGGATATGTGAATAACCTATTCGTTATTGTTTGGTGCGGGAGTCTAAGTGGCAAGCCTATTGTCTCCTGACTTTCATAGGACGAGTACTTCATATATCCGAGGACGGATACATCAGTTGTAATGAATATTATTATTATACTGGTATTATTTGACTCATATGAAGGATTGTATTGTTATCGTGTAGCGTAGAGTTTTTATTATTCCGCTGTGCATGTGAGTTACATTTTTATCTGAGCAAAGGATCCCAAACCTACTTTGATTAACATAAATTGAATAGTTAACTGCTCAGAAAATAATTAAAAAGGACAAGAATAATGTATCGAATCTATCTAATAATATCAGAATGAACTACAAGACTAGATAGGGGCGTTACATCTAGTGTTCGCGATTACGCTATGTACGTGGCTGAGTGACCACGATTTACGATGTATGGCCAGAGGTGATCCACACGGGCAACCTAGCGAGGTGTGGCCGAAGGTGCTCCATGCCTATGACCTAGTGTTCGCGATTACACTATGTATGTGGCCAAACGACCACAATTTATGATGTGTGGCCAGAGGTGATCCACACGGGCAACCTAGCGAGGTGTGGCCGAAGGTGCTCCATGCCTATGACCTAGTGTTTGTGATTATGCTATGTACTTGGCCAAGTGACCACAATTTACTATGTGTGACCAGAGGTTATCCACACGAGCGGCCTAGTGAGATGTAACCATAAGTGCTCCATACCTATGAACTAGGGCTCATGGTGATTTCATAAAAGTGGCCTAGTGTCCACATAACACCCTAGGCGCTCAATTAACTTAGATTGAAAAATTTATAAGCTAATACATAATTAAATGGCATAATGCCGCGATAACATGTATAATTTCATTTAGATATGTTTCATTGAAAGAGAATGTCTAATTCTTTTTATGTTAACATCTAAATTATCACTTAAAGCTTGCTTGATTTCATTTATGGGCAACATGTTTTAATATCAAGAATGTAGAATGAAATGTTTTGGTGCTTGTACCCTGGTACATATTAGTTATTTTTAAAACTGAATTGTTAAGCTATTGGGAAACTTGTGTTTCTCATTACTATGCTAATATGTATCAGATACAGACGCATAGCCAGAGTAGGAGGTAGCTGTCACATTTCGATTTAAGGAGATTTTTGTAACCCTATTTCAGGTACTAGTTCAGATTTGTTTAGTTTAGAACTAGGGTTATTCTTTTGGCTGTAGACATGAGATATTTGAAGGACCGGTCCATCTTTGAAATTTGTGAAGGGGTCTGAGTGACAGGATTATTGTCTCCTGACTTTCTATGGACGAGTGCTTCGTATATCCTGATATAGGTTGATTGTAATGTAATGGACATGTATTTATTTATTTAAATTACATGAAGGTTTTAATTTTCGCTGTGTAATTTAGCATATTTTTATTTATTCTGCTGTGCATATGAGTTTTAATCTGAGCAAAAGATCCTGAACCTAATCTGCTTGTTATAACATTTAATGGTATAACTTCTCAAACATTGATTAAGAAAAAGGAAATAAAGAATGTACCGAACCTATTTGCTTGTATCAGAATTAATGGTAATACTAGATAGGGGCATTACAGTATTCATCATTACTTAATCTCATAGTTGATCATTACAATAATTTCCAATACTAACCTAGTCAATTATTTCCCATAATCACATGCATTATAATTAGCAATCATAAATGTTCAATAACCCCATTAATTTCATCATGGAAATAACAAGTTCACTACAATATTAAGAGTAGTAAACTAAACTAACCAACACATTAAAAAAATTTCTAAATCTAAGTCCTCTCTTGATTTTAAGGAAACAATAATTTAGAGAATTGCATTAGCCACCTTCTATCTTTATCATGCAAGCTCCATTAAAGTTTTCTTTCTAAATCAAGAGTGTAGAAAAGGTTTCAAATTCCATGGAAGCTATATCATTGAACATGCATACTCAATCATGAAATAAGAATTTAATAAATTACTAACCTACATTTCCACAACATCAATGTTCATTTTATCATATACCCACATACCACTCTATCATGCGGATTTGGCTACCAGAACATAAATAATATCAAGAATGTAAGATGGCAACAATTTCCCATGAAAGCTTGTAGAAACATGGCATACACATACAAAATCTTAGAACACTGTTTTCAAGAATTGTCAACCAACCTTGCTTCATTTCTCTTTGACTAAATCTCCCTCTTCTTCTTGATACATTTCCGGGCCCTTTTTCCTCGACAATGGATCCCAATTAGTTTCCTGAGGAAATAATTAAATTCTTAGGTGGATTTTTCTTTTAATTAGGCTTTCCTACGTCAATTTATCAAATTCCTAAACCGATCTAATCCTTAAATGTAACGACCCCCTAATACGACATACGCGATGCTTATCTGATTAGCGGAAGCATATGGGTCTTTCTAATTAGTTATTCCCGATATGGGAATGCCAGGGGATCGCTACTAGTTGAGCGTAACCTAAATAGACTTCCTGTTGTCCATTCAGATTTCGTTCAACCCTAATTCACATGCAGCTAACTAGATATACATACATACATCATAAAATTTCTCTGGAATGAAATCTAAGACTCGTATATACATCACATCATACATTCATACATATTCCAACTCAAATCTACAAGTTTACAGTGGTAAACCCTACCAAAAATCTGGCAGAGTTTCCTTTGTATTTCGGATATACCCAAAGTACAATAATCACCTGTTTAAAATCATACATCCAGTCCATCAACAACATAAAACCAAATAACAGAAATCCATATACAACAACATCAATTCCATCACTACAGTCAACGTAAAATACCTGATTTATACAAGTACAATCAATCCAATCCATACAGAAAACATAAAAGACAGAACCCAATAACAACAATGTCATCAAAATATATACAAACGATTCAAGCCTAAGCTAATTCATTCTCCTGTTTATCATCAAGGCCTCATCCGCTATCTTTTGGGTTCCTGTCCCTGTCCCTGTTCATCTGAGTAAACAACCTGATGAGATATAAAATCCCAGTAGAATAATTTACAATTCAAATATCATTCGAAAACTGGTTGGATACCCAGCGGTGCGAACACCGAAATCATCTTCTCGAAATCAGTTTAAAAACAGTGAAATACCTTATCTTTGAAAATCTTTTAATCACATGGAAATTGCAGCAATTAATCGAAATCATAAAATCCATTTCTTTTTAAAATCAATCATCAAAATCAAATAAAATCCTATGCCCGGTGTATCTATGTCCACGTTGGTCACAATTCCGCTGTAACCAAATCTGAATCATCATATAACTGCACGTAGTCTAGAGAGAATACCTCTCTTATCGTTGGGTGTGATCCGTAACACCAATCACCCAAATCAAGCCTATTGTGAGTGTGATCCGTAACACCAATCACTTACTCAAGGACCGGGTGAGAATCAACATCTAAGGCGTCCCCTAGCATGTGCACATACGCCAATTCTCATCCTCATACAGTCTATTCGAACTCACATGTTCACAGTCGGCTATTCCTCAGGGTTCTAGGGTATTACGCCTAAATCACAACGTTTCCCCGTGTAGGCTATCCCCTCTTATACTCCTTAAACCTTTCTTAGGGTCATCTTGGTTTAACGCGTAACCCCTAACTCAGTACAGGCTAAATATGATAAAAATAATCTCATTTAAAAGCTTCTTGTACTAGGGATACTTCACGGCCGTCACATACCAGCTATCAAGTACCCAACCCTAAGTAAATCCGTCCTAAGGGCATCTAAACTTGATAAACAAGGTGTCTAACATGCAATTAGGGTTTTCAGCACACAGGCATGCAATTTATCCCATCGAAAGCAGCACGCAAAACCATGCAAATCATCTAAATCATACAGGTATTCACTAAGTCCAATCTAGGATTCGGGAAGCGTAAATTATCCTACCTGGTCTCCTATCGCTCCAATTTTCTTCAAAGCTTCATGAAATCTCGGTTTTTGAGCCTAATTAATTTCCTGGACATTAAATTAAATATTTAGACTCGTCACGTCATCCGTTTTTCGATCCTAAGTCCGGTTACCCAAATACTTAGGTCAATTTAATGCCTATTTAAGTTCAGCAGCCATTTCAATCAGATATCATCAGTTTTTGGGAAATTGTACCTTACCAATGTGTTCGGATGATGGAATTCTGTGTCGCGGTGGTCTCAGTTTCTTCCAATGCACATCTAGAAGCTCTGGCACGGCGGCGCACGGTGGCGTACGGTGGCACACGGCGGAGGGGTACGGTTTACCTCAAAAATCATGCCACGGTGAAGCCCACAAGTCCAGGAGTCCGAATATGGTGGTGGCACGACGGTTCACGGCCGTTTGGATGGCGTTTTCTGGCCACGATGATTCTCGCACGGCAGACGAAGATTCCCTCGATCCGGGCGCATCTGGCCTCCTTTCGACGTCGGCGAGCTACTGGAGGAAGCTGGCAACTCAGGCTACACGGTGGTGGGGGCGGTGACGGTCAACGGCAACGGACGGCGGCGATCTGAGCTGGCGAAGTTTCACAAGGTGGAGGAGAAAGATGGCATTTTTTCTGGCGACTCTGGCGGCCGTTGGTGGCCGTGGGTGGTTGCTAGAGGTTGTAGGCAGTGAGGGCTGTCGGTTAGTGTCCTTGGTGGCGGCCCACGGTGGCTGTAGCGGTAGCTCACGGTGGAGGAAGGAGGAGAGAGAGGAGAGAGAGTGTGTGGTGAGGAGAGAGAAAAATTTGAGAGAAATGGAGGGAATCCGTGAAATTTAAAGCCTCCGGGGGTGATTTTGACTTTTCCCGGACCACCCGGGGATACTTTAGGATGTTGGTATCCTTCCAGACGTTGGTACGTATTCCCATGCAAAATTTTTGGCCTTCGTCAGTGAAATTGACGTACGAAACTTCTTTTGTCAATTTTTGATCGCCGGTTTGCCTTTCTTTCTGTTTGATCGTGTTTCTGACTTCGAACGACCTTCTGTGTCAAGTCATTATCCTTGAAAGTCATGCCAGGCTTCATTTAAAAGGAATTAGGGTTAAAAATTCGATTTTATCCTTTAAAACTCTTTCAAAACGTTTTCGGTTGTTACATTAAACATATCCGAGGTCAATTTCAACAGGAAAATATCAAATTAGGGTATTTTAAATTGTATCGGGGGTTTCAGAAGCTTGAAATATGATTATGGCAGCTTTCCGACAACTCCAACGATTGCGCATAGTGGAGCACAATGGCGAACAGCAGCAGATGGTGGCTGGGGTCAAAAGATACACCAAAATGTAGCCCGTAACTCGAGGATGCCAGATCCGGGGTCCGTTAGGTGAAACATGGACTTTTAGATAGCATTTTTCGGTGATAAAGTGTGACGCACGATGGACTGTTTCTCCTCTATTCCGGGCACATGGCGGCAGCGTTCCACCAGCTAAAAGTTGGCAGAGAAATTTGGTAGCTCAAGATACCCAATGGTGGTGGCAGTGTGGCCGGACAATGTCAGACGGCAGAGATCACTACGTGGCCTTGAAATCACGACGAGAAGGAAAAATGCCAGTTTTTGGCGGCTGTGGTGGTCGTCGGTTGCTGCGGTGGCTTACTGCGGCGACGGGCAGTAGTAACTCTGCCGGACAACATGACTCGCGCAAGGAGAAGAGAGAGAGAGAGAGAAATGCTACGTGAGAGAGGGAAAATTGGAGAAAATGAGTGAAATTTGAGTATTTAGGGCACCTAGGGGCATTTTGGCCTTTTTCCACTTCGCCCGAGATAAATTTCAAATGCATTCTCTGATCTAGACAAGAATACAAGCCCATATGAAAGGAATTTAGAGATCTATTGAAGAATTTAAGCCTTCCAAATTACCTGTTAAATTCCTAAAGCCGGATTGAGTTTTCCTCCATCAGATAAAATTTTGACTCCGAAAAATTCTCAAATTTCAAACGCAGACTCAGAAAATTACAAAATCTAAATTTATTTTGCCTAATTAATTTATTTTAAAAAAATCAGGTTATTACAATGGTTACTATCTTCTCTGGTGTAAACCCTAATTAGGAAGGTATTTTTATACCACCTAAAATCAGCTAAAGTTTTGCATCAAAGGTTGGAAAGAAGTTTGGTTGATTTGTCCCTCTATAGGGATGGATTACCTATAAAATCTTGAGTAATCTTATAGATGAGGGTATTAACCGCATCAGAAACTAGTTTACCATTATTGGCTACAATAGTTCTATCACTAGTAGTTTTAATTGAACTAAGGATTTGTTCCTTATGTTCAGGAGTGAGATAAAAATCCCACCAACCTTTGAGTTAGATAGTAAACCTTGCTATTAATATTTGAGCAATTTCTTGTTCATCGTAATTGTGATACATAGCATAGGTTGTGCTAACTATAGTCATTTATTGGAGAATTTCCAAAATATTGTTTTCAGACAAGCCATATATATTCCAAGCATATATATGGCTTGCATCAAAATATTTTGGAAAAATATTTTTCTCTTCTAAAGCTATGTCAAGAAGAGTAACCTTAAGATAGTAAAGTTTTGTGGAATATTTCCAATTGGAAATAATGGCTTGGATTTGTCCTAGAGGAACATGGGTTTGCTCATCTAGGGTGGCTATGAAAAGCTTGGTTATAGATGAAGAATTAGATTTTTGAGGAGTTTCTCCTATAATTAAGCTTCTGAGATTTTGACCAATCATTTGGGATAAAGACTGATTTTGTAAACCTTTTGTTAAATTAACAGTAGGTTCAAATGGTTTAAAAATTGGTTGTTGAGAAATTTTGCTAGATTTAGTCCTTTCAGAGACCAAATCATTAATTTTATTTAAATCAGAATTGGTATTTTCTCTTAAAGTTTGGAGATGAGAATTTACATAATTGTTTTGTTCTATAAGACTTTGAATATCTTTAGAATTAATTTCTTTTCAAATATCTTTTGTTTTAAAATATGAAGCAACAGTAGATTCATTGTTCACTATTAGATTGGGAATAAAATAAGGTTTTGCAAGGGATAGTTCTGTTTCAACTGCATTCCCATGCTCTTTTTGCCAAGTTGCATCAACTTTAGCAGTATTTTTAAAAGGATAATTGATTGAATTATATTCAACATAAGCTTCAAACTATTCAAATAAGGGAATATTTTCTTATTTAGGGATTTATAATAATAATCCTAAATGGGTTTTCTAGAGTTATTTTGAAATTTTCAAAAAACCAATTCCTTTTTTCAGTATTTTCAAAAGAGTAAAAATCTTTTTGCAAGGATTTTTTCTCTTGTTGAAAATCTTGAGAAATAAAATTTATGGTATTCTCAACCACATCAAAATAACTAGGTGATTAGATTAAAGATTGATCATCTTCAGGTTGTTGGTAAATTGTTCTCAGAAGGTTAGATAATATATCTAAACCTTGGAGATGTATGGCTAAAGGAAAAGTCCTATAAGCCTGAGGAATAAAAGAACAGGATTTCCTAGAAGGTTTTATTGCAGTCCTAAAATCTTTACTAGATGTTACGGATCTAGTCCTAAGAATATTAAAGGAATGTCTTTTAAAAGTTATTCCTATAGTTCATTTGTTATTTTGTCTTTTCCATAAGACTGGGGTAGGGATCAAGTAAAGCAGGTGTTGCTTTTTCTACAATTCATTCTTATGGAAGATCTATTTTTTTCCCAAACTATAGTTTATGGTACCATAACACTTGCTTTTGAAGCATTTATTAGGAACAAAGTTGTTTTACCCTTTTCATGAGAGATTAAGGCATTAAAACTTAAAGAGTTCATAACTTTATATTGTAACCTATAAGTTAAGGCTATAGGGATTAAACTTGGCTTCATATTAAAATCATGGAGTTTAATATTTATTTTTAAGATATTCATAATATTTTGATCGTTAAGGCTTACTATCTTATTTGAAAAATAATTAAAATAAATTAGGCCAATATGCAAACCAACTTCTATTAGGTGAAGGTTAAGGTTTCTGTTGAAAGTTCATATGTGTATATATATATATATATATATGTATATATTGCCTTTCTAAGTTTGATATTTATAGGAGATGTAGCTGACTCGACTTAGTCTAAATATATCCTCATCAAATATTTATTTATATTATAATAATTTTAAATATTTTTTTATTAATTTTTAAAATTATATAATATAAATAATAAAATAAAATATATAATGTAAGAGATTAAAAAGATAAAGTAAAAATAATAAAAATATTATATTAAAAAAGTGAAAAATTATATAATTTTATATTATATAATTTATTATTTTAAAATATAATTATTATTTTTATATTATATTTAAAAAATTTTATAAATTTAACATAAAAAACCTCTAATTATGAATTATATTCCATCATCCTTATTGCATTTAATTTATGTATGTTGTATTCCTTAAAGAATTGAGTTTATGTTTTAAAAAAAGATCTTGATATCTCTTTCTTTACGCATTCCAAGAATAGAGTTGAAAAGTAATCATACTCCCCTAAATAGTTTAATATATATCTTCATATAAGAAATTAAAGAAGGATTCAGATAAGCGACGTCACTTCTAAATTAAAAGTCTTTCCATCACTTGATTGATCTTAATTATTGCAAGGTTTTCAATCAAATAGGTTTGCGAACTAATTTGTGGTTATAAACTACTTAGGTATTTGTAGTCAAAATCTTGTAATCATTAATTACACCATAGAATTTTAATGTGACAGAGAGAGCCTAATTAATGAGACAAGATATATCTCCAATTAGATTAATTTGCCAATGTTTTCAAATGCACAATATTAATGTGACTCTTTGTTATTAATTACATCATAAACGATACTACTTAGGTATTTATAGTCTTGTAATCATTAATTACATCATAGATTTTTAATGTGACAAAGAGACCCTAATTAATGAGACAAGATATATCTCCAATTAGATTAATATGCCAATGTTTTCAAATGCAGAATATTAATGTGACTCTTTGTTATTGATGCCTCTTTACCTGAATTACCTGGTTTATAATTGCATTTTTCTTTTTTGGCTACTCCAATAAAAATGCCGGTCGAAGGCTTCGAATCGAAGCCTCGAACTTTTCTTTAGGGCGTCTTGATTGTAAATTATAATTGATCATACTTTAAGAAAATATTACATATATATATATATATATATATAGTATAAAATAAAATAATTCAATATTTATATAATATATTTTATTAAATTTAGTAATAGGATACCATAGGTATGAGTTTTATTTTATTAATTTATTTGTTAATAATATTTATTTTATTTAATAAGTAACTCACATGCTTGAGAAGAGGTGATTATTTATTTTAAGAAGAGATAACTCCTCTTTCTAAATAAAAAATATTTTTTTACCAAAATAAAATATATATTTTTACCTAAATAAAAGAGTGTCTTGATATAAAAAAAAAAAGGGTATATTCATCTCTTACATTTTATATAATCCGTTCTTTAGACAATAAATATAAGTAAGATACTATATGTTTATCTATGTAACACTATGACTTAGTTTAAGGCTTTATAAAGTATCTTGCCTTGACTAATCTTTGATATCTAGTCCTAATGTAATTCTTAGTAATAAATTTTTTGTTGAACAACGTGTTTTAAAATATCTAGTGAATCTGTCTTTTGAAAAATAAATTAAAATACTCTATTCTCCCTATATTAAGAAGTATGAGGTAGTGGATAGTGTGATGGAGTCAACAATTTCCTCATAGTCAGAGCAGTATTGACCTGAAAAGAACAATGCCAAGATTACTTTGACTTCATAAAAAAACAACACTCTGAGAGTAAGTTTAGTTAAGCCAAGCGCTATTCGCAGCATCCAATTTAGACAAGATTAGGGATAGTGGGAGGGAATAATTCTTATCTGTCTTTTCCCAAGAATAATCTTAGGAAGTGATTTAATAGGATTGAAGTAAAAGTTTTTCATATTTAGATACGATGGTTTCAGTTATTTTTTTATTATAAATAAACCCTTATTAGATGTTTAAAAAAAAAATTTGACAACTTACAGAAGCTAGAGATAAACTTATTTATAATATTTTTTATACTTTCTGAATTCATAAGTTCAATAAAAATATATTATATTTATTAAAATTTAAATTCTCTTATCTTATTTATAATTTTTTTAAAATATTTTACTTATTCTCTACTAAAAAATTTTTAGTCCTTTAATTATTTTGAACTTTTTAAGTTTGAACACCCCATTTTTGAGACATTATGTAACTTTATATGGACAAAATTTCTATGAATAACATGAAATGTGATATCGATCTCTTAAAGAAATACATTTTTTTCATCTAATTCGCCTTATTGATTAACTTTTTACAAATGAAATAAATGATTTTAAGTATGGAATAAAATAAAATTTTTAATAATTTTATAATTTTAATAATGGAAAAAAAATTATCAAACTTATATATTAAGAACTGGCAATTTAATTTCACACTGCCTAATTGGCCCTCGCTCAATCAATACCTTAAACGATGGCCCATAAGCGACCAAAGAGGCTCCACGTCACTACTTCCAAAACTTGCAAAGGAGAGGCCCGTGTCCCTCGTTAGGTTCGTGCATTCTGGCACTTTCAAAGCTCACTCTTTACTAATTAACTAAACTGTTGGAGGTTCATCAATTGTTATTTATTTTGAATTAAAAATTATAATTTTAAGGGGAACATTGTGGGGAGGTTGAACTTTTTTAAAACTTAATCTCCCCAACGAATCATTCATTTTTTTTATTTTTATGTTTTAAATTTATTTTGGAAGTGAAAGAAAAGAAAAGTTTAATTTTTCAAAAGGTTGAGTTTTGCTTAGTCTTTTCATAAATTTAATTTATTTTTAATTTTAAAAATAATTTTTTATATCAATCAAATGTATATATAATTATATAAATAATAAATAAAATTGTCAATTTCTCAAAAGAAGAAAGTTTAATTTACTCTAATTATTAAGAAGCAAATATGCATGATTTTTCATATTGCTTTTTTTTTTATTATTATTTTAGTTTTCTATCGATGGTACCTTTTACTACATAGGCAATTTGATTCAAGATAATATTGAGCACATAATATAATCATTTCTCTTTAAGAAAAAATTTAAACCGTATATATTTTGTCATATGTAAAAAATAACTTCTTTTGCTAAAGACCCAACCCTAAGTTGGCTTTTTATGTATCCCAAGAGACTCCATGAGCTTTTGGAGAATTTTCAGAATATTGTTTTCTAATAGGCCATCTATATTCCAAGCATATATGTGGCTTGCATCATAATGTTTTGAAGAAAAAATTTTCTCTTCTAAAGCTAGGTTAGAAAAAGTAGCTCTAGGATAGTAAATTTTTGTAGAATATTTCCAATTTGGAATAATGGCTTGGATTTGGTCCAGAGGAACATAGGTTTGCTCATCTGGAATGGCTATGGGAAGCTTAGTTCTCGATGAAGACTCAAATTTTTTAGGAGTTTCTCCTACAATTAAGCTTTTGAGCTTTTGATCAATCATTTGGAATAAAGACTGATTTTGTAAACCTTTTTTTAAAATTAATAGTATGTTCAACTGGTTTAAAAATTGGTTGTTGAAGAATTTTGCTAGATTTAGTCATTTCAAAAACTAAATCATTAATTTTCTTTAAATAAGAATTGGCATTTTCTCCTAAAGTTTAGAGATAAGAATTTATATAATTGTTTTGTTCTATAAGAATTTGAATATGTTTAGGATCAATTTTTTTTTTAAATATCTTTTGTTTTAAAAGGCGAAGCAACAATAGATTCATTGTTTATTGTTAGATTGGGAATAAAATAAGATTTTTCAGGGCCTAGTTTTTTTTCAACTACATTCTCATGCTTTGTTTGCCAAGTTGCATAAACTTCAGTAGTATATTTAAAAGGATAATTGATTAAATGATATTCAGCATAAGTTTCAAACCATTCAAAGAAAGAAATATTTTCTTAATTTTATTTAGGGATTTATAATAATATTCCTAAATGGGTTTTATAGAGTTGGTTTTGAAATTTTTAGAAAACCAATTCCTTTTTTTAGTATTCTCAAAAGAGTAAAAATCTTTTTGAAAGGATTTTTTTGTTTAGTTGAAGATATTGAGAAATAACATTATAGTATTCTCAACCATATCATAATAAATAGATGATTGGACTGAAGATTGATCATATTCAGGTTATTGGTAAATTGGTCTCAGAAGGTTAGATATGTATCTAAACCTTAGAGATATATGACTGAAGGAAAAGTCCTATAGGTTTGAGGAATAAAAGAACAAGATTACCTAAAAGGTTTTACTACAGTCCTAAAATCTTCACTAGATTTTATGAATCTAGTTGTAGGAATACTAAAGTAATTTCTTTTGAAAGTTATTCCTGTAGTTCCTTTTTTATTTTGTATTATTTTCATAAGACTGGGGGAGGGATCAGGTAAAGCAAGTGTTTCTTTTTCCATCCATTCTTCTATAAGATCTATTTCTTCCCAAACTATGGTTTTTGGTACCTTAACACTTGCTTTTGGAAGCATCTGTTAGGAACAAAGTTGTTTTACCCTTTTCATGAGGGATTAAGGCTTAGAACTTCAAGAGTTCATGACTTTGTATTGTATCCTATAAATTAAGGCTACAAGGATTTATCCTGGCTTCATATCAAATTCGTGGAGTTTAATGTTTATTTTTAAGACATCTATAACGTTTTGATCATTAAGGTTTACTATCCTATTTGGGAAACATTTAGGCCTTCTCTGGTTAGAGGTTTTAAGGCTATTTGTAGACATCTTATGTGTAGGAATTTATATTTTTGTTTATGAATATTAATAGATTTTTGAGATAATAAAGGAAGATCCTCCGTATCAGAGTTGATGTTGATGGATTCTACAACATTTTTTATAACAAAATTAGAAACTTTGAAGAATCTGTCATTGGGTTTGTAAAGATCATTTTTTGAAAAAACTGAGATGGTCCAGTCATCCAGATTTTGATTTATATCTTCAAAGTGGATTTCCTATTTGAAGATCTGGTTTGATGAGGATGCACATCCTCGGTCAGAAAGGGAGGAGTCAAGAATAGAAAAGCGACAAGTGAATGAAGAGAAGGTGCGAGAAAACATAATTAAAATATCAAAATATCCCCACGATATTATCACCTTCATTAGGTTGTGTAACGGATGTACAGGGTCAGGATGAAACTGAATCTAAAAATTTTTTAAAAAATTAAATTAAATTATCTTTCATTTCAACTTAACCGAGAAATATGAACAAATGTAATCTATTATCAGAACTTAACCAAGAAATATGAACAAATATACATCCAAACAAATGACTTCTAGACATATTGCCACTAACTCTCAAACATGATCTTACCATCCATGGCCTTAGAAAAGACAAATGAATATATATTTAGTTCATAACATAATTGGCTATCAGTTAAGATAATAGACATATTGTTTATAATATAATTGTTATCGGTTTAAATGATCAATAATTATAATGAACAGAAAAACTTTACAAAAAAACGTACTTTGCAATACTAAGAGAGAAAGAGATCAAACAAGAGTTCTATACAAACTTAGATTATATATATAAATATATATATATATATATATATATTACCTTACTAAGTTTGATATTTATAGGAGATGTAGTTGACTTCACTTACTCTAAATATATTCTCATCAAATATTTATTTATATTATAATAATTTTAAAATTATTAATTTTTAATTTTTAAAATTATATAATATAAATAATAAAATAAAATATATAATGTAAAGAGATAAAAAAGAGAAAGTAAAAATAATAATAAAGAATTATACTAAAAAAGTGAAAATTTAAATAATTTTTTTACTATTTAATTCATTTTTTAAAAAATTATTATTATTTTAATATTATATTTAAAAAAATTTTAAAAATTGACATGAAAAACCTATAATTCTGAATTATATTCCATCATCCTTATTGCATTTAATTTATGTATGTTGTATTCCTTAAATAATTGAGTTTATCTTTTAAAAATAATCTTGATATCACTTTATTTATGCATTCCAAGAATAGAGTTGAAAAGTAAACATACTCCCCATCACTTGATTGATCTTAATTATTGAAAAGTTTTTAATCAAATTGGTTTTCGAATTAATTTGTGGTCATAAACGATACTACTTAAAAATCTTGTAATCATTAATTACATCATAAATTTTTAATGTGACAGAGAGAGCCTAATTAATAAGACAAGTTATATCTCCAATTAGATTAATATGCCAATGTTTTCAAATGCACAATATTAATGTGACTCTTCTTTATTAATGCCTCTGTACCTCAATTATATGGTTTATAATTGCATTTTTCTTTTTTGGCTACACCATTAACAATACCCATCGAAGGCTTTGAATCGAAGCCTCAAAATTTTCTTTAGGGCGGCCTTGATTGTAAATTATAATTGATCATACTTTAAGAAAATATTATATATATATATGTATTATAAAAGAAAATAAATCAATATTTATATGATATAAAATATAATATATAATATATTTTATTAAATTTAGTAATAGAATACCATGGGTTCTTACATGAGTTTTATTTTATTTATTTATTTGTTAATAATATTTATTTTATTTAATAAATAACTCGTATTTCTAAGAAGAGGTGACTCTTTATATTGAGAAGAAGTGTCCCCTTTTCCTAAGTAGAAGGGATGTTTGTTTTAAAGTAAAATATGTGTCTCTACCTAAGTAAAATGGTGTCTCTACATAAAAAGAGAAGGTACATTTACCTCTCTCACTCTATATAATCTATTCTTTAAACAGTAAATATAAATAAGATACTATATGTTTAGCTATGTAACACTATGACTTAGCTTAAGGCTTGGTTAGTCTTTGACATCTAGTCTTAATGTAATTCTTAGTTATAAATTCCTTATTAAGAAAAGTGCTTCAGGATATCTAGTGAATCCGTCTTTTGGATAATAAATTAAGATACTCCACTCTCTCTATATTAAGAATTATAGGATGGTAGAGAGTGTGATGGGGTCACCCCCTTCCTCATGGTCAGCGCAGTATTGACCTGAGAAGAACAACATCAAGATTACTCTGACTTCATGAGAAAACAACGCTCTAAGAATAGGTTTGGTTTAAGCCAAGCGCCATCCGTAACACCCAATTTAAACAAGGTTAGGGATGGCGAGAAGGAGTGATTCTTATGTTAGAATTTGGATTGTATGCTATGTATATACATATTTATAAACACATTAGGACATGTAAACGTACATGTATTGTGGATTAATTATCATATACATATTACTGTCATAAAGTTTAAGTACCTATAAAGTGATCTAATTTGATTAATGGTCTTTATTATATAAAATAATGTGTGGGGACTAATAATATGTGTACAATCCCTTAAGTGTTAATTACTGATTAATGATGGGCAAATTGATAATTTGACACATAAAGGCTTATATATAAAAGGGTGTGGTCCCTAATTGAGGTATCCTAAGACAATACATTCAAATACAACTTTTGTTTCTCTTGTGGTTCTCATCTGCCAAAGGAAGAAATTGGACACAATCAATCAGAAGACCAGACTTATTGATTCTTCAATTCCTTATGGATTCTAGTATGCTTCCATTTTCGTTCTCTTTATTTTAGACAATTTTTAGAATTAATTCAACAATGGTATCAGATACAGGTTCAAAATTGCCCTAGAAATTGTTTGAATTTAGGTTTGATAAATATAGATTAAAACTCAATTTCATAAATATATATTAAACCGCAACATGCACGGTAAGATTGTTTTTGAAACTAAAAATGTTTCTTTTCGGTTTAATATTTCTATAAATGTTTGTTCCATGATTGTTGAATCATGTATATATCCATTTATTTTGTATTGAATCAATTGCCGCAATCCATATATGATAAATATTAAAAATAATCTATTCTAGAAAATACTGCAATGTTTTAGGTTTCCATTCAAACATTCATTCTTTCCATTGAATCTGGGTGATTAATTCATGCACATATATCTAAGGTGTAAGTTTGGTTTCTTGATTTAGTGTTTTATTAAATCAAATATTGTCAACATACATGAATTTACCAAGCTGTAAAGTTACCATTTTCATGGTTTTTTTTTTTTTGGATGAACAGAAATGCTGCTCATAATTGGTTTTATGTTTAAGAATCCAAAGATATAGATTATATCTTGTATTTGTATGAGTTTAGTGAATCAAGACATGAACACCCATGTATTTTTGCCCTTAACTCTATGAATTCGAATGATTTTTCTAGTTTTCTCACTGCAAAACATGACCAAATAATTGTGTTTGGGCCCAAACAGTCATGTTTGAGCCCAAACAGTCATGTTTGAGCAAAAACAGTGAACACAGCCATGCTAAGGCCATTCTGCGCTGAGGTCGTGCTGAGACCATTTTGAGCGCTGAGGCCGTGGTGAGACCATTATGACCACTGAGGCCGTGCTAGGGCTATGGTCGTGCTAAGGCCGTGTTAAGGAAGTGTAGACATGTTTTGGCTATGTTGCCTATAAAATTAGTCCGTTTGGTGTGCGCAGGCAAGCTTAAGAGCCTGAACAATGATAATAATGCAATAAACATAGCCATATGTTGATTGAGGCTAACTATAGGCATGTTTCAATCATGTTTTAGGCTAAATATATAACTTCTGAGTGATTAATAGAGATAACAATAAGTTGTGAATAATTAGTTATTCATTCGAACTAGTTGAAACAATATAGTTGCCAAAGCAACCTCTATTGTGAAAACTTTTTGATTATAAATAACTAAGCAGGTAGTATGTATTAATATTCATGTGGACAATTAGTTGGCTTAAAGGAAGGCTATTTTTTGGTAGAAATTTATACATACATGTGGTAATAAGTAAAATAGTTATTAGGTGTCCATTGTGAGTATTTAGTCAGCCTAAAGGAAGGCTAAATGCTTGAATGGATCCAATTGTTACTACTTGATTACTACACTAAGAAAACCAAATATGAGTCAACTCTCTATCCAAATATTAGATTTAATGTCACACTGGTTCTTAAATACCCTTGAAGAGCTCTTTGCTAAGAGTGACAAAGCAAAGACAAGTGGAACATTAAGAAAACTTGTTTCCATGAGGTACAAGGGTAATGGGAACATAAGGGAGTATATCTTAGAAATATTTCATCTTGTTGGAAAGTTGAAGTAACTAAAGATCAAGCTTTTGGAAGACCTGCTTGTTCATTTAGTGCTCATATCCCTCCTCCGCAATTTGGACTATTTGAGGTGAGCTACAATTGTCAAAAGGATAAATAGACATTGAATGAGCTCATCTTTCACTTGGTGCAAGAGGGAAATAAGATGAAACAACACAAGACTGAGAGTGCTCATTTGGCATCTACCTCCTCAGGCCATGGCAAAAATAGAAAAGGAAAAGAGATTGCGATATCTCAAGCATAAAAGAAGTCTAAGGATTCGTCCAAGGGACATTTGGCAAAGAAATGCTTCTTTTGTAAGGACCCTTCTCATATGAAGAAAGACTGCAATATGTATCATGATTAGTGCGTGAAGAAAGGTGTGTCTTTTGCTCTTGTTTGCACTGAAGTAAATATGGTTTCAGTCCCCAGATATACTTGGTGGTTTGATTTTGTTGCTATAACTCACATAAGTATATCTATGCAAGGTTACCTAAACTACCGAAAACCCAATAAAGATGAGAAATACATCTATATGAGCGCTGGGAATCTAGTGGAAGTTCAAGGCATAAGGCATTTTAGTTTGTTGTTATGTACTAGTTACTATTTAGAATTAAATGACACTTTTATTATATTGTCTTTTGTAACGCCCCTATCTAGTATTACTATTAATTCTGATATAAGCAGATAAGTTCGGTACATTCTTCATTTTCTTTTCTTTAATTAATGTCTGAGCAGTTATACCATCAGAAATTATAACAAGAAGATTAGGTTCGGGATCTTTTGCTCAAATTAAAACTCGTATGCACAACGGAATAGATAAAAATATACTAAACTACACAGCGGAAATTAAAACCTTCATGTAATTTAAATAAATAAAGATATGTCCAATAATGTCTATTACATTATAGTCAACATATATCAGGATACGCGAAGCACCCATCCATAGGAATTTAGGAGAAAACAATCATGTCACTCAGACCCTTTCACAAATTCCAAAGATGGACCGATCCTTAAAATATCCCATGTTTACTGCCAAAAGAATAACCCTAGTTCTAAAATAAACATATCTGAACTAGGACCTGAAATAGGGTTACAAAAATCTCCTTAAATCGAAATGGGATAGCTACCTCCTACTCTGGCTATGCGTCCACATCTGATACATATTAGCATAGTAATGAGAAACACCAGTTTCCCAGTAGCTTAACAATTCAGTTTTAAAAATAGCTAATATTTACCAAGGTGCAAGCACCAAAACATTTTATTCTACATTCTTGATATTAAAACCATAATGCTATTCATAAATACAATCAGGCAAGCATTGCATGATAATTTAAATGTCAACATAAAGGTCAGGAATCCTCTTCCAAATGAAACATATCCAAATAAGTTATAACTGTTATCACGTAATTACAAAAATTACTTATATATTAACTTTTAAAAATATCAATCTAGATTAATTAAGCGTTCTGGGATGTTATGTGGTCACTAGACCACCTTTATGAAATCATCGTGAGCCCTAAGTCATGGATATGGAGCGCTTATGGCCATACCTCACTAGGTCACCTGTGTGGATCACCTTCGATCACACCTCATAATTCGTGGACACTCGGCCACGTATATAGTGTAATCGCAAGCACTAGTCGTGGGTATAGAGCATCTTCGACCACACCTCGCTAGGCTGCCCGTGTGGAGCACCTTCGGCCACACATTATAAAGCGTGGACACTCAGCCACGTACATAAAATCATCGTGAACTCTAGGTCACGAGTATAGAGCACCTTCGGCCACACCTCACTAGGTCACTCGTGTGGAGCACCTTTGGCTACAACTCATAATCCGTGGACACTCAGCCACGTATATAGCATAATTGCGAATACTAGGTCGTGGGTTTGGAGTACCTTTGGCCACACATCGCTAGGTTGCCTGTGTGGAGCACCTTCAGCCACACATCATAAAGCGTGGACACTCATCCACTTATATAAAATCATCGTGAACTCTAGGTCACGAGTATAGAGCACCTTCGACCACACCTCACTAGGTTACTCGTGTGGAGCAACTTCGGCCACACCTCATAATCCGTGGACACTCGGCCACGTATATAGCGTAATCGCGAACACTAGGTCGTGGGTATGGAGTACCTTCGGCCACACCTCGCTAGGTCGCCCAAGTGGAGCACCTTCGTCCACACATCATAAATCGTGGACACTCAGCCACGTGCATAAAATCATCGTGAACTCTAGGTCATGGATATGGAGCAGCTTCAGCCACACCTCACTTGGTCACTCGTGTGGAGCACCTTCGACCACACCTCATATTTTGTGGACACTCGGCCACGTATATAGTGTAATCGCGAGCACTAAGTCATGGGCATGGAGCACCTTCGGCCACACCTCGCTAGGCCACTCGTGTGGAGTACCTTTGGCCACACATCGTAAATCGTGGACACTCGGCCACGTGCATAAAATCATCGTGAACTCTAGGTTACGGGTATGGAGCACCTTCAGCCACACCTCACTAGGTCACTCGTGTGGAGCACTTTCGACCCCATCTTATAATCTGTGGACACTCGACCACGTATATAGCATAATCGCGAGCACTAAATCATAGGCATGGAGCACTTTCGGCCACACCTCGCTAGGCTGCCCGTGTGGAGCACCTTTGCCCACACATTGTAAATCGTGGACACTTGGCTACCTTCCAAGGGTCATCGTGCACACTTGGGTACTACGTGGACACTATGCCACCACCTAGGGTAATTGTGCACACTTGGGCACTCTATGGACACTCGGCCACCTTTATAAAAAATTTTAACAAATCTCAGGAGAAATTTTCCTCTTATTGATAAATAATACTAGTGTACATCCCCTTTTTCTTAAAATTATAAATAATTTAAGAATAATTGTCCCTTTCTGGAAAATCTGAAATTAATGTACGCTTCTCATAAGAATTCTCTTATTTTCATAATTAATTTTCCCTTTCTTTTAAATAAATTTTAACGTGCATTTCTTATAAGAATTCTAATAACTTCCGGAGTAATTTTCCTTTCTTGAAAATTAATATCAATGCACATTTCTTATATAGTGTTAAATACTCAAGAATAAATTTCTCTTTTCTTAAAATTACATTGATGTGTATCTTTTATAGCTTCAAGAATAAATTCCTCTTCTTTTTTTTTTTTGAAAATTAATACTAAGGTGCATTTCTTGTAAATCACAAGAATACATTCTATGGACTCGGACTAGGGAGATTTATTATATTGGCAATTCAATTTCCTTTCTTCATCTTGAATTTAAAACCATGCAACGCTATTCTTTTTCCAACAACATGCTCGTGTTACCTCATCTATCAACATTTCAACAAACCATACAAGCTAGCCAGCAGACATACATTTCAATCAAGAATGTCGAGGTAACTTAAGTTCTATGGAAAGCTTGAATATAAATAGTAGATTGTATAACCAGAACATGGAACAAAATTTAAATTGTTAACCTACCTTGCTTCCTTTACTTCTTCTTTCTTGATACATTTCCAGGCCCCTTTTTCTCGGCAAATGCTCTTAATTAATTCCTGGGGGTTTCGAAAGCTTGAAATTTGATTCTGACATCTTTTCAGCAACTCCGACGATGGCGCACGGTGGATCACGGTGGCGGCTGCGGTTGGGGTCAAAAGATATACCAAAATGTACCCCAAAACTTGAGGAGGCCAGATCCAATGTCTGTTCGGCAAAACACGGCGGTTTAGGCGATGTTTTTCACTGACGAAGTATAATGCATAACAGACTATTTTTCCCCCGGTTCTGGGTGTGTGGTGGCAGCGTTCCACCAGCTAGAAGCTGTCGGAGGAAGCTAACATCTTAGGCTACCCAATGGTGGTGGCGGTGTAGCCAGATGACGTCAGACGATGGAGATCGCGACGGGGAAAGAAATTCACAACAGAAGGCGAACGAGCTATTTTCGGCCGCTATGGCGTCCGTCGGTGGTCAGGGATGGTGGCTAGAGGTTCAGGGCGGCTGCTAGGTCCAGCGACGGCGTAGGGCGGCATTTCTAATGGTGCACGGTGGCATAAAAATGAGAGAGAGAAGAGAGAGAAAATGTAGGGAAGAGAGAGAGAGAGGAAAGGAAAAAATGAGAGAAAAAATAGAGGTTTTAGAATTTTAAGGCCTCTAGAGGCATTTTGGTCTTTTTTCACTTTGCTCAGGGTAAATCTCAGATGCCTTCTCTGATCTAGGTAAGAATACAGGCCCACATGGAAGGAATCCGAAATTCTTTTAAGGATTTAAAGCCTTCCAATTTACCTGCTAATTCCCTGAAGCCAAACTGAGTTTTTTTCTCCGTCAGATTGGATTTTGACTCTAAAAAATTCCAAATTTTCAACCGCAGGCTCAGAAAATTAAGCTGAATTCAATTTTAACAAAATCTAAATTTATTTTGCCCAATTAAGTTAATTTTAAAAAAATTAGGTTATTACATCTTTTATATGGAATTTGGTTATAATTTCTATATTAGACAAAGAAGGTTATATTTGTTCATTTGGAAACAAAAAATGTAATTTGTATTTTAATTCTATGCTTATTGAAAATATTACTTTATCTAATCATGACAACCTTTATTTATTAGATTTAATACATGCATATAATGAATCTTATACTACTGAAACCAAAGGCATTAAATGCAAATTCTCAAGTGAGAATTCCTTTTCTTTATGGCATAAGAGTTTAGGTTATATCTCTAAGCAAAGAATTGACAGACATGTGTCAAAAGGAATTCTTAAAAGACTTGATGATTTAGATTATGATATTTGTGTTGAATGCATTAAAGGAAAAATTACAAACAAGAGAAAAATGGGAGCTACGAAACCTAATGATGTTTTTAGAATTAATACATACATATGTATGTGGGCTATTTCCTATAGCTTCTTGGAATGGTCAAAAATATTTTATTACATTCATTGATGATTACTCTCGATATGGCTACCTATACTTAATTCATGAAAAGTCTCAAACATTGGACTCTTTTAAGTCTTTTAAGGCTGAAGTTGAAAATTAACTTGGAAAGACTATTAAATCCATTAGATCTGATCGTGGTGGTGAATACTACGGTCGAAACAATAAATCATGTGAACAACATCCTGGTCCTTTCACTCAATTTTTAGAAGAGTGTGGGATTGTGCCTCAATACACCATGCTAGATTTGCCAAGCATGAATGGTGTAGCTGAGAGGCGTAATAGAACCCTTTAGGATATGGTAAGTATGATTTGTCGTACAACCTTACCTCACTGACTCTGGGTGATGCTTTAAAGACTGCAATGTACATCATGAACATAATTCCTACAAAACCCCTTATGAGTTATGGACTAGTAAGAAACCAGTACTCAAGAATTTACGAGTTTGGGGATGTCTAGCTGAAGCATGAATTTATAAGCCAAATGAAAAGAAACTGGACACAAGAACTATTAGTAGCTATTTTGTAGGATACTCTGAAAGGTTATGGGGATTTAAATTCTATGATCCTAGAAGAAGAACATTCTTTGAGATGGAAAATGCCCGGTTCTTTGAAGATTTTGAGTTTAAGGGGAAAGATAAAAGTAAACACATTGTTTTTGAAGAGAATTTGAATGACATTGTTTTTGAAGAGAATTCAGTTACCATTCCTCTTCTTACAATTGTTGTGATTCATGATAATGATCAGGTTTACTTACCTAACATGATTCATCAACAATATTCAATTCAAGTTAATGTTGAACTTCCCACTCCTCAAGATCAACCTGAAAGATAGGTTGTTCTTAAGGAACATGAGGATTAAACTCAATAACCTCAAATTCAAGAAGAACCAGTGCCTTTAAGAAGATCATCAAGAGAAAGGAGAAATGCAGTTTCAAATGATTATGTTATATATCTCCTTGAGAATAAAGAACATATTAACTCATTAAGAGATGATCCACTTACCTTCCATGAAGCAATTAATAGTTCTAATTTTTATAAATGGATTAATGCTAGAGGTGAAGAAATGCAATTCATGAATGACAATGATGTATAGGATCTTATTCCATTACCTGCTAGTATGAAACCAATTGGTTGTAAATGGATTTCCAAAACCAAGAGGGATTCACAAGGTAATGTGGAAAGATATCAAGCTCGTCTTATCATTAAAGGATTCACTCAAAAGGAAGGTATTAACTATAAAGATACTTTCTCTCCAGTTTCATCGAAAGACCTTTTTAGGACAATCATGGCACTAGTGGCACATTTTGATCTTAAGCTACATCAAATGGATGTAAAGATAACTTTTCTCAATAGAGACATTGAGGAGACTATCTTTATAAAACATTCAAAGGGGTTAGCTAATTCTAAGGAAACTAACCACTTGGTTTGTAAACTTAAGAAATCCATCTATGGACTCAAACAAACTTTCCGTTAATGGTATCTAAAATTTCATTATGTAGTTCTTTCATTTGGTTTTAAACTGAACACTGTTAAAATTTGTGTGTACCATAAGTTTAGTAAGAGTAGCAATATATTCTTAGTCTTATATGTATATGATATTTTGCTTGCTAGTAGCAATATATAATTGCTTCGAGAAACTAAAAAATTCTTATCAAATAGATTTGAAATGAAAGATCTTGGTGAAACATCCTTTGTATTAGAAATCCAAATTCATCATGATCGTTCACGAGGAATTCTTGGATTATCATAGAAGGGTTATATTGAGAAAGTACTTGAACGCTTTGGCATGCAAAATTATAGACCTCATGATACCCCCGTATCTAAAGGAGACAAGTTCAGTCTGAAATAGTATCCAAAAAGTGATATTGAATCCAAGTTTATGCAAAACATCCCTTATGCTTCTATAGGAAGGAATTTGATGTATGCATAAGTTTGCACTCAACCTAATCTTGCATACATTGTGGGGATGCTTGGTAGATATCAAAATAATCCAGAAGAGAACATTGGGTAACAGCCAAAAGAGTTTTCAGGTATTCACAAAACACTAAGGTTTATATACTCATATATAAAAGGTTGAGAAAACATGAAATCATTGGATTTTTTTATTCGAACTTTGCTTTTCAAATATTTGCAAAGCACTAAGGATTATATGCTCAAATTTAAGAGGCTGGACAAGCTTGAGATCGTTGGATTTTCTGATTCAGACTTTGCTAGATGTCAAGATAGTTGAAAATCAACATCTGGTTATGTATTTTAGTTAGCATGAGCTGCAATATCTTGAACAAGTTCCAAATAGACACTTGTTGCATCTTCTACTATGGAGGCTAAATTCATAGCATGTTATGAAGCATCCAATCATGCTATATGGCTATGAAACTTCATTATGGGACTGCGTATTATCAATGATATTGAAAGGACACTCAAGTTATATTGTGACGATAGAGCAGCAGCTCTATATTTAAATAACAAGAGCTCTTCTAGATCTAAACATATAGATATAAAGTTCCTTGGTGTGAAAGAAAAAGTTGAGAGTGGATTCATTAATATTGAGTTGATAGGAACAAACTTCATGCTTGCGGATTCGATTACTAAGGCATTGACACCCTTAGCCTTTCATGAGCATGTTGCTCACATAGGTGTTATTACATTAAATGTTGTTTAATATAGTGAGATTTTGTGTTCTACTGTACTTTGATGCCTTGACACTATTTGATTATATTAATAAAGTATTCATTTTTTAGTTTATGAAACTTACTCTGAACTTTGATCTCATTTGGTTAAGGTAGGACCAGTTGAAAATAAATATGTGTAGATTATATTACATGTAATTTTCATGTGCACATCCACACATGATCTATGTCATTTAGTCAAGTTGATGTCTGAGATCATTGTAGGTTTAGTTGCAAAAGGACAATGAATGCATCTTTGGTACATACATTAATAAGGCTAATGGATGAGATTGATCAAAATAAGGTGAACATAAAAGTTATGGTGATTTGTATATGATAGATAATAATATTTATACAATTAAAAGATTTACTTTCTTAATAAAATTATAAAAATAACATTAATTATGTAAAAATATTGATAACGTCTTGTTTCTTATTTTCAATCTATTTTTGAAAATACTTATAAAATTATTTTTTAAAAATTTTATAAAATAAATTTTTAGTTACATTTTTCATTTTAAGTAAAAATAAATTAATTTAAAGTTTTTTTTAATTTTTGAAAACATTTTTTATTTTTATTTTTATTTCTTAAATTAATGTTGATTTATAAGTTCTCAATATTTTTTCTAAAAAAAACAACACAATCAAACACACTAATCTTTCCCACTAAAATCATAATGGAAAATAAACTATTTCAAATGATATAGAATGCATTGACAATTTTTTAATTTATCTATACTCACACTACGAATCTAGAATGAGGTGATATCAAGATCGAATCAATATCTTTAAACATATCTATATATAAAATTTCTCAAATTCAAAAGTATATAAATAATATTAAGTTTTTTATCTAACATTATAGCATATCTGAGTCTCAGATACATTAAATACAATTTTTTAAATTAAAAATTGATAAAAATAATTTTATGATAATCTATATAAAAAAAATCCAATAAATACCATCCTCATCATACACTGGAAGCTAAGGCTAACCCATACATCATATATAAATGATCTTTATGGCTGGCATGCCCACATTCAATTCTTATATGCGTGGTCAAATCATCACAGCTTTTTTTCGTTTTTTTTTTTTTTTTACATTTTTGTCTCAACGAAAAATTTATTTTTAGAAATCAGTACAGCCTTTTTTTTTTTTTGGAGTTAAATTATTACTTGTTTATTTTAAAAAATCAGTACAGCCTTTCAATTCTTATTATTGTGTGGTCAATTATTGCTTTTTCTTTTAGAAATTAAATTTTTATCATTAAATTATTTGACATTTTTTATATGATCATAATAAATATTTTATATAAATTTCAAAAAAATATGTGAATAGGATAACATTATAAAATTTTTCCTTTTAAAAATTAATCTATTTACCATTAAATTATTTCAAAATTTATATATAATATTAAAAAAATATTTCATAATTTTTTAATTAATGATGAAAAACTCTAACTCTTTTAAAACTCTACCAAAAAAGCAATATATATGGCCCCTCGCCCGTCCTCTCTCCTCCAGACTTCAAAACCTATTTTTATTATTAGATTATTTTAATATTTATATGTAAAATAAATTATTATTATTATCATTATTATTATTATTATTATTAAAAATTTAAAAATTCTAGTAATGAAAAATTCTAAGAGTATTATTTTTTAATTTTCAGCAATAAAATATGTTAATTCAAAATTTCACTAATCTCTAATCAAGAGTGAATTAAAAATTTTAATTTTAATCGTGTATTTAAGAACTTCTTAAAATTTATTATATAAGAATCTTTTAAGTATATTTTTAACATATTTTATTTTTTATATTCTCTTTATTCTGTACTAATTTAATTGTTAGAGTCTACGACAAAACTATTTCAATTCTTTTACGGCCTTTAACCCCTTTTTTTTTTTTTTACAAATTTTTACAATCCATAAAATTTAGCTATTAAAACCACCTCATTCTTAAAATTATATTTTGTCAAAATATATCATTTTTATATTAAGTGGGACAGACCCTATTACACAATTCAAACCTAAGCACACTAATTTTTTTTAGACCAACTAACAACACTAATTGATTGTTCTGATTTGCCATGAATTTTTTATTAAAGATAATTTTATTTAAAATATTATCAAAAATTAAATATAAATACTTTTAATTTTAAATATTAATTCATCTTAATATTATTTTAAATTATATTTATATTTTGATATAAATTTTTTAATATATTTTTTACTAATAAAATTACCTTTTATTCAATATATTATTTTTAAAATAATAAAATTATATAACCATTTTATTGTCATTTCAAAAATTCCATGCTAAAATTTGACATAATTTGACTATCTTTTTTATTATATTAAAAATAAAATCACAATTTTACATTGTGTAAGAAATTATCATTGTTAATAAAAAATACATTAAAAAATCAAATCTAATTTAATTAGAAGTTTAATACCTCAATTAATTTTTCCTAGGTCTCAAAAAGTACGAAGTCTATTTATTTTAAAACTACAAGAAATTCATAAGAAATTTTTCTTTATTGTCCAATCTCAAGAAATATACTTATAACATTTGAATTAATGTAGAAATAGACCTAATTACACGTAAGACACTAGATGAACTTTTCAAGAAACCAATATGTATACAGTTGATACAAATTATTATTCCTACAATTGGATATTTTAAATTGTTTTTTTACATATTTTATTTTTATTAGAGAATTGATAGATTGATGGAAAAAATATAATCAATTATATTTAATTAGATTTAGTTGTATTATAAATAGATGTGGTTGGAGTTGTAGAATTCGCAAGAAAAAACACAAGCAACACTATGAGAGTTGAAGTTGAAGCTTCCTTCTTCCTTTCCCTCTTATTCTTGGCGGTGGCTGTTGCCACTGAGACTGTTAAGCCAAGTCATTACTCAGTGCCATTCAATAGAAGCCTTTTCCCTCCTGGTTTTGTGTTTGGTGCAGGTTCTGCTGCTTATCAGGTAATTCTAATTTCTTAATTAATATTTAATCAACACATAAAAAATGCATTAGTTCACTATTATTATTATTATGTTCTTCTTCTTTAATTTTAATATTTAGATATATAGTAGTTTCTTAATTGGACATTTTTTAAGTTAATTTCATTGTGTAGTCAGAAGGAGCAGCAAATAGAGATGGTAGAGGACCAAGTATATGGGATACCTTCACTAAACAGCAACCAGGTCTTCTCCATTCTTTCATAAGATCTCTCTTTTTATTGGATATAGATATATATATATATATACACACACACACACACGTATATACATATGAGAGATAAAATAACATTGATGTAATATTTGACATTTTTATTAATAATATGTTAAATTTTGGTACCAAAAATTTTTTGTAAAAATTGAATATATAAATTTCAAATTTCTTATATTTGAAATGCATGTATATTATATACTAGAAGCTTCACATGCATAAAAATACATTCAATGTTATTCTTTATTTTGTAAAATATATAATATAAAATAATAAGTATTATATTTTGAAACAATAAATTAAATAATAATAAACTATTTAATAAAATTTTTAATTTTTGTTATAATTTCTATTATTTTTATTATTTATTTATTTTTTTGTATTACCTATTTTATTTTATATTTTATATTATATAATATATTATTTTAAAGACATTGTAGTATAAAAATATTAATTTTTATATATATTGATAAGGTATTAAATAGCTTTAAGTTAATATCATTTTTTGTAAAAATGATATTTATTTTAACACAACTTCTAATCCACCTGCGAGTTTCATAAAAATAATTTGATTCTATATTCTTTAGTATGAAAGAGAAATTAACCAAGAGATTAAATTTTTCTGTGGAAAGAGCAGAAAAGATTTCAGATCATAGCAGTGGTACAGTGGCAGATGATTTTTATCATCGTTACAAGGTGCTCATCAATTTTGTTATTTTAATAATTTTTTTTCTTTTTACTTTCATAGTTAAGTGGAAGTAATAATAAGATATTAAAATTTGTGACCAATTTGATGATGCAGAGTGACATACAACTTATGAAAAAAATTGGGTTGGACTCCTTTAGATTCTCTATTTCATGGTCTAGAATATTCCCTGGTGAGAACATCAACGCAAAAAATGGTGACAATAATTAATTCTTTTTATCTTGAAAGTAATTTAAAAAAAGAAATTGTTATTCCTTTTGCTGCAGAGGGCCAGGGAAAGGTCAATTACATGGGAGTCAAATTCTACAATAATGTCATAAATGAACTCTTGTCAAACGGTAAAATCCTTTTCTCTCTCTCACAATACTCACGCGAATATTTTTAATACTTAAAATTTAAAATTTAAAATCTAATTTAATTATAATTTATAAGTAAAGAAATTTTTGAACATTGTTCTATTATTTTTTATATAATTAATTATGAGAATTCATACTAACATTATTTTTATATTTTTATATACATGTTATTAATAAAAAAATTATTTTTTGTGTTTTATTTGTTTAAAAAAAATTAGAGTTTAAAACATCTTTTATCTTTTTGTATTTTTTTATTCTCAAAATATAAATTTTATTTTTAAAAATAGTTATTCAAACAATTTTTTATTTTTTTATTTTTAAAAACTAAAAGAAACTATTAAAAACTCCTATCAAACATGTCTAAACTATTTAAATTTTAGTAAATGTGTCAAAATATTAATAAATATAATATTGAGTATTCATATTCTTGGAGAGTTGGAGTCATAGAATTGGACTCTCCATGCACACATCTCAATGCTTATCCTTTGGTTTACCCTGATTCCTTCGTCCTTTGTTCCACAATCTTTACCACCTCCTGTCTCTTCGCTTAGAATTCGATTTCAATCACGAAAAAGACCATCCCCTCTTGAGAAATCCACCAAAGAACAAAAAGATAAGCAACCAGCCATCAACTTTCTCTAATCCTATCCTTTAAATAATACTAAATCTGATGCTTCCAATATACAATCTTTTAATGACTCTGTGACAAATTCTCCAGAAAGTCTCATGTGTTATAACCATGATCAAACTACTGATATCACTGCTATTCTTATGATGAATCTTGAAGAAAGAATAGAACGTTTAGAAGAACCCAGTGTAGATGACCATGATGAAGAAGAAACTGAGACATCTCATAGCCAGCCAACACAGCATATCCATTTTTCAAAACCTATCAATGGTCCATGGTTTACCATTGATGAGATTCCTCCAGAAAAATAGAGAGCCAGATTTCTTGAGTTTAGGGCATGGCTAGATTTGCAGCTCACCAAAGAACATTCTGAATTAAGCAGTATATTATGGGAATTCTTCTCCAGATTAACAGGAACTCTGAGAGAATGGTTCCTTAGACTTGGAGAATACAGACAAATGCAACTTATCCAGCTTCCCAGCCCAACTAAATTCCTTGGTCTCCTTCATCAAACTTTTTTAGGAGATCATCAACAGGTTAAGAAACAAGCCAGGCAAGAATACTTCCAAATGAAGTGTTGCTCTTTGAACAGATAAACAAAAAGTTCTATATGCTAGGGGGACATGATCATTCGAGTTTAAAGCAAGTATTTATTGCTTCTCTTCCTAATGAAATACAGCCTGAGCTTCAAAGAGCTCTCAACACTCTCAATAGAGAACTCTCCTAGATAACTCTTGGAGAGATCTACCAACTGGCCTTATCCACTGTAGATAAGCTTTGTGAGCAACACAAAGTTCTATCCCAACTGATGAAACAAAACCCAAAGCTCAACAAGGTCTGTAACAAGTCCTATTTTCAAATCAAATGTGGGAAAAAAGACTGCCAATGCTCTCCAAAATATTCAAAGAAGAAGAAGCACTATTTCAAATATCCAAGGCAGTATCCTAATAGAAGATCCCGCAATAAATTCTTCAGAAGAAAATAGTCTAGGAAAATGTCTTCTGATAAATGCTATATTTATGGAAAAAAGGGACACTTTGCAAAGCATTGTTTCAAGAAGAAAAAGAAAACAAAGGTTTATTAACAGATCAACATGATCTTTCCAGAAGATGATCTTAATGCTGATTTAAATTCTCTTTACTCTAAACAAGATGAACCTGATGATAATACTGTCTTTGCAATTCTTGATTCTGATGAAGAAGAACTTTTAGAAGATGAAGAATCAGACTCCTCTGGTGGTGATACTAATAAAATTTTCTATCTACAACCAGAGTTCAATCAACCAACTAAATCTCAAAGTCTCATGCAGATTACTCAGAAAGGAAGCATTCCTCAACCTTATGTATGCATAGGAATCCTTTTATCTAAATATGACAGGCCTATCCCTGTCATCTCCCTGATAGACACTGGAGCAGGAAGAACGATTATGAATCCAAAAGTCCTCCCACTTTCTAAATGGAAAGAACACAATGAATGGTTTCAAACAATCAACCGATAAAAATTCAGTACTAGTCTTATTTCAAGAAAGAAGATTGGTCTTAAGTTCTTCCCAGACTGCATTATATGGACAAAGGTTATTGGTTCATCACTTCCTGATAAAGATGTTCTTATTGGTATGGATATTCTATCAAAGGCTCATGAATTATTCACAGAAGCTACTAGAATTAAGTTTAAGAATCAATTCTTAAACTTTACAATAATTCCTAAGCTCTATGAATTGAAGAATTCACCAGCCCAATATGAGCAAATCAAAGATCAACTCCTACAATACTGTCCAGAATCACATTCGCAATTCAATCACCCAGCGCCTCTATGGAAAAATAAAGAATTCTTTATTGAATTGCCTTTCAAAATGAATGAAGATATCAATCCTACAAAAGCCACTCATCCTGGTATAACTCCTACGGACATGGCTTTAGCCCATGAGGAATGTTCTAAACATCTAAAACAAGGATTGATCGAAGCCACTAGTTCAGAATAGGCATGTTAAGCATTTTATGTTGAGAAAAGATCTGAGTTAAAAAGAGGAAAGAAGAGGTTAGTGATTGATTACACTCCTCTTAATAAGTTCTTAAAAGATGATAGGTTTTCTCTCCTAAGAATTGATTCACAACTCAGTCTCCTTAAAGGTGCCCAATACTTTTCGAAGTTTGATCTCAAAGTAAGATTTTGGCAACTTGGGATTAAGCCTACTAATAGGCCCAAGACTGCTTTCTGTATACCTAGTGGCCATTATCAATGGACTGTTATGCCTTTTGGCCTCAAAACAGCCTCCTCATTATTCCAGAAAACCATGATCAAAATTCTAAAGCCCATCCTACACAGTGCATTAGTCTATATTGATGATATACTCCTATTCTCTAAGACTAAAACAGAACACATGGAACTGTTACAACAATTTGAAGCCATCATTCGCAATATGGGCTTATGCTCTCATCCACAAAAAGTTGTTTGGGCCAAACCAATATTGAATTTCTTGGGCTCAGAATTGAAAATGGTTACCATCAGCCTAGTCCACATCTGACTAAAGAATTACTGAATTTTCCTGATGAAAGATTGACAAAGCGAAAATTCAACAGTTTTTAGGAATAGTCAATTATGTCAGAAGCTATATTCCCCATATGGCTGATTACACTAGCATCCTATCTCGCTTGCTGAAGAAAGATCCTCCTAAGTGGAGTACAGCTTAAACCCTAGCAGTTCAGAAATTAAAAGAAATTTAAAAAAATCCTCCACCACTCAAAATCCCTAGTGAAGGACAAATGATATTGTAGAAAAATGCCAGTGATGACTACTAGGGCGTTATCCTCTTGGAAGAAGAGAAAGGAAAAAAGCATTATTGTGGACATGCTAGTAGACAATTCAAGGACTCTAAAAAGCATTATCATACAACCTATAAAGAGATCCTAGCCGTAAAAAAAGGAATTGAGAAATTTGAGTTTTATCTCAATTCTTGTCATTTCCTGATTTAGATGGACAACTTATCTTTTCCTCGTATGCTTAAATTCAAAAGAAAGATTGTTCCTGACAAGCAATTTCTTCATTGGAAAGACTAGTTTTCTCAGTATGAGTTCATAATCTCGCATATAAAAGGAACTCATAATGTTCTTGTTGATCTATTATCCAAACCCAGAAAACCTTCACAAATCTATCTACTCACCTCTCCTAAGCCTATCCCTTTCATTTGCATCATAAACCCTACTTCTCCACCTCCTCCAAATCTCTACTAGACTACAGGAAAACCATTACAATTCCAACCTTCTCATCTTATCCCTACAAATCCTTCTATGGTCTTACACCTAGTAAGGACCCATATGTTTTACTACATATGCAAATTTTGTCCTTCCAAAAATGATCCTAATACAAGCTTTAATCCTGAAACTCCATATTTAAACCTCATTCGTATCAATGAAAAATTAAAGAAAGTGAATTATGGTATGTTTGGTGTGTTGTTGTTCAATACTTCATGGCTATAGTGTTTGATCCTGTAAAGATGTACAAGTATATTTGCATCTCTTGTTTTAAAGACTCCTTCATCTGGACTATGTTAGAATGGTTCAGTCCTCTTAGTGTTTGGAGAACAAAGCTCAGAGACATCATCAGCAACCATGGAACATGGAATTACAGGCCTGTACTTCAAGAAGACCCTCATCCCATATCTTCTATTTTTATTGTCCACAAGTCTTACATTCTTATCAACACTCCTAAAGGATATCAGACAATGACCTCTAAAACTTGGAGGATGTATGAATGGATGAATACAAAGAATCTAACCAATGAAATTGTTGATAATTTGATATTCTTTTTAAAACAAATTAATAACTTTGATCCATTCAAAATAGTTTTTAGCACTACTCTTAGACACCTTCCAGGAGAATTCATCCTCGGAGAACCAAGGAATCCAGATGTTGACATTGGCCCTGACCTTATGCTAGAAGAAGGAAGTTCTCATTAAACTTCTCAGTATAAGTCACCAAGGAAAAAGAGGCATGCAGAACATGACACTGACTGTCAATACTGGCATTGCTTTTTAGATTCTTAAGACCCGACTTTAGCATTGAGGATAACATTGAAGAACTGCTTGCCAAGTGGAAAGCAAAATATACTTCAGATGACTCAGATTCCACTGATCCTAACTTATCTCCGTCACATTAGCCTATCCTGTCAAGAAACAAAGATTAATGACCTAGTCCCTATAGCACATGTAGATAACTCATCAATTCTATCTATTAGGCATTATTGTGTGCATGATAGTTATAAAGTTTTTTGTTTTATTTCTTTATCTCAGCATCTGTATTAAAGTATTTTCGACCACTATGTTTTCATTATTAAAGTCTGCTTGTTGTTTTGTGTAAGGGTTCCTTTATAAGAACCTATTTCCCCTTCTATTGTGTTGAGATAAGATGGCTTTCTATTATTCTTCTAGAGAGATATGAGTATGCTTTACTGCTGCCTTTGTTTAAGAGGATTCTGAGTATCAGAAAGTATTAGTCTCTATGATCATTCTTAAGTTTCCTAAGATGTATATATCGGTTACTTGAGATGAAGCTAAATTCAAGAAAAATATTCTGTTTCATAACAGGGCCTTGACCACTTGGATACCCCACGGGAGGGTTTGTTATGGTTGGCCCTACCTTGAACAGAAATAAGCTGCTTGCATTTTAGCTAGACTCTTGAGTCTTCTGTATATACACTTCACTGGCCCCGAAATGGCATCAGAGCCTTTACATGTTTATTGAAGAGAATAGTTATCCATCTTATTTAAAGTTTGAAAGTAAAGAAGAAAACCTTTAGTTATGGAATCTCAAAATGATATTGTTCACCGATCTTCTTCTTTCTCCTCCCTTGATTCTTTTTCTATTCTAGAATCTCGTAGATCCACCCTTTCTAATCACATAGATAATCTTGTAGAAATTACCCATCTTGAAGATCCATTGAACATTCGTAAAATTCCTCCCATACTTAACCCTTATGGTTACTACCATCGTCCTCCTGTCAACACTACTCAAAGAATCAGATCTATCCTTTCTAGACCTTCTCTCCCTATTCAAGAATATGTACAAGGTACTAAGTTAAACCAGAGTTCTATTCCAGCCACGGAAGAAGAACTTTACTATCCCTTGCACATCTCTCCAGACCTTATTCGCCTTTGGCAAAAGAAAAATTACACCCACTTTCATTCTGGTGCCATCCGTCTTGCTTTAACCTATCATGGAAAAAAAGGAAATCCTGTTATTGTAAAAGTTGGGATTGTTGATACCAACTACACTGAGTACTCTAAAACTTTTTTTTAGAGTCGTGATCACTTACCTGAATGCAGGAACTACCATGTTCACCATTTTTCCAGACTTTGTTGCTAGTTTAGCTGATCCATATTTACCTAACAGATTATAGGTCCAGATCTAGATCAAGGACCATAAACAGAAGCCAAGAGCCATAGTAGCAACCCTCTATCACCAGATAATCTACACACTTCAAGATCATACTTGTGATTTATAGTTGCCTAATCATTCTGAAGATACTCTGATGATCATATCTGAAGCAAACACTGAAGCCACCATCATCAACATTACAAAGCAGATCCTAAGAGAAGATCTCCTTCAATTGATGCCCTTAGAATGGCTAACTGATTATGAAAAGAAGTTTGATCAGTAAAAGCCAATCCATACTATAGAAGCCCCTGTATTATTCACTCAGTCAAATGGAAGTGTTAAAACGGTCTTTAAAAGGCCAAGACCTTCTGATTTAACAATCTCAGCAGAATCATCACACTCATCATCATCAAGTTCTATTTTCTCCTCAAGAATTAAAGTGATGAAGCCTATTCATAATCCTGACTCTCAAGTTATTATGATAACCAATGAAATGAAAAGGAAACATAAAAGAGAAAAACTACCTATCCACTCGATCTATCCAAATGCCTCTATTTCATATGTGTCTCATGTAAATGGACACTTTGTTTGGGATGTTGATCCCTCTATGTGTGTTAAAGATTGTGACTGCTTTTTGGATACATAACCACAGCTCTCCCAACCTACTGAAAGGCTAACAACGAATGGATGTTGTTCTGATCATCATCCTCATAAGGATGACCCAGATAAAGACTCTTCTTTTTCTTCTTGTTCTTTCATTAAGAAATGGAAGACCACTCCAATCTCTGCCTACTTGAAAGCTAGTACAAAGATAGCAGAAGGTGATGAATTACTTCAAGCCTAGATATTAAAGCATGAAACAAAGATCCAAACTTTGAAAGCAGAGATCCAAAGAGACAAGTTCTTTGCTCTTGTGAATCAACAAAGGAAGACAAAGGAGTACAAAAAAGAAAATCCTATTCCCTTGAGAATGTTTTCTCCTACAAATGAAGAATTTCCTCCTCTCCAGAAGAAAGTAGATTCTACGGGAAGAATTCCTGCCTAACCTTTTGTCTCTGCAACAGAAGTTTCACCAACTAGATCCATGATGTTAAATCCTACTGAAGAAGTTCTCAACTGGCAAAGCCAAAATGCCAGAGCACAGAACAATGTTTTAAGAAGAATTGATACAAAGCTTGACCATTTGTCAACATCAACTCTGCATCTACACTCCAAGGTAGATGAGTGCTTTTCCCAGATTCAGCATCTATATGAACATCTTCAGAACAAAATAAATAGGCTTGACTCTAAACTATGTCAGTTCTCTGCAACTGATTTTTATAATCCAGCCTTTATTGACAAAGAGATAGAACTCAGGCAATTAAAAAGTCAAGTTCAGCAAATTGAAGCAGACATGGTTAAGAGTTTAGGAACCAATTACTCAAAATAATAACCTATATAAGGTTCCTTCCTATAGTTTATCAGATTTAATAAAAAACTTATAAATATAAAGGAAGTGGGATGAGGATATTTTTGAAAGGAAAGAAAGGGAAGGAAGGAAATAAAATTTAAAAACTTTCCTCTTATTTGAAAATTTAAATTTTGAAAAAAAATATAATAAAAAATTTTTTAATTAATTTTTAATTATTTTAAATTAGGAGATTTTGAAAAAAACTCTAAATAAAAAAGTGACAAATTAACACTTTTAACTTTTTCTTTCTACTTCTTTTCTTCTCTTTCAATTTCTTCTATTCCATTCTCCGATTGTTATATAAACTTTAAGGATGTGTTTAGAAACATAAAATTGGAGGGTTGAGAAGATAAGAGAATGAGATAATCTTTCTCTTAATTGGATATTAAAATTTTGAGAAAAAAAAATTGAAAGATTTTATATTAACTCTTATTCTTCATTAATTTTTATTACCCCAAATCAAAAGATTTTAAAAGAAGTTCAAACAATGAAAAGAAAAACTAGCATTTCACCTTTCCAATTCTCTCTCATTTTCTTTCCCTTTAATTCACTCTCTTTCTTTTTCCTCTCTTCTTTATTATCAAACAGACCCATAGGATGTGTTTGATCTAGCAAAAAGAGTTAATTTTTCATAATGTAGTGGATCATAGTTTAAATTCCTTTTGGGAGAGGTATTTATATTTAATATGCATAATAGTGTCTCAAGTATTGTTAGTAGAAGATACCTGCATAAAGAAAAACTTAAACGTAGATTTTCCTTTTTTTTTTTTTAACAAGAAACTAGGCTAACCATTTAATTTAACCAAAATAAATAGTTTTATGAAAAACAAGGCAACTTCTAACAAATTTTGGCAAAAAGTTAACTCATGTTTGACTTATTGTGGATAGGCTTGACACCCTTTGTGACCCTCTTTCATTGGGATCTTCCACAAGCTCTTGAAGATGAGTATGGTGGATTTCGTAGTCAGAAAGTAGTGTAAGTATCATTATATTATTCCATGCCCATCAACTTTCCAATTATATTATTTTAAGTTAATTTCATTCAAGTATATTTAAACATGGCTTATCATATGATTCACTATTATTTGAGACACTATTCTAAAATTATCCTCGATCCAAAGACACCAGAGAAAAATTGGATTCTCATCAATTATGTTACACCATTTTGAAATCTATCACTTCTGTAAGACACAAAATTAACAAGACTAATGAAATTTTTCTTAATATTTTAAGGGACAACAACTTCTATTAATTTATTATTTCACCAAATTTTATGATTTAGGAATGATTTTTGTGGGTATGTTGACTTTTGCTTCAAAACCTTTGGTGATCGAGTTAAGAACTGGGTTACTTTGAACGAACCCTACTCATTCAGTGTCAATGGCTACAATGGTGGCACTTTTGCTCCAGGAAGATGTTCTAACTATGTCGGCAATTGCACTGCCGGCGACTCAGCCACCGAACCCTACATTGTTGCTCACCACTTGCTCCTTTCTCATGCTGCTACTGTTAGATTGTACAAGAACAAATATCAGGTTACATTGGAAAATTATATCTTTCTGTTATTTTATTTTTTCTAATATATATTGTCATACATTCAAATATATTATATATAAATAAATTTTAAATATTTTAAAAAATTAATATTTGATGTGTTTATTTTTATTGTTAATATAGGCTTCTCAAAAAGGAAAAATTGGAATCACATTAGTGACTCACTGGTTTGAGCCTGAATCTGAAACCGTTGCTAATCGAGAGGCAGCAAATCGAGCTCTGGATTTTTTCTTTGGATGGTACATGACAAAACATAAAATTTCTTTTTTTTTTTTGGAAATCAACAATATTTAAAAATGTACTAGATATTAATTAATCTAACTCGAGTCAGTTGAAGTCCCATGATAGAAGTAAAACTCTCTCGTACACAAAACTCAAATAAGAAACTTCATTTAAAAAAATAAATTTTTCATCATTTTACATTTGATCTTTTTGATGATCAAAGTATCATCTTTATATTATTTAAATATGACTTTGATGGATCTTGTTAAAAATAATCATACATGTTAATAATTATTTTAACTAAAAAGTTTAAATCATTGAATGAAGGCACGGCCATATGAAGAAATAATTTTATTATAATCTTTCGATATATATTTTTTGTAGGTATGCTCATCCCATTACATATGGTGATTATCCTCAAAGCATGAAATCTTCAGTGGGTTATAGGCTGCCCAAATTCACAAAAGCAGAATCAGAAATTCTAAAAGGATCTTATGATTTTCTTGCTGTGAATTATTATACCACAAATTATGCAAAAAGTGCTCTTTTAATTAATACCAACAGGAGTTACTCATCAGATATCCAAGCTACTCTCTCTCGTAAGTAAAATTTGGAAAAACTTTAGTATCATTATCACTCATAAAAAAAAAAAAAAAGCTTTAATTGCTTCTACATTTCAATAATGTGCAAACTAAAAATAAATTATTATTTTCTCTTGGATCTCAGCTATGAGAAACGGTGTCGCCGTTGGTACCCCGGTACGTAATACTATATTCTTTTTCTTTATCTAGTCTCTTAAATTTATGGATCTGTCTAGAGTTTAACCATTTTTCAAAAACTGTAGTAAATTTTTAAGTAAAATATGAATTGACTTTCTTTTTAACATTTTCTTCAAACAGATGCAAGATGATCATACTCATAGGTAGGGGTAACACTTATCATAAAAAATGGTTGGTTAAAATTAGCATTAGGTGATTTGTCATGTAAATATAAGGTTATAAACTTTTACGAAGAATAAATTAAATAAAAGAAAGCTCAATAATTAAAATAAGAAGGACTCTAAAAAGATAATAGGATAATTTATTAGAATTAATTTATCAATCAATAATCTAATTATAGAAATGAGTCTAAATAAAATAGTTAGCTGTCATGTTTAAAATATGTAAAATAATTTCAGTTCAATTTATTTTAGCCCATTATTTCTAAAAATATATACTTTGTTATTTTCATAAAAATAAAGTGATCGGCTTTGATAACAAGTTTTAGCGATCACTTCCGAAAGTCACCTAAACTTTCAATGACGATTATTAAGATCGTTAATTAAACTTGTCTAAAAATATAATTTTGTAGTAAAAAGGTTAAGAAACAACTCAAAATCAGATTTATTGCTACCATTAATTATCTTGGCTAATTGATAAAGTAATTACTGCACCAATTTTTCTTTTAACATCATATTGAAACGTGCATGTTATGCATATAGTTTGTGAAAATATGCATGTTTTTTCACTTATTCTAAAGAAGCAAATTCTGATTGTTTTGCAGACTGCTTTGAACTGGCTTTATATCTATCCCAAGGGACTTCATCAGCTTTTGGTGTATGTAAAGGACAGATACCAAAACCCACCTATTTACATTACTGAAAATGGTGAATATTAAACAGCCGTATGACTTCCTATTGATATATATATATATATATATAGTTTCTAATTCTTTGTACTTTATGATATAAAATTTAAGTTCGATAAAGTATAGTATGAATTAGATTCTTGATATATGTACTGAGAAATTAAATGATATTTTGCCAAATCTAATTAATTAATTATGTTATATTAATTTGATCTCTAAATTTTCAGGAGTTGCTGAGGCAAACAATGCCTCAAAACCAATTCAAGAAGCCATCAAGGACAGCATCAGAATTAGATACCATGAGGGCCATCTCAGATTTCTTCTTCAAGCTATCAAGTAATTAGTGCAATTAATATTATTACATAATATAATATAATATTTTTAAATTATATTTAATTATTTTATATTTGTATATATGATCATGCAGGGATGGAGTGAATGTGAAGGGGTATTATGCATGGTCATTTTTTGATGACTTCGAATGGGATGCTGGTTACACAGTTCGATTTGGCATCACTTATGTGGATTTCAAGAACAATGTCAAAAGATATCTCAAATATTCTGCGTATTGGCTCAAAACGTTCCTCCTCCATTAATGATCTAATTATATATTGAACTGTTGGAGGAATTTAGGTTTCTCATCTGGTTTATTGAACCCTAGATTATCACTACCCACTACGTGAGGTTACTTGTTTGTTTCAGAGTTTCGATTATTATAAATAATCATGTACTTTGAATTACGAATAAATGGTCTAATGATCATAATTAAATATTACATGGCATGGCATACACTTTTCCTTTAACTTTTTAAAATATTTTTTGAATGCGAAATAAATTTAATAACGTTTATTATATTTTAAAATAATAAAAAGTAATGAGTTCTTTCACTTGCGTTTTAAAATTAAATTTTTTAACCATAAATTTTTATTAAAATTAGTTTAAGATATTTTAATTATTTTTTCAATTGATTTTGTTTAATATTTTAATATAATTAAATTTTAATTAATATAAAAATAAATAAATAAATAAATAAAAATATAATATGACAATGTGCCTTTTACGGTCCAACTTGTTGGGCTGTCGGTAGCATATAGCTATGTTTTAAAAAGTAAAGCATTTATTAATTTATAAAGATATGAGTTTATGGTTTTGTGGCGGTTCAAACCCAATAATTAGACTACAATTGAATTGGTAACAGTTAAATATATGTTATAAAATATCATATATTATAAACATAATATTTTTTGGTATTTAAAAATTTATTATAACATATTATTTGAAAATAAAAAATATAAAAATTAAAAAGTTATTTATTCAGAAATTTGTTTAGAATTAATATGCACATTTTCTTGTCTCTTTATAAGAAAAAAAAATGTAATAATTGTAGTTACAATAACCTAGTTTAAAATTAAATAATTGGGATAAATTATTTGTAAACTTAGAAATATTGTTGGGAGGTGATTAAAAAAATTTTTCTAAACTTGTAGTTTAAATTTGAGAATTTTTCGGAATAAAATTATATTTTATAGAAAAATTTTTATCTGTCTTAAGAAATTTAGTAAATAATTTTAGAAGGTTTATGATAGTTTAAAATTTTCCAAATCTCTTCCATATCATCCTAAATTCTTGCCTAACTCAGAAAATGCATTCAAATTTTATCTAGGACAAAGTAAAAAAAGACCAAAATGCCCTTAGAAATATTAAAACCTCATTTTTCTTCATTCTTCCCATTTCACTCTTTCACTCCCACATCTCCTGCTCTCTCTCGCGTCTCCTTCACCTTCACGTTGCCTGGCCTCCATTCATCCACCAAACCATCGCGTGTCGCCATCCCACAGTGCCGCAGAAGTTTGACGAACTACAGGGTGTCGAAGCCACCAGGAGCTTTGCCGGACCACCACAATGACCGAAAATAGTCATTTTCTCCTCCATCACGATTTCAAAAAGTAGCATCAATCCAATCGATTTTGCACCGTTGGTCACCGGTAAGCACCTAGGTTGGGTTGTTGGAGGTCCGTCAGTTCTCTCTGTCACCTCAACCGCCATTTCTGCCGCTACCAGCTGTCGAAAAACGCCACGAAAGGTTTAGGGACTAAATTGTAATTTTTCAAAACTTGTGTTATACATTGAAATACTCCAAATTAATTGCTTTTTCTACAATTTCTAGCCTTTAAGATGCTATTAGGGATGAATTAAAGGGATAGATTGGAGAAAAATGGTGAAAACCATAAATTGTAAGTTTAGGGACTAAATTGAAAAGATTGATATATTCTATTTAAGTAGTGTAAACCATGTACATTTTGAACTTTTGAGTGAATTAAGTTCATTTAGCCTCCTAGAAGCATTATAGAGTAATTGGATAATTTTATAGCTAAATACCAACTTTGGGATAAATAAGAGACTAAAGTGAAAATTTATTTTTAGGCATTCAAAATAAGTTTTAGTTCTAAATGTTGGTTAAAAAATGTACAGAGGTGGCTTGAAGAGTTAATTAAAGGAAAAGGAGAAGAATCTTAATTTAAGTGAAGGAAATCCAAATTAAGGTAGATTAATCTATAATTCCCTTTGTTTTAATAAATGTTTAATATGAATTGATTGCTGTGAATATGTTTGTGAACATGTACTGGGAAATGTGTGCTGGATTAAATGAGTATAAAAAAGACCTGCATGTGCTTGAAATGTATTTGAAAATTCTTTGCTGCTAGTTTTGATTAGACTATTGGAATGCTATGCTTATAGTGCAGACGAAACTTAGGATGGATACTTGATAACTGGTATGGGATGGTTGTCAAGTATTCCATATTCAAACCTATTTTTAAACTTTCATTATTTGAACACTAAAATGGTCTGTATATGTTAGGGTTTACCCATTAAACCAATACACCCCTATAAAAGACTATAAGGAGTAAAGGAGGAGAGTTTATACGGGGGAATGGATTGGTTTAAGAGTAAAGCCCTATGATCCTAAGTATTAGTCACCTATATGTATACATTGCCTTATAGTCGGCATAGAGAAATGAGACCTATTTGTAATATGCACATGATGGGGGATGCCCCTTATTGACGTTAGGTTCTCAGTCACAAGGAAGACGGTCCTGTGACAATCACCAAGAGGACGGTCCCTGGGATAGTAACAATCTCAATCACATGGAGGACGATCCTGTGATAATCACCAGGAGGATGGTCCCCATGACAGTAACAATCTCAGTCACATGGAGGATGGTCCTGTGATAATCATCGGGAGGATGGTCCCCGTGATCTTAAAATGAGATTGAAAAACAGCAAGCAATGAATTATGAATTGATTTATATGATTTTATGCATATATACAGATGTTTGAGATCCTTGCAATAACGTAGGAGCGTTATACAATGGATATGAAAATTGGCTGCAGGAATTTGAAAATGATGGTTTTTCATAATCACTTATACTCTTTGATTTAGAAAATAATTTTTGACTTTTAATTTTTGGATAGCTACTAGATTTCCCATGTTTATTGATTTATGATAAATGAAGCTTCAATTCACATGATTGATTAAATGAATGAATTTAGGGAGACGTTTTGTAACGACCCCCTAATACAACATACACAATCCTATATCTGCATAGTGGAAGCATATGGGTCTTTGAAATATTTATTCCCAATGTGGGAATGTCAGGGGATCGCTACTGGTTGAGCGTAACCCAAATAGACTTCCCGTTGTCCATTCAGATTTCGTTCAACCCTAATTCACATGCAGCTATACTAATTACGCATACATTCATCATAAATTACTCTGGGATGAAATAAAATCCATATACATGGCATACAATCATTTAATGTGAATTCCAACTTAATTTTGCAAGTTTACAGTAGTAAACCCTACCAAAAATTTGGCAGAGTTTCCTCTGCATATCGAGTGTATGCCAAATACAACAGTCATCTTGTTTACAGATATACAGCCAGTCCAATAACAATAGAAAACATAAATTACAGAAGACCAATATAAAACCACATTAGTATAAATATATACAACGCAATTCAAGCCTAGACTAAGCTGCTCTTCTGTCTATCACCAAGGCATCGTCCAGCTAACGTCTAGGTCCTTGTCCCTGTTCCTGTTCATCTGAGTAAACAACCCAGTGAGATATGAAATCCCAGTAGAATAATTTACAGTTCAAAATACAGTTCAAAATCTGGTTGAATACTCAGCGATGTAAACACTGAAAATAAATTTCTGAAATCAGTTCAAAATCTATGAAATACCTTTCCTTTAAAATCAATTTATCGCATGGAAATCACGAAAAATTTTAAAATCATCAAAATCCATTTCTTTGAAAAATCAGTAATCGAAATCAGGTTAAATCCCATGCCCGGTGTGTATCAAAATCCATGTTGGCCACAAATCCCTTGCGACAAAATCTCAAATCGTCCAATTGCATGTCATCTAGAGAAATCTTATCTCTTATCGTTGGGTGTGATCCGTAACACCAATCACCTGAATCTCGCCTATGTTGTGAGTGTGATTCGTAAAACCAGTCAATCACTCAAGGACCGGGTGAGAATCAGCATCTATGGTGTCCCCTAGCATGTGCACATACGCCAATTCTCATCCTCATACAGTCTATTCAAACTCACATGCTCACGGTCGTCTATTCCTCAGGGTTCTAGGGTATTACGCCTAAATCACAATGTTTCCCCATGTAGGCTATCCCCCTTTATACTCTTTAAACCTTTCTTAGGGTCGTCCTAATTTATCGCGTGATCCCTAACGCAGTGCAGGCTAAATCTGGTAAAAATAATATCATTTAAAAACTCCCTGCACTCGGAATACTTCACGGCCGTCCCATACTGGCTATCAAGTACCCTACCCCAAGTAAACCCGTCCTAATGGCAACTAAACTCGACAAACAATTTATCTAACATGCAACTGGGGTTTTCAGCACACAGGCTTGCAATTTATTCCATCAAAAGTAACACGTAAATCTATGAAATTAAATCTAATCGTTCAGGTATTCACTAGGTCAAATCTAGAACTCGGGAAGCGTAAATCATCCTACCTGGTCTCCTGTTGCTCCAAATCAATTCAGAACTTCACGAAATCCCAGATTTCAAGCCAATTTAATTACCTGGACATTTACATGAATATTTAAGCTTGTCACGTCATCCGTTTTACGATTCTAAGTCCGATTACCCTATTACCTAGGTTAATTTATTTCCTATTCACGTTCGACAGCTAATTCAATCAAAATTCATTAGTTTTAGGCAAATCGGACCTTACCAGTGTTGTCGAATGATGGAAATCTGTCCCGAGGTGGTCTCGGTGTCTCCCTGTGTATAACCAGATTCTCTGGCACGGTAGCACACGGAGGCGTACTGCGGCGCACGGCGGAGGGGTGCAGTTGGCCTCGAAATTTTCACCACGTTAAAGCCCGCAAGACGAGGAGTCCAAATATGGTGGTGGCGCGGCGGTTCACGACCGTTTTGATGGTGTTTTTTGGCCTCGAAGTTTTACACATGGCAGATGAAAATTTTCTCAATCCGGGCGCGTCGAACCTTATTTCAACGTCGGCGAGCTGGTGGAGGAAGCTGGCAACTCAGGCTACACGCTGGTGGTGGCGGTGACAGCTAATGGTGGCTGACGGCAGCGATCTCAGCTAGCAAAAATCGCACGTGATGGAGGAGAAAAACGCCATTTTCCAGCGATGCTGGCGGCCGTTTGTGGCCGTGGGTGGCTGCTTGAGGTTGAGGGTCATGAGGGGAGTCAATTGGTAAGCCAGGTGGTGGCTCACGGTGGCGGCGCGCGGTGGAGGAAGGAGGAGAGAGAGGGAAATGCGACAAATGGCGGGGTTTCAGGAAATTTAAAGCTTTCGGGGGCAATTCCGACTTTTCCCGGATCACCCGGGGAAACTTCGGGATATCGGCTTCCATCTAGACATTGGCACAAGTTTCCATGCAGCGATTTTGGCCTCCGTCTGTGAAATTGAAGCATAAAACTTCGTCTGTTAGTTTCTAATCGCCGGTCACATTTCTTTCTGTTCGATCGTGTTTCTGACTTCGAATGACCTTTCGTTTTAAATCATCATCCTCAAAAGTCGTGCCAGGCTTCGCTTACATGAATTTATCATGAAAATCGGGTTTTATCTTTTAAAAATAGTTCCGGTTATTACATTCTCCCCCCCTTAAAAGAAATTTTGTCCCCAAAATTCATACCTGTGAACAGTTATGGGTATCTTTGCCTCATCTCTTCTTCTTTCTCCCACGTCATCTCCTGCGACGCTACATCCTGCTAAAGTACCTTAACTAAAGGGATTATTTTACTTCGAAGTTGCTTAGTATTAAAGTCAAGAATTTATACAGGAGTAGATTCATAAGTCAAATTTTCCTTTAATATTATCGGTTGATTCCCTAATACATGCGCAGGATCTGGGACATATTTACAAAGTTGGGAGACATGAAAAACATCATGTAGGTTGGACAAATGGGGAGGTAAGGCAATTTGGTAGGCAACGGGACCGACTCTTTGTAACATTTGGAATGGTCCTAGGAATCTAGGGCTTAGTTTCTTGGTCCTTACCTGTCTACCAATACCCGTGGTGGGGGACACTCTAAAAAATACATGCTCTCCTCATTAAATTCTAAAGGCAGTCTTTTCTTGTTTACATATGATTCTTGTCTCTGGTGGGCAACTCTCATCTTTTTCCTGATCATTTTAATTTGATCAGTGGTTTCTTGTACAATTTTGGGTCCCAACAGTGCACTCTCCCCCATTTCTACCCAACTTAAGGATGACTTACAACTCCTCCCATACAAAGCTTCATAAGGTGCCATACCGATGGTAGAGTGATAATTGTTATTGTATACAAACTCTATCAATGGCAGGTGTTTATCCCAACTTCCATTCTACTCTAGCACACAAGCCCTCAACATATCTTTTAGGGTTTGAATAGTTCTCTCAAACTGCCTGTCAGTCTGAGGATGATAGGTCGTGCTAAACTTAAGCTGGGTTCCTAAGGCTTGCTGTAGGGATTGCTAGAATCTTAAAGTAAACCTAGGGTCTCAATCGGATATTATAGCTGGCGGTATTCCATGCAATCTCATGATTTCCCTAAGGTATACTTCGGCTAATTTCTCCATGGAGTAACGCATCTTTACAGGTAAAAAGTGAGCAGATTTAGTTAATCTATCCACTATCACCCAAATGGCATCAAATCCTGCTAGTGTCCTAGGTAATCCTATCACGAAATCCATAGTTATTTGATCTCATTTCCTCTCGGGTATCTCCAATGGTTTTAGTAGCCCTGCGGGTTTCTGATGTTCTATTTTAACCTGTTGACAAGTCAAACAGGCATTCACGTAGTTCATGATATCTTTCCGTATACCGAGCCACCAAAAATTTCTCTTTAAGTCCTAATACATCTTGGAAATACCTGGGTGAATAGTGTAATGGCTTCTATGGGCCTCTGCTAACACTTTTTCCTTCAGCTCCTGATGGTTCGAAATCACTACCCTATTTCTAAACATTAAGACTCCATCAAGTGCCAGTCTAAAATTAAGTTGGTCTGCGTATACTTCCAAGGATTCATCCTCAAGTTGGGCTTGTCTAATCAGTTCTCTCAACTCGCAGGTTATCAAAAAGTCACTCATCACTAATCTTTGCGGAAACGAGATTACGTTGAGGCTGAGATTCCTAAAATCCTCAAGTAACCTCATTTCACCAATCATTAAGCTAGCTAGTTGTAGTAACTTTCAGCTTAATGCATCTGCCACAACATTCGCTTTCCCTGCATGATATTTCAATTCAAAATCAAAATCTTTCAGGTATTCTACCCACCTACGCTGCCTCATGTTCAATTCTTTTTGATCAAAAAAATACCTAAGGCTCTTATGATCACTATACACTTCAAATACTGCACCATATAGGTAATGTCTCCAAATATTTAGGGCAAACACAATGGCAGCTAATTCTAAGTCATGGGTGGGGTAGTTTTCCTCTGCAGGTTTCAATTGTCGCGAGGCATAAGCCACAAATTTCCCATCCTGCATCAAGATGCAACCCAGGCATCTCAGGGATGCATCTGTATATACGGTAAAGGGTTCTAGGGGTTTCGAAATAATTAGTATAGGAGTGGTGGTTAATTTCTCTTTCAAAGTTTGAAAACTATTCTCACACTGCTCACTCCATTCAAAATCTACCCCTTTTCGAGTCAACCAGGTTAATGGCAAGGATATCTGAGAAAATCCTTGAATGAATTTCCTATAATAGCTGGCCAAACCTAGGAAACTCCTAATCTCGGTGACCGTTCTAGGTTGACCTTAATCTAACACTGCTTCAATTTTCTTTAGGTCTACCGCTATCCCTTCCCCATTAACCACGTGTCCCAAGAATTTCACTTCTTCTAACCAAAACTCACATTTCTCTAATTTTACTTACAATTTCTTCTCTTCTAGTATGTGTAGCACCGTGCTAAGATGCTGGGCATGCTCCTCGTGAGTTTTAGAGTAAACTAAGATATCATCGATGAATACCACTACAAACTGATCTAAATAGGGTCTGAAGATCCTATTCATGTAATCCATAAAGATAGCTGGTGCATTCGTCAATCCAAACGCATCACTAGAAACTCGTAGTGGCTGTATCTCATACTAAATGCTGTCTTAGGAATGTCCTTATCTCTAACCCTAATCTGGTGGTATCCTGATCTTAAGTCTATCTTAGAAAACACAGTCGCGCCTTGCAACTGATCAAACAAGTCATCAATACGTGGTAATAGGTATTTGTTCCTAGTGGTTACCTTATTCAACTGCCGGTAATCAATACACAATCTCAAACTCCCGTCTTTTTTCTTTATGAATAAGACCGGACCTCCCTACGGTGATACACTTGGCCTAATGAACCCCTTCTCCAACATATCCTTAATTTGGACCTTTAATTCCCTTAATTCCGCTGGGGCCATACGATATGGAGTCATAGCTATTGGGCCCGCGCCTGGAATCAGGTCAATGGTGAACTATATCTCCCTAGGTGGTGGCAGTCTACTCACTTCCAAAGGAAATGCCTTTGGAAAGTCACTAGCGATTGGAATTTGGCTTAGTCTATCCTGCAACTCTATCTTAGAGAGATTGAGGGACATATTACCTATCTCACAAGCCCTGTCACTCCCTTGCACAGGCACGTTATCCAGGTAAGTGATTCTCCTCTTGAAACAATTTAACAAGACCCGATTCCTAGTTAACTAATCCATTCCTAAAATAATGTCAATCCCGGTCAATGGTATACACACTAGGTCCATAATGAACAAAGTATCCTTAATGGTTAAGGGGCAGTTTAGGCAGATACGAGGGGACATAGTGGCTTCTCCTAAGGGTGTGGATATGTATAGGTCACAGGGCAGGGTTTGAATAGGTAGTTTTATTTTCTCTATGCATGCATCAGCAATAAAGGAGTGCGTAGCACCTGAATCAAATAATACTATCAAAGGAAAATTGTAGATTTTACCTCTACCCTGCATCAAGCCCGAAGACCTGTCGACATTAGCTGCATCCAAAGTGAAAACTCTCCCTGGAACCTGTGGTCTTCGGCTACCGGATGTCAGCTAGTTCCTAGTGGAAGGGCAGTATCTGGCCATATATCCTATACTTCCACACCTGTAACACTGAAGGGGAGTCTGATGCGAGCAAGGCTGATTCGGATGTCTAGTCCTACACTTCGGACAAGGTGTATTGTCAGGTCATCTTCCACTGCTGCTAGAAGCCCCTGGTTGCGGTTTAAACATACCGCCTCTCACATTAAGATTTCTGGGCCCTGGTCTTGGTCGGTTCCCAGTTCTCTGGGTCATATTCTGAGCCTGTCTCTGCTCTAGATTCCTACTCAAGATTCAGCACTTGTTTACCAACGTGGCGAAGTCTCTAATCTCCAGTGTGGCTAGCTGAGTATTTATGGGTAAGTCTAGGCCTTCTTCTAATTTCTTTGCCTTCCAGGCCTCGTCATAGTGTATTCACTGGTAGGTGGAGTATCAGGATAATTCTTCAAATTGTTTCAAATACTCCTTAAATGGCCTGCCTCCCTATGTGAGCTTCAGAAACTGTGCTTCTTTTGATTGTTTGACGCTCTCAAAGATGTACTGGTCTATAAGGACTCTCTTGAAAGACTCCCAGGTGAGCAGGATACCTCTGCTTTCCATTAATTGCTGGGCACCTGTCTACCAGAGTTCTGCTTCGCTTTTTAACATGTCTGTTGCATATGTAACCTTCTGCTCATCGTCACACTGCAACAATCTGAAAATCTTTTCAATATCTTTCACCCAAGCTTCTACCACAGTTGGATCAGAGGCACTTGCAAATGAAGATGAACCTGATCGCTGAAACTCGATCCATCCCTGATACAATGGGTTAGCATGCTGGGTGGCTCCATCATTTTTAGTTTTCCTGTCTTCCTGCTGCTGTCTCATCACATTAACACTGGTATTGGCTTGATATCTCATCACATCAGCCATCATACGAATGGATTCCATCATGTCTCGCATGTCAACGTTAGTCTCTATGCTACCACTACCTGAAGCACCCTGGTCCCTGTGCCTTGGCCTTCCTCTGGGCCTGCGAGTGCCATCCCTGCTAGATTCTACCATATTTATCTGACACAGAAGACAAACAGATTAGTCACAACAGTAACAGTGATCAGAAAGGCATTAGATTCATTCTGTTACTTATCGGTTCAAGATTAGGTCCTAACATTCCAGAGTTAAATTAATCAAAACCCTAAAGCTGCAAGCCTGAAGATCCGAGGTCCCTAACCCACTAAACCAGACGATTCGACAAACCAGGCTCTGATACCATAACTGTAATGACTCCCTAATACAACATACACAATCCTATATCTGCATAGCAGAAGCATATGGGTCTTTGAAATGGTTATTCCCGATGTGGGAATGTCAGGGGATCGCTACTGGTTGAGCGTAACCCAAATAGACTTCTCGTTGTCCATTCAGATTCTATTCAACCCTAATTCACATGCAGCTATACTAATTACGCATACATTCATCATAAATTACTCTGAAATGAAAACTAAAATACATATACATAGCATACAATCATTTAATGCGAATTCTAACTTAATTTCGCAAGTTTACAGTAGTAAACCCTACCAAAAATCTGGCAGAGTTTCCCCTGTATATCGAGTGTCACCCAAATACAACAGTCATCCTGTTTACAGATATACAGCCAGTCCAATAACAATAGAAAACATAAATTACAGAAGACCAATATACAACCACATCAGTATAAATATATACAACGCAATTCAAGCCTAGACTAAGCTGCTCTTCTGTCTATCACCAAGGCATCGTCTAGCTAACGTCTAGGTCCCTGTCCCTGTTCTTTTTCATCTGAGTAAACAGCCCGGTGAGATATGAAATCCCAGTAGAATAATTTACAGTTCAAAATACAGTTCGAAATCTAGTTGAATACTCAGCGGTGCAAACACCGAAAATAAATTTCTGAAATCAGTTCAAAATCTGTGAAATACCTTTCCTTTAAAATCAATTTATCGCATGGAAATCATGGAAAATTCTAAAATCATCAAAATCCGTTTCTTTGAAAAATCAGTAATCGCAATCAGGTTAAATCCCATGCCCGGTGTGTATCTAAATCCATGTTGGCCACAAATCCTCTGCGACCAAATCTCAAATCGTCCAATTGCACGTCATCTAGAGAAATCTTATCTCTTATCGTTGGGTGTGATCCATAACACCAATCACCCGAATCTCGCCTATGTTGTGAGTGTGATCCATAACACCAGTCAATCACTCAAGGACCGGGTGAGAATCAACATCTAGGGCGTACCCTAGCATGTGCACATACGCCAATTCTCATCCTCATACAATCTATTCGAACTCACATGCTCACGGTCGGCTATTCCTCAGGGTTCTAGGGTATTATGCCTAAATCACAACGTTTCCCTGTGTAGGCTATCCCCCCTTATACTCCTTAAACCTTTCTTAGGGTCGTCCTGATTTATCGCGTGATCCCTAACGCAGTGCAGGCTAAATCTGGTAAAAACAATATCATTTAAAAACTCCCTGTACTCGAAATACTTAACGGTCGTCCCATACCGGCTATCAAGTACCCTACCCCAAGTAAACCCGTCCTAATGGCATCTAAACTATATAAACCATTTATCTAACATATAACTGGGGTTTTCAGCACACAGGCATGCAATTTAGTCCATCGAAAGCAGCACAAAAATCCATGCAATTAAATCTAATCGTTTAGGTATTCACTAGGTCAAATCTAGAACTTGGGAAGCGTAAATCATCCTACCTGGTCTCCTGTTGCTCCAAATCAATTCAGAACTTCACGAAATCCCAAATTTTGAGCCAATTTAGTTCCCTGGACATTTACACGAATATTTTAGCTCGTCACATCATTCGTTTTATAATTCTAAGTCTGATTACCCTATTACCTAGGTCAATTTATTTCCTATTCACATTCGACAGCTAATTCAATCAAAATTCATTAATTTTAGGCAAATCAGACCTTACCAGTATTGTCGGATGATGGAAATCTGTCTCGGGGTGGTCTCAGTGTCTCCCGGTGTATAACCAGATTCTCCAGCACGGCGGCGCATGGCGGAAGGGTGCAGTTGGCCTCAAAATTTACACCACATTGAAGCCCGCAAGATGAGGAGTCCGAATATGGTGGTGGCGCGGCGGTTCATGGCCGTTTGGACAGTTTTTTATGGCCGTGAAGTTTTAAGCACAACGGACAGAAAATGCCTCGATCTGAGCGCATCAGACCTCTGTTCAACGTCGGTAAGCTGGCAGCTCAGGCTACATGCTGGTGGTGACGGTGATGGCCAACGGGGGCTGACGGCGGTGATCTCAGCTGGCGAAAATCTCACTCGATGGAGGAGAAAAATTTCATTTTTCGGCTGCACTGGCGGCCGTTGGTGGCCGTGGGTGGCTGATAGAGGTTGAGAGTGGTGAAGGGAGTCGATTGGTAGGCTAAGTGGTGGCTCACGGTGGCTCAGGTGGTGGCGCGCGGTGGATGAAGGAGGAGAGATAGAAGAGAGAAAATGGAGTGAGGAGAGAGAGGAAAATGCGACAAATGGCAGGGTTTCAGGAAAATTAAAGCTTCCAGAGGCGATTCTGACTTTTCCCGGATCACTAGGGGAAACTTCGGGATGTCGGCTTCCATTCAGACGTTGGCATGAGTTTTCATACAGCAATTTTGGCCTCCGTCTATGAAATTAAAGCACGAAATTTTGTCTGTTAGTTCATGATCGCTGAGTCGCATTTCTTGCTGTTCGATCGTGTTTCTGACTACAAATGGCCTTCCGTTTTAAACTTTCGTTTTCAAAAGTCATGCCAGGCTTCGCTTACATGAATTTATCGTGAAAATTGGGTTTTATCTTTTAAAAATAGTTTCGGTTAATACATATTTTCTATACTTAGACAGGGATATAACTGAACACTTAGCTATTTTGAATAAAACTAATTGTATATTACTTTACTAAAATCTAAAATCTCATTAAGTTGTGTGTTCAGGCAATCAAGGGCGTGATAGAGCTAGAAATTAACCTATAACTGGATATATTTGCTACATATGACTGTAGAGAGATTGAGAAGCTATGTTGTAGGTTATGGTATTAATTGTAAATGGCTTGATGGCCTTAATATGGAGTTTATTGCTCACTGAATTTGTATTTAGAGATATTTATGTGCTATTATGGTAAATGATTAAGTTTTATATCCTGTAATTAGTATCTCAAATGTAATTTATGAATGGTAATTTAGATGTATATTCCATAGTATGTTGATGGCTGTATTGTTATGATGATTTGAGGTATTAAATAGGCTGCGCAGGTATGGGGTTGAGTGAAATATAAATAGGGATGGCTATTTGGGTTACACTCTATAATAACCGAGATTATTTTTAAAGATTAAAACTAAAATTTGATATTGATTTCATTTAAAATAAGTTTAGCACGTTTTTCTAGATTGATGGTTGAAATCAGAGGGTTTTTTAGAGTCAGAAACGTGATCTGATGAAAGGAAACGCAGCCCGACGATAAGATACTGACAAACGGAGTTTCAGACTTTGGTTTCTCAGACGAAGGCCAGAACCTCTGCATAGGAACCCGTGCCAACGTCCGGATAGAATACGATATCCCGAAGTTTCCCCGGGTGGTCTGGGAAAAGTCAAAATCGCCCCTGGAAGCTTTAAATTTCCTAGAAACCCATAAATTCCTATAATTTCCAACATTTCTCTCTCTCTCTTCACTCCACTTTCTCTCTCCTATCTCTCCTCCTACCACCACCACACGCCACCACCAGGGCCATCGTAGGCTACCACCTGACCCACCAACCAACACACCTCACCACCCTCGACCTTTAGCAGCCACCCACGGCCGCCACAGTCGCCGAAAAATGCTGGTTTTTCTCCTCCATCGCGAAATTCTTGCTCCATCATGATCTCTGTCGTCAGCCACCGTTGGGCATCACCGCCACCACCAGCATATAGCTTGAGCTGCCAACTTCCTCCCCCAGCTCGTCGCCCCTGAACGAAGCTCTTATGCACTCAAATCGAGGAGATTTTCGTCCATCGTGCGTCAACTTTCGACACTAAAAAATGCCATCCAAACGACCGTGAACCGCCGCGCCACCCCCAAATTCGGACTTTCCATCTTGCGGGCTTCACTGTGGTGTAATTTTCAAGCCCAATTGCACCCCTCCACCCTGCGCCGCCACGAGCTACCGTGCGCCACCGTTGGAGAAGCCAAAAAGACACCAGAGACTGTCCTAGAACAAATTTCCATCATCTGGCACCCCCGGTAAGGTCCAATTCACCTAAACCTAATGTATTTTGATTGAATTGACTACCGAACATAAATAAGAAATAAATCAATTTAGGAAACTGTGAAATCTGATGTAGGACAGTAAAATCGATGACATAACGGACTAAAGTAATGATTTAAATGCCCAGGAAATTGATTAGGCTCAAAATTCGAGGATACGAGAAGTCTCAAATCAATTTGGAGCAAACAAAGACTAGGTAGGATAATTTACACTTTCCGAACGTTAAAATTAACCTTGTGGATACTTGAATGATTTAGATTAATTGCATAGATTTACGTGCTTCTTTCAATGGATTAAATTGCATGCTTGTGTGCTGAAAATACCATTTGCATGTTAGATGATTTTCCTATCGAGTTTAGATGCCATTAAGATAGATATTCTCAGGTCAGGGTACTTAATAGCTGATATGGGATAGACGTTAAGTATCCTGAGTGCAGGGGATTTCATGAATATATTATTTTTAACTAGATTTAGCCTGCATTTCGTTAAGGATCACACGATAAATCAGGACAACCCTAAGAAAGGTTTAAGGAGTATAAGGGGGGATAACCTATACGAGGAAATGTTGTGATTTAGGTGTAATACCCTAGAACCCTGAGGAATAGCCGACCGTGTGCATATGAGTTCGAATAGACTGTGTGAGGATGAGAATTGGCATATGTGCACATGTTAGAGGACACCCTATGTAACAACCGAAAGGATTTTAAAAGATAAAACCTAATTTTCGACTCTAATTCCAATCAAATGAAGCTTGGCATGACTTTTGAGGATAGTGATTCAAAACGAAAGGTTGTTCGAAGTGAGAAACACAATCAAATAGAAAGAAACACGATCCGGCGATCAGAAATTGACAGAAGATGTTTCATGCATCAATTTCACTGACGGAGGCCAAAACCTTTGCATAAAAACACGTGCCAACATCTAGAAGGATGTCGACACCCTAAAGTATCCCCGGGTGGTCCGAAAAAAGTCAGAATCGCCCTCGAAGGCTTTAAAATTCTCAGATTCCCTCTATTTCTCTCAAATTTCTCTCTCTCCTCTCTCTCCTCCTTCCTCCACCATGCACCGCCACTAAAGCCACCATGGGCCACCATCTGGCACACCAATCAACAGCCCTTGCCACCCACAACCTCCATCAACCACCCACGGCCATTAACGGCCGCCAGCGCTGCCGGAAAATGCCACTTTTCTCCTCCATCGCGCAAAAACTTCGCCAGCTCAGATTGCTGTCGTCCATCACCGTTGGCCATCATCGCCCCCGCCACCGTGTAGCCTGAGCTGCCAACTTCCTCCAGTAGCTCGCTGACGTCGAACGGAGGCTGGATGCACTCGAATCGAGGCAATCTCTGTCTGCCGTGCATGAAACTTTGTGGCCGAAAAATGCCATCCAAATGGCCATGAACCACTGCGCCACCACCATATTCAGACTCCTGGACTTGCGGGCTTCACCGTGGTGTAATTTTCGAGGCAAACCGCACCCTTCCGCCGTACGCCGCCGTGCCGAAGTTTCTCGACGTGCATCGAGAGAAATCGAGACCACCCCGAGACAAAATTCCATCATCCGATCACATTGGTAAGGTCTGATTTCCCAAAAACTGATGATATCTGATTGAAATAGCTGCCGAACGTAATTAGGCAATAAATTGACCTAGGTATTAGGGCAACCAGACTTAGAATTGTTAAACGGATGACGTGACAAGCCTGAATTTTTAATTTAATGTCCAGAAAATTAATTGGGCTCAGAAATCGAGATTATGTGAAGTTTTGAATCGATTTGGAGCTATAGGAGACCAGGTAGGATAATTTACGCTTCCCGAACCCTAGATTTGACCTAGTGGATACCTGAATGATTTAGATGATTTGCATAGATTTTCGTGCTACTTTTGATGGAATAAATTGCATGCCTGTGTGCTGAAAACCCTAATTACATGTTAGATGTGTTGTTTATCGAGTTTAGATGCCCTTAGGACGGATTCACTTAGGGTAGGGTACTTGATAGCCGGTATGGGACGGCCGTTAAGTATCCCGCGTACAAGGAGCTTTTAATTGACATTATTTTTACCTGATTTGGCCTATACTACATTATGGATCACGCGATAAATCAGGACGACCCTAAGAAAGGTTTAAGGAGTATAAGGGGGGATAGCCTACACAGGGAAACGTTGTGATTTAGGCATAATACCCTAAAACACTGAGGAATAGCCAACCGTGTGCATGTGAGTTCGAATAGACTGTATGAGGATGAGAATTGGCGTATGTGCACATGCTAGGGGATGCCCTAGATGTTGATTCTCACCCGGTCTTTGAGTGAGTGATTGGTGTTACGGATAACACCCAACGATAAGAGAGGTATTCTCTCTAGATGACGTGCAATTAGATGACGATTTAGATTTGGTTACAGCGGATTTGTGGCCAACGTGGATTTAGATACATCGGGCATGGGATTTTATCTAATTTTGAGTATCGATTTTAAAAAGAAATGGATTTTTATAATTTTTATTATCTGCCGCAATTTCCATGTGATAAAACGATTTTAAAGATAAGGTATTTCACTATTTTTGAACTGATTTTGGGAAGATAATTTCGGTGTTCGCACCGCTGAGTATTTAGCCAAATTTTGAATGGTATTTGAACTGTAAATTATTCTATTGAGATTTTATATCTCACCAGATTGTTTACTCAGATGAACAGGGACAAGGACAGGAACCCAGACGATAGCTGATGATGCCTTGGTGATAAACGGGAGAATGACTTAGTTTAGGCTTGAATTGTCTTGTATATATACTTTGATGACGTTGCTGTATGTGGATTTCTGTCATTTATGTTTTATGTTGTTGTTGGACTGGCTGTATAATTGCGAATAGGTGATTATTGTATTTTGGGTATGATCAAAATACAGAGGAAACTCTGCCAAATTTTCGGTAGGGTTTATTGCTGTAAACTTGTGAATTTAAGTTGGAATGTATATGAATGCATGATGTGATGTATATATGAGTTTTAGATTTCATTACAGAGTAATTTATGATGTATGTATGTATAATTAGTTAGCTGTGTGTGAATTAGGGTTGAACGGAATCTGAATGGACAACGGGAAGTCTATTTGGGTTACGCTCAACCAGTAGCGATCCCCTGACATTCCTACATTGGGAATAACTACGTAGAAAGACTCATATGCTTCCGCTAATCAGATACAGGATTGTGTATGTCATATTAGGGGGTCGTTACACCCTAGATGTTGATTCTCACCCAGTCCTTGAGTGATTGATTGGTGTTACGGATCACACTCACAACATAGGCGAGATTCAGGTGATTGGTGTTACGGATCACACCCAATGATAAGAGAGAACTTCTCTAAATGACGTGCAATTAGAGGATTTTAGACTCGGTCGCATATGACTTGTGGCCGACATGAATTTAGAAACACCAGGCATGGGATTTAACTCGATTTTTTTATCGATTTTCAGAGAAATAGATTTGTATGATTTTTGAGAACTTGCCGCAATTTCCATGTGAAATAATGATTTTAAAAGAATAAGGTAATTCACTGTTTTTGAACTGAACATAGGAAGTTTGTTTTCAGTGCTTGCACCGCTGAGTAATCAACTAATTTTCGAACAGAATTATTAATTGTAAATTATTCTACTGGGATTTCAATATCTCATAAGGTTGTTTGCTCAGATAAACAAGAATAAGGGCCTAGAAGATAGCTGGGCAGACATTTGATGATAGACAAAAGTGAAGCTTAGTTCTAGCCTTGAATTTGATTGTATATATATACTGATGATGATTCTGTTGTTGGATTTATGTATTTACTGGTAGTTTCTGGTTGTTATTAGTTTTACCTATTGGATTGAATTGTGATGTACATATTCTGTTGATATTTGTACTGGATTATGTACTTTTTGGTTTTATTTTACTGTTAGACTGGATGTAAACTATTGAATTGATTTCTGTTTGTACTTTGGGAACATTCAAAATACAGGGGAGACTCTGCCAGATTTTTGGCAGGGTTTAATGTTGTAAATGTGTAAGATTAAGACGGAATCTGTATGAATGGTTTGTATGCTTGATGTATGGATTCTAGTTTAGTATTCCATAGTATATTAGGATGAATGTATGTGTAATTAGTATAGCTGCATTCAATTTTGGGTTGAAAAAAATCTGAATAGATGACGAAATGTCTATTTGGGTTACGCTCAACCAATAACGATCCCCTGACGTTCCCATATCGGGAATAACTATTTCAAAAACCCATATGCTTCTACTATGCAGATAGAGGATAGTATATTGTGGATTAAGGGGTCGTTACAAGTTTGGTATTGGAGCCCGATTTGTCAGATTATCTGGTTTAGTGGGCTAGGGACCATGAATATTTGGGCTTACAGCTTTAGGGTTTTAATTGACTTAACTCTAGAATATTAGGACCTGATCTTGAATCGATAAGTAATGGAATGAATTTAATGCCTTTTTGTTAACTGTTGCTGTTAAGATTGATCTGTTTTCTTTTTGTGTTAGATAAGTATGGTAGAACCAAGCAGGGATAGCACCCGTAGACCCAGAGGAAGGCCAAGACACAGAAGTCAGGGCGCTTCCGGTAGTAGTAGCATGGAGACCAACGTCGACATGCAAGATATGATAGATTCCATTCGAATGATGGCCAATGCCATGAGGGATCAAGCCACTACTAGTGCCAACATAATGAGGCAGCAGCAGGAGGAAAGGCAAACCAGGAATGATGGAGCCACCCAGAATGCTAATCCATTGTATCAGGGATGGATAGAATTTCAGAGAGCAGGTCTATCCTCGTTTGCAGGTGCCTCCAATCTAGCCGTAGTAGAAGCCTGGCTGAAGGACTTGGAGAAGATCTTCAGGTTGTTGCAATGTGACAATGAACAGAAGGTTACATATGCAACATATATGTTGAAGGGTGAAGCAGAACAATGGTGGACAGGTGCCCAACAGTTGATGGAAAGCAGGGGTATCCCACTCACCTGGGAATCCTTCAAGGGAGTCTTCATGGAGTAATACTTCCTTGAGAGTGTCAAAAAGTAAAAGGAAGCACAGTTCTTAAAGCTCACCCAGGGAGGCAGGCCATTTAAGGAATATTTGAGATAGTTTGAAGAGCTATCCAGATATTTCACATACCTGCGGATGCACTATGATGAAGCCTAGAAGGCAAAGCAGCTAGAAGAGGACCTAGACTTACCGATGAAGACGCAGTTAGCCCCACTTGAGATCAGAGACTTTGCGATGCTGGTGAACAAGTGTCGAATCTTGAGTAAAAACTTGGAGTAGAGATAGGCCCAGAACATGACCCAGAGGATAGGAAACCGGCTGAGACCAATAGCCAGGAATCTCAATGTGAGAGGCGGAATGTTTAAACCGCAACCATGGTCTTCAATTGGCAGTAAACGGCCTGATAATACACCCAGTCAAAAATGTGGGACCAGGCGCCCTAATCAACCCTGCTAGCATCAAGCTCTATTACAATGTTATAGGTGTGGAGGTACGAGACACATGGTAAGGTACTGCCCCTCCAGCGGGAGCCAGCAGACATTCGGTGGTCGAAAACCGTAAGCTCCAGGGGAGAGTTTTCACTCTGGATGCAGCTAACATCGACAGGTCATCAGGTTTAATGCAGGGTAGAGGTAAAATTTATAATTTTCCTTTGATAGTATTATTTGATTCGGGTGCTACGCACTCTTTTATTGCCGATGCATGCGTAGAGAAAATAAAATTACTTGTACAGACCCTGCCCTGTGATCTATATATATCCACACCCTTAGGAGAAGACACTATGTCCTCATGTATATGCCTAAACTGTCCCTTAACCATTGATGTTACCTTGTTTATCGTGGACCTAGTGTGTATACCCTTGACTGGGATCGACATCATCTTAGGAATGGATTGGTTAACTAGGAATCAGGTCTTGTTAAACTGTTCTAAGAGCACAATCACTTACTTGGATAACATGACCATGCGTGGGAGTGATAGAGCGTGTGAGATAGGTAATGTGTCCCTCAATCTCTCTGAGGTAGAGTTGCAGGATAGGTTAAGGCTAATCCCAATCGCTAGTGACTTTTCGAAGGTATTTCATATGGAAGTAAGTAAATTGCCACCACCTAGAGAGATAGAATTCACTATTGACCTGATTCCGGGCGCGGACCCAATAACCATGACTCTATACCGAATGGCCCCAGCAAAATTGATGGAATTAAAGGTTCAAATTAAGGATATGTTAGACAAGGGGTTCATTAGGCCACGTGTATCACCATGGGGGCTCCAGTATTATTCGTAAAGAAGAAAGACGGGAGTTTGAGATTGTGTATCGATTATCAGCAATTGAACAAGGTGACCATTAGGAATAAATACCCATTACCACGTATTGACAACTTTTTTGATCAGTTGCAAGGTGCGACTATATTTTCTAAGATAGACTTAAGATTGGGATACCACCAGATTAGGGTTAGAGAGGAAGACATCTCAAAGACAGCGTTTAGCACTAGATATGGCCACGATGAGTTTCTGGTGATCCCGTTTGGATTGACAAATACACCTGCTGTCTTCATGGACTATATGAATAGAATCTTTAGACCTTACTTGGATCAGTTTGTAGTGGTGTTCATTGATGATATCTTAGTCTACTCCAAGACTCACGAAGAGCATGCCCAGCATCTTAGCACGGTGCTACAGATACTAGAAGAGAAACAATTGTATGCTAAGTTAGAGAAATGTGAGTTTTGGTTAGAAGAAGTGAAATTTCTTGGACACGTGGTAAATGGGGAAGGAATAGCAGTAGACCCTAAGAATATTGAAGCATTGTTAGATTGGGGTCAACCTAGGATGGTTACCGAAGTGAGGAGTTTTTTGGGTTTGGCCGGCTATTACAGGAAATTCATTCAAGGATTTTCTCAGATAGCCTTGCCATTAACCCGGTTCACTCGGAAGGGTTTGAATTTTGAATAGAGCGAGCAGTGTGAGAATAGTTTCCAAACTTTGAAAGAGAAATTGACCACTGCTCCTGTACTAATTCTTTCGAAACCCTTATAACCCTTCATAGTGTATACGGATGCATCATTGAAAGGCTTAGGATGCGTCTTAATGCAGGATGGGAAGGTAGTGGCTTATGCATCACGACAATTAAAACCTGCAAAAGAAAACTACCCTACCCATGACTTAGAATTAGCTGTCGTCGTGTTTTCCCTGAAGATTTAGAGACATTACTTGTACGAAGCTATATTCGAGGTGTATAGTGATCACAAGAGCCTTAGGTACTTGTTTGATCAGAAGGAATTGAACATAAGGCAACATAGGTGGGTAGAATACTTGAAGGATTTTGATTTTGAATTGAAATACCATGCAGGGAAAGCAAATGTCATAGCAGATGCACTAAGCCGAAAGTCACTACAATTAGCTAGCCTAATGATAGGTGAGATGAGGTTACTTAAGGATTTTAGGAATCTCAGCCTCAACGTAATCTCGTTTTCGAAGAGATTAGTGATGAGTGACTTAATAACTTGCGAGCTGAGAGAGCAGATTAGACAAGCCCAACTAGAGGATGAATCCTTGGAAGTATACGCCAACCAACCTGATTTTGGATTAGCCCCTGATGGAGTATTAATGTTTAAGAAGAGGGTAGTGATTCCAAACCATCAGGAGATGAGAGAAAAATTGCTAGCAGAGGCTCATCGAAGCCATTATACTATTCACCCAGGTATTTTCAAGATGTATCAGGATCTAAAGAGTAATTTTTGGTCGCCTAGTATGTGGAAGGACATCACAAACTACATGAATGCCTGTTTGACTTGTCAACAGGTCAAGATAGAACATCAAAAAATCGCAGGGCTTCTAAAACCATTGCAAATACCGGAAAGAAAATGGGATCAAATAACTATGGATTTTGTGGTAGGATTACCTAGGACACCAGCTTGATTTGATACCATTTGGGTGATAGTGGATAGATTGACCAAGTCTGCTCACTTTTTTCCTATTAAGATGCGATACTCCATGGAGAAACTGGCTGAGGTATACCTTAGGGAAATTGTGAGATTACATGGAATACCATCAGGTATAGTATCCGATCGAGACCCTAGGTTTACTTCGAGATTTTGGCAATCCCTATAGCAAGCCCTAGGAACCCAGCTTAAGTTTAGCACAGCCTATCATCCTCGGACTGACAGGCAGTCTGAGAGGACTATCCAGACCTTAGAAGATATGTTGAGGGCGTGTGTGCTAGAACAAAAAGGGAGTTGGGATAAACACTTACCGTTAATAGAGTTTTCATACAATAACAGTTATCACTCTACTATCGGTATGGCACCTTATGAGGCTCTGTATGGGAGGAATTGTAAATCACCCTTGAGTTAGGTAGAGATGGGGGAGAGTACCCTATTGGGACCTGAGATCATACAAGAAACCACTGATTAGATCAAAATAATCAGGGAAAACATAAGGGTTGCCCAACAGAGACAGGAAGCATATGCAAATAAGAGAAGAAGACCTTTAGAATTCAATGAGGGAGAGCATGTATTCCTGAGAGTGTCCCCCACCACGGGTATCGGTAGACAGGTAAGGACCAAAAACTAAGCCCTAGATTTCTAGGACCATTCCAAGTCCTACAAAGGGTTGGTCCAGTCGCCTACCAAATTGCCTTACCTCCCCATTTGTCCAACCTACATAATTTCTTTCACGTCTCCCAACTTTGTAAATATGTCCCAGACCCTGCGCATGTATTGGGGAATCAACCAATAATGTTAAAGGAAAATTTGACTTATGAATCTACTCCTGTAAAAATCCTTGACTTTAAGACTAAGCAACTCCGGAATAAAATAATCCCTTTAGTTAAGGTACTTTGGCAGGATGTAGCGTCACAGGAGATGACGTGGGAAAAGGAAGACAAGATGAGGCAACGATACCCAGAGCTGTTCACAAGTATGAATTTTGGGGACAAAATTTCTTTTAAGGGGGGAGAATGTAATAACCAAGATTATTTTTAAAGATTAAAACTGAATTTTGATATTGATTTCATTTAAACTAAGTTTGGCATAATTTTTGAGGTTGACGATTAAAACCGGAGGGTTTTTTAGAGTCAGAAACGTGATTTGACGAAAGAAAACGTGGCCTAGCAATAAGATACTGACAGATGGAGTTCTAGACTTTGATTTATCAGATAGAGGCCGAAACCTCTGTATGGGAACTCGTGCCAATGTCTGGATGGAAGACGACATCCCAAAGTTTCCCTGGGTGGTCCAAAAAAAGTCAGAATGCCCCCATAAGCTTTAAATTTCCTAAAAACCCAAAAATTCTCACCATTTCCAACATTTCTCTCTCTCTCTTCACTCTACTTTCTCTTTACTCTCTCTCCTCCTACCACCACCGCGCGCCACCACCAAGGCCATCGTAGGCCGCCACCTGACCCACCAACCAACACACCTCACCACCCTTGACCTCTACCAGCCACCCATGGCCACCAACGGTTGCCACAGTCACCGAAAAATGCTGGTTTTTCTCCTCCATCGTGAAATTCTTGCGCCATCGTGATCTCTGCTGTCAGCCACCGTTGGGCGTCACCACCACCACCAGCATGTAGGCTGAGCTGCCAGCTTCCTCCCCTAGCTCACCGCCGCTGAATGGAGCTCCAGCGTGCCCGGATCGAGGAGATTTTCGTCCGACGTGTGTTAACTTTTGGCACCAAAAAATGCCATCCAAACGACTATAAACCACCGCGCCACCCCCAGATTCAAACTTTCCATCTTGCGGGCTTCACCGTGGTGTAATTTTCAAGCCCAATCGCACCCCTTCGCCGTGCACCACTGGAGAAGCCAGAAAGACACCAGAGACTATCCCGAAACAAATTTCCATCATCTGGCACCCCCGATAAGGTCCGATTCACCTAAACCTAATGTATTTTGATTGAATTGACTGCCAAACATAAATAAGAAATAAATCAGTTTAGGAAACTGTGAAATCGGACGTAGGACAGTAAAATCAATGATGTAACGAACTAAAGTAATGATTTAAATGCCCAAGAAATTGATAAAGCTCGAAATCCGAGGATACGAGAAGTCTCGAATCGATTTGGAGCAAACGGAGATCAGGTAGGATAATTTACGCTTCCTGAACGTTAGAATTGACCTTGTGGATACTTGAACGATTTAGATTAATTACATAGATTTACGTGCTTCTTTCGATGGATTAAATTGCATACCTGTGTGCTGGAAATACTATTTTCATGTTAGATGATTTGCCTATCGAGTTTAGATGCCATTAAGATAGATTGACTTAGGGTAGGGTACTTAATAGTCGATATGGGACGACCGTTATGTATCTCGAGTGCAGGGGATTTCATGAATATATTGTTTTTAATTAGATTTAGCCTGCATTGCGTTAAGGATAACGCGATAAATGAGGACGACCCTAAGAAAGTTTTAAGGAGTATAAGCGGGGATAGCCTATATAGGGAAACATTGTGATTTAAGCGTAATACCCTAGAACCTTGAGGAATAGCTGACCGTGTGCATATGAATTTCAAATAGACTGTATGAGGATGAGAATTGGCGTATGTGCACATGCTAGGGGACGCTCTAGATGTTGATTCTCAGCTGGTCCTTGAGTGAGTGATTGGTGTTACGGATCACACTCACAACATAGGCGAGATTCGGGTGATTGGTGTTATGGATCACACCCAATGATAAGAGAGAACTTCTCTAGATGACGTGCAATTGGAGGATTTTAAACTCGGTTGCATATGACTTGTGGCCGACATGGATTTAGATACACCGAGCATGGGATTTGACTCGATTTTATTACCAATTTTCAGAGAAACAAATTTTTATGATTTTTGAGAACTTGCCATGATTTTCACGTGAAATAATGATTTTAAAAGAATAAGGTAATTCACTATTTTTGAATTAAACACGGGAAGTTTGTTTTCGATGCTTGCACCGCTGAGTAATCAACCAGTTTTTGAACAGAATTATTAATTGTAAATTATTCTACTGGGATTTCAATATCTCATAAGGTTGTTTGCTCAGATGAACAGGAACAGGGGCCTAAAAGATAGCTGGGCAAACATTTGATGACAGACAAAAGTGAAGCTTAGTTCTAGGCTTGAATTTGATTGTAAATATATACTGTTGATGATTCTGTTGTTGGATTTATGTATTACTGGTAGTTTCTGGTTGTTATTGGTTGTACCTATTGGACTGAATTGTGGTGCACATATTATGTTGATATTTGTACTGGATTATATACTTTTTGGTTTTATTTTGTTGTTGGACTGGATGTAAACTATTGAATTGATGTCTATTTGTACTTTGGGAATGTTCGAAATACAAGGGAGACTTTGCCAGATTTTTGCCAGGGTTTAATGTTGTAAATGTGTAAGATTAAGATGAAATCTATATGAATGGATTGTATGCTTGGTGTATGGATTCTAGTTTAGTATTCCAGAGTATATTAGGATGAATGTATGTGTAATTAGTATAGCTGCATTCGATTTTGGGTTGAACGGAATCCGAATGGACGACGGAATGTCTATTTAGGTTACGCTCAACCAGTAGCGATCCCCTGACGTTCCCATATCGGGAATAACTATTTCGAAAACCCATATGCTTTCACTATGCAGATAGAGGATAGTATATTGTAGATTAGGGGGTCGTTACACACTCAACCAGTAACGGCCTCGATCGATGTATGTTTTGAAAGGAAAATTTTTTCATAGCATTTCAGGCTTCCTAAATTACATGTTATGGTAAGGGGGTCGTTATAGTTTAGTATCAGAGCCTGATTTTGATTAATTGTGAAAAATATGAGATTGATTTAGGTTGATGATTGAATTGCAGCTTTAGGAATTTTTAATTCTAAAATCTTAAACTCTGGAATATATAGGCTTCAGATTTGACATTTGAGATATTAGGGGTAAACTTACTGCTATGGTTTTGTTGCTGTTGCTAAAAGTGTATTTTCTTTCTTTTGTATCAGCAAAGCCATAGAAAATGCAAGAAGTGGTGCTACAGGGAGATCAAAAGGAAGGCCTAGAGAGAGGAGTAATAAGGATAAAGAAATGAGGGAAATGATAGATTCATTTTGGATTATGGAAGAGGTAGTGCAGGATGAGGATGCCACTAGTGCCAACCTCATAAGGGAGAATCAAGGAGGGCCTAACCCTGAATATGGACACGAGACCAATGAACATGGTGACTAATACATGTACCAAGGCTGGTTGGAGTTTCAAAAATCAGGACCACTGGTGTTCAAGGGTACATATGAACCTATGGTAGTTAAAGGGTGGTTAAAAGAAATGGAGAAGATTTTTCACCTGCTCCATAGCATGGATGAGCAGAAAGTCACCTAAGCCACTTATATGCTAAAGGATGAAGCAAAAAATTAGTGGAGTGGTGCAAGGCCACTAATGGAAAGCAGAGGGATTTCGTTAACATAGGAAACATTCAAACAAGCCTTTCTAGAGAAATATTTCCCAAAAAATGTTAGGCAAGCTAAAGAGACAGAATTCTTGCAACTTAAGCAAAGGGGCAGAACGTTCGAGGAGTATCTAGCTTAATTTGAAGAGTTAGCCAAGTATTCTACATATCTAAGACTGTATCCAGATGAGGTTTAGAAGTTAAGACAGCTGAAGGCAGGCCTAGATTGGTGGATGAGGAACCAGATAGCCCCGATAAAGATTCAAGATTTTGCAGTATTGGTGAACAAGTGCCAGATTCTAAGTTACAGTTTGAAGGAGAAGCAGCACATGCATCAGAGGTTCGCTGCCCGACAGAAACATCCTGCTAAGAATTTAAATGTCAAAGGCAAGGGAGGAAACTTTAAACCACAACAAGGGTCATCTAGTGGTAATAGATGGCCTGAAGTAGCTAACTATCCAATGTGTGGAAGTAGGCATGGAAATGAACCCTGTAAATACAGAGCGCCCATGACTTGCTTCAAGTGTAGGAAGACAGGGCATATTGCAAGGCTCTGCCCATTTGATGGAAACCAACAAGGTCCTAGTGGATCGGGAGGGCCAAGACTATAAGCTCCAGGGAGAGTCATTACTTTGGATGGAGCAAACATCGAGGAATCACTAGGACTGATACAGGATAAAGGTAATATTTATGATTTTCCTGTAATAATATTGTTTGATTCAGGTGCTACACACTCTTTCATAGCTAATATATGTGTGAAAAATTTTGATCTACCTTTTCAAACTATGCCTTTTGACTTGTGTATATCCACTCCTTTGGGAAAATCAACTATTTCCACCCAAATCTGTTTGAACTGTCCCCTATCCATTGATGACCCCTTGTTTGTTGTTGATCTGGTATGCTTATCTTTGACTGTGATTGATGTCATATTAGGAATGGATTGGCTATCAAAGAATAAGATTGTGCTAAACTATTTTGATAAGAAAGTAGTCTATTTGGATGCCTTGCCAGTGGAAAAGGGTGATAGACTTAGTGAAGTCAATGAGATTTTTCTAAACTATTCCTAGAGAGAACTCCAAGAGAGGCTTAGCTCCATTCCTATAGTAGGGGAGTTTCTTGCAGCGTTTCCCTTAGAGATAGAGAGGTTACCCTTACATAGGAAAATTGAATTTACCATTGACCTAGTGCCAGGCACCGGACTAATCTCAATTTTGCCCTATAGGATGGCACCCATAGAATTGAGGGAATTGAAAGTCCAAATAGAGGACCTACTAAAGAAAGGGGTTTATTAGACCCAGTGTGTCACCTTGGGGAGCTCTTGTTCTATTTGTGAAAAATTCAGATCTGAGTTGTGAAACCGACAGTTAGATTCAAAACAGAATATTAATTTCAATATTAATTTTTACTAGTAAATGTGGGCAAATGTCATTACAAATCCAGAAAAATAAGGAAAAAATACGATTTCATTTATGTATAATTCTTTACATTTTTTATTAAGTTTTTCAATGAAAATAAAATATTTATAAAACAAAGTTCAAAAAAAAGAAACTTAATTAATCATAATGTAATAATTAATGAGTTGTAATAATTATATACATATTATATTTTTATTAAAAAAACTTAATAAAAAATTTTAAAAAAAAGTAATAATATTTTAGTCTACACTTCCAAAGAGAAATTACATTGGTGTTTGGAAAAGGACTTAAATAATTCTAAAATTACTTTGATAATTTATTTAATTCAAGTACAAAACCCCACCTTTGTTATTTTAAATAGCAGAGCTTCTTCAAGTTGTGGATTAGCAAGTAATAGCAATAATAGCAGGCATGGCTATGATGAGTTAAAAGTTTCTTCCTCCTCTTCCTTTTGTTCTTCTTGGCGAGTGGCAGTGAGAGTACTAATCCAAGTCCTTACTCAGTGCCATTCAATAGAAGCCTTTTTGCCTCTAGTTTTGTGTTTGGTGCAGGTTCTGCTGCTTATCAGGTAATTATTCAATAATCACCGAAAAACTTAATTCATTATTATCTTATAATCTTCAATCTCCATTCCTTTTCGGCGAAATAGGTAAATTAATTAGTATATAATAAGTTACTATAAGATGTGTATTTGAAATCTCGAAAGATCTTTATTGAGATTTGCATAATATATAGCAATTTTTAAACGATCTTGTATTACCATTATTAATTTTTCTTCACTTTTTATAGGTTTTAAATTTAGAACAAATTGAATTTCATTATCATTTCTTTTGGACTTGAGGTTCTCTTTTTTTTCTAATTTTTTGGTTTGGATAATTAATGCCTGAGATATTGGGTTTGAAACGACTATGCAAACAACTGAACAAAAACAAGCAAATCCACCTAGTAATCCAAATATTTCTGGAGCAAGTACAGAACCAATAGATAGAGAAACAAATTCTATTTAATCGTTCTTCTTGAATTTATCTTGTATTGTCTAATTCTGATTGTAATTATAAGATTATTTCAAAGAATGAAAACAGATTAATTCCAAATCTAGTGAGTAGATTTTGACCAAAATAAAGTCGGGTCATGGAAGGAGCTCTACCCTCTTTCATGCAGAGGATATCTTAACATGTTACATAAAGCAGTATAACCTTCCCCTTTCAACTTTATTTAGTATAACCTTCCTTCGTTTCTTAGAGGTGAAGTCTACCTAGAATTTTGAAATTAATATACTTTCAAAGATTGAAATAGTCTTATGCCAGTAGTACACAAGAATCATAACATCATTAATTAGAATTTCAGAAATTATTTAGCCTTAATTTCCTATAAGGAGTTTAGAACTCCATACCTTATTTGCCTTTGATCTTCTTCTTCTTTTTTTTCTGATACTAGCAAATGAAAGAGATATTCTAAGTATTTATTGATAGTAAAAAGGGGATTACAAAATAACTCTTGAATTTCAAAGGAGTACTCAGAAGATTTGGAGAATGCTTGCTTTTTTATCCTCCTTTACAAGAATAAAATTACAAGGCTTTATAGGTAGAAGCATTTCTCTCTTGTTACTAATTTTTTCAGACAATATCATTTTTTACTTTTGACAAAATGTTTATAACATTATATGTGCTTTTTGACAAAATGTGTCTATTTATTACTACTTTGAAAAAGTAACTTTTACTTTTTTGACTTTTGTGACACTAATTTTTTTCTTTATGTCTTTCCATTGTCTTCTTTCATCTTTTTGTCTTCTTTTGCTAAGTAATGCCTCTTGAAGCTTCTTTAATCATCTAAAATATTGACAGATGTCGGGGACTCGATCTTGTCTTCTTCCTTGCAATATTTACAATTATGATTAGAATATTTTGTTAGTCTCTAGCATATTCTTCTCTTTTTGTCTTCTATATTTTCCAAATTATTACTCTTGATTCTATCATAAAATATATTGAATTGTTGTGCTTGTCTACTAGTCTTTCTGATTGAGTATATATATGTATTTGTACTTACAAAATATGTCCATTAAGCTTCATTGTAGACTAACGTTCTATTCATCTTTGAAAATATTATTTCTACTTCTGAAGCTCTTATCCTTGAAATACTCTCATCAAATTCTTCCTTTAATATGAGTTCTTTTTCTTGTTCTTCAAATTCAAAGGGCTTCTTTGTTGTCCCAAATTTGATTAGATTAATTGGAGCATAATATTTCTCTGGAGTAATTTCAGCTATTGTGGAATAGAATCGAATATAAATATTATACTAGGCAACAATATTATAATAATGGGTAGTTGCTTCCTAAATACTATTTGGTAGTTGGTTGAGTTCTAATAAGTTATTTGAGGGATATTTACAGTGAATTAGTCCATAACTAAATAATGTATTGACTAACTAAGGATTGGTTCCTAAGAAAATAACAGCTTTATTGATAGCATAATGGGAAATATATTTAATGGTTGGGGCAGGGATTTTCTTTTGGTTTAGTCTTTCAATAATGATTTGAAAATATTCATATTGCTCTTTGATCTTAGTTGTATTAGAAGGGCTTTTTTGGATTCTTGGTGGATTAGTTTTCTGAGGAGTAAAGGATTGGACTACTTTTTTTTCTTTGACTTTGGAGAAATAAGTTGGTTTGGTTGGACTAGGGGTTCTTGTTTTTTCTAATGTTTTGGTTTGGATAGCTAATGATTGAGATATTGGGTTTGAGTTACTAGTAGATTTGGAGTTTTCTGGAGGATTATTGGGTTAGCCTAATGATATTCTAAATTGTTGCAGTTCATTGACATGTGTTATGATGTTATTCACTACTTGGCTCAAAAGAGTTATTAATTTGGGAAAATTATTGAGCTAACTATTCGTTTGTGATTGAATATAACTCATGTTCATTTCAAGAACACTGAGTCTCTTAGATAATTTTTCAATACTCGTTTGATTACTGGTCTCTTCCCTTCTAGGGCTATTATTCATCTTAGATATGTCCATCCCTACTTAAATAATCAGTAATAAGATTATTTTTTCCTTTGATATATTCAAAAAAATAATCATAATAAAATAAATCACATTGCCATTTAATTAACATTTTATTAGATAATTTATTTTTTCTAATTCCTTTAGTTAACCAATGTTTTAATTGAGTATTATTGGTTCTAATGATAAATTTCGTATTAACTATAAATAATTCAAATTTTTCTACTGTCTTTATTATTGCTAAAAAATCTTTCCAATTTAAAAGATATTTTATTTGGCTATCTTTAAACTTTCCACTAGCATATTGAGTAATTATTTCTTCATTATTTTTATTTTCATGATATAATGCTGCACCCTAATAATTATCAAATGCATCAATGTAAAAAATCCATTTTATTATTTCTCCTGTTGAAATAGTTAATTTTGGTACATTCTCACATATTATCTTTATTTTTTCTATTATTTTTTCACATTCTTCATTCCATTTCCATACTATTTTTTCTCCAGCTAACTTTGATATTTTAGCAGTATATTTGGATAAATGAGGAATAAAATTTCTAGCTTGATTTACTAATCACAAAAATGCTTGTAAATCTTTCTTATTTTTTATTTGCTCAAATTTTATTACTTTTTCACTTGTATGTTCCTGTAACTCTATTCTATTTTTTGTAATATAATATCCTAAAAATCCTATTCTTTCTTTTCTTAATTCAGCTTTTTTAAGAGATATATTTAATCCTTTTGTTTCAATTAATTCTATGAATTGTAACAAATGATTTTCATGTTCTTCTTTATTTTTTGAGAATATTAATATGTCATCTATATATATTACTGTAAAATCTCTAATAGGTATTAATAGTTTGGAAACATATTCTTAAAATATTCTTGGACTATTATGGAATCCTATAGGAAGTACATTCCATTCATATAATCCTTGAGGTATAAAAACAGTATATTTCCTACTATTATCTTCTAGTTTGATTTGAAAAAATCTTGACTTACAATCAAATTTACTAAATATTTGTTTTCCTTTTATTAAATTAAATAATAAATCTATTTTTGGTATTGGATATCTATTTCTTAAAGTTATTTCATTTAATTTTTTATAATTTATTACCATCCTACTTTTTCCTCTTCTTTCTTCATTAAATTTGATTACTATCATGGCTGGTGAAGCATAATTTGATCTACTTTCTCTAATAAGATCATATTTTTTCCTCTTTTCTATATGTAAAGTAAATTCTCTTCTATTTCCTTCTTTCTATGATAAGGTTTACTATTTATTTCTTTACTATAATCTAATAATTATATTTTTGCTAATGGCTTAGATTTTTCCTAATGTATCAAAGGATTATCATTATAGTTTTCAATTAATCTTTGTTGTATTGTTTTTTCTTGTATTACCATTATTAATTTTTCTTCTCTTTTTATAGGCTTTAAATTTGGAATAAATTGGATTTCATTGTCATTTCTTTTTCTTCTAAATATTGTATCTGTTCTATTATAAGGATTATTTATTCTGATTACCTAAGTTTCATGTTTAGTAGTTAATATTAAAGCTTTTTGAGTAAAATGTAATGGCATATATTGTTCTAAAAAGTTCATTCCTAATATTATACCAGGAATTGTTTCATTATATTGGTACAATATAGGTATTTTTAATTCATAATCTCCTATTTGCATGAGAATTTCTTTGGCTAACAGCTCTATTACATGTATTTCCTTACTTGCACTAGTCATTATAATTAGTTTATCTTTTTTCCATAATTCCGTTGGTAGGATATTATATTTTGTTGTTGTAATATTTGTAACGACCCCCTAATCCACAATATACTATCCTCTATCTGTCTAGCTAAAGCAAATGGGTTTTAGAAATAGTTATTCCCGATGTGGGAATGTCAGGGGATCGCTACTGGTTGAGTGTAACCCAACTAGACATTCTGTTGTCCATTCGGATTTCGTTCAACCCTAATTCACATGCAGCTATATGCATTCATCACAAGATACTCTGGAATGATAAACTAAAGTCCATACATGTAACACCCCTATCTAGTCTTTTTGTTCAGTCTGATATCAATAGATAGGTTTGGTACATTATTCTTATCCTTTTAATTATTTTCTGAGCCGTTAGACCATTCAAGTTATGTTAAACGACTTAGGTTTGGGATCTTTTGCTCAAATAAAAATAAAACTTACATGCACAGTGGAATAATGAAATTCTTCGCTACATGATGAAAATACAGTCTTTCATATGAATCTAATAATACGAGTTTGGTAATAATCATTACATACCGATGTACTTGTCCCCAGATATGTGAAGTAACCGTCCCACAGAAGTTAGGAGACAATAAGCCTGCCACTCAGACTTTCGCATAAAATAGTGATGGACCGATCCTTCACAAATCCGTTTTCCCCGGTATCCCTAGAATCACTCGTATATACAGTCAAATTAGTTGTCCTATTCTAATTCGAGTACATCTAGGACCCAAAAATTAGCGGCTACAAAAAAAACTTTTCTTAATCAAAAGGTACTGCCACCACGCATCCCTGCTACGCGTCCGTATCTGATACATATTAGCACATAGATAAGAAACACAGGTTTCCCAATAGCTTAGAAATTCATAATTTAAAAGAAACTAATATGTACCAGGGTGCAGACACCAAAAATGTTCAACCTACATCCTTGATTTAGGATTAAAATACATAACTGTAAATAGGCAATTATTGCATGATAAATTTAGTAGTTAGCAACAGTTATAGATCTTTTTCACCTGACCAGTGTTCTCTTATGCGTACCGTTTATTATTACGAAGTTATTAGAACGTACATACATGTTGTGTGAACACTAGATCACAGGGGTGGAACACCTTCGGCCACACCTCCCTAGGTCACCCGTGTAGAGCACCTTCAGCTACATATCGTAATTCGTGGACACTTGGCCACATATATTATAACAACCCCCTAATAAAACATACGTGATGCTTATCTGATTAGCAGAAGCATATGGGTTGGTTTACATAGTTATTCCCGATGTGGGAATATCAGGGGATCGCTACTGGTTGAGCGTAACCCAAGTAGACTTCCCGTTATCCATTCGGATTCCGTTCAACCCTAATTCACACGCAGCTAACTAATTATACATACATACATCATAAATTACTCTGGAATGAAATCTAAAATCCATATATACACGTCACATCATGCATTCATATACATTCCAACTTAAATTCACAAGTTTACAGCGAGAAACCCTACCAAAAATTCGACAGAGTTTCCTTTGTATTTCGAACGTATCCCAAATACAACAGGTACTTGATTTATACATATATAGTCAATCCAATCACTACAGAAAACATAAATGATAGAAACCAATATACAGCAACGTCATCAAAATATATACAAGACAGTTCAAGCCTAAACTAAGCCATTCTCCTGTAAATCATCAAGGCATCATCCGCTATCGTCTAGGTTCCTGTCCCTGTCCCTGTTCATCTGGGTAAACAACCTGGTGAGATATAAAATCTCAGTAGAATAATTTACAGTTCAAATATAATTCAAAATCTAGCTGAATACTCAGCGGTGCGAACACCGAAATCATCTTCCCGAAATCAGTGAAATACCTTATCTTTAAAATCGTTTTATCACATGGAAATTTGCTACAAATAGTCAAAATCAGAAAAAATCCATTTCTTTTAAAATCGATACTTGAAATCAGATAAAATCCCATGCCCGGTGTATCTAAATACACGTTGGCCACAAATCCGCTGTAACCAAGTCTGAATCGTCATCTAATTGCACGTCATCCAGAGAGAATACCTCTCTTATCGTTGGGTGTGATCCGTAACACCAATCACCCGAATCTCGCCTATATTGTGAGTGTGATCCGTAACACCAATCACTCACTCAAGGACCAGGTGAGAATCAACATCTAGGGCGTCCCCTAGCATGTGCACATACGCCAATTCTCATCCTCATACAGTCTATTTGAACTCACATGCTCACGGTCGGCTATTCCTCAGGGTTTTAGGGTATTACGCCTAAACCACAATGTTTTCCCGTGTAGGCTATCCCCCCTTATACTCCTTAAACCTTTCTTAGGGTCATCCTGGTTTAACGTGTAATCCCTAACGCAATACAGGCTAAATCTGATAAAAACAATCTCATTTAAAAACTCCCTGTACTCGGGATACTTAACGGCCGTCCCATACCGGCTATCAAGTACCCTACCCTAAGTAACTCCGTCCTAAGGGCATCTAACCTCGATAAACAAAGTGTCTAACATGCAATTAGGGTTTTCATCACACAGGCATGAAATTTATTCCATTGAAAGCAACCCGCAATTCTATGAAAATAATCTAAATCGTTCAGGTATGCACTAGGTCAAATCTAGAATTCGGGAAGTGTAAATTATCCTACCTAGTCTCCCATCGCTCCAAATCGATTCAAAACTTTACGTAATCTCAGTTTTTGAGCCCAATTAATTTCCTTGACATTAAATTGAATATTCAAACTTGTCACGTCATCCGTTTAACAATTCTAGGTCCGGTTGCCCTAATACCTAGGTCAATTTATTGCCTAATTATGTTCGGCAGCTATTTTAATCAGATGTCATCAGTTTTTAGGAAATCGGACCTTACCAATGCGATCGGATGATGGAATTCTGTCTCAAGGTGGTCTCGGTTTCTCCCGATGTATGTCCAGAAACTCCGGCACGGCGGCGCACGGCGGAAGGGTGCGGTTTGCCTCGAAAATTATACCACGGTGAAGCCCGCAAGTCCAGGAGTCTGAATATGGTGGTGGCGCGGCGGTTCACGACCGTTTGGATGGCGTTTTCTGGCCACGAAGATTTACGCATGGCGGACAAAAATTGCCTCAATCCAGGCGCGTCCGGCCTCCGTTCGATGTTGATGAGCTGCTGGAGGAAGCTGGCAGCTCAGGCTACACAGTGGTGGGGGCGGTGACGGCCAACGGTGATGGACGGCGGCGATCTGAGCTGGCAAAAAGTAGCATTTTTCAGCAACGCTGGCGGCCGTTGGTAGCCGTGGGTGGTTGCTGGAGGTTATGGGTGGCGAGGGCTTTTGATTGTTGTGCCAAGTGGCGGCCCACGGTGGCTATGGTGGCGGTGCATGATGGAGGAAGGAGGAGAGAGAGGAGAGAGAAAGTGAGGTGAGGAGAGAGAGAGATTTGAGAGAAATAGAGAGAATTTGGGAAATTTAAAACCTTCGGGGGCGATTCTGACTTTTCTCGGACCACCCAGGGATACTTTATGGTGTCAAAATCCTTCTAGAAATTGGCACGTGTTTCTATGCAAAGGTTTTGGCCTCCGTCAGTGAAATTGACTCACGAAACGTCTTCTATTAGTTTCTGATCGCTGGATTGCGTTTCTTTCCATTTGATCATGTTTCTGACTTCGAACAACCTTCTATTGCAAATCCTCATCCTCAAATTATGTGCCATCCTCCGTTTAAAAGGAATTAGGGTCAAAAATTAGGTTTTATCTTTTAAAAACCTTTTCAGTTGTTACATGTATATAGCGTAATCACAGACACTAGGTCATGGGCATGGAGCACCTTTGGCCACACCTCGCTAGGTCGCCCGTGTGGAGCACCTTTAGCCACACATTGTAAATCATGGGCACTCGGCCACATACATAAAATCATCGGGACACTAGATCACGGATATGGAGCACCTTCGGCCACACCTCCCTAGGTCACTCGTGTGAAGCACCTCTGGCCACACCTCGTAATGCGTGGACACTCGGCCATGTGTCTAGCGTGATAGCGAGTACTAGGTTCTGGGCATGGAGCACCTTTGGCCGTGCCTCGCTAGGTCACTAGTATGCACTCGAGACCCTACGTGGCGCGGTGTCACCCTACATCCCCCTTTTTGTTATCCAGGGACAGGTTTTATTTCCTCAGAACTTTCGAATTATTCAAAAGTTCCATATTATTCATTTTTTTCTGGGAAATTATATATAAGTTCCTTCTTCAAATATTACCTATGGACATACTGTTGTCTACTTTTCTTGGGACTTATCCTCACATAGATTCCTTCCTAAAAATATTATTAATAGACATAATAATTTCTATTTATTCTTACATAAACTTCTTTCCAAAAATTATTATTAAAGGACATAATATTTCCTATTTATTTTTACCTAAATTTCTATTATTAATGGAAATAATATTTCCTATTGTTTCTCCCATAAATTTCCCTCCAAAATTATTATTAATGACTACAATAGAATTTATCATTACATAAAATTTCCCTCAAAATATCAATAATGACTACGAAATTTTTTACTTTTTCTTAGCATTTATCTTTACATAAAATTTCCTCCAAATTATAAATAATGACTACAATATTTTCTACTTCTTCTTAGAATTTATTATTACATAAAATTCCTTTCAAATTATAAATAATGACTACAATATTTTCTATTTTTTTCTTAGAATTTATCATTACATAGAATTCCCTTCCAAATATCAATAATGACTACAAGATTTTTTCTACTTTTTCTTAGCATTTATCTTTACATAAAATTTCCTCCAAATTATAAATAATGACTACAATATTTTCTACTTCTTCTTAGAATTTATTATTACATAAAATTATTTTCAATTACAAATAATGACTACAATATTTTCTACTTTTTATTAGAATTTATCATTACATAGAATTCCCTTCAAAATATTAATAATAACTACAAAATTGTCTACTCTTCTTAGAATTTATATCTCCTATAATTTCCTTCTAAAAGTTTAGTAATTCCCATGAGACTATCCCTCCTAACCATGATCTTTATTCACCTTAAACCTCCACAATTTCATTCCTCATAATAGTATTTATCATGAATTATTTTTGTTTATGGCAATAAAGTTCCCAATGCTAACTTCATACATCTTACTTCATCTTTATTTGTGTTTATTTCTCAAACATAAAGGGCTAACACATTATGAATCTTATTCAACATAGCCAACTCCTAAGTTTATCATGCATATTATATCAAACCACATCCTAAATCAAGAATGGAAATGATTATTCTAGCTCCATGAAAGCAACATTGTGGAATACATATACCAACTTATGGAACCAAAATAAAAAATTGCTAACCTACCTTTATGGTAAGCTAAAAAGAAATGATCTTGGCCCCCTCCTTGGTCTCCTTCTATTCCTTGCTTCTTTGCTCTTTTCTTCCTTGTTCTCTCTTTCAAGTGAGGTTTGTTGTGTTTATGGAGAGTCAATCTCTCAACTCCTTCTCCCTCCCTTTTTTTTGGACTAAAATTCTATACTCTCTTTTTATAAAATATATATATATTTTGCACAAAGTCTACTTGCAAGTACACTTTGCCTTTACTTGCACTCTTTGTATTTCCCTTCCTTGCAAGTTTGGATTTGTCCACTCTTACAAGCAACTAACTTCCACAAGCAACCTTGATATTCCCCCCCCTTTTTTTTTGTCCTTCTTTCCTTCTTGAGCTTCTTATTACAATAATTAAAATAAAAATTTTGCACTCCCTTCTTGCTTACTTCACGTCACCTTCCCTTACTTGTGATTGTGCTTGCCATGAGGTTATCTACATGTATATAAATTTAGCTTAAATTCTCTCTTTTCTTTGGCAATTTGGCTAGCCTAATCAAAGGATAAAAATTTAAATCAAGTACTTTAATGTTGTGCAAGCTTACCTTCAATATAACTATTTTGGGCCCTTTTAATTATGCAAGTAAAATTTTCCCTTCCTTAAGCTGATTCCTTAAATTGATTAGCAAGCAAGAAATTAATTAAATGACACCATTAATTTAGGTTAATTAATTGATGGGGTGTTACAATACATACAATGTACAATTCATTCATGCAAATTCCAACTAAATTACACACGTTTACAGCAGTAAACCCTGCCAAAAATTTGGCAGAGTCTCCCCTGTATTTCGAACGTATCCAAAAGTACAACCAGTCATTAACACAGCAGATTACATCCATTCAACAGTAAAATACATCATAATTACAAAATACAATACAGCAACCACAGGATACATATATATGCATCATTATTCAAGCCTAGACTACGCTGCTCTCCTGTCTATCACCAATGCCTTGCCCAGCTAGCGTCTAGGTCCCTGTTCTTGTTCATCTAAGTAAACAACTTGGTGAGATATGAAATCCCAGTAGAATAATTTACAATTTACAATATAGTTTGAAATCTGGTTGATTACTCAGCTGTGCAAGCACCGAAAACAACTTCCTAAAATTAGTTCAAAATTCGTGAAATACCTTATCTTTAAAAATTAGTTAATTTCATGGAAATCGCGGCAAATTCTAAAAAATCATAAAAATCTATTTCTTTGAAAATCGGTAATCAAAATCAGGTTAAATCCCATACCCAGTGTATCTAAATCCGTGTCAGCCACAAATCCTCTGCGACCGAATCTAAAATCATCCAATTGCACGTCGTCTAGAGAAATTTTATCTCTTATCGTTAGGTGTGATCCGTAACACCAATCACCCGAATCTCACCTATGTTGTGAGTGTGATCCGTAACACCAATCACTCACTCAAGGACCGGGTGAGAATCAACATCTAAGCGTCCCCTATCATGTGCACATACGCCAATTCTCATCCTCATACAGTCTATTCGAACTCACATGCACACGGTCGACTATTCCTCAGGGTTCTAGGGTATTACGCGTAAATCACAACGTTTTCCCATCTAGGTTATCCCCCCTTATACTCCTTAAACCTTTCTTAGGGTCGTCCTGATTTATCGCGTGATCCCTAACGAAATGCAAGCTAAATCTGTTTAAAAATAATATGTTCATGATATCCCCTGCACTCAGAATACTTAACAGCCGTCCCATACCGACTATTAAGTACTCTACCCTAAGTAAATCCGTCCTAATGGCATCTAAACTCAATAAACAAATCGTCTAACATGCAAATGGAATTTTCAGCACACAGGCATGCAATTTAATCCATCGAAAGTAACACGTAAATCTATGCAATTAAATCTAAGCTTTCAGGTATTCACATAATCAATTCTAACATTCGGGAAGCGTAAATTATCTTACTTGGTCTCTGTTTGCTCCAAAATCAATCTGGGACTTCTTGTATCCTCGGATTTCGAACCTAATCAATTTCCTGGACATTTAAATAAATATTTAAGCTCATTACATCATCCGTTTTATGATCCTAAGTCTGATTATACAATGTCCTAAGTCAGTTTATTTCCTATTTGCGTTCGGCAGCTAATTCAATCAAAATTCATTACGTTTAGGTGAATCAAACCTTACCGGGGTTACCAGATTATGGAAATTTGTCCTGGGGCAGTCTCGGGTGTCTTTCTGGATTCTCTGGCGGCGACGCACGGGAGAGGGGTGCGGTTGGCCTCGAAAATCACAACACGGTGAAGCCCTCAAGATGAGGAGTCCGAATATGGTGGTGGCACGGTGGTTCACAGCCGTTTGGATGGCATTTTTCGGCCTCGAAGTTTGACGTACGACGGATGAAGTTTTCCTTGATCCCGCACGCGTCGGAGTCTGCTCAACCAGTAGCAAGTCGGGAGGAAGTCGGGCCGCCTACATCTTTGGTGGTGGCAGTGACGGTCAAAGGTGGCCGACGGAGGAGATCATGGCAACGCACGATTTTCGCAATTGAAGGAAAAAACTAATCCTACCATTCCTATTATACTTATTTTTCTGCTTCCTGGTGGCATGTTTATTTCTTTCAATTTATGATATATTACTAGTGTTCTATTCATATTCATTTCAAATCTTGATATTGCAAAGTTTGTATTTAATGTAAATTTTAATTTTTGATATATTAAATTTTCATTCAATGTTCCTATAATTATACTATTTAGTAAACTATCTATTTTCCTATTATCTGTAATTAATAATTCTATTGGTGTATCTATTCCAAATTTAAAATAAGCTTTTATTAGTAATTGTACTCATGGAATATGGGTTTCTATTATTTCATCTTTTATATCTAATTTTTGGATTTCATTTTCTATTAGTGATTTACTTATTAAAGGTATTCTTAATATTTCTTCAGTATGAGTAACTTCTATTGGATGTTTCTTTTGTAAAACTATACAAACATATTTTTCCTTTTTCTTATACTTTATCATTTTACCTAATTGATCTATTATACTATTGCTTCTTAAATTACTTTGGTGATAAATCTAATTCTTTTCCTCTAATTTTATTATATTATTTTTGGCTAAATAACATTCTTTTTTCTACTATCCCTTTTGAATTTCTAATTTCTTCATGTTGATCATATTATTCTTCATTCTGTTGGTTACTACTTTCTCCTTGCATCATATTAATTTCATTATTTTCTATAATATATTCTAAATCACTATTATCTTCAGATTCTATTTCATATTCTTTTTCTAATTTATATATTTCTATATTTGAATTATCTATTTCATTCTCAGATATTTCATAATATTTTAATAGTTCTAACTCATATTTTTTTACTAATTCAATAATATTTATAGTCTTCTTTTTTTTTTTTACATTCTGTTGATATATGTCTTATTTCTCCACAATTATAACATTGAAATTTTCTTGGATTTTTTCTATAGTTTATTTTTCTTCCTTTCTTAAAATATTTCTTGGGTTTATATTTGTTTTTTAATTTATTTTTTGGATATTTTTTAAATTTATATTTTCTTGTTATATATTTGTTTTTTCTACATTTTCTTTCTTTCTTTGGTTTACATCCCCATTTATGTAGTACTTCTATTTCTTAACATTTTAATAATAATTTATTTATTTTATAATATTTCTTATTTCTCCATGTAGTTTTACATCTTTTAGATAGATATTCTCTTAAGAAATCTTCTCTTCTTCCCATAGTATCTATTACTTCATTTATTCCTTTACAATTTTCTAACTCTTTATTATAGTCTCCTATACTTGTTTCACTTATTAGTTTTGGTAATTTTCTATAAAATAATTCTAAATAAAATTTCTTAATAGTATAATTTTTAAATCTTGCTTTATAATAAATTTTTTGATATTCACATATATATCCATTTAAATATTTTAAATCTGATGAACATATTTCTATCATATGTAAATTATCTATTGCTCTTTTTATATTTGTCATTTCATTTAGTTTTATGTTTCTTCTTAAAAATTCATTTCTTAATGATGTTTCATATCTTTTTATTGCTGCTGCATAATATTCTTTTCTTGTATTAGTATTTTCTACATTTGTTACTATATCTCTAAATTCTTGTTCTTGTCTTATCTACCATTCTTATATTATTCCTATAAAACTTAATTCTATCATTATACTTACTGCTGATGTTTCTAAATTTCTATTTAATAATGCTATTAATTAAACTTTTGTCCATTCTTCTATCCTTTTTTTCTCTATCTAATTTATAATTTAAATCTAACCATATTCTTGAATTTGATATTTGTCTAATTTCATATTGTTCTAATGATAATGGTATATAATTTTTATTTAAGTCTGGTGTATATAATGTTTCTATTATATTTTCAATTTTCATTGGTTCTTTATGTTTTAATTTGTCCTTAGCACTTTCGGTTTCTCTATCTATTGGTTCTGTACTTGTTCCAGGAATATTTGGATTACTAGGTGGATTTGCTTGTTTTTGTTCAATTGTTTGCATATTAATTTCATTTTCTTCACTTATATATCCTATTGTTATTTTTCTTAATGCTTGTTTTATATTTTCTAAATTTTTTTCTTCTATTCCCATTCTTTTTTCAATTTCATTTTGTTCCCTATCTATTTCTTCTTCTAATATGTTTATCTTTTTATTTCTCTATCTTCTTGATTTTTTATAACTTCAGCTAATTCTGTTAAAAAAATTTTATCTGATTCTTTACACGCTATTTCCACTATCTTATTATCATAATTTGTTACGTCTTCATTTTCCTTTTTTACAATATTTTTATTTTTATTTTTTAATTCTATTAACTCTTCAAATATTGGCCATAAATTATTATTTATAATTTCTTGTCCTTTTTGTATATTTTCAATAATCATTCTTGTTTGGTTTACTTGTTTATTTGAAGATTTTGGTGTTATATTATTATCTTTTCCTATGTTTTCTTCTATTAATCTCATCATATTAATCTCTTTTTGTTCTTTTATTTCTATTAATTATTCTTTTATTCCTAGGAATTCTTGTATTTTTCCTATATTTTTTCTTATACTAATTAATTCTTCTTTTATTTCATATAATTTTTTATCTATAGGTTTTGCTAATTTTTTTTATCTTATGATTAGGTTATGTATTTTCTATTATTTTTATAACTTCTTTTGGTGTCTTTTCTAAAGTTCCATCTAGATCATAAATTTTTAAATCATTTTCTATATTATTATTTATGTAACAATCAAATTGTTTCATCATATATATATATAACCAATTAATTTGATTAAGTGTATGGCCTTCATCTCCTCCTAAAATAAAAGGAGTTGCTATTAATGGAATTTCATTATTTGGAGGTATATATGAACTTTTAGATAATTTTTCTTCTTCTAATGAATATATTCTAGGTTCTATTTTCTTTGCTGAATATATTACAACAAATAAACAAACAGACTGATAATTAAAGGATTTAGATTTAACAAAGAAGTTTAAACAATAATTTGAAAGTTTAGGAAATTAAGGTTTAAAAATTTTAGCCATAATTTTAACTTTTCTTTTATCTTTCTTCAAAGATTAACACTTTAAAATTAAATTTTTAAAAATATTTTCTGTTTAGTTCCTAAAATATTATTATTGTACAGAGAGACTAATATATAAAGTTGATTAAATAAAAATGAAAAAATTAAATTATACAGTAACAATTTTTTAAAGATTAAAAAAATCTTTTAAGAAATTGTTAATAGTCTTTAAACTGTAGTTCTTACTAGGGAATATTCTAGGCCATGAGATGGAGAATCTAAGGAATCCAGCCCAATCTTTTTCATCAATTGTATGTCACTCTGCAACAAGCTATAAACAATTAGTTTAGAAAAATTTATAATATAATTACTTTTACAAAAAAAAAAAAAAAAAAAAGAAGAAAGAACAAATTTTAAGGAGGCATATGACCATGATCAAATGAAATTTATGAAATTTATGAGCACCTTGTAGTGATAATAAAAGCCATCTGCCACGTCTCCAGTGCTGTGATCCCAGATCTTTTCTGTATCAAAATTTATTCCATAGTAAGGATCTCTAACTACCAAAAGCATATATTTTTACTTATTATATCCTTTCATAATTATTTAATTAAATTTGTGAGAATTAAATTGACATTTATATTATCTACAATCTATTTATTAGTCTTTATCAAGTTGAATAATTGATTCCAAAATATTAATCAAATGGGATTCTATATATATTTCTAGATTTATTTTTACATTGATTAAAATATTATTCTTCTTAATTGAAAATTCTAACTAAACCAAACACAAATTAATATTTAACAATTTCTTGAAAAAGTAATGAAAACTGGAGTTTAAGTAGTCTAAAACTCTAAGTAATTAATTCTACATTATTAAAATTCTCCTTACCAAACATAACCTTAAACATAAGACTTACCTTAAAAAAATTTAAATTTGATTGTCCTTGTCATATAAAATAAAGTGTGGTTACTAAAATAATGTCTAGAATTCATGAAGTATAAATTACTGATTAATAATAGATAAATTGATAATTTAATATATAAGAATTTATATAAAAAGTGTGGTCCCTAATTAACGTATCTAAGAACTTGGTCATTCATTTCTTTTCTCTATTCTGGTTTTTATCTACTAGAGAGATCATTGATACCATCAATTAGAAGATCATCTTCAATCTTCTCTCTTTAATTTATCATAAATTCCGGTACGCTTTTATTTTTATTTTTCTTTTCAAACAATTTCTAGACAATATTAAGTTGTTGGGTCAATTTATAAAATTCTATCAATTTAAACATAAATTAAGACATTTAAAATTAATTAAAAAATAACACTTAAACTCATTTTTAATCCCTCTAGCACAAAATAATAAATTTTGCAACTATCTATGATATTTAAATAATTTATCCAAATAATTCAAAATTTTAAAATACCCAAAAATATATATATATTATCTTATATATAGATATAAAATAAGAATAAGATACATGAAAGTCATAATTTTGATATAACAAATTGGTAGTACCTTACATTTTAATTATCTAAATATAAATGTTTGTTTGTGAATGATAATTAATGCTATTTATTTCTTAAATTTATACCTTCATCTTCATATCAAAAACATATGTAATATATATTTTAATAATTTATTTGTTAATTTATGTACTTAAGTTTTTATAAATAAATCTTACTATGAAGTTAATTGTCATAGAAAAATAAGGATAAAATTAGTTACTTAAAAAAAGTTATCTTATTCAACCATATGAGATGGGATGACAAAGTGGATGTTTGGTATACTTTGATCTTCATCTTGTTATCTTACAACTATGGTATCTTAGATATCAAAATTGAATGTAAGTGTTTAATATATATACTTTTATGTTATAATAGGGTGAAATCTTGGAGTGTTATCTTAAGACAATCAAAATATTATATCATCGCACGTTATTAGAATAGATGAACTAATTTTATTTTAATTTATTAATTTTACTCATATTAATTTATATTTCTTTCACACTATAAATTAATACTATTATATCTTTTAATTTTTACTTTTTCTTCCAGCTAGAAAAAAAGCACCATATATACTATTGAAAACTCCATAACTGACCAATTCCACAAGAAGAATAGATTGATAAAAAATACTACCTGTTGTAATTGAATACTCTTAATTTTGTTTGTATAGGCTAAATTATAAAAATTAAAATTATTGTGACATACTTATAACAATCATAAAATTATAGGGATTAAATATTCTATTAATTTTTTTTGTAATTTAAAGTTTATTGTAAATTTTTTAAAATAATCATAGTATAAATATAATAAATAATTATTTAAAGTTATAAGAATAAGTTTTAAAAATGCATTAATAATTAAATATTTATATCTTATATAAGATATTATCAATTAATATGTCAAATATAAGTATTATTGTAACAACCGAAAGGATTTCGAAAGATTTTTAAAGGATTTTAAAAGATAAAACCTAAATTTCGATGCAAATTCCAATCAAAAGAAACTTGGCATGACTTTCGAGGATAGTGATTCGAAATGGAAGGTTGTTCGAAGTCAGAAACACGATCAAACAGAAAGAAATACGATCTGACGATCAGAAACTGACAGAAGATGTTTCGTGCGTTAACTTCACTGACGGAGGCCAAAACCTTCGTATGGAAACACGTGCCGACGTCTGGAAGGATGCCGACACCCTAAAGTATCCCTGCGTGGTGCAAAAAAAGTCGGAATCGCCCCCAGAGGCTTTAAATTTCCCGAATTCCCTCCATTTCTCTCAAACCTCTCTCTCTCCTCACCATAATTTCTCTCTCCTCTCTTTCCTCCTTCCTCCACCGTGAACCGCCACTACAGCCACCGTGGGCCTCCACCTAGCATACCAATCGATATCCCTCATCACCCATAACCTCCAGCAACCACCCAAGGCCACCAACGTCCGCCAGCATCGCCGAAAAACGCCACGTTTCTCCTCCACCGTGCAAAAACTTCACCAGCTCAGATCGCCGCCGCCCGTCGCCATTGACTGTCACCGCCCCCACCACTGTGTAGCCTGAGCTACCAGCTTCCTCCATTAGCTCGTCGACGTCGAACGGAAGCCGGACGCGCCCGGATCGAGGCAATCTCTGTCCGTCGTGCGTCGACTTTCGTGGTCAGAAAACACCGTCCAAACGCCGGTGAACCTCCACGCCACCACCATATTCAGACTCCTGGACTTGCGGGCTTCACCGTGGTGTAATTTTTGAGGCAAACCGCACCCCTTCGCTATGCGCCACCGTATGCCACCGTGCGCCGCCGTGCCGGAGTTTCTGGACGTGCATCGGGAGAAACTGAGACCACCGCAAGACAGAATTCCACCATCCGATCCCATTGGTAAGGTCTGATTTTCCAAAAAATGATGATATGTGACTGAAATAGCTGTCGAACGTAAATAGGCAATAAATTGACCTAGGTATTAGGGTAACCGGACTTAGGATCGAAAAACAGATGACGTGACGAGCCTGAATATTTAATTTAATGTCCAGGAAATTAATTGGGCTCAGAAACCGAGATTACGTGAAGTTTTGAAGCGATTTGGAGTGACAGGAGACCAGGTAGGATAATTTACGCTTCCCGAACCCTAGATTTGACCTAGTGGATACCTGGATGATTTAGATGATTTGCATAGATTTACGTGCTACTTTCGATGGAATAAATTGCATGCCTGTGTGATGAAAACCCAAATTGCATGTTAGACACTTTGTTTATCGAGTTTAGATGCCCTTAGGACGGATTTACTTAGGGTTGGATACTTGATAGCCGGTATGGGACAACCGTTAAGTATCCCGAGTACAGGTAAGTTTTAAACGAGATTATTTTTATCATATTTAGCATGTACTGAGTTAGGGATTACGCGTTAAACCAGGACGTCCCTAAGAAAGGTTTAAGGAGTATAAGGGGGGATAGCCTACACGGGAAAACGTTGTGATTTAGGCGTAATACCCTAGAACCCTAAGGAATAGCCGACCGTGAGCATGTGAGTTCGAATAGACTATATGAGGATGAGAATTGGCGTATATGCACATGCTAGGGGACGCCCTAGATGTTGATTCTCACCCGGTCCTTGAGTGAGTGATTGGTGTTACGGATCACAATCACAATATAGGCTTGATTCGGGTGATTGGTGTTACGGATCACACCCAACGATAAGAGAGGTATTCTCTCTGGATGACGTGCAATTAGATGATGATTTATATTTGGTTACAGCGGATTTGTAGCCAACGTGGATTGAGATACACCGGGCATGGGATTTTATTTGATTTCGAGTATTGATTTTTAAAAGAAATGGATTTTATGATTTCGATTAATCGCCGCGATTTCCATGTAATAAAATGAGTTTTAAAGATAAGGTATTTCACTGTTTTTGAACTGATTTCGGGAATATGATTTTGGTGTTCGCACCGCTAGGTATTCAACCAGTTTTCGAATGGTATTTGAACTGTAAATTATTCTACTGGGATTTTATATATCATCAGGTTGTTTACTCAGATGAACAGGGACAGGGACAGGAACTCAGACGATAGCTGATGATGCCTTGGTGATAAGCAGGAGAATGACTTAGCTTAGGCTTGAATCGTCTTGTATATATATACTTTGATGACGTTGCTGTATATTGGGTTCTGTCTTCTATGTTTTCTGTAGTGATTGGATTGACTGTATATATATAAATCCGGTGTTGCATGTGACTGTAGTGATGGGACTGACTTTGCTGTATCTGGATTTTCGTCATTTATGTTTACTGCTGTTGTTGGAATGGTTGTATGATTGTAAACAGGTGATTATTGTATTTTGGGTATATTTGAAATATAAAGGAAACTCTGCCAGATTTTCGGTAGGGTTCACCGCTGTAAACTGATGAATTTAAGTTGGAATGTATATGAATGTATATGAATGTACGATGTGATATATATACGAGTTTTAGATTTCATTCCAGAGTAATTTATGATGTATGTATGTATAATTAGTTAGCTGCGTGTGAATTAGGGTTGAACAGAATCTGAATGGATAACGAGAAGTCTATTTGGGTTACACTCAACCAGTAGCGATCCCCTAACATTCCCACATTGGGAATAACTACTTAGAGCGACCCATATGCTTCTGCTAATCAGATACAGGATCGTGTATGTCGTATTAAGGGATTGTTACAATTATAAACTTTATGATATCTTATATTATAATTTTTTTTATCACAGTATATAAGATACCATGGTACTAATTTGAGATCACATTTTTATCCATGTGATATGATATGATACCATGATATTAATTTGAGACCACATTTTTACCCCTGCGATGTCATATGATTTTAAAATGTTATCTCATGGGTCACTCTATAATAAGATGACAATATATTAAATATTGACATCTAATCTTAACATTCAAGAAACCATAATATATTGTAAGATAACATAGTCAAATTCAAAGTATATCAAAAACTTAAAATCATTTTTTTGTCTTTATATCCAAACTCAAACCAAAAAAAAAATTAGATATTTTATAAAAAATCAAATATTTTATCTATAATTATTTAAATTTATTTTATTTACACCAATTTTTTCAATTTTAGCTAAACAATTTACAAGTAGAGCATATATATTATTTTTTTGGTTTCACATGTTTTTCTACTAAAATAATTTTCTTTAAGATATTATCAGATATTAAATATAAATATCTCTTTTAATAAAAATTTAAACCTTAAATTTTTAAGTTATGAAACTAATTATTTTTACTAAATTAAATTTTCGTTTACGGATCATATATATTATAAAGTACTTATGGACGTTATATAATTATTAATATATAATACATCATGCTGTTGGGGGAAAATCATCCGCCTGATACTACAAGCCTGTTTGTCTCTTTTATTCGAAGAGGTTCTCTTTTTGAAAAAAATTTTACATGTAATTATATCATTTTATTTATATATTGATCAATAAAATTTATTAATTTTTTATTTTATATATTGTGCAAATATTGAATAGAACAGAAAAATTAATTAAATATTATTTAATTAATTCATAATAAAAAGCTATCCCATAAAATAAAGCAAACTAAAAAGTCCTGCACACATCTCAGAAAACTCCATCCCATTCCCATCCCGCGGAGGAGCATAATTGTCATTGCCCCCCCTAAAATTGCAAAATAAATAAAGGAAAGACTGTAGCATAACGGCTTTTGTACGAAAAAAATATATATTTTTTATTTTCAAAAATATCATATTTTTATTTGAATATATAAAAATATATTATTTTTTTGTACCAACAAAAATTTATTAATGCTATTAACAAATTATTTTAAAAGATTGTATAAATTTATTAATATTATTAACAAATTTGACATGATGCAAGACAAAAACGGAAGGACTAATAAAATTTGCTATTAGTATTAAATAATTATAATTTAATTAAAATTTTGACCAACAATTAGTTAATGTTAATAAAAAATTGTTGGTTGATTATTTTGACCAAAATTTTGATCAACCTATTACCAAAGACAAACATAAATATCTAAATTATATAAAAAATATATAACAAAATATGAAAAATACACAAATAAATATAAAAATTCAAAAATTCAAAATAAAAAATAAAAAATAATATTATATAACAAAAATAATATAAATAAAAAATTATTAAAAACTCAAACTAAAAAAAGATGAAACAAAATTTTAATAAAATATTGTATTAACTAAAAAAAAGAATAAACAAACACAATTTTAACAAACACAATTTAATTCAATATATTATTAACAAAATTAAAACACAATTTGTTAATTGGTAATGATGATATTTTCGTTCATTTGATTTAAATTTTATTAATATTGAGTTAAATTTTTTATTAATTTTTTTAAAATTTTATTAACTTTAGTTAAAATTTTTGTTTAAATTTTGTTAATAATATATTGAATTAAATTGTGTTTGTGAAAATTGTGTTTGTTTTTTTTTTTGAGTTAATATAATATTTTATTAACAAAAATTTCGTCTGTTTTTTTGTTCATGAGTTTTTAATAATTTTTTGTTTATAGTCTTTTTTGTTATATATTATTGCTTGTTATTTGTTAATAGTAAATTTCACTGGATTTCATGTTTTACTCCTACACCATGCCAAATTTACTAGTACTATTACTGTAACGACAGCCTAATACAATATACGCGATGCTTATCTGATTAGCGGAAGCATATGATTTGGTTTACATCGTTATTCCCGATGTGGGAATGTCAGGGGATCGCTACTGGTTGAGTGTAACCCAAATAGACTTCCTGTTGTCCATTTGGATTCCGTTCAACCCTAATTCTCACGCAGCTAACTAATTATACATATATACATTATAAATTACTCTGCAATAAAATCTAAAACTCATATATACATCACATCATGCATTCATATAATTCCAACTTAAATTCACAAGTTTACAGCAGTAAACCCTACCGAAAATTTGACAGAGTTTTCTCTGTATTTCGAACATATCCCAAATACAACAGTTACCTGATTTATACATATATAGTCAATCCAATCACTATTGAAAACATAAATGACAGAAACTAATATACAGCAACGTCATCGCAATATATAAAAGACAGTTCAAGCCTAAACTAAGTCATTCTCCTGTTTATCACCAAGGCATCATCTGCTATCTTCTAGGTTCTTGTCCCTGTCCCTGTCCCTGTTCATCTGAGTAAACAACTTGGTGAGATATAAAATCCCAGTAGAATAATTTACAGTTCAAATATAATTCAAAATCATTGAATACTCAATATAACACCGAAATCATCTTCTCGAAATCAGTTCGAAAACAGTGAAATACCTCATCTTTAAAATCGTTTTATCACATGAAAAATTTGGCAAATAGTCAAAATCATAAAAATCCATTTCTTTTTAAAATCGATACTCAAAATCAGATAAAATCCCATGCTCGGTGTATCTAAATCCAAGTTGGCCACAAATCCGCTGTAACCAAGTCTAAATCGTCATCTAATTGCACGTCATCTAGAGATAATACCTCTCTTATCGTTGGGTGTGATCCGTAACACCAATCACTCACTCAAGGACCGAGTGAGAATCAACATCTAGGGCGTCCCCTAGCATGTGCACATATGCCAATTCTCATCCTCATACAGTCTATTCGAACTCACATATTCACGGTCGGCTATTCCTCAGGGTTCTAGGGTATTAAGCCTAAACCACAATGTTTCCCCATGTAGGCTATCCCCCCTTATACTCTTTAAACCTTTCTTAGGGTCGTCCTGGTTTATCGCGTGATCCCCAACGCAGTACAGGCCAAATCAGGTAAAAACAATGTCAATTAAAAACTCCCTATACTCGGGATACTTAACGGTCGTCCCATACCGGCTATCAAATACCCAACCCTAAGTAAATCCGTCCTAAGGGCATCTAAACTCGATAAACAAAGCGTCTAATATGAAATTAGGATTTTCAGCACACAGGCATGCAATTTATTCCATCGAAAGCAGCACGAAAATCCATGCAGTTAATCTAAAATGTTCAGGTATCTACAAGGTCAATTCTAACGTTCGGGAAGCGTAAATTATCCTACCTGGTCTCCTGTCTCTCCAAATCGATTCAAAACTTCATGTAATCTCGGTTTCTGAGCCCAATTAATTTCCTGGACATTAAATTGAATATTCAAGCTTGTCACGTCATCCGTTTAACAATTCTAAGTTCAGTTGCCCTAATACCTAGGTTAATTTATTGCCTAATTACGTTCGACAGCTATTTCAATAAGATATCATCAGTTTTTGAGAAATTGGACCTTACCAATGTGATCGAATGATGGAATTCTGTCCCGGGGTGATCTCGGTTTCTCCCGATGTATGTCCAGAAGCTCCGGCACGATGGCGCACGGCAGTGTACCGCGGCGCACAGCAGACGGGTGCGGTTTGCCTCGAAATTTACACCACGGTGAAGTCTGCAAGCCCAAGAGTCCGAATATGGTGGTGGAACGGTGGTTCACCGCCGTTTGGATGGCGTTTTCCGGCCACGAAGAATGACACAAGGCGGACGAAAAAATCCTCGATCCGGGCGCGTCGGACCTCCGTTCAACATCAGCGAGCTGCTGGAGGAAGCTGGCAGCTCAGGCTACACGGTAGTGGGGGCGGTGATGGCCAACAGTAGCGGACATCGGCGATCTCAGCTGGCAAAGTTTTCGCGCAGTGGAGGAGAAAAGTGGCATTTTTCGGCGGCGTTGGCGGCCGTTGGCGGCCGTTGGTGGCCGTGGGTGGTTGCTGGAGGTTGTGGGTGGCGAGGGTTGTTGATTGGTGTGCCAGGTGGTGGCCCATGGTGGCTGTGGTGGTGGCACACGGTGGAGGAAGGAGGAGAGAGAGGAGAGAGAAAGTGAGGTGAGGAGATAGAGAGATTTGAGAGAAATAGAGGGAATCCGGGAAATTTAAAGCCTCTGGGGGCGATTTCGACTTTTCTCGGACCACCCGGGGATACTTTAGGGTGTCGGCTTCCTTCCAAAGGTCGGCACGTGTTTCTATGTGAAGGTTTTGGCCTCCGTCAGTGAAATTGACGCACGAAACGTCGTCTGTCAATTCCTGATCGCCAGATTGTGTTTCTTTCCATTCGATCGTGTTTCTGGCTTCGAACAACCTTCCGTTTCAAATCACTATCCTCGAAAGTCGTGCCAAGCTTCATTTAATTGGAATTAGCGTCAAAAATTAGGTTTTATCTTTTAAAATCTTTTCGGTTGTTACAATTACCAAATTTGTACAATCTTACAAAAAAAATTTACTACTAACATTAACGAATTATTTTTGCTACAAAAAAAATGATATATTTTCATAAATTAAAATAAAAATATGATATTTTTAAAAATAATAAAAAAATATGTATATTTCAGTACAAAAATCACAACATAACATGATTTTAGGATAATGATAGAAATTGACTTTAGAATAAGTTATATTAACTTTTAGTTATATCAAGTTATTATTTTTTAAAATTTTAAAATTTATAATAAAGTTATTATTTTACATAATATATGTTAATATTTTTAAAAATAAAATTATTTAATTTTATTATAATAATATTAAGAATCTCATGGTAAAATTTAGTATAAATTTAATTATATTTATTATTATATTAATAAAAAATTATAATCTTATTATTTATGGAAAATTATCTTCACCGAGGGAAATAGATTGAAGGTGTTATAAAACACAAAGTACTTCAAAATCATAAAAAAGATGCACAAAATTATATATTCTTTGATCTCTTTTGTGAATAATAAATTTCTATATAGAGAACTTCAGTCATAAAATGATGTTAAGAGAGAAATAACTTTTTAATACTAATAATAAATTATGATTAAAAATATATAAATTTATTCTTATTAAGAGAAAAATATATAAATTTGCCCTTAATTTAAGGTCAAAGTTTCCTTTCTAAACATGTTCATAGCATTAGTGAATTTAGCAAGGCAAATTCGATATTGCCATGACCAAATTTAACAAGGCAAATTTACTATTTTCATGAGCAAATTTATAAAAACATTTAATCATATTTTATTAAATAAAATTTGATGTTAGGTAAATTTAATTTTTTTTCTTACATCTAAGTGTATGTAAATAAAATTTGGTGTTAGGTAAAATAAATACCTACTTTAACTAATTTTAACTTCTCCAATTTGATTTTAACATTCTTTTCATATAAAAAATTTGGTAAATATAAATTAATGATCTATCAAAATATTTAATATTTTTATTTTTTAGATTTTTTAGATTATTTTTTGTTAATAACTAAAATATGTACACTTAGATTAAATAAAAAAAATTAAATTTACCTAACACCAAATTTTATTTAATGAAATATGATTAAATTTTTTATATTTTAATTATTTTTTATATTTATTTTAATTTTACAAAAAAAATTATAACGATGATTATTTTTTATTTATATTTATCATTTTTTATAAAGAAATAATATTAAAATCAAATAAAAAAAGTTAAGATCAACTTCAAAATTTTTTTTTTAATTTATTCATCTTGTGTTATTTCCATATATAAGACATACGTCGTATTTTTTATTGTATCTCACATTTACATTTAGCAGTAAATGTTAAAATTAAATATTTTTATATAATTTGTTACACTCTCCAAGTTACATAACACATTAATAATATTAACGTCTTGCGTTATTTTAAAAAGTATAACACATTGAAAAATATTTAAAATAAATTTTCAAAAGCAAATGAGGCAAATTCGATCTTAATAATAACTAATTTGCCGTGCTAAAGTTACTGATATCATGAGGAAATTTAAAATAAATTAAAAATAAATTTTCAAAAGCATAACACGTTGAAAAAAATTTAAAATAAATTTTCAACTTTGATTGTTTATTTGATTGATTTTGTCCATTACTTTGCTTTCTTTTTCCCTCTTAATCTTCCACTTTTCGTATATATCTTTTACTTTACTTTTTTTTTATAATTTTTTATGAGTATCATTTTATTAAAAATAATTTGATTTAAAATATTATTATATATTAAATATAAATTTAAATATTAATCTATTACATTATAAAGAATTAACTTCTTTTATTAAATTTCACTTCCGTTAATTTTTACTTCACTTTAATTACCCTTCCGATTCATTAATAAAATTAAATACTACAATTGCATGACTCATGGTTAGAAGATGATTAAGGATTTATGAAAATATTTTTAATTTTTAATTTTTTTTATTTCCTAAAATTAGTTTTTATTTTAAAATTTTTTTTAAGATTTTAAGAATATATTTGTTATGTAAAATTAAAATTTAATTCATATTTATTTATAAGTCAAATTAATAAATAATTATAATATTTTATTGATATTTAAGTCTGACTATTATTAGATAATAATATTTATATAATCAAAAGATTTACTTTCTTAATAAAATTATAAAAAATAACATTAATTATATGAAAATATTGAAACGTCTTTTAAACATTTCTTATTTTCAATCTACTTTTGAAAATACTTATAAAAAGTATTTTTTAAAAAATTTTATAAAATACATTTTAGTTACATTTTTTTTATTTTAAGTAAAAATAAAAACAGCAAACATCAAAATAAGACACACCCTAAGTGCTAAGGTTTGTAGAATAAGGGTATTCTAGAAAAGTAAATTTGTACACATCCTGCACTTTTATAGTAGAATATAGATATACTTGCGCAGTAAATTAATTAAGTTGATATTTTTATAAAGTTCTATTATTATCTGTAATTTAACTTTGTAATTGTTGCCCTTAATTACAATTGCAATTTTATTTTCATAAGTTATGGTATTTTCTCATAATTACTATATATATATATATACATATGTAATTGAGAGCATATAACATAATAAGGTTGCCGTGCACCTTTTATTTATTTTGAATTTTAGAACAAGAGAAGTCCCAAAATTCCAAAGAGTACAATAATAAAACTTAATTAATATACGGGACTTAATGGAGCAGAAACATTTTGAGCCAATAAGCAGAATATTTGAGATATCTTTTGAGATTGTTCTTGAAATCCACATAAGTGATACCAAATCTAACTGTATAACCAGCATCCCATTCAAAGTCATCAAAAAATGACCATGCATAGTATCCCTTCACTTTAACGCCATCCCTGCAAAAACAATACAAAAATTAAAGGAAAAAATTTATGCATATTTTTTTTTATATTTTTATCATCAAATTTTTCAATCAAAAAATATATATACAACTTATATCTCTTACAATTAAATTTTTAAAAAAATTTACATATTTTATTTTAATTAAAAATTTTGATAAAAAATTATAAAAAACTGTATGTAAATTTAATTTAAAAAAATTATATATATATATGAACAATAATAATGCATGTGTACTAATTTTATATCCCTTTGACTCTTTGTTATAATAATATCTCACTTGATAGCCTGTAGAAGAGATCCGAGGTGGCCATCATAGTATCAGGATATATATATATATATATATATATATATATATATGAAGAATAATAATGCATGTGTACCAATTTTAATATCTCTTTGACTCTTTGTTATAATAATATCTCACTTGATAGCTTGTAGAAGAGATCTGAGGTGGCCATCGTAGTATCTAATCCTGATACTATCCTTTATGGCTTCTTTAACTGGTATTGAGGCATTGTTTGCTTCAGCAATTCCTGAAAATTGTTACAACATAAAAAAGTAAACATCTTGGAGTTAAAGATTTATTTTTCTTTCTTTTTTTTTTGTTTCAAATTATCATAATGAATGAAACATGCATCAAGTATATTAATTAATGCTCATATATATAAATAATCTCTCTCTCTCATCAGTACTTATGCTTACCATTTTCAGTGACGTAAATGGCTGGGTTCTGGTATTTCTCCTTTACATACAGCAAAAGCAGACGGAGTCCCTTCGGATATATGTAAAGCCAGTTCAAAGCAGTCTGCAAAACCATCCAAATTTTCTTCTAATTTAAATATAAGGATTTTGCTAGGTGTTAATATTACTTAATAAATTTTTTTCATGGAATAAGCTGCATTAATAAAAAATATGAGTTGGCATGCACTTGGAAAAGAGAGGAAAAATAATAATAAGATTGGCCTGATATAATAATAAAGAGAACAAGAATATACCGGAGTTCCAACGAGGACACCATTTCTCAAAGCTGAGATGGCAAGAAAACAAGTGGTTATTCATTAGTGTTAGTACAATACAATAGACGGAAGAAAACAAAGATGATTTTTAAAAAAAGTTCTTGTGATTTTATTTGTATATTAATTAATTATATTTAATTAATTTTTTTATTTTTTATAATATGTAAATTTATTAATTTAAAGTGAAAAAATTTGTTAAATATTATTAACAAATATACAAATAAAATAAAATAATATATGTTCTTAAAAATGTTTTTTATTTTTGATGTGAAAGTTGTTGGAAAATATATAATTAAACCTGTGAGAGTGGCCTGAGAATCTGTTGAGTAACTTCTATTGACAGTGTTTGTCAAGGGAGTATTTACTGCATAATATGTAGTATAATAATTCACACCAAGAAAATCATAAGATCCCTTCACTAATTCTTTTTGTGCTTTTGTGAATTTGGGCAGCCTGTCACCCACTATCGATTGCATGCTCTTCGGATATTCACCATATGTAACAGGATCAGCATACCTGCACAAATTAATTAATTAAATGCACTTTAATTTCAAAATATTTGTAATAAAAAACTCAATCACAAGCATCGATATTTCTATTATATTATATGATTTTGGATTCTTTGATTTTTTAAGTCACTTATCTTACATAATATAATATAGATGCAAAGTATGAAATATGAAAAAGTAATTAAGAAGTTATAAAAAAAATTATGAAACAGAAGTCAGAATTACTGAAGTAACTATCTATTTTTTTATTATATTTAAAATTTAATTTACAAAAAAAATTGATATTGAAACCCATTCTTAATTATATACATTTGTGTTTTTATTTAAAAACTGTAATTGAATTATTGTGACACATCACATCACATACGTACCATCCAAACCAAAAATCCAGAGCTCGACCTGCAGCTTCACGATCTGCAACACTATTTGATTCTGGCTCAATCCAGTGAGTCACGAGTGTGATTCCAATTTGTCCTTTTTGATAGCCCTGTTTACAAAATATTTTGTCGTCATTCTCGTGAGTTTTATTTTATTTCAGAATATCACTTTTCCTGCTATTATTATTATTATTCAGTATTAAATATAAAAAAATACAGTAAAATTCTAATATTTAATGTATCATCATAATCAAATCAATCAATGTTTTGAAATTCTGATGAAAATGATAAAAAATATTTAATTTTTAATTTATTTAAAATAAGTCTTAATTATACGTCCAAATCAAAAATCATATTTTGGAGGCTTACCTGATATTTCTTCTTGTACAGTCTAACAGCGGCAGCATGAGAAAGAATCAAGTGGTGGGCGACGATGTAGGGCTCGGTGGCTGAGTTGCCGGCGGTGCAATTGCCAACATAGTTAGAACATCTTCCCGGAGCAAAAGTGCCACCATTGTAGCCATTAGAGCTTAATGACAGAGGTTCATTCAAAGTAACCCAATTCTTAACTCTATCACCAAACGTTTTGAAGCAGAAATCTGCATACTCACGAAAATCCTCCCTATTCATCAATTAAAATTCACGTAAACATATATATATATATATAATTAGAATTTAGAAACAATTGTGAATACTTACACTACTTTAGGACTCAAAAATCCACCGTACTCATCTTGAAGACTTTGTGGGAGATCCCAGTGAAAAAGAGTCACAAAGGGTGTTAAACCTGTATGGTGTATATGTCCAAAAATTTTCTAAGTAAAATTAGATAAACCACTTAAAAAACAACTTTAAAAACTAATGTTGTCTAGAAGTGATTTTGATATATTACAAGTTATAATTAAAAAATTTGAATGTATAATTAAGCATTGAGAGCGAGAGGGAGGGGAAGATAGAGAAAAGAGACAAGGAGACAGACGTCACAGACCATTTGATAGAAGTTCATTTATGACATTATTGTAGAATTTGACGCCCAAGTCATTGACTTTTCCCCTTCCCGCTGCAAAAAAAAAAAAGACGTAACGCATTAGAAATCACTTTCAAACGTACATGAGAGGAAAGGATATGCTACCATAAATGATTTTTTTTTTGGTAAAATTGGAAGAAACAAACAAAACAGTACGTTAGAAAATCTCTGCCACTACATTATTTAAATTTGACTACGTAACAATACAATTTTAGGTTAAAATATATAAAAAAATTTAAAATTTTAAAATATGTGTGTATAATATTTTTTAATTATAAAAATTAACTTAAATTTTTTAAAATTATATAACTTATGTTAAAAAAATTTCTATTAATTTTTTTATCTGAAATTCTAACAAAACAGTGAGACATCAATAAAATTAAATTATACTAAAAAAATAATTTTTTTTAAATTTTAAATCTTATACAAAAATTTCTTTTAAATTTGAAGTCTTTTGCAAAAAATATTCCTAAATTTTAGGTCTTATACTTTGAAACCTTTTAAATTAATAATTTGAAGTTTCAACTTTTAGATAAAATTTTAGATAAAAAATTAAGAATATAATTTTTTTGCACTTATAAAATTTAAAAATATTTTAGGTCAATTTTATAGTTAGAAAAAGTTATCTCTACCTGGTTCAAAAAATTGTACGCATTTTAGCCAAATTTTTAACTTTTTTTTTTTTTATCTTTCTTCAAAGATTAACACTATAAAATTTAATTTTTAAAAATATTTATTGTTTAGTCCCTAAAATATTATTATTGTACAGAGAGACTAACATATAAAGTTGATTAAATAAAAGTGAAAAAATTAAAAATTAAATTATACAGTACCAATTTTTTAAAGATTAAAAAAAATCTTTTAAGAAATTGTTAATAGTCTTTAAACTGTAGTTCTTACTAGGGAATACTCGAGGCCATGAGATGGAGAATCTGAAGGAATCCAGCCCAATCTTTTTCATCAATTGTATGTCACTCTGCAACAAGCCGTAGACAATTAGTTTAGAAAAGTTTATAATATAATTAAAGAACAAATTTTAAGGAGGCATATGACCATGATCAAATGAAATTTATGAAATTTATGAGCACCTTGTAGTGATAATAAAAGCCATCTGCCACGTCTCCAGTGCTATGATCCCAGATCTTTTCTGTATCAAAATTTATTCCATTGTAAGGAGGATCTCTAACCACCAAAAGCATATATATTTTTACATATTATATCCTTTCATAATTATTTAATTAAATTTGTGAGAATGACATTAACATTTATATAATCTACAATCTATTCATTAGTCTTTATCAAGTTGAATAATTGATTCCAAAATATTAATCAAATGGGATTCTATATATATTTCTAGATTTATTTTTACATTGATTAAAATATTATTCTTCTTAATTGAAAATTCTAACTAAACCAAACACAAATTAATATTTAATAATTTCTTGAAAAAGTAATTAAAACTGGAGTTTAAGTAGTCTAAAACTCTAAGTAATTAATTCTACGTTATTAAAATTCTCCTTACCAAACACAACCTTAAACATAAGACTTACCTTAAAAAAATCCAAATTTGAATTATAAGAAAGATGAGTGAATGAAGGAGATATAGAGAGTGAACCTGGGTGTTGTTTAGTGAAGGTATCCCATATACTTGGTCCTCTACCATCTACATTTGTTGCTCCTTCCGACTAAACAATGAAATTTACAATAACAAGTATATATATAATAAGAAAGTGAATATGTCACACCTAATCACGAGAGTAAATCTTAATTTTGCATTTTAATTAGAACGGTCTTAAAATCATAAAGTTTTTTATTATAAAAGAACACAAGGTATATATTTTTAATATATCACTAATTTTTTTACTCTTTTCACCTCATATTAAGTTATGTTAGAATCCACAACAAAGCTTTTAACTCTCTTGTAGTCTTTAACTATCTCTTATTTTATAGGTTTTCATGACCTTTGGCCATCAAATCACGAACCATGGTAAAGTTACAATATTATGAAATTGCTATATATTATGCAAATCTCAATAAAGATCTTTTGAGATTTCAAATACACATCTTATAGTAACTTATTATATACTAATTAATTTACCTATTTCGCCGAAAAAAGAATGGAGATTGAAGATTATAAGATAATAATGAATTAAGTTTTTTGGTGATTATTGAATAATTACCTGATAAGCAGAAGAACCTGCACCAAACACAAAACCAGAAGGGAAAAGGCTTCTATTGAATGGCACTGAGTAATGACTTGGCTTAGTACTCTCACTGCCACTCGCCAAGAAGAACAAAAGGAAGAGGAGGAAGAAACTTTCAACTCTCATCATGGCCATGCCTGCCATTATCGCCATTGCTTGCTAATCCACAACTTGAAGAAGCTCTGCTATTTAAAATACTAGAGGTGGGGTTTTGTACTTGAATTAAATAAATTATCAAAGTAATTTTTAAATTATTTAAGTCCTTTTCCAAACACCAATGCAATTTCTCCTTGGAAGTGTAAAATAAAATATTATTATTTTTTTAAAATTTTTATTATTAAATTGTTTAATAAAATATAATATGTATATAATTATTACAACTCATTAGTTATTACATTATGATTAATTAAGTTTCTTTTTTTAAACTTTGTGTTATACATATTTTATTTTCATTGAAAAACTTAATAAAAAATATAAAAAAATTATACATAAATCAAATCATATTTTTTTCCTTATAGTTCTGGATTTGTAGTGACATTTGCCCACATTTACTAGTAAAAATTAATATTGAAATTAATATTCTGTTTTGAATCTAACTGTCGGTTTCATAACTCAGATCTGAAGATAACTGTCCCAAACTAGGCTAATTTGAAATTCATTCATATGTCCTGAAAACATTAAGTGAAATTTAAAATTTTTTCTTAAAAAATTTTGACATTAACTCTGTTATAGACTACAGCTGCGGTTATTACATTTTTTTTTTCTTATAAAGAGACAAGAAAATGTGCATATTAATTCTAACCAAATTTCCGAATAAATAACTTTTTAATTTTTATATTTGTTATTTTCAAATAATATGTTTATAAATAAACTTTTAAATACCAAAAAATATTACGTTTATAATATATGATATTTTATAACATATATTAACTGTTACTAATTCAATTGTAGTCTAATTATTGGGTTTGAACCGCCACTAAAACCATAAAAAAATATCTTTATAAATTAATAAATGCTTTACTTTTTAAAACAAAGCTAAATGCTACCGACAGCCAACAAGTTGGACCGGAAAAGGCATATTGTCATATTATATTTTTATTTATTTTTTTTTTATATTTTTTATATTAATTAAAATTTAATTATATTAAAATATTAAACAAAATAAATTGAAAAAATAATTAAAATATCTTAAACTAATTTTAATAAAAATTTATGGCTAGAAAATTTTATTTTAAAACGCAAGTGAAAGAACTCTCATTACTTTTTATTATTTTAAAATATAATAAAAATTATTAAATTTATTTCACATTCAAAAAATATTTTAAAAAGTTAAAGGAAAAGTGTAATATTTAATTATGATCATAAGACCATTTATTTTGGGTATTTTATGGACTTGTATATATATTAAATAAATAATTGTATGTTAATTGTTATCATAAGAAAAAAAGTCTGGCCTAAATTAAAAGTAATTTAATTTGATTTAGTATTAATGAACCTAAATTATAAGTATGAACTTATATGTATAGATACCTTAATTATAATTTTTAATTTTATGATAGATTAAATTAGAAATAAGGAATCATAGTACAACTATTTAATTAGGGTTATGGTCTCTAAATTATAAGTACGATTTTTTTTTGATATCCCATCATCAAATAAGAGAGAAACTTTATTCTTATAAACTCGTATTTATTAATTTAGAAGACCAATAATCGCAATACCAAAGAACATTTATGAATTCATATACGCTTCTACATTTGTTTTATCTTCTTGATAATTTGACATAAATAATATTAAGAGTTTAATTTAATTTATATGTATTTGGAATATTTTCTAAATAATTGGTATGAGAGCTAATTTCATGTTAAATAATTAAGAATTAAAATTTAAATAATGTAAATTAAGAGTAAAAAAATCTTCAATTTTGCGGCATTTGGAATTTGATCTTGTTTATGAGGATTTTGTTTGCCTGCAATTTAGATGTATTGAACGGTAAACATTAGTTATATATATTGAACGTTAATTTAGATATGTTTATAAATTTAACTAATATATGATTAATATTAGGAATATATATGAATCATTTGGATTTTGGTTACCAACATTTAACATGTGTCAATTACATCTCATTGTGAAATTTAATCCATATATGTTTTCGATTTGCATGCTTTTATGGATTGAGTGGGCATGTGAGGTTTAATTTGTTTTGTGTGTGACAATGCGAAGCATTGCGATATGTGTATATATGTACGAATTGCAGTTTATATATATTCACAAATGTTGCTACGCTGCAATTACATCCAATTTTGGAATTTAATTCATGCGTGAGACTTCTTGAAATAAATTGTGGCATTTCACTTTGTATACAACAATTCAAAATTGATTGGATCATACATGGTGCGACAACTAATAAGGATTTAGTAATTAAGATTTATGTGTATATATATAAAGATTTGATTATATATATATATATATGGATTTAAATTTTAAAGGTAATTAATACATATAATACAATAAATTGGAGATTTGGAGTTCAGAATTTTTGTTAGGAATTTTTGCTGCAAACAATTATATATCATAATTGTATTAGGATTTGTGGCAAGATTTTTAAGATCTTATAATCTTATGTAATTTATATATATATATATGTATTATATAATATAAGGATTTGATATTTTATATATATATATATATATATATATATATATTGAAGCCATGGTTTTGTGAGCAGCAATGAGAGTTGGTTAAGGATTTCTTTTTATTATATAATATATATTATGTATCATTGACAATTACATCTATGGTATCTTACAATAATTGCTATTGTGATTTTTATTTAATTTAAGAATTGTGTGATTCAATTTGTATTTATATTGTGACAAATCTAAAGTTGTGTGAATTCACATATTTTATTGAAAATTGGGACGTACATATAATATATATTGTATTATATATATTACAGTAAAGTAAAAAAGATGTGAAAATTCATTTTATATATACCCGTCACAAACAAGATGAAGTATTATCTTATGTATATTTAAATCAAAATTTAATTGTTTAATTATACATATGCATTCATATTTATGGTTTATTTAGTTAATTAATTGCTGCAACATATATATGTTTAGGATTTGTGGCAAATTTTTTTTTTTTAAGATTTTGGAATTTTATTTAAATAATTTGTATATATCTATTATAATTGTAAATTAAGGTACTGTATTATTATAATTTATCAAATGGTGCTGTAAGTTTGAAATTTTTATGGAATTTAGATTTAGATATTGATAAGTTTGTATATATTTTGAGATGAATTAATTGAAGCAACATATCACCAAAGTGGTCTCTATTATGAAAATTAATTAGTTTTGAAATATAAATAGTTGTGTGTATGCAACTTATATAAATATTGATTAGCCTAAAGGAAAAATATGAATTTGATATAATTGCATATATACCTGTAGTAATAGATATGTGATAATTATTTGGCTTTACATATGAGCAATAAATCGGCCTAAAGGAAGATTTATTGTTTGATATGTTACTTTATTATCAGTATCAGATTATTATACCAAGATATCACTTACAAGTTAATATTTTATCCAAAAATGAAATATTAATAGAGTGCTTGATATCTTGAGATGGGGTTTACTTTTATCCAAATTTATTATTCTATTTTGGTTTTATACTCATGTGAGTATTCTATTTGTTTTGTTCTAATTCGGCTTTTGCTTTAGAAACTAACATGACTGCCAATATCAACCCAATTTTGATGCTAAATGGCACAAATATTAAGGCATGATAAGAGAGTGTTCCAAACACTCTTAAGAGTTAAAGACCTAGACTATGCATTGAAGGTACCTAAACCTGTTGATCTCACTGGTCAGAGTACCTCACATGAAATGAGAGAGATGAAAAAGTGGAAAAAGTCCCATCGCATTAGTCTAATGATAATTAATCGTGCCATTCTAGAAGCATTTAGGGGCACTATATCCGATCAAGTAGATATGGCCAAATATTTCTTTGAGAACCTTAAGAAGAGATTTGCTAAGAGTGAAAAGGCTGAAACTAGTACAATCTAAGCAAAACTCATCTTTATGAGGTATACAAGTAAAGGAAACATAAGGGAGTACATTATGGAAATGTCTCATCTTACTTTAAAATTGAATGCACTCAAGTTAATCTTGTCCGAAAACTTGTTAGTGCATTTTCTTTTAGTATCCTTATCAATACAGTTTAGGTAATTTGAGATGAACTATAATTGCCAAAAGGAACCTTGGTAATTTAATAAGCTCATCTTATACTGTGTTCAGGAAGAGGAAAAACTAAAGCAATAAAGGAAAAAAAGTGCTTGTTTGGCCTCTACCAAAAGGACAAAAGGAAAGACAATAAGAGAAATAAGAATAAGAAAACTGTAAATATGACACTACAGAAGAAGCAATATAAAGAACCAACTCATGATGATTGTTTCTTCTTTAGGTCTTTAGGTTATAAGAAAAAGCATTTGTGATACTCCTAGAAGAAAGGGTATTGCCCCTTAGTAAACTATTTTAGGTTCACTCCCTATGAATGGTGTACTAAGGGACACAATATAATGCTGAAAGACATGGTGAGGAGTACGATTAGTCATTCTACCTTAGTTGAATCACTTAAGAGAAAATGCAATATATATACTCAACAAAGTTGCAACGAAGGCAATTGAAAAGACCCTTTATAAGCTTTGGACAAGAAAAAGAAACCTAGTCTAAAGCATTTTCATATTTGGTGATGTCTAGATGAGCACGACCTTATAGGCCAAATGAAAAGAAACTGGACTCTAGGACTGTCAGTTGCTATTTTATTAGACAGTTTGAAAGATCCAGGGGTTACAAGTTTTATGATCCCATGACTAAATCTATATTCGAGACACATAATGCTCGATTCTTTGAGGATGTTGAGTTTTTCAGGGGAGATAGGGTCAAGGACTTTGTCTTTGAAGAGGAATATGTAAATGTTCCTTTAATTGCTATTGAGAATGACTAGGAAATGATTACTATACCTGAAATTATTCAAGAAGTAATTTTGGATCAAGACAATGTCATTAGCCTTCCCAAACAAGTTAAAAAATTTGTTCCAAATGAACAAACTCTACAACTTTAAGAACCATTGCCATTAAGAAGATTCACTAGAGAAAGGGAAAGTACAATTTCATATGATTATATTGTGTTTCTCCAAGAACATGATGTTGACATTGGAGTGAAGGAAAATGATCTAATTAATTTTCATCAAGCCATGGAAAGTTCTAACTCTCAAAAGTGGATTTATGCCATGAATGAAGAGATAAAGTCAATGAAAGATAACGATGTGTGGGATCTTGTCCCATTGCCTAAAGGTTTGAAGCCTATTGATTTTAAATGGATATTTAAAACCAAGAGGGATTCAAAAGGTAATGTGAAAAGATTCAAGACATGTCTTGTCACTAAGAGCTTTACATAGAAAGAAGGCATTGATTATAAAGAGACTTTCTCTCTATTTTTATCGAAAGACTCTTTTAGAATTATAATGACTTTAGTGGCATACTTTAATCTTGAGTTACATCAGATGAATGTCAAAATAACATTTCTCAATGGTAACATTGATGAAACAATCTATATGGTGCAACCAGAAAACTATGTGTCTGGCGATACAAAGTCAATGGTTTGCAAATTAAAGAAATCTATCTATGGACTTAAGTAGGTGTCTCTTCAATAGTATCACAAATTTCACCAAGTTATTACCTCATCCGATTTTGAGGTGAATGTGACTGATGATTTTCTATACCACAAATTCAGTGGGAGTAAGCACATTTTTTTGTTTTGTATGTCGATGACATACTACTTGCCAGTAATGATATGGGCTTATTACATGAAACCAAGAGCTTTCTAGCAAATAACTTTGAGATACAAGATCTTGGTAATGCAAACTTTGTATTAGAGATTCAAATACATTGACATTGCTCTCGAGGTATCCTTAGATTATCTCAAAAGGCCTATATTGAAAATGTTCTTAAAAGATTTGGTATACAGGATTGTAAACCAGGTGATACCCTTATGGCTAAAGGAAATAAATTTAGTCTTAATCAATGCCCCAAAATTGATTTTAAGAAAAAAAAAGGGACATGCAAAAGATTCCTTATGCTTCAACAGTAGAGAGTCTAATGTATATGCAAGTTTGTACGCGTCTAGATATCACGTATATTGTTGGCATGTTAGGAAGATATTTAAGAAATCCAGGCAATAATCATTGGAAAACATCCAAACAATTTATACAATATTTATGGACAATAAAATATTATATACTTATATACATGAGATAAGATAAGTTAGAGATTATTGGGTATTTAGACTCTGACTTTATTGGATGCCAAAATAGTATTGGGCTATATCTATCTACTAGTTGGAGGAGTAGTGTCCTGAAATAATTCTAAACAAACACCTGTAGCTCTTTTCACTATGGCAGCTAAGTTTATAGCATGTTATGAGGCATGTAATTATGGAATATGGTTGTGAAACTTTGTCACTAGGTTGCGAATTATAGATGGAATTGAAAGACCACTTAAGATTTTTTGTGACAATAAATCAGCAGCCTTATATTTCAATAACAATAGGAGCTTAACGAAGTCAAATTATATAGAAATTAAGTTCCTAGTTGTTAAAGAAAGAGTTCAAAGTCAACAGTTATCTATAGAGTACATTGGCACAAACTCCATGATTGCAAAATCGCTTACTAAGGGACTACCACCCAAGGTCTTTCATGAGTACACTGTTTACATGGGTGTTATGTCATTTGAAGATATTCAGTTTTAGTGGGAGTTTGTAATTTTGCTTTTATGTTATAGACACATTCTCTAGTTATTTCATTTTATTGAGATTTTAAAGATATTTTCTATAGAAATAAAGTTTCTTTCAACTTATTCACACTTTGAATTTGGTATAGTTTGATAAGGTTTAAAATGAATCAGTTGGAAATAGACATGTTTAGATCACATTGCATGTAGTTTTCCATGCTACACATCCATACTTAATCTATGTCATTTGATTATGTTGATATGTGTGATTAGAGATGACTTAGTTATGATAAATGTAACAAAAATTGCTTGGTTCTATGTTAACATGATTGATGGATGAGATTGTTCAAAAATACTCTTGATTATGATAGCAAAATTTTGAGCTCGTAAGTTTATTTTGTGACATTCAATTATAAGGTAATATATTTGTATATATATAGTCTAAGTGGGAGATTGTTGAGTATTTTATGGACTTGTATATATATTAAATAATTGTATGTCAATTTTTATCATAAGAAAAAGGGTTTGATCCAAATTAAAAGTGATCTAATTTAGTTTAGTATTAATGAGCTTAAATTATAAGTATGGATTTATATGTGTAGATATTATAATTATAATTTTTAATTTTATAATGGGTAAAATTAAAAATAAGGAATCATAATACAACTATTTAATTAGGGTTATGGTCCCCAAATTATAAGTACGATTCTTTTCTGATATCCCATCATCAAACAAAAGAGAAATCTTAGTCTCATAAACTAGTGCTTATTAATTTAGAAGACCAATAATCGCAAGATTAAAGAATAGTTATGGATTCAGGCATGCTTCCGTATTTGATTTATCTTCTTGATGATTTGACATGAATAATATTAAGATTTTAATTTAATTTATATGTATTTAGAATATTTTTTCAACAATTTATTCATAATTCAAAGTACATGATTATTTATATCGATCGAAACTCTGAAACAAACGAGTAACCTTACGTAGTGGGTAGTGATAATCTAGGGTTCCATAAACAAGAAGAGAAACCTAAATTCCCCCAACATTTCAATATATAATTAGATCATTAATGGAGGAGGAACATTTTGAGCCAATACGCTGAATATTTGAGATATCTTTTGACATTGTTCTTGAAATCCACATAAGTGATGCCAAATCGAACCGTGTAACCAGCATCCCATTGTAAGTCATCAAAAAATGACCATGCATAATACCCCTTCACATTCACTCCATCCGTGCATGATCATATATACAAATATAAAATAAGTAAATAGAATTTAAAAATATTATATTATATTATGTAATAATATTAATTGCGCTAAGCCAGTTCAAAGCAGTCTGCAAAACAATCAGAATTTGCTTCTTTAGAATAAGTGAAAAAACATGCATATTTTCACAAACTATATGCATAACATGCACGTTTTAATATGATGTTAAAAGAAAAATTGGTGCAGTAATTACTTTATCAATTAGCCAAGATAATTAATGGTAGCAATAAATCTGATTTTGAGTTGTTTCTTAACCTTTTTACTACAAAATTATATTGTAGACAAGTTTAATTAACGATCTTAATAAACGTCATTGAAAGTTTAGGTGACTTTTCAGAAGTCATTGCTAAAACTTGTTATCAAAACCGATCACTCTATTTTTATGAAAATCACAAAGTATATATTTCTAGGAAATAATGGGCTAAAATAAATTGAACTGAAATTATTTTTTCTATTTTAAACACAGATTAATAGAATATCAAACACCAACAATAAATAGTCTTTTTTTATTAGGCGTGATCAAATCAAGCGATGCCAACTATTTTTTTTTAAATTTATTTTTATAATTAAATTATTGATAGTTAAATTAATTCTAAAAAGTTCTCCTATTATCTTTTTAGAGTCTTTTTTATTCTAATTGTTAAGTTATCTTTCATTTCATTTATCCTTCATAAAAGTCTGTAGCCTCGTCTTTACATGACAAATCACCTAATGCTAATTTTAACTAACTTTTTTAATGATAATTGTTACCCCTATCTATGAGTATGATCATCGAGCACCCTTTTGAAAAAAATGTAAAAAAGACAGTCAATTCATATATTACTTAAAAATTTATTACATTTTTTTGAAAAATTGTTAAACTTTAGCCAGATCCATAAATTTAAGAGACTAGGTAAAGAAAAAGAATATAGTATTACGTACCGGGGTACCAACGGCGACACCGTTTCTCATAGCTGAGAACCAAGAGAAAATAATAATTTATTTTTTGTTTGCATATTATTGAAATGTAGAAGCAATTAAAGCTATTTTTGATGAGTGATAATGATACTAAAGTTTTTCCAAATTTTACTTACGAGAGAGAGGAGCTTGGATATCTGATGAGTAACTCCTGTTGGTATTAATTAAAAGAGCACTTTTTGCATAATTTGTGGTATAGTAATTCACAGCAAGAAAATCATAAGATCCTTTTAGAATTTCTGATTCTGCTTTTGTAAATTTGGGCAGCCTATAACCCACTCAAGATTTCATGCTTTGGGGATAATCACCATATGTAATGGGATGAGCATACCTACAAAAAAAAAAAATATATAGAAAGATTATAATAAAATTATTTCTTCATATGGCCGTGCCTTCATTGAATGATTTAAATTTTTTAGTTAAAATAATTATTAACATGTGTGATTATTTTTAACAAGATCCATCAAAGTCATATTTAAATAATATAAAGATGATAATTCGATCATCAAAAAGATCAAACGTGAAATGATGAAAATTTTATTTTTTTTAATGTAAAGTTTTCTATTTGAGTTTTGTGTATGAGAGAGTTTTAAGACTTTAAATAACTTGAGTTAGATTAATTAATATCTAATAAATTTTTAAATATTGTTGGTTTCAACAAAAAAAAAAAGATGAAATTTTATGTTTCGCCACATACCATCCAAAGAAAAAATCCAGAGCTCAATGTGTAATGCTTTTATCTAGTCTTGTTATTTATTTCAATAGAAATAGATAAGTTTGGTACATTATTCTTGTTCTTTTAATTATTGTCTGAGCAATTAAATCATCGAATTATGTCATACGCAATAGGTTTAGGATCTTTATGCTAAGATAAAAATAAAAACTCACATGTACAACGGAATAATAAAAGTTTACAATACACGATGCAAATACACTCTTTTCATATGGATCAAATAATACATCTTTAATAAAAATATTCACTATAACTAATATATTAGTCCCCAGATATGTGAAGTACCCGTCTTGCAGAAGTCAGGAGCCAACAGGCTTGCCACTCAGACTCCCGCACCAAATAGTACTAGACCGGTCCTTCACATATCCGCATTTCCCGGTATTCTCAGAACTACTCGTATATATAGTCAATTTAGCTATCCTATTCTAATCCGAGTACTTCTAGGATCCAAAAGAATGGGGGCTTACAAACACTTCTCGATCAAAAGATACTGCTACCACGTGTCCCTGCTACGTGTCCGAATCTGATACATATTAGCACATGTGTGAGAAACATGAGTTTTCCAGTAGCCTAGCAATTCATAGTTTTAAAAGAATCTAACATGTATTAGGGTGCATGCACCAAAAATGTTCAAACCGCATCCTTGATTTAGGAGAAAAATACATATAAATAAACAGGTAATTATTTCATGATAAATTTAGTGGTTAGCAACAGTAAACGTTCTTTTCACATGGCCAGTATTTTCTTAAGCGTATTGATTTATTATCGCGAAGTCATTAGTGCATACGTACATATTGTGTGAACACTAGGTCACAGGGGTGGAGCACCTTTGGCCACGCCTCCCTAGGTCACCCGTGTAGAGCACCTTCGGCCACACCTCAAGATTCATGGACACTCGTCTCTGTATACAGCGTGATTGCGAGCACTAGGTCTTGAGCACGGAGAACCTTTGACTGCACCTCGTCAGGCCGCCCGTGTGGAGCACCTTTAGCCACACCTCGTAAATTGTAAACCCTCTGTCCACGTTCATGAAATCCTCGGGACACTAGATCACGGGTATGGAACACCTTCGGCTATACCTCCTTAAGCCACTCGTGTGGAGCACCTCCGATCACACCTCGTAATGCGTGGACGTGCAGCCACAGTCTGGGTACGATCGCGAGCGCTAGGCCATAAGAATGAAGCACCTTTCGCCACGCCTCCCTAGGTCACCGGTATACATTCGGACCCCGTAGGGCGCAGTGTCACCCTTCTTTCCTTTCTTATTGTCCCAGAAAGGTTTTTCTTTCACAACACTTTTGAATAAATTCGAAACTTCTCTACGATTTTGCATTTTTTCCTAGAGCTTAATTTTACGTAATTTCCATCCATAATATCAATTATGGACATAGCATTTTCTATTTTCCTTAAGGATCAATTGTACATAAATTATCATTCATAATATTATTTATGAATCTAGTATTTTCTATTTTCCTTAAAATTTTATATTACATAAATTTTCCTTCATAGTGTGAATTTGTGGGCATCATATTTTCTATTTCTTCTCCCATAAACTTACTTAAAAATCTCCATCCTTAATATTTTTTTTTTTGGCAATCATATCTCTATTTCCCTTAGAATTCTATGTTACTCAATTTCCATTCATAACAATATTTTATTTATTTTCTTGGAATCTTACATTACACAATGCTCCATTCATAATATTATTCATGGTCGCAATGATTCTCTATCTTCCTTGGAATTCTTATATTACATAAATCTTCTTTCATAATATTATTTATGGACCTAATAATTTCTATTTCTTTAGAGTTCAATATTACATGAATTTCCTTCCATAATATGGTTTATGGATATCATATTTCTAATTCTTTAGAGTTTATTATTACATGAAATTTCCATTTATAATATTGTTAATGGATATCATATTTCTAATTCTTTAGAGTTTATTATTCCATGAAATTTCCATTTATAATATTTTTTATGGACTTAATATTCTCCTATTTATTTTGTTTTATTTTTTTGTTTTCTTTTTGAATTTATTCTTAAGAAATTTTCTCTCAAAATATTAATTATGGAAAGGATATTTCTCATTCTATTTTCTTAAGATTTATTCTTACAAAATTTTCCCTTCACAACATTAATTTGTGGACATAATAATTACCATTTATTCTTCCATAAATTTACTTTCAAAGATATTATTAGTTTCCTAACAATTTCCTTAGCTTGAGAATTAATTCTAGTATATATGTTTTCTTCCAAAAAATTTTCCACTCACTCTCATCATGGTTACTTCCCTTGTTCGGAAATAAAGTTTCATGTATGTTCTTCTTCTACAAATTCTAACAATGATTAATACTAATCTAGCAATTTGATTCATAACCACATACATTATACTTATGCAATAATTCCCTTAATATCATCATAGATATACAAGTTCCTCACCTTATTGAGAGTAATGGTGTAACGACCCCCTAATACGACATACACAATCTTGTATCTGATTAGCGAAAGCATATGGGTCTTTCTAAGTAGTTGTTCCTGATGTGAAAATGTCAGGGGATCGCTACTGGTTGAGCGTAACCCAAATAGACTTCCCGTTGTCCATTCAGATTCCGTTCAACCCTAATTCACACGCAGCTAACTAATTATACATACATACATCATAAATTACTCTGGAATGAAATTTAAAACTCATATACACGTCACGTCATACATTCATACACATTCCATCTCAAGTTCCCAAGTTTACAGCGGTAAACCCTACCAAAAATCCGGCAGAGTTTCCTCTGTATTTTGAACATACCCAAAGTACAATAATCACCTGTTCACAATCATACAGCCAATCCATCAACAACAGTAAACATAATTAACAGAATCCATATACAACAACGTCAATCCCATCACTACAGTCAACATAAAACACCTGATTTATACATGTACAATCAATCCAACCATTACAGAAAATATAGAAGACAGAACCCAATATACAGCAACGTCATCAAAGTATATACATAAGACGATTCAAGCCTAAGCTAAGTCATTCTCTTGCTTATCACCACGGCATCATCATCTATCATCTGGGTTCCTGTCCCTGTCCCTGTTCATCTGAGTAAACAACCTAATGAGATATAAAATCTCAGTAGAATAATTTACAATTCAAATATCATTCAAAAACTGGTTGAATACCCAGCGGTGAGAACACCAAAATCATCTTCCCGAAATCAGTTCGAAAAAAGTGAAATACCTTATCTTTAAAAATCATTTAATTACATGGAAATTGCGACAATTAATTAAAATCATAAAATCCATTTCTTTTTAAAATTAATCATCAAAATCAAGTAAAATCCCATGCCCGGTGTATCTACGTCCACGTTGGTCACAAATTCGCTGTAACCAAATCTGAATCATCATCTAATTGCACGTCGTCTAGAGAGAATACCTCTCTTATCGTTGGGTGTGATCCGTAACACCAATCACCCGAATCAAGCCTATATTGTGAGTGTGATCCATAACACCAATCACTCACTCAAGGCACGGCGGTGCACGGCGGCGTACGGTTGTGCACGGCAGAGGGGTGCGGTTTGCCTCAAAAATTACACCACAGTGAAGCCCGCAAGTCCAGAAGTCTGAATTTGGTGGTGGCGCGGCGGTTCACGTCCGTTTGGATGGCATTTTCTGGCCACAAAATTTGACGCACGGCAGACGGAGATTGCCTCGATCCAGGCGTGTTCAGCCTTCGTTCGACGTCAGTGAGCTACTGGAGGAAGTTGGCAGCTCAGGCTAGACGGTGGTGGAGGCGGTGAGAGTCAACGGCGATGGACGGCAGCGATCTGAGCTGGTGAAGTTTTTGCACGGTGGAGGAGAAAAGTGGCGTTTTCTAGCGAAGCTGGCGGCCGTTGGTGGACGTGTGTGGTTGCTGGAGGTTGTGGGTGGTGAGGGTTGTCGATTGGCATGCTGGGTGGTGGCCCACGGTGGCTGTAGCAGCGATTCACGGTAGAGGAAGGAGGAGAGAGAAGAGAGAGAAAATATGGTGAGGAGAGAGAGAGGTTTGAGAGAAATTAAGGGAATTCGGGAAATTTAAAGCCTCTGAGGGTGATTTCGACTTTTCTCGGACCACCCGAGGATACTTTAGGGTGTCGACATCCTTCCAGATGTTGGCACGTGTTTCTATGCGAAGGTTTTAGCCTCCGTCAGTGAAATTGATGCACGAAACGTCTGTTGTTAGTTTCAGATCGTCGGATTGTATTTCTTTCCGTTTGATCGTGTTTCTGACTTCGAACAACCTTCCATTTCGAATCACTATCCTCAAAAGTCATGCCAGGTTTCGTTTGATTGGAATTAGGGTTAAAAATTTGATTTTATCCTTTAAAACTCTTTCAAAATATTTTTAGTTGTTACATTCTCCCCCCTTAAAAGAAATTTTGTCCCCAAAATTTATACCTGTAAATAGTTCTGGGTATCTTTGCCTCATCTCTTCTTCTTTCTCCCACGTCATCTCCTGCGGTGCTACATTCTACCAAAGTACCTTAACTAAAGGGATTATTTTACTTCGAAGTTGCTTAGTCTTATAGTCAAGGATTTGAACAGGAGTAGATTCATAAGTCAAATTTTCCTTTAATATTATCGGTTGATTCTCTAATACATGCGCAGGATCTGGGACATATTTACGAAGTTGGGAGATGTGGAAAACATTATGTAGATTGGACAAATAGAGAGGTAAGGCAATTTGGTAGGCAACGGGACCGACTCTTTGTAAAATTTGGAATGGTCCTAGGAATCTAGGGCTTAGTTTCTTGGTCCTTATCTGTCTTCCGATACCCGTGGTGGGGGACACTCTTAGAAATACGTGATCTCCCTTGTTAAATTCCAAAGGCCTCCTTCTCTTGTTGGCATAGGACTCTTGCCTCTGTTGGGCAATTCTCATCTTTTCCCTAATCATTTTAATTTGATCAGTGGTTTCTTGTACCATCTCGGGTCCCAACAATGCACTCTCCCCCATTTCTACCCAACTTAAAGGTGACTTATAACTCCTCCCATACAGAGCCTCATACGGTGCCATATCGATGGTAGAGTGATAACTGTTATTGTATGAAAACTCTATCAACAACAGGTGTTTATCCCAACTTCCTTTCTGCTCAAGCACAAAAGCCCTTAACATGTCTTCTATGGTTTGAATAGTCCTCTCAGACTGCCCATCAGTCTGAGAATGATAGGCGATGCTAAATTTAAGTTGGGTTTCTAAGGCTTGTTGTAAGGATTGCCAGAATCTCGAAGTAAACCTAAGGTCTCGATCAGATACTATACCTGACGGTATTCCATGTAGTCTCACGATTTCCCTAAGGTATACTTCGGCTAATTTCTCCATGGAGTAACGCACCTTAACAAGTAAAAAGTGTGCAGACTTGGTCAACCTATCCACTATCACCCAAATGGCATCAAATCCTACTGGTGTTCTAGGTAATCCTACCACGAAATCCATAGTGATCTGATCCCATTTCCTCTCTGGTATCTCTAATGGTTTTAGTAGCCCTGCGGGTTTCTGGTGTTCTATCTTAACCTGTTGACAAGTCAAACAGGCATTCACGTAGTTCGTAATATCCTTTTGCATACCGGGCCACCAAAAATTCCTCTTTAAGTCCTGATACATCTTGGAAATATCGGGGTAAATAGTGTAATGGCTTCTATGGGCTTCTGCTAACACTTTTTCCTTTAGTTCCCGATGGTTCGAAATCACTACCCTCTTCCTAAACATCAAAACTCTATTAGGTGCTAGTCCAAAGTCGGGTTGGTCTGCGTATACTTCCAAGGATTCATCCTCAAGTTGGGCTTGTCTAATTAATTCTCTCAATTCACAGGTTATCAAAAAGTCACTCATCACTAGTCTTTGTGGAAATGAGATTACGTTGAGGCTAAGATTCCTAAATTCCTCAAGCAACCTCATCTCACCAATCATTAAACTAGCTAATTATAGTGACTTTCGGCTCAATGCTTCAGCCACGACATTCGCTTTCCTTGCATGATACTTCAACTCAAAATCAAAGTCTTTTAAATATTCTACCCACCTACGCTGCCTCATGTTTAATTCCTTCTGATCAAACAAATATCTAAGGCTCTTATGATCGCTATACACTTCAAATACAGCACCGTATAGGTAATGTCTCTAAATCTTTAGAGCAAACACTACGGCAGCTAATTCTAAGTCATGGGTAGGATAGTTCTCCTCTGCAGGTTTCAATTGTCGCGATGCATAAGCCACAACTTTCCCATCCTGCATCAAAACACAACCTAGGCCTCTCAGGGATGCATCTGTGTATACAGTAAAGGGTTCTAGGGGTTTCAGAATAATTAGCACACGAGCGGTGGTTAATTTCTCTTTCAAGATTTGAAAACTAGTCTCACACTGTTCGCTCCATTCAAAATCTACCCCTTTCCGAGTCAACCGGGTTAATGGCACAGCTATTTGAGAAAATCCTTGAATGAATTTTTGATAATAGCCAGCTAAACCTAGGAAACTCCTAATCTCGGTGATCGTTCTAGGTCGATCCCAATCCAATACTACTTCAATTTTCTTTAGGTCGACCGCTATCCCTTCCCCATTAACCACGTGTTCTAAGAATTTCACTTCTTCTAACCAAAACTCACATTTCTCTAGCTTTGCATATAATTGCTTCTCTTCCAGTATCTGTAGCACCGTGCTAAGATGCTGGGTATGTTCTTCGTGAGTCTTGGAATAGACTAGAATATCATCAATGAATACCACAACAAATTGATCTAAATAGGGTCTGAAAATCCTGTTCATATAATCCATAAAAACAGCGGGTGTATTCGTCAATCCAAACGGCATCACTAGAAACTCGTAATGGCCGTATCTTGTCCTAAACGCTGTCTTAGGAATATCCTCCTCTCTAACCCTAATCTGGTGGTATCCTGATCTTAAATCTATCTTAGAAAATACAGTCGCGCCTTGCAACTGATCAAATAAATCATCAATATGTGGCAATGGGTATTTGTTCTTGATGGTCACCTTATTCAATTGTCGATAATCAATACACAGTCTTAAACTCCCGTCTTTCTTCTTTACGAATAAGACTGGAGCTCCCAATGGCGATACACTTGGCCTAATGAACCCCTTCTCTAACATATCTTCAATTTGGACCTTTAATTCTCTTAATTTTTCGGGGGCCATACGATATGGGGTCATGGCTATAGGGCCCGCGCCCGGAATCAAGTCAATGGTGAACTCTATCTCCCTAGGTGGTGGTAGTTTACTTATTTCCAAAGGAAATACCTCCGGAAAGTCACAAAAGATTGAGATTTGACTTAGTCTATCCTGAAACTCTACCTCAGAGAGATTAAGGGACATATCACCTATCTCACAAGCCCAGTCACTCCCTCGCATAGGCACGTTATCCAGATAAGTAATTATCCCTTCAGAACAATTTAACAAGACCTGATTCCTAGTCAATCAATCCATTCCCAAAATAATGTCGATCCCTGACAATGGTATACACACTAGGTCCACAAGGAATAAAGTATCTTCAATGGTCAAGGGGCAATTTAAGCATATTCGTGGGGATATAGTGGCTTCTCCCAAGGGTGTGGATATGTATAGGTCACAGGGCAGGGTTTGACCAGGTAATCTTATTCTTTCTACGCATGCATCAGCAATAAATGAGTGCTTAGCACCCGAATCAAACAATATTATCAAAGAAAAATTATAAATTTTACCTCTACCCTGCATCAAGCCTGAAGACCTGTCGACATTGGCAGCATTCATAGTAAAAACTCTCCCTGGAGCTTGTGGTCTCCGGCTACTGGATGTCGGCTGATTCTCGGTGGAAGGGCAGTATCTGGCCATGTGTCCTTTACCTCCACATCTGTAACACTGAAGTGGAGTCTGATGCCAGCAGGGCTGATTCGAATGTCTGGTGCCACACTTCGGATAAGGAGCATTGTCAGGTCGCCTCCCACTGCTACTAGAAGCCCCTGGTTGCGGTTTAAACATATCGCTTCTCACGTTAAGGTTTTTGGGTGGTTGTCTGGGCCGGTTCCCTGTTCGCTGTGTCATATTTTGAGTCTGTCTCTATTCTAGATTCTTGCTCAGAATTCGACACTTGTTGACCAGTGTGGCAAAGTCTCGAATCTCCAGGGTAGCTAACTGAGTCTTCATAGGTAAATCTAGGCCTTCTTCTAGTTGCTTCGCTTTCCAGGCCTCATCGTAATGCATTCGCAGGTAAGTGGAGTATCATGATAATTCTTCAAACTGTTTCAGATACTCGTCAAATGGCTTGCCTCCCTGTGTGAGCTTCAGGAACTGTGCTTCCTTTGCTTGTTTTACGTTCTCAGGGATATATTGATCCATGAAGACTCTCTTAAAAGACTCCCAAGTAAGTGAAATGCCTCGACTCTCCATCAATTGCTGGGCATCTATCCACCAAAGTTCCGCTTCACCTTTCAGCTTGTACGATGCATATGTAACTTTCTGTTCGTCGTCGCACTGCAACAATCTGAAAATATTTTCAATTTCTTTTACCCAAGCTTCTACAACAGCTAGATCGGAGGCACCTGTAAACGGAGATGGACCTGCTCTCTGAAACTCGATCCATCCCTAATATAGTGGGTTTGCATGTTGGGTGGCTTTGTCATTTCTTATCTGTCTATCTTCCTGCTGTTGTCTCATTACATTAGCACTGGTAGTGGCCTGATCTCTCATCGCATCAGCCATTAATCGAATGGATTCCATCATGTCACGCATGTCGACATCAGTTTCCATGCTACCACTATCCAAAGCACCTTGATTCTTGTACCTTGGCCTTCCTCTGGGCCTGTGAGTGGCATCCCTGCTAGATTCTGCCATACTTATCTGACACAGAAAATAAACAAATCAGTCATACAACAACAGTTAACAGAAATGTATTAAATTCATTCCGTTCATTATCAATTCAAAATCAGGTCCTATCATTCCAGAGTTAAATCAATCAAAACCCTAAAGCTGCAAGCCCAAAGATTCACAATCCCTAGCCCACTAAACCAGAAGATCCAACAAACCAGTCTCTGATACCATAATTGTAACGACCCCCTAATACGACATACACAATCTTGTATCTGATTAGCGGAAGCATATGGGTCTTTCTAAGTAGTTGTTCCCGATGTGGAAATGTCAGGGGATCGCTACTGGTTGAGCGTAACCCAAATAGACTTCCCGTTGTCCATTTAGATTCCGTTCAACCCTAATTCACACGCAGCTAACTAATTATACATACATACATCATAAATTACTCTGGAATGAAATCTAAAACTCATATACACGTCACGTCATACATTCATACACATTCCATCTCAAGTTCCCAAGTTTACAGCGGTAAACCCTACCGAAAATCTGGCAGAGTTTCCTCTATATTTTGAACATACCCAAAGTACAATAATCATCTGTTCACAATCATACAGCCAGTCCATCAAAAACAGTAAACATAATTAACAGAATCCATATACAACAACGTCAATCCCATCACTACAGTCAACATACAACACCTAATTTATACATGTACAATCAATCCAACCATTATAGAAAATATAGAAGATAGAACCCAATATACAGCAACGTCATCAAAGTATATACATAAGACGATTCAAGCCTAAGCTAAGTCATTCTCCTGCTTATCACCACGGCATCATCATTTATCGTCTAGGTTCCTATCCCTGTCCCTGTTCATCTGAGTAAACAATCTAATGAGATATAAAATCCCAGTAGAATAATTTACAATTCAAATATCATTCGAAAACTGGTTGAATACCCAGCGGTGAGAAAACCGAAATCATCTTCCCGAAATCAGTTCAAAAACAGTGAAATACCTTATCTTTAAAAATCATTTAATTACATGGAAATTATGGCAATTAATCGAAATCATAAAATCCATTTCTTTTTAAAATCAATCATCAAAATCAAGTAAAATCCCATGCCCAGTGTATCTACGTCCACGTTAGTCACAAATCCGCTGTAACCAAATCTGAATCATCATCTAATTGCATGTCGTCTAGAGAGAATACCTCTCTTATCGTTGGGTGTGATCCGTAACACCAATCACTCACTCAAGGACCAGGTGAGAATCAAAATCTAGGGCGTCCCCTAGCATGTGCACATACGCCAATTCTCATCCTCATACAGTCTATTCGAACTCATATGCACACGGTCGGCTATTCCTCAGGGTTCTAGGGTATTACGCCTAAATCACAACGTTTTCCCGTGTAGGCTATCCCCCCCTTATACTCCTTAAACCTTTCTTAGGGTTGTACTGGTTTAACGCGTAATCCCTAACTTAGTACAGGCGAAATATGATAAAAATAATCTCGTTTAAAAGCTCCCTGTACTAGGGATACTTAATGGCCGTCCCATACCGGCTATCAAGTACCCAACCCTAAGTAAATCCTTCCTAAGGGCATCTAAACTCGATAAACAACACGTCTAACATGTAATTAGGGTTTTCAGCACACATGCATGCAATTTATCCGATCGAAAGCAACACGTAAATCCATGCAAGTCATCTAAATTATTCAAGTATCCACTAAGTCAAATCTAGGGTTCGGGAAGTGTAAATTATCCTACCTGGTCTCCTGTCACTCCAATTCGCTTTAGAACTTCACAAAATCTCAGTTTCTAAGCCCAATTAATTTCTTGGACATTAAATTAAATATTCAGACTCGTCACGTCATCCGTTTTTTGATCCTAAGTCCGGTTACCCAAATACTTAGATCAATTTATTGCCTAATTACGTTCGGCAGCTATTTCAGTCAGATATCATTAGTTTTTGGGAAATTGGACCTTACCAATGGGATCAGATGATGGAATTCTGTGTCGGGGTGGTCTCGGTTTCTTCCGATGCACGTCCAGAAGTTTCGGCACGGCAGCGCACGGCGGCGTACGGTGGCGTACGACGGAGGGGTGCAGTTTGCCTCAAAAATTACACCACGGTGAAGCCCGCAAGTCCAGAAGTCCAAATCTGGTGCTGGCGCGATGGTTCACGGCATTTTGGACGGCGTTTTTCAGCCACAAAATTTGACGCACGACAGACAGAGATTACCTCGATTCGGGCGCGTCTGGCCTCCGTTCGACGTCAGCGAGCTACTGGAGGAAGCTGGCAGCTCAGGCTACACAGTGGTGGGGGCGGTGAGAGTCAACGGCGATGGATGACGGCAATCTGAGCTGGTGAAGTTTTCGCACGGTGGAGGAGAAAAGTGGCATTTTCTGGCGAAGCTGGCGGCCGTTGGTGGTTGCTGGAGGTTGTTGGTGGTGAGGGCTGTCGATTGGTATGCTAGGTGGCGGCCCACAGTGGCTGTAGCGGCGGTTCACAGTGGAGGAAGGAGGAGAGAGAAGAGAGAGAAAATATGGTGAGGAGAGAGAGAGGTTTGAGAGAAATAGAGGGAATTCGAAAAATTTAAAGCCTCTAAGGGCGATTCTGACTTTTCCCGGACCACCCGGGGATACTTTAGGGTGTCGGCATCCTTCCAGATGTTGGCACGTGTTTCCATGCAAAGGTTTTGGCCTCCGTCAGTGAAATTGACGCACAAAACGTCTGTTGTCATTTTCAGATCGCCGGATTGTATTTCTTTCTGTTTGATCGTGTTTCTGACTTTGAACAACCTTCCATTTCAAATCACTATCCTTGAAAGTCATGCCAGGTTTCGTTTAATTTGAATTAGGGTTAAAAATTTGATTTTATCCTTTAAAACTCTTTCGAAATATTTTCGGTTGTTACAAATGGACCAAACTAATCAACCCCTAAAATAATTCCTACATTTGATCATTATCATGGCCTTAGGAGAACATTTCTTTAGAAACTGTTGCTAGCCACCTTCTACCTTTATCATGCATGCTCAATAAATTTTCTTCTAAATCAAGAATGTGAAGGAATGCTCTAGCTCCATGAATATGAAAATCAAAACAAGTATGCTATATCATGGAGCCAAAACAATTTAATTGTTAGCCTACATTGCTTCACTTGCTTGATTGCTTTCTTGCTTCTTCTTCTCCTTTTCCTTTAAGTGTTTTTCTCTCCTTCCTCTCTTCCCTTGCTTTTCTTTCCTTCGTCCTCTCTCACTTCTTCTTGTCTCTTTTTCTCTTCTTCTTTTTTTCCTCCCTAATAGATGTGTGTGTGGGTTTTTCGGAAGGCTCTTCCCTCTTGGTTCACGTAGGTGTGTGTGTGTGTGTATGGAAATTCTTAGCCTTTCTTTTTGTGCTCTACTCCACGTGTAGCATCCTTTTCTATTTGTTTTTGACTTGTTTCTATTCCACATGTAAACTTTACTTCCTTCACACTCCTCCTAGGTTGCTTGCTTCACTCCAATTCCCATCCTTTACATTATTATTTTATGTGCAATTTCCAGCCTAGGTGGCGTGTGTGTGTGTGGCTCCTCCTTGCCTTCTCCTTTCAATTTTTTAACAAGGAAAAGCTACACACTTTTGGTACACACACACACAAATATATATATTTTGTTCTTTTTGGGTTTCTTGCAAGTCTAGATTATCCAATCCTACAAGCAATTAGCTTTCTTTTGTGTTAAAAAAAATTCTGAACCTACTCCCAATATTCTTCTCTCCATCACATGTCCTTTCTCCTCATTTCCACTCCATCCTTCGTGAATCCATGTGTGCTTTGTATATACAATTTCTGCACCATCCTATTGCCTTCCCCATCATGTGTGGCATCCAATTTAAGGGTAAGTTGATTTGTGTTTTTTTTTTTTAACTTCTCTCTTCCTTTTCTCCTTAGGCTATGTGATACCCCATCCTTACCACTCTTTTTTTTTTTATTTCATCTACTCCTCCTTTCCACCTTCACATGGGGTCATGCATATATATATATAATAGAATTTCCTTCCACTTGCTTCCCCTTTCCTTCACGTGGAGTAATATATATATATTTATGAATTTTGCATGCCTTTCTTTCTCTCAACCTCACATGTGGTCTCCTTGTTTCCTATGCATGGACATTAAATTTCCATTCCCTCTTTGTATTCATGGCACTTCCATGCATGTGACTTCATGGTAATGTCTTGTCTCACTCTTTCCTTAATACCTAGGCTGAATAACAAAAGAAACAAAGGGTCAAATTTATTTTAATTTTATTATTCTATATATATATTTTGTTTTTCTTAGGTAGTTTGCCTTGTGAATCTAATCAATTTAGCCATTTAATTATGCAAATGAAATTTTCTTCCTTAAGCAAATTCTTAAATTTATTAGCTACCAAAAATTAATTTATTAACACCATAATTTTATCCATTAAAATCATCAATTTATGCTAATTGATTTATGGGTGTTACACAATTAGCCGCCTCTCGATTAGTAACGGTTTCAAATTTTGGCTCAAACCATCACTAATGTGATTCCAAATTTTCCTTTTTGAGAAGCCTATATTTACAACATAAATAAACACATCAAATATTAATTTTTTAAAATATTTAAAATTTATTTATGTATAATATATTGGAATGTATGACAATATATATTAGAACAAATAAAATAATAGAAAGATATAATTTTCTAATGTAACCTGATATTTGTTCTTGTACAATCTAACAGTAGCAGAAAGGAGCAAGTGCTGAGCAACAATGTCGGGTTCGGTGGCTGAGTCCCCAGCAGCACAATTGCCGACATAGTTAGAACATCTTTCCGGAGCAAAAGTGCCACCATTGTAGCCATTGACACTAAATGAGTACGGTTCATTCAGAGTAACCCAGTTCTTAACTCGATCACCAAAAGTTTTGAAGCAAAAGTCAACATACTCACGAAAATCGTTCCTAAATAATAAAATTTGGTTAAATAATAAATTAATAGAAGTTGTTGTCCCTTAAAAAGTTAAGATAAATTTCATTAGTCTTGTTAATTTTGTGTCTTACAGAAGTGATAGATTTCAATATGGTGTAACATAATTGATGAGAATCTAGTTTTTCTCTGGTGTCTTTGGAGGATAATTTTAGAATAGTGTCTCAGATAATACTGAATCATATGATAAGTCATTTTTAAATATACTTGAATGAAATTAACTTAAAAAAATATATTTGGAAAATTGATGGGCATGAAATAATATAATGATACTTACACTACTTTCTGACTACTAAATCCACATACTTATCTTCAAGAGCTTGTGGAAGATCCCAATGAAAGAGGGTCACAAAGGGTGTCAAGCCTATGCACAATAAGTCAAACATGAGTTAACTTTTTGCCAAAAATTTTTAGAAGTTGCTTGTTTTTCATAAAACTATTTATTTTGGTTAAATTAAATGGTTAGCCTCGTTTCTTGTTAAAATAAAAAATAAGGGAAAATCTATTTTAAGTTTTTTTTTATGCAAGTATCTTCTACTAGTAATACTCAAGACACAGTCATATATATTAAATATGAATATCTTTTTTTAAAAAAATTTAAACTATAATTCACTAAATTATAAAAAATTAATTCTTTTTATTAAATCAAACATGTCCTTCACGTCTGATAATAAGGAGGAGAGAAAAAGGAGAGAGAAAGAATTAAAGAGAAAAGGAATGAGAGAGAATTGGAAAAGTGAAATGCTAGTTTTTCTTTTCATTGTTTAAAATTCTTTCAAAATTTTTTGATTTAGAGTAATAAAAATTAATAAAGAATGAGAGTTAATACAAAATTTTTTAATATTTTTTCAAAATTTTAATATCAAAATAAGGAAAAGATTATCTCATTCTCTTATCTTCTCAACCCTCCAATTTTATCTTTCTAAACAAATCCTTAAGATTTATTTGACAATCGGAGAATGGAATAGAAGAAATTGAAAGAGAAGAAAAGAAGTAGAAAGAAAAAGTTAAAAGTGTTAATTTGTAACCTTTTTATTTAGAGTTTATTTAAAATCTCTTAATTCAAAATAATTAAAATTAATTAAAAAAATTTTTATTATCTTTTTTTTTTTTAAATTTAAATTTTCAAATAAGAGGAAAGTTTTTAAATTTTATTTCCTTCCTTCCCTTTCTTTCCTTTCAAAAATATCCTCATCCCACATCCTTTATATTTATAATTTTTTTTATTAAATCTGATAAACTGTAGGAAGGAACCTTACACAGGTTATTTTGAGTAATTGGTTCCTAAAGTCTCACAAGCATGGAATCGGGGTAAACCAAAGGATAAGCATTGAGATTTGTGCATGGAGAGTCCATTTCTATGGCTCCAACTCTCCAAGAATATGAATACTCAATATTATATTTATTAATATTTTGACACATTTATTAAAATTTAAATAGTTTAGAAATATTTGATTGGAGTTTTTTAATTTTTTTCAATTTTTAAGAATAAAAAAATAAGAAAATTGTTTGAATAATTATTTTTAGAAATAAAACAAAAAAATAAAATTTATGTTTTAAGAATAAAAAATACGAAATGATTAAAAAAGTTTTTAAATTTTAATTTTTTAAAACAAATAAAATATAAAAAATAAACTTTTTATTAATAACATGTATATAAATATATAAAAATAATACTATGAATTCTCAGAATTAATTATATAAAATAATTATAAAAAAACAAAAAAATGTTCAAACATTTCTTTACTTATAAATTATAATTAAATTAAATTAAATTTTAAGTATTAAAAATATTTGCATGAGTATTTTGAGAGAGAGAAAAGGATTTTACCGTTTGACAAGAGTTCATTTATGACATTATTGTAGAATTTGACACCCAAGTAATTGACCTTTCCCTTGCCCTCTGCAGCAAAAGGAATAACAATTTCTTTTTTTAAAATTGCTTTCAAGATAAAAAGAATTAATTATTGTCACCATTTTTTGCTTTGATGTTCTTACCAGGGAATATTCTGGACCATGAAATAGAGAATCTAAAGGAGTCCAACCCAATTTTTTTCACAAGTTGTATGTCACTCTGCATCATCAAATTGGTCACAAATTTTAATATCTTATTATTACTTCCACTTAACTATGAAAGTAAAAAGAAAAAAAATTATTAAAATAACAAAATTGATAAATTTCATGAGCACCTTGTAATGATGATAAAAATCATCCGCCACTGTACCACTGCTATGATCTGAAATCTTTTCTGCTCTTTCCACAGCAAAATTACTCTTAGTTAATTTCTCTTTCATACTAAAGAATATAGAATCAAAGTTAATTTTGTGAAACTCGCAGGTGGATTAGAAGTTGTGTTAAAATAAATATCATATTAACAAAAATTGATATTAACTTAAAGCTATTTAATATCTCATCAATACATATAAAAATTAATATTTTTATACTTTAATGACTTTAAAATCTTATAATTATTAGTCTTTAAAATAATATATTATATAATATAAAATATAAAATAAAATATATAATATAAAAAGATGATAAAGAAAATAAAAATAATAAAAGTTATAATAAAAAGTAAAAAATTAATTAAATAATTTATTATTATTTAATTTATTGTTTTAAAATATAATACTTATTATTTTATATTATATATTTTAAAAAAATAAAAAATAATATTAAATATACTTTTAGGCAAGTAAAGCTTCTAATATAGAATATACATGCATTTCAAATATAAAAAATCTATAATTGATAAATTAAATTTTTACAAAAATGTTTGGTACCAAAATTCAACATATTATCAATAAAAATGTCAAATATTACATCATTGTTATTTTATCTCTTATATGTATATACGTGTGTATATATATGTGTATATATATATATATATATATCTATATCAAATAAAAAAAATTTTAAAATATCCAATTGTTAAAATAATTTGTATCAACTGTACACATAATGGTTTCTTGAAAAGTTCATCTAGTGTATTACGTGTAATTAGGTCTATTTCTACATTAATTCAAATTTTATAATTATATTTCTTAAGATTGGACAATAAAATTCTTATAAATTTCTTGTAGTTTTAAAATAAATAGCCTTCGTACTTTTTGAGACCTAGGAAAAATTAATTAAGGTATTCAACTTATAATTAAATTAGATTTGATTTTTTTGTTTAAAAAATATGCTTTATTTTTTAATTTATTTTTATTAACAATGATAATTTCTTACACAATGTAAAATTGTGATTTTATTTTTAATATAATAAAAAAGATAGTCAAATTATGTCAAATTTTAGCATGGAATTTTTGAAATGACAATAAATGGTTATATACTTTTATTAGTTTAAAAATAATATATTGTATAAAAAGGTAATGTTATTAGTAAAAAATATATTAAAAAATTTATATCAACATATAAATATAATTTAAAATAATATTAAGATGAATTAATATTTAAATTTTAAAAATATTTATATTTAATTTTTAATAATATTTTAAATAAAATTATCTCTAATAAAAAATATCCATAACAAATCAGAAAAATCCATTAGTGCTGTTAGTTGGTCTAAAAAAAATTAGTGTGCTTAGGTTTGAATTGTGTAATAGAGTCTGTCACACTTAATATAAAAATAATATATTTTGATAAAAGATAGTTTTAACAATGTGGTAATTTTAATAGCTAAATTTTGTGGATTGTAAGAGTTTGTAAGACGAAAAAAAAAGGGTTAAAGGTCGTAAAAGAATTGAAACAGTTTTTTTTGTAGATTTTAACATTTAAATTAATATAAAATAAAAAAATATAAAGAGTAAGATATGTTAAAAATACATTTGAGGAGTTTTTATATAATAAATCTTAAAAAATTCTTAAATACAAGATTAAAATTAGAACTTTTAATTCACTCTTGCTTAGAGATTAGTGAAATTCTGAATTAGCATATTTTATTGCTGAAAATTAAAAAATAATACTCTTAAAATTTTTCGTTATTATAATTTTTAAATTTTTAATAATAATAATAATAATAATTTATTTTAAATATAAATATTAAAATAATAATATAATAATAATAATAATAATAATAATAATAATAATAATAATAATAATAATAATAATAATAATAGGTTTTGGAGCCTGGAGGAGAGGGGACGGGGAGAGAACATATATATTGCTTTTTTAGTAGAGTTTTAAAAGAGACACAGTTTTTCATCATTGATTAAAAAAAGTATGAAATATGTTTTTAATATTATATATAAATTTTGAAATAATTTAATGGTAAATAGATTAATTTTTTAAAATAAAAATTTTTTATATTCACATATTTTTTTAAAATTTATATAAAATATTTATTATGATCATATAAAATATTTCAAATAATTTAATGATAAAAATTTAATTTCTAAAAATAAACAAGTAATAATTAACCACACAATAATAAGAATTGAAAGGCTGTAGTGATTTCTTAAAATAAACAAGTAATAATTTCACTCCAAAAAAAAAAAAAAGGCTGTACTGATTTCTTAAAATAAACAAGTAATAATTTCACCCCAAAAAAAAAGGCTGTAATGATTTCTAAAAATAAATTTTTCATTGAGACAAAAATGTAAAAGAAACAAAACAAAGCTGTGATGATTTGACCACACGTATGAGAATTGAATGTGGAGCATGCGAGCTACAGGGATCATTTATATATGAAGTGATGAGTTAGCCATTAGCTTCTAGTGGATGATAAGGCTGGTATTTAATGGATTTTTTATATATAGATTATCATAAAATTAGTTTTATCATTTTTAATTTAAAAAATTGTATTTAATGTATTTGAGACTCAGATACGCTATTAATGTTAAAAAAAAATTAATATTATTTATATACTTTTGAATTTGAGAAATTTTATATATAGATATGTTTAGAGGTTTCCCTTTAAATATTGATACCATCTCATTCTAGATTCATAGTGTGAGTATAGATAGAATGAAAAATTTTCAATGCATTCTATATCATTTGAAATATTTTATTTTTTATTATGATTTTAGTGAAAAAGATTAGTGTGTTTAATTTTTTTAAATTTTAGAAAAAATATTGAGAACTTATAAATCAACATTAATTTTAAGAAATACAAATAAAAAACAAAAATAAAAATAAAAATTTTTTAAAAAAATTAAACAAACTTTAAATTAATTTATTTTCTACACGAAAATCTCAATTCAGAATTTAAAAATTGAAGAAGAAAGGACTTAAAATTTTCAAATGATAAAAATACTTTTCTTCAAATTGCTACTCATCCCTTGCACCATCACCATATCCCTAATTTTATTTATGAGTCGGAAGGGTAATTAAAGTGAAGTAATAATTAACGAAAGTGGAATTTAATAAAAAAAGTTAATTTTTTATAATGTAATAAATTAATATTTAAATTTTATTAAAAATATTTATATTTAATATATAATAATATTTTAAATAAAATTATTTTTAATAAAATGATACTCATAAAAAAAATGTAAAGTAAAAGATATATACGAAAAGTGGAAAATTAAGGGGGGAAAAGAAAGCTAAATAATGGACAAAATAAACATGTTGGGGAAAGTTGAAACAATCAAATGAACAATGGAAGTTGACAAATCAAGCACGATCAAAATGCATCCAAATACGTGGCACAGCGTTTTTGTTTTGTGCCAAAAAAATGGCCATCTTTCCTTCTAACCTTAACCAGAGTTTTACCTATAGTTATCAAGGTGCTAAACTTGTTTCATGCTTGATCAATCGTGAGATACAAATTTTTATTTGAATCTGTGAAAATATATCTTCTTTTTTTTTTTTTTAATAACAACACAAATCTGCTAATAGTGATGAATTGCGGTTGAAAATATATAAATTTACTCTTATTAAGAGTAAATTTAAGATCAAAGTTTTCTTGTTAAATTCACTCATAACATTAATAAATTTAGTAAAGTAAATTAGCTATTGTTAATAGTAAATTTGCCCTTTTACTTTTGAAAATTTATTTTAAATTTTTTTAATGTATTATATTTTTTGAAATAATGTAACATGTTAATGTTATTAACGTGTTATGTAACTTGGGAGAGTATAACAAGTTATATAAAAATATTTAATTTTAACATGTATCATTAAATATAAATGCAAGACATAATAAAAAAATATGATGCATGTCTTATATAAACAAGCAACACAAAATAAAAAAATTAAAAAAAAAATTTTGAAGTTAATTTTAACTTTCTCTATTTGATTTTAATATTATTTTTTTTATAAAAATGGTAAATATAAATTAAAAATATCATCATTATTATAATTTTTTTTGTAAAATTAAAATAAATATAAAAAATATAAAAAATTCAATCATATTTTATTAAATAAAATTTGGTGTTAGGTGAATTTAATTTTTTTAATTTAAGTGTATGTATTTTAGTTATTAACAAAAAAATAATCTAAAAAAATAAAAATATTAAATATTTAGATATATAATTAATTTATATTTATCAATTTTTTTATATAAAAAATGTTAAAATGAAATTAGAAAAGTTAAAATCAACTAAAGTAGGTATTTGTTTTACCTAACACCAAATTTTATTTAGGTACACTTAGATGTAAGAAAAAAAATTTAAATTTACCTAACATTAAATTTTATTTAATAAAATATGATTAAGTTTTTTTATAAATTGGCTCATAGAAATAGTGACTTGTTAAATTTGGTCATGATAATAGCGAATTGGCCTTGCCAAATTCACTAATGCTATGAAAAAATTTAGAAATGAAACTTTGACCTTAGATTAAGAGCGAATTTGTATATTTCCCTCTTAGTAAGAACAAATTTATATATTTTTAACTATAATTCGTTGCTAGTATTAGTGAGTATGTGTTGCTACAGAAAAAATGATATATTTTAGTATATTAGAAAAATAATAATTTTGAAAATAATGAAAAAAGTAGATATTTCCATACAAATCCTCATTTTCTTATAAACAAATTTAATTATGTGATGATCATATCAATTATCAACTTTAAATTTTTAGTCCAATTTGTAACACATCTACAATCATATCAATTATATTTTTTAAATTCTTATTCTCATTTATAACACCTCAAAACAAAAATATTTTTAATATTTTAGTGTAATATAATTAACCTTCTCTGCTATACTTAAAGGTACATTATGATACTGTTAAAAAAAGTGAATTATGATATCCTTAATATCATTTTATGACTGAAGTTCTCTAAATAGTTATTATTCACAGAGGAGATAGAAGAATATATAATTTTGTGCATCGTTTTAACGATATTGAAGTACATTGTGTTTTATAACACCTTCAATCTATTTTTCCTTCGGTGAAGATAATTTTTCATAAAGAATAAGAATATAATTTTTTTTATTAATATAATAATAAATAAAATTATATTTATACTAAAATTTACCATGAGATTATTAATATTATTATAATAAAAAAATTAAATAATTTTATTTTTAAAAATATTAACATATATTAAGTAAAATATAGCTTTATTATTAATTTTAAAATTAAAAAAAATAATAAGTTGATATAACTAAAAGATAATATAACTTATTCTAAAGTCAATTTCTGTCGTTATCCTAAAATTATGTTATGTTGTGATTTTTGTATTGAAATATATATATATATATTTTTATTTTTAAAATATCATATTTTTATTTAAATTTATGAAAGTAGATATGTAATAAATTAGATTTTTCAAAATAATTTAATTGGACAATTTTAACCGTAATTTTATTAAAATCAAACCCGACTCAATTTTTAGAGTCTACGATCGAAATTTAGAAATTGACAGATAAAGTATTAGACTTTAATTCTTTAAACGGAGGCCAAATTCCTTTTATGGAAATTCGTGCCCTTGCCCGGATCTGGAAAGACATCCGAAAATTTTTCCAGGTGAAGTGACAAAAGACTGAATTGCCTCTGGAAGCTTTAAACTTTGAAAAACTCCATTTTCCAACCTATTTTTGCTTTTTTCTCTCTCTCTTCTCTCTCCTCCACCTTGCCACCGTGCACGGCTGAAAAAGCCACCCTGCGCCGTCGCCTATGTAATACCCCTAATTTAAGTAGCTTAAATTAATAATTTTAATTCATTATGTTAATAAATTAATTTCTTGTAGCTAATAAAGAATTGGATGCTTAACTTAGCCTTTAATTTCTTACTTAGCATAAGTACCAAAGGAAGGAGCATTAAATTTTATGCATGGAAATTTTAATGCCACATGTGAGGTTAAGAGGGCTAAAGGCATGCAATTTTTCATATGTGCATGGTTTTTCATGTGAAGAAGAGAAGGAGAAGTAAGATGGAATAAAGTATGTATATATAACCCACATATGCAGCATCATGTGAGAAGGAAAAAAAAAACTAGTATAAAAAATTATTCTTCCTTTCTTTTGGACTCCACACATGAAGGGGAAGAAATTTTGGTAAGTGCAGAATTTCATTTGACTTATGACACTAGGGACCACATGCATGATAGGAAACTTTGGCTAGAAAAGGAAGACACCATGTGCAGAATTGTATGACAATAATAATAATATATATATAGGACACGAGGCTACTTTGGAGGTGACATGCTTCCCATTTTCTTCCTTGCTCTTGACGTCACCTAGGAGAAGAATTAGGAATGAATGCCACAAAAAAAAAAAAACTAACTAAGGAAAGGAGTGAGGAAAGGACACAACATGAAGCTGCATATAATTCCCAAAGTGGTGCCCACTTGGCGTGAGGGAATGGGGAAGATAAGTAAGAAAAGAAGAAATAAAGTGCAACACTTTGGAGTGCACTACACGACTAAGGGAATGGAAAAGCAAAAACCAAGAAGAGATTGCCACAATTACAAGTCAAAGGGTATAAGGTGCAGCATTATTTTGAAAAAAAAAGAGAAAGAGAAGAAGAGATTAAGCAAACCCCAAAGAAGGAGACAGAAACTTGCCAAAAATGTGACATCCTTGCATGACCAAGTAGCCAAAGAGGAGAGGGGGTGCATATTTTATTTTGTTAGGAATTAAGCCACATGGACAAAGGGTTGGCGTGAGGAAATGGAAGTGTGAATTTCATGCACATAACCTACAGATAATAGAAGAAAAAGAGAGAAGACAACCTTGCAAATAGTCACGTACCAAATTCACAAGAGGGAAGAGAAAAAAAGAAGAAGAAGAAGAAGAGAAAGAGAGTGGAGTGGCGTGACTGAATGGTTAATGTGAGGATGCAAGGAAATGTTGATGCTTGAATACACGTAGGCTTAGGGAAGAACAAGAATGAAAAGTAGAAAGTGGGAATAGCATGTCATTTACACGAAGAAACAAAAGAAAAAGGGGAGTGGGTTACCTTGTCCGAAAGGAAAATATACAAAAGAGAGAGCAGCCCATTTAGTGAGAGGGAGAAGGTGAATTAGCCAAGGAAGAAAGGAGCCAAGGAGCAAGAAGCAAGGGAAATTCAAGAGAAAGCCAAGAATATTCTCTCTAGCACACCACCAAGGTAGGTTAACCATTAAAAATTTCTCTTTGTTCCATGTGTTAATCATGCAATTTATTTCTAAAGTTTAAGTTTCCATGGAACTTGGGAGATCCTCACATTCTTGATTTAAATGGTATGTTGATGGCTGGCATGTGTGGGTGATAAATAGTTGATAAATGAAATGACATGAGAACCTTGTGAACTATGAGTTAAGAATTGCAAGTCTAGATAGTTATACAACATGAAGTTAAATTCAATGTAAGGGAAATCCATCTTGATTGACACAAGAAAAAGAAATCTTAGGGTCATTACTCATACATTTAGGAAAAATGTCTGTTGGAGTAGTTTGTCCCAAGAAAGAGAAAAAAAAAACCTTAGGTAGTTAACTTTTAGTTTAGAAAGGAATTATGGTGAAATTAATTCTTTAAAGAAAAGGAAATTTAGTGTCATACTTAACTATTTTTAGAAAAGAATTATAATAGAATTTATATTCTAAAGGAAAAGAAATCTTAGTGTCATAATTAATCACTTTAAGAAAGGAATTATGGTGAAGTTAATTCTCTAAAGAAAAGGAAATTCTAGTGTCATGATTAATTATTTTTGGAAAAGAATTATAGTAGCATTTATATTCTAAAGGAAAGGAAATTTTAGTGCCATAATTAATCACTTTAAGAAAGGAATTAAGGTGAAATTAATATTCTAAAGGAAAGGAAATTTTGGTGTCACAATTAACTATTTTAGAAAAGAATTATAGTAGAATCAATTTTCTACAGGAAAGGGAAATTTTAATGTCACAATTAATTATTTTTAGAAAGGAATCATGGTGAATTTAATTTTCTAGAAGAAAGGAAATTAATATTATTTCTAGGAAGAATTAGAGTGGAATTAAGTTTCCAAAGGAAAAGCAATTTTATTGGCAATGGTAATTACTTTTAGAAAGGAATTGTATTGCAAATTTTAGTTCCAAGGGAGGAAAACCATATCGTAAATTATTAGAAAGAAACCACACTTGGGAAATGACTTTGTAGAAAAAGAATTGGAAGGGGATCATTAGATCTCACACTAACCATTATTCCCCAGAAAAATGAAAACTTTGCCTTAAAGGTTGAATTTCCCATAGAAAGTAGACACTTACACTAATCCATGAGGAAGAACAACTTAGTCCTGAATTCAATGACAACTTCCCCTAACTACGATAATAAGAAATTCCCAGAAAAAAGAAAGTTCCACTTAAGGATCATTAGAGATCATCGGGAAGGGGACCATGTCCGGGACCCAATACCATGATGACCTGATGTACGTGGCTAGTATCCACGCATCACGAAGTGTGGCCATAGATGCTCCACACAGGTGACCTAGTGAGGTGTGGCTGAAGGTGCTCCACACTAGTGATCTAGTGTCCAGATGATCTGGCCTACGTGGCCGAGTGTCCACGAACCACGAAGTGTGACTGAAGGTGCTCCACACAGGCGACCTAGTTAGGGGTGGCCGAAGGTGCTCCACACCAGTGATCTAGAGTCCCAACAACCTGGTCTACCTGGTTGAACTCCCACGAATCATGAGGTATGGCCAAAGGTGCTCCACACGAGTGACCTAGGGAGGCGTGGCCAAAGGTGCTACATGCCTGTGACCTAGGGTCCGCATATTGTCCAAAACATACGCCCAATCGATGACAGTAAAAGAAAGGACGAAATGTTTAACTGCTTTAGTAACCCCGCAAGAACAAATGTTACTCTATAAGAATAAGAATTTCTTAGAATAGAGTCATTCTCATTTTCTATTAACTGTTATTATTTCATGCAATGCTAGCCTATTATCTTTATAATTTAATTTCAAGGATGTAGACTAAATGTTTTTGTGCTTGCACCCTGGTACATATTAGTTGTTTTTTTTTTACTCCGTATGGTTAAGCTACTGGGAAACGTGTGTTTCTCACCATGTGCTAATATGTATCAGATACGGATGCCTAGCAAGGCAGGAAGATAGGAGTTTCTATTTGGTAAGAGAAAACTTTGTAATTCCTATTTTTGATATCCTAGTTCAGATTCATTTGGTTTAGAACTAGGGTTATTCTTTTGGGCAATAGACATAGGATATTTGAAGGACCGATCCATCCTTGAAATTATAAAGGGCTCTGAGTGACAAGATTGTTGTCTCCTGACTTCCTGTGGATGGGTACTTCATATATCTTTATACATGTTTATAGTGATGTAATGGACTTTATTAATTATGCATTAAATTAAATCACATGGATGCTTTAATTCCGCTGTGTAGCTTAGTATATTTTGATCTATTCTGTTGTGTATATAAGTTTTCTTTTTTCTGAGCAAAAGATCCCGAACCTAAGTCGATTAAATTAATTTAACGATATAACTGCTTAGATATTAATCGAATAAATGATAGAGATAATGTACCGAACCTATCTGTTTATATAGGAGTTAACAATAAGACTAGATAGGGGTGTTACAGCCCGACCCAACCACCGGTGCAGCTCGACACCATGAACCTCTCGCTACCACCCTCGGCCACCATCGAAAAATGTCACTTTTCCCTCCGTCGAGAGTTTTCTCCTTCCGCTGTGATCTCCACCGTTCGACCTCGTTTGGCGACACCGCCCCTACCACTAGAAAGCCCGAGCTACCAGCTTCTTCCGACAACTCCCAACTATCGAGCGCTACCGCCACGCACCCGAAACAGGGAAAAAATAGTCTGCCGTGCGTCAACCTTCGCTATCAGAAAACATCATCCAAATGGTCATGAACCGCAAAACTAACCCCAGATCCGGCCTCCTCGACTTGCGTGCTACATGCTGATGTAATTTTTGACCTCAGCCACATCTCTTTGTCATGCGCTGCCATGCACCACCGCTGGAAAAGCCAGAAACTATTCAGAATAAGAATTCCACCTTTCGGAACACTTGGTACGGTCTAAATTGCCCTGATCTAATGTTTTTTAATTGAAATTGAATGCCAAAAATCTGTACGAATTAAACTAGCCTAGGAAAATGTGTAACGGGGTGTAAGAAGTTAAATTGAATGAGGAAAATCCTAAGATTTTAATTAAATTTGCCCAAGGAACTAACTAGACTCAAATTTCAAGGAAATAAGAAGTTCTGAATTAATTAAGAGCAAACGGTAAACAGGTAGAGTGATTTACGCTCCCCTGACTTTCATTTGATGCTGTGAATGCTTGATTTAGATTAAATTGCTACATGGGAATACGTGTTACTTTTGATGGGTATATCTGTATGCCTGTGTGCTATAAATTCATATTGCATGTTAGATTGATTGGCTATTAGACTTAGATGCGATAGGAACAGATTGAATTAAGGTAGGATATTCAATAGCCATTATGGGATGGTCGTTGAGTATCTCGAATGCAGATGATTTTGTAAACGCATCGTTTTTAATCATATTTAGCCTGCATTCATTAGGGATTACATGATAAACCAAGATGACCCTATGAAAGGTTTAAGGGGTATAAGGGGGGATAACCTATACGGAAAAACGTTATGGTTTAGGTGTAATCACTTATAACCTTGAGAACTGGCTGACTGTGTGCATCTGATTTCAAATAGACTGTATGAGGATGAGAATTGGCGTATGTGCACATGCTAGGGGACGCCCAAGATGTTGATTCTCACCCAGTCATTGAGTGAGTGATTGGTATCACGAATCATACTCACAATATAGGCGTGATTTCGAGTGATTGGTTTCATGGATTACACCCAATGATAAAGTATATTTTTTGTAAAAACGGCATGCAATTGGATAGATTTGTAAACAGTCACATGAGACTTGTAACTAAAACGTATATGAAAACTATGGGCAATGGATTATAATTAGAAATTCAGTATGGATGTTTAGAAAGTGTATTTTATACTCATTTTAAGTATTGCATCATTTACTGTGCGATTTCACAATTTTAAAAGATAAGGTAATTCAATAGCTTTTGAATTAAACATGAGGAGATGTTTTCTATGCTTTTTCACAACTGAGCATCCAACTATTTTGAAATTATATACTATAAATTACTCTACTGGGATTTAACTATCTTATGAGGTTGTTTGCTCAGATGAACAAGAACAGGGGCCTAGGAGATAGCTGGGCAAAAACTGGATAACTGAAGGACATTGTAGTGTAGTTTAGGCTTGAATTTATTTATGTAATTATTTATATTGTTTATTCTAGTTGTTGATGGATTTAATTGAATGTATATACTGGTTTTATGACTGTTTGTACTTTGGGAAATGTCTGATTTACAAGGGAAACTCTGCCAAAGTTTTGGCAGGAGTAAATGTTTGAATATTGGTTTAAGTGGAACTGTATGTGAATGGATTATGCATTTTGATTTTTTATGGTTATTAGAATTGATATTCCAGTGCGCATTATGATTGTATGTGAATTTAGAATAGCTGCATAGGACTTAGGGTTGAGTGGAATCTGAATGGGCAATGGTAAGAGTCTATTTGGGTTACATTCAACCAGTAGCGACCCTTTAAGATTCCCTGATATGGGAAAAAGTGAAAAAATTGATTTTGAAAACCCATACGCTTCCGCTACTCTGATAGAGGTAAGTATATTGTAAATTAAGGGGTCGTTACAATAGTGATATCAGAGCCCAGTTTATCGGTTGAATAGTTTAGTGGGTTAGTGGTTGTGAATCCTCGGGCTTGCAGCTTTAGGACTTTAAATTGATTGATTCTGGAATATCTAGGACCTGATCTTAAATTGAGAAATTAAAGATTGAATTTAATATTTCGCTGCTAATTGTTGCTGTTGAAGATTAATCAATTCTCTTTCTGTGTCAGATAGCCATGGTAGATCCTAGTAAGGATAATACTCGAAGGCTAAGAGGAAGGACAAGACACAGAAGCCAAGGCGCCTCAGGCAATAGTAGCATGGAGACCAACGTCGACATGCGAGAAATGATGGACTCTATTCGGATAATGGTCGATGCCATGAGGGATCAGGCTACTACAAGTGCCAACGTCATGAGACAGTAACAAGAAGACCGGAAGACTAGAAATGATGGCAATAATCAGAACGTCAACCCTATATACCAAGGGTGGATAGAATTTCAGAGAACAGGGCCACCTCCATTCACAGGTACCACTGATCCAGCCACAGTTGAAGCATGGCTAAAGGAAATAGAGAAAATCTTCTGCCTGTTGCATAGTAACAATGAATAGAGAGTGACTTATGCAACATACATGCTCAAAGGTGAAGCAGAACAGTGATGGATAGGAGCCCAATAGCTAATGGAGAGTAGGGGCATTCCACTTACTTGGGACTCATTCAAGCGGGTCTTCTTAGACAAGTACTTCCTAGAAAGTGTAAGATAAGCCAAAGAAACAGAATTCATACAACTCAGATAGGGAGGTAGACCGTTTGAAGAATATTTGGCGAAATTTAAATAACTGGCCAGATATTCCACCTACCTCAGGATGCACTATGACAAAGCATGGAAAGCAATTCAACTAGAAGAAGGATTGGACTTACCAATGAAGACCCTGATTGCTCCGCTCGAGATTAGGGATTTCACAGTGCTAGTGAACAAATGTTAGATTCTTAGCAAGAACTTGGAGCAAGCGAATATGACTCGGAGGGCAGTAATGTAGAGACCACCAGCCAGAAACCTTAACGTGAAGGGTGGAATGTTCAAGCCACAACCTGGATCATCTAGTAGTGGCAAACGTTCAGATAGTGCAATTTGCCCGAAGTGTGGAACTAAGCATCCTAACTAACCTTGCTGGCATCAGACTCCGGTACAGTGTTACAAGTGCAGGGGTACAAGACATCTTGCAAAGTACTGCCCATCAAGCGGAAGCCAGCAGACTCTAGGTGGCCGAAGACGACAAGCTCTAGGGAGAATCTTTACTCTGGATGTAACAAACATTGACAGGTCATCAGGATTAATGCAGGGTAGAGGTAAAATTTATAATTTTCCTTTGATAATATTGTTTGATTCGGGTGCCACGCACTCTTTTATTTCTGATGTATGCATGGAAAGAATAAACCTACCTTTACAAACCATGTTCTGTGACTTGCACGTTTTCACACCATTAGGAGAGACCACCATATCCCCATAAATATGCCTGAATTGTCCCCTTACCATCAATAACACCCTCTTTATTGTGGACCTTGTGTGTTTACCCTTGACTGGGATCGATGTCATTTTGGGAATGGATTGGTTGTCCAGGAATCAGGTTCTATTAAATTGTTCTGAAAGGATTATTACTTATTTGGATATCATGCCTGTACGTGGGAGCGATAGAGTATGTGAGATAAGTGATGTTTCCCTAAATCCCTCTCAGGTAGAATTGCAAGAAAGGTTAGACTTTCAGGTAGAATTGTAGGAAAGGTTAGACTTAATCCCAATTGTTAGCAACTTTTCGGAGGTGTTTCCTTTGGAAGTAAGTAGGCTACCCCCACCTAGAGAGATATAATTTACAATTGACTTGATTCTGGGTGCAGGCCCAATAGCTATGACCCATACTGAATGGCCCCAGTAGAATTGAGAGAACTAAAAGTCCAGATAGAGGAATTGTTAAAAAAGGGATTCATTAGGCCAAGCGTATCACCGTAGGGAGCCCCTGTCTTATTCGTAAAGAAGAAAGACAGGAGTTTAAGGTTATGTATTAACTATCGATAATTGAACAAGGTGACCATTAGGAATAAGTACCCATTATCGCAAATTGATGACTATTTGATCAGTTGCAAGGTGCAACGGTATTCTCCAAGATAGACTTAAGGTCAGGATACCACCAGATTAGGGTTAGGGAGGAAGATATTCCTAAAATAGCATTTAGCATTAGGTACGGCCACTATGAGTTTCTAGTGATGCCGTTTGGATTAACAAATGCACCTGCTATCTTTATAGATTACATGAACAGAATTTTTAGACCCTACTTAGACCAATTTGTAGTGGTATTCATAGACGACATCCTAGTCTATTCCAAGACTCACGAAGAGCATGCACAACATCTTAACACGGTGCTATAGATATTGGAAGAAAAACAATTGTATGCTAAATTTGAGAAATGTGAGTTTTGGTTGGAGGAAGTGAAATTTTTAGGCCATGTGGTAAATGGGGAAGGAATTTCAGTAAACCCTAAGAAGATTGACTCCATATTAGATTGGGGTCAACCAAGGATAGTCACCGAGGTTAGGAGTTTTCTTGGTTTGGCCGGCTATTACAAGAAGTTCATCCAAGGATTTTCTCAGATAGCTTTGCCATTAACCTGGTTGACTCAGAAGGGTGTAAGTTTTGAGTGGAGCGAGCAGTGCGAGCATAATTTTCAAAATTTAAAGAAAAGTTGACCACTGCTCCCGTGCTAATAATTCCAAAACCCTTAGAACCCTTTTCAGTATATACAGATGCATCAATGAAGGGTTTAGGATGCATCTTAATGCAGGATGGAAAAGTAGTTGCTTATGCATCATGAAAATTGAAACCTGTAGAGAAAACTATCCCACCCACTATTTAGAATTATCTGTTGTTGTATTTGCCCTAAAGATTTGGAGACATTATTTATACAGGGCCGTATTTGAGGTTTTTAGTGATCACAAGAGCCTTAGGTACTTGTTTGATCAAAAGGAATTGAATATGAGGCAGAGGAGGTAGATAGAGTATTTGAAGGACTTTGACTTTGAATTAAAATACTATGCAAGGAAAGCTAATGTCGTAGCCGAGATGAGGTTACTTGAGGACTTTAGGAATCTCAGCCTCAATGTAATTTCATTTCCAAAGAGATTGGTAATGAGTGACTTTCTAATAACCTGCGATTTGAGGGAACAAATTAGACAAGCTCAACTAGAGGATGAATCCTTAGAGACCTATGCAAACCAACCTGAATTTGGATTAGCCCTTGATGGAGTATTGATGTTCAGGAAGAGAGTAGTAATCCCAAACTATCAAGAGCTGAGGGAAAAAGTGTTAGCAGAGGCTCATCGAAGCCACTATACCATCCATCCAAGTATTTCCAAGATGTATCAGGATTTAAAAAGAAACTTTTGGTGGCCAGGGATGCGGAAAGGTATCACGAACTATGTGAATGCTTGTCTGACTTGTCAACAGGTTAAGATAGAGCATTAAAGACCCACAGGACTACTGAAGCCACTAGAGATACCGAAAAGAAAATGGGATCAAATAACTATGAATTTTGTAGTCAGATTACCTAGAACACTAGCTGGTTATGATGCCATTTGGGTGATAATGGATAGATTAACCAAGTCTGCTCACTTTTTACCTGTTAAGATGAGATACTCCATGGAGAAACTAACCAAAGTATACCTTAGGGAAATCGTGAGATTACATGGAATACCATCAGATATAGTGTCAGATCGAGACCCTAGGTTTACTTCGAGATTTTGGCAATCCCTACAGCAAGCATTAGGAACCCAGCTTAAGTTTAGCACAACATATCATCCTCAGACAGACAGGCAGTCTGAGAGAATAATCCAAACTTTAGAAGACATGTTAAGGGCTTGCGTGCTAGAACAAAAGGAAAGTTGGGATAAACACCTACCTTTGATAGAGTTTGCATACAATAACCGTTATCACTCTACCATCGGTATGGCACCTTATGCTGCTTTGTATGGGAGGAGTTGTAAATCACCTTTAAGTTGGGTAGAAATGGGGAAAAGTACACTGTTGGGACCTGATATTGTGCAAGAGACTACTGATCAGTTCAAAATGATCAGAGAAAATATGAGGGCTGCCTAACAAAGACAAGAAGCCTATGCCAATAGGAGAAGGAGACTTTTAGAGTTTAATGAGGGAAAGCATATCTTTCTAAGAGTTTCCCCCACTACAGGTATTGGTAGACAAGTAAGGACAAGAAAATTAAGTCCCAGATTTTTAGGACCATTCCAAATCTTGCAAAGAGTCGGTTTAGTCGCTTACCAGATTGTAACGACCCCCTAATACAGCATACGCGATGCTTATCTGATTAGCGGAAGCATATGGGTTGGATTACATAGTTATTCCCGATGTGGGAATGTCAGGGGATCGCTACTGGTTGAGCGTAACCCAAATAGACTTCCCGTTGTCCATTCGGATTCCGTTCAACCCTAATTCACACGCAGCTAACTAATTATACATACATATATCATAAATTACTCTGGAATGAAATCTAAAACTCATATAGACATCACATCATACATTCATATGCATTCCAACTTAAATTCACAAGTTTACAGCGGTAAACCCTACCAAAAATCTGACAGAGTTTCCTCTATATTTTGAACATATCCCAAATATAACAGGTACCTGATTTATACATATACAACCAATCCAATCACTACAGAAAACATAAATGATAGAAACCAATATATAGCAACGTCATCGAAATATATACAAGACAGTTCAAGCCTAAACTAAGCCATTCTCCTGTTAATCATCAAGGCATCATCCGCTATCGTCTAGGTTCCTGTCCCTGTCCCTGTCCCTGTCCCTGTTCATCTGAGTAAACAACCTAGTGAGATATAAAATTCCAGTAGAATAATTTACAGTTCAAATATAATTCAAAATCTAGCTGAAAACTCAGTGGTACGAACACCGAAATCATCTTCCCAAAATTAGTTCGAAAATAGTGAAATACCTTATATTTAAAATCATTTTATCACATGGAAATTGCGGCAAATAGTCAAAATCATAAAAATCCATTTCTTTTAAAATCAATACTCGAAATCAAATAAAATCCCATACCTGGTGTATCTAAATTCACGTTGGCTACAAATCCGCTGTAACTAAGTCTAAATCGTCATCTAATTGCACGTCATCTAGAGAGAATACCTCTCTTATCGTTGGGTGTGATCCGTAACACCAATCACCCGAATCAAGCCTATATTGTGAGTGTGATCCATAAAACCAATCACTCACTCAAGGACCGGGTGAGAATCAACATCTAGGGCGTCCCCTAGCATGTGCAAATATGCCAATTCTCATCCTCATACAGTCTATTCAAACTCACATGCTCATGGTCGGCTATTCCTCAGGGTTCTAGGGTATTACGCCTAAATCACAACGTTTTCCCGTGTAGGCTATCCCTCCTTATACTCCTTAAACCTTTCTTAGGGTCGTCCTGATTTGTCGCCTAATCCCTAACGCAGTACAGGCTAAATCTGATAAAAATAATCTCATTTAAAAATTCCCTATACTCGGGATACTTAACGGCCGTCCCATACCAGCTATCAAGTACCCAACCACAAGTAAATCTGTCCTAAGGGCATTTAAAATCGATAAACAAAGCGTCTAACATGCAATTAGGGTTTTCAGCACACAGGCATGCAATCTATTCCATCGAAAGCAGCACACAAATCCATGCAAATAATCTAAATCGTTCAGGTATCCACTAGGTCAAATCTAGGGTTCGGGAAGCGTAAATTATCCTACCTGGTCTCCTGTCGCTCCAAATCGATTCAGAACTTCACGTAGTCTTGGTTTCTGAGCCTAATTAATTTCCTGGACATTAAATTGAATATTCATGCTTGTCACGTCATCCGTTTAACAATTCTAAGTTCGGTTGCCCTAATACCTAGGTTAATTTATTGCCTAATTACGTTCGAAAGCTATTTTAATCAGATATCATCAGTTTTTGGGAATCAGACCTGACCAATGTGATCGAATGATGGAATTTTGTCTCAGGGTGATCTCGGTTTCTCCCAGTGTATGTCCAGAAGCTCCGGCACAGCGACGCACGGCGATGTACAGTGGCTCACAGCGTAAGGGTGCAGTTTGCCTCAAAATTTACACCACGGTGAAGCCCGCAAGTCCAGGAGTCCGAATATAGTGGTGGCACGACGGTTCACGGCCGTTTGGGTGGCATTTTCTAGCCACGAAAATCGATGCACGGCGAATGAAAAAATCCTCGATCCAGGCGCGTCGAGCCTCTGTTTGACATTGGCGAGCTGCTGGAGGAAGATGGCAACTCAGGCTACACGGTGGTGGGGGCGGTGACGGCCAATGGTGGCAGACGGCGATGATCTTAGCTGGCGAAGTTTTCGCACGGTGGAGGAGAAAAGTGGCATTTTTCGGCGGCGTTGGCGGCCGTTGGTGGCCGTGGGTGGTTGCTAGAGGTTGTGGGTGGCGAGGGCTTTCGATTGGTGTGCCAGGTGGCGGCCCACGGTGGCTGTGGTGGCGGCACATGGTGGAGGAAGGAGGAGAGAGAGGAGAGAGAAGTGAGGTGAGGAGAGAGAGAGATTTGAGAGAAATAGAGGGAATCCGAGAAATTTAAAGCCTCCAGGGGCGATTCTGACTTTTCTCAGACCACCCGGGGATACTTTAGGGCATCAGCTTCCTTCCAAACATCGACACGCATTTGCATGCGAAGGTTTTGGCCTCCATCAGTGAAATTGACGCATGAAACATCGTCTGTCAGTTTCTGATCACCGGATTGCGTTTCTTACCATTCGATCGTGTTTCTGACTTCGAACGACCTTCTGTTGCAAATCCTCATCCTCAAAATATGTGCCAGCCTCAATTTAAAAGGAATTAGGGTTAAAAGTTTAATTTTATTCTTTAAAAACTTTTTCGGTTATTACATTCTCCCTCCCTTAAAAGAAATTTTGTCTCCAAAATTCATACCTGTAAACAGTTCTGGGTATTTTTGCCTCATCTCTTCTTCTTTCTCCCACGTCATCTCCTGCGATGCTATATCCTACCAAAGTACCTTAACTAAAGGGATTATTTTACTTCGAAGTTGCTTAGTCTTAAAGTCAAGGATTTGAACAGGAGTAGATTCATAAGTCAAATTTTCCTTTAATATTATCGGTTGATTCCCTAATACATGCACAGGATCTGGGACATATTTACGAAGTTGGGAGACATGGAAAACATCATGTAGGTTGGACAAATAGGGAGGTAAGGCAATTTGGTAGGCAACGGGACCGACTCTTTGTAAAATTTAGAATAGTCCTAGGAATCTAGGGCTTAGTTTCTTGGTCCTTACCTGTCTACCGATACCCGTGGTGGGGGACACTCTCAAAAATACGTGATCTCCCTCATTAAATTCCAAAGGCCTTCTTCTCTTGTTAGCATATGATTCTTGCCTCTGTTAGGAAACTCTCATCTTTTCCCTGATCATTTTAATCTGATCAGTGGTTTTTTGTACTATTTCGGGTCCCAACAGTGCACTCTCCCCCATTTCTACCCAACTTAAAGGTGATTTACAACTCCTCCCATACAGTGCCTCATATGGTGCCATAGCGATGGTAGAGTGATAACTGTTATTGTATGTAAACTCTATCAACGGCAGGTGTTTATCCCAACTTCCTTTCTGCTCAAGCACACAAGCCCTTAACATGTCTTCTAGAGTTTGAATAGTCCTCTCAGACTACCCGTCAGTCTGAGGATGATAGGCTGTGCTAAATTTAAGCTGGGTTCCTAAGGCTTGTTGTAGGGATTGCCAGAATCTCAAAGTAAACCTAGGGTCTCTATCGGATACTATACCTGACGATATTCCATGTAGTCTCACGATTTCCCTAAGGTATACTTCGGCTAATTTCTCCATGGAGTAACGCACCTTGATAGGTAAAAAGTGAGCAGATTTGGTCAACCGATCCACTATTACCCAAATGGCATCAAATCCTACTGGTATTCTTGGTAATCCTACCACAAAATCCATAGTGATTTGATCCCATTTCCTCTCTGGTATTTCCAATGGTTTGAGTAGCCCTGCGGGTTTCTGGTGTTCTATCTTAACCTGTTGACAAGTTAGATAGGCGTTCACGTAGTTCGTGATATCCTTCCGCATACTGGGCCACCAAAAATTCCTCTTTAAGTCCTGATACATCTTAGAAATATCGGGGTAAATAGTGTAATGACTTCTATGGGCTTCTGCTAACACTTTTTCCTTTAGTTCTTGATGGTTCGGAATCACTACCCTCTTCCTAAACATTAAAACTCCATCAGGTGCTAGTCCAAAATCGGGTTGGTCTGCGTATACTTCCAAGGATTCATCCTCAAGTTGGGCTTGTCTAATCAATTCTCTCAATTCGCAGGTTATCAAAAAGTCACTCATCACTAATCTTTGCGGAAATGAGATTACATTGAAACTGAGATTCCCAAAATCCTCAAGTAACCTCATCTCACCAATCATTAAACTAGTTAATTGTAGTGACTTTCAGCTTAATGCATCAGCCACGACATTTGCTTTCCCTGCATGATATTTCAATTCAAAATCAAAGTCTTTCAGATATTATACCCACCTACGCTGCCTCATGTTTAATTCCTTCTGATCAAACAAATACCTAAGGCTCTTATGATCACTATACACTTCAAATACGGCGCCATACAGGTAATGTCTCCAAATCTTGAGGGCAAACACAACGGCAGCTAATTCTAAGTCATGGGTGGGATAGTTTTCCTCTACATGTTTCAATTGTCGCGATGCATAAGCCACAACTTTCCCATCCTGCATCAAAGCACAACCTAGGCCTCTCAAGGATGCATCTGTGTACACGGTAAAGGGTTATAGGGGTTTTAGAATAATTAGTATAGGAGAGGTGGTTAATTTCTCTTTTAAAATTTGAAAACTAGTCTCACACTGTTCGCTCCATTCAAAATCTACCTCTTTCTGTGTCAACCAGGTCAATGGCACAGCTATCTGTGAGAATCCTTGAATGAATTTCTGATAATAACCGGCCAAACCCAGGAAACTTCTAATCTCGGTGACTGTTCTAGGTCGATCCCAATCTAATACTGCTTCAATTTTCTTTGGGTCTACCGCTATCCCTTTCCCATTTACCACGTGTCCTAGAAATTTCACTTCTAACCAAAACTCACATTTCTCTAGCTTTGCATACAATTGCTTCTCTTCTAGTATCTGTAGCACCGTGCTAAGATGCTGGGCATGCTCTTCGTGAGTCTTGGAATAAACTAAGATATCATCAATGAATACCAAAACAAATTAATCTAAAAAGGGTCTGAAAATCCTGTTCATATAATCCATAAAAATAGCAGGTGTATTCGTCAATCCAAACGGCATCACTAGAAACTCGTAGTGGCCGTATCTTATCCTGAACGCTGTCTTAGGAATATCCTCCTCTCTAATCCTAATCTGGTGCTATCCTGATCTTAAATCTATCTTAGAAAGTACAGTCGCGCCTTGCAACTGATCAAATAAGTCATCGATACGTGGTAATGGGTATTTATTTTTGATGGTCACCTTATTCAATTGTCGATAATCAATACACAATCTCAAACTCCCGTCTTTCTTCTTTACGAATAAGACCGGAGCTCCCCATGGCGATACACTTGGCCTAATGAACCCCTTCTCTAACATATCTTCGATTTGGACCTTTAATTCTCTTAATTCTGCGGGGGCCATACAATATGGGGTCATGGCTATTAAGCTCGCTCCCGGAATCAGGTCAATGGTGAACTCTATCTCCCTAGGTGGTGGCAGTTTACTTATTTCCAAAGGAAATACCTCCAGAAAGTCACTAGCGATTGGGATTTAGCTTAGCCTATCCTGCAATTCTACCTCAGAGAGATTGAGGGACATATCACCTATTTCATAAGCCCTGTCACTCCCTCGCATAGGTACGTTATCCAAATAAGTAATTGTCCTTTCAGAACAATTCAACAAGACCCAATTCCTAGTTAACCAATCCATTCCCAAAATAATGTCGATCCCAAACAATGGTATACACACTAGGTCCATAAGGAATAAAGTATCTTCAATGGTTAAGGGGCAATTCAGGCATATTTGTGGGGACATAGTGGCTTCTCCCAAGGGTGTGGATATGTATAGGTCACAGGGCAGGGTTTGAACAGGTAATCTTATTCTTTCTACGCATGCATCAACAATAAAGGAGTGCGTAGCACCCGAATCAAACAATACTATCAAAGAAAAATTATAGATTTTACCTCTACCCTGCATCAAGCTCGAAGACCTGTTGACATTGGCAGCATTCATAGTAAAAACTCTCCCTGGAGCCTGTGGTCTTCGGCTACCAGATGTCGGCTGGTTCCCAGTGGAATGGCAGTATCTGGCCATATGTCCTGTACCTCCACACCTGTAACACTGGAGTGGAGTCTGATGCCAGCAGGGCTGATTCGGATGTCTGGTACCACACTTCAGACAAGGAGCATTATCAGGTCGCCTCCCACTACTACTTGAAGCCCCTGGTTGCGGTTTAAACATACTGCTTCTCACATTAAGGTTTCTGGTTGCTTGTCTGGGCCGGTTCCCTGTTCTCTATGTCATATTCTGAGCTTGTCTCTGTTCTAGATTCTTACTCAGGATTCAGCACTTGTTTACTAGCGTGGCGAAGTCTCGAATCTCCAAGGTAGCTAACTGAGTCTTCATGGGAAAATCTAGGCCTTCTTCTAATTGCTTTACTTTCCAGGCCTCGTCGTAATGCATTCGCAGGTAGGTGGAGTATCGTGATAATTCTTCAAATTGTTTCAAATACTCCTAAAATGGCCTGCCTCCCTGTGTGAGCTTCAAAAATTGTGCTTCATTTGATTGTTTTACGCTCTCAGGGATGTATTGATCCATAAAGACTCTCTTGAACGACTCCCAGGTAAGTGGAATGCCTCGGCTCTCCATCAGTTGCTGGGCATCTGTCCACCAGAGTTTTGCTTCACCTTTCAACATGTATGTTGCATATGTAACCTTCTGCTCATCGTCGTACTGCAAAAATCTAAAAATCTTTTCAATATCTTTCACCCAAGCTTCTACAAAAGCTAGATCGGAGGCACCTGTAAATGGAGATGGACCTGCTCTCTGAAACTCGATCCATCCCTGATACAGTGGGTTTACATGCTGGGTGCCTCCGTCATTTCTCATCTGTCTATCTTCCTGTTGCTGTCTCATCACATTAGCACTGGTAGTGGCTTGATCTCTCATCGCATCAGCCATTAACCGGATGGATTCCATCATATCACGCATGTCAACATCAGTCTCCATACTACCACTACCTGAAGCACCCTGGTTCCTGTGCCTTGGCCTTCCTCTGGGCCTGCGAGTGGCATCCCTGCTAGATTCTGCCATACTTATCTGACACAGAAAATAAATAGATCAGTTATACAACAACAGTTAACAGAATTGCATTAAATTCATTCCGTTACTTATCGATTCAAAATCAGGTCCTCACATTCCAGAGTCAAATCAATCAAAACCCTAAAGCTATAAGCCCGAAGATTCAAGTCCCTAACCCACTAAACCAGACGATCCGACAAACTGGGCTCTGATACCATATTTGTAACGACCCCCTAATACAGAATACGCGATGCTTATCTGATTAGCGAAAGCATATGGGTTGGTTTACATAGTTATTCCCGATGTGGGAATGTCAAGGGATCGCTACTGGTTGAGCATAACCTAAATAGACTTCTCGTTGTCCATTCGGATTTCGTTCAACCCTAATTCACACGCAGCTAACTAATTATACATACATACATCATAAATTACTCTGGAATGAAATCTAAAACTCATATAGACATCACATCATACATTCATATGCATTCCAACTTAAATTCACAAGTTTACAGTGGTAAACCCTACCGAAAATCCGGCAAAGTTTCCTCTGTATTTCGAACATATCCCAAATACAACAGGTACCTGATTTATACATATACAGTCAATCCAATCATTACAGAAAACATAAATGACAGAAACCAATATACAACAACGTCATCTAAATATATACAAGACAGTTCAAGCCTAAAATAAGCCATTCTCCTGTTAATCATTAAGGCATCATCCGCTATCGTCTAGGTTTCTGTCCCTGTCCCTGTCCCTGTTCATCTGAGTAAACAACCTAGTGAGATATAAAATCCCAGTAGAATAATTTACAGTTCAAATATAATTCAAAATCTAGCTGAATACTCAGCGATGCGAACACCGAAATCATCTTCCCAAAATCAGTTCGAAAATAGTGAAATACCTTATCTTTAAAATCGTTTTATCACATGAAAATTGCGACAAATAGTCAAAATCATAAAAATCCATTTCTTTTAAAATCAATACTCGAAATCAAATAAAATCCCATACCTGGTGTATCTAAATCCACGTTGGCTACAAATTCGCTGTAACTAAGTCTAAATCGTCATCTAATTGCACGTCATCTAGAGAGAATACCTCTCTTATCGTTGGGTGTGATCCGTAACACCAATCACCCGAATCAAGCCTATATTGTGAGTGTGATCCGTAACACCAATCACTCACTCAAGGACTGGGTGAGAATCAACATCTAGGGCATCCCCTAACATGTGCACATACATCAATTCTCATCCTCATATAGTCTATTCGAACTCACATGCTCACGGTCGGCTATTCCTGAGGGTTCTAGGGTATTATGCCTAAATCACAACATTTGCCCGTGTAGGCTATCCCCTCTTATACTCCTTAAACCTTTCTCAGGGTCGTCCTGATTTATCGCATGATCCCTAACGCAGTACAGGCTAAATCTGATAAAAATAATCTCATTTAAAAATTCCCTGTACTCGGGATACTTAACGGCCGTCCCATACCGGCTATCAAGGTCCCAACCCCAAGTAAATCTGTCCTAAAGGCATCTAAACTCGATAAACAAAGCGTCTAACATGCAATTAGGGTTTTCAGCAGACAGGCATGCAATCTATTCCATCGAAAGTAGCACATAAATCCATGCAAATAATCTAAATTGTTCAGGTATCCACTAGGTCAAATCTAGGGTTCGGGAAGCGTAAATTATCCTACCTGGTCTCCTTTCGCTCTAAATCGATTCAGAACTTCACGTAGTCTCGATTTCTGAGCCCAATTAATTTCCTGGACATTAAATTGAATATTCAGGCTTGTCACGTCATCCGTTTAACAATTCTAAGTCCGGTTGCCCTAATACCTAGGTTAATTTATTGTGTAATTACGTTCGGCAGCTATTTTAATCAGATATCATTAGTTTTTGGGAAAGCGGATCATACCAATGTGATCGGATGATGGAATTTTATCTCCGGGTGATCTCGGTTTCTCCCAGTGTATGTCCAGAAGCTCCGGCATGGCGGTGCACGGCAGAGGGGTGCAGTTTACCTCGAAATTTACACCACTGTGAAGCACGCAAGTCTAGGAGTCCGAATATGGTAGTGGCAAGGCGGTTCAAGGCCGTTTGGATGGAGTTTTTTGGCCACAAAAATTGACGCACGATGGACGAAAAAATCCTCGATCCGGGCACGTCGGGCCTTCGTTCGACGTCAACGAGCTGCTAGAGGAAGCTGACATCTCAGGCTACACAGTGGTAGGGGCGGTGACGGCCAACGGTGGCGAACGGTGGCGATCTCACCTGGCGAAGTTTTCGCGCGGTGGAGGAGAAAAGTGGCATTTTCTGGCGGCGCTGGCAGACGTTGGTGGCCGTGGGTGGTTGGTGGAGGTTGTGGGTGGCGAGGGATGTCGATTGGTGTGCCAGGTGGCGGCCCACGGTGGCTGTGGTTGCGGCACATGGTGGAGGAAGGAGGAGAGAGAGGAGAGGTAAGTGAGGTGAGGAGAGAGAGAGATTTGAGAGAAATGGAGGGAATCCAGGAAATTTAAAGCCTCCGGGGGCGATTCTGACTTTTCTCGGACCAGCCAGGGATACTTTAGGGCGTCGGCTTCCTTCCAAACGTTGGAACTATTTCCATGCGAAGGTTTTGGCCTCTGTCAGTGAAATTGACGTACAAAACATCGTCTGTCAGTTTTTGATCGTCGGATTGCGTTTCTTTCCATTCGATCGTGTTTCTGACTTCAAACGACCTTCTGTTGGAAATCCTCATCCTCAAAATACGTGCCAGCCTCAGTTTAAAAGGAATTAGGGTTAAAATTTTGATTTTATTCTTTAAAAACTTTTTCGGTTATTACACAGATTGTCTTACCTCCAAACCTATCAAACTTGCATGACATCTTTTACATCTCGCAACTCTGCAAATATGTCTCAGAGCCTACGCATGTATTAGGGAATCAACCCATAGTATTAAAGGAAAATTTAACTTATGAATCTACACCTGTACAAATCCTTGAATTTAAGATTAAGCAATTTTGGAATAAGGTAATCCCTTTAATTAAGGTACTTTAGTAGGATGTAGCATCGCAGGAAATGATGTAGGAGAAAGAAGACGAGATAGGAAACGTTATCTAGAACTTTTCACAGGTATGAATTTTGGGGACAAAATTTCTTTTAAAAGGAGGGAGGGAGAATGTAATAAACCAGATTTTTCAAAATAATTTAATTGGACAATTTTAACTATGATTTTATTAAAATCAAACCCGGTGTAATTTTTAGAATCTACGATCAAAATTTGAGAATTTTTCGGAGTCAAAATCTGATCTAATAGAGGAAAACTCAGACTGGTAATAGGAAATTGACAGATAAAGTATCAGACTTTAATTCCTTAAATAGAGGCCAAATTCATTTCATAGGAATTCGTGCCCTTGCCCGAATCGAGAAAGACATTCAAAAATTTCCCCAGGTGAAATGGAAAAAGACCGAATTGCCCCTGAAAGCTTTAAACTTTCAAAATTTCCATTTTTTCACCAATTTTCCCTTTCCTCTCTCTCTCTTCCCTTTATTTTCTCTCTCTTATCTCTCTTCCACGCTCGCCACCGTGCACAGTTGAAAATGCCACCCTGAGCCGCCGCCCGACCCAGCCACCAGTGCAGCTCAACACCCTGAACCTCCCGCCACCACCCTCGGCCACCGATAGACGCCACAGCCGCCGAAAAATGTCACTTTTCCCTCCGACGTGAGTTTTCTCCTTCCGCCGTGATCTCTGTCATTTGACCTTGTCTAGTGACACCGCCCCCACCACTAGAAAGGCCGAGCTATCAGCTTCCTTCAATAGCTCCCAGTTGTCAAACGTCGCTGCCACACGCCTGAAATGGGGAGAAAATAGTATGCCATGTGTCAACCTTTGTCGTCAGAAAATGCCATCCAAATGGCTGTGAACTACCAAATTGACCCCAGATTTGGCCTCCTCGACTTGCGGGCTACATGCTGGTGTAATTTTTTACCTCAGTCGCATCCCTCCGACGTGCGTCGCTGTGAGCCATAGTATGCTGCTATGCTTTGCCGTACGCCATCGCCAGAGAAGCCAAAAACTGTTTAGAATTAGAATTCCACCTTCTGAAACACCCGGTACGGTCTAAATTGCCCTGATCTAATGTTTTCTAATTGAAATTGAATGTCGAACATCCGTAGGAATTAAACCAGCTTAGGAAAACGTGTAACCGGGCGTAAGAAGTTAAATTGAATGAGGAAAAGCCTAAGATTTTAATTAAATTTGCCCAGGGAACTAACTACACTCAAATTTCGAGGAAATGGAAAGTCTCAAATTAATTAGGAGCAAACGGTAAATAGGTAGAGTGATTTACGCTCCCCTAACTTTCATTTGACGTTGTGAATGCCTGATTTAGATTAAATTGATTGCATAAAAATGCGTGCTACTTTCGATGGGTATATCTGTATGCCTGTGTGCTGTAAATGCCTGTTTCATGTTAGATTGATTGGCTATCAGACTTAGATGTGATAGGAACATATTGACTTAAGGCAGGATATTCAATAGCTGGTATGGGACGGTTGTTGAGTATCCCGAATGCAGATGATTTTGTAAACGCATCATTTTAATCAAATTTAGCCTATATTCATTAGGGATTACACGATAAACCAGGACGAGCCTATAAAAGGTTTAAGGGGTATAAGGGGGGATAACCTATACGAAAAAATGTTGTGGTTTAGGTGTAATCACCTAGAACCTTGAGAACTGGCTGACTGTGTGCATGTGATTCTAAATAGACTGTATGAGGATGAGAATTGGCGTATATGCACATGCTAAGGGATGCCCTAGATGTTGATTCTCACCCGGTCCTTGAGTGAGTGATTGGTGTCACAGATCACACTCACAATATAGGCGTGATTTCGGGTGATTGGTGTTATAGATCACACCCAACGATAAAGTATGTTTTTTGTAAAAACAGCATGCAATTAGATAGATTTGTAAATAGTCACATGAGACTTGTGACTGAAACTTATACGAAAACCACGGGCAATGGATTGTAATTAGAAATTCAGTATGGATTTTCAGAAAGTGTATTTTATACTCATTTTAAGTATTGCATCATTTTCCGTGCGATTTCACGATTTTAAAAGATAAGATAATTCACTAGCTCTTGAATTAAACATGGGAAGATTTTTTCTGTGCTTTGTCACAACTGAGCATCCAGCTATTTTGAAATTATATACTGTAAATTACTCTACTGGGATTTAACTATCTCATGAGGTTGTTTACTCAGATGAATAGGAACAGGGGCCTAGGAGATAGCTGGGTGAAAACTAGATAACTGAAGGACATTGCAGCGTAGTTTAGGCTTGAATTTATTTATGTAATTATCTGTATTGGTTATTCTGGTTGTTGATGGATTTAATTGAATGTATATACTGGTTTTATGACTGTTTGTACTTTGAAAAACGTCCGATTTACAAGGGAAACTCTGTGGGATTTTGGCAGGAGTAAATGTTTGAATATTGGTTTAAGTTGAACTGTATGTGAATGGATTATGCATTTTGAGTTTTCATGGTTATTAGAATTGATATTCAGAGCGCGTTATGATTGTATATGAATTTAGAATAGCTGTATAGAACTTAAGGTTGAGTGAAATCTGAATGGGCAGTGGTAAGAGTCTATTTGGGTTACACTCAACCAATAGCGACCCTCTGAGATTTCCTGATACAGGAAAAAGTGAAAAAATTGATTTTAAAAACCCATATGCTTCTGCTACTCTGATAGAAGTAAGTATATTATAAATTAGGGGGTCATTACAAGATCACTTTTTTTGTAATAACAACAATTCGTTATGCTATTAGTAAATTTTTTTTTTCAAAATTGTAAAAATTCACTAATGGTATTAGTGAATTTGGCATAGTGTAGGAAAAAAAATGGAACCTAATGAAATTCACTATTAACATTAATAAATTACTGTTTAACTAAAATTTTGACTAGTAATTCGTTAATATCAATATTGAATTACTTATTGACTGTTTTGATCATATTATTGCCAAAGACAATATAAATATCCAAATTATATAAAAATAGAAAAAACATAAAAATACACAAATAAATACAAAAGCTTTAAAACTCAAATTAACATATAACAAACAATATTATATAACAAAAAACCTATAAACAAAAAATTATTAAAAACTCATAAACAAGAAAACAGACGAAATTTTTGTTAATAAAATATTATATTAACTCAAAACAAAATAAACAAACAGAATTTTCATAAACACAATTTAATTCAATATATTATTAACAAAATTTAAACAAAAATTTTAAATCAAGTTAACAAAATTTTAAAAAAATTAATAAAATTTTTTTAACTCAATGTTAAAAAAATTTAAATAAAATGAACAAAATTATCATTGTTACCAATTAAAAAATTGTGCTCTAATTTTTTTAATAATATATTGAATTAAATTGTGTTTGTTTATTCCTTTTTTTAGTTAATATAATATTTTATTAAAATTTTGTTTCATCTGTTTTTTAGTTTGAGTTTTTAATAATTTTTTATTTATAGTATTTTTGCTATAGAATATTCTTTTTTATTTGTTCATTTGAATTTTTAAATTTTTTTGTGTATTTTTCATATTTTGTTATATTTTTATATAATTTGAATATTTATGTTTATTTTTGGTAATAGGCTTATCAAAATTTTAGTCAAAACAGTTAAACAATAATTTGTTATTAACATTAATAAATTGTTGGTCAAAATTATAGTCAAATTATAATTTATTAATACTCATAGCGAATTTAACTAAGCCTCCTATTTTTTTCTTGCACCATGCCAAATTCATTAATAAAATATGATATTTTTGGAAATAAAAAAAAAATATTTCCATACAAAAGCCGTTATGCTACAGTCTTTCCTTTATTTATTTATTTCTTTTGCAATTTTAGGTGGGGCAATGGCAATGATGCTCCGTCCACGGAGGGGAATGGGATGGATTGAGTTTTCTGAGATGTGTGCAGGATTTTTTAGTTTTGCTTTATTTTATGGGATAGCTTTTTATTTATGAATTAATTAATAATATTTAATTAATTTTTTTCTCTAATATTAAATATTTGCACAATATATAAAATAAAAAATTAATAAATTTTATAACCAGTATATAAATAAGATGGTATAATTACATGTAAATTTTTTTAAAAAAATAGAACCTCTTTTCAAATAAAAGTGACAAACAGGATTGTAGTATCAGGCGGATGATTTTCCCCCAACAGCATGATGTATTATATATTAATAATTATATAACGTCCATGAGTACTTTGTAATATATATGCTCCAGAAACGAACATTTAATATAGTAAAAATAATTAGTTTTTCGTAAATTAAAAATTTAAGGTTTAAATTTTTATTAAAAAAATATTTATATTTAATATTTGACAATATTTTAAATAAAATTACTTTAGTAGAAGAACAAATGTGAGAAATCAAAAAAATAATATATATGCTCCACTTGTAAATTGTTTAGCTAAAAATTAAAAATTACTGTAAATAAAATAAATATAAATAATTATAGATAAAATATTTTAATTTTTATGAAATATCTAATTTTTTTTTTGAGTTTGGATATAAAGATAAAAAAGGACTTTAAGTTTTTGATATACTTTGAATTTGACTATGTTATCTTACAATATATTATGGTTTCTTAAATGTTATATAAGATTAGATGTAAATATTTGGTATATTGTTATGTGATTATAGAGTGACCCATGAGATAACATTTTAATATCATATCACAGGTAAAAATGTGATCTCAAATTAATACCATGGTATCTTATATATTGTGATAAAAAAATATCACAATATAAGATATCATAATATTTATAATACTTATATTTGATATATTAATTGACAATATTTTATATAAGATACAAATATTTGATTATTAATATATTTTTAAAATTTATTTTTATAAATTTAAATAAATTATTTATCATATTTATACCATGATTATTTTAAAAATTTACAATAAACTTTAAATTACAAAAAAATTAATAGAATATTTAATCCCTATAATTTTATGATTGTTATAAGTAGGTCACAATAATTTTAATTTTTATAATTTATTCTATAGAAAAAAAATTCAAGTATTGGGTAGAGTAAAAAAATTAAGAGTATTCAACTACGACAAGTAATATTTTTTATCAATATATTCTTTTTAGTTATGGAGTTTTCAATAGTATATATGGTGCTTTTTCTAGCTGGAAGAAAAAGTAAAACATTAAATGTAATGACTCCCTTATTATAGCATGTAATTTAGAAAGTGTGAAATGTTATAAAAAGTTTTTCTTTCAAAATATGCATCGATCGGGGGCGTTACTAGTTGAGTGTAACTCAAATAGCCATTCCTATTTAGATTTTACTCAACCCTATACTTGCTTAGCTTATCTAATATATCAAATCATCATAACAATACAGCCATCGACATACTTTGGAATATACATCTAAATTATCATTCATAAATTTCATTTGAGATATTAACTACAGGATATAGAACTTAACCATTTACTACAATGGTACATAAATATCTTTAAATACAAATTCAGTAATAAATAAATATCATGTTAAGGCCATTAAGCCATTTACAATTAATACCCTAAGCTACATTATAACTTCTTGGTCTTTCTACAATTCTATACAGTAAGTATATCTAGCCCTAGGCTAATTCTTGGCGCCATCACATCCCTGATTGCTTGAACACATAACTTGATGAGATTTTGAATCCCAGTAGAGTAATATACAAATAATTTTTATTCAAAACAACTGAGTGTTCAGCTATACCCCCGACCGGGTATAGAGAACCTCCCAAATTCATTCATTAAATAAAACATGTGAATTGAAGCTTCATTTATCATAAATCAATAAACATGGGAAATCTAGTGACTATCCAGAAATCAGAAGTCAAAATCATCTTCTCAATCAAAAAGTATAAGTGTTTATGAAAATTATCATTTTCAAAGTTCCTACAGCCAATTTTTCATATCCATTGCATAATGCTCCTACATTGTTGCAAGGATCTCAAACATCTGTATATGACATTAGTACATATGCATAAAATCATATAAATCAATTCACAATTTATTTCTTGCTATTTTCTAATCTCATTTTAAGATCACCGGGACTGTCCTCCAAGTGATTGTTATAGGACCGTCCTCCTTGTGACTGAGAACCTAACATCAAAAAAGGGTGTCCCCCATTATGTGCACATTACAAGTAGGTCTCATCTCTCTATCCCAACTATAAGCAATGTATACATAGGTGACTAATACTTAGGATCATAGGGCTTTACTCTTAAACCAATCCATTCCTTCATATTGACTCTCGTCCCTTTACTCCTTATAGTCTTTCATAGGGGTGTATTGGTTTAACAGGTAAACCTTAACATATACAGACCATTTCAGTGTTCAAATAATGAAAGTTTAAAAAGTAGGTCTGAATATAGAATACTTGACAATCATCCCATACCAGTTATCAAGTATCCATCTTAAGTTTTTTCTGCACTATAAGCATAAAATTTCAATAGTCCAATCAAAACTAGCAACAAAGAATTTTCAAATATATTTCAAACACATGCAGTTCTTTTCTTAGACTCATCTAATCCAGCACACATTTCCTAGTACATGTTCACAAATATATTCACAATAATCAATTCACATTAAACATTTATTAAAATAAAGGGGAGTGTAGATTACTCTACCTTAATTGGGATTTCCTTCACTTAACTTAAGATTCTTCTCATTCTCCTTTGATTAACTCTTCAAGCCACTTCTGTACATTTTTATAACTAACATTCAGAACTAAAACTTATTTTTAATGCCTAAGAAATAAGTTTTCATTTTAGTCCCTTATTTATCCCAAAGTTGATATTTAGCTATAAAATTGTCCAATTTACTCTATGATACTTCTAGGAGGCTAAATGAACTTGATTCACTCAAAATTTCAGAATTTACATGGTTTACACTTCGTAAACAGAATATATCAATTTTTTCAGTTTAGTCCCTAAACTTACAATTGAAACTTTTCCAATAATTTTTTTTCCATTTTCCAATTCCATACATTCATAAGAGTCCTAATTAAGCTAAGGATTACCGAGATGCATCAAATTCTGAAATTCTAATACATACCAAAATTTTTTAGAATTTATAATTTGGTCCCTATTTTCCAATTTATGATTTTCATCATTTTTCTTCAATCTATCCCTTTAATTCATTCCTAATAGCATCCTAAAGGCTAGAAATTATAGGAAAAGCAATTAATTCAGAGTATTTCAATGTATACCAACAATTTTGAAAAATTACAGTTTAGTCCTTGAACTTTTCTTGGCATTTTTTGGTGGCTGGCAGCGGCGAGAGGCTCCGTGAAGGTGATTGGCAGCTCAAGGATGTTGCTGGGAAACTAAAACACCGGTCATCGGCAGTCTAATGATGCAAAATTGGTCGGATCAAATAAGGGAAGCTGTAACGCCCTTATCTAGTATTACCATTAATTATGATATAAACAAATAGGTTCGGTACATTATCTTAATCCTTTATTTAATTAATGTCTGAGTAGTTATACCATTAAAATTATAACAAGAAGATTAGGTTCAAGATCTTTTGCTCAGATTAAAAACTTACATACACAGAAGAATAATATAAATTCTATACTACACAGTAGAAAATTAAAACTTTCATACAATTCAAATAATAAGAGTCCAATAATGTCCATTGCATTACAGTCATCATATATCAGGATATATGAAGTACCCATCCTTAGGAAGTCAGGAGACAACAATCCTGTCACTCAAACCCCTTTAAAATTTCTAAGATAGACCGATCCTTCACATATCCCTTCCCCAGTTCTTTCCCAATTACATCTTAGGTCCACTGCCAAAAGGATAGTCCTATCTCTAAATAAAGTATGTCTAGACTAAGTCCCAAAAATAAGGGTTACAACATCTCTTAAACTTAAGAAAGAACTTGATCTCTCGGCCTGCCATGCGTTCGCATATGATACATATTAGCATATAATAAGAAAAGCAAGTTTCCCAATAGCTTAACAATTTGCATGTTTAAAAATAACTAATATGTATCAGGGTGCAAGCACTAAAACGTTTAATTCTACATTCTTACAAATAAAATAAAGCATAACATAATTCATAAATAAAATTGGCAAGCAATGTATGATCAATTTAAATGTCAATGTAAAAATCAGATATCCTCTTTCAAATGATATATATTCAAATAAAATTATACACGTTATCGCGTGCTTAAACAAATTGCTTATGCATTAACTTTTACATTTACCTATCTAGATTAATTGAGTGCTCTGGGGTGTTATGTGGTCTTTAGACTACCTTTATAAAAGCACCGTGAGCACTAGGTCATGGGTATGGAGCGCCTCTGGCCATACCTCACTAGGTCACCCGTGTGGAGCACCTTCGTCCATAACTCGTAATCCGTGGACACTCGGCCACGTACATAGCATAATTATGATCACTAGGTCATGGGCATGGAGCACCTTTGGCCATACCTCGCTAGGCTGCCAGTGTGGAGCACCTTTGGCCACACCTTGTAATCTGTGGACACTCAACCATGTATATAAAATCATCATGAACTCTAGGTGATGGGTATGGAGCACCTCCGGCCACACCTCACTAGGTCACTCGTGTGGAGCACCTCCGACCACACCTCACTAGGTCACTCGTGTGGAGCACCTTTGGCCACACCTCATAATTCATGGACACTCGGCCACGTATATAGCGTAATCGCAAGCATTAGGCCATGGGTATGGAGCACCTTTGGCCACACCTCGCTAGGCCTCCCATGTGGAGCACCTTTGGCCATACCTTGTAATACATGGACACTCAGCCACGTACATAAAATCATCGTGAACTCTAGGTCATAGGTATGAAACATCTTCGGCCACAACTCACTAGGTTACTCGTGTGGAGCACTTTCAACCACACCTCATAATCCGTGGACACTCAGCCACATATATAGCGTAATCACAAGCACTAGGTCATGGGCATGGAGCACCTTCAACCATACCTTACTAAGCCACCCGTGTGGAGCATCTTCGGTCATACCTTATAATTCGTAGACACTCAGCCACGTACATAGCGTAATTACGAGCACTAGGTCATGGGCATGGAGCACCTTCAGCCACACCTCGCTAAGCTGCCCGTGTGGAGCACCTTTGGCCACACCTCGTAATCCGTAGACACTCAGCCACGTATATAAAATCATCATGAACTCTAGGTCATGGGTATGGAGCACCTTTGGCCACACCTCATTAGGTCACTCATGTGGGGTACCTTCGGCCAAACCTCATAATCCGTGGACACTCGGCCATGTATATAGCGTAATCGCGAGCACTTGGTCATGTTCATGGAGCACCTTCGGCCACACCTCGCTAGGCCGCCCGTGTATAGCTCCTTTGGCCACACCTCATAATCCTTGGACACTCGGCCATGTACATAAAATCATCGTGTGTAAGAATCCAGCTACTTACTTGCAAATATTATTCGCTTTGGGATACTACCCCTCATAGTTTTGTTTTTTCCAAGGATACTGCCCCCAGGAAAATGCATCTACAAGGGAGAGGTATCCATAACCTTATAAAGCATGCTTCGTTCTGCTCTCCAACCAATTTGGGACATTACAATCCACCCCCGTTAGGGAGCCCAACGTCCTTGCTGGCATACCGATTTGGGCCCCGGCTTTGATACTACTATTGTAACGACCCCCTAATTCACAATATACTTACCTCTATCAGAGTAGCGAAAGTATATAAAGTTTTAAATAAAATTTTCATTTTTTCCATATCAAGGAACATCGAAGGGTTACTACTGGTTGAGTGTAACCCAAATAGACTCTTCTCACCGTCCATTCAGATTCCACTCAACCCTACGTCATAAGCAACGATTCTATTCTCACATGCAAACCATAATATTCTTTGGAATATAAATACTAAAACCATACAAATTCAAAATACTAAATCCATTCAAGTTTAATTCAAAATAAACCATTTTTCAATGCATTCATCCTATCAAAAATTTGGCAGAGTTTCCCCCTAAAAATTAGACGTTTCCCTATAATACAAACAGTCAGAAAACACCAAAATACATCTAGTAAAATTCATCAAAAATCAAAACAACAACACAGATAATTACATATACAAAATTCAAGCCTAACTAAGCTGCAACGTCATCCTGCTATCCTGTACGCTTGACTATCTCCTAAGCATTCCCTGTTCCTGATCATCTGAGCAAACAACTTCATGAGATGGTTAAATCCCAGTAGAGCAATTTACATTATATAGTTCTAAAATAGTTGGATGCTCAGCTGTGACAATGCACAGAAAACATCTCCCCATATTCATATACTGACCAGTCACAAGTCTCATGTGACTATTTATTATTCTTTCCAATTGCATGCCGTTTTTACAGAAAACATCATTTTTTAAGTTGTATGTGATTCGCAACACCAATCACCTGAAAACAGGCTTATATTGTAAGTGTGATCTGTGACACCAATCACTCACTCAAGGACCGGGTGAGAATCAACATCCAGGGCGTCCCCTAACATGTGCACAAACGCTAATTCTCATTCTTATACAGTCTATTCAGAACTACATACATATATATGATCAATTCTCAAGGTTATAGGAGATTATACCAAAACCAACACGTTACCCTATATAAGTATCCCCCCTTATACTCCTTAAACCTTTCATAGGGTCATCCTAGTTTAACGAATAACCCCTAACAAATGCAGATTAAATCTAATTAAAAATAATATGTTTACAAAGTCATCTGCATACGGGATATTCAACGGCCATCCCATACCGGCTATTGAATACCCTACCTTAAGTTAGCCCGTTCCTATGGCATATAAATCTAATAGCCAACATATCAAACATGCAACAGGTATTCTCAGCATGGAGGCATACATATATACTCAAATATCTTAGAATGCATTCCCATGCAATAAAAGTATTCTAAAACAGGCATTCACAATATCAATCAAATTTCAGGGGAGCGTAAATCACTCTACCTTTCACCATTTGCTCCTAATCGATTTGGGGTTTCCCGTTTCCTCGGCAATTGATCCTAATTAGTTCCTTGGGCAAATTAATTAAATTCTTAAGCAGTTTTCCTACGTTAATTTATTAAATTCCTAGGCCGGTCTAGTCCTTAAACGCCTTCGGGATTAATTTTGATATGAAAACATCAAATTGTGACATTTTAAACTATACCGGGGGTTCTAAAAGCTGAAAATATAATTCTAACCACTTTTTGGCAACTCTAGCGATGGCACACGGCGGAGCACGATGATGGATAGTGGCTGGGGTCGAAAGTTACACCAAAATGTAGCCCGCAACTCAAGGATGCCGGATCTGAGGTCTGTTTGGTGAAACACAACCATTTGGATAGCGTTTTCTGGCGATGAAGGCTAACGCACAGCGGATGATTTTTCCCCTGTTTTGAGCACATGGCAGCGGTGTTCCACCGACTGAAAGTTGTTAGAGGAAGCTGGCAGCTTAGGCTACCCAATGGTGGTGGCGGTGTGGCTGAAAGGCGTCAGACGACGCAGATCATGGCCAGAGAAGAAAATCACGACAGGAGGAAAAAGAGCTATTTTTGGCCGTTGAGGCGTCAGTCGGTAGTCGGGAATGGTGGATGGAGGTCGAGGGCGTTGAGTGCCGGCGGTCCAGGTCGATGTGGCCAGGCGGCGTTTCCGACGGTGCATGGTGGCGCGAAGTGAGAAGAGAGAAGAGAGAGGAAAGGTAGGTAGGAGAGAGAGAGAAAGAGAAAATGTGAGGGAAAAGTGAAGTTTTGAAATTTTAAGGCCTCAAAGGGCATTTTGGCCTTTTGCCACTTTGCTCGAGGAAATTTTCGGATGCCTTCTCTGACCTGGGCAAGGGTATGGTCCCACATGAAAGGAATTCAGACTCCTTTTAAGGATTTATAGCCTTCTAATTTATCTACTGATTCCTTGACACAGGATCGAGTTTTTTCTCCGTTAGATCAGATTTTAACTCTGAAAAATTTCCAAATTTCAACTGTAGACTCAAAAAATTATGCCGAATTCAATTTTAACAAAAACAAAATTTAATTTACCTAATTAATTTTTTAAAAAAATTATGGTTATTACATTCTCCCCTCTTAAAAAGAAATTTTGTCCCCAAAATTCATACCTGTGAATAGCTCTGGATAATGTTGCCTCATCTCGTCCTCTTTCTCCCTCGTCATCTCTTGCGATGCTACATCCTAAAAAGTGAGAAGACTTGGTTAACCTATCCACTATTACCCAAATGGAATCATAACCAACTGGTGTTCTGGGTAGTCCAACTACAAAATCCATGGTTATTTGATCCCATTTCCTCTCCGGTATCTCTAGTGGCTTCATTAATCCTACAGGTCTTTGATGCTTTATCTTAATTTGTTGACAAGTAAGACAAGCATTCACATACTTTATGATATCCTTCCGCATACCTGGCCACCAAAAGTTTCTTTTCAAATCCTGATACATCTTGGAAATACCTGGATGGATGGTATAGTGGTTTCGATAAGCCTCTGGTAACACTTTTTCCTTCAGTTCCTGTTGGTCTGGGATTATTATTCTTTTCCTAAACATCAACACTCCATTAGGGGCTAATCTAAAATCAAGCTGATTCGCATAGATCCCCAAAGATTCATCCTCTAGTTAGGCTTGTCTAATTTGGTCCCTCAAATTACAACTTATTAGGAAGTCATGCATTACTAGTCTCTTCGAAAATGAAATTACATTGAGGTTGAGATTTCTAAAGTCCTCAAGTAATCTCATCTCATCCACCATTAGGCTGGCTAATTGTAATGACTTTCAGCTACTACATTAACTTTCTCTGCATGGTACTTTAACTCGAAGTTAAAGTCCTTCAAGTACTCTACCCACCTTATTTGCCTCATATTCAATTCCTTCTGATCAAACAAGTACCTAAGGCTCTTATGATCACTAAAAACCTCAAATACAGCCTCGTATAAGTAATGTTTCCAAATCTTTAGGGCAAATACAACGGCAGCAAATTCTAAGTTATGGGTAGGATAATTTTTCTTTGTAGGTTTCAATTGCCTTGATGCACAAGTAACCACTCTTCCATCTTGCATTAAGATGCATCCTAAACCTTTCATTGATGCATTTGTATACACTAAAAAGGGTTCTAAGGTTTTTGGAATTATTAGCACTGGAGCGGTGGTTAACTTTTCCTTCAAGGTTTGAAAACTATGTTCACACTGCTCACTTCACTCAAAGTTAAATCCCTTTCTAGTCAACCTAGTTAATGGCAAAGCTATTTGAGAAAATCCTTGTATGAACTTCTTGTAATAACCTGCTAAACCCAGAAAACTCCTAACTTTGGTGACCGTTCTTGGTTGACCCCAATCTAATATTTCTTCAATCTTCTTAAGGTCTACTGAAATCCTTTCCCCATTTACCAAATGGCCTAAAAATTTCACTTCCTCCAACCAAAACACATTTCTCTAACTTAGCACACAATTATTTTTCTTCCAATATCTGTAGCACCGTGCTAAGATGTTGTGCATACTCTTCGTGATTCATGGAATAGACTAAGATGTCGTCTATGAATACCACTACGAATTGGTCTAAGTAGGGTCTAAATATTCTATTCATGTAATCCATAAAGACAGTAGGTGCATTGGTCAGTCCAAACAGCATCACTAGAAACTTATAGTGGCCGTACCTAGTGCTAAATGCTATCTTAGGGATATCTCCCTCCCGAACCCTAATCTGGTGGTATCCCGACCTTAAGTCTATCTTGGAGAATATTGTTGCACCCTGAAACTGGTTAAACAGGTCATCTATTCTAGGTAATGGGTACTTATTCCTAATGGTCACCTTATTCAATTGTTGATAGTCTATGCATAACCTCAAACTCCTATCTTTATTCTTTACGAATAGGATAGGAGCTCCCAACGGTGACACGCTCGGCCTAATAAATCCCTTTTCTAACAAATCTTATATTTTAGACCTTACATTCCGTCAATTCTGTCAGGGCAATTCTATTGGGCTTACTCCCAGAATTAGGTCAATTGTAAATTCTATCTCTCTAGGTGGGGATAGCCTACTTACTTCCAAAGGGAACACCTTCGAAAAGTCACTAACAATAGGAATTAGGTTTAACCTTTATTGCAATTCTACCTGAGAGAGATTTAGGAAAATATCACTTATCTCACACGCTCTGTCACTCTCATGTACAGGAAAGGTATCCAAATAAGTGATAGTCCTTTCAGAACAATTTAACAAAACCCAATTCCTAGATAACCAATCCATTCCTAGAATGACGTCGATTCTATTCAAAGGTAAACGCATAAGGTCCACAATAAATATAGTGTCATTGATGGAAAGAGGACAGTTTAGGCATATTTGAGGGGATATGGTGGTCTCTCCTAACAGTGTGGAAATGTGTAAGTCACAAGGTATGGTTTGTAGAGGTAGGTTTATTCTTTCCAAGCATGCATCAGATATAAAGGAGTGCATAGCACCTGAATCAAATAATATTATTAAAGGAAAATTATAAATTTTACCTCTACCCTGCATTAATCTGGGTGACTTGTCAACGTTCGCTGCATCCAAAGTACTCTCCCTAGAGCTTGCAGTCTTCGGCCACCTGAACTCTGCTGGCTTCCATCTGATGGACAGTACTTCGCATAATGTCCTGTACCTCCACATTTATAACACTGTATCAGTGTTTGATGCCAGTAAGGTTGGTTGGGATGCCTTGTTCCACATTTTGGGCAGTTTGCACTTTTTGACTGTCTGCTACTGCTGGATGACCCTATTTGTGGCTTAAACATTTCGTCCTTCACATTCAAATTTCTGGCTGGCTGTTTCTGCCTACTTCTTATTCTTTGACTCATGTTCTACTTTTGCTCCAGGTTTTTGCTAAGAATTCAGAATTTGTTCACCAGCACTGCGAAATCCCTTATCTCTAGCGGAGTGATCTGTGTCCTTATCGGCAAGTCTAAGCCTTCTTCTAGTTGGCTTGGCTTCTAGGCTTCATCATAGTGCATCCTTAGGTATGTGGAATATTTGACCAATTCTTCAAATTTAGCCAAGTATTATTCAAATGGTCTACCTCCCTATCTGAGTTGTAGGAATTCTGTCTCTTTAGCCTGCCTTACACTCTCCGAAAAGTACTTGTCCAAGAAGACCCTCTTGAAAGAGTCCCAAGTGAGTGGAATGCCCATGCTCTCTATTAGTTGTTGGGCTCCAGTCCACCACTGTTATGCTTCTCCTTTAAGCATTTTTGTCGTATAAGTAACTCTCTTTTCATCATTACTATGCAACAGATGAAAGATTTTTTCCATCTCCTTTAGCCATCCTTCAACTGCTACTGGATCAGAGGTGCCTGAGAATGCTGGTGCTTGAGATTTTCTCCATTTTCGTCATCATTGTTCTGACAGTCCTCCCATTGCTGTCGCATCATGTTGGTACTCGTAGTAGCCTGATCTCTCATAGCGTCAGCCATCATTCTGATGGAGTCCATCATGTCCCGTATATCCACATTAGTCTCCACACTACTACTTCCTAATGCCTCTTATTTTATGTGTCTTGGCCTCCGTGTACTATCTCTGCTAGGATCTGCCATGGCTAACTGACACATAAGAGAATTAATTAGTCTTTAACAACAACAATTATTAGTGTAGCATTAGATTCATTCCTAATATCTCAATTACAGATCAGTTCCTAGATATTCTTGAGTTAAATCAATTTAAAATCCTAAAGCTACAAGCTCGAGAATTCACAACCAATAACCCACTAAACCAGTCAACCAGTAAGCCGGGCTCTGATACCAATGTAATAGTCTAACTACCCACTTGCAGATATTATCTGCTTTGGGATACTGCACCTCACAGTTTTATTCTTCCTAAGGATACTGTCCCCAGGAAAATGTGTCTACAAGGGAAAGGTATCCACACCCTTATAAGGCATGCTTCGTTTCCCTCTCCAACCGATATGGGATATTACATCATGAGCTCTAGGTCACGGGTATGGAGCACCTTCGGCCATACCTCACTAGGTCACTCGTGTGGAGCACCTTCGACCACACCTCATAATCTGTGGACACTCGACCATGTATATATCGTAATCGCAAGACTAGGTCATGGGCATGGAGCACCTTCAGCCACACCTTGCTAGGCTGCCCGTGTGGAGTACCTTTGGCCACACCTCGTAATTTGTGGACACTCGGCCATGATTATAATTCTTTAACAACTCTCAGGGAAAATTTTCCTTTTATTGAAAAATAGTACTAGTGTACATCTCTTTAAAATTTTCAATAATTTAAGAGTAAATATCCCTTTATTGGAAATTAATATTAATGTACACTTCTCATAAAAATTCTATTAATTTCCTAGATGATTTCCCCTTTCTTTGGAAATTACTATAGATGTACATTTCTTGTGAAAATACTAATATTTTTGAGAATACTTTCTCTTTTCTTGGAATTTAACTCCAATGTACAATTCTCATAAAAATTCTAGTATTTTCAAAATGATTACTCCTTTCTTAGAGATTAATTTCCAATGTACATTTCTTACAAAAAATTTAATTGTAATAACCGAAAAAGTTTTTAAAGGATAAAATTGAACTTTTAACCCTAATTACTTTTAAACTGAGGCTAGCATGTATTTTGAGGATGAGGATTTGCAACAGAAGGTCGTTCGAAGTCAGAAACATGATCGAATGGAAAGAAACGTAATCCGACGATCAGAAATTGACAGACGATGTTTCGTGCATCAATTTCACTGACAGAGGCTAAAACCTTCGCATAAAATTACGTGCCAATATTTGAAAGGAAGCCGACGCCCTAAAGTATCCCCATGTGGTCCGGGAAAAGTCAGAATCGCCCCAGGAGGCTTTAAATTTCCCGAATTCCCTCCATTTCTCTTAAATCTCTCTCTCTCCTCTCTGTCCTCCTTCCTCCACCGTGCGCCGCCACCACAGCCACCGTGGGCCACCACCTGGCACACCAATCGACAGCCCTTACCACCTACAACCTCTACCAACCATCCACGGCCACCAACGGCCACCAGCGTCGCCGAAAAAAGCCACTTTTCTTCTCTACCGCGTGAAAACTTCGCCAGCTGAGATCGTCGCTGTCTGCCATCATTCACCGTCAATGCCCCCACCACCGTTTATCCTGAGCTGCCAGCTTCCTCCAACAGCTCACTGACGTCGAACGGAGGCCCGACGTGCCCGGATCGAGGATTTTTCTGTCCACCGTGCTTCAATTTTCGTGGTCAAAAAATGCCATCCAAACGGCCTTGAACCATCGTGCCACCACCATATTTAGACTCTTGGACTTGCGGGCTTCATCGTGGTGTAAATTTCAAGGCAAATCGCACCCCTCCGCCGTACGCCACTATACGCCGCCGTGAGCCACCGTGCCGAAGTTTCTGGACATACATTGGGAGAAACTGAGACCACCCCGAGACAGAATTCCATCATCTGATCACAGTGGTAAAGTTCAATTTCCTGAAAACTGATGATATCTGATTAAAATAGCTACCGAACGTAATTAGGCAATAAATTAACCTAGGTATTAAGGCAACCAGACTTAGAATTGTTAAATGGATGATGTGACAAGCCTGAATATTCAATTTAATGTCCATAAAATTAATTGGGCTCAGAAACAGAGACTACGTGAAGTTCTGAATCGATTTGGAGCAACAAGAGACTAGGTAGGATAATTTACGCTTCCCGAACCCTAGATTTGAGCCTATACTGTGTTAGGGATCACACGATAAATCAGGACGACCCTAAGAAAGGTTTAAGGAGTATAAGGGGGGATAGCCTACATGGGGAAACGTTGTGATTTAGGCATAATACCCTAGAACCCTGAGTAATAGCCGACCGTGAGCATGTGAGTTTGAATAGACTGTATAAGGATGAGAATTGGCGTATGTGCACATGCTAGGGGACGCCCTAGATGTTGATTCTCACCCGGTGCTTGAGTGAGTGATTGGTGTTACGGATCACACCCAATGATAAGAGAGGTATTCTCTCTTGATGACGTGCAATTAGATGACTATTTTAGATTTGGTCGCAGAGGACTTGTGGCCAAGATGGATTTAGATACACTAGGCATGGGATTTTACCTGATTTCGAGTATCGATTTTAAAAGAAATGGATTTTTATGATTTTGACTATTTGCCACAATTTCCATGTGATAAAACGATTTTAAAGATAAGGTATTTCACTGTTTTCAAATTGATTTCGGGAAGATGATTTCGGTGTTCGTACCGCTGAGTAATCAGCCAGATTTTGAATTATATTTGAACTATAAATTATTCTACTGGGATTTTATATCTCACCAGGTTGTTTACTCAGATGAACAGGGACAGGGATAGGGACAGGAACCTAGACGATAGCGGATGATGCCTTGATGATTAACAGGAGAATGGCTTAGTTTAGGCTTGAACCGTCTTGTATATATTTTGATGACATTGCTGTATATTGGTTTCTATCATTTATGTTTTCTGTAGTGATTGGATTGATTGCATATGTATAAATTAGGTACCTGTTGTATTTGGGATATGTTCAAAATACAGAGGAAACTCTGCCAGATTTTCGGTAGGGTTTACCGCTGTAAACTTGTGAATTTAAGTTGGAATGCATATGAATGTATGATGTGATGTCTATATAAGTTTTAGATTTCATTCCAGAGTAATTTATGATGTATGTATGCATAATTGGTTAGCTGCATGTAAATTAGGGTTGAACGGAATCTGAATGGACAACGAGAAGTCTATTTGGGTTATGCTCAACCAGTAGCGATCCCCTGACATTCCCATATCGGGAATAACTATGTAAACTAACCCATATGCTTCCGCTAATCAGATAAGCATCGCGTATGTTGTATTAAGGGGTCGTTACAATTATGGTATCAGAGCCCGGTTTGTCGAATCATCTGGTTTAGTGGGTTAGGGACTTGAATCTTCGGGCTTGCAGCTTTAGGGTTTTGATTGATTTGACTCTGGAATGTTAGGATCTGATTTTGAATCGATAAGTAATGGAATGAATTTAATGCCTTTCTGTTAACTGTTGCTATATAACTGATCTGTTTATTTTCTGTGTTAGATAAGTGTGGCAGAATCTAGCAGGGATGCCACTCGCAGGCCTAAAGGAAGGCCAAGGCACAGGAATCAGGGTGCTTCGAGTAGTGGTAGCATGGAGACTGATGTCGACATACGTGATATGATGGCATCCATCCGGTTGATGGCTGATGCGATGAGAGATCAAGCCACTACTAGTGCTAATGTAATGAGACAGCAGCAGGAAGACAGACAGACTAGAAATGACGGAGCCACTCACCATGCAAACCCACTGTATCAGGGATGGATCGAGTTCCAGCGAGCAGGTCCATCTCCATTTGCAGGTGCCTCTGATCCAGCTATTGTAGAAGCCTGGATGAAAGATATTGAGAAGATTTTCAGATTGTTGTAGTGCGATGACGAACAGAAGGTCACATATGCAACATACATGTTGAAAGGCGAAGCAGAACTCTGGTTGACAGATACCCAGCAAATGATGGAAAGCCGAGGCATTCCACTTACCTGGGAGTCTTTCAAGAGAGTCTTTGTGGATTAGTACATCCCTGAGAGCGTAAAACAATCAAAGGAAGCACAGTTCCTGAAGCTCACACAGGGAGGTAGGCCATTTGAGGAGTATTTGAAACAATTTGAAGAATTATCACGATACCCTACCTACCTGCGAATGCATTATGACGAGGCCTGGAAAGCAAAGAAATTAGAAGAAGACCTAGATTTACCCATGAAGACTCAGTTAGCTACCCTGGAGATTCGAGACTTCGCCATGCTGATAAACAAGTTCCGAATCCTGAGCAAGAATCTAAAATAGAGACAGGCTCAGAATATGACACAGAGAACAGGGAACCGGCCCAGACAAGCAACCAGAAACCTTAACGTGAGAAGCGGTATGTTTAAACTGCAACCAGGGGCTTCTAGTAGCAGTGGGAGGTGACCTGATAATGCTCCCTGTCCGAAGTGTGGCACCAAACATCCGAATCAGCCCTGTTGGCATCAGACCCCACTTTAGTGTTACAGGTGTGGAGGTACAGGACATATGGCCAGATACTGCCCTTCCACCGAGAATCAGCCGACATCCAGTAGCCGAAGACCATAGGCTCCAGGGAGAGTTTTTACTATGAATGCTGCCAATGTTGACAGGTCCTCGGTCTTGATGCAGGGTAGAGGTAAAATCTATAATTTTTTTTTGATAGTATTGTTTGATTCGAGTGTTACGCACTCCTTTATCGCTGATGCATGCGTAGAAAGAATAAGATTACCTGTTCAAACCCTGCCCTATGATCTATACATATCCACACCCTTGAGAGAAGCCACTATGTCCCCACGAATATGCCTGAATTTCCCCTTAACCATTGAAGATACTTTATTCCTTGTAGACCTAGTGTGTATACCATTGTCTGGGATCGACATTATTTTGGGAATAGATTGGTTAACTAGGAATCAGGTCTTGTTGAATTGTTCCGAAAGGACAATTACTTATCTGGATAATGTGCCTGTGCGAGAGAGTGACAGGGCTTGTGAGATAGGTGATATGTCCCTCAATCTCTCTGAGGTAGAGTTGCAGGATAGGTTAAGCCAAATCCCAATCGTTAGTGACTTTCCGGAGGTATTTCCCTTGGAAGTGAGTAAACTGCCACCGCTTAGGGAGATAGAATTCACCATTGACCTGATTTCGGGAGCGGGCCCAATAGCTATGACCTCATATCGTATGGCCCCAGTGGAATTAAGAGAACTAAAAGTCCAAATCGAAGATATGTTGGAGAAGGGGTTCATTAGGCCGAGTGTATCGCCATGGGGAGCTCCAGTCTTATTCGTAAAGAAGAAAGACGGGAGCCTAAGACTGTGTATTGATTACCGGCAGTTGAATAAGGTGACCATTAAGAACAAATACCCATTGCCATGTATTGATGATTTGTTTGATTAGTTGCAAGGCGCGACTGTGTTCTCTAAGATAGATTTGAGATCAGGATACCACCATATTAGGGTTAGAGAGGAGGATATCCCGAAGACAACTTTTAGGACAAGATACAGTCACTACGAGTTCCTAGTGATGCCGTTTGGGTTAACAAATGCACCAGCTGTCTTCATGGATTACATGAACAGAATCTTTAGACCCTATTTAGATCAATTTGTTGTGGTATTCATCGATGATATCTTAGTCTATTCCAAGACTCACGAAGAGCATGCCCAGCATCTTAGCACGGTGCTACAGATACTGGAAGAGAAGTAATTATATGCAAAACTAGAGAAATGTGAGTTTTGGTTAGAAGAAGTGAAATTCTTAAGGCACGTGGTTAATAGGGAAGGAATATCGGTCGACCCAAAGAAAATTGAAGCAGTATTAGATTGGGATCGACCTAGAACAGTCACCGAGATTAGGAGTTTCCTGGGTTTGGCCGATTATTATTGGAAATTCATTCAAGGATTCTCACAGATAGCTGTGCCATTGACCCGGTTGACTCGGAAAGGGGTAGATTTTGAATGGAGCGAACAGTGTGAGACTAGTTTTCAAATTTTAAAAGAGAAATTAACCACCGCTCCTGTACTAATTATTCTGAAACCCCTAGAACCCTTTACCGTGTACACAGATGCATCCTTGAGAGGCCTAGGTTGTGTTTTGATGCAGGATGGGAAAGTTGTGGCTTATGCATCGCGACAATTGAAACCTGCAGAGGAAAACTATCCCACCCATGACTTAGAATTAGCTGTCATTGTATTTGCCCTAAAGATTTGGAGACATTACCTGTATGGCACTATATTTAAAGTGTATAATGATCATAAGAGCCTTAGGTATTTGTTTGATCAAAAGGAATTAAACATGAGGCAGGGTAGGTGGGTAGAATACCTAAAAGACTGTGATTTTGAATTGAAATATCATGCAGGAAAAGCGAATGTCGTGGCTGATGCATTAAGGCGAAGGTCACTAAAATTAGCTAGTTTAATGATTGGTGAGATGAGGTTACTTGAGGATTTTTGGAATCTCAGCCTCAACGTAATCTCGTTTCCGTAAAGATTAGTGATGAGTGACTTTTTGATAACTTGCGAATTGAGAGAATTGATTAGACAACCCAACTTGAGGATGAATCCTTGGAAGTATACGCAGACTAACCCGATTTTGGACTAGCACTTGATGGAGTTTTAATGTTTAGGAAGAGGGTAGTGATTCCGAACCATCAGGAACTAAAGGAAAAAGTGTTAGAAGAGGCCCATAGAAGTCATTACACTATTCACCCCAGTATTTCCAAGATGTATCAGGATTTAAAGAGGAACTTTTGGTAGCCCGGTATGCGGAAGGATATCACAAACTACGTGAATGCCTGTTTGACTTGTCAACAGGTTAAGATAGAACACCAGAAACCTGCAGGGCTACTCAAACCATTAGAGATACCAGAAAGAAAATGGGATCAAATCACTATAGATTTTGTGGTAGGATTACCTAGAACACCAGTAGGATTTGATGCCATTTGGGTAATAATGGATCGGTTGACCAAATCTGCTCACTTTTTACCTGTCAAGGTGCGTTACTCTATGGAGAAATTAGCCGAAGTATACCTTAGAGAAATCGTGAGACTACATGGAATACAGTCAGGTATAGTATCTGATAGAGACCCTAAGTTTACTTCGAGATTCTGGCAATCCCTACAGCAAGCCTTAGGAACCCAGCTTAAATTTAGTACAGCCTATCATCCTCAGACTGACGGGCAGTTTGAGAGGACTATTGAAACTCTAGAAGACATGTTAAGGGCTTGCGTGCTTGAGCAGAAAGGAAGTTGGGATAAACACCTGCCGTTGATAGAGTTTTCATACAATAACAGTTATCACTCTACCATCGGTATGGCACCGTATGAGGCGCAGTATGGGAGGAGTTGTAAATCACCTTTAAGTTGGGTAGAAATGGGGGAGAGTGCACTGTTGGGACCCGAAATAGTATAAGAAACCACTGATCAGATTAAAATGATCAGGGAAAAGATGAGAGTTTCCTAACAGAGGCAAGAATCATATGCTAACAAGAGAAGAAGGCCTTTGGAATTTAATGAGGGAGATCACGTATTTCTGAGAGTGTCCCCCACCATGGGTATCGATAGACAGGTAAGGACCAAGAAACTAAGCCCTAGATTCCTATGACCATTCTAAATTTTACAAAGAGTCGGTCCCGTTGCCTACCAAATTGCCTTACCTCCCTATTTGTCCAACCTACATGATGTTTTCCATGTCTCCCAACTTCGGAAATATGTCTCAGATCCTGCGCATGCATTAGGGAATCAACCGATAATATTAAAGGAAAATTTGACTTATGAATCTACTCCTGTTCAAATCCTTGACTTTAAGACTAAGCAACTTCGAAGTAAAATAATCCCTTTAGTTAAGGTACTTTGACAGGATGTAGCGTCGCAGGAGATGACGTGGGAGAAAGAAGAAGAGATGAGGCAAAGATACTCAGAATTGTTTACAGGTATGAATTTTGGGGATAAAATTTCTTTTAAGGGGGGGAGAATGTAATAACTGAAAAAGTTTTTAAAAGATAAAATTGAACTTTTAACCCTAATTCCTTTAAAACTGAGGCTGGCACGTATTTCGAGGATGAGGATTTGCATCACAAGGTCGTTCAAAGTCAAAAATATGATCGAATGGAAAGAAACGCAATCCGACAATCAGAAACTGACAGACAACGTTTTGTGCATCAATTTCACTGAAGGAGGCCAAAACCTTCACATAGAAACACGTGCCGACGTTTGGAAGGAAGTCGACGCCCTAAAGTATCCCCGAGTGGTCCAGGAAAAGTCAGAATCGCCCTAGGAGGCTTTAAATTTCCCAAATTCCCTCCATTTCTCTCAAATCTCTCTCTCTCCTCACCTCACTTTCTCTCTCCTCTCTCTCCTACTTCCTCCACTGTGCGCCGCCACCACAGCCACCATGGGCCTCCACCTGGCACACCAATTGATAGCCCTCGCCACCCACAACCTCCAGCAGCCATCCACGGCCACTAACGGCCGCCAGCGTCACCAAAAAATGTCACTTTTCTCCTCCACCGTGTAAAAACTTCGCTAGCTGAGATCGCCGCCGTCCGTCACCATTGGCCGTCACCGCCCCCACCACCGTGTAGCCTGAGCTGCCAACTTCCTCTAGCAGCTCACCGACATTAAACGGAGGCCTGACGTGCCCAGATCGATGATTTTTTCGTCCAAAAAATGTCAGAAAATGCCCGGATTGATTTTTGTCGTGAACCGCTGCGCCACCACCATATTCGGACTCCTGGACTTGCGGGCTTCACCGTGGTGTAATTTTTGAGGCAAACCGCACCCCTCCATCGTGCGCCACCATACGCCACCGTGCGCTGCTATGCCGGAGTTTTTGGACATACATCGGGAGAAACTGAGACCACCTCGAGATATAATTCCATCATTCGATCACATTGGTAAAGTCCGATTTCCTGAAAACTAATGATATCTGATTAAAATAGCTGCCGAACGTAATTAGGCAATAAATTAACCTAGGTATTAGGGTAATCAGACTTAGAATTGTTAAACGGATGACGTGACAAGCCTGAATATTCAATTTAATGTCTAGGAAATTAATTAGGCTTAGAAACTGAGACTACGTGAAGTTCTGAATCGATTTGGAGCGACAGGAGACCAGGTAGGATAATTTACACTTCCCGAACCCTAGATTTGACCTAGTGGATACCTGAACGATTTAGATTATTTGCATGGATTTACGTGCTTCTTTCAATGGAATAGATTGCATGCCTGTGTGCTGAAAACCCTAATTGCCTGTTAGATGCTTTGTTTATCGAGTTTAGATGCCCTTAGGACGGATTTACTTAGGGTTGGGTACTTGATAGTCGGTATGGGACGACTGTTAAGTATCCTGAGTACAGGGAATTTTTAAATGAGATTGCTTTTATGAGATTTAGCCTGTACTGCCTTAGGGATCACGCGATAAATCAGGACGACCCTAAGAAAGGTTTAAAGAGTATAAGGGGGGATAGCCTACATGGGGAAACGTGATTTAGGCGTAATACCCTAGAACCCTGAGGAATAGCCGACCGTGAGCATGTGAGTTCGAATAGACTGTATGAATGATGAGAATTGGCGTATGTAAACATGCTAGGGGATGCCCTAGATGTTGATTCTCACCCAGTCCTTGAGTGAGTGATTGGTGTTACGGATCACACTCACAATATAGGCTTGATTCGGGTGATTGGTGTTACGGATCACACCCAACGATAAGAGAGGTATTCTCTCTTGATGAAGTGCAATTAGATGACGATTTTAGATTTGGTCGCAGAGGAGTTGTGGCCAAGATGGATTTAGATACACTGGGCATGGGATTTTACCTGATTTCGAGTATCGATTTTAAAAGAAATGGATTTTTATGATTTTGACTATTTGCCGCAATTTTCATGTGATAAAATGATTTTAAAGATAAGGTATTTCACTATTTTTGAACTGATTTTGGGAAGATGATTTCGGTGTTCGCACCGCTGAGTATTCAGCCAGATTTTGAATTATATTTGAACTGTAAATTATTATACTGGGATTTTATATCTCACCAGGTTGTTTACTCAGATGAACAGGGACAGGAACCTAGACGATAGCGGATGATGCCTTGATGATTAACAGGAGAATGGCTTAGTTTAGGCTTGAACCGTCTTGTATATATTTCGATGACGTTGCAGTATATTGGTTTCTATCATTTATGTTTTATGTAGTGATTGGATTGACTGTATATGTATAAATCAGGTACCTGTTGTATTTGGGATATGTTCGAAATACAGAGGAAACTCTGCCGGATTTTTGGTAGGGTTTACCGCTATAAACTTGTGAATTTAAGTTGGAACACATATGCATGTATGATGTGATGTCTATATGAGTTTTAGATTTCATTCCAGAGTAATTTATGATATATGTATGTATAATTGGTTAGCTGCGTGTGAATTAGGGTTGAACGAAATCCGAATGGACAACGAGAAGTCTATTTGGTTTACGCTCAACCAGTAGCGATCCCCTGACATTCCCACATCGGGAATAACTATGTAAACCAACCCATATGCTTCCGCTAATCAGATAAGCATCGCGTATGTTATATTAGGGGGTCGTTACATTAATATTTTCAAGGATAAATTTCTCCTCTCTTGAAAATGAATTTTCTTATATAATTTTATCAATTTCAAGAATAATTTCTTTCCTTGACAATAATAATAATATCCTTTCTTATAAAATTATACTAATTCAAAAACAATTTCCTTTCTTCCAATAATAAATTCCCATATATTTTTTGAAAATATCTATTGGTGTATAGCTTTTAGGTTCTAAGAATAAATGTTTTGGACTCAGCCTCGGGAGTTTTGTTCACCTAGTAATTCCATTTCCTTTCTTGTGATTCTTTACTTAATACACTTAAAATATAGGGTTCTTTCTTTATGGTCACAATGAAGTTAACACCATTCAATCCCAATCATTTTTCTAACAAAGTATTCATGCTATCTCACCCATTAACATTTCATTAAACCACACATGCTAGCCAACATGCATACATTTAGGTCAAGAATGTAGAGACAATTTAAGTTCCATGAAAAGCTTGAATATAAACATTAGATTGCATAACCAGAGCATGGAACAAAAGTTTAAATTGTTAACCTACCTTGCTTCCTTTCTCTTTGACTAAATCTCTCTCTTCTTCTTAGTACATTTCCAAGCCCATTTTTCCTCGGCAGTTGCTCTTAAATAATTCCCTGGGAAAATAATTAAATTCTTAGGCAGGTTTTTCTTTCAATTAGGCTTTCCTACATCAATTTATCAAATTCCTAGGCTGGTCTAATCATTAAACATATGATTCTGGGGTATTTTAGACTATCCCTGGGGTTTTGGAAGCTTGAAATATGATTATGGCAACTTTCCAGCAACTCCAACGATTGCGCATGGCGGCAAACAACGGTTGGGATCGAAAGATACACTAAAATGTAGCCTGCAACTCAAGGATGCCAGATCCAGGTTCCTTTTGGCGAAGCACGACTGTTTAGATGGTATTTTCTAGCGATAAAGTACACAGTTAGACAGACTATTTTTCCCCCGTTCTGGGTACATGACGGCGGTGCTCCAACAGCTAGAAGCTGTCGGAGGAAGCTAGCAGCTCAAGCTACCCAACGGCAGCGGCGGTGTGGCCAGACGGCATCGGACGACAGAGATCACGACGGAGGAGGATTTTCATGATTGAGGGAAAATGTGGCTGTTTTCGGCCATTGTGGCGTCCGTTGGCAGTCTGGAACGGTGGCTAGAGGTCGGCGGTGTCAAGTTGCACCAGTGGCGAGGTCCAATAGTGACGCAAGGCGATGTTTCCGGTGGCTGGAGGTGGCGCATGAGTGAGATGGAGAGGAAAGAGAAAATGAGTGGAGGAGAGAGAGAAGAAAGGAGAAATGAGAGAAAAAGTGGAGTTTTGAAGTTTTAAGGCCTATAGGGGCATTTTGGTCTTTTTCCACTTCGCCCAAGATAAATTTCAGATGCATTCTTTGATCTAGGCAAGAATATAGGCCTATATGGAAGGAATTTGGAGATCTTTTGAAGAATTTAATCCTTCTAAATTACCTGTTAAATTCCTAAAGTTGGATCGAGTTTTAACAAAATTCTCAAATTTTGACTTTGAAAAATTTTCAAATTTCAACCGCAGGCTCAAAAAATTATGTTGAATTCGATTTTAACAAAATATAAATTTATTTTGCCCAATTAATTTATTTTTAAAAAAATTAGGTTATTACAGAAGCCATAGACGAATGACTCCATTTTCGGTCGCTGTGATGGCTGGAAGCTGCGCGAAAGGCGACGACAGTGGGCGACACACTCTGGCAAGCTTCTGCGGCACTGTGGGGTGGCAATGCACAGCGATCTGGCAGACTAATAGAGGTCGAGCAGCGTGAAGGTGAGGGAAGGTGAGATGTGTGAGAGAGAACTAGGAGTGAGTGGGAGAGAGAGAGAGAAATGGGAAGAAAATGAAGAAAATTAGGTTTTAAAGTTTCTAAAGGCATTATGGTAATTTACTAATTTTTTTCTAGATAAATTTTTTGATGCATTTTCTGATTTAGGAAAAATTATGAAATATAATAGGAGAGATTTGGGAATCTTTTGAGTATCCTAAGCCTACTAAAAATATCTACTAAGTTCCTCAAGACATATAACAATTTCTCCATCAGATATAATTTTATTATTAAAAATTCTCAAATTTAAACTACGAGCTCAAAAAAATTTCTTAATCACCTCCCAATAATATTTCAAGGTTTCCAATCATTTTATCCCAATTATTTAATTTTTAACTAGGTTATTACATTAAAAGATATAATAATATTAATTTATACTATGAAAGAAATATACATTAATATGAGTAAAATTAGTAAGTTAAAATAAAATTATCTCATCTAATCTTGCAACGTGAGATGATATAATATTTTGATTATCTTAACACTCTAATAATATTTTACCTTATTATAACATAAAAGCATATATATTAAACATTGAAATTCAATTTTGATATCTAAGATACCATAGTTGTAAGATAACAAGATGAAGGTCAAAGTATAGCAAACATCCACTTTGTCATCCATCTCATATGGTTGAATGAGATAACTTTTTTTAAGTAACTAATTTTATTTATTTTTCTATGACAATAACTTCATAGTAAGATTTATTTAAAAAAACTGAAGTACATAAATTAACAAATAAATTATTAAAAAATATATTATATATGTTTTTGATATAAAGAAGAAGGTATAAATTTAAGAAATAAATAGCATTAATTATCATTCACAAACAAACATTTATATTTAGATAATTAAAATGTAAGGCACCACCAATTTGTTATATCAAAATTATGACTTTCATGGTATCTTATTCTTATTTTATATCTCATGTAAGATAATATAATATATAAGATAATAATGTATATTTTTCTTTTGGGTATTTTAAAATTTTGAATTATCTAGATAAATTATTTAAATATCATAGATAGTTACAAAATTTATTATTTTGTGCCAGTGGGATTAAAAATGAGTTTAAGTACTATTTTTTAATTAATTTTAAATGTCTTAATTTATGTTTAAATATGTATATCATTCAAACTCTAGTTTACGTGCTTAAAAGTACATTTAAAAAAAAACTCAGACTTAAACCCAATTTTTATTTCATTTATTTCCACTCCTAAACTCAAATAAAAATTTTCAAGTACACGTCATTGTTCCAAAATCAGCTACTTCATCATGCGAATTTTCATATTTTGGATCCTCTGCTGTAATTCTCTCCTTGGCACCTGCTTGGCGTTTTTAGCAGCAATTTTATCTATTGCTAAAGTGTGCTTTAATATTATTGCAATGAATATTATTGCTGCTATAACTTTGTTAAAATAATTATTTTATAGTGGCAATAATTTTGTTGCAAGAAACTTTAGCAACAGAAAAAACCGCCGCTAAAAATGCCAAGCAGGTGCCAATCAAATAGCACTAAGCAAAGGATCCAAACGTGAATTTTCAAGGTGTAGTTCTCACCAAAATTAATTACCAAAAATGTGTCACTAATGTTATAACAACAACAACAACAACAACAACAATAATAATAATAATAATAATAATAATAATAATGTTGGGATATTTTTACTCAACAATATTATGTTTATGATATTGAAAATAATTTATAAATTAAGTATTAAAAGTTAATTTTGATTAGATCATTAAATTTATGAAAGAAAAATAATATTTTAGACGAGTCCAATCATTTTTAAAAGTATAGCCCATATATATTTACCTTGTCCAAAAACCCAATGCTATTATCCTATAATTTTTAGTTTAGCCTGATATAGTTTTCTAGCCCAAGAACTGAAAAATTACATCTTATTCATAGTAAAACAAAGGTCTCCCTCCTCCTCAAAACATTTGAATTACATTGCATATTTTTGGCAAAAAGAAGGGGATGTCAGGTACCCAGTACAAGTGCATAAATCACCAAATTAAAGAGAAATTACAAACTACTATTTTTGTAGAGATACATTCTGATTTATTTCTAAACGATTTTTTTTAACATTTTTCTCTTGCAAAAACTATAAATACAGCCTCTGGAAAGCCTCAATACAACAAGTTATACATTTCTAAATTAATCTTTTGAAAAATTCTTTAAGCTCTAATTTCTATTATCATTTATAGTTCTTCATTTGTAACATCTACTTTGAAAGAGAGAGAGTTTCTTTGATTAAGAAACTTTTTCTATCTAGAGAGCTGAGAGATATTCAAGGAAAGGTTTTCCTTGAAAGAGCATAAAAAGAGAAAGTGAGAAAGATCTATAGTGGCTCACGAGTGCCCTATTTGAACTTGTGGTGATAGTGAAAATGTCAAGTTGTGTTTGGGGACTGGATGTAAGCTTTGTTGGATAAGTTGAACCAGGATAAATCTTTGTCTACTTTACATTTTTGCACATTATTTTCTGATCTTACATTCATCATTTTACTTTACTTCTCTTATTTTGATTTGCTCTATTTTTGTTAATTTAACTAAACTATTACTTGCATATGCTATTTATACTGATATAACTATTCTATACATTTTCCTTAAAGTTCTTTAGCTATTAATTAAGATTTCAAAAGGGCAAAAATTTTATAACCCCCAATTCACCACTCTCTTAGGTGCCAACCATTCCTACCATGAATTACATGATTTATGTAACAACCCCCTAATCCACAATATACTATCTTTTATCTGTCTAACGGAAGCATATGGGTTTTAGAAATAGTTATTCCCGATGTGGGAATGTCAGGGGATCGCTACTAGTTGAGCGTAACCCAAATAGACTTTTCGTCGTCCATTCGGATTCCGTTCAACCCTAATTCGCATGCATCTATACTAACTATACATACATTCATCATAAATGACTCTGGAATGAAAACTAAAATCCATACAGTCCACATATTAGGCATTCATACAAATTCTAACTTAATTACATAAGTTACAGTGGTAAACCCTGGCGAAAATTCGGCAGAGTCTTCTCTGTATTTCAAGCATATCCCAAAGTACAATAGTCATCCAATTTAGAATTATATAGCCAGTCCAATAACAATAGAAAGCAAAAATTACAGAAAACCAATATACAGCATCATCAGTATAAGTATATTTAGAATGCAATTTGTAACAACGGGAAAGATTCGAAAGAGTTTTTAAAGGATTTTAAAAGATAAAACTTGATTTTAACCCTAATCCCAATCAAACGAAGCCTGACACGTATTTCAAGGATAATGACTTGACACAGAAGGTCGTTTGAAGCCAGAAACATGATCAAACAGAAAGAAATGTAATCCGGCGATCGAATCGACTAAGGAGTTTTGTGCGTCACTTTCATTGACGGAGGCCAAGACTTTTGCATGGAAATACGTGCCAACGTCTGGAAGGGATGCCGACACCCTAAAAGATCCCCGGGTGGCTTGGGAAAAGTTGGAATCGTCCCTGGAGGCTTTAAATTACGCAAACTCCCGCCATTTCTCTCATTTCACTCTCTCTCCTCACCACACTCTCTCTCTCTTCTCTCTTTTCTCTCTCCACCTTCCTCCACCGTGAACGGCCACCACAGCCACCATGGGCCACCACCAAGGGTACCAACCGACAGCCCTCACTGCCCACAACCACCAGCAACCAACCACGGCCACCAACGGCCGCCTGAGCCGCCGGAAAAACGCCATTTTTCCCCTCCATCGCGCGAAATTTCCCCAGCTCGAATCGCCGCCGTCCGACGCCGTTGACCCTCACCGTCCCCACCACCGTGTAGCCCGAGCTGCCAGCTTCCTCCAAGAGTTTCAAGACCGCCGAAGGAGGCCGAACGCGCCCGGATCGAGGCAGAACGCCGTCCACCATGCGAGAAGCTTCGTGGCCGGAAAACACCACCCAAACGGCCGTGAACCGCCGTGCCACCACCGTATTCAGACTCCTGCGCTTGCGGGCTTCACCGTGGTGTGATTTTCGAGGCAAACCGCACCTCCTCGCCGTACGCCGCCGTATGCCGCCGTGTGCCGCCGTGCCGAAACTTCTGGACGTGCATCCCGAGAAACTGAGACCACCGGGACGTAGAATTCCATCATCCGAGCACAGTGGTAAGGTCCGATTTCCCAAAAAACTAATGGTATATGACTTAAATGGCTGCCGAACGTAAATGGACAATAAAGTGACCTAGGTTTTAGCGTAACTGGATTTAAGATCGAAAATTGGATGACGTGACGAATCTAAATATTTAAATTCATGTCCAGGGAATTAATTGGACTCAGAAATCGAGATTTCGCGGAGTCCTGACTTGATTTGAAGCGACCGGAGACCAGGTAGGATAATTTACACTTCCCGAACCCTAGAATTGATTTAGTGAATACCTGACTGATTTAGACGACTTGTATGGATTTGCGTGCTGCTTTCGATGGGATAAAATTGCATGCCTGTGTGCTGAAAACCCTAATTGCATGTTAGACACCTTGTTTATCGAGTTTAGATGCCTTTAGGACGGATTTACTTAGGGTTGGGTACTTGATAGCCGGTATGGGACGGCCGTTAAGTATCCTTCGTACAGGAAGCTTTTAAACGAAACTATTTTTATCAGATTTAGCCTGTACTGAGTTAGGGATTGCGCGTTAAACCAGGACGACCCTAAGAAAGGTTTAAGGAGTATAAGGGTGGATAACCTACACGGGGAAACGTTGTGATTTAGGCGTGATACCCTAGAACCCTGAGGAATAGCCGACCGAGTGCATGTGAGTTCGAATAGACTGTATGAGGATGAGAATTGGCGTATGTGCACATGCTAGGGGATGCCCTAGATGTTGATTCTCACCCGGTCCTTGAGTGAGTGATTGGTGTTACGGATCACACTCACAATATAGGCTTGATTCGGGTGATTGGTGTTACGGATCACACCCAACGATAAGAGAGGTATTCTCTCTAGACTACGTGCAATTAGAAGATGATTTAGATGCGGTTACAGTGGATTTGTAGCCAACGTGGATTGAGATACACAGGGCATGGGATTTCACTTGCTTTTGATAACTGATTTTTAAAGAAATGGATTTTATGATTGTGATATATTGCCGCAATTTCCATGTGTTTAAATGATTTTAAAGATAAGGTATTCCACTGTTTTCGAACTGATTTCGGGAAGACGATTTCGGTGTTCATACATTGAGTATTCAAGCGGTGTTTGAATGATAATTAAATTGTAAATTATTCTACTGGGATTCATATCTCATTAGGTTGTGTACTCAGATGAACAGGGACAGGGGCAGGAGCCCAGACGATAGCCGAAGCTGACTTGAGGATAGACAGAGAATGATTAGCTTAGGCTTGAATTATTTGTATATATACTTTGATGACGCTGTTATTTATCGGATTCTGTTTCTCATAAATTTTGTATGGACTAGACTGAATGTATATATAACGGTTCAGATAGTATGCATGGATTGTAGCGATGAATTGATGTTGCTGTGTATGGATTTATATTAGTATGTTTACTGATGTTGTTGGACTGGCTGTCGAGTTTTAAACAGGTGATTCTGTATTTGGGATATGATCAAATTACAGAGGAAACTCTGCCGAATTTTCGGTAGAATTTACCGCTGTAAACTTATGGATTTGAATTAAAATGTGTATGAATGTATGACGTGACATGTATATGAGTTTTAGATTTCATCCCAGAGTTATTATTGATGATGTATGTATGTGTATTTAGTTAGCTGCGTGTGAATCAGGGTTGAACGGAATCTGAATGGATAACGGAGAATCTATTTGGGTTACGCTCAACCAGTAGCGATCCCCTGACGTTCCCACATAGGGAATAAACATTCGGAATAACCCATATGCTTCCGCTAATCAGATAAGCATCGCGTATGACGTATTAGGGGGTCGTTACAATTATGGTATCAGAGCTCTGTTTGTCGGATCTTCTGGTTTAGTGGGTCTAGGACTTTAAATCTTTGGGCTTGCAGCTTTAGGGTTTTGATTGATTTGACTCTGGCATGATAGGACCTAATTTGAATTGATAATGAACGGAATGAATTTGATGTACTGCTAACTATTCTTTGTGTGGTGATCTATTTGTTTCTGTATCAGATAAACATGGCAGAATCTAGCAGGGATGCCACACGTAGGCCTAGGGGAAGGCCAAGGCAAAGAAGCCAGGGTGCGTCAGGTAGTGGTAGTATAGAGACTGAGGTTGACATGCGGGAGATGATGGAATCTATCAGATTAATGGCCGATGCAATGAGAGACCAGGCCACTACCAGTGCCAACGCAATGAGACAAAGAAGCAGACGATAGACAGCACGAGAAACGACAGAGCCACCCAACAGGTGAATCCACTATATCGTGATGGATTGAATTCCGCAGAGCGAGTCCATCTCCGTTTACAGTGCCTCCGATCCAAATTTCTTTGTGGAAGCTTGGATAAAAGGAATTGAAAAGATTTTCAGGTTGTTGCAGTGCGACGATGAACAGAAAGTCACATATGCAACATATATGTTGAAGGGCGAAGCTGAACTTTGGTGGACAGATGCCCAGCAATTGATGGAGAGCCGAGGCATTCCATTGACTTGGGAATCTTTCAAGAGAGTCTTCATGGATCAATATATCCCTGAGAGTGTGAAACAAGCAAAGGAAGCACGCTCAAGCTCACCCAGGGAGGCAGGCCGTTTGACGAGTATCTGAAACAGTTTGAGGAATTATCAAAGTACTCTACTTACCTGCGAATGCATTACGATGAGGCTTGGAAAGCGAAACAACTAGAAGAAGGCCTCGATCTACCTATGAAGACTCAGTTGGCTACCCTGGAGATTCGAGACTTTGCCACACTAGTGAATAAGTGCAGAATTCTGAGCAAGAATTTAGAACAGAAACAGGCTCAGAATATGACACAACGTACAGGGAACCGGCCCAGACAAGCGCCCAGAAATCTGAATGTAAGAAGAGGTATGTTTAAACCGCAACCAGGGGCTTCTAGTAGCAGTGGGAGGCGACCTGATAATACTCTTTGTCAGAAGTGTGGTACCAGACATCCAAATCAACCCTGCTGGCATCAGACTCCCCTCTAGTGTTATAGATGTGGAGGCACAGGACACATGGCCAGATACTGCCCTTCCACGGGGAATCAGCCGACATCTGGTAGCCGAAGACCACAAGCTCCAGGGAGAGTTTTTACCATGAATGCTGCCAACGTCGATAGGTCCTCGGGCTTGATGCAGGGTAGAGGTAAAATTTATAATTTTTCTTTAATAATATTGTTTGATTCGGGTGCTACGCACTCATTTATTGCTGATGCATGCGTAGAACGAATGAGATTACCTGTTCAAACCCTGCCCTGTGACCTATACATATCCACACCTTTGGGAGAAGCCACTATGTCCCCACGAATATGCCTAAATTGCCCTTTAACCATTGAAGATACCTTGTTTCTTGTGGACTTAGTGTGTATACCATTGTCAGGGATCGACATTATTTTGGGAATGGATTGGTTGACTAGGAATCGGGTTTTGTTGAATTGTTCTGAAGGGACAATTACTTATCTGGATAACGCACTGCATGAGGGAATGACAGAGCTTGTGAGATAGGTGATATGTCCCTCAATCTCTCTGAGGTAGAGTTGCAGGATAGATTAAGTCAAATCCCAATTGTTAGTGACTTTACGGAGGTATTTCCTTTGGAAATTTGTAAACTGCCACCACCTAGGGAGATAGAATTCACCATTGACCTAATTTCAGGAGCGGGTCCAATAGCTATGACCCCGTATCGTATGGCCCCCACAGAATTGAGAGAATTAAAAGTCCAAATCGAAGACATGTTGGAGAAGGGGTTCGTTAGGCCAAGTGTATCACCATGGGGAGCTCCGGTCTTATTCGTAAAGAAGAAAGACGGGAGTTTAAGACTGTGTATTGATTACCGGCAATTGAATAAGGTGACCATTAAGAACAAATATCCATTGCCACGTATTGACGATTTTTTTGATTAGTTGCAAGGCGCGACTGTATTTTCTAAGATAGATTTAAGGTCAGGATACCACCAGATTAGGGTTAGAGAGGAGGATATTCCCAAGACAGCATTCAGGACAAGATACGGTCATTACGAGTTTTTAGTGATGCCGTTTGGATTAACGAATGCACCCGCTGTCTTTATGGATTATATGAACAGAATTTTCAGACCCTATTTAGATCAATTTTTTGTGGTATTCATTGATGATATTTTGGTCTATTCCAAGACTCACGACGAGCATGCCCAGCATCTTAACACGGTGTTACAGATACTGGAGAGAAACAATTGTATGCAAAGCTGGAGAAATGTGAGTTTTGGTTAGAAGAAGTGAAATTTTTAGGACATGTGGTAAATGGGAAAGGGATAGCGGTTGACCCAAATAAAATTGAAGCAGTATTAGATTGGGATCGACCTAGAACGGTCACCGAGATTAGGAGTTTCTTGGGTTTGGCCGGCTATTATCGGAAATTCATTCAAGGATTTTCACAGATAGCTGTGCCATTGACCCGGTTAACTCGGAAAGGGGTAGATTTCGAATGGAGCGAGCAGTGTGAAACTAGTTTTCAGATTCTGAAAGAGAAATTGACCACCGCTCCTGTATTAATCATTCCGAAACCCCTAGAACCCTTTACTGTATACACAGATGCATCTTTGAGAGGCCTAGGTTATGTTTTGATGCAGGATGGGAAAGTTGTGGCTTATGCATCGCGACAATTGAAACCTACAGAGGAGAACTATCCCACCCATGACTTAGAATTAGCTGCCGTTGTGTTTGCCCTAAAGATTTGGAGACATTACCTATATGGCGCGGTATTCGAGGTATATAGTGATCATAAGAGCCTTAGGTATTTGTTTGATCAGAAGGAATTAAACATGAGGCAGCGTAGGTGGGTAGAATACTTGAAAGACTTTGATTTTGAGTTGAAATATCATGCAGGGAAAGCAAATGTTGTAGCCGATGCATTAAGCCGAAAGTCACTACAACTAGCCAGTTTAATGATTAGTGAGATGAGATTACTTGAGGGTTTTGGGAACCTTAGCCTCAATGTAATCTCGTTTCCGCAAAGGTTAGTAATGAGTGACTTTTTGATCACCTGCGAACTGAGAGAATTAATTAGACAAGCCCAACTTGAGGATGAATCCTTGGAGGTATATGCAGACCAACCCGACTTTGGATTAGCACCTGATGGAGTTTTGATGTTTAGAAAGAGAGTAGTGATCCCGAACCATCAGGAATTAAAGGAAAAAATGTTAGCAGAAGCTCACAGAAGCCATTATACTATTTACCTCGGTATTTCCAAGATGTATCAGGATTTAAAGAGAAATTTTTGGTGGCCTGGTATGCGGAGAGATATCACGAATTACGTGAATGCCTGTTTGACTTGTCAACAGGTTAAGATAGAGCATCAGAAACCCGCAGGGCTACTTAAACCATTGGAGATACCAGAGAGGAAATGGGATCAGATCACTATGGATTTCATGGTTGGATTACCTAGAACACCAGCAGGATTTGATGCCATTTGGGTAATAGTGGATAGGTTGACCAAGTCTGCGCACTTTTTGCCTGTTAAGGTGCGTTACTCCATGGAGAAATTAGCCGAAGTATACCTTAGGGAGATTGTAAGATTACATGGAATACCGTCAGGTATAGTATTTGATCGAGACCCTAGGTTTACTTCGAGATTTTGGCAATCCCTACAGCAAGCCTTAGGAACCCAACTTAAATTTAGCACCGCCTATCATCCTCAGACTGACGGGCAGTCTGAGAGGACTATTCAAACCCTAGAAGATATGTTGAGGGCTTGTGTGCTTGAACAGAAAGGAAGTTGGGATAAACACCTGCCGTTGATAGAGTTTGCATACAATAACAGTTATCACTCTACCATCGGCATGGCACCGTATGAGGCTCTGTATGAGAGGAGCTATAAGTCACCTTTAAGTTGGGTAGAAATGGGGGAGAGTGCACTGTTGGGACCCGAGATGGTGCAAGAAACCACTGATCAAATTAAAATGATCAGGGAAAAGATGAGAGTTGCCTAACAGAGGCAAGAATCTTATGCTAACAAGAGAAGAAGGCCTTTGGAATTTAACGAGGGAGATCACGTATTTCTGAGAGTGTCCCCCACCACGGGTATTGGTAGACAGATAAGGACTAAGAAACTAAGTCTTAGATTCCTAGAACCATTCCAAATTTTACAAAGAGTCGGTCCCGTTGCTACCAAATTGCTTTACCTCCCCATTTGTCCAACCTACATGATGTTTTCCATGTCTCCCAACTTCGTAAATATGTCCCAAATCCTGCGCATGTATTAGAGAATCAACCGATAATATTAAAGGAAAATTTGACTTATGAATCTACTCCTGTTCAAATCCTTGACTATAAGACTAAGCAGCTTCGAAGTAAAATAATCCCTCTAGTTAAGGTACTTTGGCAGGATGTAGCGTCGCAGGAGATGACGTGGGAGAAAGAAGATGAGATGAGGCAAAAATATCCGTAATCACATGTGTATGAATTTTGGGGACAAAATTTCTTTTAAGGGGGGGAGAATGTAACAACGGGAAAGATTCGAAAGAGTTTTTAAAGGATTTTAAAAGATAAAACTTGATTTTAACCCTAATCCCAATCAAACGAAGCCTGACACGTATTTTGAGGATAATGACTTGACACAGAAGGTCGTTTGAAGCCAGAAACACGATCAAACAGAAAGAAATGTAATCTGGCGATCAAAAACTGACGGAAGGAGTTTTGTGCGTCACTTTCATTGACGGAGGCCAAGACTTTTGCATGGAAATACGTGCCAATGTCTGGAAGGGATGCCGACACCCTAAAAGATCCCCGGGTGGCCTGGGAAAAGTCGGAATCGCCCTTGGAGGCTTTAAATTACGCAAACTCCCGCCATTTCTCTCATTTCACTCTCTCTCCTCACCATACTCTCTCTCTCTTCTCTCTTTTCTCTCTCCACCTTCCTCCACCGTGACCGGCCACCACAGCCACCGTGGGCCGCCACCAAGGGTACCAACCGACACCACACGCCACAACCACCAGCAACCAACCACGGCCACCAACGGCCGCCGGAGCCGCCGGAAAAATGCCGTTTTTCCCCTCAATCACGTGAAATTTCCCCAGCCCGAATCGCCGCCGTCCGACGCCGTTAACCCTCATCGCCCCCACCACCGTGTAGCCTGAGCTGCCAGCTTCCTCCAGTAGCTCGGCGCCGTCGAAAGGAGGCCGGATGCGCCCGGATCGAGGCAGAACGCCGTCTGCCATGCGAGAAGCTTCGTGGCCGGAAAACACCGCCCAAACGGCCGTGAACCGCCGTGCCACCACCGTATTCAGACTCCTGGGCTTGCGGACTTCACCGTGGTGTGATTTTTGAGGCAAACCGCACCTCCTCGATGTGCGCCACCGTGTGCCGCCGTGCCGAAACTTCTGGACGTGCATCCCGAGAAACTGAGACCACCGGGACGTAGAATTCCATCATCCGAGCACAGTGGTAAGGTCCGATTTCCCAAAAAACTAATGGTATATGACTGAAATCGCTGCCGAACGTAAATGGACAATAAATTGACCTAGGTTTTAGCGTAACTGGATTTAGGATCGAAAATTGGATGACGTGACGAATCTAAATATTTAAATTCATGTCCAGGGAATTAATTGGACTCAGAAACTGAGATTTCGCGGAGTCCTGACTTGATTTGAAGCGACCGGAGACCAGGTAGGATAATTTACACTTCCCGAACCCTAGAATTGATTTAGTGAATACCTGACTGATTTAGACGACTTGTATGGATTTGCGTGCTGCTTTCGATGGGATAAAATTGCATGCCTGTGTGCTGAAAACCCTAATTGCATGTTAGACACCTTGTTTATTGAGTTTAGATGCCTTTAGGATGGATTTACTTAGGGTTGGGTACTTGATAGCCGGTATGGGACGGCCGTTAAGTATCCTTCGTACAGGAAGCTTTTAAACGAAACTATTTTTATCAGATTTAGCCTGTACTGAGTTAGGGATTGTGCGTTAAACCAGGACGACCCTAAGAAAGGTTTAAGGAGTATAAGGGTGGATAACCTACACGGGAAAATGTTGTGATTTAGGCGTGATACCCTAGAACCCTGAGGAATAGCCGACCGAGTGCATGTGAGTTCGAATAGACTGTATGAGGATGAGAATTGGCGTATGTACACATGCTAGGGGACGCCCTAGATGTTGATTCTCACCCGGTCCTTGAGTGAGTGATTGGTGTTACGGATCACACTCACAATATAGGCTTGATTCGGGTGATTGGTGTTACGGATCACACCCAACGAGAAGAGAGGTATTCTCTCTAGACTACGTGCAATTAGAAGATGATTTAGATGCGGTTACAGTGGATTTGTAGCCAACGTGGATTGAGATACACAGGGCATGGGATTTCACTTGCTTTTGATAACTGATTTTTAAAGAAATGGATTTTATGATTGTGATATATTGCCGCAATTTCCATGTGTTTAAACGATTTTAAAGATAAGGTATTCCACTGTTTTCGAACTGATTTCGGGAAGACTATTTTGGTGTTCATACCGCTGAGTATTCAACTGGTTTTCGAATGATAATTAAATTGTAAATTATTCTACTGGGATTCATATCTCATTAGGTTGTGTACTGTGATGAACAGGGACAAGGCGAGAGCCTGCGATAGCCGAAGCTGACTTGAGGATAGACGGAGAATGATTAGCTTAGGCTTGAATTATTTGTATATATACTTTGATGACGCTGTTATTTATCGGATTCTGTTTCTCATAAATTTTGTATGGACTAGACTGAATGTATATATAACGGTTCAGATAGTATGCATGGATTGTAGCGATGAATTGATGTTGCTGTGTATAGATTTATATTAGTATGTTTACTGATGTTGTTGGACTGGCTGTCGAGTTTTAAACAGGTGATTCTGTATTTGGGATATGATCAAATTACAGAGGAAACTCTGCCGAATTTTCGGTAGAATTTACCGCTGTAAACTTATGGATTTGAATTGAAATGTGTATGAATGTATGACGTGACATGTATATGAGTTTTAGATTTCATCCCAGAGTTATTATTGATGATGTATGTATGTGTATTTAGTTAGCTGCGTGTGAATCAGGGTTGAACGGAATCTGAATGGATAACGGAGAATCTATTTGGGTTACGCTCAACCAGTAGCGATCCCCTGACGTTCCCACATAGGGAATAAACGTTCGGAATAACCCATATGCTTCCGCTAATCAGATAAGCATCGCGTATGACGTATTAGGGGGTCGTTACACAATTCAAGCCTAGACTAAGCTGCTCTTCAGTCTATCACCAATGCATCGCCTAGCTAACGTCTAGGCCGCTATTCCTGTTCATCTGAGTCAACAACCTGGTGAGATATAAAATCCTAGTAGAATAATTTACAGTTCAAAATCTGGTTGAATACTCAACGGTGAAAGAACCGAAAATAACTTCCCAAAATCAGTTCAAAATTCATGAAATACCTTATCTTTAAAAATTAATTTTTTGCATGGAAATCACGGCAATTGCTCAAAATCATAAAAATCCATTTCTTTAAAAATCAGTAATCGAAATCAGGTTAAATCCCATACTAGTGTATCTAAATCCATATGGGCCACAAGTCCTCTGCGACCGAATCTAAGTCATCTAGAGAAATTTCATCTCTTATCGTTGGGTGTGATCCATAACACCAATCACTCACTCAAGGACCGGGTGAGAATCAACATCTAGGGCGTCCCCTAGCATGTGCACATACGCCAATTCTCATCCTCATACAGTCTATTCAAACTCACATGCACACAGTCAGCTATTCCTCAGGGTTTTAGGGTATTATGCCTAAATCACGACGTTTCCCCATCTACGTTATCCCCCTTTATACTCCTTAAACCTTTCTTAGGGTCGTCTTGATTTACCGCGTGATCCCTAACAAAATGCAGGCTAAATCTGTTTAAAAATATATCTTTATAAAACTCCTTGCACTTGGAATACTTAACGGTCGTCCCATACCGGCTATCAAGTACCCTACCCTAAGTAAATCCATCCTAATGGCATCTAAACTCGATAAACAAAACATCTAACATGCAAATGGGATATCCAGCACACAGGCATGCAATTTAGTCTATCGAAAGCAGCACAAAAATCTATACAATTAAATCTAATCATTCAAGTATTCACTAGGTCAAATCTAGAACTCGGGAAGCTTAAATCATCCTACCTGGTCTCTTGTTGCTCTAAATCAATTTAGAACTTCTCGTAGTCTCGAATTCTGAGCTAAATCAATTCCCTGGATAATTAAATGAATATTCATGCTTGTTACGTCATCCGTCTTACGATCCTAAGTTCGATTACCCTATTACCTAAGTCAGTTTATTTCCTATTCGCGTTCGGTAGCTAATTTAATCAAAATTCATTAGTTTTAGGTGAATCAGACCTTACCAGTGTTGCCGGATGATGGAAATCTGTCTCGGGGTGGTCTCGATGTCTCCCGGTGTATATCCATATTCTCCAGCACGGCAGTACACGGTGGCATACAGTGGCACACAACGGAGGGGTGCGTTTGACATCAAAATTCACACCACGGTGAAGCCCGCAAGACGAGGAGTCCGAATATGGTGGTGGAACGGCGGTTCACGGTCATTTGGATGGTTTTTTCTGACCCCAAAGTTTTACGCATGGCAGACGGTAAATCCTTCAATCCGGGCTCATCGGACCTCTGTTCAACGATGACGAGCTGGTGGAGGAAGTTGGCAGCTCAAGCTACACGCTGGTGGTGGCGGTGACAGCCAACGGTGGCTAACGGCGGTAATCTCAATTGGTGAAGTTTTCACGTAACAGAGGAGAATAACGCCATTTTTTGGCTAGTCTGGCGGCCATTGGTGGCCGTGGGTGGCTGCTAGTGGTTGAGGGCGGCAAGGAGAGTCGGTTGGTAGGCCAGGTGGTGGCTCAGGTGGCGGCGTGCGGTGGAGGAGAGAAGAGAGAGAGGAGAGAGAGAGACATGTGGCAAATGGTGGGGTTTCGAGAAATTTAAAGCTTCCAGGGGCGATTCTGACTTTTCTTGGACCACCCGGGGAAACTTCGGGATGTCAGCTTCCATTCAGACATTGGCACGAGTTCCCATACAGTGATTTTGGCCTCCGTCTACGAAATTGAAGTACGAAACTTTGTCTGTCAGTTCTTGATCGTCGGATCGCATTTCCTGTCATCAAATTGCGTATCTAACTCCAAACGGCCTTCCGTTTCAATCATCAACCATGAAATTCGTGCTAGACTAAGTTTAAATAAAATTAGAGTTAAAATTTTGGTTTTTATCTTTCAAAAATAGTTTCGGTTATTACAATTTAAGAGTATGTTATATATGTAGAAAAATAGCCACATATCTAGTGCATGCAGAAATAAAAGAGTTACTTTAAGGCAAGTTTGGGTTCCAAAAGGTTCAATGCTTTCAAGCATGAACTGTAACACCCCATAACTTAAATAGTCTCAATTAATTGGATTTAGTTAAAGGTATGGAATTAACAGTATTATGAATTCCTTAATATGAATTTTTTGAGCTTTTAAAATTTAATGGGGTAAATATTCATATTAAGGGTAACTTGCAAATTTTTTATTTCTTAAAGTTAATTCCTGAAATTCTTTTTCCTAGCCTAAATATTAAGAAAGAAGCAATGCAAGACATTACCATGTAGCCATATGCATGAGAGTGCCATGAATGCAAAGAAGGAATGGAAATTTAATTCCATGCATGGGAAACAAGGAGGCCACATGAAGTTGCAAAGAAAAGGGAACTAAAAGCATTAATCATTTCATATATATATATATGCATGGCTCACGTAAAGATGGGAAGAAGAAGTAAGATGAATAAAAATTAATAATAATAATAATAATAATAATAATAATAATAATAATAATAATAATAAATATATGTGTGAGGGGGAGAGTATCACGCAACCTAGGAGAAAGGGAAGAATGATGCATCAAATATATATATAAATGTATAGGTGACAAGGCAACCAAGGGAAAAGCTAGCATAAAACTAATCCCTCCCTTTACTTATGGGACGCCACACGTGAAGGAAGTGAGGGAAATGTAAAACAATTAAACAATGCAGAATTTTTTTTTAGTAAGGTAAGCATATAGGCTCACGTGAGGCATGGAGAAAAGCAAGGGAGAAGGAATGTAGGAAGTGCAGAATTTTATTTGTGGCACTTGGGACCACATGCAAGGTAGGAACTTTGGAGATAAAAGGGGGCCATTAGGTGTAGGTGTAGGAAATTTTAGATGCACCTAGGACTTCACGAGAGAGGGAGGAAAAGAGAGAACAGAAAAAGAGAAATGGAAGTACCATGGTTGCTTGTGCAAGTGGGAAAGATAACTTGGAAGAAAAGGAACACCAAGGCAACAAGCAATCTAAATTTTAGTGCAGAATTCTAGCACATTTAAATGCACCACCACACTGCCAATTTTCCTTAGGAAGGGAGATATGTCGCGAGAAGAGAAGGGAAGGAAGAGAAGTAAGGTGTACTTGGAAGTACACATGTAAGAGGGAATTCTTGTAAGGGTGGCGTGGCAATTGACCAAAAGCAAAAGACAAAAGCAAATGGGAAAGGTACAACGTGAGTTAGAGGAAGGAAAGACGCACAAGGCATGTGTAATTACTAACAAAAATAAATAAAATGTATGTAACCAACACACTGTAACGACCCCCAACTCAAACTACACTATCCTCTATCTGAGTAGCAGAAGCATATGGGTTTTCAAAATAGTTTTTTCCTATATGGGAACGTCAGGGGATCGCTACTGGTTGAGCGTAACCCAAATAGACTTTTTCGTCGTCCATTTAGATTTCGTTCAACCCTAAGTCAAATTGCAGCTATACTAATATACATACAATCACCACAATAAGCTCTGAAACATTAAAACTAATAACCATAAATCAAGCATACATACATTCACAGGTAATCCATCAAAATTCTGAAATTCAATTATAATTTCTTGTTAAAAATCCAACAGAGTTTCCCCTGTATTTTGAATGTCACCCAAATACAAACAGTCATATGATTCCAATATATACATTGAATACAATCCAATCTAACAGATAAAACCATTAACAACCAGAAACTACCAGAAAATACATAAATCCAACAACAGAATCATCAACAGTATATATACACAATCAGATTCAAGCCTAGAACTAAGTTGCACATCTGTCTGTGATCAAATCTCTACCCAGCTATCTTCTAGGCCCCTGTCCCTGTTCATTTGAGCAAACAACTTCATGAGATATTTAAATCCCAGTAGAGTAATTTACAGTAAATAGTTATTTAAAAACTAGTCGAATGCTCAATGGTGCAACCACTGAAAACAACTTCTCGTGTTCATTTCAAAAATCAATGAAATATCTTATCTTTTAAGTTGTTAAATAGCACAAAAATTGATGAATTATTCAATGAATATAAAAGTCTATTTTTTGAAAATTCGTAACCAAAAATCAAATCAAATCCCATGCCCAATGTTTCTAAATGCACGTTGGCCATAAATCTTATGCGACCATATCTGAATCTATCTAATTGCATGTCGTCTAGAGAAGATCCATATCTTATCTTTGGGTGTGATCCATAACACTAATCACCTGAAATCTCGCCTATATTGTGAGTGTGATCCGTAACACCAATCACTCACTCAAGGACCAAGTGAGAATTAACATCTAGGGCATCCCCTAGCATGTGAACATACGCCAATTCTTATCCTCATGCAGTCTATTCGAAATCACATGCACACGGTCGACTATTCCTCAGGGTTCTAGGGTATTACGCCTAAATCACGACGTTTCCCCATATAGGCTATCCTCCCTTATACTCCTTAAACCTTTCTTAGGGTAGTCTTGGTTTATCGCGTAATCCCCAACGCATATAGGCTATATTTGGTTAAAACGAAACATTTATAAAATCTCCTGCACTCAAAATACTCAACAGCCGTTCTATACCGGCTGTTAAGTACCCTACCCTAAGTCAATCCGTTCCTATGACATCTAAATCTGATAGCCAATTCGTCTAACATGCAACAGACAATACCAGCACACAGGCATGCAATTATATCGAACAAAAGTAGCACGTATTTTCATGCAATCAATCTAAATCGTTCAGGTATTCACAGAATCAGTCTAAATTTTGAGAAGCGTAAATTACTCTACCTGGTTTCCGTTTGCTCCTAATCAATTCGAGACTTCTCGTATCCTTGAAATCTGAGCCTAATCAATTTCCTGGGTAATTTAATTAATACTTTAGTCCATTACGTGATCAATTTCGCTTTCCAAGGTCCAATTAAATGTTTTTCTAAGCCTATAGGTTTTTATATAGATTCGGCATCCAATTCAGTCAAAAAAAATTGAATTAGGGCAATTTAGATCATACCAGGGGTTTCGACAGGTGGGGATTTACTTCTGGCATCTTTCTGACTTCTTTGGCGGTGGCGCATAGTAGAGCATGGCAGCACATGACGAAGGGGTGTGGTTGAGCTCAGAAATTACACCAAAGTGAAGCCCTCAAATGAGGAGTCTAAATCTAGGATTAGCGCGGTGGTTCTCGGCCGTTACGGTGACATTTTCTAGGGATAAAACTTCACGTACAGTGAACAAAAATCTCCTCGATCTGGGCACGTGGTGGCTCCATTCGACGGCTGTGAACTGTGGGAGGAAGCTGGCAACTCAGCCTTCACAATGGTCAGGGCGGTGATAGTTAACGGCGCTGGACAATGGAGATCACGGCGGCGCAAGGAATTCACGATGGAGGAGGAAAATGGAGTTTTTTTGGCGAGGGTGGCGGCCGTTGGTAGCCGTGGTTGGTTGCTGGAGGTTGAGGGTGGTGAGGCACGTCAGGTAGGTTAGACGGTGGCCCAGGGTGGCAGTGATGGCCGTGCATGGTGGTGAGAGGAGGAGAGAGAAGAGAGAGAAAATAGAGTGAAGAGAGAGAGAGTGGAGGTGAAAAAATAAGGGAAATTGTGATGTTTAAGAAGTTTAAAGCTTCCGGGGGCAATTTCATCTTTTGCCACATTGCCCGGAATAACTCCTGGATTTCGTCTTCAATCTGGTAATGGGCACGATTTCCTATGCACACATTTCAGCCTCCGTTTGAGGAACTGAAGTCTGAAACTCTGTCTATCAGGTTCTTAATGCCAAGCTGTGTTTTCTTACATCGGATTAGGTTTCTGACTCTGAAAAATTCCCTGATTTCAACTGAAATCTTAGAAAATCATGCCGAAATTCAGTTTTAAAGAACCACGATCAATTTTATTCAGTTTAGCATTTTAAAAATTTTGTTTATTACACACACACACACAAAACGTGAACCAAGAGGAGGAACATTTGGTATAACCCACACACCACACATACATTCGGATGTGCTCTTTGGCAAGGAAGAGAGAAGCACTTAAACCATACCCACACACACCACTTGGACGAAAGGAAAAGAAGAAGAAGAAGCAAGGAAAGAATCAAGCAAGGGAAGCAAGGTAGGTTGGCAATTACTTTGCTTTAGTTCCCTAAATTTGCATTCATGTTTCAAAATGTTGTCTCCATGGAACTAGAGAAATTTTCTTCATCCTTGATCCTAGGATAAAATTAATGTTGTATGCATAATAAACTTAGGGGTAGGCTAAGTTGAATAAAATTAATGAGGTTATGGAACATTCATGTGGCTAAATAAATGCATGTGATGTTGAAATAAGATGGACTAAGTTAATTTTGGAAATTATTGCCATGACCACCTAAGAGATTCATTAATCATGAATACCATTAGGAGAAATGTGAATGTGAGGGTTTATGACAAATAATGATCATGAATAGGAGGGAAATGATTATGGAAATTATTAAACTCTTAGAAGGAAATTAGATGAAATTTAAATTTCAAGAAAAGTAGAATTATTGTGGCCATTGTTTGTATTTTTGGGAAGGAAATTTATATGAGCTTAAATTTCAAGAAAAGTGAAAAATATTATAGCCCTTACTATTATTTTGAAGGGAAGATTTATATGGAATTAGATCCCAAGAAAAATAGAAAATATTGTGACCATCCTTAATAATATAGAGGGAAATTTATGTAAGAATGAATTTTAAAACACTTAGAAATTTTTATGTCCATAAGTAATATTCTTGGAGGGAAGAGTTTGTAAGAATAGATTCAAAAAAAAAAAGGGAGATATCATTCCCATAATTAATATTTTGAGAGGAAATTTCTTAAGAATAAATTCAAAGAAAAATAGGAGAATATTAAGTCCATAAACAATAGTATGAATGGAAATTTTATGAAATATTAAATTCTAAGGAAATTAGAAATATGATATCCATAAACAATATTATGGAAGGAAATTCATGTAATATTAAATTCCAAGGAAGATAGAAAAATATTATGTCCATAAATAATATTATGGATGGAGATGTATGTGATATAAGATTCCAAGGAAAAATAGAAAATACTATTTTCATAAATAATATTATGAAAGGAGATGTAACGACCCCCTAATACAACATACTGATGCTTATCTGATTAGCGGAAGCATATGGGTTGGTTTACATAGTTATTCCCGATGTGGGAATGTCAGGGGATCGTTACTGGTTGAGCGTAACCCAAATAGACTTTCCGTCGTCCATTCGGATTCCGTTCAACCCTAATTCACGCGCAGCTACACTAATTATATATACATACATCATAAATTACTCTGGAATGAAATCTAAAATCCATATATACATCACATCATGCATTCATATACATTCCAACTTAAATTCACAAGTTTACAGCGGTAAACCCTACCAAAAATTCGGTAGAGTTTCCTCTGTATTTTGAACATATTCAGAATACAACAGTCACCTGTTTACAATTATACAGCCAGTCCAATAACAACAGAAAACATAAATTTACAGAAGACCAATTATACAACATTATCATCAAAATATATACAATGTAATTCAAGCCTAGACTAAGCCGTTCTTCTGTCTATCATCAAATCATTGTCCAGCTAACGTCTAGGTTCCTATCCCTGTCCCTGTTCATTTGAGTAAAAAACCTGGTGAGATATAAAATCCCAGTAGAATAATTTACAGTTCAAATACAATTCAAAATTTGGCTGAATACTCAGCGGTGCAAGCACCGAAAACATCTTCCCGAAATCAGTTTGAAATCAGTGAAATACCTTATCTTTAAAATCATTTTATCACATGGAAATTGCGGTAGATAATCAAAATCATAAACATCCATTTCTTTGAAAATCAATACTCAAAATCAGATAAAATCCTATGCCCGGTGTATCTAAATCCACGTTGGCCATAAATCCTCTACGACCAAGTCTAAATCGTCATCTAATTGCACGTCATCTAGAGAGAATACCTCTATTATCGTTGGGTGTGATCCGTAACACTAATCACCCGAATCTAGCCTATATTGTGAGTGTGATCCGTAACACTAATCACTCACTCAAGGATTGGGTGAGAATAAACATCTAGGGCATCCCCTAGCATGTGAACATACGCCAATTCTCATCCTCATACAGTCTATTCGAACTCACATGCTCACGGTCGGGTATTCCTCAGGGTTCTAGGGTATTACGCCTAAATCACAACATTTTCCTGCGTAGGCTATCCCCCCTTATACTCCTTAAACCTTTCTTGGGGTCGTCCTGATTTATCGCGTGATCCCTAACGTAGTACAGGCCAAATTAGGTAAAAAAAATGTCAATTAAAAGCTCCCTGTACTTGGGATACTTAATGGCCGTCCCATACCGGCTATCAAGTATCCTACCCTAAGTAAATCTGTCCTAAGGGCATCTAAACTCGATAAAAAAAACGTTTAACATGCAATTAGGATATCCAGCACACAGGCATGTAATTTATTCCATCGAAAGAAGCACGAAAATCCATGCAAATAATCTAAATCGTTTAGGTATTCATAAGGTCAATTCTAACGTTCGGGAAGTGTAAATTATCCTACCTGGTCTCCTGTCGCTCTAAATCGATTCAAAACTTCACGTAGTCTCGATTTTTGAGCCCAATTAATTTCCTGGACATTAAATTGAATATTCAAGCTCGTCACGTCATCCGTTTAACAATTCTAAGTCCGGTTGCCCTAATACCTAGGTCAATTTATTTCCTAATTACGTTCGGCAGCTATTTCAATAAGAATTCATCAGTTTTTGGGAAATCAGACCTTACCAATGTGATCGGATGATGGAATTCTGTCTCAGGGTGGTCGTAGTTTCTCCCGGTGTATATCCAGATGCTCCGGCACGGTGGCGCACGACGGAGCACGGTGACGTACAATGGCGCACGGCAAAGGGGTGCGGTTGGCCTCGAAATTTACACCACGGTGAAGCCCGCAAGGCCAGGAGTCTGAATATGGTGGTGGCGCGGCGGTTCACTGCCGTTTGGATGGCATTTTTCGGCCACAAAAGTTTACGCACTACGGATGGAAAATACCTCGATTCGAGCGCGTCGGACCTCCGTTCGACGTCAGTGAGCTGGTGGAGGAAGCTGGCAGCTCAACCTAGACGATGGTGGGGGCGGTGACAGCCAATGGTGGTGGATGGCGGCGATCTCAGCTGGCAAAGTTTTCACACAATGGAGGTGGAAAACGCCATTTTTCGACGGTGCTGGTGGCCGTTAGTGGCTGTGGGTGGTTGCTAGAGGTTGTGGGTGGCGAGGGCTGTCGGTTGGTAGGATAGGTGGTGGCTCACGGTGGCTGTGGTGGTAGCGCACAGTGGAGGAAGGAGGATAGAGAGGAGAGAGAAAGTGAAGTGAGGCGAGAGAGAGATTTGAGAGAAATAGAGGGATTATGGGAAATTTAAAGCCTCCGGGGGCGATTCTAACTTTTCCCGGACCACCCAAGGATACTTTAGGGTGTCGGTTTCCTTCCAGACATTGGCACATATTTCTATGTGAAGGTTTTGGCCTCTGTTAGTGAAATTGACTCATGAAACGTTGTCTGTCAATTCCTGATCGCCAGATTGCGTTTCTTTCCATTCGATCGTGTTTCTGACTTCGAACAACCTTTTTTTTCAAATCACCATCCTCGAAAGTCATGCCAGGCTTTGTTTGATTAGAATTACTGTCAAAAATTAGGTTTTTTATTTTAAAAATTTTTTTCGATTGTTACAGGAGATTTATGTAATATTAAATCCTAAGGAAAATGGAAAATGCTATGTCCATAAATAATATTATGGATGAAAATTTACACAAGATTAAATTCTAAGGAAAAATGCAAAATCATAGGGAGGTTTCAAATTTATTCGAAAGCCCTGCGGAAATGAAACCTTTCCTGGTTAATAAAAGAAAAATTAGGGTGACACCACGCCCTGCGGGGGTCGAGTGTACACCGGCAGCCTAAAGAGGTGTGGCCGAAGGTGCTATATGCCCATGACCTAGTGTTCGCGATCATATTGAGACCGTGGCCGAGTGTCCACGCATTACAAGGTGTGGCCGGAGGTGCTCCACACGAGTGGCCTAGGGAGGTGTGGCCGAAGGTGCTCCATACCCATGATCTAGTGTCCCGAGGATTTTATGTATGTGGATCGAGGGTTCACAATTGACGAGGTATGGCTAAAGGTGCTTCACACAGGTGGCCTAGTGAGGCACTGCCAAAGGTACTCTATGCCCGAGACCTAGTGCTAGCAATCATGCCATGTACATGGCCAAGTGTCCACAAATTTCGAGGTATGGTTGAAAGTGCTCCACATGGGTGACCTAGGGAGGTGTGGCCAAAGGTGCTCCAACCCTGTGACCTAGTGTTCACATGACATATACGTATGTTCTGATGACTTCACAGTAATAAATTGGTACGCTTAAGAAAATATTGGTCATGTGAAAAAAAACTTTTAACGTTGCTAACTACTAAATTTATCATGTAATAATTACCTATTTATCGATATGCACTTTACTCCTAAATCAAGGATGTAGTTTGAACGTTTTTGGTGCTTGCACCCTGATACATGTTAGTTGCTTTTAAACTATGAATTGCTAAGCTACTAGGAAACTCGTGTTTCTCACTTATGTGCTAATATGTATCAGATTCGGATGCGTAGCAGGGACGCGTGGTAACAATGTCTTTTTTATCAAATAAGTTTTTGTAAGCCCCTATTTTTGGATCTTAGAAGTACTCGGATTAGAATAGGACAACTAATTTGACTGTATATAAGAGTGATTCTGGGAATACTAGGGAAAACGGACATGTGAAGGATTAGTCCATTACTATTTGGTGTGGGAGTCTGAGTGGCAGGCCTGTTGTCTCCTGACTTCTGCAGGACGGGTACTTCATATATCCGGGGACTGATACCTCAGTTGTGATGAAAATTATTATTAGACTGGTATTATTTGATTCATATGAAGGACTGTATTGTTATCGTGTAGCGTAGAGTTTTTATTATTCGGCTGTGCATGTGAGTTATGTTTTTATCTAAGCAAAGGATCCCAAACCTAATTCGTTTAACATAAATTGAATAGTTAATGGCTTAGACAATAATTAAAAGGACAAGAAGAATGTACCAAACCTATTTATTGACAGTGAAATGAACAACAAGACTAGATAAGGGTGTTACATGAACCAATGATCTAACCATAATATAACCCAAAGTCACTTGGGTACCTAAAATGTATTAAGTGTAACAAGTGTGCCTTAAGGTTAACATAAAAAAGGAGCACTGGTTTCTGGATTCAGAATGCTCTAGACACATGAATAGAGATGTAACAAATTTCTTTTCCTTCACTCCTAAAAATCTTGGTACAGTAGCATTTGGAGACAACAACAAAGATAAAATTATAAGTATAGGTAAATTTGGTGTAAATCCTTTTCTCACTATAAAAGATGTTTATCTGGTTGATGGTTTGAAACATAATCTTCTTAGTATTAGCTAATTTTGTGACAAAGGACATAAAGTATCATTCGCTTCAACTAAATGCATAATTCATGAAAAAGATAGTGTAAAAAATTTTTTTAAAGGTAAAGGGCATAATAATGTGTGTGTGTGTGTATTAGAAAATATTTCTTTATCCTCTCACAGATGTCTAACCTCTACTCATGATGAAAGTTGGTTATGGCATAGAAGACTGGGGCATGTTAGCATGCACCAACTTTCTAAGCTTTCAAAGGAGTTGGTAAGAGGTCTGCCTAATGTTAAATATGAGAAAAACCAAATTTGTGAAGCATGCCAAAAGGAAAAATAGACAAAGAGTTCATTCAAGTCAAAGGAGCATATCTTAACTAATATACCTTTACAACTTATTCACGTGGATCTATTTGGTCCCCTTAGAACCAAAAGTCTTGGCTGTAAATATTATGGCATGTTAATTGTTGATGACTATTTAAGATATACATGGGTCTTATTTCTTGCCCACAAAAATGATTTTTTCAAAAATTTTAAAGTATTTTGCAACACAATGTAAAATGAGAAGGGACATGTTATCACAAGTATAAGAAGTGATAATGGAAAAGAATTTTAAAACAAACCATTTGAAGATCTTTTCAATGATAAAGGCATTAGCCATAATGTTTTTACTCCAAGAACACCACAACAAAATGGTGTTGTTAGGGGAAAAATAGATCACTACTATACATGGCTAGAACACTACTTTGTGAGAACAATCTTCCTAAAAACCAAAGATATAAATACTGTATGCTATATCTTGAATAGGTGCTTTATTAGACCTATGCTGAAAAAGACACCATATGAATTATGGAAAGGTAGAAAACCAAGTATTGGTTACTTTCATACTTTTGGTTGTAAATGTTTTATTTTGAATAATAATAATGAAAATCTTGGACAATTAGACTCAAGAGTTGATGAAGGTATTTTTGTTGGAACCTCTATTACTAGCAAAGCATATAGAGTATATAAAAAAAAGAACCTTGACTATTGAAGAAAGCATACATGTAACTTTTGATGAAGCTAACTATGTACTTGAGAGAAAGGTTTTGACAGATGATGATGAGGAGGTAGCAAATCCAAAAGCCATAAAAAAATCCTCCTCCTTAGCATACAGATGAAAATCCTCAACCAAAAAGAGTCATACAAAATAATGATTTTGGAAATCCATCTGAGGAGTCAACTACCATACAACAATTTGATAGAGGGAATTTGTCAAGAGAATGGAGACACTCCTTTACTTATCCTATAGAGTATATTATAGGAGATCCCAAAAAAGGAATCAAAAAGAGATCGTCATATAAAATATGAATAATACAACATTCATCTCACACCATTAACTTAAAAATATTGATGAAGCTTTTAAGGATGATAGCTGGATAATTACCATGCAAGAAGAGCTCAACCAATTTGAAAGAAATAAGGTATGGACTCTTGTTCCTTCAACAAAAGATCAATCTGTGATTAGAACAAAGTGGGTGTTCAAGAACAAGCTGGATAAAGCAAGTAATATGGTAAGAAACAAAGCTAGGTTAGTTGCTCAGGGGTATAATCAACTTGAAGGTATTGATATTGAAGAAAAATTTTCTCCTGTAGCTAGATTAGAATCAGTTAGAATATTACTTGCATTTGCATGCTCAATAAATTTTAAACTATACCAAACAAATGTTAATAAGTATATTTTTAAATGAATATTTAAAGAAGAATGTTTATGTAAAATGACCACTTGGTTTTGAAAATGTTGATAAACCAAATCATGTATACAAACTTACCAAATCCCTATATGGACTCAAACAAGTGCCTAGGGCCTGGTATGAAAGGTTAAGTTTGTTCCTTATTGAAAATGGTCTTACAAAAGGTAAAGCAGACACCACTCTGTTCACAAAAACATCCAAGAAAAAATTGTCATCAATCAAATTTATGTAGATGATATTGTGTTTGGTTCAACTAATGAAAATTTTTGCAAAGAATTTGCTAAGCTAATGACCAATGAATTTAAGATGAGCATGATAGGAGAGATGTCATTCTTTCTTAGGCTACAAGTGAAGAAATTTAAAGAAGGAACCTTCATCTACCAAGAAAAATACACCAGAGAGTTACTAAAGAGTGGGATGGAGGATGCTAAATTAATAGACACACAAATGAGCACTTCTATGAAGATGGATAAAGATGAAAGTGGTAAGGCAATTGATCAAAAACTCTATAGAGGTATGATGGATCCTTACTTTACTTAACTGTTAGTAGGCTTGATATTGTGTTTGCTATATGCTTGTGTACTAGATTTCAATCAGATCTTAAAGAATCACATCTTAAGGCAATAAAAAGAATATTTAGATATTTAGTCGGCACTAAATCTCTAGGCTTATGGTGTCCCAAAGATAACTATTGTGACTTGTTTGGTTATTCAGATGCTAATTTTGGTGGATGTAAAATTGATAGAAAAAGCACAAGTGGTATATGCCACTTTTTAGGCCATTATCTTGTCTGATGGCATAGTAAGAAATAGACTTATATTGCCTTATCTACTTTTGAGGTAGAGTATATTGTAGCAGGAAGCTCTTTGCTTAAATTTTATGGATGAAACAACAAACAAAGGATTATGGTCTAAATTTTGAACATGTTCCCATAAAATGTGACAATACAAGTATTATTCACCTTTCTAAAAATCCAATTCAGCATTCAAGAAGAGATAAAGCACCACTTCCTTGGAGATCATATACAAAAGGGAGACATTATCCTTGATTTTGTGCTTACGAATAAAAAATTAGCAGATGTTTTTACTAAACCACTACCTTTTGAGATATTTTGTAAAAATAGAAGAGAATTAAGCCTCACAAATATTGGTGTATGTTCTAATATTGGTGAATGTTTAAACTCAGGCATCCTTGAACCCATAGGACCTATTATTAATGATTAGTGTATACTGATGTGGTGAATGCTAGATGGCTCAAAAGAAAATATGCTTACTCTATGCAAAAGTAATAAAGTATCACAAAATTTGTTCCTTTTCCAAACAAACGTGCATTTAATGTTCTAATCTTCTACTCTGGCATGTTTTTTCTCTCTCACTTGCACAATTTTGCATATAAGATAGAGGCTAAAGACTCTATCTTGCTTTAATTTTAAATTTTAGTTAAACTACTATATGAATGCTGTCTTGATGTATGTTTAAACATAAGCAGATGATAAGACTTGTTTTTATCTAAAAAATTGAAATGAATCTTACCGCTTGAATGGCTACTAAAAAGTTAATTTAATGCTCTTATTAACTATTCAAACTTTGTTTTTATCTTCTTGGTTGCTACATTATCTTGTCTAAATACTTGTTGAGCTTCGGTTGATACACTACAATCTTAACAGCCTTTATGTTTTAATTCTAGTTCATGTTATGAGACTATCTCACTGGATCCCAATAGCTATATTTTGATTATACTGATAATGGTGCTATTGCTAGATGTTGTGTTTACTTTACTGAATATTTTGATTATTTTAGTTAGCACTCTTGGGTTTTTTTTTTTTAAATCATACTTATTATATTTGCTTCATGATGATTAAATGCTATATTTATTTTAACTAGTTGTAAAAAAAATGATGTTTGATGTGTTAATTATGATGTGCTGAACTATAATTCTGGTTGATATTTTATTGGTTAATTTTTTGTCTGACTATTCTATTGGATCCTTTTTGTATGACAACTATTGTGATATGAGAATGCTTCAATTATCTCTTGATTATTCACACTCTAGCTTGGCTAACATATTCAGTGGATTCTTCTTGGGTGAATTATCTCTTGATTTCTTTTTGATAATGACAAAGGGGGAGAGAAAAGTATGATTTGAGAATGTTGAGTAAGTAAATACTACTGTGAAGTGTATTCTACTTTCCTATATCATGCCTCTAATGTTTTGATGTTGGATTGAGCCAAAGTTTAGAAAATATTTTAAAATTTGACAAAAAGTTTTAACATGTAAAATTTGAGGGGTAGCTTATTACTTTTATAAATTATTTGCCATTATCAAAAAGGGGGAGAATGTAAAGATATTTTTACTCAACAATATTATGTTTTTGATATTGAAAATAATTTATAAATTAAGTATTGAAAGTTAATTTTGATTGGACCATCAAATTCTTGAAAGAAAAATAATATTGTAGATGAGTCCAATTATTTTAAAGAGTACATAGTCCAAAAGCCCAATTCTCTTATCCTTATAATTTTTTGTTCATCTCAATATAGTTTTCTAGCCCAAGAATTTAAAAATTACATCTTCTTCATGGAAAAACAAAAGTCTTCCTCCTCAAAAAATTTGAATTACATTGCTTATTTTTGGCAAAAAGAAGGGAATGTTAGGTGCCTAATACAAGTGCAGAATTCACTAGAAAGGAAATTTGTAGTTTTAGCTCCTATTGTACGTTTTTGTGGCTCAAGGAATGAAAGTCCAGAATTTTGGTGATCCTAACTCTGCATGCTGAAGTGTTTTTCATTTCTCCCAAGACAAAAAGGACATCATAAAGCTCCAAATTTTAAGGGTCCAACGGTCAAAAGAATTCAGCTTACCATGTAACGCTCCTATCTAGTATTACCATTAATTCTGATTTAAATAGATAGGTTCGGTACATTATCTTTCTCCTTTATTTGATTAAAGTCTGAGTAGTTAAACCATCAAATTATATTAAGTGGATTAGGTTTGGGATCTTTTGCTCAGATTAACTAAACTTACATGCACAACAGAATAAAAGAAATTTTATGCTACATAACGGAATTTAAAATTTCATACAATTCAATGATGTTAGATCAATAATGTCCATTACATTACAATAAACTTGTATCAGGATATGCGAAGCACTCGTCCATAGGAAGTCAGGATACAACAATCCTGTCACTCAGACTCCCTTTACAAATTTCCAAGACGGACCGATCTTTCACCTATCCCTTCCCCTGTTCTTTCCTAAATACGTCTCAGGATTACTGCCAAAAGAATAATCCTAGCTTTATTCGAAGTATGTCTAGACTAAGACCAAACAAAAATAGGGGTTACAAAAATTTCTTAACCCAAAAAGAACTCAAACTCCCAGCTCAGTTATGCGTCCGCATCTGATACATATTAGCATATAATGAGAAATGCAAGTTTCCCAGCAGCTTAACAATCCAGTTTTAAAATAACCAATATGTATGAAGGTGCAAGCACCAAAATAGTAATTCTACATTCTTGGAATAAAATACAGCATAATTCACAACATAACTGGCAAGCAATATGTGATAAATTAAATGTTAATAGGATGAAAACAACATACTTGTAAATGCTCATACGGTGACTTACATTAGCATAACAATAACAATTTATTTAAGCTTATCCTTCTTAAATTTTTTGTGTATTTTAGCTGTGCACACTTGGGCACTCGTGGACACTTGGCCACCTTTAAAATTCTTTGTGCACACTTGGGCATATGTGGACACTTGGCCACCACTTAGGGTATTTGTGCACACTTGGTGTAATAACCTAATTTTTTAAAAATAAATTAATTGGGCAAAATAAATTTAGATTTTGTTAAAATTGAATTCAGCGTAATTTTCTGAGCCTGCAGTTGAAATTTGAGAATTTTACGGAGTCAAAATTTTATCTAACGGAGGAAAACTCAATCCAGCTTTAGGAATTTAACAAGTAATTTAGAAGGCTTAAATTCTTCAAAAGATCTCCGAATTCCTTCCATATGGGCCTTTATTCTTGCCTAGATCAGAGAATGCACCCAAAATTTATCCCGGGTAAAGTGAAAAAAGACCAAAATATCCCTGGAGGCCTTAAAACTCCAAAACTCCACTTTTTCTCTCATTTTTCCCTTCCCCTCTCTCTCTCTTTCACCTATTTTCTCTCTTCTCTCCATCTCACTCGTGCGCCACCTCCAGCCACCGAAAACATTGCCCTGTGTAACCGTCGAACCCCACCACCAGTGCAACTTTATGTTACTGACCTCCAACTATCGTTCTCGACCGCCGACAGACGCCATAGTGGCCGAAAATAGCCATATTTTGCCTCAATCGCAAAAATCCTCCTTCATCACGATCTCTGCCATCTGACATCATCCGATCACACTGTCTATGTTGTTGGGTAGCCTGAGTTGCTAGCTTACTTCAACAGATTCCAGTTGGTGGAGCGCCGCCGCCACGCACCTGAAACGAGGGAAAAATAGTCCATCTAACCGTGTACTTCGTCATTGGAAAACACTGTCTAAATGGTCATACTTCATCGAACGGACCCTAAATTCGGCATCCTCGAGTTTTGGGCCACATTTTGGTGTATCTTTCGACCCCAGCCACTGTGCTCCATCGTGTGTCGTCGCCGAAGTTGCTAGAAAGTTACTGAAATCAAATTTCAAGCTTCCGAAACCCCCGATACATTTTAAAATACTCTAATTTGATATTTTCCTGTTAAAATTGACCCTAGATATGTTTAATGATTAGACCGGCCTAGGAATTTGATAAATTGATGTAGGAAAGCCTAATTAAAAGAAAAAATTTCCTAAGAATTTAATTATTTTCCCACGAAATTAATTAAGAGCAACTGTTGAGGAAAAAAAGGCTTGGAAATGTACCAAAAAGAAGAGAGAGATTTAGTCAAAGAGAAAGGAAGTAAGGTAGGTTAACAATTTAAAATTTTGTTCCATGCTCTGGTTATGCAATCTAATGTTTATATTCAAGCTTTTCATGGAACTTAAGTTGTCTCTACATTTTTGACCTAAATGTATGCATGCTGGCTAGCATGTGTGGTTTAATGAAATGTTGATGGGTGAGATAGCATGAATACGTTGTTAGCAAAATGATTAGGGTTGAATGGTGTTAACTTCATTGTGACCACAAAGAAAGAACCCTACATTTTAAGTGTATTAAGTAAAGAATCACAACAAAAGGAAATGGAATTGCCAGGTGAACAAAACTCCCGAGGTCGAGTCCATAAAATTTATTCTTGGAATCTAGAAGCTATGCACCAATAGATATTTTCAAAAAAAAAATATGGGAATTTATTATTGGAAGAAAGGAAATTGTTTTCGAATTAGTAGAATTTTATAAGAAAGGATATTATTATTATTTTCAAGGAAAGAAATTATTCTTGAAATTGATAAAATTATATAAGAAAATTCATTTTCAAGAGAGGAGAAATTTATCCTTGAAAATATTAAAGTTTTTGTTAGAAATGTACATTGGAAATTAATCTCCAAGAAAGGAGAAATCATTTTTAAAAATACTAGAATTTTTATAAGAATTGTACATTAGAGTTAAATTCCAAGAAAAGAGAAAGTATTCTAAAAAATATTAGCCTAGGGAGATCAAGAAATTTTAGTAGCGAAAAAAATTTCCACTAAGTGCCAAGCAGAGAATTCGGACGCAATAATTTCTATACTTTGATTTATAGTCATATTGCATAGCTTATAAAATTCCAATAATGAATCTCATGGACTTAGCCAAGGGAGTTTTATTCATTTGGCAATTCCATTTCCTTTCTTTTTGTTCTTTACTTAATACACTTAAAAGATTAGGGATTCTTTCCTTGGTGGTCATCACAACTTCTAACCCTAATCCATAATTCAACAAAATACTCGTGTTATTCGATCCATCAACAATTTCATAGCCACACATGCTAGCCAACAACCATTCACTTAAATCAAGAATGTAGAGACAACCTAAGTTCCATGGAAAGCTTGAATATAGACTTTGGATTACATAGCTAGAACATGGAACAAAAATTTGAATTGTTAACCTACCTTGCTTCCCTTGCTTCTTCCCTTTTGATCACTTTTGCTTCTTACTTCTCCCAATTCTTTGTGCTTCACGTGGTCTACCTTTAAAGACTCTTCCAAGACCTTTCAAATCTCTTCTTCTTTCCCTTCTTCACATGAAATGGTTGCATGTATTTCTCAAGAGTGGGTTTTCCTTGTCTCACACCACTCTCTCCTCCTTTCTCTCTTTTTCTTTCCTTTTCTCACGTGTGGGTGAGTGTGTGTCTTTCATGGAATGTGTAACAACCGAAAGGATTTTGAAAGATTTTTAAAGATAAAACTTCGTTTTCGATGCAAATTCCAACCGAACAAAGCTTGGCATGACTTTCGAGGATAGTAATTGAAACGAAAGAGTTTTTAAAGAAGAAAATCAAAATTTGAACCCTAATTCCTTTTAAACTGAGGTTGGCACGTATTTTGATGATGAGAATTTGTAACTGAAGGTTATTCGAAGTCAGAAACACTATTAAACAGAAAGAAATGCAATCCGGCGATCAAAAACTGACAAATGATGTTTCGTGTGTCAAATTCACTAAAGGAGGCCAAAATCTTTGCATAGAAATGCGTGTCGACATCTGGAAGGATGCCGACACCCTAAAGTATCCTCGGGTGGTCTGGGGAAAGTTGGAATCGCCCCCGGAGGCTTTAAATTTCACAGATTCCCTCCATTTCTCTCATATCTCTCTCTCTCCTCCTTCCTCCACTGTGAACCACTGCTACAGCTACCGTGGACCGCCACCCAGCATACCAATCGACAGCCCTCACCACCCACAACCTCCAGCAACCACCCACGGCCACCAACGGTCGCTAGCGTCGCCAGAAAATGCCACTTTTCTCCTCCACTGCGTGAAAACTTCGCTAGCGCAGATCGCCGACGTCCATCGCCATTGACCATCACTGCCCCTACCACCGTGTAGCTTGAGCTGCCAGCTTCCTCTAGTAGCTCACCGACGACGAACGAAGGCTGGACGCGCCTGGATCGAGGTAATCTCTATCCGCCGTGCGAGAATCTTCACGGCCAAAAAATACTGTCCAAACAGCCGTGAACCGCCATGCCACCACCATATTCGGACTCCTGGACTTACGGGCTTCATCGTGGTGTAATTTTTGAGGCAAACCGCACCCCTCCGCAGTGTGCCACCGTGCGCCGCCGTGCCGGAGCTTCTGGACATGCATCGGGAGAAATTGAGACCACCGTGACACAGAATTCCATCATCCGAGCACATTGGTAAGGTTCGATTTCCCAAAAACTGATGATATCTGACTGAAATAGCTGTCGAACGTAATTAGGCAATAAATTAACCTAGGTATTATGGCAACCGGACCTAGAACTGTTAAACGGATGACGTGACAAGTTTAAATATTCCATTTAATGTCCAGGAAATTAATTGGGCTCAGAAACTGAGACTTCACGAGATTCTGAATTAATTTGGAGCAACAGGAGACCAGGTAGGATAATTTACGCTTCTCGAACCTTAGATTTAACCTAGTGGATGCCTAATTGATTTAGATGATTTACATGGATTTACGTGCTACTTTCGATGGAATAAATTGCATGCCTGTGTGCTGAAAACCCTAATTGCATGTTAGACGTGTTGTTTATCGAGTTTAGATGCCTTTAGGATGGATTTACTTAGGGTTGGGTACTTGATAGCCAGTATGGGACGGCCGTTAAGTATCCCTAGTACAAGGAGCTTTTAAACGAGATTATTTTTATCAGATTTAGCCTGTACTGAGTTAGGGATTATGCGTTAAACCAGGACGACCCTAAGAAAGGTTTAAGGAGTATAAGGGTGGATAGCCTACATGAGGAAACGTTGTGATTTAGGCGTAATACCCTAGAACCCTGAGGAATAGCCGACTGAGTGCATGTGAGTTCGAATAGACTGTATGAGGATGAGAATTGGCGTATGTGCACATGCTAGGGGACGCCCTAGATGTTGATTCTCACCTGGTCCTTGAGTGAGTGATTGGTGTTACGGATCACACTCACAATATAGGCTTGATTCGGGTGATTGGTGTTACGGATCATACCCAACGATAAGAGAGGTATTCTCTCTAGACGACGTGCAATTAGATGATGATTTAAACTTGGTTACAGCGGATTTGTGACCAACGTGGATTTAGATACACCAGGTATGGGATTTTACTTGATTTTGATGGTTGATTTTTAAAGAAATGGATTTTATGATTTTAACTATTTGCAGCAGATTTCCATGTAATTAAATGATTTTTAAAGATAAGGTACTTCACTATTTTCGAACTGATTTCGGGAAGATGATTTCGGTGTTCACACCGCTGGATATTCAACCAGTTTTCGAATGATATTTGAATTGTAAATTATTCTACTGGGATTTTATATCTCATTAGGTTGTTTACTCAGATGAACAGGGACAGGGACAGGAACCCAGAAGATAGCGGTTGAGGCCTTGGTGATAAGCAGGAGAATGACTTAGCTTAAGCTTGAATCGTTTGTATATATACTTTGATGACATTTCTGTTTATTAGGTTCTGTCTTTTATGTTTCCTGTAGTGAATGGATTAACTGTACATGTATAAATCAGGTATTTTACGTTGACTGTAGTGATGGAATTGACGTTGCTGTATATGGATTTCTGTTATTATGTTTATTGTTGTTGTTGGACTGGCTGTATGATTGTAAATAGGTGATTCTTGTATTTGGGTATATTCGAAATACAGAGGAAACTCTGCCAGATTTTCGGTAGGGTTTACCGCTATAAACTGGTGGATTTAAGTTAAAACGTATGTGAATGTATGATGCGATGTATATACGAGTTTTAGATTTCGTTCCAGAGTAATTTATGATGTATGTATGTATAATTACCTTTGCTGCTTGTGAAATAGGGTTAAACGAAATTCGAATGGACAACGGGAAGTCTATTTGGGTTACGCTCAACCAGTAGTGATCCCCTGACATTCCCACATCGGGAATAACTCTGTAAAAGACCCATATGCTTCTGTTAATCAGATAAGCATCGCGTATGTCGTATTAGGGGGTCGTTACAGAATGTCTTCCCATTTTTTTCTTTTCCCTCACTTCATGCCACCCACCTCCTTGTTTTCTCTTCTTTCTTCATTTTTTTGTTTTCCTTTCTTTTCTTCCCTACTTCACGTGTGTATGTCTCCTTGTGGGACTAAAATTTAAATTCCCATTTCTTTATCTCCTTCACGTGTGGGTTGTAGTATAGAAGTCAAAGTTTCAATTCCCTCTTGTCTCTTTCTTGGCTTAGGTGGCGTGTGGTTGGGTGAAGATTCTAATTGCATTTTATTTTCATTTTCCTAAAAAAATTCTGCACTTGTACTCTTTTGCTTGCAACTTTGGTATTTCTTTCCCTTGCAAGTTTAGATTTCCCACTTTCACAAGCAACTAACTTTCACAAGCAACCTTGGTATTTCTTTTTCTTTTTCTATTCTCTCTTTTCCTCCTTAATTCATGTGACACCTACACACACCTATATATATTTTTGTTGCATCCTTCTTCCCCTTCTCCATTCACGTGAACCATGCATGGAGTTCATGCAAAATTTCCTTTTTTCACCCATTTGCACATGAAGCCCATGCATACATATATAATAATAATAATTTTTTGAATGCTTTTGATCTCCTTTCCTTTCCACCTCACGCATGGCTTAGGATTGCCATGCATAAAATTTAAATTCCATTCCCTTCTTCCATCTAGGATACATGCAAGACACACTCATGCATATATTTAAATAGTTGCATCTCATTTTTCTTCTCACTTGGTACTTAGGCTAGGTAAATAAAAAGGAAATCAAAGAATTAATTTTAAGCACCAAAATTTCATGCAAGTTTATTTTTAATATAACCATTTTAGGCTTTTAAATTATGCAACCCAAATTTTCCCTTTGTTAAGCTAATCCATCTAATTAATTAGCAAGCAAGCAATTCATAATAATTAATTAAATGACACCATTAATTCCTTTCATCAAAAACCATTAATTTAGACTAATTAAATTATGGGGTGTTACATACCATCCACCAGAACATGTATAGGTGGCTTATCTTTTGGAATGGTGGCTATTCTTCTGAAGCACTCAAAATTGTCTCAAGTCTTCCAAAGGGAGCGTCCAACATTTAATGATATGCTCATCAAGTCTATACCAACCATTTTCCAACATTAATTGTAACCTCTAACGGCTGGAATTTGCATTCTTAAATATTGGTGGATTATCTTCAGAGTTTAAGAAGCTGAAAAACAAAAAATCTAAGTGTTCACCTACATTCTCTGAAGTTATTGATTGCTCTTAAGTGTTTATTTGCTTTAAGTGAGTTTGTGTTGCTAAATAGTAGTTTGAGTCATAAATTTCTCTTCATCTCTTTGTCCTTTTATCTAAGTATCTAGTGAGAATTTAGTATAGTTGGTGTAACACCCATAATTTAAGTATCTTAAATTAATGATTTTAATGGATAAAATTTGTGGTGCTAGTTAATTTATTTCTTGTTGCTAATGAATTTAATGGATTGGCTTAAGGAAGGAAAACTTCATTTGCATAATTTAATGGCCCAAATTGTTTAAATTAAAAAGACAAGTTATATAAGGATTTGATGCTTAATCTAACCCCTTATTTTCTTTTGTTATCTAGCCTAAGTACCAAAGGAAAGAGCATTAAATTTTATATATGAAAATCTAATGCCAAACATGAGGCTAAGAGGGATGAAGGCATTTAATTTTTATATATATATATATATATGTGCATGGTCTTCACGTGAAGAAGAAGGAGAAGTAAGGTGGAATAAATATATATATATATACACATATACATGAATGCCATATGAACAAAGGGGAAAAGCTACCAAACAAATCAAATTTTCTCTTGAATTGGACACCACACGTGATGAAGGAAGCCATTAGGTTAGTGCAAAAATTTATTTTATAGGCATACATAGGACTGCACGAGAGAAGGAGAGATGGTGAGAAAGAAAAAGGAAAGGAAAAGAAGGGAAGAGTAGAATTTTTAGCACACAAAAAAAAAAATAGTTGCTTGCAAGATTGGATAAATTAAACTTACAAGGAAGGGAAAAACCAATTGTGTAAGCAAAGGCAAAGTGTACTTGCTGTAATAACCAAAAATGTTTTAAAAGATAAAATCAAAATTTTGACACTAATTCCATTTAAACTGAGGTTGGCACAGATTTTGAGGTTAATAATTGAACTCAAAAAGCGATTTAAAGTCAGAAATATGATCAAATAGAAAGAAATGCAATCCGGCGATCAAGAACTGACAGACGACGTTTTGTGCTTCAATTTCACAGAAAGAGGCCAAAATCACTGCATGAAAGCTCGTGCCAACGTCTGGATGGAAGCTGACATCCTAAACTTTCCCCGGGTGATCCAGGAAAAGTCTGAATCGCCCCCGAAAGCTTTAAATTTCCTGAAACCCTGCCATTTGTCACAATTCTCTCTCTCTCCTCACTCTACTTTCTCTCTTCTCTCTCTCTTTTCTCCTCCACCGCGCGCCACCACCTTAGCCACCGTGAGCCACCACCTGGCATACCAACCGACTCCTCTCGCCACCCTCGACCTGCAGCAGCCACCCACGGCCACCAACGGCCGCCATCACCGTCAAAAAATGACATTTTTCTCCTCTATCGCGTGAGATTTTCACCAGCTGAGATCGCCGCCGTCAGCCACCGTTGGCCGTTACTGCCACCACCAGCGTGTAGCCTGAGCTACCAGCTTCCTCCACCAGATCGTCACTATTGAATGGAGGTCTGACGCGCCGGGATAGAAGGTTTTTCTGTCGACCATGCGTAAAACTTCGGGGCCAGAAAATGCCATCCAAACGGCCGTGAATCGCTGTGCCACCACCATATTCAGACTCCTCATCTTTCGGGCTTCACCGTGGTGTGAATTTCGAGGCCAACTACACCCCTCCACTGTGTGCCACCATACACCACCGTGCCGGAGAATATGGATATACACTGGGAGACACCGAGACCACCCCGAGACAGATTTCTATCATCCAAAAACACTGGTAAGGTTCGATTTGCCTAAAACTGATGAATTTTGATTGAATTAGCTGCCGAACACAAATAGGAAATAAATTAACCTAGGAAATAGGGTAATCAGATTTAGAATCATAAAACGGATGACATGACGAGCTTAAATATTCGTGTAAATATCCAAGGAATTGATTTAGCTCAGAATTCGAGACTATGAGAAGTTCTAAATTGATTTGGAGCAACAGGAGGCCAGGTAGGATGATTTATGCTTCTTGAGTTCTAGATTTGACCTAGTGAATACCTAAATGATTAGATTTAATTATATGGATTTGCGTGCTACTTTCGATGGACTAAATTGCATGCCTGTGTGCTGAAAACCCCATTTGCATGTTAGATGAATTGTTTATCGAGTTTAGATGCCATTAAGACAGGTTTACTTAGGGTACGGTACTTGATAGCCAGTATGGGACGGCCGTTAAGTATCCCGAGTACAGGGAGTTTTTAAATGATATTGCTTTTACCAGATTTAGCCTGTACTATATTAGGGATCACGCGATAAATCAGGACGACCTTAAGAAAGGTTTAAGGAGTATAAGGGGGGATAGCCTACACGGGAAAACGTTGTGATTTAAGCGTAATACCCTAGAACCCTGAGAAATAGCCGATCGTGAGCATGTGAGTTCGAATAGACTGTATGAGGATGAGAATTGGCATATGTGCACATGCTAGGGGACGCCCTAGATGTTGATTCTCACCCGGTCCTTGAGTGAGTGATTGGTGTTACGGATCACACTCACAATATAGGCGAGATTTGGTCGCAGAGGATTTGTGGCTAACATGGATTTAGATACACTGGGCATGGGATTTAACTTGATTTAGATTACTGATTTTCTAAGAAATGGATTTTTATGATTTGAGTATTTGACACGATTTCCATGAGATAAATTGATTTTAAAGATAAGGTATTTCACGGATTTTGAACTGATGTCGGGAAGTTATTTTCGGTGCTTGCACCGCTAAGTATTCAACCAGATTTCGAATTGTAAATTATTCTACTGGGATTTTATATCTCACTAGGTTGTTTACTCAGATGAACAGGAACATGGACAGGGACTTAGACGTTAGCCGGAAGATGCTTTGGTGATAGACAGGAGAGCAGCTTAGTCTAGGCTTGAATTATATTGTATATATTTTAATGATGATGCTGTATATTGGTCTTCTGTAATTTATGCTTTCTGTTGTTATTGGACTGGATGTATATCTGTAAACTGGATGACTATTTTATTTTGGGATACACTCGAAATACAAGGAAAACTCTGCCAAATTTTCGATATGGTTTACCGCTGTAAACTTGTGAATTTAAGTTGGAATTTGTATGAATGCCTGATATGATGTATATATGGATTTTAGTTTTCATTCCAGAGTAATTTATGATGAATGCATGTATAATTAGTTTAGCTGTATGTGAATTAGGGTTGAACGGGAATCTAAATGGACAACAGGAAGTCTATTTGGGTTGTGCTTAACCAGTAGCGATCCCCTGACATTCCCACATCGGGAATAACTGTTCAGAAAACCCATACGTTTTCGCTATGTAGATATGGGATTGTGTATGTTGTATTAGGGGGTCGTTACACTTGCAAGTGCACTTGATACAAAAATTAATGCCTAAATATATAAAAGAGAGTGCAGAATTTTAATGCCAACAAGCAAACTTTTGGGATAAGGCTAACACCAAAATCACAACAAGAAAGGAAGCATGACATGAAGGGAAGGAACTAACACGTCGAGTTCCCTTCCCTTTTCCCATTGATGCGAGCTTGGACAAGAGAAAAAGGGGGCTACACTTGAAAACATTTAATCAAATATGTAAATTCTAAATTCATGGACACACCCACACCCACACTGCACAAGAGGAAGAAAGGACAGCTGCATGGATTTTCCTCTTCTTCTCCGTGATGTGTTCCTTAGGCCAAGAAAAGAGACTTAAATGGTGTACATGACATGTGGAGCAGCATAACTATGGAATACAAAAAGAAAAAAAAACCATTAAGAGAAGGGAAGGGCTTGTGTGAGGAATGCCTCACATGGGGGAAAAAAGAGGGAGAGAAACATAATTTAAATTAATCCATATTCCCTTCCCTTGTTCAGACGCCATCACATGAAGAGTTTTGTGCAAATGCATGTGGCACACGTCACACACACACACAATGTAACAAACGAAAGGATTTTAAAAGATAAAACCTAATTTTTGACACTAATTCCAATCAAACGAATCTTGGCATGACTTTTGAGGATAGTGAGTCAAAATGGAAGGTTGTTTAAAGTCAGAAACACAAGCGAACAGAAAGAAACGCAATCCGGCAATCAGAAACTAACAGATGATGTTTCGTACGTCGATTTCACTAACGGAGGCCAAAATCTTTGCATAGAAATGCATGCCAACGTCTGGAAGGAAGCTGACACCGTAAAGTATCCCCAGGTGGTCCGGGAAAGGTCAGAATCGCCCCCGAAGGCTTTAAATTTCCTGGATTTCATCCATTTCTCTCAAATCTCTCTCTCCTCACCATAATTTCTCTCTCCTCTCTCTCCTCCTTCCTCCACTGTGCACTGCCACTATAGCCACCGTGGGCTGCCACCTGGCACACCAATCGACACCCACTACAGCCACCAACGACCACACTTCGCCAGCTCAGATCGCTGCCGTCTGTCACCGTTGGCTGTCACTGCCCCCACCACCATGTAGCCTGAGCTGCTAGCTTCCTCCAGTAGCTCGCCGACTTTGAACAGAGGCCAGACGCGCCTGGATCGAGGCAATCTCCATCTACCGTGCGTGAATCTTCGTGGCTGGAAAACGCCGTCCAAATGACTGTGAACCACTGCACCACCACCATATTCAGACTCCTAGACTTGCGGGCTTCACCGTGGTGTAATTTTCGAGGCAAACCGCACCTCTCCTCCGTGCGCCACCGTACGCCGCCGTTCGCCACCGTGCCAGAGTTTCTGGATGTGCATCGGGAGAAACTAAGACCACCTCGAGATAGAATTCCATCATCCGATCACATTGGTAAGGTCCGATTTCCCAAAAACTGATGATATCTCGATCAAATAGTCTTTGAACGTAATTAGGCAATAAATTGACCTAGGTATTAGGGCAACCGGACTTAGAATTGTTAAACGGATGACGTGACAAATTCGAATATTCCATTTAATGTCTAGAAAATTAATTGGGCTCATAAACTGAGATTTTGTGAAGTTTTGAATCGATTTGGAGCGACCAAAGACCAGGTAGGATAATTTATGCTTCCTGAACCCTAGATTTGACCTAGTGGATACCTGAATGATTTAGATTAATTGCATAGATTTACGTGCTTCTTTCGATGGAGTAAATTGCATGCTTGTGTGCTGAAAACCCTAATTGCATGTTAGACGCTTTGTTTATCGAGTTTAGATTCCCTTAGGATGGATTTACTTAGGGTAGGATACTTGATAGCCGGTATGAAACGACCGTTAAGTATCCCGAGTACAGGGAGCTTTTAATTGATATTGTTTTTACCTGATTTGGCCTGTACTGCGTTAGGGATCATGCGATAAATCAGGATGACCCTAAGAAAGGTTTAAGGAGTTAAGAGGGGATAGCCTACACAGGAAAACGTTGTGATTTAGGCATAATACCCTAGAACCCTGAGGAATAGCCGACTGTGAGCATGTGAGTTCGAATAGACTGTATGAGGATGAGAATTGGCGTATGTGCACATGCTAGGGGACTTCCTAGATGTTGATTCTCACCCGGTCCTTGAGTGAGTGATTGGTGTTACGGATCACACTCACAATATAGGCTTGATTCGGGTGATTGGTGTTACGGATCACACCCAATGATAAGAGAGGTATTCTCTCTAGATGACGTGCAATTAGATGACGATTTAGACTTGGTTACAGCGAATTTGTAGCCAATGTGGATTTAGATACACTGGGCATGGGATTTTATTTGATTTCGATTATTGATTTTTAAAAGAAATGGATTTTATGATTTCAATTAATTGCCGCAATTTCCATGTGATAAAATGATTTTAAAGATAAGGTATTTTACTGTTTTCTGAATAATTTCGGGAAGATGATTTCGGTGTTCGCACCGCTGAGTATTCAACCAGATTTTTAATGGTATTTGAACTGTAAATTATTCTACTGGGATTTATATCTCACCAGGTTGTTTACTCAGATGAACAGGGACAGGGACAGGAACCTAGACGATAGCTGGACGATGATTTGATGACAGATAGATGAGAAGCTTAGTCTAGGCTTGAATTTTATTGTATATATGTTGATGACATTGCTGTATATGGATTTCTGTCATTTATGTTTTATGTTGTTGTTGGACTGGCTGTATAATTGCAAACAGGTGATTATTGTATTTTGGGTATGATCGAAATATGGAGGAAACTCTGCCAGATTTTTGGTAGGGTTTACCGCTGTAAAGTTGTGAATTTAAGTTGGAATGTATATGAATGCATGATGTGATGTATATATGAGTTTTAGATTTCATTACAGAGTAAATTATGATGTATGTATGCATAATTAGTAGCTGCGTGTGAATTAGGGTTGAATGGAATCCAAATGGACAACGAGAAGTCTATTTGGGTTACGCTCAACTAGTAGCGATCCCCTGACATTCCCACATCGGGAATAATTATGTAAATCAACCCATATGCTTCCGCTAATCAGATAAGCATCGCGTATGTTGTATTAGAGGGTCGTTACACGCACACACACCTACTTAGAAGGAAAAAAAAAAGAGAAGAAAAGAGAGAAAAGAGAAGAGAAAAGTGAGCAGCCACAATTGAGAGAAACTCCACCCATTCAGTCAAGGCAAGGAGTGAAGGAGTTAGGCAAAAAAAAAAGAAAAAAGAAGTAAGGAAGGAATCAAGCAAGGGAAGCAAGGTAGGTTAGTAATTTCTTTGTTTTAGTTCCATAGGTTAGCATATATGTCTCAAAATGTTGCTTCCATGGAACTAGAGTAATTTTCTTCATTCTTGATTTTAGGATAAAGCTTGATATTGTATGCATGATAAACTTAGGAGTTGGCTAAGTTGAATGAAATTAATAATGTTATTGAACATTTATGTTGCTAAATCAATGCATGTGATGATGAAATAAGATGGATTAAGTTAGTGTTGGAAATTTATTATCATGACCACCTAAGAAACTCAGTAATAATGAATACCATTATGAGGAATGTGATTGTGAGGGTTTAAGGTTAATAATAATCATGGATAGGAGGAACATGATCATGGAAATTATTAAACTTTTAAAAGAAAATTATATGAGATTTAATTTCCAAGAAAAGTCGAAATACTATGGCCATTATTAGTATTTTTGGAAGAAAATTTGTGAGATTAAATTTCAAGAAAAGTAGAATTATTATGGCCATTTTTAGCAATTTTGGAAGGAAATTTATGTGAGATTAAATTTCAAGAAAAGTAGAATTATTATGGCTATTATTGGTATTTTGGAAGGAAATCATATAAGATTTAGTTTCCAAGAAGAGTAGAAATTTTATAGCTATTAAATTATATGAGATTTAATTTCCAAGAAAAATATAATTTTTATGGCTATTATTGGTATTTTTGGAAAGGAAATTATTAGGAAAATATACATGAGAATTTATTTTCTAAGCAGAGGAAATTTATTATAAATTATTATTGAAGTTATTGAAATTTCAGAAGGAAAAATGCACATTGGAATCAACTTCCAAGAAAGGAAATTAATATTGAGATTATTAGAGTTTATAAGAAAATGTACCTTAGTGGGCATAATATCTTCTATTTTTCTTAAAATTTATTCTTACATAAATTTCACTCCAAAAATATTGATTTTGGACGTAATATTTCTATTTTTCTTGAAATTTATTCTTACATAAATTTCACTCCAAAAATATTAATTTCGGACGTAATATTTCTATTTTTCTTGAAATTTATTCTTACATAAATTTCACTCCAAAAATATTAATTATGGACCTAATATTTCTATTTTTCTTGAAATTAAATTCTCACATAAATTTTCCTCCAAAAATGTTAATAATGGACATAATATCTCTTATTTTTCTTAGAGTTTATTCTTGCATAAATTTCACTCCAAAAACATTGATTATGGACATCATATTTCTATTTTTCTTGGAATTAAATTCACAAAAATTTCCCTTACTAACTTAGTCCATCTCATTTCATCATCACATGCATTTATTTAGCAAACATACATGTCCAATAACATTATTAATTTCATTCAACTTAGCCAACTTCTAAATTCATCATGCATACTATTTTAAGTTTCCTCCTAAATCAAGAATGGAGAAAGTTACTCTAGTTCCATGGAGATAGCCTTATTGGAAACATAAATGCTAACTTATGGAACTAAACCAAAGAAATTGCCAACTTACCTTGATTCCTTTACCCTTTCCTTCTTCTTTGGATCACCTTCGTTTCTTCCTCCTTCCAAATTTTATGCTTGTTTTCCCTCTCTATTTTTCTCCCAAGCCTCTTGCAAATCCTCCTTTCTTCTCTTTTTCTCCTTTTTCCCTTTTTTCGTTTAATTCACGTATGTGGGTGTGTGTTAATTTGCATGGACGAGCTCTTAACCTCTCCTTTCATCCTTTCCTTCAAGTGGGGTTTATTGCATCCATCTAAGTCACCTTTTCACTCTCCTTTTGTTTCTTATCCATTTGGAAATGGGGTACTCCACCTCATTTGAGTGTTATTATTATTATTATCAATATTATTAACCATTAGCCTCCCCTTTCACATGCAGCCTCCTTTCTTTATTGAAGTTTTGTGTTTTGTCCAATGGTCACATTGCTCTCCCTCTTCCCCTCTTCCATGCTACCCTGTGAGTGCCATATGTATAACATATAAAAGAAAGTTCTTATGTGGGTGGATTACCCACTTGGTCAAGTTAACCAAAGGGTGGAAGTTATGCTAATAAAGTGGACAAAATCCCTCCTTCACGTTAAGTACACTTCACATGTAATGTGGTACAATTTTGGGGTGAGTTTCACATTGCACACCCTTTTGGTTAGTACCATAAAATTTCCATGTGGCTTGTATGTTGGTTTTTCTAATTTAAATTTCCCTTCCTTCCCTTAGGTTGTGTGACCTACACACATATTATGCTTATATTCATTTTTTTTCCTTGGTATTTAGACTAAGTAACTAGAAAGGAAAATAAGGAATTAATTTCAAGCACCAATTTTCATGTAGGCTTACTTTTTAATATAACCTTTTGGTCCATTAAATTATGCAAAAAAAGTATTTCCCTTCCTTAAGTTAATTAAATTAATTAGCAAGCAAGAAAGTAATAAATTCTTTCCATTAAAATAATTAATTTAAGCTACTTAAATTATGGGTGTTACAAAATGCAAATATAGCCAGGATATCATCCCTAAAATAAAGAGAAACTAAAGGAGTTTTAATGCTTAAAATAGGATTTGCAAAACCTGGAAGGAGGTGGAGAAAGGTGTGTACTAGAATATTGGTAATAGGAAGGGTGTTAGGTTATGGGAAAACCATTGGTTAAGAGGGATTAGGAAACTAGCTGATTGGGCTACAGTTGACATATTTGAAAGGATAACCATTGATAGAGTTTGTGATTTTAAGAAAATGGATGGCAGTTGGAACAGAGAGAAGCTTTATAAATGCTTACCTATTGAAATTTGTAACAGAATTTTGGTTGGTTGTCCCCCCATGAAGGATATTAAAGAAGAATTATTTTCTTGGAGATGGTCTCATAATGGAAACTTCACAGTGAAGTCTGCCTATTAAGTTATTACATAAAATTCTAGGAATGAGAAGAGTAGCATCCAAAGTAGAATCTATTAGTGGTCAGGTCCCCAAAGAATTATAACTTTCATATGGATGCTGGTAAAGGATAGACTTATAAAAAATGAGCAACAATTTGTAAGGCACCTCACTAGTGATCTTAACTGCCCAATGTTTTTGAGTGCCTAAAAGTCTTGTATACATGTGGTGAAAGACTGTAGAGAAGTGAAGAATATGTGGAAGAAATTTAGTTAGTTTGACAAAGTGGAAAGAATTCTTTAGCCCATCTTTAGAAGAATAGGTTCATAGCAATATGAAGTTTAATTGGGGAAATGGAAGCATTTCTAATTGGAAGGTCCTTTTTGGACTTGCTGTATGGTGTTTGAGGAAAAAAAGAAATCACAAGGTTTTCGATGAAGGCCAAGAGGATAGCAGAGATTTGTACTAGGAGGTGTGGCTAAGAACAAGTGAATTAGACAAACTTGAAGCTGAGAATCTCAAGACTGGTGCTAAGAACAACAATATGGAGAGATCTTAGCAGGATGGGAAGACCCTAAAGAGGACTGGATAAAGTTTAACATAGAGGGAGCTTGCAAAGAAGGTGGTTTGGAGGCTAGTTATGGTAGAGTTTTCTAGGATAACTCTGGTACATGAATCTCTGGTTTCAATAAGTATATGGGTTCTTGTAACTCCCTCCAAGAAGAACTTTAGGGCCTTATCTTGGGGTTAGAGGTTGCTAGAGACAAAGGTTTTTCCAAGATCTAGTTTGAGATGGATTCAGAGGTGGCTATGAATTTAGTTAGGAATGGCTGTGATCCTAAGCATCCTTGTACCGGGCTTGTTGTAATAACCGAGATTTTTTTTACATATTAAAAATGAATTTTGATGCTAATTTCATGTAAACTGAGTTTGGCACAATTTTTGAGGTTAAAGGCTAAAACTGAGAGTTTTTTAGGAGTCAAAAATGCGATCTGATAAAAAGAAACGCGGCCTGGTGATAAAATATTGATAGAAGGAGTTTCGGGATTCGATTTCTTAGACGGAGGTTGAAACCTCTGTATAGGAACCCGTGCCAACGTTCGGATGGAAGACGACATCCCAAAGTTTCCCCGGGTGGTCTATGAAAAGTCAGAATCGCCTCCAGGAGCTTTAAATTCTCCAGAATCACACCATTTTCACCATTTCTCTATCTCTCCTCACTCTACTTTCTCTCTCCTCTCTTTCTTCCTTCCTCCACCGTGTGCCACCACCTAGGCCGCCGTAGACCACCACCTGACCCACCAATCGACACACCTCGCCACCCTTGACCTCAGGCAGCCACCCACAGCCACCAACAGCCGCTAGAGTCGCCAGAAAACACAGCTTTTTCTTCTCCGTCGCGTGATTCTTCGCCCACTGTGATCTTCGCCGTCAGCCACCGTTGGTTGTCACCGCCACCACCAGCATATAGGCTGAGCTACCAGCTTCCTCCCCTAGCTCACCACTGCCAAACAGAGCTCCGATGCGCCTGGATCGAGGAAAAGTCCATCTACTGTGCGTCAATTTTTGGGGCCAAAAAATGCCGTCCAAACGGCCGTGAACCCCCGTGCCACCACCAGATTCAGACTCTCCATCTTGCGGGCTTCACCATGGTGTAATTTTTGAGGCCAACTGCACCCTTCTATCGTGCACCACAGTGAGCAGCCGTGCGCCGCCGTGCTCCATTGTGCGCCACCATCGGAGAAGCCAGAAAGACACCCAAGGCTGTCCCAAAACAGATTTCCATCATTCGGCACCCCCGTTAAGGTCTGATTCACCTAAACCTAAATGATTTTTGATTGAATTGGCTGCCGAACTTGAATAGGAAATAAATCGACTTAGGAAATTGTGTAATCGGACTTAAGACTGTAAAAATGATGACGTAATGAGATTAAATATTCATTTAAATGCCCAGGGAATTGATTTGGCTCAAAATTTGAGGATATGAGAAGTCTCGGATCAATTTGAAGCAAACGGAGACCAGGTAGGATAATTTACGCTTCCCGAATGTTAAAATTGACCTTGTGGATGCCTGAACAATTTAGATTAATTGCATAAATTTACGTGCTACTTTTGATAGACTAAATTGCATGCTTGTGTGTTGAAAATTCCATTTGCATGTTAGACGATGTGTTTATCAAGTTTAGATGCCATTAGAACGGATTTACTTAGGGTAGGGTACTTAATAGCCGGTATGGGACGACCATTAAGTATTCTGAGTGCAGGGGATTTCATGAACATATTGTTTTTAAATAGATTTAGCCTGCATTTCATTAGGGATCACGCGATAAATTAGGATGACCCTAAGAAAGGTTTAAGGAGTATAAAGGGGGGATAACCTAGACGGAGAAACGTTGTGATTTAGGCATAATACCCTAGAACCCTGAGGAATAGCCGACTTTGTGCATGTGAATTTGAATAGACTGTATGAGGATGAGAATTGGCGTATGTGCACATGCTAGAGGATGACCTAGATGTTGATTCTCACCCGATCCTTGAGTGAGTAATTGGTGTTACGGATCACACTCATAACATAGGCGAGATTCGGGTGATTGGTGTTACGAATCACATCGAATGATAAGAGATGTAATCTCTCTGGATGTTGTGCAATTAGAGGATTTTAGATATGGTCGCAGATGATTTGTGGCTAATATGTATTTAGATACACCGGGCATAGGTTTTGACTCGCTTTTGATTACCGATTTTCAAAGAAACAGATTTTGATGATTTTTAGAACTTGTCGCGATTTCCATGCAATAAACTGATTTTTAAAGATAAGGTATTTCACGGATTTTGAAATGAATATGGGAAGTTTTTTTTTTTGTGCTTGCACTACTGAGTAATCAACCAGATTTCAAACTATATTATGAATTGTAAATTATTCTACTGGGATTTCAATATCTCACCAAGTTTTTTGCTCAGATGAACAAGAACAGAGACCTAGACGTGAGCTGGGCAAAGCATTAATGATAGACAGGAAAGTAGTGTAGTCTAGGCTTGAATTATGATGTACATATATGTATATTATGGTTATTTGTGCTGGATTTTGTAAATATGTTTTATTTTGTTGTTAAGTTGGATGTATACTATTGAATGAATGACTATTTGTACTTTGGGATACGTTCAAAATACAGGGAAAACTCTATCAGATTTTTAACAGGGTTTACCGCTGTAAACGTGTATGATTAAGTTGGAATTTGCATAAATGGATTGTACGTTGTATGTATGGATACTAGTTTATCATTCCAGAGTATCTTATGATGAATGTATTAAAAATTAGTATAGCTGCATGTGAATTAGGGTTGAACGGAATTCGAATGGACAATGAAATGTCTATTTGGGTTACGCTCAACCAGTAGCGATCCCTGGGTGTTTTCCTTTAAAACCCATATGCTTCCGCTATGCAGATAGAAGATAGTATATTGTGGATTAGGGGGTCGTTACAATTATGGTATCAGAGCTCGTTTTGTCGATTTTTGGTTTAGTGAGTTAAGGATTGTGAATCTTTGGGCTTGCAGCTTTAGGGTCTTGATTGATTTAACTCTGGAATATTAGGACCTGATCTTTAATCGATAAGTAATGGAATGGATTTAATGCCTTTCTGTTAACTGTTGCTGTTAAGACTAATCTGTTTGCTTTTTGTGTCAGATAATTATGGTAGAACCTAGCAGGGAGAGCACCCGTAAGCCTAGAGGAAGGCCAAGACACAGGAGTCAGGGCACTTCAGGTAGTGGCAGTATGGAGACCGACGTCGACATGCGAGATATGATGGAGTCCATACGGAGAATGACCGATGCCATGAGGGACCAAGCTACTACTAGTGCCAACGTAATGAGGCAGTAGTAGGCGGACAGGCAAACCAGGAACGACAAAGCCACCCAGAATGATAATCCGTTATATCAGGGATGGATAGAATTTCAGAGAGCAGGTCCATCTTTGTTTGCAGGTGCCTCCGATCCAGCCACAGTAGAAGCCTGGTTGAAGGACATGGAGAAAATCTTTAGGTTGTTGCAATGTGATGAAGAACAGAAGGTTACATATGCAACATATATGTTGAAGGGTGAAGCAGAACAATGGTGGACAGATGCCCAACAGTTGATGGAAAGCAGGGGTATCCCGTTCACCTAGGAATCCTTCAAGGGAGTCTTCATGGAGCAATACTTCCTTGAGAGCGTCAAACAGTCAAAGGAAGCAAAATTCTTAAAGCTCACCTAGGGAGGCAGGCCATTCGAGGAGTATTTGAGACAGTTTGAAGAGTTATCTAGATATTCTACGTACTTGCAAATGTATTATGATGAGGCCTGGAAGGCAAAGCAACTAGAAGAGGGTCTAGACTTACCGATGAAGACGTAGCTAGCCTCACTTGAGATCATAGACTTTGCGATGCTGGTGAACAAGTGTCGGATCTTAAGTAAAAACCTGGATCAGAGATAGACCCAGAACATGACCTAGAGAATAGGGAACCGGTCGAGACCAGTAGCTAGGAATCTCAATGTGAGAGGTGGCATGTTTAAACCGCAACCAGGGTCTTCAAGCGGCAGTAAACGGTCTGATAATGCACCCTGTCAGACATGTGGGACCAGGTACCCTAATCAACCCTGTTGGCATCAAGCTCTATTACAATGTTACAAGTATGGAGGTACGAGACACATGGCAAGGTACTGCCCCTCCAATAGGAGCCAACAGACATCCGGTGGCCGAAGACCGCAGGCTCCAGGGAGAGTTTTCACTCTGGATGCAGCTAATGTTGATAGGTCATCAGGTTTGATGCAGGGTAGAGATAAAACTTATAATTTTCCTTTGATAGTATTATTTGATTCGGGTGTGACACACTCTTTATCGTTGATGCATGCGTAGAGAAAATAAAATTACCTGTACAGACCCTGCCCTGTGATCTATATATATCCACACCCTTGGGAGAAGCCACTATATCCCCACGTATATGCCTAAACTTTCCCTTAACCATTGATGATACCTTGTTTATCGTGGACCTAGTGTGTATACCCTTGACTGGGATCAACATCATTTTAGGAATGGATTGGTTAACTAGGAATTGGGTCCTGTTAAACTATTCCTAGAGGACAATTACTTATTTGGATAATGTGCCTGTGCGTAGGAGTGACAGAGCGTGTGAGATAAGTGATGTATCCCTCAATCTCTCTGAGGTAGAATTGCAGGATAGGTTAAGCCTAATCCCAATCGCTAGTGACTTTTCGGAGATATTTCCTTTGGAAGTAAGTAAACTACCACCTCTTAGAGAGATAGAATTCACTATTGACCTGATTCCGGGCGCGGGCCCAATAGCCATGACTCCATACCGAATGGCCCCAACGGAATTGAGGGAATTAAAGGTCCAACTTGAAGATATGTTAGAGAAAGGGTTCATTAGGCCGAGTGTATCACCATGGGGAGCTTCGATCTTATTCGTAAAGAAGAAAGACGGGAGTTTGAGATTGTGTATCGATTATCGGCAACTGAACAAGGTGAACATTAGGAATAAATACCCATTACCACGTATTGATGAATTGTTTGATCAGTTTCAAGGTGTGACTGTGTTTTCTAAGATAGAATTAAGATCAGGATACCACCAGATTAGGGTTAGAGAGGATGATATCCCTAAGACAGCGTTTAGCATGAGATACAACCACTATGAATTTCTAGTGATACCGTTTGGATTGACAAACGCACCTGCTGTCTTCATGGATTATATGAATAGAATCTTTAGACCCTATTTAGATCAGTTTTTAGTGGTGTTCATTGATGATATCCTAGTCTACTCCAAGACCCACGAAGAGCATGCCCAGCATCTTAGCACGGTGCTACAGATATTGGAAGAGAAACAATTGTATGCTAAGTTAGAGAAATGTGAGTTTTGGTTGGAAGAAGTTAAATTTCTTGGACAAGTGGTAAATGGGGAAGGAATAGCAGTAGACCCTAAGAAGATTGAAGCATTGATAGATTGGGGTCAACCTAGAATGGTCACCGAAGTGAGGAGTTTCCTGGGTTTGGCCGGCTATTACAGGAAATTCATCCAAGGATTTTCTTAGATAGCCTTGCCATTAACCCGGTTGACTCGAAAGAGTGTTAACTTTGAATGGATCGACCAGTGTGAGAATAGTTTCCAAACTTTGAAAGAGAAATTGACCACTTCTCCTATACTAATTCTTTCGAAACCCTTAGAACCCTTCACAATATATATAGATGCATCATTAAGAGGCTTAGGATGCGTTTTAATGCAGGATGGGAAGGTAGTGGCTTATGCATCATGACAATTGAAACCTGCCGAGGAAAAATACCCTACCCATGACTTAGAATTAGCTGCCGTTGTGTTTGCCCTGAAGATTTGGAGACATTACCTATATGGGGCTGTATTCGAGGTGTATAGTGATCACAAGAGCCTTAGGTACTTGTTTGATCAGAAGGAATTGAACATGAGGCAGCATAGGTGGGTAGAATACCTGAAAGATTTTGATTTTGAATTGAAATACCATGCAGGGAAAGTAAATGTCGTAGCAGATGCATTAAGCCAAAAGTCACTACAATTAGCTAGCCTAATGGTAGGTGAGATGAGGTTACTTAAGATTTTAGGAATCTCAGCCTCAACGTAATCTCATTTTCGAAGAGATTAGTAATGAGTGACTTTTTAATAACCTGCGAGCTGAGAGAGCAGATTAGACAAGCCCAACTAGAGGATGAATCCTTGGAAATATACGCCAACCAACCCGATTTTGGATTAGCCCTTGATGGAGCTGAGGGAAAAAGTGCTAGCAGAGGCTCATCGAACCCATTATACTATTTACCCAGGTATATCCAAGATGTATCAGGATCTAAAGAGGAATTTTTGGTGGCCTGGTATACGGAAGGACATCACAAACTACGTGAATGCCTATTTAACTTGTCAACAGGTTAAGATAGAACATCAGAAACCCGCAGGGCTACTGAAACCATTAGAGATACCAGAACGAAAATGAGATCAAATAACCATGGATTTCGTGGTAGGGTTACCTAGGACATCAGCTGAATTTGATGCCATTTGGGTGATAGTGGATAGATTGACCAAGTCTGCTCACTTTTTACCTGTTAAGATGCGATACTCCATGGAAAAACTAGCCGAGGTATACCTTAGGGAAATCGTGAGATTACATGGAATACCATCAGGTATAGTATTCGATCGAGACCTTAGGTTTACTTCAAGATTCTGGCAATCCTTACAGCAAGCCTTAGGAACTTAGCTTACGTTTATCATAGCCTACCATCCTCAGATTGACGGGCAGTCTGAGAGAACTATCCAGACCTTAGAAGACATGTTGAGGGCTTGTGTGCTAGAACAGAAAGGGAGTTAGGATAAACACCTACCGTTGATAGAGTTTTCATACAATAACAGTTATCACTCTACCATCGGTATGGCACCTTGTGAGGCTCTGTATGGGAGAAGTTGTAAATCACCTTTGAGTTCAGTAGAAATAGAGGAAAGTACCCTGTTGGAACATGAGATTGTACATGATCAGGGAAACAATGAGAGTTGCCCAGTAGAGGCAGGAAGCATATGCAAATAAGATAAGAAGGCCTTTAGAATTCAATAAGGGAGAACATGTGTTTCTAAGAGTGTCCCCCACCACAGGTATCGGTAGACAGGTAAGGACTAAGAAACTAAGCCCTAGATTCTTAGGACCATTCCAAATCCTACAAAGGGTCGGTCTCGTCGCCTACCAAATTGCCTTACCTCCCCATTTTTCCAACCTACATGATGTTTTTCACGTCTCCTAACTTCATAAATATGTCCCAGACCCTGCGCATGTTTTGGGGAATCAACCAATAATATTAAAGGAAAATTTGACTTATAAATCTACTCCTGTACAAATCCTTGACTTTAAGACTAAGCAACTCCGAAGTAAAATAATCCCTTTAGTTAAGGTACTTTGGCAGGATGTAGCGTCGTAGGAGATGACGTGGGAGAAGGAAGACGAGATGAGGCAACGATACCCAGATCTATTCACAGGTATGAATTTTGGGGAAAAAATTTCTTTTAAGAGGGGAGAATGTAATAACCGAGATTGTTTTTACAGATTAAAACTAAATTTTGACGCTAATTTCATGCAAACTGAGTTTAGCACGATTTTCGAGTTTAACGGCTGAAACCGAGAGTCTTTTAAGAGTTAGAAATGCGATTTGATAAAAAGAAACGCAGCCTGGCGATAAAATATTGATAGACGGAGTTTTGGGCTTCGATTTCTCAGACGGAGGCCGAAACCTCTGCATAGGAACCCATGCCAACGTTCGGATGGAAGACGACATCCCAAAGTTTTCCCAGGTGGTCCAAGAAAGTCAGAATCGCCCTGGAGAGCTTTAAATTCTCTGGAATCCCGTCATTTTCACCATTTCTCTCTCTCTCCTCACTCTACTTTCTCTCTCCTCTCTCTCTTCCCTCCTCTATCGCACGCTACCACCTAGGCTGTCGTGGGCCACCACCTGACCCACCAATCGACACACCTCGCCACCCTCGACCTCAGGCAGCCACCCACGTCCACCAACGGCCACTAGAGTTGCAGGAAAATGTATCTTTTTCTCCTCCGTTGCGTGATTCTTCACCCGTTGTGATCTCCGTTGTCATCCACCATTGGTTGTCACTGCCACCACCAGCGTGTAGGTTGAGCTGCCAACTTTCTCCCCCAGCTCGCTGCCATCGAACGGAGCTCCAACACGCCCGGATCAAGGAAAAGTCCATCTGCCATGCATTTATTTTCGGGGCCAGAAAACGCCATCCAAATGCTCGTGAACCGCCGCGCCACCACCAGATTCAGACTCCCCATCTTGCGGGCTTCATCGTGGTGTAATTTTCTAGGCCAACCGCACCCATCTGTCGAGCGCCGTCGAAAAAGCCAGAAAGACACCCGAGGCTGTCCCAGAATAGATTTCCATCTTTCGGCACCCCCCGGTAAGGTTTGATTCACCTAAAGCTAATGATTTTTGATTGAATTGGCTACCGAACTTGAATAGGAAATAAATAAACTTAGGAAATTGTATAATCAGACTTAGGACCGTAAAAATGATGACATAACGAGATTAAATATTCATTTAAATGCCTAGGGAATTGATTTGGCTTGAAATCTAAGGATACGAGAAGTCTCGAATCGATTTGGAGCAAATGGAGACCAGGTAGGATAATTTACGCTTCCCAAACGTTAAAATTGACCTTGTGGATACCCGAACGATTTAGATTAATTGCATAGATTTGCTTGCTACTTTCGATGGACTAAATTGCATGCTTGTGTGCTGGAAATTCTATTTGCATGTTAGAAGATGTGTTTATCGAGTTTAGATGCCATTAGTACGGATTTACTTAGGGTAGGGTACTTAATAGCCGGTATGGGACTACCGTTAAGTATTCTGAGTGTAGGGGATTTCATGAACATATTGTTTTTAAATAGATTTAACCTGTATTTCGTTAGGGATCACACGATAAATTAGGATGACCCTAAGAAAGGTTTAAGGAGTATAAAGGGGGGATAACCTAAATGGGGAAACGTTGTGATATAGGCGTAATACCCTAGAACCCTGAGGAATAGCCGACCGTGTTCATGTGAGTTCGAATAGACTGTATGAGGATGAGAATTGGCGTATGTGCACATGCTAGGGGACGCCCTAGATGTTGATTCTCACCTGGTCCTTGATTGAGTGATTGGTGTTACGGATCACACTCACAACATAGGTGAGATTCAGGTGATTGGTGTTACAAATCACACCCAATGATAAGAGATGTAATCTCTCTGGATGACGTGCAATTGGAGGATTTTAGATACGGTCGCAGATGATTTGTGGCCAATACGAATTTAGATACACCGAGCATGGGTTTTGACTCGTCTTTTGATTATCGATTTTCAAAGAAACAAATTTTGATGATTTTTAGAACTTGCCGCGATTTCCATGCAATAAATTGATTTTTAAAGATAAGGTATTTCATGAATTTTGAAATGAATACGGGAAGTTTGTTTTCGGTGCTTGCACCACTAAGTAATCAACCAGATTTCAAACTATATTATGAATTGTAAATTATTCTAATGGGATTTCAATATCTCACTAGGTTGTTTGCTCAGATGAACAGGAACATGGACCTAGATGTTAGCTGGGCAAAGTATTAATGATAGAAAGGAGAGTAGCGTAGTCTAGGCTTGAATTGGGATATACATATATGTATACTGTGGTTATTTGTATTGGATTTTGTAAATATGTTTTATTTTGTTGTTAAGCTGGATGTATAATGTTGAATGGATGACTGTTTGTACTTTGGGATACGTTCGAAATACAGGGGAAACTTTGTCGAATTTTCGACAGGGTTTACTGATGTAAACGTGTATGATTAAGCTGGAATTTGCATGAATGGATTATACGTTGTATTTATGGATTCTAGTTTATCATTCCAGAGTATCTTATGATGAATGTATGAAAAATTAGTATAGCTACATGTGAATTAGGGTTGAACAGAATCCGAATGGATGATGAAATGTCTATTTGGGTTACGCTCAACCAGTAGTGATCCCCGGATGTTTTCCTTTAAAGGGAAAAACAAAAAATTATTGCGAAAACCCATATGCTTCCGCTATGCAGATAGAAGACAGTATATTGTGGATTAGGGGGTCGTTACACTTTTTGAATTTGATAGAGACTTGATGGATCGAGATTGGATAGTTAGATTATCTTTCACCCTAAGAGAAGGAAATCAAGTGGTAGACTGTGTTGATGAGATATGTATACTAGCTTGCTGGAGAAGTTGTCATGATGAGATATGTCTTCAAAATTTTTAATTCTCCCCCCTCTGTTTGAGTAGATTTCTTGTAGCTAACTGTGTTAGTGTTGCTTTTCCTAGCTCTATGGCTGTGTAGTTTGAGCTTTGGCCCATTTTGTTAATTAAAAAAAGAATATACATTTATTTATTTTTGTTAATGTAAATTATTTAATATTTATGATAGTTTTTTATTTTTAGTTGATAACATATGGTTGAAATTTTTATATGTCTTAATTTGTAAATATTGTTGATGATATTTATTTTATTTATATTTATAAAAAATTTTATACAATTAAGATTAATTATGACCACTATTTTTTAAAATTTTATTCAATGTGTGTTGCATTTGCTTTTTGTATACACATATAATTTCTAAGTCATATGTTACTTTCTTGCATCGTGCCACACATTGAGTTAAAAATATTATTGCTTAATGTGTTGCACTACCTCTCTTAGCGCAACATGATAATGGCTTTAGTGTATTATGCTGCTCCTCATAGCGTAACACATTAAGGACTTTAGTGTATTACACTAACCCTTGTAGCACAACATGTTACAGAGAAAAGTGTGTTGAGCTTTGTAATAACCCTAATTAAAAATTAGATAAATGGGATACATTTTACTAGAAACCTTGAAATATTGTTGTGAAGTGAATAAGTAAATTATTTTGAGCTTATAGCCCAAATTTGAGAATTTTTAGAAATAAAATTTTATCTGATGGAGAATTAGTTATCTGCTAATTAAATCTTACCAGATAATTTTTGTGGGCTTATGATACTCTAAAAATTCTCAAATCTCTCCTATGATATTCTATAATTTTGCCTAAATCAGAAAATGCATTAAAAATTTATTTGGAGTAAATGGGTAAAAGACCAAAATGCCCTTAGATACCCTAAATATTCAAATTTTCTCTATTTTCTTTCATTTTACCCTTTCCCTTTCTCACTTCTCCCGTGAGTTCCCTCTCCTTCTCATCATCGAGCAATGTCTTCCTCTTCTGTCTAAATTGCCATGCTGCACCACTAGCCTCGTGCCTACTCTATTTGTCATCGTCGAGCGTCTGCCACTGCCTATCGCCGTTAACAACCACTAAAGGGTGCCATTTACCCTCAATTCATGATTTTCCACCTCATCTTCGATCTCCGATTTCACACCATTTATGATTGTATAGAAGTGGAAAATGGAAGGAAAAGAATGCAAAAACATCATATGAGAATATAGGGACTAAATTGAAAGTTTAGGCATGCTTAGTATGAATTGAAATTTTAGGAATTTGATGCTTTTCTGTAAATTTTAGTTCCTAAGACACTCTTATGATTGGATTGGAGTGGAAAATTGAAGGAAAATAGTGCAAAATCATCATTTGAAAAATAAGGACTAAACTGTAAATTTTGGAAATTCTAGGTAATGAACTGAAATTCCATAAAGTTTGATATTTGTTGTGATATTGAGTTACATAAAGGCTCTCATATAAATTTAGGAGATTTTTGAGACCTTTAAGGCTACTTTCAAGACTAAGAAAGTTTTAAGTACTGAATTGAAAAGGTTTTTATGTTTTTGTTCAAGAAGAGAAAACCATGTAATTATGAAATTCTATGTTGGGTTAAGTTTACTTAGCCTTCCAAAAGTGTTCTAGAAGAAATTTAAGAGTTTTATAGCCAAATGTTAAATTTGAGGTAAATTAGGAATTTAATTCCAATCGATTTATGTTTAAAAGAAATTAGTGTGGGAAATTGAAACATTGCTTTCAAAAATTGATAGAAGCTATGTGGAATCAAACAAAAAGAGAAAAGGACAGAATCCTGATTCAAGAAGAAGAAATCACGGTTAAGGTAGAGTAATCTACACTCCCATGTTTGGAATTGATAATGTGAATTGTATTGTTTTGAATGAATTATATGTTGTGAAATGGGAAACGTTTGTTGAACTTATTTGTGAAATGGAAATTATTTTCATATGAGTACAAGGGAAACTTACCTATATGTGTTCTAAAGATTTGAGATGAATCTTTGTTGTTTATTTTGATTTGGCCATTGGGTTTTATGCTTATAGTGTAGAAAAAATTTAAGGGGGATATTTGATAACTGGTATGGGATAGTCATCAAGTATTCCATATACAGAAAAATTTTGTAAACTAACTCTGTTTTAAATATATGGTATTCTGTATATGTTAGAGTTTACTCTTTAAACCAATACAACCCTATGAAAGATTTTAAGGAGTAAAGGAAGGACAGTTTACATGGGAAAAATAGATTGGTTTAACAATGAAACTCTATAACCCTAAGTATTAGTTACCTATTTATATACATTGTTGTATAGTCAGGAAAAAGGATAAGACTAACTGATATTATGCACGTAACAGCGAACACCCTGGAAGTCAGATTCTCAGTCATATGGATAACGGTCCTATGACAATCATCGGGATAATGGTCCCCGTGATAACAACAATCTCAGTCATATAGATAAAGGTCCTATAATATTCACCGGGATAACGGTCCCGTGATAATAAAGTGAGATTGGAAAACAACGTGCATTGAATTGATGAGTTTTATTACTATGAATGTGTGCATATATATTTTAAGAGATTATGTCATTTTATGTGATCTTTGCAGAACATGAGAAATGTTATGCAAAAGATGTAGAGAATGTGAATACAGATATTTTGAAATGATAGTTTTGATGGAATGATGATTTTATACTCCTATGAAATGAAATAAACAAGGTGAATTATGAGTTTATGAAAGATATTGTATTTCCCACATGTTTTGAAGATGATAAAGTATAAAGTATCAATTCACATGTGTGTTTAAATAGTGATACGGGAGAGGCTTTTTATATACACAAAGGGTAAAGCTGAACTCTTAACTGATTTTCTAAAATTAAACTATAAATTACTCTATTGGGATATTTTTATCTCATTAAGTTAATTGTTCATATAATTAAGACAAAGATCTTGCTAGGAATTAGCTAGCCCTGAGATGTGTTTTGCTTGCAGGATGTTGGAAGAGGCTACATGACTAAAAAGGTGACCAAAAAGACTCATAATTAGAAGTCTTCAAATAATATTTTGAATGGTTAGAAGGCTATAGATTTGTACAAATGGTTGTATCAATATATGTATGATTGAACAGATAAGTAATTGTAAACATATGGTTATTTAGATGATGTTTTGGGGTGTTGTAAAATTGAGAAAAAGTCCTATTTTTAGGGGAAACTCTGCCAAAATTTTGGTAGGGTTCTTGATGATAATTGAGAATTTAAATATTTGGGGATATTTATGTTCATGAATGAATGGTTTAGATCTTTTATATTTCAGAGTAGGTGTGTATATTGGTGTGAATTGATGTATTAAGTGAGCTACGTAAAAAGGAGATTGAGTGGAATCTGAATGAAAAAATCTATTTAGGTTACACTCAGCTAGTAATGGCTTCGAAGGATATAAGTTTTCAAAGACAAAATTTTTGGGAGAATTTCACGCTTCCAAATTGAATTCGATATTGCATGTAATATAAGAGGGGTCATTACAAGCTTCCCGTGGTAGTGCAACACAATTGGTGAAAATTTTTTAAAAATTTTATGCATCTCCAAAGTAAGTGTAATTGTATAAATAAGATTAGAATAAATATAAATTGATAAACATATATTTTTTAAATATATAGGTACAAAATCCTGTATGAAATGCCCCTAAAATATCTTATGCTCTCTATATTCCTCATGTAACTCATATGTAGTGAAGATACAAAAAGCAATTAGAAATTAAGGTAATATAGTCCTGAGATTCAAAAACCAAAATCTTATGAATCTACTAAAAGTAAGTCTTTTTAAAAAAATAGGAATGATTGTAAGTTGTGTATGGGTAAGATAATATAGTCCCAGGTTCTTATTTGAGGAAAAATATTCTTCCATTGTTTGGACCTAGACCCAAGTGCAAAAGCAACAAATCTGAAAATCATAAAAAATAATTAGAAATTAAGCACTTAAAAAATTGGACAACTAAATTCAATATATATTAGAAATAAATTATAAATTTAACATCATATAATGATAATGTCATAATTCATCAAAATTAGAGAATTTCATTGTAAAAAAAGGGACTGTATCTACTTGAACCAAGTTGGTATTAGGTTACTAGATTAATAATTAAAAACTCAACATGTTAATTTAAGCATGACTAAGTTGATTGTAAAATAATCCAAATAATTAACCTAGCTCGATTTAGTGGCTGATTTGCTAGGCATGGGTCCGTCTAGTTGAGTCAAACATAGTAACAAAAACTATTATTATTCCTATTAAATAAGTTCTTCCTCAAATGTTTCAAATATGACTAGACAATATATATATATATATAGACACACACACGCGAGAGTTTAGGATTAGATTTTTTTATAGATTTTAAAAATAAAAAAATATAATTAACATAAATTTATATATAATATATTAATATATATTATATAAAATAAATATTTTAATATATAATATATACAACAAGTTTGAATTCAAAATAAATATTATATTATCTAGACCCATATCTATTAAACTCTTTAAATTTGAACTCTGACCTTTTTTTTAATGCTTAAACATAAACTTAATAGATAAAATTTATTGATACTTTGATTATTCCTATTAAAAAAAGGACTATTATTGGATTGAATCCAAAAATAATTATCAGTCGTGTTTGAAAATAAAATATTTTAGGTATCCCTATTCCTCTGTCATGATGGGGTTGTCAGTGAATTATGAGCAATTCCATTTATAGAAATGACAGTAAAAGAGCAAAAATTGAATTCATGGATCAGCCTTACCTTATCGTGATGCTCTTTAGTTGCTGTGTTGTTTGGCATGTGCTGAAGCTGAGTTTGTATGAGAATAAGGATTGCAGCTTCTTCCCTCTTGGACGTATGTGCTGCAGTGTCAAGAGTGAATGGGTATGCTTTGGCGGCATATGAGCTACAGCATTCTCCTTTTCCTTATGCTTTGTTTTAGTTCCTATTTCTTTTTTGTATTTTGTTAATTTCATTATTTTGGATTCGACTTAGAATTGAGCTTTTCTCTTTTCTTGTTAGTCATGATGTAAAAATAACAAAAAATTTTAAAAAGTAAATCTTAAAGTACGACAAAAATATAATTGGTTTTTTTTATGATTTAAATGCAAAATTAATTATACTCTAAAATGAATAAGGATGAAATTTTTTGGTTTATCAAAAATAAACCGAAGGCAAACAATTTTTTTAAAAAAAATTTAAATTAAAAGGCCTAAATAAAATATAGTGTTTAAGGTTTAAGAGTTTCATGTCCAACAAATCCCAAACTAAATCTAGCAATGAATGTTTGAAGTTCCTCATCAATTAGCATTGAGATATGAGATGAGAGTTGTACGTCCTTGAATTCTCTGGGCATACTTGAGCATATTGTTGGGATATTTTAATTAAAATAATGTTGAAAATTTTTTTTGAAAATGGAACCATTTATTTTGAAAAGAAAAATTAATTTGCTCTCTGTAATAACTAGAATTTTTGAAAATAATTAAACTGAATGAATTTTAAGTTTGATTTCGTTAAAATTGAATCCAGCATAATTTTCTGAGATTACGGTTGAAATCTGAGGATATTTCAAAATTAAAATTCGATCGACGAAGGAAAACGCGACCCGACGATAGAAAATTGACAAATAGGGTATCGAACTTCAGATCTTTAAACGGAGGCTAAATCTCTTGCATAGGAACTCGTGCCCTAGCTCGGATTAAAGATGGCATCCGAAAGTTTCCCCAGGTGAAGTGGCAAAATACCAAATTGTCCCTAGAGACTTTAAATTTCTCAAAACTCTACAAAACCCCACCATTTCTCATTTTCCTTCTCTCTCCTCCATTCCACTTTCTCTCTCTTCTCTCTCTTCTCTCTCCTCCCTTCACCACCATGCGTGGCCACCACCGCCGCCTTGCGCTGCCGTCTGACCTAGCAATTGATGCAGCTCACCACCCCCAACCTTCAGCAACCACCCACGGCCACCAACGGCTGCCATCGTTGGTGGGAAAAGCCCTTTTTCTCCCTCCGACGCAAAATCCTTCGGCCATCGTGATCTCCGCCATCTGGTGCCGTTTGATGTCATCGCCCATGCCATTGTGAAGGCCGAGCTGCCAGCTTCCTCCCACAGCTTGCAGCCACCGAACAGAGCTGTCACGTGCCCGAATCAAGGAGTTTTTTGTCTACTATGCGTGGACCTTTGTCGCCAGAAAACACCACCCTAACGGTTGAGAACCGCTGCAACAACCCCAAATTTGGACTCCTCATCTTGAGGGCTTCATTCTAGTGTAAATTTTGACCTCAGTCGCACCCCTTTGCCGTGCACCACTATGAGCCGCCATGCGCTACCACCGGAGAAGCTAGAAAGGGTCCAGAATCAAATTTCCAACCTTCGAAACCCCTGGTACGATCTAAATTACCCTAATTTAATGTATTCTGACTAAATTGGATTCCAAAATGTATAGAAAACCTACTGTCCTAGGAAAACGTGTAATCAGACATAGGAAAGTGAAATTGAATAAGTAATGGACTAAGATATTGATTTAATTGCCCAAGAATTTAACTAGGCTCGAATTTTGAGGATACGGAAAGTCTCAAACTTTAATTAGGAGCAAACGAAAACCAGATAGGGTAATTTACGCTCCCTTGATTTCAGATTGATTTTGTGGATGCCTAAATGATTTAATTTGATTGCATAGAAATGTGTGCTTCCTTCAATGAGTATAATTACATGCCTGTGTGCTGTAGATGCCTGTTTCATGTTAGAACGACTTGGCTATCGGATTTAGATGTCATAGGAGCGATTTGACTTAGGGTAGGATACTTAATAGCCGATATAGGACGGCCGTTGAGTATCCTGAGTGCAGAGAAATTTATAAATGTATTATTTTTCATCAGATTTAACCTGCATTTGTTAGGGATTACGCGGTAAACTAGGACGAGCCTAAGAAAGGTTTAAGGAGTATAAGGGAGGATAACCTATGCGGGAAAACATTGTGATTTAGGCGTAACATCCTAGAACCCTGGGAACTAGTTGACTGTGTGCATGTGATTTCGAATAGACTGTATGAGGATGAGAATTGGCGCATGTGCACATGCTAGGGGATGCCCTAGATGTTGATTCTCACCCGGTCCTTGAGTGAGTGACTGGTGTCACGGATCACACTCACAATATAGACGGGAGTTTAAGGTTATATATTGATTATCGGCAACTGAACAAGGTGACCATTAGAAATAAGTACCCATTACGATGGATTGATGACTTGTTTGACCAGTTACAAGGTGCGACTATGTTCTCCAAGATAGACCTAAGATCGGGATACCACCAGATTAGGGTTAGCAAGGAAGACATCCCTAAGACAGAGTTTAGCACTAGGTACAGCCACTATAAGTTTCTAGTGATGTCATTTGGTCTGACAAATGCACTTGCTATCTTCATGGACTATATGAACAGAATCTTTAGACCCTACTTGGATCAATTTGTAGTGGTATTCATAGATGACATCATGGTCTATTCCAAGACTCACAAAGAGCATGCCCAACATCTTAGCACGGTGCTCCAGATATTAAAAGAAAAATAACTATATGCCAAGTTGTAAAAATGTAAGTTTTGGATAGAGGAAGTGAAATTTCTAGGCCACGTGGTAAATAGGGAAGGAATTGTAATAGACCCTAAGAAAATCGAAGCAGTATTAGATTGGGGTCAACCAAGGACGATCACCGAGGTTAAGAGTTTTCTGGGTTTGGTCGGCTATTACAGGAAGTTCATTCAAGGATTTTCCCAAATAGCCTTGCCATTAACTCGATTGACTCGGAAGGGTGTAAACTTTGAATAGAGCGAGAAATGTGAAGAGAGTTTCCAAACTTTGAAAGAAAAATTGACCACCGGTCTAGTGTTAATAATCTCGAAACCTTTAGAACCCTTTACAGTATATATAGATGCATCAATGAAAGGTTTAGGATGCGTCTTAATGCAGGATAGAAAAGTAGTGGCTTATGCATCGAGGCAATTGAAACCTGCAGAGGAGAACTACCATACCTACGATTTGGAATTAGTTGTCGTTGTGTTTGCCTTGAAGATTTGGAGACATTACTTATACGGGGCCGTATTTGAGGTTTATAGTGATCACAAGAGCCTTAGGTACTTGTTTGATTAAAAGGAACTAAATATGAGGCAGAGAAGATGGGTAGAGTATTTGAAGGATTTTGATTTCGAATTAAAATACCATGCAGGGAAGGCTAACGTTGTAGCAGATTCATTAAGCCGGAAGTCATTACAATTAGCCAGCCTAATGGTATATGAAATGAGGTTACTTGAGGACTTTAGGAATCTCAGCCTTAATGTAATCTCATTTCCAAAGAGATTAGTGATGAGTGACTTCTTGATAACCTGCGATCTACAGGAACAAATTAGGCAAGCTCAATTAGAGGATGAATCCTTGGAGATATATGCAGATCAACCAAATTTTAGACTAGCCCTTGATGGAGTATTGATGTTTAGAAAATGAGTAGTAATTCCAAACCATCAGAAGCTGAAGGAAAAAGTGCTAGCAAAGGCTCATCGAAGCCACTATAATATTCACCCAGGTATTTCCAAGATGTATCAGGATTTGAAGAGAAACTTTTGGTGGCCAAGCATGTGGAAGGATATCACGAACTACATGAATGCCTGTCTGACTTGTCAACAAGTCAAGATAGAGCATCAAAAACCCACAGGGCTACTAAAGCCACTGGAAATACCGGAAAGGAAATGAGATCAAATAACCATGGATTTTGTAGTGGGATTACCTAGGACACCAGTCGATTATGATGCCATTTGGGTGATAGTGGATAGATTAACCAAATCTGCTCACTTTTTGCCTATTAAGATGAGATACTCCATGGAAAAACTGACTGAAGTATACCTTAGGGAAATTGTGAGGTTACATAGGATACCATTAGGTATAGTGTCAGACAGAGACCCTAGGTTTACTTCGAGATTTTGGCAATCCTTACAGCAAGCACTAGGAACCTAGCTTAAATTTAGCACAGCTTATCATCCTCAGACTGACGGGAAATCTGAGAAAACCATCCAAACTTTAGAAGATATGTTGAGGGCTTATGTGCTAGAATAGAAAGGAAGTTGGGATAAATACCTACCTTTGATAGAGTTTGCATACAATAATAGCTATCACTCTACCATTGGAATGGTACCTTTTGCTGCTCTGTATGGGAGAAATTGTAAGTCACCTCTAAGCTAGGTAGAAATAGAGGAAAGTACATTGTTGGGACCCGATATTGTGCAAGAGACTACTGATTAGATCAAAATGATTAGAGAAAAGATGAGGGCTACCCAACAAAGACAGGAAGCCTATGCCAATAGGAGAAGGAGACCTTTAGAGTTTAGTGAGGGAGAACATGTTTTCCTGAGAGTTTCCCCCACCATGGGTATTGGTAGACAAGTAAAGACCAGAAAACTAAGCCCCAGATTCTTAGGACCATTCCAAATCCTACAAAGAGTCGGTCCAGTCGCTTACCAGATTGCTTTACCCCCATGCCTGTCCAATTTGCATGATATCTTTCACGTCTTGCAACTCTGCAAATATGTCCCAGACCCTGTGCATGTATTGGGGAATCAACCTATAATATTAAAGGAAAATTTAACTTATGAATCTACACCTATACAAATCTTTGACTTTAAGACTAAGCAACTCTGGAATAAAGTAATCCCTCTAGTTAAGGTACTTTGGTAGGATGTAGAATCGCAGGAAATGACATGGGAGAAGGAGGACGAGATGAGGCAACGATACCCAAAGCTATTCACAGGTATGAATTTTAGGGATAAAATTTCTTTTAAGAGGGGGAGAATGTAATAACTGAAACTTTTGAAAATAACTAAACTGAATGAATTTAAGTTTGATTTCATTAAAATTGAATCCAACACAATTTTCTGAGATTACGGTTGAAATCTGAGGATTTTTTGGACTAAAAATCTGATCCGACGAAGGAAAATGTGACCCAACGATAGGAAATTGATAGATAGAATATCAGACTTCAGATCCTTAAACGGAGGCCAAATATCTTGAATAGGAACTCGTGCCCTAGCTCGAATTAAATATGACATCCAAAAGTTTTCCCGGGCAAAGTGACAAAAGACCAAATTACCCCTGGAGGCTTTAAATTTCTCAAAACTCCACAAAACCCCACCATTTCTCATTTTCCTTCTCTCTTCTCCATTCCACTTTCTCTCTCTTCTCTCTCCTCCCTTCACCACTGCGCGCGGCCACCACCGCCGCCCTGCACTACTATCCAACCTAGCAACCGATCCAGCTCACCAGCCCCGACCTCCAGCAACCACCCACGACCACCAACGGCCGCCACTGTTGGTGGGAAAAGCCTTTTTTCTCCCTCCATCGTGAAATCCTTTGGCCGCTGTGATCTCCACCATTCGGAACCATTTGACGTCATCACCCACGCCATTGTGAAGGTCGAGGTGCCAGCTTCCTCCCACAGTTTACACCCATGGAACAGAGCCGTAACGCGCCCAGATAGAGGAGTTTTTCCTCTTTCGTGCGTAAACCTTTGTCGCCGGAAAACACCACCCTAATGGCCGAGAACCACTGCGCCAACCCCAGATTTGGACTCCTCATCTTGAGGGCTTCATTCTAGTGTAAATTTTGACCTCAGAAGCACCCCTCCATTGTGGGCCGCAGTGCTCCACCGATGGAGAAGCCAGAAAGGGTCCAGAATCATATTTCCAACCTTCAGAAACCCCGGTACGATCTAAATTGCCCTAATTTAATGTATTATGACTGAATTGGATGCCGAACATGTAACCTACTGGCCTAGGAAAATGTGTAATCGGACATAGGAATAAGTAATGGACTAAGACATTGATTTAATTACCCAGGAATTTAACTAGGCTCGAATTTTAAGGATACGAGAAGCCTCGAACTTTAATTAGGAGCAAACTAAAATCAGGTAAGGTAATTTATGCTCCCTTGATTTTAGATTGATTTTGTGGATACCTAAATGATTTAATTTGATTGAAATTAATGAGTATAATTGTATGCTTGTGTGCTATAGATGCCTATTACATGTTAGAATGAATTGGCTATCGGATTTAGATGCCATAGGAGCGAGTTGACTTAGGGTAGGGTACTTGATAGTCAGTATGGGACGGCTGTTGAGTATCCTGAGTGCAGAGGAATTTATAAATGTATTATTTTTCATCAGATTTAACCTGCATTCGTTAGGGATTACACGATAAATCAGGAAAAGCCTAAGAAAGGTTTAAGGAGTATAAGGGAGGATAACCTATACGGAGAAACTTTGTGATTTAGGTGTAATATTCTAGAACCCTGGGAACTAGTCGATTGTGTGCATGTGATTTTGAATAGACTGTATGAGGATGAGAATTGGCGTATGTGCACATGCTAGGGGATGCTCTAGATGTTGATTCTCACCCGGTCCTTGAGTGAGTGACTGGTGTCACGAATCACACTCACAATATAAGCTTGATTTTGGGTGATTGGCGTTATGGATCACACCCAATGATAAAAGACTGATTTCTCGTGAAACAACATGCAATTGGACGGATTCAGATATAGTCACATAAGACTTGTGATGGATGTGAATGTAAAAACCACTGGGCATTGGATTTGATTAGATTTTGATCACAAATTTTCAGAAAAATAGATTTTATATTCATTGTATGATTGCCTCATTTTCTGTTCTATTTTAATGACTTTAAAAGATAAGGTATTTCACTGATTTTTGTAATAACACGAGAGTTTTCTTTGGTGCTTGCACCGCTGAGCATTCAGCTAGTTTTGAACAGTTATTTATTATAAATTACTCTACTGGGATTTAACTATCTCATGAGGTTGTTTGCTCAGATGAATAGGGACAGGGGCCTAGGAGATAACTGGACAGAGATTTGATGACAAATGGACGAGCAGCTTAGTTTCTAGGCTTGAATTGTAATATGTAATTAATTGTATTGGTTATTTCTGGCTGTTGATGATTTTATCTGTTGTTGGATTGGATTTATTTGATGTATACACTGGATTGGTTGACTGTTTGTATTTGGGAGATGTTCAGAATACAAGGGAAACTTTGCTAGATTTTCGACAAGGATTAATGTCTGAATTTTCGAGTTTAAGATGGAATGCATGTGAATGGGTTGTATATTTAATTTATGGTTATTAGTTTTAATATTCCAGAATTTATTGTGATGATTACATGTGTAATTAGTGTAGCTGCAGTTGATTTATGGTTGAATGAAACCTGAATGGACGACGAAACAGTCTATTGGGTTACGCTTAACCGATAGCGATCCCCTAACGTTCCCTGAACGGGGAAAAGTGAAAAATTATTTTGAAAACCCATATGCTTTCGCTACACAGATAGAGGATAGTGTATTGTGGATTATGGGGTCGTTACACTATCTATTTTGTTTAAATATATTTTGGATCTTGATAGAAAATCCACATAATTATTAGCCAACATATTTAGCAATACTCTATTAGGAATATAAAATTAATAAAGCAAAATTATAAAGATTAGAAAATGATCACTTTTAATTCTTTAACTTTGACTTAAATTTTATTTTATTTTTCCTTATGTTTGATTGATTTTACTTTAGTCTTTCAACTTTAAAAAATCAATCAAATTTTTTCTAATTCTTAACATCGTTAATTTATCTAAGAAAAATACTAAGCTTGAGCCAATTTTAATATCTTTATTTCATATTATTACTAAAATTATTACTCTATTAATTTTATATGTAAAAATAAATAAACTTATAGGCATTGCTATATTTAAGTTAAGGTTTGATGAGTACCTAATTTGAAACTTAGAATTTAAATTTGGAGTTTTTTTACATGTAAAATTAATAAATTATAATATTGACAATAATATTGCATAGCAATATTAAAATTAGTTCTAACTCAAATTTTATGTTAAGTAAATTAATGGAGTTAGGGATTAAGAAAAATTTGATTGATTTTTTAAAGTTAAAGAATTAAAATGAAACCAATCAAATTTAAAGGATGAAGATATAGGGTTTGATTTTAACCACTTATATTTCTTTATTCAAAGGGATTAAATGCTGAAAAGTGAGTATTTTCTTTTCTGCTCACCATTGACACTAGACCAATGTTGCCAAAGAGGGTTATGCATATAACGGACAACCTTATTGACAACAAAGACAATCTCAAGATGAGTAAATATTGTAAACCTCTTAAAATGGAGGGATACAAAGAAGGATTATCCATTAGTGAGTAACCTGAATTGGAAAGTTTAGTACTAGTAAACACAAGACTAGGATTGGGTTTACAGTGAAGCATCTTGGCCTTAGAATATTAGTAATGTTTTAAAATTGAGAGACTAGAAGACTACCATTAGGAGTTTCAACAATGCGTTTGGATTCTTTGCTTGGAGTTCTCTACTTAGCCTCTACTTGGCTTTTTAGCTGTGGTTTTTTTCGTTGCTAACATTTCTTGCAACAAATATTATTTCCATTATAAATTTTTTAAATTAATTATTTAAACGAAAGTTCTATCAGCAATAATATTAGTTGCAATAATATTAAAACACACTTTAGCAACGGATAAAATCGTCGCAAAAAAGCCAAGCATAGGCCAAGCAGAGAACTTACAATAGAGGATTCAAAATCTTCAGCAAGCTGTATACCTAAAATAGAATGTAAAAGCTACAAGTATTTTAAATCAAACTTAGCATGTAATCTAGTATCTCCAAGTTTAGTAAACCAAGCTATTGGCCCTATTCGGAAGATTTACTAGAGTCCAAGTTTTATTCTTAATTAAAGCATAGTACTCTTCTTCCATAACAGACTTCCACTTAGGAGAATTCAAGGCCTATTTAGCAAAAGAGGGTTCAACCAAAACTATAGGCACTCTTGGTTTAAAAAAAGTAGCGTTGCTTCTAGTGATCATAGAGTGAGTAACCTCAAAAGGTAATTAAATTGAGCATGAAGTGGTACTAGATGAAGGATAATCATTTGCAACAACAATAGTGTTAAATGAATTTCTATAGGAAATACTTAGAGTGGTGTTAGTATCCTAAACAATAGCTAATGATAAAGCTGGATTAATCCTATATTTTACATAGGTTCATCTATGTGCATAATATTAGTAGCATCAGTATCTATTGGTGAAGTGTTAAGTGTGCTGGTTACAAAAGAAGGATAAAGATTAGAAAAATAAAAAAAAAAATAGAAATTTTTGGTGAAGGAGAAGGTGAGATAGAAATGTTAATCTTTAGGAGGATTTGAGGTTGTTTTATGTTAAAAGGGAAAAGAATTTTTGTCAAATATCACATCTTGTGATATATAAATCCTACCATTAGTTGCCAAAAATTTATAACCTTTATGATGTGCATTGTAGCAAATTAAAGTACGAGGATTGGACTTAAATTAAAGCTTACGAATGTTGTCATAAAGACCTCAAATTTAGAGAACAAGTACAACTAAGGTACAAATAATGTTATAGTTGGAATGGTATGAAAAAGAACCTGATGAGGGAACTAAAAAATAAGAACGAAAGTGGGAAATTTATTAATGATATAAACCAATAAGAAATTATTCATCCCAACACTTAATTTAGAGACACAAAAGCATTAGCTAAAAGAGTAAGTCCCACTTTAACCTTTATTTTAGACTTAAATTGAAGTTCAACCATGTTTTTGAAATTAAGAAAGACTGAGCTATGGCAACCTCAAACTTATTTTTAATTAGATAAATCCGAGTGAATTTAGAGAATTCATCTATATATAAAATGCATTTATACCCGCTAGACAAAGTAGTAGGTGCAAACCTCAAACATCACTATATGAATAAGCTACAAAAGTTTTGTATAAATAGTATTATACATTGGAAATGGCAGTATGTGAGTTTTACTAAGAGAATAGCAGCACAATAAAAAATGTGCTTTTTATTGAGAATAAAGACATTATAGGTTTCGAGAATATATTTTACAATAAAATCATATGAATGCTCAAATCTAGAATCCAAGCCTTGAATGATAAGTAGCTGGTTTAAGCAGATAGGTTCGGTACATTATCTTTATCCTTCATTTAATTAATGTCTGAGTAGTTATACAATTAAATTCATTTAAGCAGATTAGGTTCAAGATCTTTTGCTTAGATTAAAAATTTACATGCACAACGGAATAGATAAAAATATACTAAACTACACAGCGAAATTAAAACATTCATGTAAATCAATTAAATACCTGTTCAATAATGTCCATTACATTATAGTCAATATATATCAGGATATGCGAAGCACCCGTCCATAGGAAGTCAAGAGACAACAATCCTGTAATGCCCCTATCTAGTCTTATTGTTCATTTCAATAGCAATAGATAGGTTCAGTACATTATTCTTGTCCTTTTAATTATTGTCTGAGCAGTTAAACCATCAAATTATGTCATACGCAGTAGGTTCGGGATCTTTATGCTTAGATAAAAATAAAACTCACATGCACAGCAAGATAATAAAAGTCTACGCTACACGATGAAAATAAAATCTTTCATATGGATCAATTAATACAAGTCTGATAATAATATTCATTACAACTGATGTATCAAGCCCGGATACATGAAGTACCCGTCCTACGAAAGTCAAGAGACAATAGGCCTACCACTCAGACTCTCGCACCAAATAGTAATAGACCGGTCCTTCACATATCCGTTCTCCCTGATATTCCCAGAACCACTCGTATATGCAATCAAAGTAGCTGTCCTATTCTAATCCAAGTACTTCTAAGATCCAAAAATAGAGACTTACAAAAACTTACTCAATCAAGAATATACTGCTACCACGCGTCCCTGCTACGTATCTGAATTTGATACATATTAGCACATAAGTGAGAAACACAAGTTTTCCAGTAACTTAGCAATTCATAGTTTTAAAGAAACTAGCATGTATCAGGGTGAAAGCATAAAAAACGTTCAAAATACATCCTTGATTTAGGAGTAAAGTACATATCGATAAACAGGTAATTATTGCATGATAAATTTAGTAGTTAGCAACAGTATAAGTTCTTTTTCCACATTACCAGTATTTTCTTAAGCGTACCGATTTATTATCACAAAGTTATCAGAACGTACATACATGTTGTGTGAACACTAGATCACAGGGGTGGAGCACCTTCGGCCACACCTCCCTAGGTCACCCATGTGGAGCACCTTCGGCTACACCTCAAAATTCATGGACACTCGACTATGTATATAGCGTGATCGTGAGCACTAGGTCCTGGGCACGGAGCACCTTCGGCCGCGTCTTACCAGGCCGCCCGTGTAGAGCACCTTTGGCCACACCTCGCAAATTGTATACCCTCAGCCCATGTACATGAAATCCTCTTGACACTAGATCACGGGTATGGAGCACCTTTGGCCATACTTCCTTAGGTCGCTCATGTAAAGCACCTCCTACCACACCTCGTAATGCGTGGACGCTCGGCCACTGTTTCAGCGTGACCGTGGATGCTAGGACACGGGCATGGAGCACCTTCGGCCACGCCTCGCTAGGCCACTAGTATACACTTGGAACCCCGCAGGGTGCGGTTTCACCCTATGTCTCCCTTTTATTATCCAGGGAAAGGTTTCATTTCCTCCAAAAATATTATTAATGAACATAATATTTTCTATTTATTCTTACATAAATTTTCCTTCCAAAAATATTATTAATGGACATAATATTTTCTATTTATTCTTACATAAATTTCCTTCCAAAAATATTAATCATGGACATAATATTTTCTACTTGTCTTAGAATTTATTCTCACATAAATCCCCCTCTAAAAATATTAGTAATGGCCATAATAATTTCTACTTTTCTTGAAATTTATTCTTCACCTTAAACCCTCACTATTTCATTCCTCATAAAGTTATTCATCATTAGTTATTTTCTTATGTGATAATGGCAATAAATTTCCAATACTAACTTAATCTATCTTATTTCATCTTCACATGTATTTATTTTAGCAAACATAAATGCCCAACAACATTATTAATCTCATTCAACATAGCCAACTCCTAAGTTTATCATGCATACTATATTAAGTTTCATCCTAAATCAAGAATGCAGAAAGTTATTCTAGTTCAGTGAAAGAAACATTGTGAGATACATATGCTAACTCATGGACCCAAAACAAAGAAATTGCTAACCTACCTCTTGGGTTCCTTTGCTCTCTCTCTTTTTCCTTCTTTTCTTCTTCTCTAATGCCTCTTTTTCCCCTTGCTTTCCTTCTTTCACGTGTGCATGTGTACGTGATATGATAGGAACGAAATGCTTCTCCATTTTTTTTTCCTTCACGCATGAGCCTTCACCAAAGAAGCATTCCCCTCTTTTACTTCTCTCTTATGTGGCGTGTGGATGCATCATCATATTTATAAATTCCCTTTCCTTAATTTCTTTTGCTTAAAGGTTGCACGCTCTCTCTCTTCTTCTCTTCTCCTTCACGCCACATTCCCTTTCCTTCCAACTTCTTATGTTACGTATACCTTGTACCCTAGGCAGCGTGTGTGTGTGGAGTTCTTTTTTGCATTCTCTTTTCATTTTTCTAAAAGGGGATTTAATATACTCTTGATATATATATATTTTTTCAATTCTTTTTTTTTTCCTTTCTCTTCTTCTCATCCTTTCACCTGCATACTTCAACCTAGGTGGCTTATGCATCTCTCCATTTTGGTTTTCTCTTCCTTTCCACGTGCAACACACTTCTTATTTGACTTTGGCTTATTCTTGTTTATGCCCCATGTGAACCTTGCTTCCTTTGTACTCCACCTTAGTCACATGCTTCACGTCACTCTCTCCCCCACACAAGGAAATTTGCTGCACCTATTCCATTAATTAAATCCCTTTTTGCTTGCTTCAATTTGTTTCCCCTCCTCTCACACGTTATGTGTGTCCCATGAGTAACATAATTCTGCACCTATTTTTTTATATATATTTCAGCATTCATTCTTGCATCACTTACCTTTGCTTGCACAATTGGTTTTTCCCTTCCTTGTAAGTCTAGTTTATCCAATCTTGCAAGCAACTATTTTTTGTGTGCTAAAAAAAACAATTTCTGCTCTTCCCTTCTTCTCTCTTTCATGAAGCTCCATGAATGCCTCATATATAAAAAAATTCTGCACTATTATTTTGGCATGCATGCTTGTTCCTCAATTAATTTTAATTTTTTTTTCTCTTCCTTCCCTTAGGTTGCATGCCACCTTCACACACATATCTATTTTGTTTCATCTTTCTTCTCCCTCCCACCTTTACATGAGAGCCATGTATATATATATATAAATTGAATTCATCTTACTTCTCCTTCTCCTTCACGTGAAAGCCATGCACATATATAAAAAAATTGCATGCCTTCATCCCTCTTAACCTTACTTGTGCCATTAAGATTTTCATGCATGAAATTTAATGCTCCTTCCTTTAGCATTTAGGCTAGATAACAAAAGAAAACAAGGGATTAAATTAAGCATCAAATTCTTAGGTAATTTGCCTTTTTAATCTAAACAATTTAGCCATTTAATTTTGAAAGTAAAATTTTTCTTCCTTAAGCCAATTCTCAAATTTATTATCAACAAGAAATTAATTTATTAGCACCATAATTCTACCCATTAAAATCATCAATTTAAGCTAATTAATTTATGGGTGTGACAAATCCTATCACTCAGACCCCTTCACAAATTTCAAAGATGGACTGGTCCTTCAAATATCCCATGTCTATGCCAAAAGAATAACCCTAATTCTAAACTAAACATATCTGAACTAGGACCCGAAATAGGGTTACAAAAATCTCCTTAAACAGAATGGGATAGCTACCTCTTACTCTGGCTAAGCGTCAGTATCTGATACACATTAGCATAATAATGAGAAACACAAGTTTCCCAGTAGCTTAACAATTCAAGTTTTAAAAATAATTAGTATGTATCAGGGTGCAAGCACCAAAACATTTTCATTTTACATTCTTGATATTAAAACATAACGTTAACCAGAAATGAAATCAGGTAGGCATTACATGATAATTTAGATGTTAACATAAAAATAAGATATTATCTTTCAAATGGACATATCTAAATAAAATTATACATGTTATCGTGGCATTACGTAACTTACTTATGTATTGGCTTTTACATTTATCAATCTAAGTTAATTGAGCACCAAGGGTGTTATGTGGACACTAGGCCACCTTTATGAAATCACCGTGATCCCTAGTACATAGGTATGAAGCACCTCTGGCCACACCTCGCTAGGTTGCTTGTGTGGAGCACCTTTGGCCACACATCGTAAATCGTGGTCACTTGGCCACATACATAACGTAGTCATAAACACTAGGTCATGGGCATGAAACACCTTCGGCCACACCTCACTAGGTCGCCCCTGTGGAGCACCTTTGGCCACACATTGTAAATCATGGTCACTCGGCCACATAAATAACATAGTTGCGAACACTAGGTCATAGGCATAGAGCACCTTCGGCCTCACCTCGCTAGGTCGCCTGTGTGGAGCACCTTTAGCCATACATCATAAATCGTATACCTATCTATGTTTTCTCTTATCAGTAGTGTTTCCTTTCTTTTCCTTTTTGTCAATGTACAATATATCATTATCACCTTTAGCTATGAATCTTATTTGCTTAATTTAATTTAACTCTATTTCCATGACTTTGGCTAGCAAACAAAAATAATATCAAGAATGTAAGTTTGTAATAACATTCCATCTAAGCTGGTAAAACAGACATGCATATACGAAATCGTGGGATGCTATTTTTAAGAATTGTCAAACTACCAGGAGAATAACTAGAAAAAGCTGATCTTGGCTTCCTTTTGATCTCCTTCTACACCTCGCTTCCTTGAATTCTTATTTTCCTACAATAAATGCCAATTTTTCGCTCCAGTTTAATCATCAAGGAACAGTCGGCACAAAATCTACAGGAAAACATCAAATTAAGGCATTTTAAATTATACTAGAGGCTCCAGGAGCTCGAGATCTACTTTCTGTGATTTTCCAATAGTTTCAGCGATTGCGCACAGCAGCTGGGGTAAAAAAATACACTAGAATGTAGCCCGTAACTCGAGGAGGCCAAATTTGGGGTCTTTTTGGCGAGACACGACCGTTTAGATGATATTTTCAATAGAGAAGTTTAATGCACGACAGACAATTTTTCCTCCGTTCTGGGTGTGTGGCGGTGGCCTTCACCGGCTGGAAGCTGTCGGGGGAAGCTGGCAGCTCAGGCTTCCCAATGGTGGTGGCAGTGTCACCGAATTATGTCAGACGACAGAGATCATGGCGGTAAAGGAAAAAAGTAGCAGGAAGGAAAAGGGCCATTTTTCAACAGTTGGGCGGTCGTCGGTCGCTGCGGTGGCTTACTGTGGCATCGGGCTGAGCTACTGGACCTTTCGGTAGCAACAGGCGGCCGTAACTCGGCCAGACAATGAATAGGCGTGGTGAAGGTTGCGGACGTGGGTGACGTGCATGGGAGAGGAGAGAGAGAGAGAGAAATGTTGCATGAGAGGGAAAAAATGGGAGAAAATGAGAGAAAATGAGAGGGGTTTGAATATTTAGGGCCCCTAAGGGCATTTTAGTCTTTTTCCCTTTTGCCTTAGCTAAGTTTCGAACGCATTTCTCTGATCTAAGCAAAATTTAAGACGATATAGAAGGAATTTGGAAATTTTCAAACGATCGCAAGTGTCATAAAATTATTCACAAAAATTCCTCAAGCAGATCAAAATCTCGCTATCAGATATAATTTAATTTCAAAAAATTCTTAAATTTTAGCTAAAAATTCAGAAAATTTTCCTTAATTTAATTTCAAAAAAAATCAACATTTATTTTACCTAATTTAATTTATTTGAAAAATTGGGTTGTTACATTCTCCCCCCCTTAAAATAATTTCATCCTCGAAATTTATACATACCTCATGAGAATAATTCTGGATGGCTCTTACGCATGTCCTCCTCCCGCTCCCAGGTAGCCTTCTATGGTGCTGTTGGGTCCCACAAGACCTTTACCAAAGGAATAACCTTATTCCTTAGGGTCTTGACCTTATTACCGATGATTTGAATAGGTCTCGGTTGATAAGTCAGATTTTCCTTTAATTTTAGAGTATTGGTGTCAAGTATATGGGAGGGATCTGGTATGTACTTTCGGAGCTGGGAGACATGGAAAACATTGTGAAGGTTAGATAGGTGTGGGGGAAAGGCTATTTGGTATGCTGATAGACCCACTCTCTTCAATAATTGAAAAGGTCCAATGTATATAGGACTTAGCTTTCTAGACTTCATAGCTCTACCAATCCCAGTAGTCGGGGACACTTTCAGAAAAATATGGCTTCCTTCCTAGAGTTATAGGGGCCTTCTCCTCCTGTCAGCGTAGCTCTTTTGCCTGTCTTGAGCTTTTGCTAACTTTTCTCTGATCATCTTAATCTGATCAATAATCTGTTGTACTAACTCGAGACCTAACAACTGTCTCTCACCCACTTCATACCAACTTAACGAAGACCTACATTTCCTCCTATACAGGGCCTCATAGGGAGCATGCATATACTAGAGTGGAAGCTGTTATTGTACGAAAACTCAATCAATGACAGACTCTTTTCCCAGTTTCCTTGATACTCTAAGGCATAAGCCCTAAGCATATCCTCTAATGTCTGAATGGTTCTCTCTGTTTGTCCATCAATTTGAGGATGATAAGCTGTACTAAAATTTAGCCTAGTTCCAAAGGCTTCTTGCAGGGCTCTCCAAAACCTAGAGGTAAACCTGGGATCCCTATCTGAGACAATGCTAATGGGTACCCCATGAAGTCTTACTATCTCTTGAATATATAATTGTGCTAGTCTATCCAAAGAGTAGTTAATCTTAATGGGGAGAAAGTGAGTGAACTTAGTTAACCTATCCATTATAACCTAGATAGCATCATTCCCTAATTAGGTTCTAGGTAGTCCTACCACAAAGTCTATAGAAATCTTGTCTCACTTCTACTCAGGAATGTCCAAGGGTTGTAATAACCCAGCAGGCTTCTAATGTTCAATCTTGACTTGCTGACATACTAGGCACCTAGCTACATGCTTCGTTATATTATTCTTCATTCCTGGCCACCAGGACCTACCCTTTAAGTCCTGATACATCTTGGTGGCTCCAAGATGGACAGTGTACTTACTTTGGCGATCTTCCTCTAAAATCTTATCCCTTAGTCCTCCTGTCTTAGGGATATACATCATATGCTGAAAAGTTACCATCCCGTCGGCCTCCCTTGTGAACTCCTTCGAATCCTTTAGGGATCCTAGGAATTCGTCCTCCTTCTGGGTTTCTAAGATTTGGGCCCTAAGGGTGTTCTCAATCCTTAACTCACTTAGACAGATCTTATTTGGTAACACCAAGGTGGATAGCCTCATGTTCCTAAATTTCTCTATCAGATCCATCTCGCTCACCATTAGACGAGCTACGTGGAGAGATTTCCTACTTAGTGCGTCAGCTACAACGTTTGCCTTACCCGGATAGTACTTTAACTCAAAATCATAGTCCTTAATGAATTCCATCCACCTCATTTGTCTCATATTCAACTCTCTCTGATCAAATAAATATCTAAGGCTTTTACAATCACTATAACCTTAAATCTTGCCCCGTGTAACTAGTGTCTCCAAATTTGTAAGGAAAAGACTACGGTAGCTAACTCTGAGACATGGGTGGAATAGTTTCCTCCACAAGCTTCAATTGCCTAAATGCATATACTACTACCTTCCCAGCCTGCATAAACATGCATCCTAAATCTTTCTTTGACGCGTTAGTGTACCTCAATGATTCTGTGGGGTCTGTTATAACTAACACTGGAGTGTTAGTCAATTTCTCCTTAAGAGTTTGGAAACTCCTTTCATGTTTATCTTTCCATATAACTTCTACACCCTTCCTAGTTAACCAGGTTAATGGCAAAGCGATCTGAAGAAATCCTTGTATGAACTTTCGATAACAGCCTGCCAAACCCAAAAAGCTTTTAATCTCTATAACTATGCTTGGACAGTATCAACTTAACAAAGCCTTAATATTTTTGGGATCTACTAAAATCCTTGTTGCATTCACTACATGACTTAAGAACTCGACCTCCTCTAACAGAATTCACAATTTTCCATTTTCGCACACAACTGCATCTCCTTCAATATCTGCAACACCATCCCAAGATATTGTGCATGCTCTTCAGGAGTCCTATAATAGATCAGAATGTCATCTATGAATGCCACCACGATTGATCCAAGTTAGGTCAAAAAATCCTATTCCTATAGTCCATAGACACTACTGGGTATTGGTCAAGTCGAATGACATCACTAAAAACTTATAGTGGCTATATCGGGTGCTTAAAGTTGTCTTAGGGATATCCTATTCCCTGACCCCAATCTGGTGGTATCCTGACCTCAGCTCTACCTTGGAGAACACCGTTGCTCCCTGTAGTTGGTCAAACAAGTCATCTATTCTGGGTAGGGGTATTTGTTCTTAATGATCACTTTGTTCAGCTAACGGTAGTCTATGCATAACCTCTTGCTCCCGTCTTTTCATAAATAGAACCAGGGATTCCCAAGGTGACACATTGGGTCTAATAAACCCCTTTTTAATAGGTCCTTAATCTGTACTTCAATTCCCTTAATGCTATGGGTGTTATCATATAAGGTGAAATTGAGATCGGTTTGGTGCCAAACACTATATCAATGGCAAATTCAAATTCCCTATGTGGGGGTAACTTCTTGATCTCTAAGGAAACACTGCAAGAACTCCCTTATTATAGGAATGATGCTAAGCCTCTCTTGGAGTTCTCCTTAGGAACAGCTCAGAAAATTTCATTAACTTCACAAAGTCTATCACCCTTAAACATAAGGAGCCTAACCATTTAAAATTCAGTCCACTGGCCAATAGTCTGTTCCTTATTAGATCATTTTTAGGCTGAGTGTTCCCTCTCGTCTTTTCTTAGAATACACCATGATATCTTCCATAAATACTACCACAAAATGATCCATGATATTGAACACATGTTCATTATTTGGGACTACTATAGACAATTGCCAAGATAAGCTAGTCACCGGTAACTTCAACCTTGGGACATAATCTTTTATCAAATCCTTAGACTAGTTGCTTCTTCACCTTCGAGGGTATAAACCCTTCTACCCATACTTAGCCTCTCCTTTTAGCGGATATGCAGCAAAGGAGACTGTTTGCTCTCAGCGCTACCCAATACTTCAAACAACTGCTTCATCCTTTGTACCCATTCTTCTTCCTTCTTTGGGTTCATCTCACCAGTAAGGACGGGAGGTCTGGCTCCTTGGAATTCAATCCAACCTCCCCCGACTTGAGTTCTCATCAGTTAAGTCCCATTTTAAGTATCCTCACTTTGATATGTTTGAGCCTGATGGAGTGTTTTAGGTTGTATGCGACTGGGCTTTAAGTAATACGCCATTTATCTCATAGTCCCCATAACCTCATTCAAACCCACTTTCATTTTTTTTTTGGGCTTGTGATTTGCTTCTCTGTGTCAGTGCCATAGCGTCACTCTACAAATCAAGTATTATTAAGGTGATTAGGCTCAATAAAAATTGATTAAGCAGGTAACATATAACACTAATAAGAGCTTTTATCTTCCCAAACCTAATACTCAATTCCTCAAGTTCAAAAAAAAATACAAGCTAGCCAACCGCCTAAGTACAACCGACTAACCTGAATTAGTCTGTTACTTGAGGAATTCTACCCTGTTCTTAACCTAGGTAGCTGTGCTCTGATACCACTTAATGTAACGCCCCTATCTAGTATTTCTAGTAACCCTGATATAAATAGATAGGTTTGGTACATTATCTTTATCCTTAATTTAATTAATGTTTGAGTAGTTCTACCATTAAATTCATTTAAGCGGATTAGGTTCGGGATTTTTTGCTCAGATTAAAAATTTACATGCATAGCAAAATAGATCAAAATATACTAAACTACACAGCGGAATTAAAACATTCATGTAAATCAATTAAATACTTGTTCAATAATGTTCGTTACATTATAGTTAACATATATCAGGATATGCGAAGCACCCATCCATAAGAAGTCAGGAGACAACAATCCTGTCACTCAGACCCCTCCACAAATTTCAAAGATAGATCGGTCCTTCAAATATCCCATGTCTATTGCCAAAAGAATAACCCTAATTCTAAACTAAACATATCTGAACTAAGACCCGAAATAAGGTTACAAAAATCTCCTTAAATCGAAATGGGACAGCTACCTCCTTCTTTGGTTAAGCATCCGTATCTGATACACATTAGCTTAATAATGAGAAACATAAGTTTCCCAGTATTTTAACAATTTGAGTTTTAAAAATAACTAATATGTATCAGGGTGCAAGCACTAAAACATTTTCATTTTACATTCTTGATATTAAAACATAACGTTAACCATAATTGAAATCAGGCAGGCATTACATGATAATTTAGATGTTAACATAAAAATAAGATATTCTCTTTCAAATGGAAATATCTAAATAAAATTATACATGTTATCGCGGCATTACGAAACTTACTTATGTATTGGCTTTTACATTTATCAGTGCCATAGTGCCTGGGGTGTTATGTGGACACTAGGCCACCTTTATGAAATCACCGTGATCCCTAGTTCATAGGTATGGAGCACCTCTGGCCACACTTCTCTAGGTCGCCCGTGTGGAGCACCTTTGGCCACACCTCATAATCTGTGGTCACTCAGCCACATACATAGTGTACTCACGAACACTAGGTCATGGGCATAGAGCACCTTCGGCCACACCTCGCTAAGTTGCCTATGTAGAGCACCTTTGGCCACACATCATAAATCGTGGTCACTCGGCCACGTACATAGTGTAGTCACGAACACTAGGTCATGGGCATAGAGCACCTTCGGCCACACCTCGCTAGGCCACCCGTGTGAAGCACCTTTGGCCACACATCGTAAATTGTGGTCACTCGGCCACAAACATAATGTAATCGCGAACACTAGGTTATAGGCATGGAGCACCTTCGACCACACCTTGCTAGGTCGACCGTGTGGATCACCTTTGGTCACACATCGTAAATCATGTACCTATCTATATTTCTCTTATCAGTCGCATTTCCTTTCTTTTTCTTTTTGTCAGTGTACAATATATCGTTATCACCTTTAGCTACAACTCTTATTTGCCTAATTTAATTTAACTCTATTTCCATGACTTTGGCCAGCGAACATAAATAACATCAAGAATGTAAGTTTGCAATAACGTCCTATCTAAGCTATTAAAACAAACATGCATATACAAAAATCGTGGGACGTTATTTTCAAGAATTGTCAAACTACCTGGAGAATAACTAGAAAAAGTTGATCTTGGCTTCCCTTTGATCTCCTTCTACACCTCGCTTCCTTGAATTCTTATTTCCCTACAATAAATGCCAGGTTTTCGCTTCGGTTCAATCATTAAGGAATATTCGGCACAAAATCTATAGGAAAACATCAAAATAGGGTATTTTAAATTATACCAGATGCTTCGGGAGCTCGAGATCTACTTTCTATGATTTTCTAGCAGTTTCGCTGACGTCGGACGGTGGCACACTGCGACGGATGGTGGCTGGGGTCAAAAAATACATCAGAATGTAGCTCAAAACTTGAGGAGGCTGGATCTAGGGTTCGTTTAGCGAGACACGGCCATTTGGATGGCATTTTCTAGCAGAGAAGTTTGACGCACGGTGAATGATTTTTCCTTCGTTCTGGGTATGTAGTGGCGGCGTTCACTAGCTGGAAGCTATCGAAGGAAGCTGGTAGCTCAGGCTTCCCAACAGTGGTGGCAGTGTCACCGACGACGTCGAACGGCAGAGATCATGGCGGTGAAGGAAAAATGTAATGGGAAGGAAAAAGGGCCATTTTCGGTGGCTGTGGCAGTCATCAGTTGCTATGGTGGCTTGCTGCGGCGTCGGGCTAAGCTATTGGACCTTTCGGTAGCAACAGGCAGCCGTAACTTAGTCGGACGACAGACAGGCGTGGTGAAGGTGGCTGACGTGGATGACGTGCACAAGAGAGGAGAGAGAGAGAGAAATGTTGCATAAGAGGAGGAAAATGGGGGAAATGAGAGAAAATCAAAGGGGTTTGAATATTTAGGGCCTCTAGAGGAATTTTAGTCTTTTTCCCTTTTGCCTTAGCTAAGTTTTGGACGCATTTCTCCGATCTAAGCAAGATCTAGGCAAAATTTAAGACGATATAGAAGGAATTTGGAAATTTTCAAACGATCGCAAGTGTCACAAAATTATTCGCAAAAAATCCTCAGGCAGATTAAAATCTCGCTATCAGATATAATTTAATTGCAAAAAATTCTCAAATTTTAGCTAAAAATTCAGAAAAATTTCCTTAATTCAATTTCAACAAAAGTCAAAATTTATTTTACCCAATTTAATTTATTTAAAAAATCAGGTTGTTACACTACAAATTTTTTTTAATTGCAAAGTGACATTGGAATAAGGAGATTACAACACTGTACTATCAACCCTTTTAATTTGTATATATACTTACTTCATTACCCATTTGCAATTGAACATTACCAATGATATCTGTGTCGGTGCCAAGGTTGTGATATTAAGGTGTGATTGATTTTTAGCACCAAAATCTGGATACCAAACTACATAAAAAACAACTTCAAGAGTTACCATCAAAGGATCCATAGTGTTTGGTTTGAAACCACCAATTAATGACGATGCTTGTTGTGATGCAACTAAAAAAGGATTGATGAACTAATGGTTAAATCGATGATAACACTACCAAGTCATGTACCCCAATTTACCATATACTTGACTTTGTGGTCAAATTGTATTTTGACATGAATTTATCTTCCTTTTCATCTTCCTGATCTAGTTCTACCTCAAAAATTACCTCTCCTTTCGTGTTGATCTTATTTAAAAAACCTTTTTTGTGTGTTTTTCTACACTTAAGCATATTTCTTAATATTTCTTTGATTTTGTACCAAATTTGTGCTCATAAATGTAACAAAATTTGATTCCTTCTTAAAATTTTCTATTCGATCTTCTTGAGTAAATAGAAGAAACCTAATATCATCTACTATGTACAAGTTTGATCTTGAAGTGATAAACATAATGAAATTGTTATACTCCTTAAGAAGGCCCTTGAATATTAATTCTGATAATATTAAATCTAGGCATCATTAGGGACCGCCCCTCAGGCACCCAATCGCCCTCATGAAGCCTTGCCCTCAAATAAGGATCACCCAATGGTAAATGCCCATTGAACTCCAGATGTCCACAACAGGTAGGTCACATCTATAAATACTACAATACTCCCTGGTACTAGGTATGAAAACTCTCTCGTGCTTAAAGCTTATTAGGCTCTCCTACTCTCTTTGACTTAGGCATAATACGTGCATTTGGGGAGTTAGTCCTCTCTATGACTTAGTCCTCCTCTCTGTGCATTCTTTACTTGTTCTTGTTGTAAGAACTCATCTCTCTCAGCGATTCCCCTGTTCTTTCATGGTGAGTTTGTTTAGAACTAATTCATAATTGGTGCTCAACGTGGTCAACTCAGACCATATCAACACCCTTCAATCTTTCTTGCTTTTCTTTTGTTAGCAAGAACCTTTCTTGTGCTTTTCTAAACAATGTCTACATTGCACCTCTTACCGACGCTACACCAGCCAACCCACTCCTACCCAGCAAGACATGGAATACTCGTCGTCGTAGGGTAGAGGCTATGGTGGAAGAAGCCAAAGGCCCTAGTCCTCAATGCAATTGCCATGAAAACTCCTTTAGCAACATGGGGGAAGACCAACTAAAATAACAAAATCTTCAAGAACAACCATGCCCCCTCTCAATAAGAGGATAATGCCCTTAGTAGTAATGCCTAATAGAGGCAAAAAATTCTTGACTTACAACAAGAAATATCCCTCTTTAGGGTAAAAATTAACCAAGTACGCTAACAGGGAGCCTACCCATTCTTGGATCCATCCGCTTATGGCATCCCATTGCCAAACCTATCTTTTCAACAACAATAGCCAATCTTGGTCCTACCACTGTCAATGCTGCCTAATCTCCACATAGGGACAACCATCATGCTCGACACCCACGGGGTTATCCACCACATGCCTAATGTTCCCCTTCCAGGTATATTTGCCCACCCGTATTGCAAACTGCTACAACACATTTGACTTAGATAGCCTTCGCTACAACAACGCCTTTTCACCTGTTACCACAAGTGCTTCTTTCCCTAGCCTGACCCATAATCCAAAAAGCCTAGATGTTGCCATATCTTTTGAGGTACTCGTTGCACTACAACCCATATAATCTGAATTACAAGTGGCTTCCACATCCACAGGCGGCGCAAGTGCAAAAACAATCTACTCTCCTTAGGAACACTCTTACACATCATTACCCTAGGTTAGCTTAGCTGACCTTCCACGAAAGGGTTGCCACCCCTTTGTACAATCTATCATGGACATATATATTCCTATAGGGTTTAAGGTGCCCATAAAGATGAAATCCTATGATAGATAAAAGGAGCCCCAAGACCATTTAAGCATTTTTAACTCTGCCATGTCTTTACAGAACTTGACGGATGCTTAACATTTTTTATTATTCTTTAACACACTGACAGGGCATGTCCTATAGTGGTATTCGGTCATACTAATAAGATCCATCATCTCATTCAACAAGCTATCAAACCTCTTCCTCTAATACTTCACAACCAGGAAGGTCTACAAAAAGACCTTGGATGACCTTATTAGTTTCACCCAAGGGAAGAATGAGACATAAAAGAGTTACCTTGCCTTTTTCAATATAGTCACCCTAGAGATTCATAATTTATCAGACTTTGTGGCAGTCCATATTATTAAATCTGACCTTCGTACGAGCCTATTTTTATCTTCTATCACTAAAAGGCCACCAAAAACCCTAGGCGAGCTCCTAGGACGAGCAGATTGGTACATAGTTCAAGAGCACACATACATCACTAAGCATGGTACCACCAACCAGCAGGATGATCATCTTAAAGACAAGAAGAATGACAAGCAAGGGTTTACACCTAATAAAGATAAGGGGTTAAGGAAATGGTTGCCACCTCGGGGTTGCTTTTCTTCTTACACTTATTAAGACACCTTCATCTATCTTGGATGAAGTGTATCATACAAACATGATTCAATTCCCTCCCATGAAAACTAAGAGAAGAAGCAACAAAAATGTGGACTAAAGCATATATTGTCGATTTTACCATAAATACAGTCACCTTATAAATGAATGCATTCATCTTAAGGATGCTATAGAAGACCTTATCCAACGAGGAAAACTAATTGCTACGCCTGTCAAGATGATTAATGAACTGATAGGGCAAACCAGGATGATCACCCACTTTAAAAAAGGGATCATGACAAGAGGCAACTTCCATGGTAATCACAGCCATCATCTCTAATTACAAGATTAAAAGAATCCTAGTTGATTAGGGTTCCTTTATTGACATCTTGTACTTCAATGTATTTAAGAAGTTGGTATTAAAAGAATTATTGTGGATTCTTCGAGACTCAGGTACCAACGAAAGGCACGATTCATGCCAGAATCATAGTGGGTAATCACCCACAAGTTATAGATGTGGACAAAGACTTTATTGTAGTTACAACCCTATCAGCCTACAATGTTAGGACAACCATCCTTATAGAAAATTCAAGTAGTATTATCAACCACTCATATTTTCATGAAATTCCCTACCAAGATGGGTGTGGGAGAAGTTTGAGTAGACCAAAAGACAGCTAGGTCATGTTATGGGGCCTTACCCTTGGATAGGGATCAGTAAATGCCCATTTAATAACATGTGCCCACGACATATAAGTCACATCTATAAATACTACAACACCTTTTGGTACCAGGTATAAAAACTCTCTTACGCTCTAAGCTCATTACGCTCTGACGCTCTATTACTCACTTTAACTTAGGCATTAGAGGTGTATTTGGGGAGTCTTCCCCTTTGTGCATTCTTTGCTTATTCTTGGTGCAGGAACTCGTCTCTCTCATCAATTCCCCTGCTCTCTCATAGTGAGTTTGTTCAGAACTGATTCATTAACTTTAATGTGACAAGCTTTCATGATGTAATAACCCAATTAAAAAAATTAAATAATAGGGACAAATTTCTCTAAAAACATCAAAATATTTGCTTTAAAGTGATTAAGTAAATTATTCTAAGTCTATGGCTTAAATTAAGGAATTTTTCAAAAGAAAATTTTATCTACCTTGAGGAACTTAGTAGATAATTTTGGAAGGCCTATGATACCTTAAAAATTCTCAAATTCCTTCCATATTATCCTATATTCTTGTTTAAATTAGAAAATGCATCCAAAATTTATCTAGTGCAAAGTGAGAAAAGACCAAAATACCCCTGGATGCCCTAAATATTTAAATTTTCCTTTTTTTTTCTATTTTTTGTTTCCCCCTTTCTCTCCTCCCGTGACCTCCCTCTCCTTCCCTCTTAAAATATTGTGTCGGCCTTCATCGCCAGAAATGTTGTGTTGCACCACCACCTAACTGCACCACATGTGTCGATCGTCATCGTTGAGCTCCTACTGCCATCCCCTACTGTCGACAGATGCCATAGCCACCAAAAATGGTGTCTTTTCCATCCAGGATTGCGTCTTGGATTCGATCGTGAAACCATATTATCTGACTGCACTGCCGCCGCCAATGGCTAGCCCAAGTCACCCTCTTCCTCGACCAGCTACCAACTAGTAAAGAACAACCGCCACGCACCGCGAATGAAAGAGAAATGTTTTGGAGCACCATCCGCATTTAGCCAAAAAATTAAGGTTAAATTGCCATTTTTTGCTGAACCAATCCTGGATCTGTCATCCTTATAACATCCACTCCTAAATTTTTAGAGATGTTTGTTAATTTTAGTTAATTGCTTGTGTATGTTACATTTATGTTATGTTAGATTGCATATAGTTGCATGAGTGCAAGAATTGGACTAGAAATGAGTGATAAAATTGACCAGAATGAAGAAAAGGACTAAACTAAAAATTAAAAAATTTTACGTATGACAATCGTAATTTTGGCCAAAAGAATTACTGTAGCTAATAGATTTTTTGTAATTCTACTGCTAATGGGTTAGGGATAAAATGAAAATTTCACAAATAGTTTGAAATTTACCAATTTGAGGCCAAATGATAGGAAATTGTGAATACATGCAAGTGTTAGATTATCATATAAATAGGGCCAAGAGTCAGATTCCTTCATTCCAAAACTCAGACTTTCACTTCTAAAGAGAGAGGGTGTGACCGAGTAGAGAGAGAAGTTGAAGGAGCAAGGAAGTAAGCATCATTTCTAGCAAGATTTGTAGTTAGAAAAGTGATTAGGAAGCATCTACAGCATTAATCAGCATCCAAACATCATTTAAATATGGATTAAGGTAGCATAATAACCCAATCCCTTTATTTCAAAGTTTATTGTTCACATAACTGAAATTTACAAAATTAAACTTGTTTGAAAGAAAAAGGGATTAAAAACTACATTCTTATTATTTTTAATTACTATTGGGTATTTTAACCAATTAAAGATACTTGTGCATGCTTAAATTTACTTCTGAAAAATGGGTTTTTCACCTTGAACGAAAATGAGTTTGAATCTCATATTTGGATAAGATTATATGATGTTTTGGGATGTTTTCTTATGTTAAATGCTATTGAGAAATTTATCTTGAGTTTATAAATTTCAAAATGGGTTTAAAAATAAGTTTTTGGATTAAAAATCTGGGTCAAAAGCAAGTCATAAAATAGAGCAAGACGCAACAGCTAACTACCACGGTGCAGCAGTCGACTGTTGTGCTCTTGAAGTGCCCGAAAATGTATACAAAATGCTAGCAGTAGACTATCGAGTACCTAGAAGTTGACTGTCGTGTTCTTCTTTTTCCAAAAATTTTCTAGAAATGCCCGAAACGAGCGTAGGTGCCACGACCCAGTGATCATTGTTGGGCCAACGATAAGCTTGATCATTGCGGACACCTAGCGATTGGTGATAGCTCTCTATTTGGAATTTTGAGATTTGGAGAGAATGCAAGAAGTCAACTTGTAACATGGTACTAGTCGACTGCTACCTTTTGTAATGGAATGATGAACTTAATTACATGTGTAAATGATATCTAGCATAAGAAATTAATCTAAACTAGAGATTAAACTTAAATTATGAGCAAGGTAACATATACGTTAAAAGTAAATGAGAAAGAGCATTAAAGTGATGAAATTTAAAAGGAAAGAGCAAGAATGCATAAGAGAAATGAGAATTGTATTCATAATATATATATCTGTGGTAGATAGGTTCATATCTGAATAACTGATTGCTGGTATGGGACAGTGATTGGACATCCCACGAGTATCGTGATAGTTGTAAATTATAAGCTAGTGACTCAATGACCAATGTAAATGAAAAGTCACATACTTAGAATTTATAAAACTATAGTATGCATCGATTCACCCATATATATATGTTTATGAATAGCATTTTGGGGACCCTAGTATGTACTCAATGTGTGGAACTTAAATGTGTGGACTCTATTGTACTTGGATCCACTAGAGAACGCTCCGGAATATACAAAAATATGATATGCAGTCAAGGACTACCAATGGGCATAGTTGCCAAAGTACATATTCGAAAGTATGGAGTGGTGTACATGATGACCTTCCAGATTTCTCTTATATTATGCAATAATATGATGATGACTATGATGATATTTGGCAGAGGCCAATGAGAAATGCTCTAATTTCCTTATTGCTCTTTATTTTATAATAAAAATTATATGAATGATGTCATGTTACCTGTATGTTTTGATGAATTTATGAGATATATACTATGAGCTAAGCATATAGAGTAAGCAATGCATGCAAGTATGAGTGTTAAATGAAATGTTATACAAGATAACCCAATAGATGTATTTTTTTATGAAAAAGAATGTAGAATTTTCGTATGAGTTTATGGTGGTACAAACTAGTTGTTTTGAAAACTGGCTATTAATGCTATTGAGATTTATTCTCATAAAAATGTTGGTTTGTATCAGATGCCTAGATATCAAGTATTGCTGGAGATAAAAGTTGAAGTGGTAGAAACCCTTTTTAAGATATTTTCTAGTAATTAAGGAATTATGGGTCATTTTTGCGGTTGAAGTACCCTCTACACTCTGATTGCATGGAGTATTAGGGATTGTACAGTGTTTTGTCATGCCCGAAACCTTGGATCCTTATTAACATTTTGGAGAAATGGATAAGAAGGATGATTTTTGGGTGTACATAGAGAGGGCATATATGTAATAGGATATGTGAACTAGGAATCCACTAGCATTTTTTGTTAAATGGGTATGAGTGACAAGTTTGTTATCTCCTTACCCTAGTTAACGTTTTCACATATCCATATATATATATGTCAAATAGATGACAATGTAATTATTATGATATGAATGAATGTGAATATTTATGTATATGTACATGTATTTTATTTTACTTAATTTGTTTTTAATTTTTGCTGCGTAACATGTGAGATCCCGAGTGTAATATCCCAGACCAATAATACTAATTATTTCATTTGATAAATATTTAAAATTTAACTTGGGTAAAGGAAGTAGTAATTCACCAATCTTATAGTACATTACTTATATTATTTAAATCACTTAAAAAGGAACTGTAGGATTGGGGGGGTTACAATCCTCGTGCTTCAGTCAGAGTTTTGGACTAATTTTTGTCGTCAGCCACTGTCTATCGTCGTGCGCTACCGTATACCATTGTGCTTTGTTGTGCGTCATCGCCGTCACCGTCAGTAGCTTGGAAAAAGACCAAGATCAATTTGTAAATTTTTGAAACTTTTGGTATAATTTAAAATACTCCAATTTGATGCTTTTTGTAGATTTTGATTCCGATTATGTCTTGATGAATAGATAGAAGTAGAAAATAGGCATTTAATTGTAAGAAAGTATAATTGAAAGGAAACTTGCATAAAAATTGAGTTTTTTCCTCAAGAAACTAATTTTGAGAACAATCTCTGAGGAAAAAGGAAAACCTTAGTCTGAATAGGAGTAAATGATAAAACGTAAAGTAATCTACACTCCCCTGACTTTTAACTAATGATTGTGAGTTACTATTTTAAGTATGATTTACATATTTGAATGGGAATGATTATTGAAAATGATTGATTTACTTGAGGATTTATATATGAGTATAGAAAAGACTTGCTTGTGTATTGAGTTACTCATTGCATGTTTGCTAGATTTGGCTATTAGGTTATATGCCATAGTAACAGACTAACTTAAGGTGGATATTCAATAACTGGTATGGAATGACCATTGAATATCCCCTATGCAAATTGTTTTATAAATTGATTTGTTTATTTGAATTGGTCTGCATCTGTTGGGAATTATTCATTAAACCAGGACAACCCTATGAAAGGTTTAAGGAGTAAATGGTGGATAACCTATACGGGGCGATGTTTTGGTTTAAGTATGATATCTTATAACCTTGAGTATTGGTTGACTATGTGTATGTATTACCATATAGATTGTATAAGGATGAGACTAGCAATGTGCACATAACGGGGGACACCCTGGATGTTGTTTCTCACCCGGTCCTTGAGTGGTGATTGGTGTTACGGATCACACTCACAAAATAGGACATTGTTTTTGGGTGATTGGTGTTACAGATCACACCCAACCAAAACCATGTTTTCAGATAAAACGGCATGCAACTTGAGATGAATGATCACATGAGATGTGTGACAGATGAATATATGAGAATTTTCAAGCATGATTTTAAGTATGATTTTTCAGATTAATGATGCTATATTCATTATATTGTTTTGCATTTATTTCCCATATCCATTTTGAATTTAAAAGTATTTAGTAATTCACATGTGTTTAAACTGATTTATGGGGAGATATTTTCTGTGCCTTGTCACAGCTGAGTATTCAACTCTTTTGTAAGTATCTAATTGTAAATTGCTTTACTGGGATTTAATAATCACATTAAGTTGTTTGCTCAAATGACCAGGAACAGGGAATACCTAAGAGATAGCTGGGTAGAAGAGGGATGTCAGGACATTCTTGGAGAATTATAAAGCTATGATGTGGATTTGAAATTAGGTTTAAATTTGAATATATGTATATATATTTCTGACTTAAGGTTATATTGTTGAGATTTTTGGATTTTGTTGATATTTTGGGCTGTTGTATAAATAGAGGAATATCTGATTTTTAGGGAAAACTCTACCAAATTTTTGATAGGGAATTTTTTGAAGAATATATTTGTATAATGAATATCATGAATTATGGTTTTATTTGCCAATTTATGAATGGATTTAGTAGTTTGATATAGTATATTTCAAACGTATTTGAATGGTTGTTAGAATTTATATTCTAAAGTATGATATAGTTTATAATGTGATAATAAAAATGCTGCACAGGATTTATGGTTGAGTGGAATTTGAATGGACTGTGAGAAGAGTTTATTTGAGTAACACTCAACCAGTGGCGACCCTCTGAAATTCCCTAACATGGGAAAAGTGAAAATTTTATTTAGAATATTGTATGCTTCCACTATTCTGATAGATAAATGTATAGTATGATTAAGGGGGTCGTCACATCTGTGATTGATGAACCAACTAAAAATAAGGCATCCACCAACTTCTTAACTTTAAGTGAATACTCATTTGTTGTTGAGATTCCTTTCTTAAATTTTGTCAAGTGATTTTTGAACTATTTTAATTTAGCTCTTTTTTGAGAAGCAAAGAATGATTCCAATCACTCTTAAGCCTGATATAAATAATAACATCTAAGAAATTTATATAGTATCCCATCTAAAATTGATGAAATTATCAAGGTAGTAATAATTGATCTCATTATTCCCATGTGAGGAATTAGTTGCTCAAGTTGCCTTCTATTTCATCTTCAGAAGACAATAATTTCTTTGATACTACATGAGCTCCAAAAAAGATTTTTTGAGCTTGTATCCCTTTATAGTTGCTATTGCTTGTATTTTCCATGGAAAAACCTCTCAATAAGAGAGCTATCCATTTTAGGACTTCCACTAGCTCAAGCCAGATTAGTCGACACCTAGTGGGCTTTTAGATACTAATAATTTCAATAAGAAAAACCTTCACCTACGATTTAGTCCTTGAAAGATTACACTATAACTTTTATCCCTTAAAAGATCACAAAAATTAACTCACTAGTCCATGGTTTGTCAACCCTTAATGGACATGCTGATGTGGCACATGAAATGCTATAAAGTGTGCTAGTATATGTTAACTAGATTTCTTGTCACCTTAAAAGATATACTAATTAGTCTCTCAAAGATTAAAAGATACATCACTTAGTCCTTGAAAAAAAATATATACTAATTAGTTCTTGAAGTACCACATTCACACCTACTTTCTGGGTAGACTACAATAGTAAAAGAATGTGTTGAAACTTCGTTCTTTAATTCTCAACTCACTTATATATCTTTTCATGTAATGCCTCTAATTCCCAACACATCAATCTACAAAACCACTCTTTGTTAGACCTAAGGTTTTATGTTATAAGTTTTGATTATGGAAAATGAGTGATAAATTTTTTATGAATATAATTCTGATGTTTTATAAGCTATGCATGGTTATATAGTCTTTAATATATATTACCTTCACTTGAATCATGCTTTCTTCCTAGACTATGAGGTATACATGATTGTAATATATCCAATATATTTTTTGATATGTTATTTATGTAATCTAAATTGGACATATAATCATAAGAATCTCATTCGCATTTTTTATATTGAACTAAGTGTTATTAAGTCATGCATATTGTTAACTATAAATTGGACTAAGTATTCAGTTTGTAAGTTTAATATATATTATATAGGATTTTCCAATTAGAGTAAGCATTGAAGTATGATAATGAAAAATCAATATCATGGTTCACTCAAAGAAATGACAAAGAAAGCAAGATGCTCAAAGACTTAGAGAATTTGAAGATTCAAATTAATATTTAGAAGCTTTGTTGCATCAAAATAGCCAATTGACTCAACCAAATATATTTATTATATACTAATATTTTTTATGTGAAAATAAATTATTTAGATTAGCATTTATTGGCTCAAGACATTTTGGTTCTCAAAATTATGTTTGGACACAAAAGATGGTGAGATATAGACTTTTGCTAAAATCAAATTTTGACCTTTGGTCACTCTCTTGATCAAATCTCCCAAATGAAACGTAATTTTGGTGTGAAACTTATTTCATTGAAAACTAGACTCAACTAGCTTTCCAATGGTAGGTTATCTACTTGAAACATATTTAAAATGAAGAATTTATAGCCATTTAAAGTGGAGGCAATGGAGCAGTCGATTGGTAAGTAATAGAAGTAGAATTTTTCTAAACAAAGAGCTAGTATTCGACTTCTTAGCAGTCGACTACCAGACTAGAATTTCAAAAAAAAAGCAATGGTCATATCTTTCAAAGGAATAACTTAACAGTTGACTGCCTTATTGTAGTAGTCAACTGCCATCATCAGAAAACATGTTTTTCAAGTGTATACTGGCTCTTTTGTGTATGTAATGGCTATATTCTCATAGAGGCTTATAAATATGAAATTGACAACATATTTTCATGTAGAACCAAGTCCTATAATGTTATCTTCAACTTATTTTATCATCTTTGAGAGAGAAACAAATATCATTGAGCCAAAACTTGTATAATCTCTATCATTTGAGTTCTTAGAGCTTCATATTGTATATCTACTCTTTGAGAGAGTTTATATGGGAGATTATTTTCTTCTTCAAGCCTTGTAAGACAAGGGTGGTGTGTCCCTTGTGAGATAAATCAAGAGTGAAGAAGCTCTTGGGAGTGATTTTCTCTGGGAAAAGAGGAATGCTATGTATTTTAGAGAAAAATAACTCTATATTGAGTTCAAACTTGTAGTGGCTCACAAGTTCTTGATTTAAACTTGTGGAATTAGTGGAGAAATCTCAAGTTAAAGATTAGGGATTAGATGTAGGCTTGGATTAAAGCCAAACTAGGATACATATTGGAGTTTGCTTCTCTTTTCCCTAAACTATTTTTATTTCAAGTTGTTGATTGATGTTTTATTTTTAACTTGAAATTCTGCATAAGTTCTTGAGCATATAATCCTTGATAAATCTTCTTCAATCCATATTAAGTCATACAAATTTTTAAGAGATTGTTAATTGCTTTTATTTGCTTGAAATGAACTTTTAACATTGAGAATATTTACATTTGTAGAGTACTCTATTTTTAAGAATAAAATTTATGATCTTCATACTCCAAGAATTAACCTAATTTTTATCTTTTGATGGAAAAAAATGTTACATAGCTTTATACTTATTAAAGAAATCTTAATAGAAAGCATTTTGAAAAAATAATTTTGATAATAACCAAAGTTTTTGTAAAACAAAATTCATCCCCCCTCTTGGGTATTGGTTGCCTTGTCTGACACTCTTTGCAATCTCTCAATCTACCAAATGAGCATAATTACCATAATTATTATCTACCACTGTAATCTCAAAGTCATCATTAGTAAATCCAGCCCCCAACTCTCAAATCATAATGTCCAAGTCCCTGTGTCACAAAAATGAAGATGATATCTTTGTTAAACATCACCATTAATATTGGTTAGAATCTAAGCCTCACAAGTTCATGAGCATGGTTTGTCATGAGATTCTTAATGCTCACATTAGGGACCGAGGATTAGGAAAATAAGGCAAATATCATAAATGGGTTATTCTTGAAGATAGATATTTTCAAAGATAAAAACTCGCCTAAGGTTTTTTTATCTATTTCAAAACTAGAATTCTTCTCATCCTTTAATGGGCTTTTCTTTTTACACCCACCTGACTAGTTCCCACTATTTGACCAATGCTAATTGTAACACCTATAAATCAATTAGCATAAATTGATTGATAAAATTATGGTGTTAATAAATAAACTCTTTATTGCTAATAAATTTAAGAGTTTGCTTAAGGGAGGAAAATTTCACTTGCTTAATTTAAGCCTTATCTTCTTGTGTAATTATTCTAAATACCAAAGGAGGAGTAGGTATACAATTATATATATATATATATATATATATATATGCATGCCTTCACATGAAGAAGAGGGGAAGTGAGTGGAATTAAATTTTATATACACACATGCATGGCCCTCACATAAGGTGGGAAGGAAAAAGTAAAACAAACACACAAAATATATATATGCACTTCACGACAAGGAGAGAGGGAGGGAGACATGTGAAATGAATGAATCCTTTTCACTCTTCTTGCATGTAACTAAAGAAAACTAGGAGGAAAGAATTAAATAACTAAGGCAAGGCCCACATGTGCAGCAAAAGTTTTGAGGGTTGCTTGTGGAATTGGACAATCTAAGCTTACAAGGAAAGGTAAGACCAAGGCTACAAGTAAAGGAGTACAAGTGCAGTTTTTATTTATATATATATGCAAGAGCATGTGGGAATGGAGAGGGGAAAATAGGCAAGAAATCACGTGCAATGGGCAGCTTACAACTCCTAATATCCCTCTCCCTCTTGCGTGATGGAATGGCTAAGGAAGGAGGTGTAGTTTTCTTCCTATGGACGCATGAAGGATCGGCTGACATGAAGGAAAGAAATTTGATGTTTCATGCATATGACCTTTGGACCATGAGAGAAAAGAGAGAGATGGCATGCAGCTTTAATCAAGGAAAAGAATTAATGATTAAGAATAAGAAAGGAATTGGCAAGACATATGGCAATGCGATGCATACACATGCCAAGTGAGGGGAAAGAAAAAGAAAAGAGGGGAAGGCTTTATTGGTTGTGACTCACTCAGGAAGAAGAGGAAAGGATAGCATCTCGTTCCTCTCACCTCATCTATACACGTGAAGGAAAGAAAGAAAGGGAAGAGAGGAAGGAGAGAAAAACACTTAAATCACACCAGTTGGATGAAAAGGAAAAGAAGAAGAAGAAGCAAGAAAGCAATCAAGCAAGGGAAGCAAGGTAGGTTGGCAATTTCCTTACTTTAGTTCCATAGGTTAGTATTTATGTTTCAAAATATTGTTTCCATGGAACTAGAGTAGCTTTCTTCATCCTTGATCCTAGGATAAACCTTGATGTTGAATGCATGATAAACTTAGGAGTTGGCTAAGTTGAATAAAATTAATGAGGCTATGGAACATTCCTATGGCTAAATAAATGCATGTGATGTGAAATAAGATGGACTAAGTTAGTTTTGGAAATATTATAGCCTTACGATTAGTTTGAAGGAAAATTTATATGGGATTAGATCCTAAGAAAAAAATAGAAAATATCCTGACCATCCTTAATAATTTTGGAAGGAAATTTATGGAGGAAATAATAAGAAATAATAGGTCCTTTAATAATTATTTTGGAAGAAAGTTATGAAAGAAATAATAAAAATTAATATGGCCGTTATTACTCTTTTTGGAAGGAAATTTATGGAGGAGATAATAAGGAATATTATGTCCTTTAATGATAATTTTGGAAGGAAATTTATGGAAGGAACAATGGGAAATTTTATGTTCTTTAATAATTATTTTGGAAGAAAGTCATGAAAGAAATAATGGGAAGAATGAATAAGAAATAATATATCCATTAATAATAATTTGGATGTGAAGTTATGGAAGAATAAATAGAAAATCTTATATCCATAAGCAATATCCTTGAAGGGAAAAATCTTGTAAGAATAAATTCTAAGGAAGATGGAAATTATCATTCCCATAATAACTATTTTGAGAAAAATGTTGTAAGAATAAATTCAAAGAAACATAGGCGAATATTGTGTCCATAAATGATATTATAGAAATTTAGGTAATATTAAATTCCAAAGAGAATAGAAATATAATGTTCATAAATCATATCTTGAACGAAAATTTATATAATATACAATTCCAAGGAAAAGTAGAAAATCTTATGTTCATAAATCATATTATGAATGGAAATCTATGTAATATTAAATCCTGAGGAAAATAGAAAATGCCATGCCCACGAATAATATTATGGATGAAAATTTACGTACGATTAAATTCTAAGGAAAAATGCAAAATCGTAGGGAGGTTTTGAGGTTATTCGAAAGCATTGCGAAAACGAAACCTTTCCTAGTTAACAAAAGGACAAGTAGAGTGACATCGCGCCCTACGGGGTTCTGAGTGTACACCGACGGCCTAGGGAGGCATGGTCGAAGGTGCCCCATGCCTATGACCTAGCATTCGCTATCATACTGAGACTATGGCCAAGTGTTCACGTATCACAAGGTGTGGCCAGAGGTGCTCCACACAAGTGGCCTAGAGAGGTATGGCCGAAGGTGCTCTATACCCGTGATCTAGTGTCCCAAGGATTTCATGAACATGGACCAAGGGTTCACAATTTACGAGGTATGGCCAAAGGTGCTCCATGCAGGCGGCCTGGCGAAGCGCGGCTGAAGGTGCTTCGTGATCGGGACCCAGTGCTCACAATCACGCTGTATACGTGGCCGAGTGTCCACGAATTACGAGGTGTGGCCGAAGGTGCTCCACACGGGTGACCTAGGGAGGCGTGGCCGAAGGGGTGGCCGAAGGTGATCCACTCCTGTGACCTAGTGTTCACACAACATGTACATACATGCTGATGACTTTGTGATAATAAATCAGTACGCTGAAGAAAATACTGGTCATGTGAAAAGAACTTTTACTGTTGCTAACTACTAAATTTATCATGCAATAATTACCTGTTTATTGATATGTACTCTTCTCCTAAATCACAGATGCAGTTTGAACATTTTTGGTGCTTGCACCTTGATACATGTTAGTTTCTTTTAAAACTATGAATTGCTAGGCTACTAGGAAACTCATGTTTCTCACTTATGTGCTAATATGTATCAGATTCAGACGTGTAGCAGGGATGCGCGGTAGTAGTATCTTTGGATCAAGTGAGTTTTTGTAAGCCCCCATTATTGGATCCTGGAAGTACTCAGATTAGAATAGGACAGCTAAATTGACTATATATACGAGTAGTTCTGGGAATACCGAGGAAAGCGAATATATGAAGGACCGGTCTGGTACTATTTGGTGAGGGAGTCTTAGCAGCAGGCCTGTTGTCTCCTGACTTCCGTAGGATGGGTACTTCACATATCCAGGGACTAATTGTAATAACTGAGATTTCTTTTACAGGTTAAAAACTGAAATTGTATGATAATCTCATGTAAACTGAGTCTGGCATGAATTTCAAGGTTGATGGTTGAAACCAGAAGGCAGTCCGGAGTCAAAAATGCGATCTAATGAAAAGAAACGCGTTCCGGCGATCAGAGACTGACAGACAGAGTTCAAGACTTCAGTTTCTCAGACGAAGGTCGAAACCTCTGCATGGAGACCCGTGCTAATATCCAGATGGGAAATGACATCCCGAAGTTTCCCTGGGTGGTTCTGGAAAAGTCAGAATCGCCCTTGGAAGCTTTAAATTCCCTGAAACCCCGCCATTTGCAGCATTTCTCTCTCTCTCTCCTCACTCTATTTTCTCTCTCTTCTCTCTCCTCCTTCCTCCATCGTGCGCCACTGCCTAGGCTACCGTTGGCTACCACCTGACCTACCAACCGACACCCCTCGCCACCCTCAACCTCAGGCAGCCACCCACAGCCACCAACGACCGCCAGAGCTATCAGAAAATGAAGCTTTTCCCCTCCGTCGTGTGGAATTTTTGCCAGCTGAGATCGCCGCCAGCCACCGTTGACCATCACTGCCACCACCAGCGTGTAGGCCGAGCTGCCAGCTTCCTCCCCTAGCTAGCAGTCGTCGAACAGAGCCTCCACACACCCAGATCGAGAGAAACTGTCCACCGTGTGTCGATCTTCGAGGCCAAAAAACGCCATCCAAACGGCCATGAACCGTCGTGCCACCACCATATTCAGACTCTTTATCTTGAGGGCTTTATCGTGGTGTGATTTTCGAGGTCAACCGCACCCTCTGCCGTGCATCGCCGTGCACCACCGTGCGCTGATGTGCTCCGCTGTGTGCCACCGTGCGCCATCGCCAAAGAATCCTGATAGACACCCGAGAGACACTAAGACTACCCCGAGATAGATTTCCATCATCTGGCAACCCTGGTAAGGTCTGATTCGCCTAAACCTAATGAATTTTGATTGAATTAGCTGCCGAATGCGAATAAGAAATAAACTGACTTAAGAAATTGTATAATCAGACTTAGGATCATAAAACGAATGACGTAATAAGCTTAAATATTCGTGTAATTGTCCAGGGAATTGTTTTGGTTCGAAATCTGAGGATACGAGAAGTCCCGAATTGATTTGGAGTAAACGGAGACCAAGTAGGATAATTTACGCTTCCCGAACGTTGAAATTGATTGTGTAGATACCTGAACGATTAGACTTAATTGCATGGACTTGCGTGCTGCTTTCGATGGACTAAATTGCATGCCTGTGTGCTGGGAATTCCATTTGCATGTTAGATGCTTTGTTTATTGAGTTTAGATGCCATTAGGACAGGTTTACTTAGGGTAGGGTACTTGATAGCCGGTGTGGGACGGCCGTTAAGTATCCCAAGTGCAGGGAGTTTTAAATGATATTGTTTTTACCAGATTTAGCCTGCACTACGTTAGGGATCACGCGATAAATCAGGATGACCCTAAGAAAGGTTTAAAGAGTATAATAGGGGATAGCCTACACAGGGAAACGTTGTGATTTAGGCGTAATACCCTAGAACCCTGAGGAATAGCCGACCGTGAGCATATGAGTTCGAATAGACTATATGAGGATGAGAATTGGCGTATATGCACATTGTAACAACCAAAAATGTTTTTAAAGGATAAAATTGAACTTTTAACACCAGTTTCATTTAAAACAAGTATGGCACATATTTCGAGGCAATGGTTAAACTCGAAAAGTGATTTGATGTCAGAAACACAATCGAATGGAAAGAAACGCAATCTGGCGATCAAGAACTGACAAACAAAGTTTTGTACTTCAATTTTGCAAACAGAGGCCAGAATCACTGCATGGGAACTCGTGCCGATGTCTAGAAGGAAGCCGACACCCTAAAGTTTCCCCGGGTGGTCCGAGAAAAGTCAAAATTGCCCCCGGAAGCTTTAAATTTCTCAAAATCCCTCCATTTCTATCAAATCCTTCTCTCTCCTCACCTCACTTTCTCTCTCCTCTCTCTCCTCCTTCCTCCACCGCGTGCCACCACCAGAGCCACTGTGGGCCACCACCTAGCATACCAACTGATAGCCCTCGCCACCCACAACCTCCAGCAACTACCCACGGCCACCAACGGCCACCAGCGCTGCCGAAAAATTATGTTTTCCAACTCCATCGCGTGAAAACTTCGCCAGCTGAGATCGCCGCCATCAGCCACCATTGGCCATCACCGCCACCACCATCGTCTAGCCTGAGCCGCCAGCTTCCTCCACCATCTCGCCGACGTCGAACGGAGGTCTGACGCTCCCGGATCGAGGCTTTTTCAGTCCGCTGTACGTCATTCTTCGTGGCTAAAAAATGCCATCCAAATGGTCATGAACCACCGCGCCACCACCATATTCGGACTCCTCGTCTTGTGGGATTCACCATGGTGTAAATTTCGAGGCCAACCGCACCCCTCCGCCGTGCGCCGCTGTGTCAGAGAACCTGGACATACACTGGGAGAAACCAACACCACCCTGGGACAGATTTCCATCATCCGACAACACTGGTAAGGTCCGATTCCCCAAAAATTGATGAATTCTGATTGAAATAGCTGCCGAACGTAATTAGGAAATAAATTGACCTAGGAATTAGGATAATCAGACTTAGGATCGTAAAATGGATGATGTGAAGAGCTTGAATATTTATTTAAATGTCCAGGGAATTTAATTGGCTTGAAAACTGGGATTTCGTGAAGTTTTGAATTGATTCAGAGCAATAAGAGACCAAGTAGGATGATTTACGCTTCCCGAGTCCTAGATTTGACCTAGTGATTTCCTGAATGATTAGATTTAATTTCATGGATTTGTGTGCTGCTTTCGATGGAATAAATTGCATGCCTGTGCGTTGGACATCCTAATTGCATGTTAGACGCTTTGTTTATCGAGTTTAGATGCCCTTAGGACGGATTTACTTAGGGTAGGGTACTTGATAGCCGGTATGGGACGGCCGTTAAGTATCTCGAGTACAGAGAGTTTTTAATTGACCTTATTTTTACTTGATTTAGCCTTTACTGCGTTAGGGATCACATGATAAATCAGGAAGACCCTAAGAAAGGTTTAAGGAGTATAAGGGGGGATAACCTAGACGGGGAAACATTGTGATTTAGGCGTAATACCCTAGAACCTTGAGGAATAGCTGACCGTGAGCATGTGAGTTCGAATAGACTGTATGAGGATGAGAATTGGCGTATGTGCACATGCTAGGGGACATCCTAGATGTTTATTCTCACCCGGTCCTTGAGTGAGTGATTGGTGTTATGGATCACACTCACAACATAGGCGAGATTCGGGTGATTGGTGTTACGGATCACACCCAACGATAAGAGAGGTATTCTCTCTAAATGACGTGCAATTAGATGACGATTTTAGATTTGGTCACAGAGAACTTGTGGCCAAGATGGATTTAGAAACACTGGGCATGGAATTTAACCTGATTTCTATGATTGATTTTGAAAGAAATAGATTTTATGATTTTGAGTAATTGTCGCGATTTTCATGTGATAAAATGATTTTAAAGATAAGGTATTTCATTGATTTCGAACTGATTTCGGGAAGAAGTTTTCGGTGCTTGCACCGCTGAGTATTCAACCAGATTTTGAACTGTATTTGAATTGTAAATTATTCTACTGGGATTTTATATCTCACCAGGTTGTTTACTCAGATGAACAAGAACAGGGACAAGGACCTAGACGTTAGCTGGACGATGACTTGGTGATAGACAGAAGAGAAGCTTAGTCTAGGCTTGAATGTCATTGTATCTATTTTTTTACTGAGGATGATGTATATTAGTTTTTTGTAATTTTTGTCTGTTGTGGTTATTGGATTGACTATATATGTATAAAATAGGTGACTGTTGTATTATGGATATGTTTGAAATACAGAGGAAACTTTGCCAGATTTTCGGTAGGGTTTACCACTGTAAACTTGTGTAATTAAGTTAGATTTCGCATCTAATGATTGTATGCCGTATGTATGGATTTTAGTTTTCATTTCAGAGTAAATTATGATGTATGTATGTATAATTAGTATAGCTGCACGTGAATTAGGGTTGAATGGAATCCGAATGGACAACGGGAAGTCTATTTGGGTTACGTTCAACCAGTAGCGATCCCCTGATATTCCCACATCGGAAATAACTATTTAGAAAAGTCCATATGCTTTCGCTAATCAGATAAATGATTGTGTATGTCGCATTAGGGGGTCATTACACACATGCTAGGGGACGCCCTAGATGTTGATTCTCACCCAGTTCTTGATTAAGTAATTGGTGTTATGAATCACACTCACAATATAGGCAAGATTTGGGTGATTGGTGTTACAGATCACACCCAACAATAAGAGATGAAATTTCTCTAGACGACGTGCAATTGGATGATTTTAGATTCGGTCGTAGAGGATTTGTGGCCAACATGGATTTAGATACACTGGGCCTGGGATTTAACCTGATTTCGATTACTGATTTTCAAAGAAATAGATTTTTATGATTTTTAAGCATTTGCCGCGATTTCCATGCGATAATCTGATTTTTAAAGATAAGGTATTTCAAGTATTTTGAACTAATTTCGAGAAATTATTTTCAGTGCTTGCACTGCTGAGTAATCAACCAGATTTTGAACTATATTATAAATTATAAATTATTCTACTAGGATTTCAATCTCACTAGGTTGTTTACTCAAATGAACAGGAACAGGGACTTAGACGCTAGCTAAGCAAGGTATTGACGATGGATAGAAGAGCAGCGTAGTTCTAGGCTTTAATTGTAATGTATATATATATTGATGAGGGTTTGTATTGGATTCTGTAATTTCTGCTTTTCTGTTGTTGGATTGGCTATAAATTTCTGATGGATGACTATTTGTATTATGGAGATATGTTCCAAATACAGAAGAAACTCTGCCAGATTTTCGACAGGATTTACCACTGTAAATGTATATAATTAAGTTGGAATTTGCATGAATGAACTGTACGTTGTATGTATAGATTTTAGTTTTCATTACAAAGTAATTTATGATGAATAATTAGTATAGCTGCATGTGAATTAGGGTTGAACAAAATCCGAATGGACGACGAAAAGTCTATTTGGGTTACGCTCAACCAATAGCGATCCCCTGACATTCCCACATCGAGAATAACTATTTCTAAAACCCATATGCTTCTGCTAGACAGATAGAGGATAGTATATTGTGGATTAGGGGGTCGTTACACTGATATATTAGTTGTAATGAATATTTTATTAAACATATATTATTTGATCCATATGAAAGATTGTATTTGCATCGTGTAGCGTAAACTTTTATTATTTCGTTGTGCATGTGAGTTTTATTTTTATCTGAGCATAAAGATCCCGAACCTATTGCGTATAACATAATTCGAGGGTTTAATTGCTCAGACAATAATTAAAAGGACAAGAATAATGTACTAAACCTATCTATTGCTATTGAAATGAACAACAATACTAGATAGGGGCGTTACACTAATTCTTTAGTTTAAACCCTTTTATACAACTACAAGTAGGTGACTTAGATGTCCTGAATACCTTAAACTTGTTATACATCTATTAATTATTCAAAGGTTCAATTTGTGTTCCACTTTTCTCTCACTTCATCCACTCAAGTTGCCTTTCTTCTCTATCCCATCTAATATAGAACTTAACCTTCTTAGAGCCACTGTATGGACTATATGTGAAGTATTAGCCTAGGTCGTCATCCTTGTTAATGCAGATTTGTTAAAATTAATATTACAAAGAGCAATTTTATGGCTTATTTTGTTAGGAATGAGAAACATTACATGAAGAGAGATGAAAAAACAGAGTAGAGATTTAAAGAAAGAAGAAGCTTAGACTTGTTCTATTGTCACGATAACTTGACCAAAGAGTGGATATGAGGTGGTGACATGTAGTGCTTTAGTGATTAGTAATATATTTTAATCTTTCAAAGAAAAATTGATATTTATTTTAATCTTTCAGGGACTAATTAGTATATCTTTTAAGCTAATATAGTCAATATTACACCTCAACGTCTAACGTGTCACATCAGTATGTCTGTCAAGGGCTAACAACTTACGATCTAACGAGTTAACTTTTGTTATATTTTAGGCACTAAATGATATATTATGTTCTTTTAAGGGCTAAATTATAAGTAAAGCTATATTTTAGAGATAGAAAATAGCTATTATATTTTAGAATAATAAAATTAAATGATAGGACCACTCTCTTTATTTTCTCTCTCCACTCTCTTCAAATCTCATCTGTCTTTTTTAATTATATTATATTTTATATAGAATAATATATAATTTTAAAGATTAATGATTAAAAGGTTACAAAAACATTATAGTATAGATAAATATATAAACACTAGAGGCTTTACGTGCACAAATGTGCATGCCATTTTTTTAATTTCTAAAATATAATATATAATAATATTTAGTAGATTTTAAAATAATTAATTAAACAATGAGAAGTTAATTAACTATACATTTGTTTCTAACTTTTCACTATCTTTACTTTCTTTCTCTCCTCTCTCCTCACATTACATATTTTATTTTATATTTTATATTATATAATACATAATTTATAAAACCAATGACTAAAAGACTTCAGAGTATACATAGTTTTTGTTGATTGGTTCCTGCAATCATATATTAGTAGAAAAGAAAAAGTGTTATAATATAAGAAAATGAAGTTAAAAATGATTTTAACCTAAAAATAAAATCAAATTGTTCATAGAATTCATTTATTTGAAATTTAGAAGTACATGCTTCTTCATTTTGTAACTTGGAATCATATATAGTGTGTGGTAGTAATAGTTTGGGGATCAATATAACTTCATATATAAGGTCACTTGAGGAGGAACATCTTGAGCCAATACGCAGAATATTTGAGATGTCTTGCAAGATTGTTCTTGAAATCCACGTAAGTAAGGCCAAATCGCGATGTATAGCCAGAAGCCCATTCAAAGTCATCCAAAAATGACCATACATAATACCCTTTTACATTCACTCCATCCCTGCATTATACACAACTTAAGTTACCATAATAACTTAAATTTAAGAAGAGACTCACAAAAATAAGAACACGACAAAATATATATAAAATGATCAAATATATTTCAAAAAATATTGTGCCATGTTTGATATAAGTAAGTATCATACACTTATGAATTCACACTCACTTGATTGCGCGGAGAAGATATCTGAGATGGCCATCATGGTATCTAATTCTGATGCTGTCCTTGATGGCTTCTTGAACTGGTTCTGAGGCATTGTTTGTTTGACCAACTCCTAAAATTTTCGAAAAAATTAATAAAATATATTAAATTTGACAAAACATTATTTGTCTTTTCAATACATATATGAAGAAGATTAATAATGAACATAAAATGCGCTATAGAAAGCTTTTATATCATGTTTCACATAAAGTATAAAGAATATATATAAATATATACAACTTGTCTATAAAAATTAAACTTTCTTTGGAAGTTGAGCTACTCTCAGATTTTTTTTTGAAATTTATGTAAACTACTTTTTAATTATTATAGAAATAAATTTTGAGACACAGATTGGCCTTTTCAAAATATCAAAATTAAAAATATATATAATTATATATATTTTTATATTTTTTTGGTAAGTGAATCTCTAAAATTATATATTTATGTCATAATGATCTTCAAATTTATATATTATATATTATATATTATTATATATAAAATGAAATAAGTAATGTAAAGATATGGGAGATACATAGAAAATAAAGATAATGACAAATTATAATAAATAAAGAATAAAATAATTTTTTATTATTTAATTTATTATTTTAAAATATAATAATTATGTTTATATTATATTTTAAAAATTAAAAAGAATTGACATGCATTTATTTGTGTATACAAAATCTCTAATATATATATACAGTCAAGGAGCAACATCAAATTATATATTTTTTTTATAAAAAAGAAGTCATAAAACTATTAAGTATGTACCATTTTCAGTGATGTAAATGGGCGGGTTCTTGTAATTGTTCTTTATATACACCAAGAGCTCATGGAGTCCCTCAGGATAAATATAAAGCCAAACCAAATCAGTCTGCAAAAAAACATACAACAAGAACGTTCTAAAATCATGTTAAGAAAAATTGTGCAATAATTACGTTATCAACCAAAATAAATAGGTCTAGAATCTAGATAATGCCTAAAACTTACCGGGGTACCAAGGGAGACACCATTTTTGGAAACTGAGATCCAAGAGGAATAAATAATAAGTTTTTTTTTTTTTGTTAGTACATTCTTGGAAGGTAGAAGAAAAGGAATAATAATATATATTTTTTTAGTCTTGCCAAATTTTACTTACAATTGAAAGCGACTTGCATATCTGTTGAGAAACTCTGGTTGACGGTAGTAGCAGGAGCATCTGCTACATAATTTGAGGTATAATAATTCACACCAATAAAATCATAAGTTCCTTTAACAAATTCTGATTCTGTTTTTGTCAATTTGGGCAGTCTATCACCCACAATAGACCTCATGCTCTCAGGATAGTCACCATATGTAATGGGATGTGCATGCCTACAAAAAAAAGTCACAATATATGAAGATGAAATTTTGATAGTTAAAATGATATCAGCAAGGAGAATAAAAATTCATGTTTTGTCAGACTACATACCATCCAAACCAAAAATCTAGAGCTCGATATACAGCCTCTTTGTCAGCAGCTGATCTAGATAGTGGTTTGTACCAATTTGTCACTAATGTGATTCCAATTTTTCCTTTCTGAGAATCCTGTATTTACATCATAAATACATTAAATATATTATTGACTATTATACATATATATTATATATGTTGCTTATAGGATTTTTCACTCAATTACCGTATTAAAATAGTAAAATATAAATTCAAAGCCAATGTCAAGATATCATATTTTTCATCAGCCTTTATTTTTGTCATTTAGTATCAGTAAATCGTTCGGAAGGGAGATTACACAATGTAATCTGTCTCTAAAACAAATTTCAATATATATATATATATATATATATATGTACACACACGCACCGTGTACCTCTTTATTTCCCAGCTTGATTCCTATAAATAGGGAAGGAAAAAGATTCCAAGATTGATCTTAACTTATATATATACACTTGATACATTCTTACTTCTCTTTCAGGCTCTAATATCATAGTTGAAAGAAGATCCAAAAGGGAAGGAAAAAGAAAAGAAGAGAAGTAGACTAGAGGCTTTCATGTACAAATGTTTTTTTTTTTAATTTTTAAAATATAAAATAAAATAATTATTATTATAATTTTAAAATAATAAATTAAATAATAAAAAATTATTTAATATATTCATCATTTTTAATTTCTCATTATCTTTATTTTTTCTCTCATATATTTTTACATTATATATTTTATTTTATATTTTATATTAAAAATATATTATTTTATCATACTGCTGAACAAAAAGACCCAAAACTATTATATAATATATATATATATATATATATATATTGTGCAATATGTCTCCCTCTCAAACAAATTACTAGCAATAAGGTATCTTACATTAGGTTTTAATATTTTACTATTTTTAATATGGTATTTTTTGTAAAAAAGCCTTGCTTACACTTGAAGTCAAGCCCTAACCTGATATTTGTTCTTATACAATCTAACAGCTGCAGCATGAGAAAGAAGCAAGTTGTGGCCAACAATGTAGGGCTCAGTAGCAGAGTCACCGGCAGTGCAATTGCCAGCGTAGTTAGAACATCTTCCTGGTGCAAAGGTGCCACTATCGTAGCCATTGGTGATGAATACGTAAGGTTCATTAAAAGTAACCCAATTCTTAACTCGATCACCAAAGGTTTTAAAGCAGAAATCAGCATATTCACCAAAGTCATTCCTACAAGAATGAACAAATATTATTATTCTCTGCCGCCTTCTAGAATAGTCATAATAAATTAGAAAATGACTAAGGGACTAAAATGGATATGTCATTATCAATCTTCTATTAATTTTAATGGTGCAAACTCAGTATTTAATAGATATGTCATTAGTTTTGTTAATAATTTAGATGGCTAAGGATGGAAGGACTAACTTGATCATGATTTAGTAAATGAGAGATCAAATTGAGAAAGGTGTGAGAGACCAAAATATAATTTTAATATTAATTTTTAACTATTTTTATTAATGATTTAGATGTTTGAGTAATGGAGTAATTGAATTGAGAACGATTTAATATGTATAAAAGATTAAATTAAAAATAAAAATTTATGAGGAACTAAATTTTAAAAAATAAACCTCATCTATGAGGACCAAAATAAAGTTTTAACCATTAAAAAATTGATAAGCAATAGTATAGTATTACTTACACTATTTTACGACTAAGAAATCCATCATACTCGTCTTCAAGAGCTTGAGGAAGATCCCAATGAAAGAGAGTCACAAAGGGTGTTATGCCTATCCACAACAAAAATGTTAGGCATGAAATTTGTCAAAAAAATTAAGGATAAAATTATATTTTATGTCTTTAAATTTTATATTAATTTTTAATTTTGTTCCTAAAATTTTTTTACGATCAATTTTTTTAAAAGTTTTAAATTGTAATTAATTTCGTCTCACAATCTAATATTATTCAAAATACTAACAAAAAATAGTGATGTGACATCTAACATTATTATGTCTATAAACTTAAGAGTCAACATTTTATTTTATTTTTAATATTTTAAAATTATGTCAAATGTCACGTCACTATTTTTTTAAAATAAGTTAGACGATATTAAGACATAAGACGCCATTAATTGTAATTTAAAATTTTAAGAATAAAATTAACTGTAAAAAATTTTAAGAACAAAATTAAAAATTTATATAAATCTATAAATATAAAAATTACTTGTGTCAAAAACTAAGAATATCATAACTCTAAAGACTTTAAAGTTCATGTTATTTGAGCATTTGAATTTTAATTGTTACTAAATGATATTTAATGCTATTTGTACCTAAGATTTTTCTACTTTTATTTTAAAGATTTTTTTAATTATCATTAATTAATTTTTAAATATTCACAATTTATGAAATAAATGTAATAAAAGGTAAATTAATTACTCTTCCTTAAAAATTATACAATTTTTAAAAATTAATTTTTTTAAAATTATACAATTTTTATTTGTAATTAGAGATATTTGATTATTCAATTTTTTATGTTAATTAAAAATTACATTTTCTTTTCTTAAAAATGTTAAAATATACACATTTCTCTTATTTATTTGGAATATATATGTATATACACACACACACACAAACCTTTTTGCAGCTAAAAAAATGTTGAAAATATATACCCTCCAGAATGATATTGAATTTTTTATTTAAAAAAAGAAGCTATTTTTAAGTGACAGTAGAAATAATTATTCCCTTGTGAAAAGGAAGTAGAAAACTTTTATATATAAGATAATAAAAAATATTGTATATATACAAATTTTAAAAATTCAAAAATAATGAACTCAATCTTTTAATATGTAAAATTTTTTATAACATTACAGAGAATCGTGTGTGATAGAGACAGAGAGAGAGGTTCACCTTTTGACAAGAGTTCATTTATAACATCGTTGTAGAATTTAACACCCAAGTAATTGACTTTTCCCTTGCCCTCTGCAAAAAAAGAAAAAAGAATGAACAATTTTTAAAGTCACTTCTGAAGATGGAAGGAACTAATTGCCACCATTATTGATGTGTCCTTACCAGGGAATATTCTAGACCATGAGATGGAGAATCTAAACGAGTCCAACCCAATTTTTTTCATAAGATGTATGTCACTCTGAAACATCACATTGCCAAAAATAAAAATTTAATATATTATTTTCAATACTTAACTACTAATTTTTTTTTAATAAAAACATAAAGGCAAAATGACCAAATTGATGAACTTCGCGAGCACCTTGTAACGATGATAAAAATCATCTGCAACAGTACCATTGCTTCCATCTGCAATCTTTTCTGCTCGTTTCATAGCAAAAGTTAATCTGTGTAGTAAATATCTTTTTTCCAAATTAAAACTATATTTTAAACTAAGGGTTTGAGATTGCTTTATTAACATCTATTTATTTTTAAACGAATTTTTCTCAAATAAAATTTTAAAAAAGGTGCTGTGAGAGAGAAGTAGTTTGTATTTGAATAATTTAGTTAAAAAATACTTTTATTAGCATTTGAGAATACAGCTTGTGTTTGATTGATTTGTGTAAAAAATATTTTTGATTGTCAAATTATCAAAAAAGACATGCTTACATTTAATTTGCTAGTAATATTATTTAAATTAATAAATGATTATAAATATTTATTTTTATTAAGTTATTATAATTAATTAGTTAAAATATAAAGAACAAAATGACAATAAATATTTTAAAAGATTTAAATACATATAAATGCACTATACTCCAATTTATATATTTCAAAATACGATATATAATTACTCCTTAAAAGAAGAAGTACAATTTAGAAATAAAAAATTTGTCTTTGTGAAAGGTTTCAGGAGAAAAAAAGTTAAAATTATTATGGCAAATAAAAATTTTTGAATAAAAGTATTTCTTTCTTAAAATATTTAATTTTTAACTTTTATTTTTTGGCTTGAAATTTCAATCAATAATTTTTTTTCAAAGTTAAAAAATTGCTTATTTTATCCTCTAAAAGTATTTCTGATAATTTTTCAAACATCTTAAAATTTTAAAATAAGTATTTTTAGGAAAAAAAATAGGCAGCTTTTCCTTTTATGAAAAAAATCTCAAACAAGATAAGTATTTCAAGAAACACTACATGTTGAAGTGTTTCATTGTATTTAATATAAATATCAAGTTATTCATAATCATTTCAAGAGAAAGGAATTGACCTGGGTGTTGTTTAGTAAAGGTATCCCATATACTTGGTCCTTTGCCATCGATATTTGCTGCTCCCTCTGACTGAAAATGAAATTAACTTAAAAAATAACTAATCAAGAAATTGCTATATATCCAAATCTTCAGAATTTAAAAAGAAAAAAAAAGAAAGAAGAAGAGATAATAATGAAAATAATGAATTAATGCATTTTCCCATGTGATTCATTACTTGATAAGCAGCAGAACCTGCACCAAACACAAAGCCAGAAGGGAAAAGAGTCCTATTGAATGGCACTGTATAATGACTTGGCTCAGTACTCCCAGAGGCAGCAGCCACAGCCACAATATTAGTGGCCAATAATAAGAGGCAGGGGAGGAAGAAGACACTTTCAACTTTGACTCTCATTCTCATACTCTTGTTTTGGCTATTGCCTATTGCTTGCTATATTCAACAACTCCATCAACCACCTCTATTTATATAATAATAATTTGAATAAATTAATGATTTAGTTATGAAAGATATATATTCTCTTAATTTATTTTTTAAAATATGAAATTTCTCAATTTAATTTCTTAAAAATCAATTCTTAATCAATTTAATTTTTTAGTTAATAAGATAGAAGAAAAGTTAATTGATAGTGACATTAAAAGATGTCAACTTAAATATTAAATGAAGAATTAGATTTTTTTTAATAAAAAAATATATCATATTTAAAAATTAACCATTGTCAAACTGTACAGTTTGTATATTTTAATTTTATATACAATTTGAAAATGTAATATCTTTTAATTTTACAAATTAGACATAATCAAAATGTACTTTTTATATTTTTTTTAAAAAAATTTAATTAATTATTTAATAATCAGTTAACGGCTATTAATGTTATTATTATTTAATTATCTATCAATTCTATTTATCAAATGAATAAACTGATTGAAAATTATTCTTTTAAAAATTAAAAAAAATATATAATCTTTCAAATATATTAAGGTTATATGCACAAGTTACCATGAATATATATCACGTGACTACAACTAAAAAAAGAGGGCAGAAATTTCCATTTTGATTTCATTCCAATAAAGTAATTGAAATCACATGCTATTGCGCATCTCAATAAGAAATAACGAGTCTCATTTACAATATATAATAGACTATGAATATATAATGTATTTTTATTTCTTATTTATTATTTTAAAATTATAATCATTATTATTTTATATTATATTTTAAAATTTTAAAAAATCTGTCAATACAAAACTTCTAATATAATAATTAGCCATCACCGATGCCACATGGAGTCAAAGAATCATATCAACTATTTACGTAATCTTTTAATAAAATAATTATGGTTCCTTCGATCCTTTCAATTAATGGTTAGTATTTAATTGAATACTGGCGCCTCTCATACTTAATATATTATTTCTTGTGATGGTAAATAACTGTATATGGAACTTATCTATTTAAATAAATTAATGGCTTGATTATTAAAAAATATATGTTTTATCAATTTAATTTTAAAAAATAAACACGCGGAAAGCTTAAACGAATATTAAATTCAAATTTGTTTTTGTTCACAATTGTTATAAGGATGTGATAAGATGTCCACGTAGAGTCGCAGGGACAGAAATAGTTTACAATTACTTATACTACTAAAAATTTTGTGACTAGTGACAGAAGAATTCGTCACTAAAATTAGATTTAATAATGGACATATTGTTACGAAGGCCGACGGTTCAATTTATTTGTCACAAAATTCACGTGATGGACATATATTTGGAATTGTTTTCAAAATTTATTTATTTTCAAAAAACTTATTCTCAAATGGAGTCTGAGAAATAAAATACTGTGAGAGAGAAATAATTTGTTTGAAAAATTTAATTAAAAAATAATTTTATCAGAATTTAATAAGAAGTTTATGTTTAAAAAATTTGTAAAAAGAGTATTGATTGTCAAATTATTAAAAAAAGCATGTTTACATTTTAGTTTATTATTAATGTTATTTAAATAGATAAATAGTTATAAATATTTATTGTTATTAATTTTTATTAATTAAATAAATATAAAATATTAATTAGTTTATTATTTAAATAAATTAGTTTATTAATTAAATAAATTATTTTTATTAATTAAATACATTACTTTATTAATTAACGGATATAGTGATAAATATAAAATTTTAATAAAGATAATTTTATCCTAAAATTTTTAATTTCTAACTTTTGCTTTTAATTAGAGGTAAAAACTCAAATTTTAATTTATGCTTCAAAATTAAAAAATTATTTCTACTACCGTTGAAAAGCTTTGAAAGGTTTGCTAAACATCTTTAATTTCAAAATAAGTAGACAGCTTCCCTCCTCATAAAAAATTGTGACCGACAAATTGTTACAATTCTCTCACTATTAAATAGGCATGAAGATTTAGATAACTTATTTTTAATTAATTTGTACACAATCATCACAAGGCACACTATTAAATATGCATCAAAATTTATCTATATTGTGACATCAAAGTCAGCAATGTCAACTTTTTTCAATTCAAATGATTGGCATATTTTAATAAATGATTTACATATTTTTTTTGTCCATACGAAACGCATGCACCATGGCTGCTCTTATATATTATTGATCGTCTTCATTGGTTACGGATTTGATTTGACGATTGGATTTCAAATTATTATAATTAAATTATGCAATCTAATTCGGATGCTGATGGTTTTATGTAAAGGACCTTCATTTGATTTACATCCTTTTCCTAAGAAAGTAGGGTGGTTGAATTTCTAACTGAAATACAAAATTAAAAAATTATTATTATATTTTAAAATAATAAAATTAAATAATAAAACCCAATCTCATCACAATATTTTATTCCATACGCAATATTGAAAATAATGGCTTTTTACGGTAATATTATTTTTTTATTTTTTTAAAAAATATCTTTGTCCTAATATAATTTACATATCTATACTATTTTTTTTTTTTGGTAGTAGCACAAATTCGCTAATAGGTCAAGCAAATTTTGTTTGATATTTGTGACATTTCATTATTAGGGATAGCAAATTGCTGGTCAAAGTAATTTGACTGACAATTTTCTCTTAGAGAAGGCGAATTACGAGGAGCGAGAATCCAAGATGGTTATCTTGAAAAATTCGTTAATGGCCATAGTGAGTTTGCCTTGGTTGATTCGCTGTGGCTGATAGCGAATTTGCCTTTCTCAATTCACTATGCCCGTATTTGCTTACGTAATATCCACTTTTTATGTTGTCGATTTTTAAATTAAATTTTAGTTATTGTATACTTAAATATCCATATTTAAATTGTTTTAAGTTTTTTTAAAGTAAATGAGGACTAAATTAAAAGAAAGTTATAGGGACTAAAGTGAAAAGAAATAAATTTTTAAAAATATCTAAAGCGTCATAATTACTTTAAAAAATATTTGAGGCATAATAATAATTTTATAAAATATCTAAAAAGTAATAATTACTTTAAAAAATATCTTAAAAGTTATAATTACCCTATGAAAATATCTTAAAAATAAAATGATAATTTTTTCTAAAAGAATAAAATGGTAATTTATTACAAGAGAAAAATGGTAATTTTGTCATAAGGGTAAAATTGACATTTCATTCAAATAATTCATGAAATTACATGAAATGACAAACTCCTCCATATTTTTGAAAAAGAGAGGAAAGGAAGGATAAAATGATCATTTGACATTAAGGACAATTTAGTAATTTTTCATTAAAAAGATTTAAACTCCATTTCTCTCATGAAAGGAAAAGAAGTCGTGAAGGAGGAAAGGAAGAAGAAGGAAGCCGTGAGGAAGAAGAAGAAGGAAAAACCAAGGATTCAACACAAAAACACCAAGTTTCTCATTTTTCAAGGTAGCTAAACAATCCTAACTCTCTTATTTCAAGTTTTATGGATTATTTTGCTTGAATAGAAATTTCTATAGTTTTCATGAAAATAGGGGTTTTATTTCTACATTCTTTTATGATGAATTTGCTATTAGGTATTGATTGTATGATTGTTTTTTATGTATTTATGAATGTTTTGAATGTTATTGAAATGGAAATGGTGAAGGAAAGGAATATTAGTTCACCTTGATTCATGTTGAAACCCTTGATCTTTGATAGCATAAAGTGTGGACATTTGTATGGAAATGGAAGAAAATTGATGTGTTTATGCTTGTATGATGTAAAGGATGGAAGAAAGGGAAGAAATGGCATGAAAGCCCCATTTTTCCCTCACTTCCCTCCTTTGGCCAAGACCACCTTTCTTATTTCCCTTGAAATTGGCTAAATTTTGTTATTGTAATTGTGAAGGAAAAATGCTAAATCTTTAAGTTAACCAATTTCGAGAGAAAAAGAAGTGGGTGGCTATGGCAAATGACTTTCATGATGTATTCTATGAATTGCATAAAAGGAAAGGAATGACATCCCTTGGTTGAGACCTCACCCTTTTTCCCTTGTGTTAGCCGAGACTTGGATGTGAAATTTTATAAAGGAAATATGTTGAATTTTATGATGGCTAAATTCAAGAGAAAAAGAGGAATGAGTGATTATGGCAATGTGTTATAATGATATGTGTTACAAATTTCATGAAAGGAATGTGTAACCTTCCATATCCATACAATCCAATTTTTAAAGTGTTTTCAAACAAGAAAGGGTGATATTTTAGTAATGTGAGGAAGGTATCATGAAAATTAAAGTAAGTAAGGAAAAACATCAAAAGAAAAAGAAGGGAGAGAAACTAGAGGAAGTATCCTTAATGTATGCTTTAGGATAGATGGACTTGTAGCCGAGTGACTAATTGTCAATATGGGACGGCCGTTGGCCATTCCACAATTGTGTCATAAATTTGGATAGTAAAACATCTACTAAGATATAAAGATTTCAGAAAACAACGTGATTATTGTAAATTCTTAGTTAATGTAACTTTATAAGGCCATAAAAGGGACATTTACTTAAAATTTAGCATAATCATGTGCACAAGTCACATTATCCTAAAGTATATGTATAGGATATCATATTGGGAATATGATCCACTAGTAAGGGATGGTGATTCCACAGCATCATAATTTGCCTAAAAGCGGAGAGGAATGATATGGTTAAAGTTAACAGTAATCTCGTGAGCTTAATTTATAATGTTATACTAGCCTCGTTTAGGACAAAAGGGAGTAATCCCACTAGTTAGGGATGATCTTTCTAGATGACAGGGACCACTAGAGGGTACTTGGATCTACTGGGGGACATCTCAGATAGTACCATTGATAGGATTTTCACATATGATAATAAATTAACTCATTTCACATGATAATAAATTAACTCATTTATGTAGGTAGTGGTACATGGAGTGGTTCACTAAGTGACTCTCCCAATATTCTTATGTTTCTCTTATAAGGTTAATAAAGTGTCATTAGCCACAATGTTATGAATGTTTTTCCCTGATTTTATGATCTTATGATGATGAATGAAACATGTATAAGGTTAATAAAGTGACTCTCCCAATATTATGTCTATGCATTCATGAATACATGACATACTTATATATATGAGTCATGCATGATATCCCAACAGATTTTATTGTATTTTATGTAAAATGCTTTTCGTATCATTATGGTGGTACATGCCAAAGGTTTTCAAAAAAAAAATGGATTGTTTGGCTACTGGAAAATTATTTCACAATTATCTTAGTATGTATCAAGTAACCAGGTATACTCTACAACTAGAGATAGTAGTGACATTGGTTGAAATACCCTTTTTAGGGTCATTCACGATTTTTCAAGGGATATAGGTTCTAGCAGTAAGTGAAATTTGTATCCACTAGTAGGAATATTTTTGACAAGGGTTTGAGTGGCAGGGTTTTTGCCTCCTTACCCTATGTGTTGACCAAAATTTTATGTATGGGGAATATATATATATATATAAATGATGTTTTATTTTTTGCTGTGTTATTATTAACTTTTACTATATAATCTTCCACTGTACAATGTATGAAGTAAGAATACCTGAGTAAAGGAACCCAAACCTATTTAGTTATTAAATAACAAGTTGAGTCACACTTAGGTAAAAGTAAGTAAGAATAACATACCAGTCTTATAGCAAGATGGTTTATAAAATAAGCATTTAATGAAAAAGACTACAAGATTGGGGTGTTATAGCATCAAACTAACTAGCAAAGATTCCTACAAATATTATAACATAGCTTCCTGAAAACACAAAGATTGTGCAGTGTTTTGACTAGGAATTAGAGGAAGAAATGCAACACTGTGATGCCAACTAGCATATACACTATTCCATTTATAAACATAAAATAGTTTTCCTCTATTCAATGAAACAATTGGGTTAGAAAGTTAATGTACATGGATAGGTTAATTAAATGAAATTAGTTCTTGAACTTAAATCCTTTAATTATAGTCATAAGAAAATTCAAGATATCATAGACTTTTCTATATGTATAAATAGGTTTGGTATACAATTTAATAGATAAATAGAACACGTGAATTATGAAATGATATATTTAATATCTTTTCATGATTATATTATAGTTTATCTAATTTTTTCATATCCAAATTATCTAAGTATCTTTATATTTCTCAAACAAGTATTATAGACAATATATCTTTTTTACACAAATAGATACTCTTTAATATATATATATATATATGAATAAAATTATATTTCAAAAAGGGCAAATGAAAATAAAGTTTCAAATATCAAATACCATTGGGAATAAAATAGATATTACAAGAAACAAATAATACACAAGTCTCAAATTGGAAACCAAGTTTATAAAATAAATTGATTAGGGTGTATTTGCTGCCTATTTGGACATGACCTATGAGTGTGCCCCTCTTATCTACAAAGTCCACACTTTGGTACACCCTAGTTCCTTCCAATCGATTTTGTTTCATATTTGTATTGAACAAGGTCATCAAGGTGGATGCAACATAGAAGGGTTAGGTATCAATTTGACACCATTAACACCCGACCAATATTGTTCTCCCCTAATTAGATGGAATAGACTACTATAGGAAATAGTGATATTTTCCAACCTATAAATAGGGTTGACATATAATTGGTAATCATACGATAGACTTTCACATGCAGCAAGAACATGAGAACATAGATATCTAAGTGACTAAAAATCCCCACAATCATAGAATCTCTCATGCAAATGGACTTTACACACCCGACTAGACTGTCGATTGCATTAATCATATGGTTCTTGCACTTCTGTTTGTAAGTTGGATAGTTTGACAACATAAATAGTAACTTCAGCCACATTCTTTGATATAGCATTTTGAAACTCTTCACAGTAAACATAGCTTGCATTCATTTATGCAACAACCTGTTATCTTTTTGCACAATAAGCGGCAACCTTATAAATAGTTACTTGCACTAGTGAAGTAATGGACAAACACCTAACACCTTTCAATACACTGTTCACGCACTCTACAAGGTTTGTTGTCATGTGTCTATTCCATCAATTGTTGTCATATGCTCAAGACCATTTCTCTTGAGGGATTTCATCAATCTAGTTTGTAACTTCTTTGTTTAATAATGCACATATTGCTCTTAACTTGGTTTTAACAATGTGTGGTTGGTACGCATATCTTGTACATTAATTTACAAATAACATTAATTACCTCAAATGAAAAACATGTGTTTCCCCCTCCAGAATGGAAAATTCCAAGGGGACTATGTTCTTGTCGGGTGTCGAAACTGACAAAAATGAAATAAAATACTACTACTACATAATTTGTGTGTAGTGTGAGCAGGGTCGATCCCACAAAGATTGGAGATTTTAAAATTCTTTTAATTAACTAAAAATTTAGTGGAAAGTAATAACAAAAGTAAATAGGGGATTGTAAAAAAGAATTTAATTCAAATTAAAATAAAAAATAAAACTAAAATAAACTAATGGAAATAAAATTGTAAGACTAAAAATGACCGCGCAAAAGAAATAATTATAAAAGAAATTCAAATCAATTAAGTAAACTCTAGCTAAGGGATATTCAATTTCATACTATCACCAACTGCTCATTGATTTGATATTATCTTGTGTTTCATAATAAATTTGTCTTAACAAATAAATCTTGCTAATTGTTAAATCTCTTTCTAATATAACAAATTAATGAACGTCCATTAACTTGCACTAATTAGTCAGGTGATCCAAATAACGTACTTGAACTCATCTAAGTAACAGCGTTAAGACCTAAAAGAGATATACCAAATACATAATATATTAAAATAGAACGTCCAATTTTAACATATACCAATTTCTAGTTTCATTACCTAAGATAAGCATAATGTATGACTTATCCTACATAATTTTCTACTTATATTAAATTCCCTAAACAATTACGGATTCAAGGAATTCAAATAGCTGAAAGAAATACCTATATATAAATTGATGGCCAACAATTTATATACCAATATATCATTAACATATTTAATCAGAAATTAGAAACTAAAATGAACACATATATAAATATTTAAGCATAATCCTTAATCTCACAACCTGGATGGTATGAAATTAAATTTCCTTAGCCAGATAAATTTTTTAGCTACTCATGATTATCAAAACATAAACAAAATAAATCAACCAAAAAAAGTTCATCAATAAATTGATTTAAATATCAAATGAAAACGGCTAAAATGCGATGTTTAACGGTGGTGGCAGCGGCATCGACGGTTGGCGACAGTAACTATGCGGCGGCGCAGCGACAAAAATTTATTTTTCGATGTGCCCTCTCGTCTCTGTCTTCGTCTCTATTTTTTTGTCAAATGTTTTGCCCCTCTCTTAGTCGCTGGCTGCCTTTAAATACCCCACGTCCGCCGCTTTTCATGGAGCACAGTTGTGTTCCTCTTGCCAAGACGCATCCTTATGAGAAGGAGAGAAAAAAGGATTGAATGAATTAATATATCCTAATTCCCCTCCGCTCTCTTTCTTCCGTTTCCATTGCACACGCTCACGTGAAGAAGGGAGTTCCCAATTAAATTGAATAGTAGCCTCTGCCAAACACACATCCCCCTCACCTAATACACATGTGCATGAAAGAAGGGAAATTCAAATAAAAAATTGAATTCAGTGGCACGCCTTCTGCTCCCTTTTTCTCCCTTTTTCTAACTTTTTTATTTTTTATATTTTTTATTATTATTTTATTATTATTAATTTTTTTTAATTTTTAATTTTTACTTTATTTATGTATTCATTTTATGCATGCACACTCTCTAATTTCTTGCATTGATAGAAATTATAAAAATGCAAAAGAATTGTGCTAAGTTACCAAAAATGCATCTAATTATAAAATTTATTTAAAAACTACTAGTATTTAATTAAAAACATCAAAATAAATAATATAAGAAAGCATAAAATTATGAAATAATTGAACCTAACAAATTCCCCCATACTTAGCTCATGCTTCTCCTCAAGCATGTATCAAGCATAAAGTTCTTTTCAAGAAAAATTCAAGTAGCTAATTTTCATAAAGCATACTTCCAAATTAGCAAATAGAACAAAAACACTTAGTTTTGCTATCCATAATGCAGCAAGCTTTGAAACCAAACAAGTAATACTCAAGAGAGAAGAGAAAGTTTCTTACAAGCATATTAGCATGCCAAATAGTTAAGCGTACCACTAAAGACATTTGAAAAGTTTACCAAGATATTGACACAACGCAAATTCCAAATAATCATAAGGTCCAAGAGAATCTAGCAATTTCAAAGAAAACCTATTATTCCACATTTCTAACTCCTTTTAACTTTTTCTTTCTTTTCTTTATCAAACAATATGGTAACAAAGCCTTTTGACGCGAAAGAGTATACTTTTTGGTACACAATCCTAGTTACTCAACTCCGTTACAACATTTCTTATTTCAGAGCACTTTTAACTCTTACTTAGAGTGTCAAAAATCTTTTGACGTGAATGTAAATATTGGTGATACCTACACCCAGTTACTCAATAATTCACAACTCTAAGCGGCTACTAGCACTGCTTATAATCCTTTTTGAATTAGAGGAGCAGAAAAATTATTATTATTTATTTTATTTTTAATTTATATTTTGTAAAAGGAAAAAGGAAGGTGAAATAACAAGCTTTCTAATCAATTACAAGATCTTGGACCTTTAAAAGCAATATAATCCACCTTGTCTTTGACATCTTAGTAAACTAAACAGAAATCTTTAAAATGCCAGGTAATTCAATTAAGGTTAGGATGCAAAGATTTTTTTCTTCTTAATTCTCAACTCAAACAAGTATACTTGGTAGAAACATGGTTATGCTGTAAGGAGGGAAACATAACTCAAATGTTCAAGTTCAATCTTGTAACTTGAAAGCATGAATTTTGCTTAAATAAATAATAGTTCAAGAACTATGCTTTAGCAGCCAAAACATGAGTAAGTAGAGGAAATTTGAACCTAAGATTAGAAATTAAACTAAACTAAAACTAAATTCTACCAGAAATTAAAAAAAATAAAAAATTTTTATTTTCCAAAATTTATTCCATAATTAAAGCCAAAAAAAATCAAAATTAGACTAAATAAAAAAAATATTATTAGCAATCAAAAATAAAAATTTAAAAATTTTCTCAAATTTTCAAGATTTAGAATATTCCCTCCCCCACACCTAAACACACATTGTCTTTAATGCAAGCAATCAATACAAGTAGTAATAATAAATAGATAAGAGCAATGGAAAGGAAAAACTTCCTTGAACTAGATGCACTGGGCAGAGGGTTATGATATGAAGTGGAGTCTTTTCTGTAACTATATTAAAGACATAAAAAGACATAAAAATAGAAATCAACTAAGAGAGAATTATAAAATCAAAAGAGAAATACAAGAAAAATATAGAGTGAGAATTTTATTGTGATAATTTATTTATTTTAAGTGAATTGCATTATTGGTATTATATTTTTTTTATTTTTTATTTTTTAATTTAATTCTGTGGCTTAGGAACCTCATTGCCTTCACTGTCAAAATTTACTGCAATAATTTTGTCTTTTGTGAAATCTTCATAAAAGGTCTTCAAGTGGTGCTCGTTGACTTTGAAAGTTTTGCCAATATCTAAACTTTGAATTTCAAATGCACCATGAGAAAAGACATTAGTAACTATAAATAGCCCAATCCATTTTGATCGCAACTTACCAGGGAACAATTTCAGTTTGGAATGATAAAGTAGCACTTTTTTTCCTATAGTGAATTGTTTCCTGCATATATGGCCATCATGGAATGCTTTTGTTTTCTCTTTATAAATTCTTGCACTTTCATAAGCTTCGTTGTGCAGTTCCTCAAGCTCTTGTAATTGCAACTTTCTGTGGTTACCAGCTTCATCCATTGTCATATTACATTGCTTTATAGCCCAGTAAGCTCTATGCTCTAACTCCACAGGAAGACGACATGGTTTTCCATATACTAGACAATAAGGTGACATGTCGATTGGCATTTTATATGCGGTTCTATATGCCCAAAGAGAGTCATCTAGCCTCATACTCCAATCTTTTCTGTTGGGATTCACTGTCTTTTCCAGAATAGACTTAATCTCTCTGTTATAAATTTTAGCTTGCCCATTAATTTGTGGATGGTAGGCAGTGGACATCCTGTGTGTGACCCTATACTTCTTCAAGAGTGAATCAAGGATTCTATTGTAGAAATGTGTGCCCTTATCACTAATTATAGCTCTTGGTATACCAAACCTTGTAAAAATGTTATACTTAATAAAACTCACCACTGTTTTAGCATTATCTGCTCTTGTAGCTTTTGCTTCAACCCACTTAGAAACATAGTCCACTGTTAACAATATATAAGTATGCCCAAAGGATGATGGAAAGGGGCTCATAAAATCAATTCCCCACACATCAAAGATTTCGCAAATAAGAATGGGATTAAGGGGCATTTGATTTTGATGGCTTAAATTTCCCACTTTTTGGCAATTCTCACATGTCTTGCAAAACAGGTAAGTATCTCTAAAAAGAGTTGGCCAATAAAAACCAGATTCCAAAACCTTTCTAGCTGTCCTTTTTAGCCCAAAGTGACCTCCACATGCATAAGAATGACATAATTTAAGGATGGAGTTGGTTTCATGCTCAAGTATATACCTTCTAATGATTTGATCCGAGCAATACTTCCACAGATATGGTTCATCCCAAATGTAGTAACGAGCATCTCTCTAAATCTTATGCTTCTCAAACCTTGATAGTTCATCTAAAAAGAGCCTAGTGGTGATATAATTCACCAAGTCGGCATACCAAGGCATACTTTCTTTTAGTGAAAAGAGGTGTTCATCTAGGAATTCATCAGCCAAAGGTGGTACATCTATGTTAAGGGGCAATATACTAAGATGATCAGCCACCAAGTTCTTTGACCCTTTCTTATCTTTTATCTTTAAATCAAATTCTTGGAGGAGAAGAATCCATCATATCAATCGTGGCTTTGGTTCTTTTTTCTGCAATAGATATTTTAAAGCAACATGGTTAGAATACACTATAACTTTAGTACCCAACAAGTAAGAATGGAATTTATCTAATGCAAAAATGATAACCAAAAGCTCCTTTTCTGTTGTAGAATAATTTCGTTGGGCATTGTCTAGCATCTTAGAAGCATAATAGATGACGGTGGGATTCTTATCAATCCTTTGCTTGAGCATAGTTTCCATGGCATAATTACTAGCATCACATATAACCTCGAACAGATGGTTCCAATTAGGTGCTTGGACTATTGGTGCTAAGGTAAGTCTATCTTTCAAGAGGTTGAATGCTTCCTTGCAAGTTTCACTGAATTTGAACTCTATATCTTTTTGAAAAAGCTTGCAGAGTGGTTGAGTGATCTTGGAAAAATCTTTGATGAACCTCCTATAGAAACCTGCATGTCTTAAAAAAGAGCAAACTTCTCGCACTGAGGCAGGGTAAGGCAGAGATTTAATTAAATCAATCTTAGCTTTATCTACCTCAATACCTCTTTTAGATACAATGTGTCCTAAAATCAAGCCTTGGTTTACCACAAAGTTACATTTTTCATAGTTTAAAACAAGGTTTGATTCTAAGCACTACTTTAAAATCTTAGTAAGATTAACAAGACATTCATCAAAAGATTTACCATAGACTGTAAAATCATCCATAAAAACCTCAATGATATCTTCCACATATTCGAAAAATATACTTACCATACACCTTTAGAAAGTAGCAAGTACATTACACAAACTAAAAGGCATTCTTCTGGAGGCGAAGGTTCCAAATGGGCATGTGAAGGTTGTCTTCTCTTGATCTTTCGGTGCAACTAGGATTTGGTAAAAACCTGAATAACCATCAAGACAACAATAATAAGTCTTTCCTTCTAAATGTTCAAGCATTTGATCAATGAAAGGAAGAGGAAAGTGATCTTTTCTTATGGACACATTCAATTTGCAATAATCAATACAAACTCTCTACCCGTTTTGCACTTGGGTAGGAACCTTTTCGCCTTCTGCATTTTCTATGACCGTAATACCAGTTTTCTTGGGTACCACTTGTACTGAGCTCACCCACTTACTATCTGAAATGGGGTAAATTATACCTGCATCTAGAAGTTTCAAAATTTATTTCTTCACTACCTCTATCATCAGGGGGTTAAGTCACCTTTGCACTTCCCTTCTAGGCTTGTTATTTTCTTCTAGGAGGATCCTGTGCATACAGATGGATGGACTCAGGGCTTTGATATCATCTATAGTCTACCCAATACATCCCTTGTACTTCTTCAACACTCCAATTAACTTTTCCTCCTCCGTGCGCTCAGTTTACTGGAAATGATAATAGGTAAGGTGTTCTAAGCTTTAAAAAGGCATATTTTAAGTGTTTAGGCAGTTGCTTCAACTCCAACTCTAGTGCCTGCATCACAGAAGGTAGCAACTTAGTAGAAGGTAAAGATAAAGTATAAGTGTGAACCTTACTTAAACCAGGATTCGAAGCATCTAATTCAAAAGCCATTTCTTTCAACCCTTCATCTACGTTGAAAATTTCTTGCAATTTCTGTAAAGAGTCTTGGTGTATACTCTTGTTAAGAACTATATCTAAGTTGTTTTGACAATCCAGCTCAAAGACTTCTTACACTAAAGAATCAACGACGTCTACCCGGTAGAGAGAAGATGTTTCATTAGGGTATTTCATAGCATCATACATGTTAAACTTGATAAGCTCTCCATCAAATTCCATAGTTAAGATAACCTCATGAACGTCAATTTTTGTTTTTGCTGTGCTTAAAAATGGTCTACCTAGTAAAATGTTAGATTTCTTCTCTGACTTGTCATCCTCCATGTCTATGATATAAAAATCAGTAGGGAATACTAAATTGTTAACCTGCACTAAGATGTCTTCCAGTACACCTTTAGGATAAACCACAGATCTATTAGCTAGTTAGATGATGACCCTTGTTTCCTTAAGTTCTCTGGCTTTAAGATCAGAAAAATTAGACAAGGGCATGACATTGATGGAAGCCCCAAGGTCACATATAGCTTTCTTTATACCTACATTTCCAATCTTACAAGAAATGGCAAACATACCTTGATCTTTACATTTGGGAGGTAACTTTTTTCTGAATCACTGCAGAGATGTTTTCTCCCATGCTAATCTTTTCATTGCCTGTTAGCTTCTTCTTGTTGGTACATATCTCTTTGAGAAATTTAGCATACTGAGGTACTTGCTTTATAGCATCCAAAAGTGGGATATTTACTTTCACTTTTCTGAAAAGTCTCCATAATCTCTTTTTCTTCCCTTTCCTTCTTAGATTTAGCAAACCTTTGTGGGAATGGAGGTCTAATCACCACATCATTGTACAGAGTAGCTTTTTCATCACTTTGGGTGTCTTTTACTAGGTGCTATATAGAAACTTCAATTTTTGGGTTAACCTCTGCATCTGAGTTGTGCCCACGGCTAGATTTTTTTAGTAGTTCTTCCAATTCTTTCCTACTCCTTAAAGTAATGGCGCTAGCATTCTATTTTGGATTCACTTCTGGCTAAGAGGGAAGATTGCCTTGAGATTCCAACTTGCTTACTGATGTGACTAATTGTCTCATTTGGTTCTCCAAGTTCTGGATGCTTGAGCAAGTCTCATTTTGAAATTGTTGTGTGCTCAATGCTAAGGATTTCACAATGTCTTCCAGAGACAAACTAGGTTTCGAGGAAGAAGGCTGCTATAGGATAGTGCTATAGCCGGAGGCCTAAGTTGATAATTTTGGAAGTTTTGTGGCCTCGTTCTATAGCTAAAATTAGGGTGATCCCTCCATCCTAGATTGTAAGTATTTGAAAAGGGATCATACCTTCTCTGTGGCTGAAATTCGTTAATAGTATTTACTTGGCCCTGTGTATCTTCTTAGAGAGTAGGTCACGTATCAGAAGGGTGTCCTGCACTAGCACAAACTCCAAAAACTCAAGTTGACGACATCTGATTAACAGCTAGACGTTGTACCAAGTTTGTGAGTTGATTAACTTTTGATTCAAGAGATTATTTATTCACCTCATTCACCCTCTTTAGATATTCTTACCTACTTCCAAACTGCTGAGAAGTTGCTGCCATGATAGAAATCAACTCCTTAGCTTCATTCGGAGTCTTATTCACTATTGAACCTCCACTAGCAGCGTCAATCATACTCCTTTTAGTAGGTAGAAAGCCTTCGTAAGATTATAAGAAAATTAGGTACTTGTTTGGTTAAAAGGAGTTGAATATGAGGCAGAGAAGGTGGGTAGAGTATTTGAAGGATTTTAACTTTGAATTAATGTATCATGCAGGGAAAGCTAATGTGGTAGCAGATGCATTGACTAGGAAGTCCTTGCAAGTAGCTAGCCTTACGATAGATGAGATGAAATTTCTAGAAGACTTTATGGATCTTAGTCTTAATGTGATTTCACACTTGAATAGGTTAGCAATGAGTGACTTATAGATTAATTATGAACTGAGGGAACTAGTGAGACAAGCCCAAAGAGAGGATGAATCCCTAGGAATCTATGTAGATTAACCAGATTTTAGGTTAGCCACTGATGGAGTATTGATGTTTAGGAACAGGTTAGTAGTCCCAAACCATTAGGAACTAAGGGAGAAATTGTTATTAGAGGCACATCACAACCATTACACCATTCACCCAGGTATTTCTAAGATGTAACAAGAGCTAAAAGGAAACTTTTGGTGGTCAAAAATGCAAAAGGACATCGCAAAGTATGTGAATGCTTATCTTACTTGCCAGCAGGTAAAGATAGAGCATCAAAGGCTCGCTAGGTTATTGAGACCATTGGAGATAGCAAAGAGAAAATGAGATCAAATAATTATGGAATTTATAGTAGGATTACCTAGAACCCCAGTCGGTTATAATTCCATATAGGTGATAATGGATAGGCTAACCAAATATGCTTATTTCTTAACTATCAAGATCAGATACTCTATGGAAAAGTTAGCCCAACTATACCTTAGGGAAATTGTGAGATTGCATGAGGTACCCTCTAGTATAGTGTCGGACTGAGACACTAGGTTCACATCCAGATTTTGGCAGTCCCTATAAAGATCATTAGGAACCCAACTTAAATTTAACACTGCTTATCATCCTCAGACCGATGGATTGTCTAAAAGAATAATAAAAACCCTGGAGGATATGTTGAGAGCATGTGTGCTAGAATAGGAAGGAAGTTGGGATAGGTACCTACCTTTGATAAAGTTTGTATACAATAACAGTTATCACTATACTATAGGTATAACACCATATGCTGCTTTGTATGGAAGGAGTTGTAAATCACCCTTAAGTTGGGTAGATATGGGGGAAAGCATAGTGTTGGGACTTGAGATCGTACAGGAAACTATTAATCAGATAAAAATGATCAAGAAAAAATGAGAGTTTCCTAGTATAGATCAAAAAACTATGTAAATAGGAAGAAAAGACCTTTGGAATTCAATAAGGGAGACCATGTATTTTTTAGAACGTCACCTACCACGGGTATTGGCAGACAAATAAGGATGAGAAAACTAAGTCCACGATTCTTAGGACCATTTCAGATTCTAAAAAGAATTGGTCCAGTTACCTACCAAATCGCCCTACCTCCTTATCTTTTAAACTTGCATGATGTCTTTCATGTCTCGCAACTCAGAAAATATGTCCTAGATCCTACTCATGTATTGGGGAATCAGCCTATAGTATTAAAGGAAAATTTAACTTATGAATATACTCCTGTTCAGATACTAGATTTCAAGACTAAGAAACTCCAAAATAAAGTAATCCCTCTAGTTAAGGTACTTTGGCAGGATGTAACAACCCAGGAAATGACACAGGAAAAAGAGGACGAAATGAGACAACATTATCTAAAACTATTTATAGGTATGAATTTTGAGGACAAAATTCTTTTAAGGGGGGAGGATTATAATATCCATTTTTCTAAAAATTTATTTTGAGAGTGAGCTTGGAATTTTAACTCCTCAGACTAAAATGAGATAAGAAATTAGGCTAAAGTGAGGGGGAACTAAAGAGCAATTTTCATATTTTGCTAGGAAGTTCCTAAAAGTTTTGTTGCCTAACCCTTTTATCTCTTCTCCTATGCACCTTCCCTTCATGCCAACACTAGTGCTGAATGTTGCACCTTTAGGAGAGAAAGGGAGAAAGGAAAATGGGCAAGGGAGAAAGGAGGAGAAATCTAAGTGGAAACCTCTCATAGGTGAATTTTAGGTAAGAAAATCTTTACCTGCACTTAGGAAAACATCCTAGCTCTCATTTAGAAGTAGTATATCCTTCCTACAAGCATCAAATCTATTGAAATGCTTAGGATTTATCAAAAATAGAGAAATCTCATTTTCTTCAAAAATTTTTGGTTTTCTGGGTTAAAATGATGATTTTGAAGTTATTTAGAGATAGGAAAAGGCTTTTGAACCATAATGTTAGAGTTTTTAACTTCCATTCAGTATTTTTAAGCTTGAATCAGATTTTTCAATTTAGGTTTTACTGTTCACTTGAGTTTCATGTGAAAATTGGCTTGTATGATTGATGTTTGAGCATGAAAATGGTTAGGTTTTAGGGGAAAATGGTTAGAAATTAAGCTCACACCTTTTAATTCAAAAAATGCTAGATTTTGGGCTGAATGATTTCAAAAATTGGGATTTTAAGCTATTACAAAATATAACAGCCGACTGCCAACATGCATAATCGATTATCATGTTCTTAGCAAAGCTAAAATTTCAAATAAAGACGCAATAGTCGACTGTTAGGTTTATATTTATGCCTAGCAGTCTATTGGTAGCCTTCTAACAGTCAACTGGTAGGTTATTGCCTTGCGAAACCCATAATTCAACAAAGCCACTAGCTGACTACCAGCTTTACAATAGTCGATTGGCGGCCTTTTATAGAGCAACCAGCCGACTGCTAGCTTCCTGGCAACCGACTGGCAACCCTCTTATGTGAAAAATGATTTTAAAACAAGAAATGAGCTTAGAAACCCTTGGTATTGGTTGGATTAAGGCTTAAACACCATCATACATGAGAATTTCATATGTTTCATGACAAGTAACCCTAAAATAAGAAAGGAAAGAGGAGAGTTATCTCATAGTGAAACCTTAAGCCTAGGATGAATAGAAAGCATGATGTAATGAATGCATAATTTTGAAGTACCAGTGTGAAATCTAGATTTCTTTCTTAGGAAGTGTTTTGTGAGGCAAATACCAAGAGAAAAGAGGAAGCCTTGATCAAGAAAGGAATAAACGATTAAAGTAGAGTAATCTACACTCCCTTGTTTGAAATGAAAATGTGAATTGTATTGATTGAAATGAAATGTATTTCTGTGGAATGGGAAATGTTTGATGAAAATGCTTGTAAAATGGAATGTTTTCATATGAGTATAAGGAAATATACCTGTATGTAATTGAAAACATGAGATAAACCTCTTGCTGCTTGTTTTAATTTGGCTATTAGGTTATACGCTTGTAGTGCATTTGGGGTGGTCATTTAATGGCTAGTATGGGACGGTCATTAGGTGTTCCTTATGCAAACAAATTTTTATAAAATGTAACTATTTTTCATAGCAATAGTCTATATATGTTAGAGGTTGCTCTTTAAACCAATACAACCCTATGAAAGACTTAAAGAGTAAAAGGAGGAGAGCCTATACTGGGTAAATGGATTGGTTTAAGTGGAAATACTTTATAACCCTAAGTGTTAGTCACCTATCTGTATATATTGTCGTATAGTTGTGGATAAAGAGACTAACTAAGGATGTACACATGTCATGGGATGCCCTACTAAGTTAGATTCTCTGTCATATGGATAATGGTCCTATGACAATTGCCAGGATAACAATCCTCATGATGTTAACAATCTCAGTCACATGGGTGATGGTATTGTGACATTCTTTGGGATAACGATCTCCTAGAATATTTTAAAAATTACGATTGGGAAACAGCATGCATTGTGATGGGGATGCATATGGTGGGAAGCGTACGTTTATCAATTATGTGATATTTGCAATAACACGAGGGATGTTATGCAAATAGGAATTGAAATAGAAATACAGATGTTTTGAAAGAATGATTTTAAATGTGAATGGTTCTCCTATACTCCTATGATTTTGATAAAATTATTTGATTTATGAGTAAATTTCCCATATGATTGATCTTGCTTAGAATATGAAATGTCAATTCACATGTGTATTGTAACTACAAGGGGGAGATTTTCGGTACTAAGGGGGTACCACTGAACTTCCAACTATTTTATAAAATTGTAAATTTGTAAATTACTCTACTGGGATAATTATATCTCATGAAGTTATTTGTTCAGATGATAAAGGCTAGGATATGCCTAGAACTTAGCTAGAGTTGAGATGTGAATAAAGGCTGCAGGGCAACTAGGAAGGTTGTAAATATCAAGTTGTAAATAGGTTTGTTTAATGGCATGCAGGCTAGGGAATTTTATGTATGACATGAGAATTTTACGGCTATTTTGATAAATGACATAGGTTATGTAGTCATGAAAATTTGGAGACAAATTATGTTGAAATGTAAATTGTAACTTAATTGATTATGATGAATGGTTTAGAATTTTGTATTCCAAATTTGCTTAGTTGAGAAGATGATGGTATTAGTACATGTTTTGCATAAGAGATAGTTGAGTGGAATTTGAATGGGTTGAGAAAGAGTCTATTTGGGTTACACTTAACTAGTGACAACCCGAGTGGTATCAGTTCTTAAAAGGAAAAAAATTTAGTGAAAATTTCCACACTTCGCGATCACTTTGTTAGATGTAAGTAATGAAGTTTCATCACGATTACAATGGTCAAGAATCAACCGTCTCCATTCCATGAAATGGTGATGGTATATTGACCTTCATAAAGATTAGATTTGCGACGATTATCTTTGATCATCTCTAAACCATTTGCTATGGTTTGTGACTAGGGGTGTTCAAAATCGATGTCTCGTAACCAAACCAAATCATACCAAGCAAAAAATGAACATAAAAAATCAAATTTGGTTTGGATTGGTTTAGTTTAAGTATTTTTTTTTTTACAGTTTGGTTCGGTTTGCGATTTTGTGTGCCAAAAAACCTCTTTTATAATGATAAATTTATCATATATATATTATTTATATTAAAAAAATCTCCTTTATATGGAATATATTATCTTTAAAATCTCTATTTCAACTTGTGATTGTTTTATTTTCTTAAAGTGACACATTTGTGTGTTTAATGTTTATAATATCAAAATAAATTATATTAAATTACTTTACTTTAATATTCCAATTTTTTTCACTTGTACTAAGTTGGTTTTTCCAATGAGCAATGTTAAAAATTTGCATTTGAAAAATTTAATTAATTAGTCTATATTATATTTTTCCTATTAACTTTGAAAATTGTTTGATTTTATAATTATTTAGACTAAAATTAAAAGAACAATGTAATTGCTATTTACTTATTTTGTAATTTTTTTGAATATCTATTAGCTAAAAAATTCTATGGTTTTATTTTGTTAATGAATGAAATGCTACTGCATTTTTTTGTTATTTGTTTATATTTATATATTAAAAATAATTATTTTTTGTTAATAAATTTAAATGTATAAAATTGACAAGCTAAAAAGACTAAAATCACCCAAATCAACTTGCTTAAAATCAATCATTCATGGTTTGGTTTGAAACTGTAAACTCAAACCGATAGGTGTATTATTATGCAAAATGATGTGATCAGTTTGGTTTGAAAATCTCTTCAAACTGTCCAAACTAAACTAACAAACACCCCTATTTGCGTCAATCAAAACGATCTATCGCAAATCCACATTTTTTTATTCCTAAAATTTGTTTAGTTTTGACATCCCCTTTACATGATTTTTGTCACATTTTACAACCAGCCAAACACAACCAGCTAATGATAATCAAACCAAGCTAGGCAGAACAATAAATTAGAGAAAATCAACATTAATGCATATATTTTTAAAGTAATCTATACATTAATTTGAAAATCTATTCTTTCCCAATTCAAATCCAAATGTTAATACATAATTAAAACTATTACCTACAAGTTAGTACTCTCTGATTCTGTCCTCTTTCTCCACATTCTTTGGTAGGGTTATAACATGAATTCTTTGTTGAATATTCTATGGCATAAGGTCCCCAAAGTGATCCCAATTCCAAGTACCATTATTTTTAATGAAATCGGCTACTTTATAGTTAATGGCTTCCATATTTACACTAAAAATCGTAAGGTTACATAGAGGTTCAAAGTTTGGAACCCATTTATCAATCTAGAACTTCACTTGTTTACTCTATCCTAGTTCCCAGGTTATATGCTTATTCAATTTGTGCCAAGACGAATAGATTCCCTTCCAAATATTTGATCCATATTTTTGAGAGGTAGGTCAATGGTGAAGGGTTTGCCTTTGTTATATTTATGTCTTAGAAACTCAACCCATACATCTTTATGATTGTTGCATAGTATCCAAACGAGCTTTAATATGCATGCCTCATCCATGGTACATAATTTAACCCCAAAAAAACCACATTTTTTATCCTTTCTAAAGTGTCTTCTAGCCAATTGGATGCAATTTTATCTTAGATTCATCATGTTCCTATATTAAGTTTCTCCCTACTTTTTCTAGCTCGTTACATATGGTCTTAGAGAGTTTAGTTGTCATCATATTGTATATTGGGATAGATTCAATGATTGATTGAGCTAGAGTAACTCTTCTTACAAAATTGAGGTTTGATAAAGTTTCCATTTGTAAAGGCATTTTTTAACCTTTTCAACAATATTCATATAGCTGGCTGACTACAGGCGGCCCTCATAATGGGGAAACATTAAAATTTGTAAATTTGACTATATTTTCTCTTAAGCTTGGGGGAACTTTTTTTGAAAAGAAGATGTTAGTTTTGGCATGGTTCAGCTTGTGATCTAATAATGTGCAACACTCTATAGTGAATCTAATTTTATTCATAGTGGCTTCCCGACATAGTAATAGATCATCTGTAAATAATAGGTAAGAGAGAGAAGGACCTTTGCTACCAACTCTAAATGGAACCCAACTACCTACTTCTATGGCATCCTTTACAATGTGTGAGAGCTTTTCCATACACATTACGAAAATATATGGGGATAGCAGGTCAAATACCCCAATATCCTATATAACCTCACCTTTTGGGAATCTTTCTACCAACTCTAAAGGACCCTTTCCAATTTCCTGCATCTACGGTTTATAATGTGAGACTCTTTAGAATTTAGGCGTCTAGAAGTATATTTTGGATGAAGGACCATTTTAGTCTATTGTATGCTTTTTCCAAGTCAACCAAATCATATAATGGACAAAATAGAAAATCCTTTGGATACATATCAGATGCCCCATCATCCTTTCTGAAAATTATTCCTTATGCATAACTCCTACTCCCTCTACTACTACCACACTCTTCCACCCTTTCATCTTCCTTGCCTTAATAGTGCCCTACCCCAAGTAAACCCGTCCTAATGGCATCTAAACTTGATAAAAAAAACATCTAACATGCAAGTGGAATTCTCAGCACACAGGCATTAATTTAGTCCATCGAAAGTAGCATGCAAATCCATGCAATTAAATCTAATCGTTCAGGTATCTACACGATCAATTCCAACGTTCGAGAAGCGTAAATTATCCTACCTAGTCTCTGGTTGCTCCAAATCAATCCGAAACTTCTTGTATCCTCGAATTCTGAGATAAATAAATTCCTTAGGCATTTAAATAAATATTCAAGTTCATTACGTCATCTATTTTACGATCCTAAGTCCGATTACCCTATTTTTTAAATCAGTTTATTTTCTATTCGCGTTCAATAGCTAATTCCATTAAAATTCATTAGTTTTAGGTGAATCGGACCTTACCGGGGTTGCCGAATGATGAAAATCTGTCTAGGGGTGGTCTCAGTATCTCTCGATGTATATCTAGATTCTCCAGCACGGTGGAGCACGGCGTATGTGATGGCATCTGATGACGCCGCGGTGGAGAATGCGGTTGGCCTCGAAAATCACACTACGGTGAACCCCGCAAGATGAGGATCCTGAATATGGTGGTGGTGTGGTGGTTCACGGCCGTTTGGATGACATTTTCTAGCCTCGAAGCTTGACGCATGACGGACGGAAATTCCTTCAATCTGGGTGCATCGGACATCCGTTCGGTGGCTGCGCGCTAGGGGAGGAAGCTGGCAGCTCGGCCTACACACTGGTAGTGGCGGTGATGGTCAATGGTGGTTGACGGCGACAATCTCAGTTGGCGAAAATCTCACACGACGGAGGAGAATAATGTCATTTTTCTTCTGGAGGTTGAGGGTGGCGGAGGGAGTCGGTTGGTAAGCCAGGTGGTGGCTCACGATGGCCCAGGTGGTGGCGCATGGTGGAGGAGAGAAGAGAGAGAGGGGAGAGAAAGTAGAGTGATGAGAGAGAGAAAAATGGCAAAATGGTGGGTTTCCAAAAAAATTTAAAGCTCTGGGGGGCGATTCCGGCTTTTTTTAGACCACCCGAGGGAACTTCGGGACGTTGCCATCAACCCGGATGTTGGAACGGGTTCTCATGCAAAGGTTTCGGTCTCTGTCTGAGAAACCGAAGTTCGGAACTCTATTTGTCAGTCCCTGATCACCGGATCACGTTTCCTGTCATCAGATCGCCTATCTGACTCCGAACGGCCTTCTGATTTCATCCGTCATCCTCGATAATTGTGCCAGCCTCAGTATACATGCAATTAACGTCAAAATCCAATTTTTATCTTTTAAAATCAGTCTCGGTTATTACAGATGATGTAGCTCCTTAACTGCTAGGGCCAATCATCAAACAACCCCTAATAGCGCAACACAATTGGTGAAATTTTTTTAAAATTTTTATGTATTTCCAAAGTAACTGTAATTGTATAAATAAGATTAGAATAAATATAAATTGATAAATATTTTTTAAAAATATATAGGTACAAAGCCTGTATGAAATGCCCCTAAAATATCTTATGCTCTCCATATTTCTCATGTAACTTGTATATAGTGAAGATACATAAAGTAATAAGAAATTAAGGTAATATAGTCATGAGATTCAAAAACAAAATCTTATGAATCTACTAAAATGTAAGTATTTTTAAAAAATAAGGATGATTGTCAGTAGTGTATAGGTAAGATAATATAGTCTGAGATTCATATTTGAGGAAAAATATTCTTCCCTTCTTCGAACCTAGCCCAAGTGTGTAACGACCCCATTAATTATGTCATACATTTATCTATCAAAATAGCAGAAGCATACAATATTCTAAATAAATTTTTCACCTTTCCCATGTTAGGGAATGTTAGAGGGTCGCTACTAGTTGAATGTAACCCAAATAGACTCTTTTCACAGTTCATTCAAATTTCACTCAACCATAAATCCTGTGTAGCATTTCTATTATCACATTATAAACCATATCATACTCTGGAATATAAATTATAATAACCATTTAGATACAATTGAGATATACTATATCATATACTAGATCCATCCATAAATCAACAAATAAAATCACAATTCATTAGATTCATTACAAAAATCTATTCTCCAAAATGTAACACCCCATAATTTAATTAGCCTAAATTAATGGTGTCATTTAATTAATTAGTACAAATTCTTGCTTGCTAATTAATTAGATGAATTAGCTTAAGGAAAGAAAATTTTGCTTGCATAACTTCATAACCCAAAATGGTTGTACTAAAAGGTAATTTGCATGAAAATTTGGTGCTTAATTTAATTTTTTATTTTCCTTTTTGAGTTACCTAGCCTAAGTACCAAGTGAGAAGTAAAATAAAATGCAACTATTTTAAATATATGCATGAGTGTGCCTTGCATGCACCCTACATGAAGGAAAGGAATGGAAATTAAACTCTATGCATGGCAATTTCAAGTTACACGTGAGGTGGAAAGGAAAGGAGACTAAAAGCATTCAAATTATTACCTATACATGCATGGGTTTCACATGCAAATGGGTGAAAGAAGAAAATTTTGCATGAAACTCATGTATGATCCACGTGAAAGGAGAAAGGAAGGAAGGATGCAACAAATATATGTTTGTGTGTGTGTATAGGTGTCACATGAACTAGAAGAAAAGAGTGAATAGAAAAAGGGAGAGAGAGGACACATGAATTAAGGGAAAAAGCTAGCATAAACCCAATTTTTCGTTTCCTTTTTGGACGCCACATGTGAGAGAAGCTGAGGTGAAATATGCAACAATTAAACAAGGTGCAAAATTTTTTATTGACTAGTTGCACTTTGGACTACACAAAATGTAGGAAGTTTTGGTTGGGAAAAGAAGACACAATGTGCAGAATTTATATATATATATATATATATACAACATATCAATTTGGTTGCTTGTAGGAGTAGATGACCTAAACTTGCAAGGAAAAGAAAGGCAAAGGTTGCAAGCAAGAGAGTACAAGTGCAGAATTTTTTATATATATATGAGCATAAGCATGTGGGAAATTAAAGGGGGAGTGGATGAAAGAGTAAGGGAACAATGCGGGACTTCTTCTCTCCCTCTTGCGTGAGTTGGTGATTAATCTAGGCTTTCAAGGAAGTACCAATTGTACTCTTATAATAATTAAAGAACATTAGTAAAGAAAAAGAAAGTACAGCATCCCACACTCTAGCTAGCCAGATATAGAATGGAAATTAAAGAAAAATAGCAGCACCTAAACTCTAGACAATGCCAAGTTGCAAGTAATTATGTACTTGAAAGTACACCTACAAGCTTGAATGGCGAACAAAAAAGAGGAGAGAAGGGCGTTGACAATAGGGAGAACATATAACTGAATAGAAATGTAGAGGGAAGGAAAGAAGAAGAAATGAAGCATGAAAATATGGACACACATGTGAAGGAAGGCTAGCGTGAAAGGAAGGAGAAAAAGTCATTTCTTTCTTTATTTTTTTTTTCATATAACCTACACACACACACTCCCACACGCCACCTAAGTCAAGAAAGAAAAAGAGGGACAATTGAGAAGCTTCAATAGACCCACATGCAACAAACACATGTAAAGAGAGGAAGAGAAAAAGAGAAAAGAAAGGTGAGCAGCCACAATTGAGAGGAAACTCCACCCATTCAGTTAAGGCAAAGAGTGAAGGATTTAGACAAAGAAAAAGAAAGAAGGAGCAAGGGAGGAATCAAAGCAAACGAAGCAAGGTAGGTTAGAAATTTAATAAGTTCTTATTCAATGATTGAGTATGTATGTTCAATGATTACGCTATATACGTGGTCGAGTATCCATGATTTATGAAGTGCGGCCGAAGGTACTCCACACGAGTGACCTAGGGAGGTGTGGCTGAAGGTGCTCTATATCCGTGATATAATATCCCGATGATTTTATATACGTGGCCTAGAGTCCACGATTTATGAGGTATAGCTGAAGGTGCTCCATAAGAGAGACCTAGGGAGGGGTGGCTGAAGGAGCTCCATCCCTGTGATTTGGTGTTTCGATGATTTTTATGTATGTGGCTAAGTGTCCATGAATTACGAGGTGTGACCGAAGGTGCTCCACACGGATGAATTATGGAGGTGTGGCCGAAGGTGCTCTACACCCGCGACCTAGTGTTCACGTAACATGCATAAGCGCTCTGATAATTTTCAAATAACACCGGTAAGCTTATAAGAATATGGGTCATTTGAAAAAGAGTTATCTAATTTTTATTAACTTTTAAATTTATCATGCAGTGCTTGCCAGTTTATAGTTATGTGTAATATTATGCCTAATATTAAGAATATAGATTAGAGGTTTTGGTGCTTGCACCCTAGTACATATTAGTTGATTTTAAAACCTTGAATTGCTAAGCTACTGGGAAACTTGGGTTTCTCATCCATGTGCTACTATGTACTAGATCTGGACGCGTAGAAGGGCTATGAGGTAGCAGTTCTTGTGGTTATGTAAGATTTTTGTAATCCCCTATTTTAGGTCTTAGATGTATCTTAGTTAGACTAGGACATTTACTTTGATTGTATACATGAGAGGTATATGGGGATCCGGGGGGATGGATATATGAAGGACCAGTCTATTCCTAATTTGTAAGGGAGTTTGAGTGACAGACCTGTTATCTCCTAACTTTCGATGGACAGGTACTTCACATATTCGGGGACATGTTTATCAGTATGTAATGGACTTTATTAGACTTTTGTTACTTAAATTACATGTTAATTTATATTTCTGCTGTGTAACATAGAATTTATATTTTTCTACTGTGCATGTAAGTTTTAATATGAGAAAAAGAACCCAAACCTAATCCACTTAATATAAATAAATGGTATAACTGCTCAGACACTAATCAAATAAAGGATAAGGATAATGTATCAACCTATGTATTGATATCAGAATTAACAATAAGACTAGATAGGAGCGTTACATTAAGTTGGTATCAGAGTACAGGTACCTAAGTTAAGACGGGGTAGAATTCCTCAAGTAAGGGACTAGTTTGGGTTAGTCAGCTGTACCTAGGCAGTTGGCAAGCTTGTATTTGTGTTGACCTTAGGGAATGGAACATTAGGTTTAGGAAGATGGAAGCTCCTGTTGTTGTTGTATGTTATCTGTTTCATAATCTGTTATTGAGCCTGATCACCTTAGTAATACTTTTTTTGCAGATTGGCAGCATGTGAGACATGGCAAACACTATGAGAGCCCAAGCTGCAGTCACAGCTGAGGCGCTCTACCAGGCACAGACAGACCAGATCGAAGAAACCTAGACAGGGACAGAGCAGGCAAGGACCCGAGCAAGTAGAGGTTGGTCTAATTTCTAAAGAACCAGGCCTCCCGTTTTTAATAGTTTGACGAATTCAAAGAAGGCCAAAGAGTTGGTTCAGAAGATGGAAGAACTATTTGAAGTACTAGGGACCACAGAGCCACAAAGGTCACCTTTGCCGACTACTAGTTGAAGGGGGAGTCGAAACATTGGTGGAAAGGGATGAAGCAACTAATAGAGGCCGAGAGGACCCCGGTCAACTGGGAGAGCTTCAGAGATTCATTCCTTGAGAAGTACTTCCCCCAAAGCGAGAGGAATGTTAAAGAAGGTGAATTCATGCAAATCAAACAGAGGGGCAGGTCGTTTAAGGAACACTTAGCTAGGTTCAAAGAGCTGTCAAAGTTCTCTTCCTACCTGAAGTAGAGACTGGACGGGGCATGGAAAGCCCTGCACTTGGAGAACAGCTTGGACCTAGAACTATACCATAAGGTGGCGACCCAAGAGATCTAAGACTACCTGACTCTAGTCAACAGGTACAGAATCGCCTCTAGAACCCTGGCAACCCTGCAAAAGAAGAAGCAGGAAGCTAGTTTCTTTAAGAGGAAGAGTCTAGTCAGGTTCAACAGGGGCAGCGACAGGAAGTTTCAGAGGTGCCAGACAGGAAAGAAGCCCCATGAACACTTTGACACCCCAGCATAACTATGGGAAGTGCAGGCAAAACTGCGAAGATAGAGCCTGATAGGGCAGAATGTATGCTACCGATGTGGAAAGCCAGGACACATCACCCGGAACTGCCCAACCTTGAGGAAGCCAGAGGAACCCGCCAGACCTCTTACCAAGGGAAGGGTGTATACCCTAAGGGGGAAGGAGGTGGCCCAGTCCAAAGATTTGATGAAAGGTATGTGCTTTATTGACGATATTCCTTTAATTGTATTGTATGATTCTAGCGCCACCCATTCCTTTATTTCAATAGACTGTGTTCACAACTTGAAATTACCCATAACCACCCTACCTTATGAACTTTCCATAGCAATACCCACTAATGAACACGTGTTTATGTCCTTGATTTGTTTAAACTGTTCCATTGTAATTGCAAACAGAACCTTTATTGTAGACCTTATCTGTTTACCTATGGTGGAACTAGATGTCATCCTTGGTATAGAATGGCTCTCTTCAAACAATGTTATCTTATACTGCTTAGCTAAGTCTTTGACTTTCATAGACACTAGGCCAGTAAATATGGGGATAGAGAGGAAAAACCAGAGGATGGGTTTCTTATGTTCCTCAAAGGTAGAAAGTTAGCAGAAGTTAGAAACCATACCTGTGGTCAATGAATTTTCAGATGTGTTTTCGAAAGACATTACTAGTCTCCTACCGAAAAAAGAAATAGAGTTTTCCATAGACCTAGTTCCTGGGGCAGGGCCAATTTCCATAACACCCTATAGGATGTCCTTGATGGAGTTAAAGGAGTTGAAGGAGCAGGTAGAGAACCTCTTAGGAAAACAATTCATTAGACCCAGTGTGTCGTCGTGGGGAGCTTCTATGTTGTTTGTTAAGACAAAGGATAGGAGTATAAGGATGTGCATAGACTATAGACAGCTGAATCAGGTAACAATAAAGAATAAGTATCCTTTCCCTAGGATCGATGACCTATTAGACCAACTGAGAGGGGCCACTATCTTTTCCAAGATTGATTTGAGGTCGGGGTATCATCAGATCAAGGTTAAAAAAGAGGATAGACCTAAGACCAACTTTAGGACTAGGTATGGGCACTATGAATTTCTCGTAATGCCCTTTGGATTGACAAATGCCCTAGCTGTTTTCATGGATTACATGAACCGCATCTTTAGACCCTACCTCGATCAGTTCGTAGTGGTGTTTATCGATGACATATTAGTGTATTCCAGGGATAGACGGGAGTATGAGCAACATTTAAGGATGGTGCTATAGGAGGTTTGGCGGGATACTATAGGAGGTTCATTCAGGGGTTTTCGTAGATAGCGATGCCAATGACTAAGCTAACCCAGAAGGATGTTCCCTTTGTGTGGGACACAAAGTGTAAACAAAGCTTCCAAACCTTGAAGGAGAAGTTGACCACCGCACCTGTGCTAGTTATCCTTGACCCTTTAGTAAAGTTTGAGTTATACTATGATGAGATCTAAGAAAAGGTTAGGATGTGTACTAATGCAAGGAAGGCGAGTAGTGTCCTATGCTTCTAGGCAGCTAAGGCTGCATGAGATCAACTACCCTACCCACGACCTGGAGTTGGCAACCATAGTGTTTACTTTGAAGATATGGAGGCATTACCTCTATAGTTCTAAGTTTGAGGTATTTAGTGACCATGAAAGTCTCAAATACCTCTTTGACTAGAAGGAACTAAACATGAGACAAAGAAGGTGGATGGAATTTATTAAGGATTATGATTTTGAGTTAAAATATCATTTAGGAAAGGTAAACATTGTGGCAGATGGCCTGAGTAGGAAATCTCTCCATGTAACCTGATTGATGGTAAGCAAGATGGATTTAATCGAGAAATTTAGGAACATGAGGTTGTCCACTCTGGTGTTACCTGATAAGATCTACCTGAATGAGTTAAGGATCGAGAACACCCTTAGGGCCTAAATCTTAAAAGCCTAGAAGGAGGATGAATTCCTAAGATCCCTAAAGGGTTCAAAGGAGTTCACAAGGGAGGCTGACGAAATGGTAACTTTCCAGGGTAAGATGTATGTCCTTAAGATAGGAGAACTGAGGGATCAGATTTTAGAGGAAGCTCACCAAAGTAAGTACACTGTTCATCCTGGAGCCACTAAGATGTATCAAGACTTGAAGGAGAAGTTCTGGTGGCCAAGAGTGAAGAAGAATATAGCGAAGCATGTAGCTAGGTGCCTTGTGTGTCAGCAGGTCAAGATTGAACATCAGAAGCTTGTTGGGTTATTACAACCCTTAGATATTCTTGAGTGGAAATGGGACAAGATTTCGATAGACTTCAGGTAGGACTACCTAGAACCCAATTAGGAAATGATGTTATTTGGGTCATAATGGATAGGTTAACCAAGTCCGCCTACTTTCTCCCTATAAGGATTAACTACTCCTTAGATAAACTAGCACAGTTATATATTCAAGAGATAATGAGACTTCATGAGGTACCCATTAGCATTGTCTTGGATAGGGATCCTAGGTTCACCTCTAGGTTTTGGAGAGCCCCGCAAGAAGCCTTTGGAACTAGGCTAACTTTTAGTATAGCATATCATCCTCAAAGGGATGGACAAATAGAGAGAACCATTCAAACTTTAGAGGATATGCTTAGGGCTTGTGCCTTAGAGTACCAGGGGAATTGGGAAAAGAGTCTGCCACTGATTGAATTTTCTTACAATAATAGTTTCCACTCTAGCATAGGCATGGCACCCTATGAGGCTCTGTATGGGAGGGAATGTAGGTCACCATTGTGTTGGTATGAAATGGCTGAGAGGAAATTGTTAGGCCCTGAGTTAGTGTAACAGAAAAATAATCAGATTAAAATAATTAGAGAGAAAATAGCAAAGGCTCAGGATAGGCAAAAGATTTATGCTGACAAGATGAGAAAACCCCTAGAATTTGAGGAAGGGAACCATGTTTTTCTGAAAGTATCCTCGATTACTGAGATTGGTAAAGCTATGAAGTCCAAAAAGCTAAGTCCTAGATACATTGGACCTTTCCAGATATTGAAGAGAGTGGGTCCATCATTATACCAAATAGCCTTACCCCTACATCTGTCCAACCTTCACAATGTCTTTCATGTCTCCCAGCTCAGAAAATACATACTAGACCCCTCCTATATACTTGATGCTAGTATGCTACAATTAAAGGATAATCTGACTTATCAACCGAAACCTATTCAAATTATCGGTATTGAGGTCAAGACCCTGAGGAATAAGGCCATTCCCCTGGTAAAGGTCCTATGGGACCGGACGGCACCACAGAAAACTACCTGGGAGAGGGAAGAGGACATGTGCAAGGTTTACCTAGAGCTATTCTCATTAGGTATGTATGAATTTCGAGGACGAAATTATTCTTAAGGGGGAAAGAAATGTAACACCCTATAATTTAATTAGCCTAAATTAATGGTGTCATTTAATTAATTAGTATGAATTGCTTGCTTGCTAATTAATTAGATGAATTAGCTTAAGGAAAGGAAAATTTTTCTTACATAACTTCATGACCCAAAATGGTTGTACTAAAAGGTAAGTTGCATGAAAATTTGGTGCTTAATTTAATTCTTTATTTTCCTTTTTAAGTTACCTAGCCTAAGTACCAAGTGAGAAGAAAAATAAGATGCAACTATTTAAATATATGCATGAGTGTGCCTTGCATGCACCCTACATGAAGGAAAGGAATGGAAATTAAAATCTATGTATGGCAATTTCAAGTTACACGTGAGGTGGAAAGGAAAGGAGACTAAAAGCATTCAAATTATTACCTATACATGCATGGGTTTCATGTGCAAATGGGTGAAAGAAGAAGACTTTGCATGAAACTCATGCATGGTCCATGTGAAAGGAGAAAGGGAGGAAGGATGCAACAAATATATGTGTGTGTGTGTGTGTGTATAGGTGTCACATGAACTAGGGAAGAAAAGAGAGAATAGAAAAAGGGAGAGAGAGGACATGTGAATTAAGGGAAAAAGCTAGCATAAACCCAATTTTTCCTTTCCTTTTTGGACGCCACATGTGAGGGAAGGTGAGGTGAAATATGCAACAATTAAACAAAGTGCAGAATTTTTTATTGACTTGTTGCACTTTGGACTACACGAAATGTAGGAAGTTTTGGTTGGGAAAAGAAGACACAATGTGCAGAATTTTTTTATATATATATACAACATATCAATTTGGTTGCTTGTAAGAGTAGATGACCTAAACTTGCAAGGAAAAGAAAGACAAAGGTTGCAAGCAAGAGAGTACAAGTGCAGAAGTTTTTTTATATATATGAGCATAAGCATGTGGGAAATTAAAGGGGGAATGGACGAAAGAGCAAGGGAACAAGGCATGACTTCTTCTCCTCTCCCTCTTGCGTGAGTTGGTGGTTAATCTAGGCTTTCAAGGAAGTACCAATTGTACTCTTATAATAATTAAAGAACACTAGTAAAGAAAAAGAAAGTGCAGCGTCCCACACTCTAGGTGGCCGGATATAGAATGGAAATTAAAGAAAAATGGCAGCACCTAAACTCTAAACAATGCCAAGTTGCAAGTAATTGTGTGCTTGAAAGTACACCTACAAGCTTGCATAGTGAACAAAAAGGAGGAGAGAAGGGCGTTAACACTAGGGAGAACACATGACCAAATAGAAATGTAGAGGGAAGGAAAGAAGAAGCAATGAAGCGTGAAAATATGGACACACACGTGAAGGAAGGTTAGCGTGAAAGGGAGGAGAAAAAGTCATTTCTTTCTATTTTTTTTCATGCAACCTACACACACACACTCCCACACACCACCTAAGTCAAGAAAGAAAAAGAGGGACAATTGAGAAGCTTCAATAAACCCACATGCAACAAACACACATAAAGAGAGGAAGAGAAAAAGAGAAAAGAAAAGTGAGCAGCCACAATTGAGAGGAAACTCCACCCATTCGGTCAAGGCAAGGAGTGAAGGATTTAGACAAAGAAAAAGAAAGAAGGAGCAAGAGAGGAATCAAAGTAAAGGAATCAAGGTAGGTTAGCAATTTATTAAGTTCTTATTCCATGATTGAGTATGTATGTTCAATGATTTAGCTTCCATGGAATTTGAACCCTTTTCTACACTCTTGATTTAGGAGTAAAATTTAATGGAGCTTGCATGATAAAGATAGAAGGTGGCTAATGCTAATCCTTAAATTATATTTCCTTAAGATCATGAGAGGACTTAGATTTAGAAATCTATCTAATGGTTTAGGTTGCTTGGTTTACTACTCTTAACATTGTAGTGAACTTGTGATTTTCATGATGAAATTAGTGGGACCTATGTAAGAAAGAATGCCCTCTCCAAAATAAATGGAAAATTTGTGATTACTAATAATAATGCATGTGATTATGGAACAATTATGATTGCTAATAACAATGCATGAGATTATAGGAAATTTATGTTTATTCACAATAATGCGTGCGATTATGGGAAATAATTGACTAGGTTAGTAATGGATATTATTGTTATGATCAACTATGAGATTAATTAATGATGAACACTATCATGAGAAATTTGATTTTAAGGGTTTAGGACTAATAATGATGACCATGGATAGGAGGAACATTATTATGGAAATTATTAGAATTTTTAGAAAGAAAAATTTACATTGGAATTAATTCCAAGAAAAAGGAAATTAGTATTGAAATTATTAGAATTTTTAGAAAGAAAATATACATTGGAATTAATTTCCAAGCAAAGGAAATTATTATGGAAATTATTAGAATTTCTAGAAAGAAAATGTACATTGGAATTAATTTTCAAGAAAAGGAAATTATTATTGAAGTTATTGGAATTCTTCGAAGAAAAATGCACATTGGAATCAACTTCCAAGAAAAAGAAATTAATATTGAGATTATTAGAATTTTATAGGAAAATGTACCTTAGAAATTATTTTTGAGAAAAATAGAAACTATTCCTTAAATATTGAATTTTCCATAAGAAATATATAATTACATTAAACTATAAGAAAGAGAAAATTATCCTTGAAATTAATAGCATCTCCAATGAAGTACATTAATGGTAATTTCCAAAAAAAGGAATTTTATCTTTGAAGTTATTAGAATTTAAAAGGGGTTGTATGCTAATAATAATTCTCAAGAAAAGAAAATTTTTCTTGGATAATTAAAAAAATGTTAAAGGTGGCACAACGCCCACATAATGCCCCAAGTGTGCACCAGTGACTTAGTGATGCGTGGTCAAAGGTGCTCCATGCTCGTGACTTAGCATTCACGATGAATTTATATACGTGGCCCGAGTGTCCACGATTCATGAGGTGTGGCCAAGGTGCTCCACATGAGTGACCTAGTGAGGCATGGCCGAAGGTGCTCCATGCCCATGACCTAGTGCTCGTGATTATGCTATATATGTGGCCGAGTATCCACGATTTACGAAGTGTGGTCGAAGGTGCTCCACACGAGTGACCTAGGGAGGTGTGGTTGAAGGTGCTCCATATCCATGATCTAGTATCCCGATGATTTTATATATGTGGCTGAGTGTCTACGATTTACGAGGTGTGGCCGAAGGTGCTCCACACGAGAGACCTAGGGAGGGTTGGCCGAAGTAGCTCCATCCCTGTGATCTAGTGTTCTGATGATTTTTATGTACGTGGCCGAGTGTCCACGAATTAAAAGGTGTGGTTGAAGGTGCTCTGCACGGGTGACCTAGGGAGGTGTAGCCGAAGGTGCTCTACACCTGCGACCTAGTGTTCACATAACACGCATAAGCACTCTGATAATTCTGAAATAACACCGGTAAGTTTATGAGAATACATGTCATTTGAAAAAGAGTTATCTAATTTTTGTTAACTTTTAAATTTATCATGCAGTGCTTGCCAGTTTATAGTTATGTGTAATATTGTGCCTAATATCAAGAATATAGATTTGAGTGCTTGCACCTTGGTACATATTAGTTGATTTAAAAACCCTAAATTGTTAAGCTACTAGGAAACTTACATTTCTCATCCATGTGCTACTATGTACCAGATCCGGACGCGTAACAGGGCCATAAGGTAGCAGTTCTTTTGGTTATGTAAGATTTTTGTAATCTCCTATTTTGGGTCCTAGATGTATCTAAGTTAGACTAGGACATTTATTTTGATTGTATACATGAGAGGTATATGGGGATTCTGGGGGGACGGATATGTGAAGGACCGGTCTATTCCTAATTTGTAAGGGAGTTTAAGTGACAAACTTGTTGTCTCCTAACTTCCGATGGATGGGTACTTTGCATATCCGAGGATATGTTTATCAGTATATAATGGACTTTATTGGACTTGTATTACATGAATTACATGTAAATTTATATTTCCACTGTGTTGCATAGAATTTATATTATTTCGCTATGCATGTAAGTTTTAATTTGAGCAAAAGAACCCGAACCTAATCCACTTAATATAAATGAATGGTATAACTGCTCAGACACTAATCAAATAAAGGATAAAGATAATGTATCAAACCTATTTATTAATATCAGAATTAACAATAAGACTAGATATGGTCATTACACAAAAAATTCCCTACCAAAAACTCGGCAGAGTTTACCCTAAAAATTGAACATTTCCCCATTTATACAACAACCCAAATTCTACAAAATCCAAAAATTTCATCAATATAACCAAAAGACAGCAATACATATTCATATATAAATTCTAGCCTAATTCTAAAATCTACATCCCAGCTTAAAATTCTCTAGGGATGTCCTGACATTCCTCTTCTACCTAGCTATCTCCTAGGGATTCCCTGTTCCTAGTCATCTGAGCAAACAACTTAATGAGATTATTAAATCTCAATAGAGCAATTTACAATTAAATACTTACAAAATAGTTGAATACTCAGTTGTGACAAAGCACAAAAAAATCTCCCAAAAAATCAGTTTAAACAGATGTAAATTACTAAATACTTTTAAATTCAAAATGAATATGATAAATCAATGCAAAATAATGCGATGAGTATAAGATCTTTAATCTAAAAATTCATACCAAAAATCATGCTTGAAATTCTTATATATTCATCTATCACACATCTCATGTGATTATTCATTTCATGTTGCATGTTATTTTATCTGAAAATATGGTTTTAGTTAAGTTTGATCCGTAACACCAATCACCTGAAAATAAGGTCCTATTTTGTGAGTGTGATCTGTCACGCCAATCACCCACTCAATGACCGAGTGAGAACCAACATCTAGGGCGTACCCCAACATGTGCACAATAGCTAATTCTCATCCACATACAATCTATATAGCAATACATACACATAGTTGACTAATACTCAAGGTTATATAGGATATTATACTTAAACCAAAATATTACCCCGTATAGGTTATCCACCCTTTACTCCTTGAACCTTTCATAGGGTTGTCCTGGTTTAATGAATAATTTCCAACAGATACAAACCAATTCAAAAAAAATAAATCAATTTATAAAATCATCTGTATAGAAGATATTCAACGGCCATCCCATACCAGCTATTGAATATCCTCCTTAAGTTAGTCTATTCCTATGGCATATAATCCCAATAGCCAAATCTATCAAACATGCAACAAACATTCTCAATACATAGGCAATTTTCTATACTCATATATATAATTCTCATGTAAATCAATCATTTTCAACACTCATTCCCATTAAACATAAAGCATACTTAAAGTAGTAATTCACAACATCAGTTAAAGTCAGGCGAGTGTAGATTACTCTACCTTTTACCATTTGCTCTTATTCGGATCATGGTTTTCCTTTTTCTTTAAAGGTTATTCTCACAATTAGTTTCCTGAGGAAACAATTCAAGGTTTATGGAAATTTCCTTTCAATTATACTTTCCTACAATTAAATGCCTATTTTCTACTTTTATCTAATCATCAAGGCATAATCAAAATTAAAATCTACAGGAAAACATCAAATTAGAGTATTTTAAATTGTACTAAAAGTTTCAAAAATTTACAAATTGATCCCTGCTTCTTTCCAGCTACTCTGGTGATGGCGCATGGCAGAGCATGGCGGTGTACAGCGGCACGAGGATGGCAGATCCAGAACTGGTTTAGCAAAAAATGGCAATTTAACTATGATTTTTTGATGAAATGTGGCAGTGTTCCGAAATGTTTCTCCTTCATTCACGACGTATGGTGGCGGTTCTTTGCAGGTTAGTAATTAACGGAGGAAGAGGGTGACTTGGGCTAGCTGTTGGTGGTGGCGGCGCGATCAAACAATGACTTTTTTGGCCGAATCGAGGAGTTGAATGGCCGAATGAAAAAGAGAGGAAAATGCGAAATGCAACCACTATAGTGGCTGTCGATGGTGGGGGATGGCTGCAAGAGCTCGACTGCAACAAGCTGCGCAGGTGGTGCGATCCAGTGGTGACGCAATGCAGCAGTTCTGGCGATGGCAAGTGGTGGTTTTGGGAGGGATGGAAGTCATGTGGTGAGAGTGGAAGGAAAGGAGAAATCACATGGGAGGAGGGAAAAATGAGAGGAAAATAAGGAATTTTTAGCTTTTTAGGCATCTATGGGCATTTTAGTCTTTTCTCACTTTGCCCTAGATAAATTTTTTATGCATTTTCTGATTTAGGCAAGAATATGGAATGATATGGAAGGAATTTAGAATTTTTTTGAGGATTTTAAGCCTTCCAAAAATATCTACTAAGTTCCTGAAGGAAGATAAAATTTTCTCCATCAAATAAAATTTCATTCCGAAAAATTCTCAAATTTAAACTACAAGCTCATGAAGAAAATTTTCTTAATCACTTCCTAACAATATTTCAAGGTTTTCCATTATTTTTATCCCAATCATCTAATTTTTTAATCAGGTTATTACAAAGTGCAAAAGCAACAAATCTCAAAATCATAAAAAGTAATTAAAAATTAAGCATTGAAAAAATTGGATAACTAAATTCAATATATATTAGAAATAAATTATAAATTTAATATCATATAATGATAATGTCATAATTCACCAAAATTAAAGAAGCTCATTGTAAAAAAAGAGGACTAAATCAACTTGAACCAAGTTACTATTCGGTCACTAGATTAATTGAAAACTCAACATGTTTATTCAAGCATGACTAAGTTGATTGCAAAATAGTCCAAATAATTGACCTGGATCGATTTAATGGTTGGTTTGCTAGGCACCGATCCAACTAGTTGAGTCAATCATAGTAACAAAAACTATTGTTATTCCTATTAAATAAGTTCATCCTCAAATGTTTCAAATATGACTAGATAATAATAATAATAATAATAATAATAATAATAATAATAATTATTATTATTATTATTATTATTATTATTATTATTATTATTATTATATACACACACACGAGAGGTTATGATTAGAATTTTTTATAAATTTTAAAAAAAATTTTGTCTCTCTAAATTAAAAAATAAAAAAATATAATTAACATAAATGTATATCTAATATATTAATATAAAATAAATATTTTAATATATAATATATGCAACAAGTTTGAATTCAAAACAAATATTATTTTATCCAGATCCACATCTATTAAACTCTTTAAACTTGAACTCTGACCTATTTTTAAAACTTAAACATAAGCGTAATAGATAAAATTTATTGATATTTTGATTATTCCTATTAAAAAAAAGACTATTATTGGATCGAATCCAACAATAATTATCAGTCGCATCCGAAAGTAAAATATGTTAGGTATCCCATTCCTCCTTCATTATGAGCAATTCCAATTATAAAACTGACAGTAAAAGATTGAAAATTGAATTCGTGGATCAGCCTTACCTTATCGTGATACTCTCTGGTTGCTGCGTTGTTTGGCATGTGTTGAAGCTGAGTTTGTATGAGAATAACGATTGCAACTTCTTACTGTAACGACCCCCTAATACGACATACGCAATGCTTATCTGATTAGCAGAAGCATATGGGTCTTTTACAGAGTTATTCCCGATGTGGGAATATTAGAGGATCTCTACTGGTTGAGCGTAATCTAAATAGACTTCCCGTTGTCCATTCGAATTCCGTTCAACCCTAATTCACACGCAGCTAACTAATTATACATACATCACAAATTACTCTGGAATGAAATCTAAAACTCATATATACATCACATCATACATTCATATACATTCTGACTTAAATCCATAAGTTTACAGCAGTAAACCCTACCAAAAATCCGGCAGATTTTCCTCTGTATTTCGATCATATCCAAAATACAATAATCACCTGTTTACATTTACACAGCCAGTCCAACAACAGTAGTAAACATAATTGACAGAAATCTATATACAGCAATGTCAATCCCATCAGTACAGTCAACATAAAATACCTGATTTATACATGTACAGTCAATCCAATCTATACAGAAAACATAAAAGACAGAACTCAATAAACAGCAACGTCATCAAAGTATATATATACAAAATAATTCAAGCCTAATCTAAGTCATTCTCCTGCTTATCACCAAGGCATCATCAGCTATCGTCTGGGTTCCTGTCCTTGTCCCTGTTCATCTGAGTAAACAACCTAATGAGATATAAAATCCCAATAGAATAATTTACAGTTCAAATATCATTCGAAAACTGGTTGAATACCCAGCGGTGCGAACACCAAAATTATCTTCCCGAAATCAGTTTAAAAACAGTGAAATACCTTATCTTTAAAATCGTTTTATCACATGGAAATTGCGGTAATTAATCGAAATCATAAAATCCATTTATTTGAAAATCAATCATCAAAATCAAGTAAAATACCATGCCCAGTGTATCTAAGTCCACATTGGTCACAAATCCGCTGTAACCAAGTCTAAATCATCATCTAATTGCACGTCGTCTAGAGAGAATACCTCTCTTATCCTTGGTCAGAATCAAGTAACACCAATCACCCGAATCAAGCCTATATTGTGAGTGTGATCCGTAACACCAATCACTCACTCAAGGACCGGGTGAGAATCAACATCTAGGGCATCCCCTAGCATGTGCACATACGCTAATTCTCATCCTCATACAGTCTATTCGAACTCACATGCACACGGTCGGCTATTCCTCAGGGTTTTAGGGTATTACGCCTAAATCACAATGTTTCCCCGTGTAGGCTATCCTCCCTTATACTCCTTAAACCTTTCTTAGGATCGTCCTGGTTTAACGCATAATCCCTAACTCAGTACAGGCTAAATCTGATAAAAACAATCTCATTTAAAAATTCCCTGTACTCAGAATACTTAACGGTCGTCCCATACCGGCTATCAAGTACCCAACCCTAAGTAAATCCGTCCTAAGGGCATCTAAACTCGATAAAAAAAGTATATAACATGCAATTAGGGTTTTCATCACACAGGCATGCAATTTATCCCATCGAAAGCAGCACACAAATCTATGCAAATCATCTAAATCCTTCAGGTATCCACTAGGTCAAATCTAGGGTTTAGGAAGTGTAAATTATCCTACCTGGTCTCCTATCGCTCCAAATCGCTTCAGAACTTCACGTAATCTCGATTTCTGAGTCCAATTAATTTAATGGACATTAAATTAAATATTCAAGTTTGTCACATCATCTATTTTTCGATCCTAAGTCCGGTTACCCTAATACCTAGGTCAATTTATTGCCTAATTAAGTTTGGCAGCTATTTCAGTCAGATATCATAAGTTTTTGGGAAATTAGACCTTACCAATGGGATCGGATGGTAGAATTCTGTGTCGGGGTGGTCTCGGTTTCTCCCGATGCACATCCAGAAACTCCAAGACGGCATGCACACCGGCCAGATGGCTCACTACGAGGGGTGCGGTTTGCCTTAAAAATTACACCACGGTGAAGCCCGCAAGTCCAGGAGTCCGAATATGGTGGTGGCACGGCGGTTCACGACCGTTTGGAAGGCGTTTTTAGGCTACGAAGATTCTCACACAGCAGACGAAGATTCCCTCGATCCGGGCGCGTCTGGCCTCTATTCGACGTCGGCCGAAGCTCGAGGAAGCTAGCGGCTCGAGCTACGGTGGTGGGGCGGTGGATCGACAATGGCGACGGACGGTGGTGATCTGAGCTGGTGAAGTTTTCGCGCGGTGGAAGAGAAAAGTGGCATTTTTCAGCGGTGCTGGCGGCCGTTGGTGGCCGTGGGTGGTTACTGGAGGTTGTGGGTGGTGAGGGCTATCAATTGGTATGCTGGGTGGCGGCCCACGGTGGCTGTAGCGGCGGTTCACGATGGAGGAAGGAGGAGAGAGAGGAGATAGAAAATATGGTGAGGAGAGAGAGAAGTTTGTGAGAAATGGAGGGAATTCAGGAAATTTAAAGCCTCTGGGGGCGATTCTGACTTTTCCCGAACCACCCGGGGATACTTTAGGGTGTCGGCATCCTTCCAGACATCGGTACGCATTTTCATGCGAAGGTTTTAGCCTCCGTCAGTGAAATTGATGCACGAAATGTCTGTTGTCAGTTTCTGATCGCCGAATTGCATTTCTTTCTGTTTGATCGTGTTTCTGACTTCGAACGACCTTCTGTGTCAAGTCATTATCCTCAAAAGTCGTGTCAGGCTTCATTTAAAAGGGATTAGGGTTAAAAATTCAATTTTATCCTTTAAACTCTTTCAAAATTTTTTCAGTTGTTACACTTACCTCTTGGACGTACGTGCTGCAACTTCAGCAGTGAATGGGTGTGCTTTGGCCGCATATGAGCTGCAACATTCTCCTTTTCCTTATGCTTTGTTCTGGTTCCTATTTATTTTTTGTATTCTGTTAATTTCATTATTTTGGATTCGACTTAGAATTGAGCTTTTCTCTTTTCTTGTTAGTCATGATGTAAAAATAATAAAAAATTTTAAGAAATAAATCTGAAAGTACGACAAAAATATAATTGGGTTTTTTTAATTTTCATGATTTAAATGCAAAATTAATTATACTCTAAAATGAACAAGGATGAAATTTTTTGGTTTATCTAAAATAAACCAAAAGCAAACAAATTTTTTTGTATTTTTAAAACTTTAAATTAAAAGGCCTAAATAAAATACAGTGTTTAGGGTTTAGGAGTTTCATGTCTAACAAATCCCAAACCCAATCTAGCAATGAGTGTTTGAAGTTCCTCATCAATTAGCATTGAGATATGAGATGAGAGTCGTACGTCCTTGAATTCTCTGGGCATACTTGAGCATATTTTTGGGATATTTTAATTAAAATATTGTTGAAAAATTGTTTTGAAAATGGAACCATTTATTTTGAAAAGAAAAATTAATTCACCCTCTATTTTGTTTAAATATATTTTGGATCTTGATAGAAAATCCACATAATTATTAGCCAACATATTTAGCAATACTCTATTAGGAATATAAAATTAATAAAGAAAAATTATAGAGATTAAAAAAAGATCACTTTTAATTCTTTAACTTTGACTCAAATTTTATTTTTATTCCTTATGTTTGATTGATTTTAATTTAATATTTTAACTTTAAAAAATTAATCAAATTTTTTATATTTCTTAACATCACTAATTTATCTAAAAAAAATATTGAGTTTGAGCCAATTTTAATATATCTATTCCATATTATTACTAAAATTATTACTCTATTAATTTTACATGTAAAAATAAATAAATTTATAGGCAGCACTATCTATAAGTTAAGGTTTGATGAGTAACTAATTTGAAACTTAGAATTTAAATGAGGAGATTTTTTTTACATATAAGATTAATAAATTAATAATTTTGACAATAATCTTCCATAGCAATATTAAAATTAGCTCTAACTCAACATTTTATGTTAAGTAAATTAATGGAGTTATGGATTAAGAAAATTTTGATTCTTTTTTAAAGTTAAAGAACTAAGGTGAAATAATCAAATTTAAAAGATAAAAATAAAATCTGAATCAAAAGTCAATGAATTAAAAGTGATATTTTACTTATAGGGTTTGATTTTAACCACTAACATTTCTTTATTCAAAGGGATTAAATGTTGAAAAGTGAGTATTTTCTTTTCTGCTCACCATTGACACTAGACCAATGTTGCCAAAGAGGGTTATGCATATAATGGAAAACCTTATATATTGACAACAAAGACAATCTCAAGATGAGTAAATATTGTAAAGCTCCTAAAATGGAGGGATACAAAGAAGGATTATCCATTGGTGAGTAACCTAAATTGGAAAGTTTAGTACTAGCAAACACAAGACTAGGATTGGGTTTACAATGAAGCATCTTAGCCTTATATAGAATATTAGTAATGTTTTAAAATTGAGATACTAGAAGAATACCATTAGGAATTTCAGCAACCTGTATACCTAAAATAGAATGCAAAAGCTACAAGTATTTTAAATCAACTTAGCATGCAATCTGGTATCTCCAAGTTTAGTAAACCGAGCAATTGGCACCTATTTGGAAGATTTACTAGAGTCCAAGTTTTACTCTTCATTAAAGCATAGTACTCTTCTTCCATAACAAACTTCCACTCAGGAGAATTCAAGGCTTCTTTAGCAAAAGAGGGTTCAACCAAAACTATAGGCAATCTTGGTTTAAAAATAATAGCCTTGCTTTTAGTAATCATAAAGTGAGTAATCTCAAAAGGTAATGAAATTGAGCATGAAGTGGCACTAGATAAAGGAGAATCATTTGGAACAACGATAGTGTCAAATGAATTTCTATAGGAAAAACTTAGAGTGGTGTTAGTATCTTGAACAATAGCTAATGATAAAGCTAGATTAATCCTATATTTTACATAGGTTCATCTATATGCATAATATTAGTAGCATGAGTATCTTTTGGTGAAGTGTTAAGTGTGCTAGCTACAAAAGAAGGATAAAGATTAGAAAGAAAAAAGAGGAATTGTTGGTGAAGGAGAAGGTGAGATAGAAATGTTAGCATCTTTAGGAGGATTTGAAGTTGTTTTATGTTAAAAGAGAAAAGAATTTTCGTCAAATATCACATCTTGTGATATATAAATCCTACCATTAGGTGCCAAACATTTATAACCTTTATGATGTGCATTGTAGAAAATTAAAAAACAAGGATTGGACTTGAATTAAAGCCTATGACCATTGTAATTAAGACCTCATATTTAGAGAACAAGTACAACTAAGGTACAAAGAATGTTATAGTTGGAATGGTATGAAAAAGAACCTGATGAGGGAACTAAAAAATAAGAACAAAAGTGGAAAATTTATTAATGATATAAAACAACAAGAAATTATTCATCCCAATACTTAATTTAGAGACATAAAAGCATTAGCTAAAAGAGTATGTCCCACTTCAACCTTTATTTTAGACTTAAATTGAAGTTCAACCATAATTTTAAAATTAAGAAAGACTGAGCTAGCAACCTCAAACTTTTTTTTTTTAAATTAGATGAATCCAAGTGAATTTAGAGAATTCATCTATCTATAAAATGCACATAGTATTTATAACCTCTAGACAAAGTAGTAGGTGCAGACTTCAAACATCACTATATGAACAAGCTACAAAGGTTTTGTATAAACAGTATTATATTTTGGAAATGGCACTATGTGAGTTTTACTAAGAGAATAATAGTACTATAAAAAAAATGTGCTTTTCATTGAGAATAGAGACATTATAGGTTTTGAGAACATATTTTATAATAAAATCATATGAATGCCCTAATCTAGAATCCTAGCCTTGAATGATAAGGAGCTGGTTTGATTATGATTAACTGGAGTAGTGGAAAAATATAAAAGAAACATAGGATGAATAAACTTGGTTAAGGATGATTTAGATTATAAAAAAAAATATAGGGTATTCTTAGCAACCCTCTACATTAAAATTCTCTTGGTATCTTGGAATTTCACATAACAAGCATTTGGGTGAAACTTAAAGAAAACGTTGTTATCCTAGGTGAACTAAGACGCATTGAGAAGATTATTAGAAATTTTAGTTGCATGCTACATATTTTTTTAATTGCAAAGTGATATTGGAATAAGGAGATTACAACATTGTACTACTAACCCTTTTAATTTGTATATATACTTACTTCATTACGCATTTGCAATTGAACATTGCCAATGATGTCTGTGTTGGTGCCAAGGTTGTGATATTAAGGTGTTACGTGATTTTTAGCACCAAAATCTGGATACCAAACTACATTAAAAAAAAATAACTTCAAGGGTTGCCATCAAAGGAGCCATAATGTTTGTTCTGAAATCACTAATTGAAGATGATGCTTGTTGTGTTGCAACTAAAAAAGGATTGATGAACTAATGGTTAAATTGTATTTTCATATGAATTTCTCTTCCTTTTCATCTTCCTAATCTACTTCTACCTCAAAAATTAACTCTCCTTTTGTGCTGATGTTATTAAACAGCCCTTTTTTTGTGTTTTTCTTCACTTGAGCATATTTCTTAATTCCTTTGCTTTGAAGCCTTGCCCTCAGATAGGGATCGCCTAATGGTAAATGTCCATAACATGTAGGTCACATATATAAATACTACAACAACCCTTAGTACTAGGTATGAAAACTCTCTTGTGCTTTAATCTTATTAGGCTTTCCTACTCTCTTTGACTTAGGCATCAGAGGTGTATTTAGGGAGTCCTCCTCTCTGTGCACTCTTTACTTGTTCTTGGTGTAGGAACTCATCTCTCTCAGTGATTCCCCTGTTCTCTCATACTGAGTTTGTCTAGAACTGATTCATCATTGGCACTCAACATGGTCAACTCAGATCACAATAGCACTCTTAATTCTTTCTTGCTCTTATTTTGTTACTAAGAACCTTTCTTTTGCTTTTTTAAAAAATTTCTACATTGCGCTTCTTATCGGTGCTACACCAACCAACCCAATCCCACCAAGCAACACACGGAATACTTACCGCCGTAAAAGTGGAGGTTGTGGTGAATGAAGCCGAAGTCCCTAGTCCTTAAAGAAACTACCATGAAAACTCCCCTAAAAACATAGGGGAAGACAAAATAAAATAGTAGAACCTTCAAGAATAACCACACCCCTCTCAAGAAGAGGATAATGCCCTCAACAGTAATACCTGATAAAGGCAAACAATTGTCAACTTGCAACAAGAAATCTCTCTCCTTAAGGCAGAAATCAACCAAGCATGCTACTAGGGAGGCTACTCATTCTTGGATCCATCCACTTGTGGCATCCCATTGCCAAACCTATCTTTTCTACAAAAAACTACCAATCTTGGCCCCACCACCATCAGCTCTGCCTAATCTCCACATATGGACAACTATCATGCTCGATGCTCACGGGGTTGTCTACCTCACGCCTAATGTTCCCCCTCTAGGTGTACCTGCTCACCCTACATTGAAAACTACCATAACACATGTAACTTAGACAACCTTCGCTACAATGATGCCTTTTCATGCCTTTTCCTTGGCCTGAGCCATAATCTAAAAAGCTCAGATGCTACCCTGTCTTTTGAGCTACCCACAAACCTATAACTTGTATAATCTAAATTACAAGTGGCGTCCACACCCACAAGCAACTCAGGTTCAACAACAAATCCACCCTCCTTAGGAACGCTCTTACACATTATTGCCCGAGGTTAGCTTAGCTGACCTTTCATTAAAGGGTTACCACCCCTTCGTACAATCTATCATGGACATATATATTCCCATAAGGTTTAAGATGCCTATGAAGATTGAACTCTATGATAAATAAAAAGACCCTCAAGGCTATTTAAGAACTTTGAACTCCACCACGTCCATACAGAACATGGAAGACACCCTATAGTGGTATTCACTTTTACTAATAAGATCCATCAGCTCCTTCGATGAGCTTTCAGACCTATTATAACACTTCGAAACCATCAAGGTCTACAAAAAGACCTTGGATAACTTTATTGGTTTCACCCAAGGGAAGAAAGAGACATAAAAGAGTTACCGTACCTATTTCAATAAATTCACCCTGGAGATTCGTAGTTTACCAAACTTTGTAGCAGTCCATATTATGAAATTCAACCTTTGTACAAGCCTATTTTTATCTTTTGTCACTAGAAGGCTGCTAAAAACCCTGGGCGAGCTCTTAAGATGATCAAATTGATACATAGTTCAAGAGAATACATTACTAAGTATGGTAACACCGACCAGTAAGATAATCATCTTAAAGATAAGAAAATTAACAACTAAGGCTTCACGCCCAATAAAGATAATAGGTTAAGGAAACAGTCGCCACCTTAGGGCTACTTTTCTTCCTACACTTAGCAAGACACTTTCATCTATCTTGGATGAAGTGTATAATACAAATGTGATTCAATTCCCTCTCATGAAAACTAAGAGAAGAAGTAACAAAAGCATGGACCAAAGCATATATTGTTGGTTTTAACATGACTACAGTTACCTTATAAATGAATGCATTCATCTTAAGGACACTATAGAAGACCTTATCCAATGAGGAAAACTAATTTCTATGCCCGTCAAGATGATCGATGAACTGATAAGGAAAACCAGAATGATCACCCAAGTTAAACAAGGGATCATGACAAGAGGAAACCTCTATCGCGACGAATAATTGACATTTATGATGGTGGACTATAGAAGGGGACTCCCTTTATGTCCCAAAACAAAAAGGAATTAGAGCGATCAATCCTAGCCCTATATTAGCCCTCTAAAAGAGCCAAGTTTGACATTTTCTCCTTCTCAGAGAAAATCACATTCAATTTCTCAAATTTTAGAGAAGTTAACCTAGATCATGATGACCACATGGTAATCACAATCATAATCTCTAATTACAAGATTAAAAGAATCCCAGTTAATTGGGGTTCATCTGCTAACATCCTGTACTTCAATGTATTTAAGAAGTTTGGATTAAAGAAATAAGGACTATAGCCATTCCCAGGAACCCTCAGAGGATTCTCTAAGACTAAAGTACTAACAGAGGACACGATTCTTGCCAGAATCATAGTGGACAATCACTCACAAGTTACAGATGTAGATACAAACTTCATTGTAGTTACAACCCCATCAACCTATAGTGTAATCTTAGGATAACCATCCTTAAACAAAATTCAAGCAGTATTATCAACTCCTTATCTCCTCATGAAATTCTCTACCAACATAGGTGTGAGAGAAGTCTGAGTGGACCAAAAGATAGCTTGGTCATGTTATGAAGACTCGCCCTTACATAAGGATCGATAAACGCCCATTGAATGCCATATGTCCATGACATATAGGTTACATCTATAAATACTACAACACCTCTTAGTACCAGGTACAAAAACACTCTTGTACTCTAAGCTCATTATGCTCTGATGCTCTCCTGCTCACTATAACTTAGGCATCAGAGGTGCATTTGGGGAGTCCTCCCCTCTATGCATTCTTTGCTTGTTCTTGGTGTAGGAATTCATCTCTCTCATCAATTCCCTTGCTCTCTCATAGTGAGTTTGTTTAGAACTAATTAATCAACTTCAATGCGATAAGCTTCTGTGATTGATAAACAAACTAAAAATAAGGCATCCACCATATTCTTAACTTTGAGTGAATACTCATTTGTTGTTGAGGTTTCTTTCTTAAAATTCATCAAGTGATTTTTGAACTATTTTACTTTAGCTCTTTTTTTAGAAGCAAAGAATAATTCCAATCGCTCTCAAGCTTGATATAAATAATAACATCTAAGAAAAGATTTTTTTAGAAGTGAATACTCCTTGACTGTATATATATATATTACATGAAAAGATTTTTTAAGCTTGTATCCCTTTATAGTTGCTATTGCTTGTATTTTCCATGGAAAAACCTCCCAATGGGAGAGCTATCCATTTTAGGACTTCCACTAGCTCAAGCCAAATTAGTCAAAACCTAGTGGGCTTTTGGATACTAATAATTTCAACAACAAAAAACCTTCACCTAAGATTTAGTCCTTGAAAGATTACAATATACCTTTTAACCCTTGAAAAATCACAAAAATTAACTTGTTAGTCTATGGATTGTCAACCCTTGATGGACACATTTATGTGGCACATTAAATGCTATAAGGTGTGCTAGTATATGTTGACTAGATTTCTTGTCACCTTAAAAGATATACTAATTAGTCTCCCAAAGATTAAAAGATACATTACTTAATCCTTGAGAAAAATAAAGATATGCTAATTAGTTCTTGAAGCACCATATTCACACCCAATTTATGGTTAGACTACAATAGTGAAAGAATGTGTTGAAACTTCTTTCTTTAATTCTCTACTCTCTTTTATATCTTTTCATGTAATGCCTCTAATTCCCAAAACACCATTCTACAAAACCACTCTTTGTTAGACCTAAGGTTCTATCTCATAAGTTTTGATGATGACAAATGAGTGATAATTTTTTTATGAATATAGTTATGATATGTTTTATAAGCTATGCATGATTACATAGTCTTTAATATGCATTACCTTCACTTGAATCATGCTTTCTTCCTAGACTATGAGACATACAAGATTGTAATATATCCAATAGATTTTTTGATATGTTATTTATGTAATCTAAATTGGATATATAATCATAAGAATCTCATTTGCATGATAAAATTTTTTATATTGAACTAAGTGTTATTGAGTCATGCATATTGTTAACTATAAATTGGACTAACTATTCAATTTATAAGTTTAATATCTTTTATATAGGATTTTCCAATAAGAGTGAGCATTGAAATATGATAATGGAAAATCAATATCATGGTTCACTCAAAGAAATGACAAAGGAAGCAAGAAGCTCAAAGAATTAGAGAATTTGAATATTCAAATATTTAGAAGCTTTGTTGCATCAAAATAGCCAACTTACTTAACCAGGTATATTTATTATAAACTAATAGTTTTTATGTGAAAATAAATGATTCAGATTAGCATTTATTGGTTTAAGACATTTTGGTTCTCAAAATTATCGTTTGGACACAAAAGATGGTGAGATATAGACTTTTGCCAAAATAAAATTTTGACCTTTGGTTACTCTCTTTGTCATATCTCCCAAATGAAACATAATTTTAGTGTGAAATTATTTCATTGAAAACTAGACTCAACTAGCTTTCCAATGATAGGTTATTTTCTTAAAACATATTTAAAATGAAGAATTTATAGCCATTTAAAGTGGAAGCAATGGAGTAGTCAATTGGTAAGCAACAAAAGTCTAAAACAAAGAGCTAGCAATCAACTTCCAAACTAGAATTTCAAAAAATAAACAATGGTTATATTTTTCAAAGGAATAACTTAATAATTGACTGCCTCATTGTAGCAGTTGACTACCATAATCAAAAAACATGTTTTTCAAGTGTATACTGGCTCTTTTGTATATGTAATGGCTATATTCTCATACAGCTTATAAATATGAAATTGAAAACATATTTTCATATAGAACCAAGTACTATAATGTTATCTTCAACTCATTTTATCATCTTTAAGAGAGAAACAAACATCATTGAGCCAAAATTTGTATAATCTCTATCATTTAAGTTCTTAAAGCTTCATATTGTATATCTACTCTTAGGGAGACTTTATATGGGAGATTATTTTCTTCTTCAAGCCTTGTAAGACAAGGGTGGTGTGTCCCTTATGAGATAAATCAAGAGTGGAGAAGCTCTTGGAGTATTTTCTCTAGGAAGAGACGAGTGTTATGTTTTTTTAGAGAAAAAAACGAGTTGAAACTTGTAGTGGTTCACAAGTTCCTTATTCAAACTTGTGGAATTAGTGGAGAAATCTCAAGTTGAAGCTTGCGGATTAGACATAGGCTTGGATTTGAGCCAAACTAGGATACATGTTGGATTTTGCTTCTCTTTTTCCCTAAACTCTTTTTATTTCAAGTTGTTAATTGATGTTTTGTCTTTAACTTGAAATTTTGCATAAGTTCTTGAGCATATCATCCTTGATAAATATTCTTCAATCCATATTAAGTCATACAAATTTTTAAGAGATAGTTAATTACTTTTATTTACTTGAAATGAACTTTTAGAATTGAGAATGCTTACATTTTTCGAGTACTGTATTTTTTGAGAATGAAATTTATGATCTTCATACTCCAAGAATTAACCTAATTTTTATCTTTCGAAGGAAAAAAAAATGTTGCATTGCTTTATACTCATTAAAGAAATCTTAATAGAAAGCATTTTGAAAAAATAATTTTGATAATAACCAAAGTTTTTGTAAAACTCAATTCATCCCCCTCTTGGGTATTGGTTGCCTTGTCTAGCACTCTTTGCAATCTCTCAATCTACCAAATGAGTATAATTACCATAATTATTATCTACCACTGCAATCTCAAAGTCATCACTAGTAAATCCAGCTCCTAACTCTCAAGTCAGAATGTCCAAGTCCCTGTGTCACAAAAATAAAGATGATATCTTCGTCAAAATTCAGCATTAATATTGGTTAGAATCTAAGCTTCCCAAGTTCATCAGCATGGTTTGGCATGAGATTCTTAATGCTTCTTACATTAGGGACCAAGGGTGAGGAAAATAAGGCAAATATCATAAATTGGTTATTCTTGAAAACAGATATTTTCAAAGATAAAAACTCACCTTATGTTTTTTTTTATCTATTTCAACACTAGAATTCTTCTCATACTTTAATGGGGTTTTCTTTTTACACCCACGTGACTAGTTCCCACTATTCAACTAAAACCCTTTTATGCAACTACAAGTAGGTGAATTAGATGTCCTGAATACCTTAAAACTCCAACACTTGTTATACATCTGTTAATTGTTCAAAGGTTCAATTTGTGTTCCACTTTTCTCTCACTTCATCCACTTAAGCTGCATTACTTCTCCGTCCCATCTAATATGAAACTTCTCAGAGCCACTGTATGGACTATATGTGAATTACTAGCCTAGGTCACCATCCTCATTAATGCAGATATGTTAAAATTGATATTACAAAGGGCAGTTTTGTGCATTATTATGTTAGGAATGAGAAACATTACACGAAGAGAGATGAAAAAAAGTAGAGAATCAAAGAAAGAAGAAGCTTATGCTTGTTTTATTGTCATGATAACTTGACCAAAGAGTGGATATGAGGTGGTGAAGTGTAGTTATTTAGTGATTAATAATATTTTTTAATCTTTCAAAGAATAATTGATATTTATTTTAATCTTTCAAGGATTAATTAGTATATCTTTTAAGTTAATTAGAAAATTAGTTAGTATTACACCTCAACATTTAACATGTCACATCGGTATGTCTGTCAAGGGCTAACAACTTAGGATCTACAAGTTAAATTTTGTGATATTTTAGGCACTAAATGATATATTATGGTCTTTTAGAGACTAAATTATAAGTAAAGATATATTTTAAAGATAGAAAATAGTTATTATTTTTTAGAATGCAAAATTAAATAATAGGACCACTCTCTCTAGTTTCTCTCTCCACTCTCTTCAGATCTCATGTGTTTTTTTTAATTATAGTTTATTTTATATATAATAATATATAATTTTAAAGACCAATGATTAAAAAACTACAAAAACATGATAGTATAGATAAATATATAAACACTAGAGGCTTTACATGCACAAATTTGCATGCCATTTTTTCTTTAATTTTTAAAATATAATATAAAATAATATTTAGTAGATTTTAAAATAATTAATTAAATAATGAGAAGTTAATTAACTATACATTTTTTTGTTTTAACTTTTCACTATCTTTATTTTCTCTCTCTCTCTCCTCTCTTCACATTACATATTTTATTTTATATTTTATATTATATAATTTATAATTTATAAAATCAATGACCAAAAGATTCTAGAGATATTATAATATAGATATACATAGTTTTTGTTCATTGGTTCCTACAATCATACATTAGTAGAAAGAAAAAGAAAGTGTTATAATATAAGAAAATGAAGTTAAAAATGATTTAAAACTAAAAATTAAATTAAATTGTTCATAGAATTCATTTATTTGAAATTTAGAAGTACATGCTTATTTATTTTGGAACTTGGAATCATATATGGTCTGTGGTAGTAATAGTGGGGGGATCAATATAACTTCATATATAAGGTCACTTGAGGAGGAACATCTTGAGCCAATACGCAGAATATTTGAGATGCCTTACAAGATTGTTCTTGAAATCCACGTAAGTAAGGCCAAATCGCGATGTATAGCCAGAAGCCCATTCAAAGTCATCCAAAAATGACCATACATAATACCCTTTTACATTCACTCCATCCCTGCATTATACACAAATTAAGTTACCATAATAACTAAAATTTAAGAAGAGACTCACAAAAAGAAGAACATGAAAAAATATATATAAAATGATCAAATATATTTCAAAAAATATTGTGTCATATTTGATATAAGTAAGTATCATACACTTATGAATTCACACTCACTTGATTGCGTGAAGAAGAGATCTGAGATGGCCATCATGGTATCTAATTCTGATGCTGTCCTTGATGGCTTCTTGAACTGGTTTTGAGGCATTGTTTGTTTCACCAACTCCTAAAAATTTTGAAAAAATTAATAAAATATATTAAATTTGACAAAACATTATTTGTCTTTTCAATACATATATCAAGAAGATTAATAATGAACTTAAAATGATATATAGAAAGCTTTATATCATGTTTCACATAAAAAGTATAAAGAATATATATAATCATATGCAACTTGTCTATAAAAACTAAACTTTCTTTGGAGGTTGAGCTACCGGGGGATTTTTTTTTTTTTGAAGTTTATGTAAACTACTTTTTAATTATTATACAAATAAATCTTGAGACACAGATTCGCCTTTTCAAAATATCAAAATTCTAAATATATATAATTATATATACATTACAATAGTTCTATAATTTTTTGGTAAGTGAATCTCTAGAATTATATATTTATGTTATAATGATCTTTAAAATTATATATTATATAATATAATATATAAAATAAAATAAGTAATGTAAAAATCTGGGAGATTTTTTTATTAGTTAATTTATTATTTTAAAATATAATAATTATTTTTATATTATATTTTAAAAATTAAAAAGAATTGACATGCATTTTTTTGTGTATACAAAACCTCTAATATATATATATACAGTCAAGGAGCAATATCAAATTATATATTTTTCTTATAAAAAAGAAGTCATAAAACTATTAAGTATGTACCATTTTCAGTTATGTAAATGGGTGGGTTCTTGTAATTGTCCTTTATATACACCAAGAGCTCATGCAGTCCCTCAGGATAAATATAAAGCCAAATCAAATCAGTCTGCAAAACAACATACAACAAGAACGTTCTAAAATCATGTTAAGAAAAATTGTGCAATAATTACATTATCAACCAAAATCATGTTAAGAACGTTCTAGATAATGCATAAAACTTACCGGGGTACCAAGGGGGACACCATTTTTGGAAACTGAGATCCAAGAGGAATAAATAATAAGTTTTTTTTTTTTTTTTTGTTAGTATTCTTGGAAGGTAGAAGAAAAGGAATAATAATATTTTTTTTTTTTTTGAGTCTTGCCAAATTTTACTTACAACTGAAAGCGACTTGCATATCTGTTGAGAAACTGTGGTTGACTGTAGTAGCAGGAGCATCTGCTACATAATTTGAGGTATAATAATTCGCACCAATAAAATCATAAGTTCCTTTCACAAATTCTGATTCTGCTTTTGTCAATTTGGGCAGTCTATCACCCACAATAGACCTCATGCTCTCTGGATAGTCACCATATGTAATGGGATGAGCATGCCTACAAAAAAGTCACAATATATGAAGATGAAATTTTGATAGTAAAAAAAGATATCAGCAAGGAGAATAAAAATTCATGTTTTGTCAGACTCACATACCATCCAAACGAAAAATCTAGAGCTCGATTTACAGCCTCTTTGTCAGCAGCTGCTTTAGATAGTGGTTTGTACCAATTTGCCACTAATGTGATTCCAATTTTTCCTTTCTGAGAATCCTGTATTTACATCATAAATACATTAAATATATTATTGACTATTATACATATATATTATATATGTTGCTTATAGGATTTTTCACTAAATTACCGTATTAGAATAGTAAAATATTAATTAACAGCCAATGTCAAGATATCATATTTTTCATCAGCCTTTATTTTTGTCTTTTAGTATCAGTAAATCGTTTTGAAGGGAGATGGATTACAAAATGTAATCGGTCTGTGAAACAAATTTCAATATATATACACACCCTGTACATCTTTATTTTCCCACTGATTCCTACAAATAGGGAAGGAAACAGATTCCAAGATTGATCTTAACTTATATACACCGGATACATCTTTACTTTTCTTTCAGGCTCTAATATCATAGTTGAAAGAAGATCCCAAAAGGTAAGGAAAAAGAAAAGAAGAGAAGTAGACTAGAGGCTTTCATGTACAAATGTGCATGTTTTTTTTTTTTTCAAAGTATAAAATAAAATAATTATAATTATAATTTTAAAATAATAAATTAAATAATAAAAAATTATTTAATATATTCATTATTTTTAACTTCTCATTATTTTTATTTTCTCTCTCATACATTTTTACATTACATATTTTATTTTATATTAAAAAATATATTATTTTATTAGACTGCTAAACAAAAAGACTTAGAATTATTATAATATACATATATATATATATATATATTGTGCAATATGTCTCCCCCTCAAACAAATTACTAGCAACAAGGTATCTTACATTAGGTTTTAGTATTTTACTATTTTTAATATGGTAATTTTGTAAAAAAGCCTTGCTTACACTTTTGAAGTCAAGCCCTAACCTGATATTTGTTCTTATACAATCTAACAGCTGCAGCATGAGAAAGAAGCCAGTTGTGGCCAACAATATAGGGCTCAGTAGCAGAGTCACCGGCAGTGCAATTACCAGCGTAGTTAGAACATCTTCCTGGTGCAAAGGTGCCACTATCGTAGCCGTTGGTGATGAATATGTAGGGTTCATTAAAAGTAACCCAATTCTTAACTCGATCACCAAAGGTTTTAAAGCAGAAATCAGCATATTCACCAAAGTCATTCCTACAAGAATAAACAAATATTATTATTCTCTGCCATCTTCTAGAATAGTCATAATAAATTAGAAAATGACTAAGGGACTAAAATGGATTTTAAAGAAAACCAATTTTAGTCTCTCAAAAATAAAAATATTTTTAACTTAGTTCCCCACAAATTTTTATTTTCAATTTAATTTTTCATATATTAAATCGTCATCAACCTTGTACCTTCATTTTTAATTGTCTAAATCATCAACAAAATTGAAAGAGTTGATTATTATGAATGTCATTGAGATAATAGAGGATTGGATTTTGGTATAATTAACTCTGGAAATTTAAGGCTCTATACGGTATGATGTAAAAGGATGCAAATGAAGATAGAAAAATAAAATCACATGGCCTAAATTCTTCATAATAGTTGGTAGTATTTACTAATTTTCACAATAATATAATTTGCTCCTCAAAAAAACCAAAATGAGCTTTATTCTACTGAAACTGTTTTGCAAGTAGCTAATCTAATTTGTTGGAATTCATATTGAAATCCAATCTTCTCCTATTTCTCCAAGACATTCCACTATTATCAATCTTCTATTTTAATGGTGCAAACTCAGTATTTAATAGGTATGTCATCAGTTTTATTAATAATTTAGATAACTAAAAATGGAAGAACTAATGTGATAATGATTTAATAAATGAGAGATCAAATTGAGATGGTTGAGTAATGAAATGATTAAATTAATAATGATTTAATATGTATAAAGGACTAGATTGAAAATAAAAGTTTATAAGGGACTAAACTTAAAAAACTAAACCTCATCAATGAGGATCGAAATAAAGTTTTAATCATTAGAAAATTGATGAGCAATAGTGTAGTATTACTTACACTATTTTACGACTAAGAAATCCACCATACTCATCTTCAAGAGCTTGCGGGAGATCCCAATGAAAGAGAGTCACAAAGGGTGTTATGCCTATATCCACAACAAAAATGTTAGGTATGAAATTTGTTAAAAAAAGATTAAGGATAAAAATATATTTTTTGTCTTCAAACTTTATATTAATTTTTAATTTTATCCCTAAAAATTTTTTGTAGTCAATTTTATCTCTAAAATTTTAAATTGCAATCAATTTCGTCTTACAACCTAATATCGTCTAAATTATTAACAAAAAAATATATAATAGTGTAACATGTAACATTATATCTCTAAAATTAATATGAGTCAACATTTTATTTTTTATCTAATATTTTAACATCACGTTAAATGTTACGTCATTATTTTTTTTAATAATTTAGACTACATTAAATCGTAAGATATAATTAATTGTAATTTAAAACTTTATAGACAAAATTAATTATAAAAAAATTTTTAAGAATGAAATTAAAAATTTATATAAATTTAGAGATATAAAAAATACTTTTGTCAAAAATTAAGAATATCATAACTCTAAAGACTTTAAAGCTTTGATTTCAAGTTATTTGAGCATTTGAATTTTAAATGTTACTAAATGATATTTAATGCTAATTGTAGGTAAGATTTTTCTACTTTTGTTTTTAAATATTTTTTTAATTATCATTAATTAATTTTTAAAATATTCAAAATTTATGAAATAAATGTAATAAAGGTAAATTAATTACTCTTTCTTAAAAATTATAAAATTTTTAAAAATTAAATTTTTTTAAATTATACAATTTTTATTTTTAATTATAGATATTTGATTATTCAATTTTTTATTTTAAAAAATTACATATTCTTTTCTTAAAAATGTTAAAATATACACATCTCTCTTATTTATTTTGAATACACACACACACATACATACAAACCTTTTTGCAGCTAAAAAATGTTGAAAATACCCTCCGGAATGATATTGAATTTTTTATTTAAAAAAAGAAGCTATTTTTAAGTGACAATAGAAATAATTATTCCCTTGTGAAAAGCAAGTAGAAAATTTTTATATATAAGATAATAAAAAGATATTGTATATATACAAATTTAAAAAATCCAAAAATAATGAACTCAACCTTTTAATATGTCAAATTTTCTTTAACATTACTGAGAATTGTGTGTGATAGAGAGACAGAAAGAGGTTCACCTTTTGACAAGAGTTCATTTATAACATCGTTGTAGAATTTAACACCCAAGTAATTGACTTTTCCCTTGCCCTCTGCAAAAAAAAAAAAAAAAAGAATGGACAATTTTTAAAGTCACTTCTGAAGATGGAAGGAACTAATTGCCACCATTATTGATGTGTTCTTACCAGGGAATATTCTAGACCATGAGATGGAGAATCTAAACGAGTCCAACCCAATTTTTTTCATAAGGTGTATGTCACTCTGAATCATCAAATTGCCAAAATCAAAATTTAATATAATATTTTCAATACTTAACTACGAAAATTTTGTTTTTTTTTTTTATAAAAACATAAAGGCAAAATGACAAAATTGATGAACGTCGCGAGCACCTTGTAACGATGATAAAAATCATCTGCCACTGTGCCATTGCTTCCATCTGCAATCTTTTCTGCTCATTTCATAGCAAAAGTTAATCTGTGTAGTTAATATCTTTCTTCCAAATTAAAACTATTTTTTTAACTAAGGGTTTGAGATTGCTTTATTAACATCTATTTATTTTTAAACGAAGTTTTCTCAGATAAAATTTTAAGAAAGGTGCTGTAAGAGACAAGTCGTTCGTATTTGAATAATTTAGTTAAAAGATACTTTTATTAGTATTAGAGAATACAGCTTGTGTTTGATTAATTTGTGTAAAAAATATTTTTGATTGTTAAATTATTAAAAAAGACATGTTTATATTTAATTTTCTAGTAATATTATTTAAATTAATAAATGATTATAAATATTTGTTTTTATTAAGTTGTTATTATTAATTAGTTAAAATATAAATAAAAAAATGACAATAAATATTTTAAAATATTTAAATACATATAAATGCTCTATACTCCAATTTATATATTTCAAAATAAGATATATAATTACTCCTTAAAAGAAGTATAATTTATAAATAAAAAATTTGTATTTGTAAAAGGTTTTAGGAGAAAAAAAAGTTAAAATTATTATGGCAAATAAAAAATTTTGAATAAAAGTATTTCTGTCTTAAAATATTTAATTTTTAACTTTTACTTTTGACTTAAAGTTTCAATCAATAATTGTTTTTTCAAAATTAAAAAATTGATTCTATTATCCTCTAAAAGTATTTCTGATAATTTTTCAAACATCTTAAAATTTTTAAAATAAGTATTTTTAGGAAAAAAATAGGCAGCTTTTCCTTTTATGAAAAAAATCTCAAACAAGATGAGTATTTCAAGAAACACTACATGTTGAAGTGTTTCATTGTATTTAATACAAATATCAAGTTATTCATAATCATTTCAAGAGAAAGGAATTGACCTGGGTGTTGTTTAGTAAAGGTATCCCATATACTTGGTCCTTTGCCATCGATATTTGCTGCTCCCTCTGACTGAAAAAATGAAATTGACTTAAAAAATCACTAATCAAGAAATTGCTATGTATCCAAATCTTCAGAATTGAAAAGAAAAAAAGAAAGAAAGAAGAAGAGATAATAATGAAAATAAGGAATTAATGCATTTTCCCATGTGATTCATTACCTGATAAGCAGCAGAACCTGCACCAAACACAAAGCCAGAAGGGAAAAGAGTCCTATTGAATGGCACTGTATAATGACTTGGCTCAGTACTCCCAGAGGCAGCAGCCCTAGCCACAATATTAGTGGCCAATAATAAGAGGCAGGGGAGGAAGAAGACACCTTCAACTTTAACTCTCATTCTCATACTCTTGTTTTGGCTATTGCCTATTGCTTGCTATATTCAACAACTCCATCAACCACCTCTATTTATACAGTAATATTTGAATAAATTAACGATTTAGTTATGAAAGATATATATTTTCTTAATTTATTTTTTAAAATATTAAATGTCTTAATTTAATTTTTTAAAGATTAATTTTTAATCAATTTAATCTTTTGATTAATAAGATAAAAAAGTTAATTATTAATAACATTAACAGATATCAACTTAAATATTAAATAAAAAATTATATTTTATTCAATAAAAAAATAAAATATATTATATTTACAAATTAATTATTGTCAAAATGTACAATTTGTACATTTTTTATGTACAATTTATAAATTTAATGTATTTTATTTTATACATTAGACATCATCAAAATAAATTTTTTGTATTTTTTTGCTAAAAAAAATTTAATTAATTATTTAATAGTTACTTAACTTCTATTAATATTATTGTCATTTAATTATTTATCAATCTTATGTATTAAATGACTAAATTAGTTAAAAATTAATCTTTTAAAAATTAAATTGATATATTTATCTTTTAAAAATTAAATTAAAAAATATATATTTTTAAAATTTAAATTATTAATCTATTCTAAAATTTTTAAGGTTAAGGAGAAAATATATAATCTTCCAAATATATTAAGGTTATATGCACAAGTTATATATCACGTGACTACAACTAAAAGAAGACGACAAAAATTTCCATTTTGATTTCATTCCACGTAAAGTAATTGAAATCACACGCTATTGCGTATCTCACTCAATAAGAAATAACGATTCTCATTTGATATTACATGCTATTGCGCATCTCAATAAGAAATAACGAGTCTCATTTACAATATATAATAGACTATGAATATATAGTGTATTTTTATTTCGTATTTATTTTATATATGATAGTATTATATTATTTTTTATATAAAAAAGCTTGATTCAAATTATTTCATTAAAATAAAATTAAAAGTAAATTATATTAATGTTCATTAGAGCTAAGATGTCACCTGTGCGAGGTGGGGTTGGGGAGTACTCTCCCGCTCTTTGTGCCCGCCAATTCTCTCTCTCCCTGTCCTTGTCTTTGATTCTCCTACAAAAAAAAATAAAATCTTTGCATCTAAGGCCTTACGTTGGGTAGTCTTTACGGGATCTCACTAATCAGAGAATTTTGCCACCCCTAGTTAGAGCTAAGTAAAATTATACTTCGTATTTTTTATTTTGACAACTACACTTAATATTTTTTAATTTTGATATAATACTACACAAGTAATTATTTTAATTTATTTTCTATCAATATAATTAATTAAAATTTTATAATTTATATATTATTTTAAAATAATAAATTTACTTTATTGTCTTTATTATCATATTAAAAACTATGATTTTATGTTTACAGAAATTTAGTTTAATTGAAAGAAAATATGTGTGTAAAATTATTAATAATTTTTATTGTTTTTTTTAAAAAAATATGCTTAATTCTCTTCAAATTTATTTTTTATATATAAAATTAACTTTCTAATGATGAAACTATGAATTTTTTTCAGATATGGCAATAAAAAATTATTTTTACAAGATTACATTAAATATTAAGAGAATTAAATAATATACTATATTTTAAACAATTAAACATAATTTAAGGTGTTATATATAATTTATATATTATAATCTCATAAAATGATATATTTTATAATATAAAATAAAATAATAATAATTTGGGAGTGGCATGCATGAAATTTTTAAAATAATTAACACTAAAACATTTGGTGGTAGGAACAATTTTGCATGACATAGACTTAATTAAGAGCTTGGTTATTAACATATTTCAGTTTTTATAAACTTTCAACTTGAATTTAATAAATTTTCATATGAAAAAAATTATAATTAGAACCATTAAAATTACAAATTTTATAAACTATTAAGCTTTTTTCATATATGATTTAAGCCTTTAAGTATTCACCGACTAAAATGATGTGTTGCAATAATTGCTTTTACTCTTAAATATTTTTTATTTAAAAAAAAATTATACTCTCTTTTAAATAATATTAAAATTATATTTTACTCTCAAAAAATAATTTCATTTGAATTCATTAAAATCCCATCCTCGTAGCAGCAAGGTTAATTCAAGTGGAAAGGATTTAAACATTTTAAGCATTGATTTATGTTTTTATTTTTTAAAAAACAATGTGTAATGTATAGAGGAAATTTGTTTAGCAAGTAATTAGTCCCTCGTTTATCAATTGAAAAGACACTTTAATTTTAGCCAAAAATAAATGTTGATGCGTATCCTGAAAGTCCATCAATAAAATGACCCCAAATTATGTTGATTTTGGATCCTTCAAATTTATTTTTTATATTAATTTTTTACAATAAAAAAAGATTAAAAAAACTTACATGTATAAAAATTTATTTTCAATGAATTAAAAATTAAATCTAATTTTTTATTTCTTTTATTATAAAAAAAGTACAAATTTTTAATTGCCACTGTTTACCACGATCATTGTCCAGCTTCTTTGCTTCAATGAATACATTTTCTTTTGTCCCAGAACAAAGAAAAAACGCAATCATTGTACCAAATAATAATTTCTGTCGTTATTGCCAAATCATATCATGTCACTACTGTCTTCTTTTGTATCTTTTTTATGGCATATCGCCAAAAAGTCACTGTCGTCTTCTTTTGTTTCTTTTATATGGCATCTTTGTAGGAGAAAACAGATCGATAACGTTGTGAGATTTAAGTTGTTAAGATGATATCTACTTAAAAAGAGATATTTTTTAATCTTTTGATAAATTAGGAATATGTACTTTTTAAGATAAAATAAATATTTTTATATTTTGTAAAGAAATAGAATATATAAAAAGTAAAAATTAAAAAAACGTAATTATTTTAAAATTATAATGGATGTGACTTTTAATCTTTAATTTTAATATATAGATGTGTATGATTTTTGAACGTATTTATAATTTTTATTTTTATTAAATATTTTTTTTATAATTTTATTTAAAATTAATATAATTAAAAATAAATAAAATAAATAAAAATATATTTTATAAAAAAGACTCAATATTACGTTTATTTTGTATGTAAAAAAATATTATTAATTTTTAACTACATTTTCTTTTTGATATTCTATTATTATAAGCACAAAATTTATCTTTTTTTTAATTAATTAATTTATTTATTATTATATTTTATTATTTATATTCTTCTATCTCCCATTTTTTAAGCAATACCAAACTTATTCAATACAATGTATGTTAAAATTGACAACAATCTTTAGGTAGAACAATGACAGCAAGTAAATTTGAATCTTTTAAAATAAAAACTAAATAAAAGGTCTACTTTAAATAGAATAAATATGAATTTTAAAATAATTAAAAAAGAATTATTTTAAAATTTATCAAAAGACGAGAATATAATTTATTCAAACATCTTTTTTATGTGACATGCCCCACTACAATTAATAACTTTATCTTCAGATTTGGTAAATTATTAAGAATCAATCATTTTAGAAGCGTGGACCACAAAATTAAGACTAAGAAAAATTATTTGCTCACTGATCTTGCACATCTAGTTAATAATAAATTATATTCTAAAATTTAAATATAATTGTTATTTTTTTATAATTAACTAAATAATAAATAGATCTTCCAATAGAAAAATTAAATTCTGCTCTACTACAATTACAAATATACAAATATAATTTCATTCAATTTCAATTGAATCGATTCTAACCGATTCAATTAAAATTAAATAATTAATTGAATTATTTGATTGGAAATTAGGAAATCTAATAATTTAATTGGTTTTATTATCACTATATGCTCATGGAATATGATATCCAAACCTAACTAATTAATATAAATTGTTTAAATTTTTATATATTGTACATTAATTATAAATGCTTAAATTAGACATTTAGTTCCTCTATTTTAGACAAGTATAATTTAGTTCCTATACTTTTATTTTTTTTATATTTTAATTTATCTAATTTTATATTATTTATAAATTAATCCTGACCATTAAACTCCATTAAAACATCATTTTGTATCTTCTAATGTAGCCAAATTTTTTTCTGAGCTAAATAACATATGACAGTCAGGTGTATTTTTTTTTTTAAAAAAATACAATTAAACCTTTATTTTTCAAATTGAATAAAATTAATAAAAAAATAAAAGAGAAAAGGCTCGGGAAAAAAGATCTATCTATAAGAATAAATGTGCAGCCACCAATAAAAGTTAAGTTTCATAGAAAAGATAATTAATCTCTCACAATATGATGAATTAAAATTTAAATTTATTTTAAAAAAAGTATTCATATTTAATATTTTAATATGTATTCAATAGAATTATCTCTCACAGAGAATATCTGTAAAAAAAATAATAAATAAAATAAAAGTGCAGTCATTACAATCTTCAAATTTTTTCACTAGTTCAATATTCCATCAACTATGTAAAGTCCCTCCAATTTCAGATTTCCAGTTTTATCATCAGTAATCTTAAATGCAATTTAACTTTGTGTGGCCTTGGTGAGTTAGGCAAATATACTTTCTCATAGAAAATTCCATCACATGTTGCTTTAATTTCCTTTCCTTGTCATCATTCCAATTCCTGGCACATAAGATCTTTTCTTATCATCAAATGTTGCTTTTCTTTTCTAATCTTTTCCTAGCTTTTACCTTTCCTTTCCTTTTCTTTATTAATTTGATTTGATTTGAAAAATAAAAAGCTAATTTCTCCACCTCAACTTACAAATGATTAAAATTAGAGGGATCAAGATACAAACATTATATAAAGGAACCAAATTATAATTGGGTGAAAGTATAGGGACCAAAAGTCTAATTTAACTATTACAAATGTTAAATATATTAAGCATAAATTAAGATTTTTTATGGTTAATGTAACCCTCCAATTCTATAGTTCTTTTTTAAGTGAATTAGGTAGTACATGCAATATACTATAAGATTGGTGAATTACTACTTTCCTTACTCGAGTTAAATTTTAAATTTTTATCAAATGAAATAATTAGTATTATTGGTTTGGGCTACTACACTCTAAATCTCACACGTTACACAGCAAAAATTAAAAACAATTTAACTGTAATAACATATATTTGTTTAGATACATGCACATTCATTCACATTGTATACATATCATTCATTAGATATATATCTATGAATATGTTAATATGTTAATTAGGATAAGGAGACAACAAACTTGTCACTCATATCTATTTAACAAAATTGCTCGTCAATACCTAATTCACATATCTTGATACATATATGCCCTCATCCTATACATCAAAATTATTCTCTTGATCCTTCTACCAAAATATAATAAGGACTCAGGGTATTGGGTATACCAAAAACTTTTCTAAAACTTTGTATCTTCAAGGTGTGGGAGAGACTTCCCATATGTATATGACCTATACGTCATGGATAATAGGAAAATAGCCCAAGAAGGGTATCTCTACTAACTCCACCTCCACTTCCAATGCTATCTGATACCTAGGCATCTGATACAAACTAACATTTTTTAATAAGAATAAATCTTAGTAGTATTAATAACCAATTTTTTCAAAATTTCTAGTTTGTACCATTGTAAGCTTATGCGAAAATGTTACATTCTTTTTCATAAAACAACACGTCTATTGGGTTATCTTGCATAACATTTTATTTAACATTCATACTTGCATGCAGAGGCTTAACTTATAATATATATACATCTCATACATTCATCAGAACATACAAGTAACATAACCTCATTCATATAACTTTCATCATAACACAAAGAGTAATAAGGAAATAAGAGCACTTCTTGTTGGCCTCTGCCAATTATTATCATATAATTTCATAATATAAGAGAAATCTGGAGGGGCAACATGTGCACCACTCCATACTTTCGAATATGTACTCTGGCAACTATGCCTATTAACAGTGCTCGACTTCATATCATATTTGTGTACATTCTGGAGCGTCTTCCAGTGGATCCAAGTACAATAGAGTCCCCACATTGAGTCCACACATTTAGGTTCTACACATTGAGTACATACTGGGGTCCTCAAAATGCTATTTATAAACATATATATGGGTGAATCGGTGCATACTATAGTTCTGTAAATTCTAAGTATGTGACATTTTCATTTACATTGGCCATTAAGTCACTAACTTAGAATTTACAACTATCACGATACTTGTAGAATTTCCAATCACCGTCCCATACCATTAATCAATCATTTAGATATGAACCTATCTACCAAAAATACATATATTAAGAATACAATTCTCATTTCTCTTATGCATTCTTGCTCTTTCTTTTTTAAATTCATCACTTTCATGCTCGTTCTCATTCACATTTAAAGTATATGTTACCTTGCTTATAATTTAAGTTTAATCTTTAGTTTAGATTAAGTTTTTGGGCTAGATATCATTCAAATATGCAATTAAGTTCATCATTCCATCACAAATGGTGGCATTCAACTGGTACCATGCTACAAGTCGACTGGTTGCATTCTATCAAATCTTCGAAATTCCAAATAGAGAGCTATCAGTCGATTGCTAAGTGTCTGGCAGTCGGCTACTAGCTTACTATTGGGCCCAGAAGTCTACTGCTGGGTCGGGACAGTCGGCTACTCTGTTCTTAGGCAATTCTGGAAAAAGAAAGAACACGGTAGTTGTAACGACCCCCCTAATACGACATACACAATCCTTATCTGATTAGCGGAAGCATATGGGTTATTCTAAGTAGTTATTCCCGATGTGGGAATGTCAAGGGATCGATACTGGTTGAGCGTAACCCAAATAGACTTCCCGTTGTCTATTCGGATTCCGTTCAACCCTAATTCACACGCAGCTATACTAATTATACATGCATACATCGTAATTTACCCTGGAATGAAAAATAAAATCCATACATACGGCATACGATCATTAAATGCAAAATCCAACTTAATTACACAAGTTTACAGCGGTAAACCCTACCGAAAATTCAGCAGAGTTTCCTCTATATTTTGAACATACCCAAAATACAACAGTCACCTGTTTACAATTATACAGCCAATCCAAAAACAACAGAAAACATAATTTACAGAGACCAATTATACAGCATTATCATCAGAATATATACAATATAATGCAAGCCTAGACTAAGTCGTTCTTCTGTCTGTTCATCAAATCATTGTCCATCTAACGTCTACGTTCCTGTCCCTGTCCCTGTTCATCTGAGTAAAAAACCTGGTGAGATATAAAATCCCAGTAGAATAATTTATAGTTTAAATACAGTCAAAATCTGGTTGAATACTCAGTGGTGCGAGCACCGAAAACATCTTCCCGAAATCAGTTCGAAATCAGTGAAATACCTTATCTTTAAAATCATTTTATCACATGGAAATTGCGGCAATTAATTAAAATCATAAAAATCTATTTCTTTTAAAATCAATACTTTAAATCAGAAAATCCCATGCCCAATGTATCTAAATCCACGTTGGCTACAAATCCGCTGTAACCAAGTCTAAATCATCATCTATTTACACGTCATCTAGAGAGAATCCCTCTCTTATCGTTGGGTGTGATCCGTAACACCAATCACCCGAATCAAGCCTATATTGTGAGTATGATCCGTAACACCAATCACTACTCAATGATTGGGTGAGAATCAACATCTAGGGCGTCCCCTAGAATGTGCACATACGCCAATTCTCATCCTTATACAGTCTATTCGAACTCAAATGCTCACGGTCGGCTATTCCTCAGGGTTCTAGGGTATTACTCCTAAATCACAACGTTTCCCCGTGTTGGCTATCCTCCCTTATACTCCTTAAACCTTTCTTAGGGTCGTCCTAATTTATCGCGTGATCCCTAACACAGTACAGGCTAAATCAAGTAAAAAAAATGTCAATTAAAAATTCCCTGTACTCGGAATACTTAACAGTCGTCCCATATCGGCTATCAAGTACTTAACCCTAAGTAAATCTGTCCTAAGAGCATCTAAAATCGATAAAAAAAGCGTCTAACATGCAATTAGGATATCCAGCACACAGGCATGCAATTTATTCCATCGAAAGTAGCACGTAAATCCATAAAAATAATCTAAATCGTTCAGGTATCCATAAAGTCAATTCTAACGTTCGAGAAGCGTAAATTATCCTACATGGTCTCCTGTTGCTCCGAATCAGTTCAGAACTTCACGTAGTCTCGATTTATGAGCCCAATTAATTTCCTGGACATTAAATTGAATATTCAAGCTTGTCACATCATCCGTTTTTAGATACTAAGTCTGGTTACCCTAATATCTAGGTCAGTTTATTTCCTAATTACGTTCGGCAGTTATTTCAATCAGAATTCATTAGTTTTTGGGAAATCAGACCTTACCAATGTGATCGGATGATGGAATTCTGTCCCGGGGTGATCTCAGTTTCTCCCAACGTATGTCCAGAAGCTCCGGCATGGCGGCACACGGTGGCGTACAGCGGCGCACAGCAGAGGGGTGCGGTTGGCCTTGAAATTTACACCACGGTGAAGCCCGTAAGACCAGGAGTCTTAATATGGTGGTGGCACGGCGGTTCACGGTCGTTTGGACGGTGTTTTCTGGCCACAAAGGTTTACGCATGACGAACAAAAATTGCCTCGATCCAGGCGCGTCGGACCTCCATTCGACGTCGGCAAGCTAGTGGAGAAAGTTGGCAGCTCAGGCTACACGATGGTGGGGGTGGTGACAGCCAATGGTGACAGACGGTAGCGATCTCATCTGGCAAAGTTTTCGTGCGATGGGGGAAGAAAATGCCATTTTCCCACATCTCAGCTGGTGGCCGTTGGTGGCCGTGTGTGGTTGCTGGAGGTTGTGGGTGGCGAGGGCTATCGGTTGGTATGCCTGGTGGTGGCTCACGGTGATTATGGTGGTGGCACACAGTAGAGGAAGGAGGAGAGAGAGGAGAGAGAAAGTGAGGTGAGGAGAGAGAGAGATTTGAGAGAAATAGAGGGAATTCAGGAAATTTAAAACCTTTGGGGGCGATTCTGACTTTTCCCAGACCACCCGAGGATACTTTAGGGTGTCGAATTCCTTCCAGACATTGACACGTATTTCCATGCAAAGCTTTTGGCCTCCGTCAGTGGAATTGATGCACGAAACATCGTCTGTTAGTTTTTGATCGCCGGATTGCGTTTCTTTCCGTTCGATCGTGTTTCTGACTTTGAACAACCTTCCGTTTCAAACCACCATCCTCGAAAGTCATGCCAGGCTTCGTTTAATTGGAATTAGTGTCAAAAATTAGGTTTTATCTTTTAAAAATCTTTTCAGTTGTTACATTCTCCCCCCCTTAAAAGAAATTTTGTCCCCAAAATTCATACCTGTAAACAGTTCTAGGTATCTTTGCCTCATCTCTTCTTCTTTCTCCCATCTCATCTCCTGCGACGCTACATCCTGCCAAAGTACCTTAACTAAAGGGATTATTTTACTTCGAAGTTGCTTAGTCTTAAAGTCAAGGATTTGAACAGGAGTAGATTCATAAGTCAAATTTTCCTTTAATATTATTGGTTGATTCCCTAATACATGCGTAGGATCTGGGACATATTTACGAAGTTGAGAGACGTGGAAAACATTATGTAGGTTGGAAAAATAGGGAGGTAAGGTAATTTGGTAGGCAACGGGACTAACTCTTTGTAAGATTTGGAATGGTCCTAGGAATCTAGGGCTTAGTTTCTTGGTCCTTATCTGTCTACCGATACCTGTGGTGAGGGCAACTCTCAGAAATACGTAATCTCCCTCATTAAATTCCAAAGGCCTTCTTTTCTTGTTGGCATATGATTCTTGCCTCTGTTGGGCAATTCTCATCTTTTCCTTGATCATTTTTATTTGATCAGTGGTTTCCTGTACTATTTTGGGTCCCAACAGTGCACTCTCCCCCATCTCTACCCAACTTAAAGGTGACTTACAACTCCTCCTATACAGAGCCTCGTAAGGTGCCATGCCGATGGTAGAGTGATAATTGTTATTGTATGCAAACTCTATCAACGGCAGGTGTTTATCCCAACTTCCTTTCTACTCAAGCACACAAGCCCTTAACATGTCTTCTAAGGTTTGAATAGTCCTTTCAGACTGCCCGTCAGTCTGAGGATGATAGGCTGTGCTAAATTTAAATTGGATTCCTAAGGCTTGCTGTAAGGATTGCCAAAATCTCAAAGTAAACTTAGGGTCTCGATCGGATACTATACCTGACGGTATTCCATGAAATCTCACGATTTCCCTAAGGTATACTTTGGCTAATTTCTCTATGGAGTAACGCACCTTAACAGGTAAAAAGTGCGTAGACTTGGTTAACCTATCCACCATTACCCAAATGACATCAAATCCTATTGGGGTTCTAGGTAGTCATACCCCGAAATCTATAGTAATTTGATCCCATTTCCTCTCTGGTATCTCCAATGGTTTTAGTAGCCCTGCGGGTTTCTGATGTTCTATCTTAACCTGTTGACACGTCAAACAGACATTCACGTAGTTCGTGATATCCCTCCGCATACCAGGCCACAAAAAGTTCCTCTTTAAGTCCTGATACATCTTGGAAATACCGAGGTAAATAGTGTAATGGCTTCTATGGGCTTATGCTAACACTTTTTCCTTTAGCTCTTGATGGTTCGGAATCACTACCCTCTTTCTAAACATCAAGACTCCATCAGGTGCTAGTCCAAAATCGGGTTGGTTTGCGTATACTTCCAAGGATTCATCCTTAAGTTGGGCTTGTCTAATCAATTCTCTCAATTCGCAGGTTATCAAAAAGTCACTCATCACTAATCTTTGTGGAAACGAGATTACGTTGAGGCTGAGATTCCCAAAATCCTCAAGTAACCTCATATCACCAATCATTAAACTAGCTAGTTGTAGTGACTTTCGGCTTAATGCATCGGCCACAACATTTGCTTTCCCTGCATGATATTTCAATTCAAAATCAAAGTCTTTCAGATATTCTACCCACCTACACTGCCTCATGTTTAATTCCTTCTGATCAAACAAATACCTAAGGCTCTTATGGTCACTATACACTTCGAATACAGTGCCATACAGGTAATGTCTCCAAATCTTTAAGGCAAACACAACGGCAGCTAATTCTAAATCATGGGTGGGATAGTTCTACTCTGCAGGTTTCAATTGTCGCGATGCATAAGCCACAACCTTCCCATCCTGCATCAAAACGCAACCTAGGCCTCTCAAGGATGCATCTGTGTATACGGTAAAGGGTTCTAGGGGTTTTGGAATAATTAGCACAGGAGCGGTGGTCAATTTCTCTTTCAAAATTTGGAAACTAGTCTCACACTGTTCGCTCCATTCAAAATCTACCCCTTTTTGAGTCAACCAGGTTAATGGCACGGCTATCTGAGAAAATCCTTGAATGAATTTCCTATAATAGCCGGCCAAACCCAGGAAACTCCTAATCTCTGTGACCGTTCTAGGTCGATCCCAATCTAATACTGCTTCAATTTTCTTTGGGTCTACCGCTATCCTTTCCCCATTAACCACATGTCCTAAGAATTTCACTTCTTCTAACCAAAACTCACATTTCTCTAGTTTTGCATATAATTGCTTCTCCCAGTATCTGTAGCACTGTGCTAAGATGCTGGGAATGCTCTTCGTGAGTCTTGGAATAGACTAAGATTTCATCGATGAATACCACTACAAACTGATCTAAATAGGATCTAAATATTCTGTTCATGTAATCCATGAAGACAGCTGGTGCGTTCGTTAACCCAAACGGCATCACTAGAAACTCACAGTGGCCGTATCTTGTCCTAAACACTGTCTTCGGGATACCCTCCTCTCTAACCCTAATCTGGTGGTATCCTGATCTTAAATCTATCTTAGAGAATACAGTCGTGCCTTGCAACTGATCAAATAAATCATCAATATGTGGCAATGGGTATTTGTTCTTAATGGTCACCTTATTCAATTGTCGGTAATCAATACAAAATCTCAAACTCCTGTCTTTCTTCTTTAGGAATAAGACCGGAGCTCCCCATGGCGATACGCTCGGCCTAATGAACCCCTTTTCTAACATATCTTTAACTTGGACCTTTAATTCTCTTAATTCCACTGGGGCCATACGATATGGGGTCATGGCTATTGGGCCCGCGCCCAGAATCAGATTAATGGTAAACTCTATCTCCCTAGGTGGTGGCAGTTTACTTATTTCCAAAGGAAATACCTCCGGAAAGTCACTAGCAATTGGGATTTGGCTTAGTCTATCCTGTAACTCTACCTCAGAGAGATTGAGGGACATATCACCTATCTCACAAGCCCTATCACTCCCTCGAACAAGTACGTTATCTAGATAAGTAATTGTCCCATTCCCAAAATAATGTCAATCCCAGACAATGGTATACACACTAAGTCCACAATGAATAAAGTATCTTCAATGGTTAAGGGGCAACTCAGGCATATTCGTGGGGACATCGTGGCTTCTCCCAAGAGTGTGGATATGTATAGGTCACAGGGCAGGGTTTGAACAGGTAATCTTATTCTTTCGACGCATGCATCAGTAATAAATGAGTGCGTAGCACCTGAATCAAACAATACTATTAAAGAAAAATTGTACATTTTACCTCTACCCTGCATTAAGCCCAAAGACCTGTCGACATTGGCTGCATTCAAAGTAAACACTCTCCCTGGAGCTTGTGGTCTTTGGCTCTGGGATGTTAGGTGGTTCCGTGAAGAAGGCGATGTCGGCCATATATCCTGTACCTCCACACCTGTAACACTGAAGTGGAGTCTGATGCCAGCAAGGCTGATTCGAATGTCTGGTGCCACACTTCGGACAGGGAGTATTATCAGGTCGCCTCCCACTACTACTAGAAGCCCCTGATTGCAGTTTAAATATACCGCTTCTCACGTTAAGGTTTTTGGTTGCTTGTTTGGGCCGGTTCCCTGTTCTCTGTGTCATATTCTGAGCCTGTCTCTGTTCTAGATTCTTGCTCAGGATTCGGCACTTGTTTAACAGCGTGGCAAAGTCTCGAATCTCCAGGGTAGCTAACTGAGTCTTCATAGGTAAATCTAGGCCTTCTTCTAATTGCTTTGCTTTCCAGGTCTCATCATAATGCATTCGCAGGTAGGTGGAGTATCGTGATAATTCTTCAAACTGTTTCAAATACTCCTCAAACAGCCTGCCACCCTGTGTGAGCTTCAGGAACTGTGCTTCCTTTGATTGCTTTACGCTCTCAGGGATGTACTGGTCCATAAAGACTCTCTTGAAAGACTCCCAGGTAAGTGGAATGCCTCTGCTTTCCATCGATTCTTTGAGCATCATCCCACCGAGTTACCTTCGCCTTTCAACATGTATGTTGCATATGTGACCTTCTACTCGTTGTCACACTGCAATAGTCTGAAAATCTTCTCAATATCTTTCATCTAGGCTTCTACAACAGCTGGATCGGAGGCACCTACAAATGGAGATGGACCTGCTCTCTAAAACTCGATCCACCCCTGATACAGTGGGTTTGCATGCTGAGTGGCTCCGTCATTTCTAGTCTGTCTGTCTTCCTGTTGCTGTCTCATTACATTAGCACTGGTAGTGGCTTGATCTCTCATCGCATCAGCCATAAACCAGATGGATTCCATCATATCGCGCATGTCGACATCAGTCTCTATGCTACCACTACCCGAAGCACCCTGATTCTTGTGCCTTGGCCTTCCTCTAGGCTTGCAAGTGGCATCCCTGCTAGATTCTGCCATATCTATCTGACACAGAAGCAAACAGATCAGTCATAATGGCAAAAGTTAATAGAAAGACATTAAATTCATTTCGTTCATTATCGATTCAAAGTCAGGTCTTAACATTCCAGAGTTAAATCCATCGAAACCCTAAAGCTGTTAAATCCATCGAAACCCTAAAGCTGTAAGCCCGAAGATTCAAGTCCCTAACCCACTAAACTAGACGATCCAACAAACCGAGCTCTGATACCATAATTGTAACGACCCCCCTAATACGACATACACAATCCTTATCTGATTAGCAGAAGCATATGGGTTATTCTAAGTAGTTATTCTCGATGTGGAAATGTCAGGGGATCGCTACTGGTTGAGCGTAACCCAAATAGACTTTTCGTTATCTATTCAGATTCTGTTCAACCCTAATTCACACGCATCTATACTAATTATACACGCATACATCGTAATTTACCCTGGAATGAAAACTAAAATCCATACATATGGCATACGATCATTAAATGCAAAATCCAACTTAATTACACAAGTTTACAGCGATAAACCCTACCAAAAATTCGGCAGAGTTTCCTCTGTATTTTGAATATAACCAAAATACAACAATCACCTATTTACAATTATACAGCCAATCCAACAACAACAGAAACATAATTTACAGAGACCAATTATACAACATTATCATCAGAATATATACAATATAATGCAAGACTAGACTAAGTCATTCTTCTGTCTGTTCATCAAATCATTGTCTAGCTAACATCTAGGTTCCTGTCCCTGTCCCTGTTCATCTAAGTAAACAACCTGGTGAGATATAAAATCCTAGTAGAATAATTTACAATTCAAATACAGTCAAAATCTGGTTGAATACTTAGCGGTGCGAGCACCGAAAACATCTTCCCGAAATCAGTTCGAAATCAGTGAAATACCTTATCTTTAAAATCGTTTTATCACATGGAAATTGCGGTAATTAATCAAAATCATACAAATCCATTTCTTTTAAAATCAATACTCTAAATCAGAAAAATCCCATGCCCGGTGTATCTAAATCCACGTTTGCCACAAATTCGCTATAACCAAGTCTAAATCATCATCTAATTGCATGTCATCTAGAGAGAATCCCTCTCTTATCGTTGGGTGTGATCCATAACACCAATCACCCGAATCAAGCCTATATTGTGAGTGTGATTCGTAACACCAATCACTCACTCAAGGACCGGGTGAGAATCAACATCTAGGGCATCCCCTAGCATGTGCACATATGCCAATTCTCATCCTCATATAGTCTATTCGAACTCACATGCTCACGGTCGGCTATTCCTCAGGGTTCTAGGGTATTACGCCTAAATCACAATGTTTCCCCGTGTAAGCTATCCTCCCTTATACTCCTTAAACCTTTCTTAGGGTCGTCCTGATTTATCGTGTGATCCCTAATGTAGTACAAGCTAAATCAAGTAAAAATAATATCAATTAAAAATTCCCTGTACTCGAAATACTTAACGGCCGTCCCATACCGGCTATCAAGTACTCAACCCTAAGTAAATCCATCCTAAGAGCATCTAAAATTGATAAACAAAGCGTCTAACATGCAATTAGGATATCCAGCACACAATCATGTAATTTATTCCATCGAAAGTAGCACGTAAATCTATGCAAATAATCTAAATCGTTCAGGTATCCACAAAGTCAATTCTAACGTTCAGGAAGCGTAAATTATCCTACCTGGTCTCCTGTTGCTCTGAATCAGTTCAGAACTTCATGTAGTCTCGATTTCTAAGCCCAATTAATTTCTTGGACATTAAATTGAATATTCAAGTTTGTCACATCATCCGTTTTTCGATCTTAAGTCCGGTTACCCTAATATCTAAGTCAGTTTATTTCTTAATTACGTTCGACAGCTATTTCAATAAGAATTCATTAGTTTTTGGGAAATCTGACCTTACCAATGTGATCGGATAATGGAATTTTATCCTTGGGTGATCTAAATTTCTCCTAACGTATGTCCAGAAGCTCTGGCACGGCGGTGCACGGCGGTGTATGGCGGCGCATGGCGGAAGGGTGCGGTTGGCCTCAAAATTTACACCACGGTGAAGCCCGTAAGAACAGGAGTCTGAATATGGTGGTGGCGCGACGGTTCACGGCCGTTTGGATGGAATTTTCTGGCCAAGAAGGTTTACGCACGGCGGACGAAAATTACCTCGATCTAGGTGCGTTGGACCTCCGTTCGACGTCAGCGAGCTGGTGGAGGAAGCTGGCAGCTCAGGCTACACGATGGTGGGGGCGATGACAGCCAACGGTGACAAACGGCGGCGATCTCAGCTGGCGAAGTTTTCGTGCGATAGGGGAAGAAAACGCCATTTTTCGGTGACGCTGGCGGCCATTGGTGGCCGTGGGTGGTTGTTGGAGGTTATGGGTGGCGAGGGCTGTCGGTTGGTATGCCTGGTGGTGGCTCACGGTGGCACATGGTGGTGGCGCATGGTGGAGGTAGGAGGAGAGATAGGAGAGAGAAAGTGAGCTGAGGAGAGAGAGATTTGAGAGAAATGGAGGGAATTCAGGAAATTTAAAGCCTCCGGGGGCGATTCTGACTTTTCCCGGACCACCCGAGGATACTTTAGGGTGTCAGCTTCCTTACAGATGTTGACACGCATTTCTGTGCGAAGCTTTTGGCCTCCGTCAGTGGAATTGATGCATGAAACATCGTCTGTTAGTTCCTGATCGCCAGATTGCTTTTCTTTTCGTTCGATCGTGTTTCTGACTTCAAACAACCTTCCGTTTCAAACCACCATCCTTGAAATTCATGCCAAGCTTCGTTTGATTGGAATTAGCGTCGAAAATTAGGTTTTATCTTTTAAAAATCTTTCCGGTTGTTACAGTAGTCGACTTTCAGGTGCTCGACAGTTGACTGCTAGTGTTCTATGTACGTTTTTAGGCACATTAAGAGCATGACAGTCAGCTGTTACACCGTGACAGTTGGCTGCTTCGTCTTGCTCTATTTTTAACTTGCTATTGACCTAAATTTTCAATCAAAAAACTTGTTTGTAAACCCATTTTTAAATTGATGAACTCAAGAGAAACTTCTCAACAATGTTTTACATCAGAAAACAGCCCTAAACATTATATAATCTTTTTCAAATTTGAGATTTAAACTCATTTTTCAGAAGCAATTTTAAGCATGCACAAGTATCTTCAATCAGTTAAAAATACCCAATAGTAATTAAAAAAAAAAAGAATCTAGTTTTTAATCCCTTTCTCTTTTAAACAAGTTCAATTTAGCAAATTTCAGTCATGTGAACAGTAAACTCCAAAATAAAGGGATTAGGTTATTATGATACCTTAATCCGTGTTTAAATGATGTTTGGATGCTGATTAATGTTGTAGATGCCTTCCTAATCACTTTTCTAACTTCAAATATTGCTAGAAATGAAATTTACTGCCTTTCTCCTTTAATTTCTCTCTCTACTCAGCCACACAGTCTCTCTCTCTAGAAATGGGAGTTTGAGCTTTGGAATGAAGGGGTCTGACTCCTTGCCCTATTTATATGACAATCCAATACTTGTATAGATTCACAATTTTTGATCATTTGGCCTCAAATTAATAAATTTCAAACTATATGGGAAATTTTCATTTTTTTCCTTAATCCATTGGCAGGAGAATTTCAAAAATTAGTTTGCTACAGTAATTTTTTTGGCCAAAATTGCGATTGTCATACCTAAATTTTTTCACTTTTCAATTTAGTCCTTTTCTCCATTCTAGTTAATTTTCTCACTCTTTTTTAGTCAAATTCTTGCACTCATGCAACTATATGCAATCTAACATAACATAAAGGCAACATACACAAGCAATTAACTAAAATTAACAAACAACTCTCAAAATTTAGGAGCAAATATTACAATTAAGACTTATTTTAAAAATTTGTCTTGAACTAATTTTAATGTTAATTTTATTGTTGGAAATGTATATTTTCATGGTTGGAATTGATAAATTATTTAATCTTAAAAATTTTAAATACTACACTATTTTTTAGAGTAAATTAATATTTTTTTAGTTAAATTTTAACAGAACTAAAAAATTTTTACCAAAAAAATATAAATTCATAAACAGAAAAAACCCTTGCAGTTATGCTTAAATTCTTCTTGGCTTGAATATTGCTTTTCTAAATTAACAATTTTCACTTTTCTAAACTAATAAAAAATCTAAACAATAAGATGGAACCTCTCAAATGTTTATCATAGAATTTGTGAAATAATAATAAGGAAAAAATTTTCTATAAACAAAAAATAAACTTGAAATGATGTATGTGCCTATATTTTACAATGAAAACCTATCATTTGTTTTGTTTGCAACAATAATCAAGTTCAAAATTTTTTTCACCAAACATATTACTAGATCAAGGTAAATTTACATAATACTAGATCAAGACCTATTAATACACAAATAATATTTTACCAAGACTAAATTCTACCTCTCTTAAAATTATATAAAATATACATCTTATAATTTCTAAAGAACTTGCACTAACCTCCCTTATTTATATTACATTGATTGAAAACTTCTAATCGTTGATTTTTAAAATTATATATTTATAATATAAAAATATAAAATAAAATATATGATTAATATATATATATATATAATTAAAAATTATATTAAAAGAATAAAAATTAAATAACTTCTTAATATTATTTTTATATTATATTTAAAAAAATTTAAATATATTTTTATGCATACAAAGTCTTTGAGTTTTATAAGCATTAATTTAGCCTTGCAATTATACTTTAAAAGATTGTCTTTTTGTCAATAAATAGTTTTTATACAAAAAATTTTATTTTATTTTTAATATAATAAGAAAATTTATTATATTTTATATTATTTTTAATGTGAAATTCTTAATGTGACAGTATTAATGATTAAATAATTTTATTATTTTAAAATATAAAATATCATTTCATTGACAATAAAGTTTTTCAAAAAATGTATGACATTGTATCAAACATGAAGAATACTGAGTTTAATTTCTTGAACAACAGAAATATTAAGTATAATTTCCCCACAAAAATTAGTATAATTTACTATATAAATTAAGTTGCATTAGCAATTTACCCGTATGATTTTAAAATATCTAATAATTGGTGTAGAAATATTGCACTTTCTTAAAGTTTAGAATTAGCAGCCACGAGGGATGTGAACTAGTACTAGCAGCACTTAAACTCAGGACTCATCATCATATTTGAGGATATCAATAGACAACAAAGAACAGAAACATATTAAGGAAAGGTAACACAACGTCAGATAAGAATGAAGCCTTAATCCAAGGCCAATTATCAGAGACCATTATAGTGTAATAGCCCTGCCTACAATGGTCTAAATCACAGTAGTATTTCATCGGTGGAGGAACAATTTGAACCACAAAGCCGATCTTTTGCGGTACCTTCTCAGTCCATTCTTGAAATCAACGTACACCATGCCAAAGCGAACTGGGTACCCAGCATTCTATTCAAAGTTGTCTAAGAATGACCATGAAAAGTAACCCTTCACCTTCATACCACTCCTGCCAAATTCCAAGTTTCAGTATTTGACATGTTGAATCCATAGATAGTGATGTCAACTTATGGCCAATTAACTCTCAAAGGCCTTTGTCATCAAATTTTTTATAAAAAACTTACTCATCTATTTTATGGTTGGTTCTTTTTTTAAAAATTTTAGTCCAACTTAACCTAACTGCGTGACCTTAAAGGATGTCTATATGGGTGACTGCTCACCATTAGATTTGGCCCTGAAAATATGCATATAAAATGCTAATAACTCAATTTTATTTTTAAAAAATTCTTAGGCCCAATGGGCTGAGCTTGTTCTAGTCTATTTCAGCCCAAAACTCCTTAAATATGAGTTATTATTTTACTAACCCAATCCTCTACTTTTATTAGGACTGAAGCGGTCAAACTCTAGCATTGACACCTATACCCGAAGAAATGCATAAACTTTGCAACCTATGACACGAACACTTATAAAATTAACCATGTTTCTGTCCAATTTGTGTTTGACAATTTTATCAAACACGGTACAACACTTCAAATTGCATCCCAAAATGATGAATTCTTGACAGCCATATAATACAACCAACTGGTGTAACAATACCACTTGAAACACCCACCTTGGTGAATTTTCATTGGCTCATTGTACTGTCAGTTGGTGAATTATATGTACCTAAAATTTCTCTCTAAGCACTTTATGTATTGTTGTGTTTTTTTTGGTCTTTGCTTTAGTTTTCGAATGAACGAGGCATTTGGTACATTATGATCTTGACCTTGTTATCTTAAGCACTACGATATCACAATATTTTCTATACTGTTATGTGATAATAAGGTGACATCTTAAACCCTGTTAATTATCTTATATCTCAAACATCACCTTGTTATTACGTCACAGCAAAAAGGATACTATTTTATGATAACTAAAATTTTCTGTCATCTTACATAATAGAACTGGGTTGGATAATTTTATTTTAACTTATCAATTTTATCTATATTATTTTTTATTTTTTTCACACCATAAATTAATAATATCACATTTTAATAAAATAATTATGGTTCCTTCGATCCTTTCAATTAATGGTTAGTATTTAATTGAATAGTGGCGCCTCTCATACTTAACATAATATTTCTTGCGATGGTAAAAACCTGTACATGGAACTTATCTATTTAAATAAATTAATGGCTTGATTATTAAAAAATATACGTTTTATCCTAAAATTTTTAATTTCTAACTTTTGCTTTTAATTAGAGGTAAAAACTCAAATTTTTAATTTATGCTTCAAGATTAAAAGTTTATTTCTACTACCGTTCAAACGCTCTGAAAGATTTGCTAAACACCTTTAATTTCAAAATAAGTAGACAGCTTCCCTACTCACAAGGAATTGTGATCGACAAATTGTTACAATTCTCTCACTATTAAATGGGCATGAAGATTTAGATAACTTATTTTTAATTAATTTGTACACAATCATCACAAGGAACACTATTAAATACGCATCAAAATTTATCTATGTTGTGACATCAAAGTCAGCAATGTCAACATTTTTCAATTCAAGTGATTGGCATATTTTAATAAATGATTTACATATTTTTTTGTCCATACGAAACGCAGGCACCGTGACTGCTCTTATATATAATTCATCCTCTTCATTGGTTAAGGATTTGATTTGAAGATTGGATTTCAAATTATTATAATTAAATTATGCAATCTAATTTGGATGCTGATGGTTTTATGTAAAAGGACCTTCATTTGATTGACATCCTTTTCTTAAGAAGTAGGGTGGTTGAATTTCTAATTGAAATATAAAATTAAAAAATAATTATTATATTTTAAAATAATAAAATTAAATAATAAAACCCACTCTCATCACAATATTTAATTCCATACGCAATATTGAAAATAACGGCTTTTTTACGGTAATATCATTTTTTATTATTTTAAAAATATCTTTCTCCCAGTGTAATTTACATATCTATACTATTTTTTTTTTGGTAGCAGCACAAATTTGCTAATAGGCCTAGCAAATTTTGTTTGATACCTGTGACATTTCGTTCTTAGGAATAGAAAATTACTGGTCGAAGTAATTCAACTGACAATTCACTCTTAGAGAAAGCGAATTGCGAGGAGAGAGAATCCAACATGTCTATCTTGAAAAATTTGTTAGTGACCCATAGTGAATTTGCCTTGGTTAATTTGCTGTGGCTATTAGCAAATTTGCCTTCCTTAATTCGCTATGCCCATAGTTGCCTCAGATTGGCTGGCAGAGATTCCTGCAAATATTAGAACATAGCTTCCTGAAAACACAGATTCTTACAGTGTAATGACTAGGGATTAGAGGAATCAATGCAACACTTTAATGCCAACTAGCATATACACTATTCCATATATATAAACATAAAATAGTTTTCCCCTATTCCATGAAACAATTGGGTTAGCAAGTTAATGTACATGGATAGGTTGATTAAATGAAATTATTTCTTGAACTTAAATTCTTTAATTATAGTCATAAGAAAATCCAAGATAGCATAGACTTTTCTATATGTATAGATAGGTTTGGTATACAATTTAATAGATAAATAGAACACGTGAATTATGAAAAATTATATTTAATATCTTTTCATAATTATATTATAGTTTATCTACTTTTTTGGGATTCAAATTATCTAAGTATCTTTATACTTTTCAAACAAGTATTATAGACAATATATCTTTTATACACAAATAAATACTCTTTAATATATATATATATGAATAACATTATATTGCAAAAAAGGAAAATGAAAATAAAGTTTCAAATATCAAATACCATTGGGAATAAAATAGATATTACAAGAAACAAATAATACACAAGTCCCAAATTAGAAACCAAGTTTATAAAACAAAATTGATTCGGGTTGCGTTTGACATGACCTACGAGTATGCCTCTCTTATCTATAAAGTCCACAGTTTGGTATCCCTAGTTCATTCCAATCCATTTTGTTTCGTATTCGAGTTGAATGTGGACATCCAGGTCCGTAGAAGGGTTAGGTATCAATTTGACACCATTAATGCCCGTCCAGTACTGTTTCCCCCGGTTGGATGGAATGGACTACTATAGGAAACAATGATATTTTCCAACCTATAAATAGGGTTGACGTATAAATGGTAATCATGCGACAGACTTTCACATGTAGTAAGAACATGAAAACATGGAAATCTAAGTGACTAAGACTCCTCACAATCACAGAACCTCTCGTGCATAGACTTTACACACCCAAGTAGGCTGTCAATTACGTCGATCATACGGTTCTTACACTTTGAAGCGGGTTATCTGCAAGTTGGATAGTTTGACAATACAAACAGTAACTTTAGCCACATTCTTTGATATAGCATTACAAAACTCTTCACAATAAACATAGGTTGCATTTAGTTATGCAACAACTTGTTGTTGTCTTTCTGCATAATAAGTAGCAACCTTGTAAATAGTTGCTTGCACTAGTGAAGCAATGGGCAAACACCCAACATCTTTCAATAAACTGGTCATGCACTCTACAAGGTTTGTTGTCATGTGTCTATTACATCGATCATTGTCATATGCTTGAGACCATTTCTCTCGAGGGATTTCATCAATCCAGTCTGTAGCTTCTTTATTCAATGCACAGAATGCTCTTAACTTGGTTTCAACACCATGTGGCTAGCACGCATATCCTGTACATTAATTTTCAAATAGCATTAATTACCTCTAGTGAAAAACATGTCTTTCCACCTCCACAATGGAAAATGCCAAGGGGACTATGTTCCATTTCCAATATTGCCCTATAGCTATCAATAGTGTATGTCAATATTTTCCATATAGGAAAGTCTGGTCTAATTTTACAACCGGTTTCAAGTGGGTCTACGCAACAATGTACAATTTAAAGGCCTAAAATACACAGTGAAACAAGACAGAACCTAAATCATTTTCTGTTAGACGTGTCTAGAATTAAACAATTGATTTAGGCAAGAATTTTTAAACAACAGTTATCCATCTATGTAATTTAACCAATAAAGCTTCCCAATTCTCATACATTGTGGCTATGGCCTTTTTCTTCCCTAGCCAAGCCTTCCTATCTAAAATAGTGAATTGGTATTCATCTTTTACTCTTTAGATGACTTGTGAGATAAAAATATATGGTGTCAGGTCTACCATTCCTATAATGCACCCAGCTATGATATCTTAGTCTAACTTCTTGTGGTCTTGGGAGACTGAGGATGACACATATGTATGGTCACCAACATACTTTGTAATAAGCCACATTTGAAGTGTTGATTTCAAACATGCCCTCACCCTTCACTTGAAACCTTCACTATGCTTGTCACACTTGGCCTCAAAATAATTCTCTGCGAACCTTGAGCCTTTATAATTGTAGTGACATTTTATTGAATAAATTTTAACTGCCTCCCTCAATGAAGCTTTGTCTTGAAATACTAGGCCTTTATGTAGACCTGAATTATTAGTTTATACGCTAGGATCATACATCCCAAGTATTTCATCTAGCCTCTTGTTAATGGCAACAATATTTATTTGTGATTGAAAAGCTATAGGGACAAAATAACTAATAATTGTACTAGAATTGTCATTATGATCTCCAAGATTAACCTCTTTGTCGTTAACCAATTCCTTATGATCATGTTGACCTCGATCCTCATTTTCTTCTTTCATATTATCTTCAATGGTATTCCCTAATAAGAAGTCAAATATACCATTGTCCTCTAGCATGTCGTAGGGAAACACTGGTGGCTTGTAAAGACATGTTTCTGCTTCATCTGCTCTGGCTGTTAGAGTACTAGTACCACAATCTTGTGTAGCAAATAAATTAAGATGAAAAGGACTTTAAGGCTGATATGGCAAGTCACAGTCTGCATTGTCTGCCTGTTGTTAATTTGCCAGAATGTTAGTGCATTTCTAATGTAGGATAAGACTCCACTCAATTGATTGTGACATTCTACGATAGCCTCGACTCTGTCATTGTCTAATAGCTCAATCGAGGTAAATCTTAACAGATTAATACAAAAAGGCATAATGTATATCAATTATGACACATTTTGGTTTGGTTGTAATTTTAGCTTCCGATGAATAAGATTTTTTAACTCATCAAATGATATATCATGCCAAAATATTGTTAGTACTAGAGCACATAGGACATTATAATGAAATGCAATGCCATCGGCTTCATTTGATAGGATGTCGTCTTGATAAATACAAACAATTATTGTTTGATTCATGTTGGAAATAAAGAAACAAACTTCAAACAAGAAGAAACAAGAAAAAGCTTGTGTTGGAGTGATGTTTGGCTAGAAGAGGAAAGATTTTGTTAGAAGACGAAACAAAATACAGAGAGTATGTGATTGGTCTAAGCATCCAATAGCGAATTTGGTGGTAGATTTTCACTCAACCAAATTCCCTATTGGTGTTAGCGAATTTACTTTAATTCAGGGTGTCCTTGTTGTTAATTATAGCTTGTGGCAGAGTGAAATCTTGTTGGCCAATCACACGAAGCATTGATTCCTGATGAAATCCACAACTCATATGACTTCAAAAATAGGTCTAGATTAATAAGAGTTATTGCTTTTAATTTTATAATGAAGCATCATACAAAAATTGCCTTTAGCTGTAATATTGATTGTGGACAAAACATGTGAACAAAAGAGTACCTCCTTGTGCTGATTTGATTTATTTTGGTTTTAATACAAGTGTGAGTTGGTAGAGTACTTTTGTTAGAAGCTCACATGGTCTTTATTATTTTTCTGATAATGCAATCCAAATTATCTAGAGTTTCTTTTGTTTCATTTTTTGTTATTTCTTTTGCTAGAGCCATGTGACAATAGTCAACGTGTGAAACCTCATATTAGTTCACTTGCTATGGCTATTTGGTTAGGTTGGCCATCAAACTACTTTATTAACTTTGCTATGACAATTGCAGTGAACATCATTTAACCAAGAAGAATAGACTTCAAGGATGAGTTGTGTTGTGTCATTTATTGAAAACATGTAAGGGATGTTTTCCACAACTTTTTTTGTAGAAATTGAATCATCATTTAGCAATGGATTATGCCAAATGGCCTTGCCAAAATTTAGCAACAACCACGATAATCCATTGCTAATTTAGCAATGTATGATTCCATTGCTAATAATAAATACAAACGTTGTTAATTTCAATCAAAATATTTGAAGTTTAGCAACGTCTATATATCCATTGCTAATTTTGAAATAAATAATCCCTTGCCAAATTCGTCCCTAAAATTAGCTAAAATACAAAATACTATTTTCTATATCCATTCCTAAATTTGTTGCTAAAATATTGTCAAATAGAGGGGATCCTCTCTAATTATGTTGTTAAATTATTCTATAATTGTTCAAAAAAATTCCAATGCCATAATATTTCACATGTTTCAATCAAGATCAATAAAAATATCATTTTATAATACTATAAATTTACATTACAAAGTTTTCTAGTGGTCTACAAAATATGATAAGTTTATATTACAAAGTCTTGTAATATTTAAAAAATTAACAATTTTCCTCAAATTTTTCATTTTCTTCTTAATCCTTCTACAACTTCATTTGCTTCTTGATCCTTCTACAACATCATTTGCTTCTTGATCCTTTTACAACTTCATTTGCTTCTTGATCCTTCTACAAATTCATTTGCTTCTTGATCCTTGTACAACTTCATTTGCTTCTTCTTGCACTTCTACAACTGCATCTAGTGAACATACTATAAACTCAATCCTATATTAGTCCACCTGTGAAATAAAAACATATGTTAATTGATAATTAATCAAACTTCACAACATTCAATAAGGTGAAATACTGACTAATATGTACTTAAACCCCAATAGAGAATGAATAAGGTATAATTGTAGCTCATCCTCATCAAAAATCTGATTAGGGTGTTGTTCTCTAATATTGGGTGCCATAATAAGAAATCTATCCCAAGCCTATACATGTAGAAGATGCAAGAAAGCTCTAATTTTTACTTGATCATATCTAATGGTTGTGTACAAATCATGGTATAAAAATGCGAGGATGGCTGAACCCCAACTATACCTGCCTGCCCTAGCTAAATCTTGCAATAATAGAAGATATATTAGATGCACCCAATTTCTTAAGGTGTCTAGCATAAAAAACCTCCAATTAAGCGCATTATATATATTCAGGTGAACTGCTGAAGCTGGATTTCTGTGGGATTGTCTAGAATTTGGTTATCTCTAAAGTTGTGATCTAACCATTTTAGTCTAAGTTGCTACCTCATATTGGTGTTACCAATCACTGGCATCCTATCAATGTAACATCCCACTCCAAGTAGTTAAATTGCATGTGTTTTCTATCAATTGTTGCCTAGAGATTGGCTGAAAAACCAAATTAAATGATGTTCAGTTGTGAGAAATGGAATTTTAAATGATCATGGTTTGGAATTGCGACAATTTTAATGATGGTTTGCAACCCCCGTAAAGATCATAACCTAATACTATTTATGGAACCAAACAACGGTTGTATAACTATCGCAATGCCTTGGAATTACAATGTTTAAGAATCAACCATCGCCATTCCATGAAATGGTCATGGTTTATTGACCGTTGAAAAGACTAGATTTGCAACAATTATCTTTGATTTTCTCTAAACCATTTTCTATGGATTTACGACTAGGGGTGTTCAAAACCAATGTCTTGTAACCAAACTAAATCATATCGAGCAAAAAATGAACATAAACAATCAAATTTGGTTTGGATTGGTTTAGTTAAAGTTTTTTTTAGTGGTTTGATTTGGTTTGCGATTTTATGTGCTGTAAAACCTCCTTTATAATGATAAATTTATCACATATATGTTATTTATATTAAAACATCTCCTTTATATAAAATATATTATCTTTGAAATCTTTATTTCAACTTGTAATTGTTTTATTTTCTTAAAGTGACACATATGTATGTTTAATGTTTATAATATCAAAATAAATTATATTAAATTACTTTACTTTAATATTCCAATTTTTTTTCACTTGTACTAGGTTGGTTTTTTCAATGAGCGATGTTAAAAATTTGCATTTAAAAAATTTGATTAATTAGTTTATATTATATTTTTCCTATTAACTTTGGAACTTTTTTGGTTTTATAATTATTTAGACTAAAATTAAAAAAAGAATGTAATTGTGATTTATTTATTTTGTAATTTTTTTGAATATCTATTAGCAAAAAAAATCAATGGTTTTATTTTGTTAATGAATTAAATGTTACTACATTTTTTGTTATTTTTTTTATATTTATATGTTAAAAATAATTCTTTTTTTGGATAAATTTAAATATATAAAATTGACAAGCTAAAAAGACTCAAACTGTCCAAATCAACTAGCTCAAAATCGATCATTTATAGTTTGGTTTGACACTGTAAACTCAAATCAATAGGTATATTATTATACAAAATGAAGTGATCGGTTTGGTTTGAAAATCTCTTCAAATCGCCCAAACCAAATGGATGAACACCCCTATTTGCGACGAACACCCCAAATCTACTTTTTTTTTCTTCCTAAAATTTCTTTAGTTTTGACCACCCTTTCACATGATTTTTGTCACATTTTACAACCAACCAATCACAACCAAATACAACTAGCTAATGATAATCAAACAAAGCTAGGCAGAATAATAAATTGGAGAGGAATTATCCGTGCGTGGAAATTAGCCCTTGTAAGGCTATCCAAATGGCTTTTTCACATGCTTGTACTAAAGTTAAAGTGAATGCAGATATATTTAAAGTAATCCATACATTAATTCAAAAATATATTCTTTCCCAATTCAAATTCAAATGTTAATACATATTTAAAACTATTACCTACTAGTCAGTACTCTCTGATTCATTTTCACCTTTAGCTCCTTGAGGTGCACTCCAGTCTTCACTAAGTGGCTGAAAATGAAAACAACTATTGTTAGTTATAATAAATAAAATTGAATTAAAAAGTTTCTCAATTCTATGAATCAAAGTAAAATTATCATAGGATTGATGCAACCAACCAACAAAGGTGGTATTTCACCCTGAAACCTCTGAGCCATAAATGACATTAATGTTTAGAGTTGGCTCACTATGTTTGTCAAATATTCGAGAATGGACTTTAAATCTTCATTCTCTGCCTTTAACCTCTGATAATCTTGAACTAAAGTTTCAACTGTCTATTAAAGCCTACAAGAAGCACAGCCGAATCCTTGGTTTGGGCATGCTCCTTAAATCGATCCACGAACTCGCCTAGAATGCTCGTGAACACCTAAAGCTTAGGTCAATGAGTCCATATTCGAGAACTCTTGAGATGAAGAAGGTTGGGATTAGATTGTAAAAATTGTGGCATACAAATATAATTATTTTAAGAAAAACATATCAAACCAAATGAAAAATAAACAATTTCTAATTACATATAAAAGTTTCAATGCTTACTGCAATATTAGCAGCTTCTTGATTCACCCATGATCCGTCATACTTCTTTTGTGTGGAAATCCACAAATCTCCGCGGCTAACAAGACCACCTCTCTCAACTTTCTATAAAGGTTAAAAGGATTGTAAAAATTTAACTTATTTCTAAATTTGAAATGCAAAATTAAACAAATTAAACTAGCCATATTTGTATTTTTTTTGAGCCAAACTCTTTGAAAAAGAAGTTTTTGGAATTATTAGATGGCCTCTACTTGATTTATTTTTCTGGCTTGATTCCTAATAAATGAAATAAACATATCAATCGTATCAATAAAATAAGTCATCATATCATCAAAAAAATGATACCTATTGATCTTGTGAAATGCCATATAGGCATTTGGCAATTAGCTCATCCCTTCTGCTTGCACCATCTTATGCAGCATCAAAGAGCTTAGCTCACCTTTGCTTCCACTTTATTCCCATTGACATGAGAACAAAATTTTTGTGCACGTCATCCAAGACAAATTTGCTCTATAAGATCAAAACAATATAGTCATTACTAATTATATTTGAAAGTTACTAGTAAAGTGAACGGGTAATTTAAAAAATTTAATAACTGCATAGAAGTTCTAAATGTGTCATCCTTGGACTAATTTGGAACAAATTTCCAACTTGGATAACTAATCGAGAATATAGTACATTTCTCACCAACACCTCCTAAGAAGGAGCCAAGTAGTACATTGCCTTCTCCAATCGGTTACCCCAATTCATTGAAATGAATTACTACAATTTCTCCTTGGGGTAGCATCCAAATTTCATGAATGGTTAAGACCTTTTACGCATCTGTCGATAAGTTTAAAGTCAGATATTAAACATGAAATTATTGAAATAAACATAAAAAATATCCTAAATAGGCTTACCAATAGTTTTAATTTCCCAGTATCTTTGTTTTTTTGGACATACTATCTGTTGTTGTTGCTAAAAATCATTTAATGATACGTCCTCTCTAGAAAAATTATTAAAATACTCCTAATGATCAGAGGCTAAAGTAGCCAAATCATGATTGGTGTGGTCATCTCCTAAGTTAGCCAATGGGAGTTCAACACTGGATAGGGGTACTGGATCAGAGGTTGGAGTATTTGGTATGGAGCTTATATTACTAGGTCCATCACCTTTGTTAGAAGGACCTAATTTACTCTTTTTTCTCAAGAATCTTTTCATTTATGAAATTCAGTACAAAATCAGTAAGAAATCTTGTTGAAATAATAAAAACAACATACTTATTAAGCAAAGGGTTAAAATCCACATAACCTATACAAATTGATATTTCAATCATTGTTACACCCGAAATGTGATGCAAATGGTGAAAAAGAAAAAGAAAATTTGAATTTTCAAAAACAAGAAGTTTCAACAAAACCAAATGAAAAAAAAGGAGTCACTACCAAAAATTTCATTTTAAAAGGGAAATTTTGGAAAACTATTTTATTTAAAGATAAGGCAAAACAACATAGAAAACTGGTTTCCAAAACAAAGACGGGTTTAGGAGTCTGTTGAGTTTGGGGAAGGTGTTAGGCACCTTACAACACCTATCTAAAGGACAATTACCCTAGGACAAATGTGCAAAGAAAAGTAAACTAGACTAAACTTATTTTGTTTTCCTATTTTGATATACAAAAAACCATAAACAAAAAAATGAAATTAAAACGAAAGAAAGAAATCATAGCATGCAAGAAAGTGGACAGTCGAACATTTCATCTAGACATTTTAAAAACATAAACCAATATCAAACTTTCAAATTAACCCAAAATCCAAAATCAAATTCAAGAAATAAGAAAGAAACCACAATTATATTAAATGAAAACAAAAACAAAATGGAAGATGAACAAAGAGATAGAAATTTCTGCTAAATATCGAAGTATCTAGCACAAATTTCTATTGGCCAATTGCATTCGTTAAATTCCACTTATCAAGAATCAACAAAAGAACCTAAATTGTGAACATGTTCTAGCTTATCCTTTTTCACTAACCTTATAGACTAAGATTAATGAACTTGTAGGACATAGTTGATAGACACTAAATTGCAAAAATAATCTATTTGAACAACATTAGTTTCCTCTTAGTCACTTTGAAAGTTTAGATCTTCAGAAACATGTTCAAACATAATGAAAAAAAATATCACATAAAAGAGAGCAAAACACTTCCTCATCACTAGAGGAAAAAAAATCCACTAGGATAACAATGGTTCCCTCTCACTCACTTTCCAAAAAGGGTTCTTGTATATAATGCAATGGACCGTAAGACATATCTAGAAAATGCTACACATTCAAACAACACAGGAAGCGAGAAAAGAACTCAAGGAAGACACCTATGAGAGAAACTCTCCTAGTATAGCATCGACATGCAAGAAAAAGGAAACTAGGCAAAACAAAGAGAAACCAAACACAAGAATAGATAAAATATTTACAAGATAAGACTTGACCTAGGATAAGAGCTAGGGCTTACGTACCCAATTAAATGGGATCAAAGTTCACGTAGTTTGACTCACAAAGATATATTAACAAACAAGCTTAGCATTTTTTTGAAGTAAGAAAGAAATAGTCAACCAACATGATTTCACAAATGAAAACGATTCAAGAGATTAATAAGTATGTTTTAGTTTGAAACAACCTCTTTAGTCTCTTATCCATACTCATTCTATTTTTTATTTTTACTTTTTTGAATTTTTGAAATAAGAAACACTTTAAAACATGAAAAAAAAATACTTAGCACAATTGCAATAATGACCAAGAAGAAACTAAACACGTTAAGGCATAGTCTACATGGCTTGACAACATGAAAAAACATTCCAATATTTAAGATAGACTCTCAAAATGACAAGATAATATAAACTGGTATTTGACAACATTAGAACAATAAACTAGCACTTCAAAACACCTTGAAAGAAAGTCAAACAAAAATATGATCCCCAAGAATTAGGCAATATTTACACATGTTTTCACACAAAAAAAAAAGCTAAACCTTATATTAGAAACCTTAGAAATGCATTAGTAAACTTGGAAAAAAACTAAAAACCAAGTAAAAACACTGAAAACACCTTAAAGTGAGCCCCCTTAAATTACCAAAACATCAACAGAAACCACATAGCATTTTAAACACTAAAACAGTGCTAAGTCAACCTTACAATGAACCTTTAAAACAATTATAACAATATAAAAACAATATAGCTCCTAAAATACCAAATCATGTTTACAAGAAAATGGATAGAATATAACTAATCAAAAAACACCTCACTCACACGTTTACTTTGAAAACATGTTCTAAGAGGTATGAAAAAAAAAATACAACTCATATCACTACAAAATTTTATAGCTACAGTGGTGACAAAAGTTGCCACTGAAAGTAAAAAAGTCACCACTTTAGGTCTAATGTGGCGACAAAACAATCATCACATGTTGCCACTGAAAATTCCATGACTATAGATCTTTGGTGGCAACAAAAATCAATCGCTACTAAAAATAAATATATTGGTGACATATGTCACCACTGAAGAAGGAAATATGTCGCCACTAAAGTTAAAATTTAAAGGCCAAAAGTCGCCACAGAAACTTATATTCAGTGGCGATACATTAGTCGCCACTGAATCAAAATTTTAGTGGTGATGGAAAATATCGCCACCAAAGGAACCTTTGGTGGCAACAAATTGAGTTTCCACTGAAGGTAGCTTTAGTGGCAACTTAAGAATGTCACCACTGAAAGTTGATTCAATGGCGACACTTTTATCGCAACCTAATCAACGTTCAGTGGTGAAATAAAAAAGTCGCCACCAAAAGGTTCTCTAGTGGCGACCCTTTTGTTGCCACAAAAAGTTAGTTAAGTGGATTTGGCTTTAGTGGCAACATTTTTGTCACCATTAAAGCCCTCTTGAGTGGCAACTTCCAAGAGTCACCATTATATCAACTGTATCTACATTTATTTTTTGATAATTTTTTTTAATTTTTATATTTCCTATCACTTAAAGAGTATTATAAAATAAAATTATAAAACAAAATACTGTTATATTACACAAAAATAATGTTACATAGTTGTCAATAATTAATAATGTATTACAACTATCGATAATGACATAATTGACAATAATTACACAACTAATTGCAATAAAATAGAAAACATTCAAAGCATCATTGTTGTTTAGGATTATTACTCCTTCCTAAACTTTGTCCCTGTTTAAAATAGAAACATTAAGGATAAGTGCGATTAGTCTCATGATAATAAAATTACAAGAGTCATAGATTATAGAAAAAATACACAATATCACCAACAAAATTCAAGACAACATCCACACTCCAAAGTCACTAAGGTAGTGGCGTACTTTAAACAATATCAAGTTTGGATAGCCTTAATCTTCAAATTCAAACTTAAAACAATCTAAAAATAGAAAATATAATGCCAAAATGGTTCCAACAACAAATCTTTTAAACACATTTTCATATACAAAACAAAGCCTAATTACATAATAGAAACCTTGCAAACATAGTAGAAAGTTTGGAAAGTATTAAGCTTTAATTATAGGTGCTTTAATTATAGGTGTGAAATCCAATCAAAATACATGCTAAAAGGCTATGGGAGATAAGGTACCATGTTTAGAAAAAATTTAGTTGCATCACTTCATGAAAACCATGACAATGGACACTAAATCATGGCAGCAAAATTTGGACAGCTTTGAAGTTTGAACTACAAATTTTTTCACAAAATTGCATTAAAGTTTATATTACAGATCTTCTTAAAGTCAACACTATGAGATAGTAGAATAACCACTTCTCAAGATCAAAACCAAACTAAATTCATATTACAAATATAATAGCACCAAACTAAAAGTCAATATGTTTGGACAACATACTACCTACATCTCAAGCCCAAAACTAAGCTAATTGTTCAACATCAAAATTGAATCACAATATCTTTAAACTTTCAACATCAAAATATCAAATTTCAACACAATACCATTAAATTTCAACCTATTATCATCAATAATTCAATCTAAAATTTGAATAAAAAAACTAAAAGTGAAAGTTACTTGTTGAAACTTTCACATTATGATATCCAATTGTACTTGGATCCTTTAGTCAATCTCAGCTTGCACGTTATGTTCAATCTCAGCACGCTCATCCTATAGCTTCCTATTAAGCTCTTCTTGCAACTTCCTCTCCATTTTAGGTTGCATATGCTCACATACACCTTAAATTGCAAAGGACACAATGGCTTCCACATTTACTTGTTGCCGAGATTTCTTACTGGATGGTTTCTTTTCATATCTTTTTCCAAGAACAAATCCTAGCCTCTTCCCAAAAATAGATGCCAAAATCTCATCTTTGGTTAGTGGATGCTCATTTTCCTATTGTTAAGACATAAGCTCTTGAATGTGTCCCTACATAAATGCAATCAATGATTTAGTATCACAAATAAAAAATGAAATTTAAACTTCAAAAGATAACTAAAATTGTACATATACATGAATTTCTTGTGACTTTGGGTCCGACCACACAAATTCTCCTTCTTTTGTTTTATGAGTGTGTTGGAGCTCCCACACTCAATCAGCCAGTGCCTTTTCTCTAGGGTCAAGATCCTTATACAATAAAGACACTTGTAAACAAAAGAAATAACATTCTTAAGTAATTAAAAAATAAATTTAAAATACTTACCGTAAATTCCTCTATCTAAGAAAAGGATTAAGAGCCACATGTCTGTATTATTTTTTTGCCCTATTTTTTATTTCTTTCACTAATAGCGTACAGGAATGAAACTCTCATAGTTTAAATAACTAAATGAAACTCTTGTAGTTTAAATAGTTTAAACAACATATAATTCCACATTACCTTGAATTCATCGGAACTATAATGTGCTACCAACCACTCCCAATCTTCAGGCGTAATTGGTTAAGTGCTTCATCACCAATCAATGGCGCCATGGAATTTTTCACTTTTTCATCAAATGCCCTTCGATTTCGATGCCATGGATGATTGGTATGTAAGAAATGATGATGGCCTATGTAGTATAACTTATTTCATAAAGAAACATTGTTTGTATCTTTATTGCAACAAGGACATGCAAGCTTACCTTTACTTGACCATCCAGAAAGGTTTATGTATATTGGAAAGTCATTAATTGTCTATATCACAGCTATTCATAACACAAAATTAGATTGTAAGTAGGCATTATAAGTCTCTACCCCCTCCCTCCCATAACTCTTCTAACTCTTCAATCATTGGTTGCAAGTACACATCTATGTTGCTTCTTTGACACTTAGGGCATGAAAGTAAGAGTATCATCATAATGTATGGGTCTTTCATGCAATCCCAATGTGGAAGATTATATGGAACAAGAACAATTGGCCAAATAATATGATTAGCACTCATATTTCCATAAGGTTGAAACCTATCACTTGCTAAGCCCAATCGAACATTTTTTGGGTCATTAGAGAAGTCAAGGTATTGGTGGTCAAAGGATTTCTAAGCCAAGGAGTCATAAGGATGTCTTAAAATGTCATTATCAACTTGTTTCTCTTTATGCCACCTCATTTTTTTAGCTGTGTGTTTTCCCATGAAGAACCTTTATAGTCTAGGTTTAATTGGGAAATGATGGAAGAATTTGTTTGTGACTTTCTTCCCTTGGTGTTCACTTGAATTCTATGTAAGCTTCTTACATACAGGACATGAATTTGCATTGGCATGCTCTCGCCAATATAATATGCAGTCATTTTCTCATGCATATATTTTTCTATAATCTAAACCCAAGTGTCTAATAATCTTTTTGGCTTTATAGTATTAATTAGGTATAATCGCCCTATTGGGAAGAACTTCTTTGAGGAAGTTAAGAATCACATCAATAGATTTATTAATCTAGTGATTAAGACACTTCAAGTGAAGTAACCTAACTATAAAAGATAACTTCAACACTTTATTGGATCTAGGGTAAAGTTCTATTTCCACATCTTTTAGTAAATCAAAGAACTTTTTTGCATGCACATTTGGTTCTTCATTGTTCTGAGAAACACGATTCATTTGCTCTATATTCGCAAAACCACATGCATCATGTATCATATCATTAATATCATCCACCATAATATTGTTATCTTCCCCTTAACCATCATGAATAGGATTGTAGGTTCTTACAAAGGCTTTTCCATGTAAGTCCCACACTTTGTAACTATCCCAAAATCCTTTATTCAATAAATCCAATCTCACCATATTTCTTAGCTTAAACTCTATGTTCCTACACCCCTTGCATAGATATCAAATCAAAGTATTCACCCTTGGTTGTTAGTATGCCAATTCAAGAAATTCATCTATTCCTATTATATATATTGGATCCACTCTAATTTTTATATCTAGCTAACTTTTATCCATTCTTTTTCCTTACAGTTTAATAAGATGTAAAAGTAGTAATGGATGAAAATTTTTGTCGTAAAAATATATGGTAGGAACTTTATATACTTGGGTAAATACTTGATACTTGTCTTTAGCAATAGTAAATTAGGGAGCATTCTAGAAAAGCCACTACCCCTAACCAAAACATAATGATTTTACATAAAACCTACCCATGGTCAATTAAAAGGACAAAATAGAAATAAAATATGTATAGTTTTGTGCTAAGTAGCTAAAAGCCTGCTAAAATTAATTAACAGGACAAAATGGAAATAAAATATTCTAAAGGAGCACGTAATTATTACATAATGAATGTGAAACTTCCATGAATCAAAAAAAAAATCATTAATATTCAATAGAAAGCTTCCTTCCAAAAATTCTTTCTCTATTATTTTTAATATTAAACTTTGTAAAACATTAGTCTGTAGTTTGTAGCTATCTACCAGTGTAAGAAATTCTTAACATTTTAGTGGTTGAAGTGTAGCAAATCATGAAATCCATGATTTGAAAGGTTTCATTATACTCTTTTGGATATATATATAGAGAAATGGAACATGATTGGTCCCTTTTTGAAACATTAGGCATCAGAGTGGGTAGTCTTATCAAAATGAAAAAGTATTGTCTTCTAGGATTCTCAACAGTACTAGTAACAATCTTAAAATCTATTCACCAAGCAACATTGAAGACTTAAAGTGCACTACTTTCAAACACCAACACATAACCCGTTGATCCCTTTCCTAAAGATATTCTTCTAATATATGCTACCAATTCAAGATATGCTTCAATCACTACTTTAAAACTAAATTTAATAAAGTTCATTGGTTAAAACTTAGATAACTTTCACATTAATTAAACCCAAGCACATATGAAATCTAAATTATCTAGCAGACTAGTCGACGACTATCATGCTTCACTTTGTGATCCACATTCCACAAAACTACAAAAAGAAAAAAAGAGTACCACAAACCCCTAGCAGCCAATAAAATCGGGAATGAAAACATCAGGAACCATAATTCAAGTTTATTAACTTGAAAACATCTATAATGAAACCCTAAAAGAATAAATATATATTCCTTAAAACAAGGAAGAAATCAGACCATTCACCATAATGAATGATAATAGGAAATCAAACTGGTAACCATAGTCGACAAAAATCACATACCAGTATTAAACACAAAAATTACAGTAGCAGGCCACTTAACAATAAGTCTAACGGCTTGTGGCATTGATATTGGTGGCAATCTATTCGTTCACTTGAATTTGAGGCTCCAAACTGGTCCTTTAGCTTTCATAAAGAGGAAGAAGAGGATAATGTAATGATAGAGGTTGGCCAGTGATAAATCGCTGAGATGTAGCTAATGAAGCGTTGGATATAGCTCAGTTGAGCAATGGCAGGGGACTAGTGGTGGAGGACAGTGAAGGACAACGGAGGATGACAAAGCACAATGGAGTGACAAAAGATAGTGAAGGGTGTGGTGGCACAATGAAGAATGTCTCCTAAAGCACGGAGCATGGTGAAGGACGATGAATTGGAGGATGGTGAAGAACAATTTTTGGACTGGACAATTTTTGGCACAATGACTAAATAATGAAAGTGATTTGGCACATTTTTTACTTGTAAAATTATGTTATATATTATATGTTGAATCACATAATGTTAAAGTTATTGTGGCATACTGGTTGGTTGATTACTTACTATTGCTAATGTCCCATGTTCAAACTGCCCATTGTAACTTTAGAATTTTATCAGTTTTGCAAAATTAAAGTCGTTTATTGGTGCATTAATGGCGACATTTTAAAAGCCGCCACTGGAGGTCTTTAGTGACAACATTATTTATTGCCACTAAATATCTCTAGTGGTGACTGTGTAATTGTTACCACTAAAGGCAGGTTTACTGGTGACTTTTATTGTTTCCATTAAAAAGTCACCATTGAAAATTCTTTTTCTTGTAATGTATGAATCTTAGGTAGTTACCCACAATTTTAAATCGCCATTTGAACATTTGAAGTGGAAGAATTACCCCAAGAAAGCAACACTAAAAATGCCATCTTAAATCACTATTTAAGTACTTTAAAATGAAATTCTAAGTGAGAGAGCTAAGTCAAGCAACTTAAACTTAAAATGGCACTTTAAAACACTCATTAAACACTTAAAAATGAAGTTTTCAATGAAAAATCTAGTGCAAAACTAGCACTTAAGCAACAACACAAAGCCACTATATTAAACACTTCAAGTGAGGTTTAGGAAGGGAGGCCATAAGACAACAACCTAAAACACCATTTTTAAACACCTAAAGTGAAGTTTAAGTAAAAAGAAGTTGAACCAATCATAGTCCTTAAAATATATTTCAATACCTCATTTAAAAACTTTGACATGAAATTCAAGTGGAGGGAAGCAAGCCAAATATCAACCATTATCTTTGAACACCAAACCATAATTTCAACAAAAAAACAAGAGTCTAATCCTTTAAAAACTATAGCAAAATATAGCACAACGCTTGGCCATATTACACCACAATTTTAACAAGAAATATGAGTTTAACCCATAGAAATTACAATGAAGTATAGCATCACAATCAACCAATACATAACAAATGTTTTGGGATCTACAATGAATGATTTTTCTGGTATATTTGCAGTAAAATTTGACATCTATATCAGCAACATTAATCACAATTTTGGTTGGTAAAACATTAATTTAACCTATGAATATTTTAACCAAACATATCACTACATTTAACCTAAATTAAATTAGTATTTCAACACTTACATAAGCTATTTTTCACCAAATTAACTACCAAATAGACTAGCATTTCATCAGCCACAATTATAACCAGTAAAGAAACATTTGGTTAATGAAAATCACAACCAATATAGCACAATTTCAACCCACCATTAGAACAAAAATAGCATGTAAACATAGCAAAGAATGGCTTACCTCTCGGCCAGCACAACACCTACCCTTTATGTATGCGTCTCAATGCATTGTTTTATCATCATTATCAAATTAATGGAAAAAGGAGGCTCACAATACTTACCTTAAACTGAGAGGAATTCACAAACATGGAGATGAAACACAAGCTAAGAATAACAAACACAAGTCGAAAGGAATGAATGAAATCCTCACTTTCCATCGTTGATCAACACCACAATGGTGGCAACACCCTCTGATAGTGATGGCATCAGCTAGAGAAGTGACAGAGATCCTTAAGTTCTCTCACACTCACGCCCCTATTCTGCATAATCTCTCTGTTCACTCTGTCTCCTCTATGGCTCTCACGTCTTTCTTCCACCATGAAAAAGAAGAATGGAGATGCCTCCACACCCGATCTCTCTCAACTCCTCTCACCCACTCTCCCTCACGACGAAGAAGGAAGAAAAGCTCTCTTATCTTTGTCAAAATTTACCTCTCATACATGAGGCCTCCTCCTTTATTTTGCATTTTTTAGCTTTTATAATTAGGTTAAAAGGGCATTTTTAGGAATGAAAAATAAAGAGGGTGAAAATGGAAATAAGAAAAAGAAGGGAAAATGGAAAAGCAATAAAACAATATCTACTCATTTTCCTACTTTCTATTTTTAATCAATTTTATTTGTTTTTTTATTAAAATTATATAGCTAAAATAAAGGTTAAAACATTTTTGTTTTATTTGTTAATTTTATTTTCTCCTTGATCTTTTTAATTTCCATCTTTAATTTTTTTTAGTCTTTATCTTTAATAAAATTCTAAAGTCTACTAAACTAGTTTTAAATTCATTTTTATTCATTTTTTATTTTTTATTTTTACTATATTTTAAATTAAATAAAAAGATGTCTGGACAAAATATGGTGTTTATAGTTGCCCCTCTTTGCTTGTTTCTTAGGTAAGAAGATTGAAAATGCAATTTGAGATTTTCTTTCCTAAGGACCAAGCAAAGATAAAGAACATGTATTTTGTCTGGAAGGGCAACACTAACCAAAAAAATGTCTAAAATCACTTAACTAAAAAAAGGAACCAAGGAATAGAGGAACGCTGACTAGAAAAAGAAAAGGGTGGAGACATCTTCTCCATTCATCATTTATTTATTTTTTTAGTTATATTTTTGAAAAATGCCTAGAAAAAATATGGCGTTCACATCATCCTCTAGGAATTATAACATTTTTAAACTCTGAGGATGGTTGGGTTCGCTACTATATATAACATCGTCATCATCCTCCCCTATTTCATGCAAGTCTCATGGCTTGAGATGTATAGCAACACTCTAATTTTTATCTGATTCAGCAACGATGTAATATACCATTCACACTTCTAAAACTTCAACATATGGCTCATCTTCTTCATGGTCACCAGTCGATATCAACTTAGAGAAATTTACTAATATAAATCCTAAATCATTAGTAATAATCCCCCTCAAATTTTTTGTATTTTCTCAAATGCACTTAAATAAAGTCACTATGAACTGATTATGATAATTTGGTTCAATTTTATCTACAAGTTTTCCATAATATGGCACATATTCAAAGTGCACGTTCACATCACTATTACTGGCATAACTCCTCGTGCCAGAGTTGCAAACACTCCACTATTTTGAGTTCTCAAACCCTAGTCATGTTCTATAGTACGAAACTTGAAACTATTGACATTGTATACACTATATTGTCTAACATAATTAATTGGACCTAGAGCAAGTAACTTGATATCATTAAAATGTGAATTGGTGACATCATTTCTGATCTAAAAAATAATGATTCATCATGTTATAGAACTATTAGTTATTATGAGAAATGTTAATCTAAGATTGTATATGTCATAAGTACTTACATGGCAGGCAAACTACTCAACAAACTCTCTATGAACTAGCTTATCTATCTCAGAAGATGATCATGTGTAGCTTCTTAGTTGTTTTCTCCCATATTCTCTAAATTCCTTATATTAATTTGTCAAGGAATTAAAGCAAACTAGAAAACTTAGGAAAAAATTAGATTCTTCATTGAATAATGAACATATGTACCAAAGAAAAGGGTTCATTTCCTTACATTAGTTAGTACATGTCGATGTGCTTGTAACTTTTTAGTTGGGCAAAGAATAAAGTTTTTATAAGCACCAATTGGTTTTCTCACAAGAGGGAAAAAAGTGTTCTCACCAGAAGAACCTAAATTAGGTTAATCATCAAGGAGTGCAAGTTGATTGAATATTGTCTCTATCCTATCCAAATACCTCGAGGAAAAAGTTAACACATATTCAACCAAATAACCTTTAACTATTGATCCCTCTAGTTAAGCTTTATTTTTTACATAAGACTTCAATTTTTCCAAGTACATATGATGAAAAAATCATAAGTTTTTTTCTATATGAATAATTGAAAAAAAAGTAAAATTTAAATTTATCTCTCTATAGGATATATCCATCTATATTGGACAAGATCTCTAAGCTTCTCTTCATCGACTAAGTGAATTAGCAAATGAACCATGACTATGAAAAATGAAGGTGGAAATATCATCTCTATACGGCACAGTGTGAGAACAACTTGATTTTGAAGTTGGTCAAATTTGTTTACATTTAACACTTTATTACACAAACACCTGAAGAATGAACAAAAATCTATGGAAATTGTTGTCACTTGCTTTGAAAGAGTCTTTATTATAGCTAAAGGCAAACATTGTTCCATAATAACATGTGAGGCATGGCTTTTCATTGCCACAATCTTGTGTTGTCTCAAATCAATGCATCTAGAAATGTTACTTAAGTACCCATCGAGTATGGTGACACTTTTCAATGTCCTAAGAAAGATATCTTTATTCTTATTAGTCAATGTGAACAAAGTAGGGGGATATATACCATTATCATCAAGGCAAAGATCATGTTTGCATTTATTGTAAGTATTTTTATGAATTCAAATGATCTTTCCTTGTTCTTCATTTTATCTCTCTTTTCCAAAGACAAAATTAACATCATCTTGTTGTCTTGAACTTTTTGAGCCACTTAGGAAAATTGAAGAACTTTTCCTTTCCTCCCATCCATCAAATCGATATTTGGGTTAATCTAAATTTATACCTTGATGGAAAAAAATGTCGATGACTTATAAAACACCACTTGTAACTATGTATAAGGCATAAAGGAACAGAGTCAAAATTGCACCATGGAAAAGCTAACCTAGTATGTGTATTCCACCCAGATAAAGTTTCAAGACCTAGAATATCACTCAAAATCCATATCAAGGTTGCTCACATTGTGAACACTTCATTGGTGAAAGAATGAAATGTTTCAACTCCATCATACCATAAATCTTTCAACTCTTCTATTAATGGTTACAAATATACATCTATATCATTTCCCGATACACGTCTCTTAGGAATGGTCATCGACAGTATAAATGAACTTGATCTTATGCACATCCATTGAGGGAGGTTGTAAGGCATAATTACTAATGGCCATATGATGTAGCTTATGCTTAAGTTTCAAAATGGATTGAAATTATCAATAGCCAATCCAAGATGCACATTTCGAGGATCTGAAGCAAAAATAGGATTTATTTTATCAAATCTCTTCCATGCCTTGGAGTCCCATGGATGCCTAATTATGGCTCTTCTCAATAGTACATTGTAACATGCAATCCTCTTATTTATTAAGAGATTTTTTGTTAATTTTAAATAAGTTAAATGCTTGTGTTTGTTGCATTAGATTGCATGTAGTTGCATTAGAAGGAGGGACTAAATTGAAAAGAAAAGAGCGGTGACTTGAATAAGAGGAAAAAGGTTGAGTAGGGGAAGCTTTATAAGCTTTCCGTAATTGAGGGTAGCTTACCGTAAAATTAGCCAAAAGAGTTATTGTAGCTACCAGGATTTTGAAGTTTCCTGCCAATGTCTCAAGGACAAAATGGTAATTTGACATATGGCCAGAGAAATTATCATTCTGAGTTAGATGATCAAGAATTATGATCAGAATTGGAAATTCTTGGACCACCTATAAATAGGTCCAAGTATCAGAAGCTCCATTTCTCACCTTGCATTCTGAAATCCAAAGAGAGAAAGGGGACCAAGTAGAGAGAGAAAGTGAAGGAGAGAAGATCAAATCTCTATTTTCAACAAGGATTGAATCCAAAATAGTGTTTAGGAAGGCATCTAACATAATAATAAATTCACTAGCAAAGAAATAAGGTAGCAAAATAACCTATTCCTTCTAATTTTGAATTTACTATTTAAATTTTGAAAATGAGATTTTAATGTTATCTGAAGTAAAAGAGGGATTAAAAACTACATTCTTGATGTTTTTGAATGTTATTGGGTGTTTTAAACTGCATGAATATATACCTATACATGCTAAAATCAAATTATAGGAAATGGGTTTTTACCTATTGAATGAATATGGGGTTTAATCTAAGATTTTAGTGAGATTAAACTATAGTTTGGACTATTTTTATGTGATAAATGATGCTTGCACACTGGTATTGAGTTAATGAGGGTTAAAAATGATTTATAAACAAGTTTTTGGGTAAAAATTTGAGTCAACAGATGATTTGAAAAAAAGAACATAACATAGAAATTGACTTATAAACCCTATCAGTTGACTTTTGTACTCTTCCATTGCCCAAAAACGTATCCATAGTGCTATCAATTGACTGCCAAGAGGCTAGAAGTCAACTGTCGTGCTTATATTTTTTGAAATTTTGCCAAGAACATAGAAGTCAACTGTCAGGCTTGTAGAAGTCGATTGGTAGCCCTCGGCTTTGGAAAATTTGAGGCAATGAGCTGCAAGTCATTTGTCAAAAAGGTGGAAGTTGACTGGTAGGCCCTTATTTTAGAAAAATAAACTCAATAATCTAGTTTAAAGCATACTTAATCCAAAACTCACTCAAAAAAGGGATTTAAACCTAGAATGTATAATAGGTAACAAGAAGGTTGAGAATGAAATAAAAAGAGAAAGAATGATATGAAATTGAAAAGGAATGAGCATGAGAATTGCCAGAGAAATGAGAAAGTATTCCTAGTGTATAGATAGTGGTAAATAGGTACATATTAAGTGACCAATTGTGGGTATGGGACAGTAATTGGGGCACTCCACAGCTAAATTAAATGGTTTTGAAAATACCTGGTGGTTATTAATTGTAAGTTAGTGAATTTCCCTATGGCCAATTAAAGGATTCATATACTTAAAGTTTTACATAACCAAGGTGTGACCTAAATCACCCTATTCTATATACTTGTGAATAATATTTTAGGGAAATAATTTGTTAAGAATAGTAATTTTGGATATGTGGGGAAGGATCTGCTAGAGAGGTGGACAGGGACCCTATAGTTCTTAGAGGTAGGGAATGATCTGTCAGAGCAATGGACAGAAACCCTCATGGGGGTGTTGTGGATGGATATACTTAGATTAACTAGGGGAAACTCCAAAATGTACATATTGTAGTTACAGGCTACTGGATAATATACAGATTGCAGAGAGTAAGGGTTTATTATAAGGATTTGTTCACTTAGTGACTCTCTAGATTTCTCTTGGTATGATCTTATGATGATCATGATTTGGCGTTGGCCATAAGAATATGCTCTGATTTTCCTTGTTTATGCTCTTGTTTCTATGTGATGCCCTGTTACCATTATGATGTGATATATATCTTGTGTGATGGATACGTGGTATGATATATCCTGTTTGATGGGAATGGAATATAATCTGATAATATATATATCCAACTGAATGGATATGTGATGATGTCATATTTCATGCATAGTATGATTATGAGATGATACCACTGTATGATTCATACATCGTGTCCTAATAGGCATAATGTTTTGCTTTATGATAAAAAGAATGTAGTGTTTTCCATATGAGTATGGTGGTACATGCTAGTGTTTTTTAAAAGACCAGTTGTTATTGCTACTGAGATTTATTCTCATATAAAATATTGGTGTGTATCAGATACTTAGGTACCAGCTTCTGTTAGAGATGGAGGTGGAGATAGTGGAAATACCATTCTTAGGATATTTTCTAATGGTGAAGGAGATATGGATTATTTTTGTCTTAGAAATTCCCCCTAACCCTTAATTGCATGAGGTTTAGGGTCGGAAGGGTGTATTTTTGACATGCCCGATACCCTGAATCCTTATTAATATTTTAGAAAGGATCAGGATGATAATTTTTTGGATGTATAAAGTAAGGGTATATATGTATTAGGATATGTGAGATAGGTATCCACTAGTAGTTTGTTAAATGGGTATGAGTGACAGATTTGTTGTTTCCTTACCCTAATTGGCACACTCACATATCCATAGGCATATGTCTGTTGCATGAAAATTTTAATGGATGTTAATGAGGCATGTATGTGAATGTAAATACATATATCTATACATTTATATAAGTTATTTTAATTATTTTCTGCTACATTACGTGTGAGAACCCGAGCATAGAATTTCCAAACTAGTAGCACTTAAGTATTTAATTCGGTAAAGGTTAAATTTTACTCGGGTAAAGGTAGTAGTAACTCACTAATCCTATCATATATTGTATTATATTATTTAATTCACTAGAAGGAACCATATGATTGGGGGTGTTACATATGTCACCTTATTTGTTCAGCATTCTTGGATGACATAAATAATTGTTGTAATTATGGCTCGAGAGGGAAATATCTAAGGACTTTTGTAGGCAACAATTTTTTAAAATATAATTATTATTTTGTATATTATATTTCAAAAGTAAAAAAAACATAACATATACTTTTTATATATGCAAGATCTCTAGTGTGTGTGTGTGTGTGTATTGTCAAGGAGGAACATCAAATTATATATTTTTCTTATAAAAAAGAAGTCATAAAACTATTAATTATGTACCATTTTCAGTGATGTAAATGGGTGGTTCTTGTATTTGTCCTTTATATGCGCCAAGAGCTCATGGAGTCCCTCAAGATAAATACAAACCTAAAAAAATCAGTCTACAAAACAAGATACAACAAGAACTTTCTAAAATCATGTTAAGAAAATTTGTGTAATAATTTGAGTAAATTAATGATTCAGTTCTTAAAAGATATATGTTCTTTCAATTTATTTCTTGAAAGATAAAATGTCTCAATTTGGTCTTTGAAAGATCAATGTTTAATCAATTTGATCCTTTGATTAATAAGATAGATAGAAATTTAATTGATAGTAGTGTAATGGAGGCTAACTAAATTTCAATGTTGAATTTTTTTCGCTTTGACAATGTGTAATTTGTAAAATAAACACTACAAAAATTGCATCATTTAGTGACGTTTGAACAAACATAAAATTTACTTTGTAATTCCTGGTCAACTGTCAGAGATGTATGCATTGGGAAGTCATTTAGTGATGCTTTCAGTCAACTGCTAGAACCACCATCACTAATAATAATTACTAACACTCACTAATTGCCACAAATGTTTGGCATTTTGTGGTAGTTTCAAACCGTCACTATTTCTAATGCCCTACAACCGCCACAATTGTAAAGCATTTTGTGGCAGCCTTGAACTGTTAAAAAATGACACTCGCGGCAGTTAATTGGCTTGCATTTTCTAAAGCTTTGTAACTACCAAAATTGTTTAATTTTAACTTTTTAAAAAAGGTTTAAGTTTAAGTTTACAATATATATAAATATATGTAATTTCTTAATAATAAATTCAAAATAGATACAAAAGTTATCCTAAATAAGTTTCTTTACCAATATCCCCTGTCTTTAAATACATATTTGTAAATATCCAAAAACTAATTAATTACAAAAAACCAAATGCTTCTTTCTAACCTCCAAAAATTCCACCAGGTGCTTCTTCCGTAACCCCATCTATGAATTGCGATCTTCACTTGCTTAGGATTGACGTCCTACTGAAGGTTTTCCACTACTTGTATTGAGTACCTAATATAATTAACAAATATACATCTAAAAATGATCAAAGTAAAATTTTGAAGTATGAGAAAAGATATAATTTACCTCAGGATTTATCAAATGTGTAAACTCATATAGTACATTTTCCAAAAGATTTTGGAAAATGTAACTTAAGGCACTTCGCATCTCATTCTACAGATTATTAGCATTACAAAACTCTAATTCTAATCATGCATTTGAAGTTTGCAACTCTGATTGCAAGTGGACAACTTCTTGCTTAAGTGTAGAGTTAACATTGTTATAATTCAGTAGTAGCCTACCAAGTCAATTTGTAGTCAATCCAAAGACTTGAGTAAGAGTAAGGTCAAACCCTAAACCTTGAACTCTTCTGGGATGTTCCTTTCTTGGCATTTGGCCAAAGGAATCTTGATCACCAAGTTGTGTGGATATAGTCCCTTGACTCTCAAGTTCTATAATTTTTTCCTATAAATAAAAAGACTTTTCATATACATCAATAAAAAAATCCAGCACTATATATACAATCTGGAAAACTCTATTGGAAAAATTCAACATGTACTCCTTGAGAAAAAGGCAAGGCCACTTTTATAGGCATAAATTTTATAGATAAAGCTTGTAGCCATTATTCTTAACATGAAGTATCTTTAGAACATCAATAGAAACAAGTAGAAAAACTACAGTCCTTTCATGCATATCATAAAATTAACCTCAGTCATGAATAAGCTATTCACACAAACTATAGAATTGTGGAATCCCTTTATATTTTTCAGGCATTCTATGAACCACATGAAAACTTCACTAAATTATATTCAAATACTAATAAAACTAAAAGGAAACTTACACCGACAATCTTAGCCTCATCATTAACAAAGGAACCATCACACTTCTTGTGAGGCGCAATAACTACCGCTCCCCTACTCACAGGTCCTCCACTCTCCAATTTCTAAATGCCAATTAGATATATAATTATTATGCTATTATATATTTTAAAACATGCATAAAAATATTACCATCTCATACTTCTTCTTGGCAATGCTTTTAGATCCACATATGTGTGGCATCTTAAGCTTGTTTTAATTTATATGATTTGTATTGCACATTTCCTACCAAGATTAACAAAAAATAAAGTTAGGTTGTAAACAATTTTATTTATCTAAAAAAACAATGTGTATGCTACCTATATCTTTGGATCCAACCGATAATCAACAAATGCGGCCCACATATCTTTTGGTATGAAACTTGGATGCTCTTCTATGTTATGTTCTCTAGTTTTTGTAACATCATATAATTTTTGGAATGACTAAGTTCAATAATTCCTCCAACTCTTGCCAAGTTTCATAAATACAAATCACTTTGTAACCTCACTATCCAAGTAAAAATTTATCTTCAAAGTTCAATAATACACATTAGTGAAATTAGAGTATATGCCAATAAAGTTGTAATTACCGTCAAATTAAATAAGACCATCTAACCTTTATACTATTAAAACAAGTCTCCTTATAGCTATCGATAATCTTATCCTAAGAATGATAGCTAATCAGGAATGTTGTCAAATCTATTCCAAGTATTCCAAGAAATCCACTTAAGAGGCTAGCAGCTTCCCAAATTGCTTCACGTTGATCATTGAAAGGAACAACTATCCATTGCCCTATAGGGAGTGTCCAAACTTCCTGTGTCTTGAGATTTCCTTCCCTTGTGACTCCTTCTAAATCTATAGATGGACAATACATCATTGAAAGAATCATTAATTTAGAAAATCTACTAAGAATTCTCACTTACCTTCAATGTCAATTTTCTAATATCTATTACATTTTTTTGTAATGTGTGGTGGGACTTGATGTTCAGATAGATTTGAAGTCAAAGGTAGAGTTGGTGTAGGAATTGGCTCTAAAGATTGGGATGGATTCAAGATAGGGGTAGGATTACAAAGTTAGAGTGAGAGCTAGAGCGGGAGGTAGATTCAGAGTAGGGATTGGAATATAATCTAAAAATGAGGTTGGATTTTGAGTGGGAGCTGACTCTTTGCAAGAGGCATTATTTGATGCTCTTTATGTAACTCTTATTCTCTTCAGCCTAGCCATGTCTGCAACAAAAAGATTAAATGGAAAGAACACTACATAAAATAAGAAATCATAAAGCAAATGTAAATAAAGATAAAAATCATAAAGTGGTTGGAAAAACATTACAAAAATTCCTCCAATCAACAACATCAATGGAGGTACACTTCAACAATTCTAGAAAATGCAATTCCTCTCAAGTTTGTTATGAAAATAGGATAAATAAAACTTGCAGCATGCTTAGCTAAGACATCTATACGAAAATTCCATTCCCTTAAAGTATGCTTAACCATGATTTGATGGAAATCTTTCATCAACAACCTGCAATTCTCAATAATTTGAGAGTTGTGATGGGTCATGGGAATTTTATCATTCAAAATTAAATTCAATGCAATCAAAGAATCAAACTCCACTACTATATTTGTACTCTTTTCTTTCTTAGCCAGATCCAGACCAAGGAACAAACCCCATAGTTCAACTAAGAGGCTTGAACCCTTGCCAAGAAACTCATAAAAACCTTGAACCTAGTTACCCAAGTGATCCCTAATCACCCCTTCTGTAGCAATCAAACCAGACTTATCTGAGCAAGATCCATTAATGTTTAATTTAAACCATCCTTGTTGTGGCAGGATCCATTTAACAAAAGACAAAAGGACTAATTTTTCTTTTGGATGAGAATAAGCAAGGAATAAAAACTTAGTAAGATTGTTTAGAGCTGTTCTTTAAACTAAATTTGGGGAAGGAGAGGAATTGTTATTGCCATATAAACTGTCAAATACCAATGTACTTCTAGTTAACCGCAAAGCAAAACAACATTTAACAAATATGGTCCCCAAAGGAAATAGCATATAAACTCGCTTGATTAAAATAAGAATTTTTCCTAATTCATAATTTAAAATTTTGATACGAAGAAAGGAGGTATTCTTTTTCTAGGTTCTACAATTCCTTAGCAAAATAAAAATCTTTAAAGAGGTGTTCAATGCTTTCCTCTTCTTGGTGATAAAGAGGACATGATGGGTTAATAGATGATCCCCTTCAAGCCAGAATTGCCCTGCAAGAAATTCCATTATGTAGAATACTAATAATAATTATACCAAATCAACAGTTAAAAAATCCAACTAGTAGGCCCAAATGCCACTCCTTTGCTCCTCCTTAAAGTTATGTATAATCAATTGCTCCCAAAAGTGTCTATTTAACAAATCATTTGTATATTACTTTCAAAGTTTTAGCTTGTGATTCATATGACCAAATATCACTTTCTTCTCTTCACATCAATAATGGTGGTTCATTGGCATCTGTTAACTCCCTTTCACTACCCTCTCATTTAACTATATACGTATACAAACCCCTTTGAAATATTTGTTGTAATATTAAACCAAGGCCTAGCTAGTTACATATGCAATCTTGATGATGATATTATGATCCAGTAGTATGAAATACATTTATAGTACAAGTATTAAAAAAATAAAGGAAAAAGATGCAACCAACCAGCAGTGCTGTGAAGAATCAACAACTCTACGACAAACCATAAGTGATGCAATGAACCAGTAGTGGTGTGATGAAGCAGTAGTAGTGAAATGAAGTAGCAATGGTCTTGTGACAATTCTACAAAGGAGAGAGATGGAGATTAAAGTGATAGAGATTAGAGAGACAGAGATTAGAGCGACGAAGATTAGAGCGAGGGAAGTGAAAATAAAGAGTGAGGGAATTTTACATCATGAGGGAATTTTAGGTTTAGGGCACACGATGATGGGTTTAGGTGCAAGGATTTAGGGCTCTAGTGTCATTTTGTGGTGGCTAATAGCCGTCGTTAATGTTTTTTTAAAAAAAAAATTTTTATTTATTATTTTAGTGACACTTTAACTATTAGGAAATGAAAAAAACGACCACAAAATTAAAAAGCTTACTAACGCTTTCTAAATCACTGCAAAATGCTTCATTTAGTGACAATTTATGTGACCCGTCACTAAATAAACATCATAAACTTACTTTTTTTTGGTACTGAAAATACATCAGATTTACAAACTACACTAAAAAATGCAAACAGTGCACTTTGATAATGTTCGATTTGTAAATTTGATGCGTCTTATTTTTTTTATTATTAGATAAGATCCACTTTATCATTTAATAATCAGTTATAATCCATTAATATTATTGTCAGTTAACTTTCTATCCATCATATTAATCAAAGGACCAAACTGATTAGGAATTAATATTTTAGGAAATAAATTATGACATTTTATCTTTCAATGATCAAATTAAGAGATCATACATCTTTCAGAGAATAAATAGGTCTAGAATCTAGATAATTACATTATTAGCCAAAATAAATAGGTCTAGAATCTAAATAATGCCTAAAACTTATTGGGGTACCAAGGGAGACACCATTTTTGGAAACAGAGATCCAAGAGGAAGAATAAATAATAAGTATATATATAGTTTGTGTTAGTACATTCTTGGAAGGTAGAAGAAAAGGAATAATAAGTTTTTTGAGTAAATTATTGTTTTAGTCCATAAAAGATATAATTTGTCTCAATTTAGTCTCTGAATCATAAAAATACTTAATTTAATCCTTAAAAGATACATTATGTCTCAATTTAGTCCTTGAAATCTTAAATTGAGACATAAAAAGACATGATTGGAGTGGCCCATTATTCAATAGATATTTATATTCATAAGTTTTGAATTTGGACGGGTTATTAATCTAGTGAAGAGCCTGGTTACTAGATCGGTAGTTCAACCACTGAGTTAATAAAATAAATAAATTTAAAAATTTTCCTTATATATTTACCAACCCTATTAAAAAAAGGTAAATCAAAAGTAATCAAAATAAAAAAAATATATATTCAATTTATGTTGCTTCATGTTATATGTAATGACCCCCTAATCGACAATACACAGTCCTTTATTTGTATAGCGGAAGCATATAGGTTTCTCTAAATGGTTATTCCCGATATGGGAACGTCAGGGAATCACTACTGGTTGAGCGTAACCTAAATAGACATTCTGTCATCCATTCAGATTCCGTTCAACCCTAATTCACATGCAGCTATACTAATTATACATACATTCATCATAAATTACTCTGGAATGAAAACTAAAATCCATATATACATCATATCAGGCATTCATACAGATTCCAACTTAAATTCACAAGTTTACAGTGGTAAACCCTACCAAAAATCTAGCAGAGTTTCCTCTGTATTTCGAGCGTATCCCAAAATACAACAGTTATCCAATTTACAAATATATAGCCAGTCCAATAACAAAAAAAAAGCAAAAATTACAGAAAACCAATATACAACATCATCAGTAAAATATATACAATGCAATTCAAGCCTAGACTAAGCTGATCTTCTGTCTATTACCAAAGCATCGCCCAGCTAACGTCTAGGTCCCTGTCCCTGTTCCTGTTCATCTGAGTAAACAACCTGGTGAGATATAAAATCCTAGTATAATAATTTACAATTCAAAATACAGTTCAAAATCTGGTTGAATACTCAGTTGTGCAACTACCGAAAATAACATCCCGAAATCAGTTCAAAATCCGTGAAATACCTTTTATTTAAAAAATTAATCAATTTATCGCATGGAAATCGTGGCAAATACTCAAAATCATACAAATCTAATTCTTTGAAAATAAGTAATCGAAATCAGGTTAAATCCCATGCTCATTGTATCTAAATCCATGTTGGCCCCAATTCCTCTGTGACCCAATCTAAAATCGTCCAATTGCACGTCAACCAGAGAAATCTTATCTCTTATCATTGGGTGTAATCCGTAACACCAATCACCTGAATCTCGCCTATGTTGTGAGTGTGATCCATAACACCAATCACTCACTCAAGGACCGGGTGAGAATCAACATCTAGGGCGTCCCTTAGCATGTGCACATACGCCAATTCTCATCCTCATACAATCTATTCGAACTCACATGCTCACGGTCGGCTATTCCTCAGGTTTCTAGGGTATTATGCCTAAATCACAACGTTTTCTCATGTAGGCTATCCCCCCTTATACTCCTTAAACCTTTCTTAGGGTCGTCCTGATTTATCTCGTGATCCCTAACGTAGTACAGGATAAATCTGGTAAAAACGATATTATTTAAAAACTCTTTGTACTCGGGATACTTAACGGTCATCCCATACCGGCTATCAAGTACCCTACCCTAAGTAAACCCATCCTAATGGCATCTAAACTCGATAAAAAATTCATCTAACATGAAAATGGGGTTTTCAGCACACAGGCATGCAATTTAATACATCGAAAGCAGCACGTAAATCTATGCAATTAAATCTAATCGTTCAGGTATTCACTAGGTCCAATCTAGAACTCGGGAAGCGTAAATCATCCTACCTGGTCTCCTGTTGCTCCAAATCAATTCAGAACTTCTCGTAGTCTCGAATTCTGAGCTAAATCAATTTCCCGGATATTTACCCAAATATTTAAGCTCGTCACGTCATCCGTTTTACAGTTCTAAGTCTGATTACCCTATTACCTAAGTCAGTTTATTTCCTATTTGCGTTTAACAGCTAATTCAATCAAAATTCATTAGTTTTAGGTGAATCGAACCTTACCAGTGTTGCCGGATGATGGAAATCTATCTTGGGGTGGTCTCGGTGTTTTCAGTGTATATCCAGATTCTCCAGTATGGCAGCACACTGCGGCGTATGGCGACGCACGGTGGAGGGGTGTGATTGGCCTCGAAATTCACACCACAGTGAAGCCCACAAGATGAGAAGTCCGAATATGGTAGTGGTGCAGTGGTTTACGGCCGTTTGGACGACATTTTTTGGCCCTAAAGTTTTACGCACTGCTAACGAAAAATCCTTCGATCCAGGTGCGTCGGACCTCTGTTCAACGACGGCCAGCTGGTGGAGGAAGCTGGCAACTCAGGCTACACGCTGGTGGTGGCGGTGACGGCCAATGGTGGCTGACGATGGCGATCTCAGCTGGCAAAAATCTCACGCGATAGAGGAGAAAAATGCCATTTTTCGACGGCTCTAGCGGCCGTTGGTGGCCGTGGGTGGCTGCTAGAGGTCGAGGGTGGCGAGGGGAGTCGGTTAGTAGGCCAGGTGGTGGCTCATGATGGCTCAGGTGGCGCCGTGCGGTGGAGGAGAGAAGAGAGTGAGGAGAGAGAGAGAGAGAATAAGTGAAAATGACGGGATTCTAAGGAATTTAAAGCTCCCGGGGGCGATTCTAACTTTTCCTAGACCACCCAGGGAAACTTCGGGATGTCGGCTTCCATCCGGACATTGGCACAAGTTCCCATGCAGAGTTTTCTACCTCTGTCTAAGAAACTGAAGTCCAAAACTCTGTCTGCCAGTTTCTGTTTGCCGGATTGTGTTTCTTTTAATTCTATTGTGTTTCTGACTCCAAATCGCTTTTCGATTTCAACCATCGACCTCAAAATTTGTGCCAGACTTAGTTTACATGAATTTAGCATCAAAATTCAGTTTTATCTTTTAAAAACATTTTTGGTTATTACATTCTCCCCCATTAAAAGAAATTTTGTTCCCAAAATTCATACCTGTGAACAGCTCTGGGTATCGTTGCCTCATCTCTTCTTCTTTCTCCCACATCATCTCCTGCGACGCTACATCCTGCCAAAGTACCTTAACTAAAGGGATTATTTTACTACGGAGTTGCTTAGTCTTAAAGTCAAGGATTTGTACAGGAGTAGATTCATAAGTCAAATTTTCTTTTAATATTATCGGTTGATTCCCTAATACATGCGTAGGATTTGGGACATATTTACGAAGTTGGGAGATGTGGAAAACATCATATAGGTTGGACAAATTGGGAGGTAAGGCAATTTGGTAGGCAACGAGACTGACTCTTTATAAGATTTGGAATGGTCCTAGGAATCTAGGGCTTAGTTTCTTGGTCCTTACCTGTCTACCGATACCCGTGGTGGGGGACACTATCAGAAATACATGCTCTCCCTCATTAAATTCTAAAGGCCTTCTTCTCTTGTTTGCATATGATTCCTGCCTCTGCTGGGCAACTCTCATCTTTTCCCTGATCATTTTAATTTAATCAGTGGTTTCTTGAACAATCTTAGGTCCCAACAGTGCACTCTCCCCCATATCTACCAAACTTAAGGGTGACTTACAACTCCTCCCATACAGAGCCTCGTAAGGTGCCATACCGATGGTAGAGTGATAACTGTTATTGTATGCAAACTCTATCAACGGTAGGTGTTTGTCCCAACTTCCTTTCTGCTCTAGCACACAAGCCCTTAACATGTCTTCTAGGGTTTGGATAGTCCTCTCAGACTGCCCGTCAGTCTGAGGATGATAGGCTGTGCTAAACTTAAGTTGAGTTCCTAAGGCTTGCTGTAGGGATTGCCAGAATCACGAAGTAAACCTAGGGTCTCGACTGGATACTATACCTGATAGTATTCCATGTAATCTCACGATTTCCCTAAGGAATACTTCGGCTAATTTCTCCATGGAGTAACGCATCTTAACAGGCAAAAAGTGAGCAGATTTGGTCAATCTATCCACTATCACCCAAATGGAATCAAATCTTGCTGGTGTCCTAGGTAATCCTACCACGAAATCTGTAGTTATTTGATCCCATTTCCTCTCTGGTATTTCCAATGGTTTTAGTAGCCCTGCGGGTTTATGATGTTCTATCTTAACCTATTGACAAGTCAAACAAGCATTCACATAGTTCGTGATATCCTTCCGCATACTGGGCCACCAAAAGTTCCTCTTTAGGTCCTGATACATCTTGGAAATACCTGGGTGAATAGTGTAATGGCTTCTATGGGCCTCTGCTAACACTTTTTCCTTTAGCTCCTGATGGTTCGGAATCACTACCCTTTTCCTAAAAATTAAGAGTCCATCAGGTGCTAGTCCAAAATCGGGTTGGTTTGCGTATACTTCCAAGGATTCATCCTCAAGTTGGGCTTGTCTAATCAATTCTCTCAACTCGCAGGTTATCAAAAAGTCACTCATCACTAATCTTTTCAGACACGAGATTACGTTGAGGCTAAGGTTCCTAAAATCCTCAAGTAACCTCATCTCACCTATCATTAGGCTAGCTAATTGTAGTGACTTTCGGCTTAATGCATCCACCACAACATTCGCTTTCCTTGCATGATATTTCAATTCAAAATCAAAATCTTTCAGGTATTCTACCCACCTACGCTGCCTCATGTTTAATTCCTTTTGATCAAACAAATACCTAAGGCTCTTATGATCACTATACACTTCGAATATTGTGCCATACAGGTAATGTCTCTAAATCTTTAGGGAAAATACTACGGCAGCTAGTTCTAAGTCATGGGTGTGGTAGTTTTTCTATGTAGGTTTCAATTGTCGAGATGCATAAGCCACAACTTTCCCATCCTGCATCAAGACGCAACCTAAGCCTCTCAGGGATGCATCTGTATATACGGTAAAGGGTTCTAGGGGTTTCAGAAGAATTATTACAGGAGAGGTGGTCAATTTCTCTTTCAAAGTTTGAAAACTATTCTCACACTATTCGCTTCATTCGAAATTCACCCTTTTCCGAGTCAACCGGGTTAATGGCAAGGCTATCTGAGAAAATCCTTGAATGAATTTCCTATAATAGCTAGCAAAACCCAGGAAACTCCTAATCTCGGTGACCGTCCTAGGTCGACCCCAATCTAATACTGCTTCAATTTTCTTTGGGTCTACCGCTATTCCTTCTCCATTTACCACGTGTCCCAAGAATTTTACTTCTTCTAACCAAAACTCACATTTCTCTAACTTTGCATACAATTGCTTCTCTTCCAATATTTGTAGCACCGTGCTAAGATGCTGGGCATGCTCCTCGTGAGTCTTGGAATAGACTAAGATATCATCGATGAACACCACTACAAACTGATCTAGGTAGGGTCTAAAGATCCAGTCCATGTAATCCATAAAGACAGCTGGTACGTTCGTCAATTCAAACGGAATCACTAGAAACTCGTAGTGACCGTATCTTGTAGTAAACGCTGTCTTAGGAATTTCCTCCTCTCTAACCCTAATCTGGTGGTATCTTGATCTTAAGTCTATCTTAGAAAACACAGTCGCGCCTTGCAACTGATCAAACAAGTCATTAATATGTGGTAATGGGTATTTGTTCCTAATGGTCACCTTATTCAACTGCCGGTAATCAATACACAATCTCAAACTCTCGTCTTTCTTCTTTACGAATAAGACAAGAGCTCCCCATGGAGATACACTCAGCCTAATGAACCCCTTCTCCGACATATCCACAATTTGGACCTTTAATTCCCTTAATTTCGCTGGGCCATACGATATGGAGTCATGGCTATTGGGCTCGCGAAATCAAGTCAATGGTGAACTCTTTCTCCCTATGTGGTGGCAGTTTGCTTACTTCCAAAGCAAATACCTCTAGAAAGTCACTAGCAATTAGGATTTGGCTTAGCCTATCCTGCAACTCTACCTTAGAGAGATTGAGGGATATATCACCTATCTCACAAGCCCTGTCACTCCCACGCACAGGTACATTATCCAAGTAAGTGATTGTTCTCTCGAAATAATTTAACAAGACCCGATTCCTAGTTAACCAATCCATTCCCAAAATAATGTCAATCTCAGTCAAGGGCATACACACTAGGTCCACGATAAACAGGGTATCTTCAATGGTTAAAGGGCAGTTTAGGCATATATGTGGGGATATAGTAGCTTCTCCCAAAGGTGTGGATATGTATAGGTCACAGGGTAGGGTCTGAATAAGTAGTTTTATCCTCTCTACACATGCATCAGCAATAAAGGAGTGTGTTGCACTCGAATCAAATAATACTATCAAAGGAGAATTGTAGATTTTACCTCTACCCTGCATCAAGCCCGAAGACCTGTTGACATTAAGCCCGAAGACCTGTTGACATTAGCCGCATCTAGAGTGAAAACTCTCTTTGGAGCCTGTGGTTTTCGGCCACCGGATGTTTGCTGGCTCCCAATAGAGGGGCAGTATTTAGCCATATGTCTTGTACCTCCACACCTATAACACTGAAGTGGAGTCTGATGCCAGCAAGGCTGATTCGGATGTCTGGTCCCATATTTCGGACAGGTTGTATTATCAGGTCGTCTTCCACTACTGCTAGAAGCCCATGGTTGCGATTTAAACATACCGCCTCTCACATTAAGATTTATGGTTGTTGGTCTTGGCTGGTTCCCTATTCTCTGGGTCATATTCTGAGCCTATCTCTGCTCCAAATTCTTACTCAGGATTCAGTACTTGTTTACCAGCGTGGCAAAGTCTCTAATCTCTAGCATGGCTAGCTGAGTCTTCATGGGTAAATCTAGGCCTTCTTTTAATTGCTTTGCCTTCCAGGACTCATCATAGTGCATTCGCAGGTAAGTGAACTATCGGGATAATTTTTCAAATTGTTTCAAATACTCCTCAAATGGCCTTCCTCCCTGTGTGAGCTTTAGAAACTGTGCTTCCTTTGATTGTTTGACGCTCTCAGGGATGTACTGTTCCATAAAGACTCTCCTGAAAGATTCCCAGGTGAGCGGGATACCTCTGCTTTCCATTAATTACTGGGCACCTATCCACCAGAATTCTGCTTTGCCCTTCAGCATATATGTTGCATATGTAACCTTCTGCTCGTCGTCACACTGCAACAATCTGAAAATCTTTTTAATATCTTTCACCCAGGCTTCTACCGCAGCTAGATCGGAGGCACCTTCAAATGAGGGTGGACCTGCTCTCTGAAACTCGATCCATCCCTAATACAATGGGTTATCATACGGGATGGCTCTATCATTTCTAGTTTGCCTGTCTTCCTGCTGTCTCATCGTATTAGGATTGGTAGTGGCTTGATCTCTCATCGCATTAGCCATCATCCGAATGGATTCCATCACGTCTCGCATGTTGACGTTAGTCTCCATGCTACCACTACCCGAAGCACCCTGGTTCCTATGCCTTGGCCTTCCTCTGGGCCTGTGAGTGTCATCCCTGCTAGATTCTGCCATATTTATCTGACACAAAAGACAAACAGATCAGTCATAACAGCAACAGTTATCAGAAAGACATTAAATTCATTCCGTTACTTATCGGTTCGAGATTAGGTCCTAACATTCTATAGTTACGTCAATCAAAACCCTAAAGCTGCAAGCTCGAAGATTCAAAATCTCTAACCCACTAAACCAAAAGATTCGACAAATCGGGCTCTGACACCATAATTGTAACGACCCCCTAATCGAAAATACACAGTCTTTTATTTGCATAACGGAAGCATATGGGTTTCTCTAAATGGTTATTCCCGATATGGGAATGTCAAGGAATCACTACTGGTTGAGCGTAACCCAAATAGACATTCTGTCGTCCATTCAGATTTCGTTCAACCCTAATTCACATGCAGCTATACTAATTATACATACATTCATCATAAATTACTCTAGAATGAAAACTAAAATCCATATATACATCATATCAGGCATTCATACATATTCCAACTTAAATTCACAAGTTTACAGCGGTAAACCCTACCAAAAATTTGGCAGAATTTCCTCTGTATTTTGAGCGTACCCCAAAATACAACAATCATCCAATTTACAAATATACAGCCAGTCCAATAACAACAAAAAAGCAGAAATTACAGAAAACCAATATACAACATTATCAGTAAAATATATACAATGCAATTCAAGCCTAGACTAAGCTGCTCTTCTGTCTATCACCAAAGCATCGCCCAGCTAACGTCTAAGTCCCTGTCCCTTTTCCTGTTCATCCAAGTAAACAACCTGGTGAGATATAAAATCCCAATAGAATAATTTACAATTCAAAATATAGTTCAAAATCTGGTTGAATACTCAGCGGTGCAAGTAACGAAAACAACTTCCCGAAATCAGTTCAAAATCCGTGAAATACCTTTTCTTTAAAAATCAATCAATTTATCGCATGGAAATCGCGGCAAATACTCAAAATCATAAAAATCTAATTCTTTCAAAATAAGTAATCGGAATCAGGTTAAATCCCATGCTCAGTGTATCTAAATCCATCTTGGCCACAATTCCTCTGCGACCTAATCTAAAATCGTCTAATTGCACGTCAAACAGAGAAATCTCATCTCTTATCGTTGGGTGTGATCCGTAACACCAATCACCCGAATCTCGCCTATGTTGTGAGTGTGATCCGTAACACCAATCACTCACTCAAGGACCAGGTGAGAATCAACATCTAGGGCGTCCCCTGGCATGTACACATACGCCAATTCTCATCCTCATACAGTCTATTCAAACTCACATGCTCACGGTCAGCTATTCTTCAGGGTTCTAGGGTATTACGCCTAAATCACAACGTTTCCCTGTGTAGGCTATCCCCCCTTATACTCCTTAAACCTTTCTTAGGGTCGTCCTAATTTATCGCATGATCCTTAACGTAGTACAAGCTAAATCTGGTAAAAATGATATCATTTAAAAACTCTCTGTACTCAGGAAACTTAACAGTCATCCCATACCGGCTATCAAGTACCCTACCCTAAGTAAACCCGTCCTAATGGCATATAAACTCAATAAACAATTCATCTAACATGAAAATGGGGTTTTCAGCACACAGGCATGCAATTTAATCCATCAAAAGTAGCACGTAAATCTATGCAATTAAATCTAATCGTTCAGGTATTCACTAGGTCTAATCTAGAACTTGGGAAGCGTAAATCATCCTACCTGGTCTCCTGTTACTCCAAATCAATTTAGAACTTCTCGTAGTCTCGAATTCTGGGCTAAATCAATTCCCTGGATATTTACACAAATATTTAAGCTCATCACGTCATCCGTTTTACGATTCTAAGTCCAATTACCCTATTACCTAAGTCAGTTTATTTCCTATTCGCGTTCGACAGCTAATTCAATCAAAATTCATTAGTTTTAGGTGAATCGAACCTTACCATTGTTGCCGAATGATGGAAATCTATCTTGGGGTGGTCTCAATGTCTCTCAGTGTATATCCAGATTCTCCGGCATGGCAGCACACTGTAGCATACAGCGACGCACGATAGAAGGGTACGATTGGCCTCGAACTTCACACCACGGTGGAGCCCGCAAGACAAGGAGTCCGAATATGGTGGTGGCGTGGTGGTTCACAATCGTTTTGATGACATTTTTTGGCCCTGAAGTTTTACACACGGCGGTCAGAAAATCCTTCGATCCGAGCGCATCGAACCTCCGTTCAATGGCAACAAGCTGGTGGAGGAAGCTGGCAACTCAGGCTACACGCTGGTGGTGGTAGTGACGGCCAACGATGGTTAACGGCGGTGATCTCAACTGGCAAAAATCTCACACGACGGAGGAGAAAACTCATCTGCAAGGGAGAGGTATCCACACCCTTATAAGGCATGCTTCATTCCCCTCTCCAACCGATGTGGGACATTACAAATCCACCCCCCTTAGGGAGCCCAGCGTCCTCGCTGGCACACCGATCTGGGCCCTAGATCTGATACCAATATAACAGTCCATCTGCTCGCTTACAGATATTGTCCGCTTTGCTGGTTATCGAGCCACCTCACGGTTTTGTTCCTCTCCCCCTATCCCTTCGAAGGAGAAAATGCGTCTGCAAGGGAGAGGTATCCACACCCTTATAAGGCATGCTTCGTTCCCCTCTCCAACTGATGTGAGACATTACATTATAGGTTCATTTTTCATAATTATAAAATAAGATGATACATTAATCTCAAATACAATAAATATCCAAAACCATATTTTAGAAACAAAACTTATTTATATAATTTAAAAAAATAATTAAGTAATATATACTAATATATTTTAAATTATATATATAATTGATTCATATATGAAAAGTTTAATTATATTTTTTAATAACAATATTGTTGCTATAAAAAATATTTTTATTACATATAATAAATAAAATATGTCTCTATTTATCATCTATTTCATCACTTCTTTCTTTCTATTTTTCCTTCCCTCATTATGTCTTCTCTTTTCAAGCCACTCTATTTTCTAATTTCTCTTCTTTCTCTTTTTCCCTCTCTCATTATTTTTTCTCTCTTTTCAAGTCAACATTTTTTCCCTCACTCTTTTCTTTTGGATTTATATGATTTTTAGTATCTAATATGTAATAACTGAGACTGATTTTAAAAGATAAAACTAAATTTTTACGTCAATCTCATGTAAATGGAGTCTGGCACAAATTTTGAGGTCAATGGTTGAAACTGAAAGGCTTTTCGGAGTTAGAAATGTGATCTATTGAAAGGAAAAGCATCTCGATGATAAAATACTGATAAACAGAGTTTCGGACTTTGGTTTCTCAAACAAAGGTCGAAACCTCTGCATAGGGACTCGTGCCAACATCCAGATGGGAAATGACATTCCAAATTTTTCTCGGGTGGTTCTGGAAAAGTCAAAATTGCCCCTAGAAGCTTTAAATTCCCCGAAACCCCGCCATTTTCAACATTTCTCTCTCTCTCCTCACTCTATTTTCTCTCTCTCCTATCTCCTCCTTCCTCCACTGTGCGCCACTGCCTGGGCCACCGTGGGCCACCACCTGACCTACCAACCGACACCCCTCGCCACCTTCAACCTCAGGCAGCCACCCACGGCCACCAACAGCCGCCAGAGTCGTCAAAAAATGAAGCTTTTTCCCTCTATCGCATGAAAACTTCGCCAGCTGAGATCGCCGCCGTCGGCTGCCGTTGACCATCACCGCCACCACCAGCGTGTAGGCCGAGCTGCCAGCTTCCTCCCCCAGCTAGCAGTCGTCGAACGGAGCCTCCACGCGTGCGGATCGAGAGAAACTCCATCTACCGTGCGTCACTTTTTGAGGGTAGAAAACACCATCCAAATGACCGTGAACCACCATGCCACCACCATATTCGGACTCCTCATCTTGAGGGCTTCACCGTGGTGTGATTTTCGAGGCCAATCGCACCCCTTTGCTGTGTGCTGCCGTGCGCCATCGTGCTCTGTCGTGCGTCACCGCCGGAGAATCCAGATAGACACCCGAGAGATACCGAGACTGCCCCGGGACAGATTTCCATCATCTGGCAACCTCGGTAAGGTCCGATTCACCTAAACCTAATGAATTTTGATTGAATTAGCTACCGAAAGCGAATAGGAAATAAACTGACTTAGGAAATTGTATAATTGGACTTGGATCGTAAAACGAATGACGTAACGAGTTTAAATATTCATGTAAATGTCCAGAGAATTGATTAGGCTTGAAATTCAAGGATACGAGACTTCTTGGATCGATTTAGAGTAAACAGATACCAGGTAGGATAATTCATGCTTCCCGAACATTGAAATTGATTGTGTAGATACCTGAACGATTAGAATTAATTGCATAGACATGCGTGCTACTTTCGATGGACTAAATTGCATTCGTGTGTGCTGGGAATTCCATTTACATGTTAGATGCTTTGTTTATCGAGTTTAGATGCCATTAGGACGGGTTTACTTAGGGTAGGGTACTTGATAGCCTGTATGGGACGGCCGTTAAGTATCCTGAGTGCAGGGAGTTTTTAAATGATATTTTTTTTACCAGATTTAGCCTGCACTGCTTTAGGGATCATGTGATAAATCAGGACGACCCTAAGAAAGGTTTAAAGAGTAAAAGGAGGGATAGTCTACACAGGAAACGTTGTGATTTAGGCGTAATACCCTAGAACCCTGAGGAACAGCCGACCGTGAGCATATAAGTTCAAATAGACTGTATGAGGATGAGAATTGGCGTATGTGCACATGCTAGGGGACACCCTAGATGTTGATTCTCACCTGGTCCTTAAGTGAGTGATTGGTGTTACAGATCACACTCACAACATGGGTAAAATTCGGCTGATTGGTGTTACGGATCACACCCAACGATAAGAGATGAAATTTCTCTAGACGACGTGCAATTGGATGATTTTAGATTCGGTCGCAGAGGATTTGTGGCCAACATGGATTTAGATACACTGGCATGGGATTTAACCTGATTTCAATTACTGATTTTCAAAGAAATAGATTTTTATGATTTTTGAGCATTTGCCGCGATTTCCATGTGATAACCTGATTTTAAAGATAAGGTATTTCACAAATTTTGAACGAATTTTGTGAAATTTTTTTCAGTGCTAGCACCGCTAAGTAATCAACCAGATTTTGAACTATATTGTAAATTGTAAATTATTCTACTGGGATTTCATATCTCACCAGGTTGTTTACTCAGATGAACAGGAACAAGGACCTAGACGCTAGCTGAGCAAGGTATTGACAATGGACAGAAGAGCAGCGTAGTTCTAGGCTTTAATTGTAATATGTATATATATATTGATGAGGGTTTGTATTGGATTCTGTAATTTCTGCTTTTTTGTTGTTGGATTGGCTATAAATTTTTGATGGATGACTATTTGTATTATGGGGATATGTTCCAAATACAGAGAAAACTCTGCCAAATTTTTGGCAGGATTTACAGCTGTAAATGTATATAATTAAGTTGGAATTTGTATGAATGAATTGTACGTTGTATGTATGGATTTTAGTTTTTATTCCAAAGTAATTTATGATGAATGTATGTATAATTAGTATAGCTGCATGTGAATTAGGGTTGAACAGAATCTGAATGGATGACGAAAAGTCTATTTGGGTTACACTCAACCAGTAGCGATCCCCTAACATTCTCACATTGGGAATAACTATTTTTCTAAAACCCATATGCTTCTGCTAGACAGATAGAGGATAGTATATTGTAGATTAGGGGGTTGTTACATAATATCTATTGGATATCCAAAATATTTAAATCTATTTTCATCCCTATTTGTCTAGCACCAAAATTAGAGGAGTTTTTCACGTATAATGAGGTCTATTACCATTTTCTATCTAATTACTTTCTTTCAAACCCAAAAAATATGCTTTTTTTTAATCAAAACTAGGAAATATACTATTTTTTATCAAACCTAGGAAATTTAGACAAGTTTAAATCATAAATTTATACTATATTATATATTTTTAGGTATTTATTGGTTTATTTAGTTTCCAACTATATAATGTGGTATAAAAGTCAAATATAAAAAATCAACGAGAGTTGGGTCTAAAGAAACATATTAATCTCTTGTAATATGATGAGTTAGCAAAGTTTAAACTTTTATTTGGAAATATGTTTATATTTAGTGTTTTATACATCAAACAAGATAAATAAGTGAAACAAAAATTTAAATCTAAAATATAATTGAGTCGAAAGTTGTGTGAGAGGAAGATATAAGAGTGAAAAATAAAATTACTTTCCACTCCTCTTTATTTTATTATATTTAAAATTAAATTTAAGAAATTTAGCATGCTCTCTAATACATGCCAAACCCACTAGTTAATAATTATATAGACTCTAATTTTTTTTTTAATCTTTTGTAGAGAATCTATTTATTATCTCATTAGTTACAAGGTATATAAACACTAGTTAATAGTATTGCAAGAACTAAAGCGTATATTAATTTTTTATTTAATTTTAAAATATAAATGAAGAAAATAATTTTTATTTTTTAAAATAATAAAAATTCAGAGATTTCTTTTTAAGGAAATCCAAGTTGTCCCTTAGTCACATTGGACTAAGATTACTTCTTGTTAGGAGCATTAAGATAAAATCTTTTTTAACAAGTACACTTCTCAAAGGCTAATAAAGAATTACTTAATGTCCAATTTTTTTATATTATTTTTGTTGAAACCATCAACATCCAAAAGTTTATTAAAATTTTACTAATGTGATTCGAACTAACAAAAGTCTTATAGAAATCTCTTAGTAGGATTTCTATTCACAAGACTTGAACTTAAAAATTTATTTAAGGAGAATAGAGTACCTAATACCACTTTAACAAAACTACCCATTGACATTTTCTTGACATATTTTAACTCTTCACCCCCCTTCCCTACAAATTTCCTCACATATCTTTTTTAAATTTATATATTTTTTATGTGTGTTAGTATATCATCTTAGAGTCCAATAATTAAAAGATAAAATATAACTTAGGTTCAAATATTTTTTCAATATTTTTAAATGTTCAAAATTTGAGATTGTATAATACATATTAATCCTTTCATGTAAAAAAATAACATTGAAAGTAATATGTAAGGAAAGTGATAGACACAAAATAAATATATACAATATATTTATGGTTTTCACTATGTAAATGACACATATAACTTAATCAATTTTGTAATATTTCTCTCTTCATATGCTTTTAGATTTGATATAGTCAAACAAAAGAATGAGAATTCAAATAACTTATCATTTTTTAATTTTATTATTTTAAAATATAATAATAATTTTTAATTTTTAATTTTTTTTAAAAAATGATGCCTGCTTAGTACATGTGAAATCTCTAGTAGCTATAATGACTTTGGACCTTAGACGTCATTGATCTCTAGAATTATATATTATTCATAAAATAAAATATAATTATAAAAAACATAGTGAAACGTTAATTAAAATATATGATGAGTGAGAAGTTATCCATTAATTAATTTTATTATTTTTACATATAATAATTATTTTTTGTTTTATGTTTTAAAAATTAAAATGTTGTATAAATAATATTTTCAAAATGACTGTATGTAGTTAATTCATGTTAAGTGTTATTCCTAAAATTCTCCAATTTGCATTTTTTGTTTTCAATTATGAAGATACTTTTCAATACTTAGATGAATTATATGGATGTTTTAATGTAAGCAGTATTTCTTAAATTTTGAATCTAAATAATTTATTTGTAAAATTGATCTTAACCTTTTTTTTTTTGTTAATTGAAATCATTACTTTGTAGATAAGTTAAAATCTAATCATAATTGAAAATGAGATCTATATTAATTTGATTGAGACAAAAAAGGTTAAGATCAACCTTACAAATAAATAATTCTACAAGTTGCATTCATAATTTATGTGAAGATTGGAGAGAAGTTTCAATTAAAAAAAAAAAGATTGAGCAAATTATTGTTTTAGGCCTTAAAAAATGCAATTTATCTCAATTTAATCAATCAATCAAATAAATATTTAATTTAATATTAAAAGATTGAAGAATTTGAACATGTGAGTTAACGTGAACTAATTACATTAAATTATTTTTAAATATTATTTATTCAACTTTTTTTTGGGAGTAGGGAAATAGGGCCTAATGCCCAAATAAGAGTAAATACAACATTAAGAAGACTCAAGCACATGCATTCGGATCCTTGGCAGTTTGCTTCCCCGTAGTCCTTTGCAGTTCATTCAAAACGATGCTGTTTCGTCCCTTTTTTTTTGTGTAAATGGACAATGCTAATGCTCTATGTGCAGTTCATTGGGCCAGATTTGTTAAAATCTTGATGCGCTGCTAATGCTCTATGTAACGACCCCCTAATCCATAATATATTATCCTCTATCTACATAGCGGAAGCATATGGGTTTTCGAAATAGTTATTCCCGATATGGGAACATCAGGGGATCGCTACTAGTTGAGCGTAACCCAAATAGACATTCCATCGTCCATTCAGATTCTGTTCAACCCAAAATCGAATGCAGCTTTACGAATTACACATGCAAACATCACAACAAACTCTAGAATAATAAAACTAGATTCCATACATAAAACATGCAATTCATTCATATAAATTCCATCTTAAACTTAAAAATTTATAACATTAAATGTTATTGAAAATCCGGCAGAGTCTCCCCTGTATTTCAAACGTTTCCCAAGTACAAACAGACAACAGTTCAGAAATTTACATCCAACCCATCAACAAAATAAAACTAGTAATTATATAATCTAATACAAAACATCAACAGAATATATACATCACAATTCAAGCCTAAAACTAAGCTGCTCATCCGTCTATCATCACGCCGTTTCCCAGCTATCGTCTAGGCCCCTGTTCCTGTTCATCTGAGCAAAAAACCTTATTAGATATTGAAATCCCAGTAGAATAATTTACAATTTACAATTATGTTTGAAAACTGGTTGATTACTCAACGGTGCAAGCACCAAAAACAAACTTCCCATGTTCAGTTCAAAAATAGTGAAATACCTTATTCTTTTAAAATCATTATTTCGCATGGAAAATCGCGGCAAGTTCTCAAAAATCATAAAAATCTGTTTCTCTAAAAATTGGTAATAAAATCGAGTCAAATCCCATGCCCGGTGTATCTAAATCTGTGTCGACCACAAATTATATGCGACCAAGTCTAAAATCCTCCAATTGCACGTCATCTAGAGAAGTTCTCTCTTATCATTGGGTGTGATCCGTAACACCAATCACCCGAATCTTGCCTATGTTGTGAGTGTGATCAGTAACACTAATCACTCACTCAAAGACTGGGTGAGAATCAACATCTAGAGCGTCCCCTATCATGTGCACTGTAACGACCCCCTAATACAACATACACAATCCTTTATCTGTCAAGCAGAAGCATATGAGTCTTTGAAATGGTTATTCTCGATGTGGGAATGTCAGGCGATCACTATAGGTTGAGCATAACCCAAATAGACTTCTCATTGTCCATTCGGATTCTGTTCAACCCTAATTCACATGCAGCTATACTAATTATACATACATACATCATAAATTACTCTGGAATGAAAACTAATATCCATACATACGGTATACAATCACTTAATGAGAATTCCAGCTTAATTACATAGGTTACAGCGGTAAACCCTACCAAAAATCCAGCAGATTCTCCCCTGTAATTTAGACATATCCAAAGTACAACAGTCATCCAATAACAAAAGAAAGCAGAAATTTTAGAAAACCAATATACATCATCATCAGTAAAAATATATACAATGTCATTCAAGCCTAGACTAAGCTGCTCTTCTGTCTATCATCAAAGCATCGCCCAACTAACGTCTAGGTCCCTGTCCCTGTTCCTGTTCATCTGAGTAAACAACCTGGTGAGATATAAAATCCCAGTAGAATAATTTATAGTTCAAAATATAGTTCAAAATTTGGTTAAATACTCAGCGGTGCAAGCACCAAAAATAACTTCCCGAAATTAGTTCAAAATCTGTGAAATACCTTATCTTTAAAATCAATTTATCACATGGAAATCGCGGCAATTACTCATAATCATAAAAATCCATTTCTTTGAAAATCAGTCATAGAAATCTGGTTAAATCTCATGCCCAGTGTATCTAAATCCATCTTGGCCACAAGTCCTCTGCGACCAAATCTAAAATCATTCAATTGCACGTCATCTAGAGAGATTACCTCTCTTATCGTTGGGTATGATCCATAACACCAATCACCTGAATCTCGCCTATATTGTGAGTGTGATCCGTAACACTAATCACCCACTCAAGGACCGGGTGAGAATTAACATCTAAGGCATCCCCTAGCATGTGCACATACGCCAATTCTCATCCTCATACAGTCTATTCGAACTCACATGCACACGGTCGGCTATTCCTCAGGGTTCTAGGGTATTACGCCTAAATCACAATGTTTCCCCATCTAGGTTATCCCCCCTTATACTCCTTAAACCTTTCTTAGGGTCGTCCTGATTTACTGCGTGATCCCTAACGTAATGCAAGCTAATTCTGGTTAAAAACAATATATCCATGAAATCCCCTACACTCGGGATACTTAACGGTCGTCCCATACCGGCTATTAAGTATCCTACCCTAAGTCAATCCATCCTAATGGCATCTAAACTCAATAGGCAAATCATCTAACATGCAAATGGTATTTCCAGCACACAGGCATGCAATTTAATCCATCAAAAGTGGCACAAAAATCCATGCAATTAGTCTAAATTGTTCAAGTGTTCACAAGGTCAATTCTAACATTCGGGAAGCGTAAATTATCCTACCTAGTCTCCATTTTCTCCAAATCAATTCGAGACTTCTCGTATCCTCGAATTTCAAGCCAAATCAATTTCCTGGGCATTTAAATCATTACTTTAGTCTGTTACGTCATCGATTTTATTGTCCTACATCTGATTTCACAGTTTCCTAAACCGATTTATTTCCTATTTATGTTCGACAGCCAATTCAATCAAAATACATTAGGTTTAGGTGAATCAGACTTTACCGAGGGTGTTGGATGATGGAAATTTGTTCTGGGATAGTCTTTGGTGTCTTTCTGGCTTCTCCAGTGATGGCGCACGGTAGAGCACAGCGACGCACGATAGCTCACGATGGCGTATGGCAGAGGGGTGTGATTGGGCTCAAAAATTACACCACGGTGAAGCCCTCAAGATGGGGAGTCCGAATCTGAGGTTAGTTCGGCGGTTCACGGCCTTTTGGATGGCATTTTTTGAGGCCGAAAGTTAATGCACGGTGAACGAAAATCTCCTCGATTCAGGCATGTGGGAGCTCTATTTAGCAGTGGCGAGCTGGGGGAGGAAGCTGGCAGCTTGGCCTACACGCTAGTGGTGGCAGTAATGTCTAACGGTGGCTGACGGCGGAGATCACGGTGGGCGAAAAATCATGCGATGGAGGAGGAAAACCAGTGTTTTCCAACGACTGTGGAGGCCTGGTGGCCGTGGGTGGCTGTTGGGGGTCGAGGGTGATGAGGTGTGTCAGTTGGTGGGTCAGGTGGTGGCCCACGGCGGCCCCAGTGGTGGCGCGTGGTGGTGGAAGGAGGAGAGAGAGGAGAGAGAAAATAGAGTGAGGAGAGAGAGGGAAAGGACAGAAATGATGTACATTTGAGGGATTCTAGGGAATTTAAAGCTTCCACGGGCGATTCTGACTTTTCCCAGACTACCCGGGGAAACTTTGGGATGTCGTCTTCAATCCGAACGTTGGCACAGGTTCCCATGCAGAGGTTCTAGCCTCTGTCTGAGAAACTGAAGTCTGGAACTCCATCTGTCAGTATCTTATCTCCGGGCCGCGTTTCCTTTCATTAGATCACATTTCTGACTCCGAAAAACCCTCCGGTTTCAACTGTAGATCTCAAAAATCTTGCCGAACTTAGTTTAAATGAAATCAATATCAAAATTCAATTTTAATCTTTAAAAATAATCTCGGTTATTACACTCTATGTGCAACTACACCTAAGGGAGTGTACCTATCGCTATAGCCTAGTGCAATGGTGAGTATCAAGGTCGTATCCCACGGGAATGAGAGAGCCTAGAGTTACTACTTTCTCCTTGTTATCTATCCTAAAACAAATGGTGATCGATTTTGTTTAAACTAATGTTAACTATGAATGTATAAAAAGTAAAAGCCAATGACACTTGAATGAGAAAGAGAATTACCAAGTCAAGAAAAATAAACCCATAGGAGACCTAAATTAGTTGGTATATACAAAAAGGTTATGGACTATTAAATTGATTTAAGTTACCTATGAGTGAATTCTAGATTAAACCCAAATTCTATGTCAGTCCCAATGGATTTCTAAAACCTAAACCTACCACTGGTTGGTTCTTCCTAATGGTTGAGTTTGGATCAACATCAATGTTTTAATTCACTGCTATTAAGAATTGCTCTTAATGCAGCAATCAATCAACCTTAGTTCTAAGCAGAGATCAACTTTTCATTTCAATCATTTTCAGATTCCAATCATCATAAGTTGAGTTTTTGAAAGGAATATAATTAGCATTCATTATGGCATATAGCAAGGAAAACTTAAGCAATTATTTTTAATTGAAATAAAATCACACAATCTAATTTATAATCCATTCAAGTTAAGATCAAATAGCCAACATAATTTAAAAAAACCTAATGGGTTTCGCCAATCTAGCTACTCATATTTATGATTAGTACAACAAGAAGGAAAAATGCAAAAAAAGAAGAAGAAGAAGGAAATAGGAACAAATACACCCTTATCTGTCAAGTTTTGGATGGATAACCTCAGTTCCAACTTCACTAGAATTTGCTCCTTATTGCCTCTTGATTCTTCTCAATCTTCTCTCCCAATGTCCAATGAATCTCTATAGCTATCACCTTTTATAGATCTTCAAGGATAATTGGAAGTCAAGACACACAGATGGAAGGGAGTGTCACTCTCTAAATCACACACACTCACGGCAAACTCCCTTTTCTCTTTGTTCGCCTTCCTATTTATAGACAAGGATGGCGTGAGAGGTAACATTGTCGTATTCTAGTATGGAAAATGGCAAGGGTGTGGTGGAGGGTGTGTTGGAGGCTAGGTCATGCTCTTGGATGTGTTGGATGGCATGTTCTAAACTCCTGAGGTAGCATGGTCGTGGTTAAGGGTGTGCTATGGAACTTTCTTGACATGGCTGTGCTCTAAGGTGCATTCTAGATTCTCTTCTTCAATAAGGGCGTGTTTCAAGCTATGTTAAGCCTTTAGATGCTCCTTCTGCCCCTTTTTGCTCTAAAACTATTTTACAACTAATTGGAACTTTGATAACAGGAAACAGGGTGAAAAATTGGGTAATTCTCAATCAAACACATAGAAAATGCTCATGATGTGAATAGAAATCATCAAATGAAAATGTATAATCATGTACTTATCAAATTACCCCACACTTAAGCTTTTTCTTATCCTCAAGAAAACTTTTGTTTAATCTTTCTTCATAAAGCAATAATAGTTTCTCAAATTCAATGTTTATTCCATATTCTATGAAGCCTAATGCTTCTCAAATGAATCTCAATCACAATTATAATTACATAACCTTGATAAATAATAGAAATAACAAGATTTCATGCAAGTATTTAACAAAAAATTCATCGTTAATTTAAAAACCAATGCCTCACAGGGATCACTCAATATCATTTAGAAGTGTATATAGGTGAAGTGAATTCTCTCAAGCGATTTCACAAAACCATGCCTACTATATGCTTGCTCATAAATCTCATCCCGCTACTGCAAAAATTTGAATATTATGATCAAAGAGTCTTTATTTAGGGTTGTAATGAGGTTAAGGTACAGGTAGGAAGGAAAATTTAGGTAAGAGTGTCATAGATACTAGGGACTCATGCAATCTAAATCTCATGAGATTTCAAAGGATCAAGTGTTAACAACAGCTCCCACTAAGTTTTCAACAGAATAGGGGTGCTCTATGGATACAAGATTATCAAGGAATGCAGACTCTTCTTTTTTTCTTAACCTTCTTTGTAACATCCACTCCTTCTATTTATTGAGAGATGCTTGCTAGTTTTCAAATAAGTTAAATGCATGTGTTTGTTGCATTAGATTGCATGAGTTGCATTAGAGTGAGGGATTAAATTGAAAAGAAATGAGGGGACTTGAATGAAATAGAAAAGGTTTAGTTAGGAAAGATATATAGGTTTTTGATACTCTAGGGGTAGTAAACTATAGTTTTAGCTAAAACATTGGTTACTATAGCTAACAAAAATTTGAAATTTCCAGCCAAAGTTTCAGGGGCAAAATGGTAATTTTTCACATGGCTAAGGAAATTGCTACTTGAGGTCGAACGATCAAAACTCAACCCAAGCATCAAATAAGGGTTGAAGTTGCTCAAACCGTCTGAACTACCTATAAATAACTATAAAAATATAAAGCCTCAACATTTGCCATCTTGAATCTAGAAATTTTAGAGAGAGAAATAAAGGGCATTTTAGAGAGAAAAAGTGAGAAATTATGAAGGAAGAAGGCTATAAAGAGAATTTTGATATCCCAGAAGCTAGGAAAACACACCAGAAAGTCTTGGAACAAACATTTACAAGATTTAAATCAACAAGGTAGCAAACAATCTAACTCTCTTACATTTGAAAATTTTCACTTATTTTAGAAAATGGATATTTTACTGTTATTTGAATGTGAGATAAGTTAAAACCTACATTCCTTGTGTTTATAACATCTATTGGGTGATTTATGCCGATTATATGTGCTCAGGATAGCTTATAATAGATTTTGAAAAATGGGTGTTACTATTCAAAAAAGTTAACTTGAGTTGAATCCATTGTAATGGATGGTTTTAAGCATTTTGATGAAAGATAATGATAATTAAGTGTTAGAAACTAATCTCATAGCTAAAAAAATTAGAACTTATAGTGTTTCATAGCAGTAAAATGAGGCTTCACAAGCTTAGCAACTGACTGTTATGACTATCAACTGACTGTCGTGTTCTTCATCTTCATATTTACCAGAAAATGCATGTACCAGTCGACTGATAACATGTGGCAATCGATTGTCGTGTTCTTCAGTTTCATATTTTCTAGAAAACTAGGCAATAGTCGACTAATACAAGGCTAGCGGTCTACTGATAGCATTCTATTTACTAGTAGCTGACTGCTAAAAAGGTAATAGCTAACTGATAGCATGCTATTTTTATTTTTCAAGATTTTAATTCTATAATTCGGCTGCTATGAAGTATAAATAAATTGATAGGTGGAAAAATATGATTTTTCATGGAGAATTTGATTTGAAAGAGCTACCTAGCCTTTAAGATGAAGTCCTAAGAGTCTAGAATGAGTTTACAAGTCTAAGTTTATATTTTCCTAAGGGTATGCTCAATGAAGTCAATGATAATGTCATTATATACGAAAAGTATGACTTTTGGGTAACATGTAACATGAGATTGAAAAGAAAGAGAGGAAAACATTAAAGATAAAAGAGTAAAGTATTCCAAATATATGCATTAGTGGTAAATAAGCTCATAGTTGAGTGACCAACTATTGGCATGGGATAATCATTAGACATTCCACGGTCATACCATAAATTTATGATGGTAAAACATCCACTCAATCATAAATGATTTTGAAAACACTATGATGGTTGCTAATTCTAAGTTAGTGAACTTCTTTATAGCCAACGAAAAGGAGTCACTTATGTAGAGTTAAGCATAACCATAACATGAACTAATTCACCCTAAAATATATACTTGTGAATAGCATGCTTGGACGTGATCTATCGAAAAGGGATGGTGATTCCATAATCTCATGATCCACAAAGACAGAGTAGATGTAATCTGTTAAAGGTGGCAGTGATCTCGTGAGTCTACCAGCCTCTTTATAGGATGAAAGGGAAATAAGGTATCTAAGAGGTATATCAATCCTGCTAGTCGGGGATGATCTGTCAGAGAGGATAGGGACCAGTGAGTGAGTATATGATGATATGTCAAAGAGGACAAGGACTATAGTGTACTTAGGATTCACTAGGGGATGCTTCAATTAGTATAAGGCATACGTTGGGCTGCTAGATGGTCTAGGACCACAATACTCGACTCGAAACTCATTCATGAGTGTGAGTGAAGCACGTGGAGTAGTTCGCTAAGTGACTCTCCCAATATCTCTTATGATGATATAGCATTGGCCATTTTGATATGATTATTTTCCTGACTCATGTTTTATATGTGAATATGATCATGTTATTGTGAATATATGATGGAATGGCATGTTTTATATTGTGAATATCTAATGAATTATAAGTGTGTATGCATTCGTAAGTATATATTATGAAACTATGAAGGCATAATGGCATATATCATTCATGGTATCCCAATAGATATTGTTTCGTTAATTGAGAATGAAATGGAATGTAGTGGATTTTTCTTCCATTGCGGTGGTACTTACCAGTGGTTTTTTTAAATAGATTGTTATGCTATTGAGATTCATTCTCATGTAAATGTTGGTTGTGTATTAGATGCCTAGGTACTAGGTATTGCTAGATATAGAGGAGGAAGTGATTGAGATACCCTTTCTAGGGTATTTTACCTTGATTAAGGAGTTATGAATAATTATTGTAGTGGAAATACCACCATCACCCTGACCCACTGGAGGAATGGTATTCTAGGATTAAGAGTAGTGATGTAGGTCACATATTTTGATATGCCCAGTACCTTGAATCCTTACTATTATTAATTTGGAAGGATTAGGAGGATAATTTTTTGTGTACAAGATGAGGATATATATGTATTAGGATATGTGCGCTAGGAATCCACTAGCAGCCTTTTGTTAAATGGGTATGAGTGACAGGTTTGTTATCTCCTTACCCTAGTTAACACACACATATCCATAGGTATATGTCTGGTAAATACAGAACTTGTAATTATTCTAAATGAATTATGTATATGAATATGAATGTACATATATATATATGTTCTGTTTTACTTATTTCTTCTACAACATTTCATGTGAGCATCCCGAGTGTAGAAATCCCAAACTAATGGCACTTAATTATTTAACTTGGTAAAAGTTAAAAATTATTTAGGTAGAGGTACTAGTAACTCACCAATCCTGTAGTATATTGCATTATATTATTTAATTAACTAAAAGGAACCATAGAATTAGGGGTGCTACATTCTCTCTTCTCTTTTTTTTTTGAAAGGTGACTGAAAGCCTGTATATTTACAACTTTTTTTTAGAGAGAGCACCTATAGTAAATAATAAGGCTTAGTGGATTATCACTAATTGAGACCTTGTGTTTTAATTTCTCTTATGAAAAGTAAATCACATAGGTCCCAACTTAAAGGGTGAAAATTGGGGATAATGAAAAAAAGGGAATATGAGGCGTAGTAGTATGAGTAATGAAAAAGGGGGAGGTTAAGGCCCAAATGTGGCTAACTAAGGGAAACACATCAGGTAAACTTTTTGGCTAGCAGTAGTGTATCCTAAGTTGCCCAAATCATATCTAATATTCAAAAGTTCATGTGACTTTGACAAGCATTGCAAAGCAAGTTCTAGAGACATATAATCAAATGAAATGCACACTTAACAACAAAATTCAGAGCATGTTTGTAATGAATGCTTAATTAGGCTCAAATCCTTTCATTTGTAGTGTAAGTGTTAGATAGGGTTCTTAAAATTTTTAACTGAATTGTCAATCAAGTAATGCACGTAATTCTTTTTATTAATATTATGAATTAAGAGTTTATACAATATAGAACATAATTAAGCACATTGGAGCATTAAGTGTTACAAAGCTATTTTTCTACATAAGCTATGAGATGCAATTATTATTTGGTCATGAATTCAAACAAAAGTTTTAACTTTTAGGAAGTTGTGTGTGTATCTTATATTATACCCACATTATGAATCAGTGTAAAGTAATTAGTTGAAAAAAATGAATTGTTTGAAATGAACTAAAGATATAAATTAAAATACTTGAAAGTTATATGCTAATTAAATACATTGGCAATAAATTTATTTGACAAAGTAATTATTTTTATTATACTGAAACAAAGTTAAATTGAAACACAACTAAAAAACTTATTTGATAAAACAAAGTTAAGCTGAAACACAACTAACTGAAACAAAACTGAATTAAAATGAGATTAAGATTGGAAATATAAACTGAAAGGAGTCACCGCACACTTGAAAGAGACACTGTCCTCAGTGGATAACAAAATAGGAAGAACTCATTGACAAGGAATTAACTTATAAAGAAATAAAGTTAAGGAAAATGTTACTTATTTACTACTTGGGTGGGTTCTGAGGAGATGGTGGCAGGTCCTCGAATCAAATGTCTATGTTGTCTAAGTTAGCAAAAGGTGATGAAGGAGGTAAACCATCTACTAACCTCTGGATCTAAGCAACCATCTGATCTGATTGTGGATATGTCTCTCTAGTCTTACTGTGAGTGTGTGCTAAAGCATAATGTATATAAGTACAATGAAATTTAAACCAACCATTCCAAACAAAAACAAAGCATACATACTTACTAGAATAGGACTAAAGGTATTCAATATGGTATAAATATAACCGAAAAATAGTCATGAAATTAGCTCGACTCTCTATTTCCCTAATGGAGTCATCAAGCTATCACAACTTTCTTGAGGGCAGGTTCACAACATAATTAGGCATCTCGAAATTTTTATTTTATATTTTTATTAGAGTCACTACCAATCTTTTATTTTATAAGTGAGATTGGTTGCCCTTAAGAATACATAGATCTTAATAATGCTTTTGGATCCTCTGCTGGGCGCTCTATGCTAGGCGCCTGCTTGGCTTTTTAGCGGCGATTTTATCTGTCGCTAAAGTGTGTTTTAATACTATTGCAACGAATATTATTGCTGCTATAACTTTTGTTTAAATAATTAATTTAACAAAAGTTATAGTGACAATAATATTTGTTGCAAAAAAATTTAGCAACAAAAAATACCGCTGCTAAAATGCCCAACAAGCACCAACAAAGACTGCCCAGTAAAGAATCCAAATTCCTTAATAACCTTGTTAGATATATTCAAGTTGATGATGCATAGGTCTTTACACCAAATTTAAGAGTTTGGGAGTACAGTTATGAGTTAGGAAGGGATTAACACTCCCAAAATCGCCCATCTTGTAGATGGTATTAAAATCATTTTTTTTGTTATCATCATCTCATTTTTAGATGATGTTTATCTCCTTATTGTTAATTAAATATTTTATAAAATAAATTTATTATAAATTATATATCTAACCTCCCCAAATTATTCAAAAGAGGTAAATATTTGTTATTATCAATTTATACTTCTCTAAAATTATTCGAGAGAAGTTTTATGATGACTATTAATTAAACCTTCTCGAATAAATTTGAAAGAGTGAGACATGTTACTATTTATTATTTAATCAAACATTCCTAAAAATCTGGGAGAAGTTAATACTTTATTATGATTACTAGATCTGATCTCCCTAAAAGATTCAAAAGAGATTATTATTCTAAATGTTATTTCACAAAACCTCGTCAAATAAAATTGAAAGAGGTTACAATTATAATTATTATTAAATTAAACCTCCCCAAAAATAAATTTAAAAGAGGTTAAATTTATCATTATTATTTGAATAAACCTCCCCAAACAAATTTGGAAGAGGTTAATATTATAAGAAAAGTAAAGTTGAACTTGAACATAAAATATAATTCACATGCCTACGTACCCATTTCATATAGGACCAAAGTCCACATAATTTGTTTAAATATGTATTTAATCCTTATGATGATGATGATTAAAGAATGATGTCATTACCTCATTATTTATTTATTTTACGCATTTCAAGTGAAAGATTATCTTTAGAAATCAATGGAAAGAGAAAAGAACAACAATAGGTCTTAGATGGTCCATAAAGTCTGATATATCATTTCTATAGTTTATTTACTTTTTTTAGAGAATATGGGTCTTATGAACGTCTATCATAATTCACAAATATTATTTCTTTTCATTTTTATTTTTTTTAAGGAATAGAGAAATAGTTTTGGTTTTCTGAATATTTTATCATTGTCCACCATGTTCAGTATCCCTCTTGATATCTACATGTGTGTGTGTGTGTATATATATATAGTAACAATAATAACATAAAAAAAATGTAAAACAGAAAGTAAGATTTAAATCTCATCCCTTCTGTAGAAATTTTTACTCTTCAAGTAAAATAATCTTGACTTGACTTCCCTTTCTCTTTCTTATTCTTTGTTGTCTTCACCATCCTTATCCCTCTCTCTTTTTCTTCACCATTTATTTTAATTTCTGTCTTCTTCTCCTTTCTTTCTCAATCTCTTCTCTCTCTGCTATGCCTTTTTCTAACTCACTTGCTCGTTGCTCTCCCTCTCTCTATTGTATCTCTTCTATGTGTATTGTGTGTGTTATGTTCTCTTGCCTCCCATCCCTTGGTGTCTTTCTTCACATTTAAGGATCCCCTTATATAGACAAACTCAAGTAAGTGGGAGGTGATAGTCATCCACGTTAGCAAACAAGAAAGTGACATGTATTGAAGTTCACAGATTTAGCCAATAATTACCAAAGATTTGATTAAAAAAGAAAGTTCTTTTGATAAAACAAGATGTCACTTTTTTCATATAAACTATTTTTAATTGAACAAATATCCACATTTGATGTATTTCAAAATATTTGGAGACAAAAAAGATATTTTTACAATTTATTTAGTCAATGTGTGAGAGAACAGAAAAAATATTTATTTCAATGAGAAGTAATTAATCATTTCATAATATAAAAAGCTTCATGGGAATAAAGTTCATATAATTTAATTTATTTACTTATTTGCGCTTTAGATTTTTAGAGAATATTGAATTAGAGTCCAGGAAAAATGAGGTGTCTACACTCTTGATCTTGACAATTTGTAAATTATAAAACAATTCTAATGTAAATCCGTCACTAATATATTGGTTTTAATTTTTGTCTTGGAAATATGTGACTTACTTGTTTATGTTCATTTGCTAGAGCTTAAATTGTGAAGCAAAAATTGCTATTGTTCCAACCAATATATTGGTTTTAATTTTTTTTATTTGCATTTACTAAAAGTCTTTTCTCTTTTCCTCAGAAGTTAAAAGGAAGCAAGCATCCCATTCTATGTTTTGAGTATTAAAAGGAAATATTGAAAAGGTGGTAAATCTCTCACTCTATCTTTCTCTCTATATTTCTGTTTGTTATTGATTATTGATGTTGTTGGCTTATCGCATCTTAAAAACAAAAGAAAAGACCCATTTGCTCCTATAATTAAATAAAATACTTGGTTAATTATCTTCTTTGATATTAATTAAGCAATATAGTGAGATATGATTACTCAAATCTAAATATTTGTATCTAAATTTTTATTCACCCAATCATGAACTTAGCTGCAAAATGGATTTATATGTTGCTTGTTGCATTGCTGTATTATAGTGCAGGATATATAAATACATAAATACATACGTAAATAAATAAATAAATACATACATACATACATACATACATATATATACACAGAGAGAGAGAGAGAACAGCAAGTTCTGCATGTGCAGATCAGCATACAACTATTCTGCATAACAAGAAGTTTTGCATATGGAAAAAAGCATATTATTGTTCTCCTTATTCTGTCACCTTAATTTTGGCTTGTATGCTTATTGCTAAACTACCTAAAACTACCCAAAAAACATACTAACCTCAGTTGACTTAAATGATACCTTGTACACTTATCTCATACTTATATGATTTTTTTTTCATTATACTTTTTCAACTATAGGTGACATAAATCATGGATGTCCCTACAAATCAAAAATGGATGTATAATAGAGTACATCCTGGTGGGTTTAATTTTTGGATGCCTTTATGATAGGGTGGATGAGTTTATTAACCATGCTTATCAACTTCCACTCTATTTGAATGAGAGAAGGTTTAGGTATCCTTGTATCAAGTGTAAAAATAAGAGAATTGAAATTGTTGATGTTGTGAAGGTGCACCTTTATAAGTATGGATTCATGGCTAACTATTATTATTGGACCTGTTATAGAGAAGAGATGCTAGAGATCCCTCAAAATGACCAAGCCTTAAACAAAGAGACTTATCAGGAACAATAACCAATACGAGACAATGGTGATGGATGTAGCTAGACCACACTTTGTTCCAAACTTCCAACAAAGTGTTGATAAGCCTCCAAATTTTGATGCTTAATGTTTCTTTGACATGTTGTCTACTGCACAATCACCTTTGGGGAGGGATGTTCTAAACACTCTGAACTCTTGGCAGGAATAAGATTGCTGAGCATTAAAGCATATTACAACATGCTAGTGGAATGCTATAATGTGACAACAAATTTTATGAGAAGCTCATCCAACAGATACCCCGTATGCCCCTAAATCTTTATATAACAAAGAAAATGGTGTCAAAGTTAAGGCTCGATTATGAAAAGATTTATCGTTGTCTTCATGGGTGCATTCTATACTACCAGGAAGAGTTGAGTGAAACTCAATGTAAAGTTTTGTAGGAGTCCTAGGTATACAATGAGAAGGACTAATAGTGGTAGATGCAAGAAGGTGGCGTATAAAAAATTGCAGTTCTTACCATTGATTCCTAAGCTTCAAAGACTACATACTTCATCAATGGCAGCTAAATAAATGAGGTGGCATTATGAGAACACTCGAGAAATAGGTGTGTTATCCCACCCATCAGATGGTGAAAGGTGTAACTTTATCTCTCAAGTTTCCTACATTGTATCTATCTTTAAAAATGAATTTGAATCTATCTAACATGTTGATCATAGGAGAAGGACGGTAACATTTTAAATTAACTTATATTATCTTAGTTAGATGGCACTTAAATTTTTAAATATCAATTTTGTATGTATTATTTGACAAATATCTTGCTTTTAATAACTGCAAAAAGAATCTAGATTGTAGTTTGAAGTGTTGGAGTATGATTTATGTTTTGTTGTCTCATGATTTTTGGTGTTGATTTGGCTTATTTTTATGTGCTTATTTGAGAGAATGAAGCCCAAAGTTGTCAAAATTTTTGGTTTTTTTTGTCTTTGGATTTTTGGTGTTGATTTTGCTTATTTTCATGTGTGAATTTTGAACTTAAAGTTGTCCAAATTTCTACTTTTATGTCTCATGCTTTTTGGCACTAATTTGACTTAGTTTTTCATGTGAGGATAAAGTCCAAAATTTTCCAAATTTATTGTTGTTGTATCATTTTTTTTTTTGGCATTGATTTGGCTTAGTTTTTCTTGAGAGAATTAATCCCAAAGTTCTCAAACTTTTTGGTTTGTTGTCTCATGAATTTTGGTGTTGATTTGACTTTTTTTATATGTGAAATTCGAACTTAAATTTGTCCAAATTTGTGCTTTTTTGTCTCATGCTTTTTGGCAATGATTTGGCTTAGTTTTGCATGAGAGGATGATGCTTACATCAGTTCAAATTTTTGGTTGTTGTATCATGGTTTTTGGCAGTGATTTGGCTTAGTTTTGCTTGAAAGAATGAAGCCCAAAGTTGTCAAAATTTTTGGTTTTTTATCTCATGATTTTTATTGTTTATTTGGCCTAATTTATGAATGAAATTTGAACTTAAAGCTGAAAAAAATTTTACTTTGTTGTCTCATGGTTTTTGGCAATGATTTGGCTTAGTTTTTTATTTGTTACTACTATCAATTTCAAACTGTCTTAATGTTATATATTTGTAGATTGAATATAATAGGATCAAGTCAGTTATGTCTTCTCAGTGTCATTTCTAATGATCCTTCTCCAAAGAAAGAAACTGTTATCTAGTTAGAGGTTGTAGGCGGGAAAAGTAAGAAGGATCGCTTTTTTGAGATAGTATTAGTGATATTGAAAATTGGTGGTAGTTCAAGTGAAACATTTATTGCACCTGAGTCATGGCTTCATCCTCTATTTAAAGAAGAGTTAGATCAACGCTTAGCAAAAGTAGCTTAGGAGACAAATGCTAATCTACAACAGGCAATTACTTCTTATAAGGCAGAAGTGGAGGAACTAAAAAGACAAAAAGAATGCATTTTTTCCCAATATATCAATCATACACAAATTGCTCCAACTAATGAAGAGTAAGGACATGAGGTGCAAGACTGAAATATAGATAAGGATAATTGATCAGGAGGATCGAGTTTGATGATATATTATATATGTAATTTATTTTTGAATGAAACATATTTTTGTTGTAACTTGACATAGTTTATGTGAAACTTGACATATATTATGTGAAAGTTGACAATTTCTAGTTATATAAAATTATTTATTCTAGGTACTAATTTAAATTTTAATGAATAAAATTTCAAAGATAGATTTGCAGCAATTTAGCAGAGAATTTTTCAATTTTAGCAACAAAAATTTAGTTAAAAATTAGTGTCAAAAATAGTGATGAAAAATTATATTGCAAATTAGAGACAAAATTAGTGACAAAAGCATTTGTCACAAATCAGGGACGGATGTTAGGATGAAATTTTCGTCACAAATCAATGACAAAAAATTCTATCACAAATCAAAGATAAAAATTTGTGATGAAAATTTTTGTCTCAAATTTGCAATGGATTTTTCCATAAAAAATTAAAGACAAATATTGTAATGCCCTTATCTAGTCTTATTGTTAACTCCGATAGCAAGAGATAGGTTCGGTACGTTATCCTTATCCTTGATTTGATTAGTGTCTGAGCAGTTATACCATTCAATTATATTAAGCGAATTAGGTTCGAGATCTTTAGCTCAGAATAAAAACTTACATACACAACGGAATAAAAATACTATACTGCACAGTAAAAATTTAAAAACATTCATGTAATTCAAATAAATACAGGTCCAATAATTCCCATTACATGCTGATATGACATATCCCTGAATATATGAAGTACTCGACCATCAGAAGTCAGGAGACAACAAGTTTGCCACTCAGACTCCCATATAAATGAAGGATGGTCCGGTCCTTCAGATATCCATTTCTCCTGTATACCCCAAATACAACTCGTGTATACAGTCAAATAATGTCCTATCCTAAATCAGATCTAGCTAGGACCAAAAATAGAGGATTACCAAAAATCATCCTAGATCAAAAGAAACAGCTATCTACTACGCGTCTGTATCTGATACATATTAGCACTGAGGTGAGAAACACAAGTTTCCTAGTAGCTTAGCAATTCAAAGTTTTAAAATCAACTAATATGTACCAGGGTGCAAGCACCAAAACATTTAATCTACATTCTTAATATTAGGTATAATATTACATATAACTATAAACGAGCAAGCACTACATGATAAATTTAGAAGTCGATAAAAGTTTATAATTCCTTTTCGAATGACATGTATTCTCATAACTTATCGGTGTTATTACGAAATTACCAGAGCGCTTATGCGTTTCACGTGAACACTAGGTCACGGGTGTGGAGCACATTTGGCCACACCTCCCTAGGTTACTCGTGTGGAGTGTAACGACCCCCCAATCCACAATACACTATCCTCTATTTGCATAGCGGAAGAATATGGGTTTTCGCAATAATTTTTCACTTTTCCCTTTTAGGGAAAACATCTAGGGATTGCTACTGGTTGATCGTAACCTAAATAGACATTCCATCGTCCATTCGGATTCCGTTCAACCCAAAATTACACGCAACTATGCTAATTACACATACATTCATCCTAATATACTCTGGAATAGTAAACTAGAATCCATACGTAAAGCATACAATCCATTCATACAGATTCCGTCTTAATCTTACACATTTACAACATTAAACTCTAATAAAAATCCGACAGAGTCTCCCCTATATTTCAAACGTTCCCCAAAGTACAAACAGACATCAATTCAATAGTTTACATCTAGTCCAACAGCAAAATAAACCAAAAAGTACATAATCTAGTACAATTATCAACAGAATATGTACATCACAATTCAATCCAACAAGTAAAACCAATAACAATCAGAAACTATCAGTACATACATAAATCCAGCAATGGAATCATCAACAGTATATATATACAATCAGATTCAAGCCTAGAACTAAACTTCACTTCTGTCTGTCATCAAATGTCTGCCCAGCTATCTTCTAGGCCCCTGTTCCTGTTCAACTGAGCAAAAAACCTTATAAGATATTGAAATCCCAGTAGAATAATTTACAATTAAAAATTATGTTTGAAAACTGGTTGATTACTCATCGGTGCAAGCACTGAAAACAAACTTCCCGTATTCGGTTCAAAAATAGTGAAATACCTTATCCTTTTAAAATTATCATTTCGCATGAAAATCGTGGCAAGTTCTCAAAATCATAAAAAATCTGTTTCTCTGAAAATTGGTAAGAAAATCGAGTCAAATCCCATGCCCGGTGTATCTAAATCTGTGTCGGCCACAAGTCATATGCAACCGAGTCTAAAATCCTCCAATTGCACGTCATCTAGAGAAGTTTTCTATTATCATTGGGTGTGATCCGTAACACCAATCACCCAAATCTCGCCTATGTTGTGAGTGTGATCCATAACACCAATCACTCACTCAAGGACCGGGTGAGAATCAACATCTAGGTCGTCCCCTAGCTTGTGCACATACACCAATTCTCATCCTCATACAGTCTATTCAAACTCATATGCACATGGTCGGCTATTCCTCAGTGTTATAAGGTATTACGCCTAAATCACAATGTTTTTCCGTCTAGGTTAACCCCCCTTATACTCCTTAAACCTTTCTTAAGGTCGTCCTGATTTACCGCGTGATCCCTAACGCAATGCAGGCTAAATTTGGTTAAAAACAATATATTCATGAAATCCCCTGCACTTGGGATACTTAACGACTGTCCCATACCGGCTCTTAAGTATCCTACCCTAAGTCAATCCATCCTAATGGCATCTAAAATCGATAGACAAATCATCTAACATGCAAATGGTATTTCTAGCACACAGGCATGCAATTTAATCCATCGAAAGCAGCACATAAATCCATGCAATTAATCTAAATTTTTTAGGTATCCACAAGGTCAATTCTAACATTTGGGAAGCGTAAATTATCCTACCTGATCTCCGTTTGCTCCAAATCGATTCGAGACTTATCGTATCCTTGGATTTTGAGCCTAATCAATTTTCTAGGCATCTAAATCATTACTTTAGTCCGTTATGTCATCGATTTTACTATCCTACATCTGATTTCACAGTTTCCTAAACCGATTTAGTTCCTATTTATGTTTGGCAACCAATTCAATCAAAATACATTAGGTTTAGGTGAATCGGACCTTACCGAAGGTGCCGAATGATGGAAATCTGTTACGGAACAGTCTCTGGTGTCTTTCTGGCTTCTCCAGTGGTGGCGCACAGTGGCTTACGGTGGCACACGACGGAGGGATGTGGTTGGACTTAAAATTACACCACGGTGAAGCCCGCAACATGCGGAGTCCGAATTTGGGGGGTGGCATGGCAATTCATGACCGTTTGGACGGCATTTTTTGGCACCGAAAATTGACACACAGCGGATAGAAATATCCTCAATCCGAGCGCATGGGAGCTCTATTCGATGGCGGGGAGCTGAGGCAGGAAGCTGGAAGCTCAGCCTGGACGCTGGTGGTGGAGGTGATGTCTAACGATGGCTGACGGCGGAGATCATTGCGGGCAAAAAATCACGCGATGGAGGAGGAAAACCAGCAGTTTTCGGTGACTATGGCAGCCGTTGGTGGCGGTGGATGGCTACTGGAGGTCGAGGGTGGTGAGGTGTGTCGGTTGGTGGGTCAGGTGGTGGCCCAAGGCGGCCCTGGTGGTGGCGCGCGATGGTGGAAAAAGGAGAGAGAGGAGAGAGAAAATAGAGTGAAGAGAGAGAAAAATGTTGGAAATGGTGGGAATTTGTGGGTTTCTGGGGAATTTAAAGCTTCCGGGGGCGATTCTGACTTTTCCCGGACCATCCGGGGAAACTTTTGGATGACGTAACTGATCCAGTCATGGACACGGCTTCCCATGCAAGGATTTTGGCCTCCATCGAAGGAACCAAAGTTTGAAACTCCATCTGTTAGTCTCTTATTATCGGGTCGCGTTTTCTTTCATCAGATAACGTTTCTGACTCCGTAAAACCCTCCGGTTTCAACCGTCGACCTTGAAAATTATTCCAAACTTATTTTAAATGAAATTAATATTAAAATTTAGTTTTAATCTTTAAAAATAATCTCGGTTATTACATGGATCACCTTCAGCCACACCTCGTAATTCGTAGACACTCGACCATGCACATAAAATCATCGGGACACCAGATCACAAAGATGGAGCACCTTCAACCACCCCTCCCTAGGTCTCTCATGTGGAGCACCTTTGGTCACACCTCGTAATTCATGGACACTCGGCCATGTATATAGCGTGATCGCAAGCACTAGGTCATAGGCGTGGAGCACCTTTGGCCACACCTCGTGAATTGTAGACACTCGACCACGTATATAAATTTATCGTGAACACTAGGTCATGGGCATGGAGTACCTTCGGCCACGCCACAATAGGTCACTGGAGCACACTTGGCACTATGTAGGCACTGAGCCACCTTTAACATTTCTTATGAAGAATTCAATATTAAGGTATAATTTCTATTTTTCTTAGAAACAATTTCTAAGGTACATTTTCCCACAAAATTCTAATAATCTCGATATTAATTTTCTTTCTTGAAAATTAATTTCAATGTACATTTTTCTTCTAAGAATTTCAATAACTTCAATAATAGTTTCCTTTTCTTGGAAATTAATTCAAATGTATATTTTTTCTTCTAAAATTTCAATAACTTCATAATAATTCGTAATAATTTCCTTTGCTTGGAAATCAATTTCCAATGTATATTCTCTTTCTAAAAATGCTAGTATACTAATTTTCTCTTTCTTGAAATTAGTTCTATTATACATTTTATTCTACAAATTCTAATAATTTTTTTTAATAATTTCCTTTCCTTAGAAATTTAATTCTAATGCATATATTTTCTTTCTAAAAATTCTAATCACTTTCATAATAATTTCCTTTACTTAGAAATTAATTCTCATATATATTTTTTTTCTAAAAATTCCAAAATTTTTCCTAATAATTTCCTTTTCTTGGAGATTAATTCCAATATATGTATTTTCTTTCTAAAAATTCTAATCACTTTCATAATAATTTCATTTTCTTAGAAATTAATTCCCATGTATGTTTTTCTTCTAAAAATTCCAAAATTTTTCCTAATAATTTCTTTTGCTTGGGAATTAATTCCACTATATATTTTCTTTCTAAAATTTCTATTAATTTCCATAATAATGTTCTTTCTGTCCATGGTCATTTTCTTTGGTCTCAACCCCCAAAAATCAAATTTATCATAATAGTGTTCATCATTACTTATTCTCATAGTTGATCATAATAATAATTCCCAATACTACTTAGTCAATTATTTCCCATATTCTCATGCATTTTTATAAGCAATCATAAATGTTCAATAACCCCATTAATTTCATCATGGGATTAACCAAACCATTAAATAAATTTCTAAATATAAGTCCTCTCATAATCTTAAGGAAACAATAATTTAGGGATTAGCATTAGCTACCTTCCATTTTTATCATGCAAGCTCCATTAAGTTTTTCTAAATCAAGAGTGAAGACATGGGTTCAAATTCCATGGAAGCTATATCATTGAACATGCATACTCAATCATGGAATAAGAATTTAATAAATTGTCAACCTACCTTGATTCCTTTGCTCTCTCTTTTCCCTTCCTTTCTTCTCTTTCGTTTTCTCTTCTTCCTTGCTTCCCTTTCCTCATGTGTGCATGTGTAGGTTATATGAAAGGGACGAAATTCTTCTCCTCCCCTCTCTTCACGCGTGAGTGTGGTATTTCCCTTCCACACAAGAAATTTTCCACTCCTTTACCTCTTTCTTATGTGGCATGTGTATGCATTCTTTTAATAATAATATTTCCAAATTCCATTTCCCTATTTTTTAATTAAAAGCTACATACTCTCTCTCCCTTTTTCTCTTCTCCTTCACGCCAAATTTCTCTCACGTGGGTGCCTATATTTCATGCTACCTCTCCTTCCTCTTTTCTCATTTCCTTTCGTCCAAGCCAAGGAAAAGACTGCCGTCTCTCTTTTCTTTTATTGTCTATAGGTTATGTGCATGAAGCCTTCCACTTCACGTGTGGTTTGTAGCACATAAAACCAATTTTTAATTCCCTCTTGTCTCTTTTGGCCTAGGTGGCATGTGGATGTGTATGTGTGTGGGTTTCATTGCAAAAATTATGCACACCTTTGCTAATCATATATATATATATTTGCACAAAGTGTACTTGCAAGTACACTTTGTCTTTGCTTGCACACTTGGTTTTTCCCTTCCTTGCAAGTGTAGTTTATCCAATCTCACAAGCAACTAGTTTATATGCTAAAAAAATTCTGCACTCACACCTAAAGGCTTCCCTTCATCACGTGTGGTGTCCTAAACAAAAGGGAAAGTGTAACACCCCATAATTTAATTAGCCTAAATTAATGGTGTTATTTAATTAATTAGTTTGAATAACTTGCTTGCTAATTAATTAGATGAATTATTTTTAAGGAAGGGAAATTTGGTGCTTAGAATTAATTCTTTGATTTCTTTATTTACCTAACCTAAGTACCAAGTAAGAAGCAAAATGAGATGCAACAAAAATATATAGGTTTGTGTAAGTGTCATGTGAATGAGGGAGGAAAATAGAAAATAGAAAAAAGAAAAAAAAAAAGACCAAGGTTACTTGTAAAGGTTAGTTGCTTGTAAGAGTGGACAAATCTAAACTTGCAAGAAAGGGAAATACTAAGTGTGCAAGCAAAGACAAAGTGTACTTGCAAGTACACTTTGTGCAAATATATATATATATATATATAAATATCCAAAAGTGTGCACACTTTTCTTTAAAAAGAAAAAAGAAATAAAGAAAGGGAAATGGAAAGTGGGAAGAGAATTAAAAATATATATATGTACTAAGGTTGCTTGTGAAAGTGGGAAAAGGTAAACTTGCAAGAAAAAGAATACTAAGGCAACAAGCAATCTAATAGGTGTAGAATTTTGTACAAAACTAATAGCTAGTGGGATGCACCTAATGTATAGGAAGGAAGAAAAAAAGAAGGAAAACCAATTTACAAGCAACCCAAAAAGGAAAATAAGGAAATGAAAGGAAAAAAAAGAGGGAGGCATACCATAATCCCCACACTTAAAAATAAGGGAAAGGAGAGAAAGAAAAGAAGAAGAGAGAAAAGAGAGGGAGAAGGTGAGGCATCAAGGGAGAATTGAGAGATCAAGGAAGGAGGAAGTAAAGAGGAACTCAAGGGGAAAACCAAGGAAATCAGAGGAAAGACCAAGAATATTTTCTCTAGCCCACTTCCAAGGTAGATTAGCAATTTGTTAAATTTTTATTCCATGATTGAGTATGCATGTTTAATGATATAGCTTCCATGGAATTTGAACCCATGTCTACACTCTTGATTTAGGAAAAATTTAATGGAACTTGCATGATAAAGATGGAAGGTAGCTAATGCTAATCTCTATTTTCTTGAGATCATGAGAGGACTTAGATTTAGAAAGTTATTTAATGGTTTGGTTAACTTGGTTTACTATTCTTAATATTGTAGTGGACTTGTTATTGCCATGATGAAATTAATGGGGTTATTGAACATTTATGATTGCTAATAAAAATGCATGTGATTATGGGAAATTACTAGAAAAATTATTGGAATTTTTAGAAGAAAAATATACATGGGAATTAATTTCTAAGCAAAGGAAATTGTTGTGGAAGGGATTAGAATTTTAAAAAAGGAAAAAAAAATATAATGGAATTAATTTCCAAGAAAAGTAAATTATTAGGAAAATTATTAGAATTCCTAGAAAGAAAATGTACAATAGAACTAATACCAAGAAAGAGAAAATTAGTATTGAAAATATTAGAATTTTTAGAAAGAGAATATACATGGGAATTAATTTCCAAGAAACGAAAATTTATTATAAAATTATTATTGAAGTTATTGAAATTTTATAAGGAAAAAAATGCCCATTTGAATTAAATTCCAAGAAAAGACAATTATTATTGTAGTTGTTGGAATTTTAGAAGGAAAAATGCACATTTATATAAATTTTCAAGAAAAGGAAAATTATTATTGAAATTATTAAAATTCTTAAAAGAAAAATGTACATTGGAATCAACTTCCAAGAAAAGAAAACATTGAGATCATTAGAGTTTTATAGGAAAATGTACCTTAGAAATTGTTTCTGAGGAAAATAGAAACTATTCCTTAAATATTGAATTTTTCATAAGAAATGTTAAAGATGCTCCACATAGGCGGCCTAGCGAGGCGTGGCCGAAGGTGCTCTATGCCCGTAACCTAGTGCTCATAATTTTAATCTATGCATGGCCGAGGGTCCCCGATTTACAAGGTGTGGCCAAAGGTGCTCAACACAGGACCTAATGCTCATGATTACGCTCTATACGTGGCCGAGTGCTCACGATTTACGAGGTGTGGCCAAAGGTGCTCCACACAGGCGGCCTAGCGAGGCGTGGCCGAAGGTGCTCCATGCCTATGACCTAGTACTCATGATTACGCTATGTACATGGTTGAGTGTCCACAAATTTCAAGGTGTGGCCAAAGGTGCTCCACACGGGTGACCTAGGGAGGTGTGGCCAAAGGTGCTCCGCACCCGTGACCTAGTGTTCACGTAACACGCATAAACACTATGATAATTCCATAATAAACCATTAAGCTGATAAGAATACGTGTTATTTAAAAAGATATGTAATCTTCGTTAACTTCTAAATTTATCATGCAATGATTGTCGATTCTGATTATGTGTAATATTACACCTAAAATCAAGGATGTAGACTGAATGTTTTGGTGCTTACACCCTGGTACATATTAGTTTCTTTTAAACTATGAATTGCTGAGCTACTGGAAAACTTGTGTTTCTCATCTATGTGCTAATATGTATCAGATACGGATGTGTAGCAGGGCCGCGGGGTAGTAGTCTCTTTTGATTGAATATGATTTTTATAATCCCTTATTTTAGGTCCTAGATAAGTCTGATTTAGAATAGAACAATAGTTGACTGTATACATGAGTTATATTTGGGGTATATAGGGGAAACAAATATCTGAAGGACCAGACTATCCTTCATTTATACAGGAGTTTGAGTGACAGACCTGTTGTCTCCTAACTTCTGATGATTGGTTACTTCGTATATCCAGGGATGTGACTTATCAGCATGTAATGAAAATTATTTGACCTGTATTTATTTGAATTACATGAAGGTTTTTAATTTTCGTTGTATAGTGTAGTATTTTTATTCCGCTGTGCATGTAAGTTTTTATTCTGAGCAAAGGATCCCGAACCTAATCTACTTAATAAAATTGAATGTTATAACTGCTCAGACACTAATCAAATCAAGGGTAAGGATAATGTACCAAACCTATCTTTTGATATTGGAGTTAACAATAAGACTAGATAGGGGCGTTACAGAAAGATTGATTTTATGCTAGCTTTTCCCTTAGTTCACGTGACACACATATAGATATATAGATATATATTTTTTGTTGCCTCTTACTTCTCCTTCTCCTTTTTACGTGAAAACCATGCATATATAAAAAAAAAAAAAAATTGAATGCTTTTAATCTCCTTTCCTTTGCAACTTCACGTGGCTTCCTTGTTTCCCATGCATTCAAATTAAATTTCCATTCTCTCCTTTCATGCATGGTACTCTCATGTACATGTTTAAATAGTAACATCTTGCATTGCTTTTTTTTTCTTAGTATTTAAGCCAGGTAATAAAGTAAATTCAAGAATTAATTTTAAGCATTAAAAATTTTTGTAAGTTTACTTTTAATATAACTATTTAACCCATTAAATTATGTAAGCTAAAAATTCATACTAAGGAATTAATTACACCATTAATTCTATCTCTTTAATTAAATACCATTAATTTAGACTAATTAAATTATAAGTTGTTACAAATATCCCATCACTAATCCATCACTAAATGACTTTCAGGGTTAGTATGTTTGCAATGGACCACACTTAATTAGTAACGAAACATTTAGTCAAAATTTTTGCCTCTAATTTGCGATGGATTTTTCTATCAAAAATTATAGACAGATATTCCATCACTAATCCATCACTAAATGGCTTTTAGGGTTAGTATGTTTGTGACGGACCACACTTAATTAGTAATGAAACATTTAGTCCGTTGCTAATAAATTAGCAATGCTATTTTTAGAGATAGACGTCATCCATCTCTAATCTGTCACTAAAATTAATTTGGCAATGGAATTTATGATTTTAAGGACTGATTTTTTTTCATCGCTAATTGCCATTTTTTTATAGTGATTATAATAAATCAAATTCTCTTTATTTTAATTTTTATAAAATTTAAGATTTTACAACCCAAACAAAGCTTTAGAAATTATTTCAACGTCTACTAGCTAAGTACAATGAAACTTAACATGGTCCCAATAGTAATATTCTTAAACAAATTTTAACAAAAGATTAGGTGTTTGGCCAAACTATTTGAAAAAAAACTTAAGTATATGTAAGTGGTAATAAAAAATAATTTTTCAATTGTGGAGTGGTGTGAAAGTTAAAAATTGAAGCAAAAGCTAATAATTAAATTTTTTAAGACAATTTTTTTACAAAATTTCTTATTTACCGTAATATATACCTTTAAGTTTTTTCTATGCATATTCTACTTTTAAAATATTTATTTTGATTTTATTTTTATGTTTAATTAGTTAATAATAATAACTTAATAAAAATTAAACAAAAATAAATATTTAATTATAAATATTTATCTATTTTAATATTAGATTAAGAAGTAATTAAGTTGCTCAAAAGACTTCATTTAATTTATTCATGAAGAACATGATTATTTATTTTGAAAATCGGAAACATAGTACATTAATTGATAGTGATATATAATATGGAGATTAACAACTTGATTCAAAAGATCACTTGAGGAGGAACATCTTGAGCCAATATGCAGAATATTTGAGATGTCTTGCGAGATTATTCTTGTAATCGATATAAGTAAGGCCAAATCGACTTGTAAGGCCAGAAGACCATTCAAAGTCGTCAAAAAATGTCCATATATAATACCCTTTTACATTTGCCCCTTCTCTGCATATCAAAAATGAAAATTTTCCATAATTATCTCATTTTTAGTAAATTAACAAGAATTTAACAAATAATTAAGGACACTATTATATATATGATAATATATATATATATATATATTAGTGTCACTTAATTTATGTAATAAATAATATCTCACTCACTTGATAGCTTTAAGAACAGATCTGAGATGGCTATCATGGTATCTAATTCTGATGCTGTCCCTGATCGCTTCTTGAACCGGTTTTGAGGCATTGTTTGCTTCACCAACTCCTGAAAATTTCGAAAACATATTAAAATAATAGAAGTAATTAAATTAGACAAAACAGCATGTGTTTTTTCGGTAGCTTTTGTACCATGTTTAATTTTTTTTTCACCAAAAAAAATTATATATATAGCAAAGTACAAAGAGACTCGGATTCTCTGAAGTATCCATCTTGTAAAATACTTAAAATACGCTGAAATACACAATAACCCATTAGTAGGTTAATATGAAAATTGATAATTTATTTTTATTCCAATTAATCTAATAACTAGTTAATGTATAAAATGATGTATTTTAATACATTTTATAAAACACGAACTTAGTATTAGAAACTAATGTGTTTGTATATATATATATGCACGTACCATTTTCAGTGATGTAAACGGGTGGGTTCTTGTATCTGTCCTTTACATAAACCAAAAGGTGATGGATTCCCTCAGGATAGATATAAAGCCAAAACACATCAGTCTGCAAAACAACATAAATCATGGACGTTAATTTTAAAATCATGTTTAAGAAATTGTGCAGTAATTACAATATCAACCATACTTAAATAGGTATAGCAATACATCTATTTATGAGCTGAGTTTCAAACTTAATTTTACGCAGATATTTATTATATTTCGAACACCCGTTTCGAAAAATTTCAAAATTCTAATAATTTAATCTATAATAAAAAGATTAAAGTTGATATGAGTATGCAATAAAAAGGATGAAATGAAATTCTTTTAGACTTATTTTATGGAGGTTTCAAACTGTATGGGCCAGTCTCTTTTTCATTCTTTAAAATAATTTTATAAAATTGGTTCTAAAAATATTATGTTTGTATTGATTTCATATATATATATATATATATATATATATATATATTAATAAAAAAACTATATATTTTTTTATTTTATTTTGTTTTAAAAAAGTAGAGTTTAGAATTTTTATTATTACTATTTATTTGGTGTTTTTTCCCAAAATACATTTTATATTTTAGTTGAAAATAACATGTTTCAAACAAGTCTTTTTGTTTTTAAAATTTAAAAAAATTAGAATAAAAATCCAACAATTTCCCTATTTTACACACAATTTTTTTAAAAAAAAGTATTTTTTTTTTAAAAAAATACTTAATTAAGTCCTACAATCGTACGATCTTGATAACTCTAGAAAATCTAGATAGTGCCATAAACTTAAAAGAGTAGATTGAGCAAAAGAATTTACCGGTTTACCAATGGAGACACCATGTTTTGTAACTGAGATCAAAGAGGAAAAATAAGTATTTTTTTTTGTATTAGTACATTATATTCTTGAAATTAAGGTAAGCAAAAGGTGTTTTAGACAGTGATCATACTGGAATTTTGCCAAATTTTACTTACAAGTGTGTTTGACTTTCATATCTGAGTCAATACTCTTGTTTGTTGTAGTAGAGGGATCATTTTGTACAAAATTTGAGGTATAATAATTCACACCAAGAAAATCATAAGATCCTTTTAGATCTTGTGATTCTCGTTTTGTGAATTTGGGTAGCCTATCACCCACATTAGTCTTCATGCTCTTGGGATAGTCACCATATGTAATGGGATGACCATACCTACAAAAATAATGTCACAAGATTAATTATGATATACTACAAAAAACATGTAAATTATACTGAAGTTTATTTAGTGGCAGGTCATTTAAACCATCCCTAAATTCAACATTTTCTGATAGTACCGTCACACCAATAAATACATTTTTTGGCGCTTGTCCTTAATTTGAGCTGGCCATATTGTCTCTAAAAGTATAAATCAATTTTTATGATTATTTTTAAAGGGTGAGGATGTAGGAGGTTGAGCTTCCCACATTTTTATTACTCCATTTGGACCTTTTAATTTATTTTATTTTTTAGTTTTATTTTTGGTATTTTTAATATAAAAAAAATAGAGAGGAGAGGAGGTAAACCCTAAACCTCTTGAAAGATGAATCTCTCTACAGAAAAATCCTTTTTTAAAATTAAGGACAATTTTGAAGGTGCCAAAAGGCGACGAAAAAAAGCCAAAATCAAGGGCAATTTGCAAGCGCCACCAAATGACAAAAAAATACCTCAAAAATCCCTGCACTCTGAAATCCATCTCATGCACTCAAAGAAAAAACCTTTTGGCAGTGGATTTTTATTTCTATTATAACTAAATAATTACAATTTTAATACCTTCAGACACTGACCAAATATTGAAATTTTGAAAATGAAGTTTTTTTTTTTTAAAAAAAAATATAATAGCTAGGGGAACAAAACTGAAATGACAAATAAATTTCATGTTTTTGTCACATACCATCCAAACCAAAAATCTAGTGCTCGATTTGCGGCTCCTAGATCAGCAGCAGAATGAGATTTTGGCACATACCAGTTCGTCACTAATGTGATTCCAACTTGTCCTTTTTGATAAGCCTGTATTTACATAATAAACACCCATAAATGTTGTCTATTATATATCTATATTATAATATATAGTTTTTGACCATTTATCTCTTTAATCTTTTAAATCATATACAAAACAAACCTAACCTGATATTTCTTCTTATACAATTTAACGGCGGCAGCATGAGCAAGAAGCAAGTGGTGGCCAGCACGGTAGGGCTCGGTGGCAGAGTCACCGGAGGTGCAATTACCAACATAGTTAGAACATCTTCCTGGAGCAAAGGTGCCACTATTGTAGGCATTGGTAATGAACATGTAAGGTTCATTGAAAGTAACCCAATGTTTAACTCGATTGCCGAAGGTTTTGAAGCAGAAGTCCGCATAGTCATGGAAATCATTTCTAAATTCCAAAGAAAAAAAAAAAAAAAGTTAATATATACATAAATTCTCCTTCCTTAAAAAAAAAAATTATCATTCTCTTGCGTCTTCTAAAAATGATATGGGGTATCCCATAAATTATAGTATTTTATATGCAATGAGATAAAATATTATATATATTATAAAATATTATGATATTTATGATACATAAGTTTAATATGATAAATTATTAGATATGCTGATATCTCATATGTTAACGATATAAAATACAAATAATTGACTTTATTAATTGATTTTATCTAATTCTTGAATTTTCAAATATATCCCTTTTAAATTTAAATAATTAAGTTTTGAAAATTTGTATTATTGTTTTTTTTTGGATGAAAATAAAATTAAAATAAATTTTTTAAAATTTTGAAAGTTGATATATAATTTATTTTTTTATTTTCATATAAAAATAATACAGAATATAATTCCTTTAATAATTTATTGTTATAATTTACATGCTTAATTTTTAATAAATAAAATTTATTATTAAGTTAAATATTATAAAAAGATATAATTAAAATTAATAACTATAAAAAAAATTATTTCATTCAACTCTCTAAAATTAAATAACATAATATTTTAGCCGTCATAAAATAACATATTTTTACTTGAAATGTGATTCACCATATAATAACAACATATCAAACACTCATATCTAATATATAGATTTCAAAATAGTGCATCATGATTCAAAAGACTCGAGTTTTTCTCTTATTCATAACACTGAATTATTATAGTACTTTATATTGCATCATTTTAAATATATTGTTTTTTAAGATACACAAGTGAAATTAAATTGAAAAAAAATAGAAAACTAATTAATGAGCAAGAATCATTTTAAATATAGTGTTACTTACACGAATTTAGGACTAAGAAATCCTTTGTACTCATCTTCAAGAGCTTGAGGAAGATCCCAATGATAGAGAGTCACGAAGGGTTTTATGCCTATTCACAATATTAAGTCAAATTAAATTTGAGTTTTTCTCCTAAAAAGAAGTTTCTTATTAAAAAAACGAATATATTTTGGTTAAAAATGATTTGTTAAAAAAAAGATTTATTTTTAAATTGTGTAGTAGAAACAATTATTCTATTGTGGGAAAGAAGTATCTAGAAAATTGGAAAACTTCCTTTTTATAGCAACGCACAAAATTACTTTCTAAAAACAACTGTAAAAATTTATAGCAATCAAAAGAAGTTCCAAAAAGTTAAGTTGCTAAAAGTAACTAAACATCGAGAATAATTTAATATATATAAATAAAATTTGATATAAAAATTCAACTTCTCAGAAAATTGAATTTCTCTACTACTAAATTCCTCAAAATTTATATACATAATAAAGAAAATTGCTTTATACAAATCTCATAAGAAAATTTAAGGATAAGCAATATATAATAGTCTATATATAGCATTATTGTATACGCATAGAGATTATTGTAGGGCTTCACCATTTGATAGGAGTTCATTTATGAGATTATTGTAGTATTTCACACCCAACTCATTCACTTTTCCCTTGCCCTCTGCACAAAATTACAAGAGTTAACAATTTTTTAAATTAAAGTCCAACACTTTCAAGATGAAAGGAATTAATATATATTAATTGCCACCATTTTACAAATATTAATTAATACATACATGCATACATACATATATACATACATATATATATATATGGATGATCTTACTAGGGAATATTCTAGACCATGATATGGAGAATCTAAAGGAGTCCAACCCCATTTTCTTCATTAGTTGTATGTCACTCTGCATAACCAAATTGGCAAAAGAATTTATATATATATATATATATATATATATATATATATATATATATATCTTACTTAGAATCAGTACTTAACAGTTAAAAGAAAATATAAATAAATTAGCAAATTGACAAATTTGATGAATTCCTCGTGAGCACCTTGTAACGATGATAAAAATCATTTGCCACCGCGCCATTGCTACCATCTACAATCTTCTCTGCAAGTTCCACAATAGAATTTTAATCTATATTATATATATATATATATATATATATATATATATATATATATATACTTAAAATCTCTCTTCTGGACTAATGAATTTATGTTTAACAAAAGAGATTAATGTGACGAATTAAAATTTAAATATTTTTTAAAAAAGTAATTTATATATAATATTTAATAGTGTTTCAAATAGCATTATTTCTATTTAGAGAATAAGTGTGAAAAACTAAAAGAAAAATTTTCTCTTCCTCGCTAAAACTATTCTATATACACACACAATTAAGATTTTGCATACATAAATAACATGTCTTTTTTCTTTAATTTTTAAAATATAATATAAAATAATAATTATTATTATTATAATTTTAAAATAATAAATTAAATAATATAAAATTATTTAACTTTTTATTTTTTATAACTTTTTTATCTTTACTTTTTTTTGTAATTTCTTATAATATATTTTATTTTATATTTTATATAATAAAATATATTATTTTAAATATTATTAAAAAAAACTCCAAAACCATCATAATATAAATATAACTGAGTTATTGAGTCATCATGAATGTATGTAATAAAGAGAAAGACGGGAAGACCTGGGTGCTCTTTCGTGAAGGTATCCCATATACTTGGTCCTTTGCCATCGATATGTGCTGCTCCCTCTGACTGAAGAATGAAATTATCTTAATAATAAATAACTAAAAAACTTTTATATATCCAAATATACAAAAATAAAGAAAATAACAATTAATTATAAATGCATAAAAATTAATTAATAAATTAGAATTACCTGATAAGCAGAAGTTCCTGCACCGAACACAAAGCCAGAAGGGAATAAGGTCCTATTGAATGACACTGAGTAATGACTTGGCTTAGTACTCCGAGAAGGAGCAGCCATAGCCACCGACACAGTAGTGGCAAAGAATAAGAGGCATAGGAAGAAGAAGAAAAAGTTAACTTCAACTTTAACTCTCACTCTCATCCTCATACTCTCTTGCTTGCTATATTCAACAACACCATCATTCTATTTATAATAATATTTTGGCTGTGGCATGCATGAAAGCTTTTTGTCTTCTAGCCACTTTATGAGAGATCGAGGAGAAAATATATTTTAAATTAAATCTAGAAAATATATACTTTCATTAATTAAATCTAGCAAATAAATTAAAGTATGTGAAACTACTAAAAATTTTACATTTTCATTGGGCTTTGTGTGTTAGCGGTTTTACATGCACTAAAATCTATATTAATATATATTTTTTAATTTTTTAAAATATTTTTATAAAAATAAAGAAATATTTTTTATTATCTTTTAAAATAATTAAAAAGGTAATGAGAAGTTATTATTAATGATGTAAATATCAAAATTATAGAAAAAATTTAATATGTAAAAGTTCAATATCTTTTAAAAGGTCTAGTTTCTTTATCTCACGTATCTGATAATAATAACTTATTTTACCCAAATCTTTTAAAAAAATTAATAATGAAAAATTCGAAAATTCTAAAATTATTCGAATTACATTGCATTATCCTATAATTAATCATGTCATTTTGACTTAAAAAAAAATAAAGAAAGACATGCAAAGAGTGGAGTCCTCATTCACATTTTATTTGTTTGTCATGCCATATCCATGTCATGCCATGAAGAGCTTTTATATATGGTGGGATAACTATAATAATATGAATGGAATATTTAGGGATTTGATATGGAGAGGTCTTTTCTAAAATTTTATTATTTGAAAAACTTGAAGAAATTTTTTTTTCTGTAAAAATAACAAATATTCGAAAGAGACCAATTTGAGTTTGAAACTCTCCATATGGCCTCCTGAATATTTATATGATAAGCATTATATATATATATATATATATATCTCGATACTTTTTATATTATTAATATTATAATAATATTAAAAAAATTTATGATTATTTTAAAATTATAAATTAATACATATAAAATAAAAAAATAGAACGAATAAAAAAATTAGAGAATTAAAATAAATCAAATTTACATACAATTATTTATAACTTTTTAATCAAAATAAAATATTTAAATTTTTTAAAAAAATTAATCTTAAGAGAAATAAATTATATAAATATAAATTTTTAATTAACTAATTTAATAATAAAAATACAAAAATTATACTTATATTTTTTTAAATAAAATATATGTAAAGACAGTATAAAGCATATAGCATATGTGATGGCATAGCCATGCATGCATGTGTATTGTATAACATATTCATCCGTTTAAGACAAGTGCATAGAAAAATGCGCCATTGTCGTCTCATTGAGTACGCAGCTTTTTCATTTCCACTCTTCTAAAAAAGTGCGTTCAATGAAAAGAAGAAATGGCAGGATTCTCTTAAAAAGAATAATTATATAAAAAGAAAAATATAGATAAAATTAATTAAATAGTATATTCATCTTTTTTCTCACATGTGATGATTATGTAATAAAAATTATAGATTTAAATTTTTTTAAGACAAAAAATAGAAATAAATTAATAAATTAAAAAAATACAAGTAAAATTTTTAATACATATAAAAAAATTCTTAATTTACCTCTCTTTTATTTTTTAAATTTTTTATTCCATCCATCATTTCCTTAATTGAAATCCAATATATATAAATAGAATATTTGTCTGAAAAGGATGCACGAGGGACAACTGCAGAGTTGAGTGTTCCAAGAAAACAAATATTTGTTTCAAGTCCATGTCTTTTGTCAGTAATGTTGATGGGGACCCTCATTAGTCCATGTCTTTTGTCAGTAATTAAAATATTGATTATAATTTTATTTGATTATTTAATATAATTTTTAAATATTAAAATTATTATTTTTGTTAATTTTTATATTTTAAAACATTAAATATTTTATTAATCAATAAAAAAATCTTAAGCAGTATAAAAAAATTCTTTTTCTATTTTTTTAAATGAATTGTAGAGTCTGCCAAATTGTCAATTTCTAATTGATTTTAAATAGCTTCCTTTTAAATGAAATTAATATGTTTGGCCAAGTTTCGAAAAAAGGTTATTATAAAAAAATTTATTTTTGAAAAAATAATTGTTTTTTTTTTTATGCATAAAAGACAAAAGGAAAGTTTTCAGCTAGCTACACAAAAGTATTAAAGCAATGGGCTAAATTCCTAATGTCTATAGCCTGAGGAACTTGCAATCCATATTCCACTTGATGATTAGTTAAGAAGAATAGGTGTTTGGCTTGAAAAAGAAAAAAAGTGTTTCTAAGTAATAATATAATTTCTTAGTTATAGAGTAAAATTTAAAATTTATAAATTTTTTTAGGAAAAAATAAAATTTAAAAATAAATATTCTAGGAGAAAAATACTTTTACCAAAATTTTTTTTATTCGAATACTCTTCACTTTTTTAAAAAATTCTTCAAAAATATAAATTTTTAATTATAAAGTATGCTTATTTTTATAAAAAATTATATATATTATTTTGAAGCATGTAAATCAAATTATAAAACATTTATATATAAATTTATATTTTTTAAAATATTTATTGTGTTTTTATTAATTATATTTGAATTAATTAATAATAATAATCATGACTTAATAAAAACTATAAATGATAAATATTTTATAACATTTTATCTATTTAAATAATATAAATACCAAATTAAATCTATACATGCTCTTTTGGGTAATTCAATAGTTAAAAGTATTTTTTTATATACAAATTGGTCAAACGCAAATAGCTTCTCTATAAAAAGTATTTTACAATTGAATTAAGTCAAATATAAATTACTTTTCTGACTATTTTTCTTAAAACTTCATTGGAAAATAAATCATTACAAAAACGTAAAGGTTAAAAGTTTGACCAAATCAACCCCTAAAGTCTTGTAAGGGAAAAATATCTTGTATATAATTTAAAAAGTATTTTTATTAAAAAAATATCTATATATATATATTCTCTAATTATCACTTATTTATAAATATTTTATAAATTATTATTTATGATAAAAAATTTATTATACTTTTACATATTTAAATTTAATTCTAATTAAAATCTTTATATTAACATGATTAAATATTTTTTAAGAAAAATAAATATAATCCAATTCAACTATGATTTATTTGTAAATATTTTTTAAATTATAAAATGAAACAGATGTCCTTCAATTATGAATTTTATTTATACTTGTTAATTTAAAAAAAATTATTTTTTATTTTAAAATAAATCCAAATAAATTATAAATGCTTATATTCTTTAATTTCCTTCCCACATTCAATCTCAAATTTATTAAAAAAAGTTTTAAAAAATACTAAAATTAGAAACACTTAAAGTAACATTAATAAAAAAAATGATATTATTAATTTTAGATTCAATAATTGCTTTTTATATTAAAAATTTATCTATGTCATTTTTTTATTTATGTTACTTCACGTGTTACATAATACTTCATGGATTGCAAGCTCTTACTGTTACACAGTAACTCCAAAGTTTTGAAATTTTAGTATTTTTTAAAAAATTTTTCTAAAGAATCTGAGATTATATGTTAGAAGAAAAATAAAGATTCTAAAAATATTTAATTTATTTGAATTTTTTAAAAAATCAAAATGGTTTGGGGAAAATTTTTTTTCATAAATTAATAGTTTATATAAAATTCATAGTTGTAGAACATTTGTCATGTTTTATAATTTAAGAGGTATTTATAATTAATTTATAGTTAAATGGGGTATATTTATTTTTTTAAAAAAAATACTTAATGTTATTTATAGAAAAGTGTTAACTATATTTAAATATAAACATGTGAGCATGTAAAAAAGTATTTGTCACAAATGATAGTTTGAATAAATACTTGTAATTAAATGATAATTGGAAGGTATATGCATTTTTTCTTTTTAGCAATATATAAGAAAAATTTTTTATTTGACCAATTTTTAAATAAATTTAAAGTATTGTAAAGAAGAAATAATTTGTGTTTGATTAAATTATTCTAAAAGCACTTTTATCAATAGGAATATTTTTTGTCTTAAAAATTTTAATTTTTAGCTTTTTTTTTTCTTAGAAAAGAAAATAAATTTTTAAATTTCTTTTTCAAAATTAAAAAATTAACTCTTCTATTATTTAAAAGTAATGTTCTATTATTTTTTTAAAAAAAGTTACTTGTACATACACCTCCAAGTACTTATTAGAAAAATCAAATAACTTGTTTTCCTATAAAAGTTGGGCAAAATAGAGTATTAGTGTGTTAAGATTAATGTATGATTAGTCATCATGATTAAAATATTTATATTAAATATGTATTCATAAAATTTATTTTTTAAATCTAAGTATTAAAGAAATAGATTTGTGTTCAAACTTGAGAAAAATAATATTCAACATGGATTTATATTTACTTTATATAAATTATTTAAATATTATTTTTATATTATAATACATATAATTTGTTTATTCTATTAAAAAAATATATGTAAAGTATGTTATTTATTTTAATTTTATCAATAAAATAATTTAATTTTAATATATATAAATTATTATATTTTTACTATTTTGTAATATTAAATTTATTTAGATTTTATGTTGATTATATATTTAAGTTTATATAATATAATTGATATAATTTATATGTAGATAAGTTATTATTTGAATGAAAAATTAATCATTTTAAATTTTGTTTAGTATACATTTAGAGATTTAAAAATTTTATTAATTCAAGAATAGTGAGTAATTTTCATATTTGTTAAAATTTAAATCTAAATACAAATATTATAATACCTTATTCATGATCACCCTACCAAATCCTCCGTGAGAGCACGCGCGCATCCTTGACGATAAGAGTGTATGGGCATTAACCTGACGTGAAAAATTTGTAGACACATTTATTTTGATTTTATATCTTTATATTTATTCTCTAATATTCTAATAGGGATGGCAATGGAGTAAGCTGGGGCAAGGAGCGTCTCATTGCTTCTTGTTCAACGTTTATTTTTGTTCTTCATTTTCATTTTTCATGTCTAGAAATTTTTTTTTATTTTTTCCAAAAATTTAGAGATTGACAAGATTTTAACAAAAATTTATTAAAATAATAATATAAGTTTTCATAAAATATAAAAAATATTAATAAAAAATAATTAATTTTATTAACATAACAAAAGATCAATTATAATTTAAATTTTTAAATAAAATAAAAAATAATAGAAGATAATTTTTAAGAATTCAACTGCTTCAATAAATTACATGCTTTTTTTTTAAATTAACAAATAATAAAAGAATTAAAATATATTTAAAATCTATAAATTTAACAATCTACGAGACATAATTTCAATCCCATCTCTAATTTATTTTAAGAAAATTTTACCCACAATCTCCGAAAAGAAAATTTCCATATTGAAATTCTTAGATGGGACAGTCCCGCGACGTAGTTGGGACGCGTTAATTTTGCCTATGATGTAGTTTCTCGGTTTGTTTCATTTTTTCTTTCCTTTTCGAAAACAAAATCTTCAAAATATCAAAAATATATTTAATATTATTTTTTATTTCTAATGCCATTAATTCTATTCACTTATGATTTAACGAGTTGAATTAACGTGGTCTGTACTTGGGAAGTTGGTGCACGAGTATAAATATTTTAAAGTATAAATTTTAATGAGTTCATAAAATATAAAAAATAAAAAGAGATAAATTAATAATTTATTATGTATAAATTAAAATTTAGAATTTATCTGTATTTTTTATTTTATTATTTCATTAAAATTTATATTTTAAGGTGCACATGTCTTGAGGTCCCTACCCACGTGGCCTCTCCATTTAATCCATTCAGTCTGTTACTTGTAGCTTTCGTGTATCTTCGGCTTTGTCCCCCTCTTGCTCTCGCTATCCCCAAAAAAGAAAATGATATTTTATGATCAAAAAATAGATGTAAGTTTATTTTAGAGTAAATTATACATAGTTTCAAAATATTATATTATAATTTTTGCGTAAATAATTTTATAATTTATTTTGTCAATAAAATCAATATTTTATATGATACATATTTATTTTAAAATAATAAAATCATTTAATTGTCTCTTAAATTATATTAAAAATTTTATATTGAATCTTAATACAAATTTAACTACATTATATTGTTATATTAAAAATAATATTATAAGTTTATTCTGTATAAAAAGTTATTTTAATTTGACTTTAAATAAACTATAAAGGGTTTTAAATTATAAAAGTGATAAGTATAATTTACTCAAAAAATTATTTTATAAGTAGTTATTTGAATTAAAAACTGAAAAAATATTTATTGCATTTAATGGTCCATAATTTATCTAAAGTTTAAGAGTAAATTAAATTATACTCTCCTCTTTTTTTAGAACCAACACTCTTGGATTTTCCTCTTTTGAAAGATTTAAAACAGAGAATACCTATGGTTAAAAAGATAAAACTTAGACTAATAATACGATAACTCCAACGATCCAATTGTTGAATAAATTGAGACCTATAATAATTTCTATAAGAAGGAAAAGAAGTGTTCCATAAAACATTGGAGCTAAGGTCTAAAATATGAAAGATACCGGTATTTCCACGATTTTACCACTCAATCAATTCTATTTTACTTAATCCTTATTTTTTGGCCACATATCTTTTCGGCCAAGGAATGGAAAACTCTTCTTTTGTTACATAAATCCAAAATTTTAGTCATTTTGACTAAAATGTCTTTAATAACATTATTAAATTTTTTTAAAAAAATTTAATTTTAAAAGTATATATTTTAAAGATTATTTTTTATTTTGAATTAAAATGATAATTTTATTTTATTTTAAATTTTTTAAAAATTAATTTCTTATATTGATCAAATATATTTAATTATATAAATAATAATATAAATATATTTTAATCATGAAACTATAAGTTATTATTATCGTAATTCACTCTAGGTTTAATTATCTTAACAATTAAAGAAAGATATCAAATAAGATGAAGAATTTGAGGATGAAGAGATGTGCGAAAGATACAAAGATGGAAGGAAGAGGCAAACATTTCTGGATGTTTTTTTCTCTCCAACTCTTTCGACTAATGAGTTGAAGACTGACAGAAGAAAGGAAAAATAAATAAAGGAGATAAGAGATAATGAAACATGAGTGAGGGCATTCTAGATATTTAAATTTGATTTTTTTTTTTTTTTTGCCTTGAAAATTGATTTTTGGGAGTGGATGAAAGATTGAAGGATTCATTTTTTTTATTTTTAAGTTTTACTTCTAAAAATATTTAAATTTGATATTTTTATAAGGTGAGAAATTTTTATTGGTTAAAACTTAGGTGCATTTGTTTTTGTTATTTTTTATTTTTACTGAAAATCCATTTGATAAAATTTAACAAAAAAAAAAACATTTTTGAAAAGAGACTAAAAAACAAAAAATTTCTAAAAGAGGTTTTCATTGTTTTTACTTTTTACATAATAATCATTGTTATTTTTATAATTTTTTTTAAAAATTAAATATTTTAATTATATAAATATTATCATTTATCAATAATAAAATTGAAAAATAAATAAAATATTATAGTTATTTAGGTCATTCGACTTAAAAATAAATATGAATAAAATTTTAACTTAACATAGTAATCATGTTTTTAAAATTTTAAATTTAAAAATAAAATTTAATTTTAAAAAATAAATAAAAACTAAAAATATTTTCACAAATTAAACACATCCTTAAATTTTCAATTTCAAACCAACTCTCAATTTAAATTATAAATTCATGTCATTGTGATTAAAAAAAAATCTTCCATTTGCCAATACATATATAAGAATTCAAAACGCCCACATGGATTCACACGTAAGTGGGGCTTGCCATGTATATAGATCTTTTATATATATTTGGAGAAAAAAAATGAAAATTGAATTTTTCAAGGATATATTACTTGACGTGAACTAACTATATAAACACATTAATTTTGTAAATATTATTTATTTAACATTTTAATTATCACAAAGTTGTGAAAGTATAACTTATTTAGTTGACTTTCGAGACTTGTGCTCATACTTTTGATAATTCTGTTTTTCATAGAAGGTGAATAATCATTAATAAAAACACACAAAAAAAAAAACAATAGAAGGGAGCACTTGAGGTTATCCCCCTAACATAACAGCAGAATAATCCAAAAAACCTAAACTACATGGGAATGTAATCTCATATGCTAAAAAAGCATTGCCCAGAAAAAAGTGGGGGACTGAGATAAAGATAGTAAAATTTGTCTTCTAAAGCACTAGTTTACAAACCCTCTAGATGAACATGTTAATGATGAAGCAACTAATAATGAGAAAATAAAAAATGAACAAGTGGTACATGAGCAAGATATACCACAAGAAATAGCATTACAAAGGTCTACAAGGTAGAAAAGACCGATTTATTTTGAGTGATTATATGATTTAATCACTTGAACATGAATGTGATTTGAGCATTGATAAAGATCTAGTCTCATTCAAACAAGCCATGGAATATAGAAATTTTGAAAAGTGGTTCAATGCTATAAAAGAAGAGTTGAAATCAATGAATGATAATAAAATTTGGGATTTAGTTGAGCTGCCTAAAGGTTCGAAACAAATTGCTTGTAAATGGGTCTTCAATACCAAACGAGACTCTAAGGCAACATTAAAAGATATAAGGCTAGACTTGTTGCCAAAGGTTATACTAAAAAAGATGGCATTGACTATAGAGAGACCTTCTCTCCTATTTCAAAGAAGGACTCCTTAAGAATTGTTATGGCTTTGGTTGCTCATTATGATCTAGAGTTTCACAATGTAAAAATCGCATTTCTTAATGGTGACTTGGAAGAGGAAATTTACGTAGACCAACCGAAAGGTTTCTTAACCACAAATAAATAAAACTTAGTATGTAAATTAAAGAAGTCAATACATGGATTGAAATAAGCTTCTTGATAGTGCATCTTAAGTTTAATAATACTATTATGTCATATTTTTTTGTAGAAAACATTGTTGATTGGTGTATCTATATGAAGGTCAATGGCAGATAGTTTATTATATTAGTTCTATATGTTGATGATATTCTTATTGCTAATGATGTTAGTTTGTTACATAATGTTAAGAAATTTCTCTCTAATAATTTTGAAATAAAAGATATGGGAGGCATCCTATGTGATAGGAATAGAAATATTCCATAATAGATCACAAGGACTGTTAGGATTGTCTCAAAGAGCTTATATTAACAAAGTATTAGAGAAATTTAGAATGAAAATTTGCTCTGCAAGAATAGTTCCAATTCAGAAATGGGACAACTTTAGCGAAATGCAATGTCCCAAGAATGATTTGGAACGAAAGGCAATGGAGTCTATTCCTTGTGCATTAGTAGTTGGGAGCTTAATGTATATTCAAAAATGTACTTGGTTAGATATCAGTTTTGTTGTTAGAATGTTAGGCCGATATCAAAGTAATCCTAGAATGTACCATTGGAAAGTTGCAAAGAAAATTCTAAGATATTTACAAGGCATTAAAGATTACATGCTCATATACAGAAAGTCTAACCATCTTGAGATGGTAGGCTACTCAAATTCAGACTATGATGGTTGTATAGATTCAAGAAAATTTACAGTTGGTTACATGTTTCTATTGGCTAGAGAAGCAGTTTCATGAAAAAGTGGAAATTAATTTGTTATTGCTATTTCTACTATGGAAGCTAAATTTTTGGCATGCTCTGAGGCCACTATTCATGCATTGTGGTTGCAGAACTTTATTTTAGATCTAAGTATTGTCGACAGTATAGTTAGACTACTAAGAATTTATTGTGATAATTTTGCAGCTATTTTTTCTCTAAAAATGACAGGTATTCTATGGATGCAAAACACATGAATTTGAAGTACCTATTTGTTAAAGAAGAGGTATAAAAACATAAAGTGTCAAATAGAGCATATTGGTACTGATCTGATGATAGCAGATTCGTTAACTAAGGAATTATCACCTAAAACATTTGTTGGCCATGTTGAAAGAACGAACATTATAGATAAGTCCTTGTTAGCATGATATTTAGACATGTATATATATACATATAGTTGTCTTGCTCATATGATTTTGACACTTGTGAATTCAATTAAAGTTATATATTTTTTGTTTATTTACTTGTTATCCACGTGATAGTTGTATAAAATATTATTTTAGTGAAATAATAAATTAAAATTCAATCGTTAGCGTATTATCCAATTAAAGTTGTCATGAGTTGAATTGATTTTGTGATACAAGAAGGAATCATGTCATTATTGTATTGCGACTACTATCATCTGATCATTTCAATTCAAAATTAAGAATGACTCGAGATATTCTATATATGGTACACACTTAAGGTTGTTGAATCACCAAGTCATAACATAAATTAAGTGGGATATTGTTAGATTAATCTAATAATTAATATGACTTATGTAACTAATAGGCTGAATATAAATTAAATGAAAATGCAATGTGATAATTATTGAGCTTTAAGAAAGTTAAATTAAAATCAATATAGTTAAAAATTCCTTTCTTAGAATCTTATAAATAAGAAGATATTGCAATTCACACCAGGCAAAACAAAATGCACACACAAAGCAAAACAAAGCAACATTGTATTCTTTCAATTTTATTTTTTGTGTGTTCATTTTTCGTCTTCCCTCCCCCATTTATATATTTATATATATATATATATATATATATATATATTATCTTCTTCTTCATCTTATTATTCTTCTTCATCAAATCCTTTCCCTCCTATCCTTTCTTTTCTCCTTCTTCCAATGCCTAGGAATTCTTCAGAGCATAATGCAATTTTTTTACAAAAATATCAGACTGACTTCACCATGTCAAATGGCCAAGCCAGTCTGAAATTTGCAGGACCTTCACGTCTGAGACGGCAAAGATCCTAAAACAGTTTTAGAAAATAATATTTTTAAAAAATTTATTGTACTTCTGAAAATAAATTTTTTCCTATTGTATTTAAAAAAAGATAATAAATTAATATATTATATTTAGATTAGATAAAAATAAATAAATTTATTTTATAGCAGCCGTATTACTGGAAATTAAATTAAAAATATAAAAATATAAAAGAGTGCAGCCTTTGCAGATTGACATCCTGCTGAGTGTGCTTGAGTTGGCATCAATTATTCATATAGGATTACAAATAGTACGTTAAGATCAACCTCACAAATAAAGGTTATATGTATTGAACTAAAGGTTGAAAAAAAGACTTATTGCATAAAATATGTATAATTCATATAAGGTTTAGAAAGTCTTTTGATATCAAGAGTGTTAAATCATTTTAAAATTGAATTATTTATATCAATTTCATATAGATGTAAATCTATTGATTTGAGTTACAGTATCAAATCAAAATAAACCAAAGTATATTTAATTAGTTTTGAATAGATTGATTTAGGTGGTTTTGGATCTATTTTAGTTTTGTTCAATTGAAACATTTGAATACCATCAACCCAAAGAAAAATTATTTTTAATATATAATTGTAAATCAATAATAATAAAAATATATTTTATTTATTAAAAAGATAAAATCATAATTATTTTTTTAAATCTAGACTAAATAATAATAAAATTAAAGTAATTTCAAAATCAAATTGTATATATATATATATTGGTTTGGTTTTTTATGGTATAATAAAATGAAAAAAAAAACCTCTAAAAATTACAAATAAAAAAACCCAGTAAAACCAAAAATTGATAGGTTTTGTTTGATTTTTCTCGCTTTGGTTTAATTTGGTTAAAGGAGATCGATTTTAATGAGTATTGATAATTGGAAAGTTTTCAAGGATATGATTTAATTGTGAGCTAAATAAACATAATATATTTGTATATATTATTGATATAAATTTTTAATTATCACTACATTATGAAACGTATCAATAAATGAATTTCGAGACTTAATTCAATTTTTTCATAATTCTTCATATTTAAAATTTTTTTTTAATTATAAATAATTATTCGAATTAAAGGTTTGTTATTCTATCAACTAGAATTAAATATAGTGGAATGAACTAGTTATCAACAATGTGATAAACTAAAATTTAAATTTTTTTTTTAAAAATTTATATTTAATATCTAAAAAAATTTTAAATAAAATTACTTCTAATAAAATACTAAAAGAAATTGTTATTCTTCAAGTAAGTTTGTCAGTATTTACACAAATAACCTCTTAGGCCCTCGACCTTTGCATAAAAAATAAGTTAAGATCAAGCTTTGGAAATAATTATTTGATTTAAAGGTATAAGAAATGCTCGGATTAAATTATACGCAATTCATCCATGCTTGAAAAGTATCTTGATATATAATCGGAGAAAAAGATTAGAAATTTAGACAATTTTCAACTATATATTTGTTGGATGTGAGCTAACTAAACACAATAATCTAGTAAACATGATTTATATCACAAAATTGTTAACTTCGGAGTCTAAGTTCATTATCTAGGATAATTCACTTTTTTTTTACCAAATATTGTTTATTTAATTGCAAGTGTACTTCTGGTCCAAAAAAAAAAGATTGCAAGTATACTAATACAGCATATTATTATTATTTTTACTGATAATGGAAGGCTCAAACAAGCCTAGGGAGTTTCATTCTAAGGTCAGATAATAAATATTTATTTATTTAAATAATATTAAAAGTGAATTAAAAATATGAACATGTCATTTTTTAATAATTTGACCATTAAAAATATTTTTTATACAAATTATCCAAACACAAACATATTTCTCAATACTAATAAAAGTGCTTTCAAGTATTTCTTTTTAATAACATTTTTTTCTAAAGTTTTATCTAAAAAAAATCATTTAAAAAATAAAAAAATTTTAAAAACAAACTTTGTAGAGGCTAGAGATTGATCAAGTACTCTATTTTCCTCTCTCTATGGAGAGCTTCTCAAATTCTCAACCCGATGTAATGTTAAGATCAACTTTATGAAAAAACTTTTTGACAGCTGGAGTACCTATTATTTAAATTAAGATGCTGTGTAAGGGTGAATAGATTCAAACTAATCTAAACTCAACTGAAATAATTTAACTTGATTTGATTAAAATTGATTATTTAATTGAACAAAATTTTATAAAAATCAATTAAATTAATTCAGTTCTTAAATGATGATAGATGCTATTTAAATTGAACCAAATTAATTGATTAAATAATTATATATTTAAAAATATATATTATATATTAATTAAAATTAAAAAAATATAGAGTAAATTTTAGTATAAACATTTTATTTTATAATTAGAATTATTTTAAAATTTTTTTGAATTAATTTTAATATAAGTTTTATTGTTAAAAATATTTATTTTTATGGTTAAAATTAAAAAAATATTAATATTAATATTTTAATTAAAAATTAATTATTTAATTTAATTCAAATCGATCAAAATCAATTAAAATTGATCAAAATCCATTTGAATTGGATTGATTGATATCCCGAGTGATTGGATAACTTTTTTAATCATCCAAATAAGTCAGATAGATGAATGAAGTAAACCCAACTGAACCAATCTCTTTCTCACTCCTAAAACCATGTCCCATATTCTTCCAACATATAACACTATTGTTGAATTTTTTTTTTTAATTATTTGATTCAGGTTTTTGTAGTCCGAACAAACTAACTTTGGTCACAAGAGCCATGAATTAGATGGAACAAGATCCTCTAAATTTCTCTAGGCTATAAAGTTTCTAAAGTTCACCAGATCTGTAATGTCCATTAAACCAAAGCAAATCTTAGTGCCACGTCACCTTCAGTAGACTAAAATGCATGTTTTGGGTCTCTTTTTTTTCTCAAAAAAATTCCCTCAAAAGGAACCATACCATTTTGGGTCTCTTTATACCTTCATCTTCCTCTAGCCATACTCTAATGCAGCCTCATTTTTCCTTGGTCACCATTTTTCCTTTCTGTCTTTATCTTTCTATGGCACGTGGAATTTAATACATGCCATCAACTCATGTAATACCAAGATATACTAAATCAACTTTTGTACTAAAGGAATAAGAATTGAGAACCCTTGAATACGGTGCTTCGTCTATTTCTCTGCTGCTTCGGCCATGGAGCATCTAGACTCCCATTTCTCACGTCTTCTAAAGCTATTGATCCCTGGTTCCTATTTTGTTGAAGGGTGGGTGATGGTTCAAATGGGTGGTTCTCCCTATGCTCCCTAAAGAAGCGTAAGCCTTTTCTTCAAGCATGTGTTTAGTGTAACACCCGCCTTTAGGTAATTTGTAGCATTTAGGTTATGCTAAGATTCTTGTATTTGGTGCAGGGACTAAATTAAAAGGTGAAAAGATATTCAAGGATAGATTTGAGAATTTAGCCAAGGAGGGTTATTGTAACTAACTGTAATTTGAAAATACCCGTCAAGATAGAAAAGGGCAAAATGGTAGTTTCAATATTTTGCTCATCAAGTGTGACACAAGGATTGAATTGCAAAACTTACTTCATTTAACCCTTATGTCACAAATTTTTCCACACCTGACCTACCACCCTATATAAATACCAGGGTAAGAGAGAGAATCATATTTCACCATATTTTTGGCTACATAGAGAGAGAAAGTTAACTCTAAGAGAGAAAGAAACACGAAGCTTTGAGAGAGAAAGGAGGATTCAAGGCTAGAAGGTTGCTTTGGAGCTTGAAATGCAATTTAGGACCACCACACAACCCATTTGGACTAATTTCAACAACTGCAACTTAGATCAAGGTAGCTAAATCTTCTTTTTTTCCCTTATTTTTGTAATGCATTGTTCATAGTGTGGAAAATGATATTTTCAATGATTTTTGAGTAAAATGGGAGATTAAAACTTACATTATTTGACTTCTTTACTTCTATTGGATGTTGTATGCTAGTTTATTGTACTATTGGATACTTGTATGATAGATCTATAATTTATGGTTCTATTCATGCTATGGAAATAGAGAAAATTAGGATTTGAGGGAGATTAGGATGAGATTTTTGTTGTTTTCTATGTTAAAAATGCTCCAAGGGTTGTTGGGACTTAGATTTGATGATTAAAATTGCCAATGGGCTGTTGTATGGATTATACATGGGTGAAACATGGGATTTGTATTGTAACCCAGAATATAACAATTGAATGTCAGGCCTTTGGAAGTTGACTATCATGTTCTTTGCGCTGCCTAGAATGCTTAAGAATGTGATAGTCGACTGCTAGCTTGGTAGCAATCGACTTCAAGTTCTTGATCTGCCCAAAATCCATAACAGTATGCTAGTAGACGACTACCAAGAAACAGGAAGTTGACTGCCAACTCTCGAGTTCAAATACCTTGTTTAGGCCAAAAGCTACCAACTAACTGCTAGAAGTGAGGAAATTAACTGGTAGCCTCTAGAAGTGAATTATGCCTTGTAGTCCCTTAACTTCATGTTTTAAAGCTCAAATAACTCCTTAAACTCAAGGATTCAGAGAATTGAACATCATGTAACATAGACTAATAGGGAAAAGAGAATGAGAGCTAAGGAAGAATAAGAAAAGTATTGCTAATGTATGTTTTAGTGATAGATAGCCTCAAGTTTGAGTAACTAATTGTCGATATGGGATGGTCGTTGGACATTCCATCAAACTATAAATTGGGATGGTAAAACATCCACTTAAAACTTAAAAAGAGATTTTGAAAACATTGTGATGGTTTCGAATCTAGGTTAGTGTACCCTCAATGAAATGGACATGAAAGGATCACATACATAGAGTTAGGCATAATCGTGACTTGAGCCAAATCACCTTAGTGTATACATTTGTGAATAGCTTACAAGGGAAGTAATCTACCGATTAAGGGTGGTGATTCCATAGCTTCATGATTTTTTTGGGACGAAGTGGATGAGATCTACTCTAAGAGTAGTGATCCCTTGAGTAAGAGGTGATACATCTAGGATGGTGATTTACGTGTTTGTACTTGGATCCAATAAGGCCACCCAGAATGTATAGTAGTCTGGGACCATAATGGGCTTGGTGCTATAGAGTACTCACTCATGTAAAGCTCAGGGGTACGTAAGGTGCTAGCTGGGTGATGCCTTTGAGATAATGTTCTCTTTATTCTATGAGATCATATATGAGGCATGATACAAAAGGGGCATAAGGCCCGAGACTATGTGTTTTACCTGATGAATTGATTGAGTATGATCATGTTACATTGTTTTAGAAGAAATATTTTATGATGATATGATGATAATAGAGATAAAGATGTCTATAAGTTCATGAACATCTCATAAAAGTTTTTATGATGAATTTTCAGTAAATGCATTATTAATTACATAACATGAGCATGCATTGCATTTGATAAAATATGTGTCAATGTGAATGTAAAAAAGAAGAGAATGTATGAATTTCTATACAAGTAGAGCTAGTACCATCAATGGTTTTCAAAACAGGTGATCTAGCTACTAGGATTATAAATCTCATTATTCTCACTGATGTGTTCAGATGCCACGTTACCAAGTCCTGCAAGAGATCGAGACGACAACAATTGAGGTTCCTTTTATGGGGCTTATTACTATTATTAGAGATGTGTGGGTTGTTATGTTGATCGAGATACCTCCTATGGTACCTCCATCTAGTGTTTCGATGCCCGAGCAACCCTCGTTCCCATAGTAGACCCATTTATATAGTATTATTTTATATATTTTGAACAGTCTATCCTTGATCATGGATCTAAATTATCTTTTGAATGATCCATGATATTCTTTTATTGTGAATTGGGAAAAGGTAGACATATATGATAGGATATGTGGCCATTATCCACTAGTAAGTATTTTGCGCCTAATCTGAGTGGTAAACATGTTACCTCTAGACCTAAAGCTAGATGTAAATATCATTTTATGCCACATATCCAACTATATATGTCCAATGGTTATAAGAAATGTGTATATTTGTAGCAACTTAAGCTAATGTTAATATATATCCGACTATTACATATTAGTCTGTTTTATTTGGTTATGTGATATTTTATTCCGTGATTTATTATAAATGTAAGAACCCAAGTGTAGAGATCCAAACTTGACTCAACTAAATATAATTTAACTTGGTAAAAATTAAAAATTGATTCGGGTAGGAAAAGTAATAACACACCTACTTTGAATATGCATGGAAATAAAAACTTTATTTAACTGAACCATAAGATTAGGAGTGTTACATTTAGTTTGCTAAAAGTGACGCGGCACTCAAATCTACCTTTTGATGGAATTTTTTGAGATAAAAAGAGATCCAAAACATGCATTTATTCTGCTGAAGGTGACATGGCACTAAGATCTGCGTTGGTTTAATGGATGATGCAGATGTGGCGAACATTAAGAACTTTACAGCCCTGAGAAATTTAGAGGATCTTGTTCTGTGTGTAACACCCATAAATCAATTAGCATAAATTGATGATAGAATTATGGTGTTAATAAATAAATTCCTTATTGCTAATAAATTTAAGAATTTGCTTAAGGAAGGAAAATTTTCTCTTGCTTAATTTAATGGCCAAATTGCTTAACTTAAGAAGGCAAGGTACCTAGAATTTAATGCTTGATTTAAGCCTTAATTTCTTTTTTTATTTAGTCTAAATGCCAAGGATGGAGCATTAATTATTACATACACACATATGCAAGGCTACGTGAGAGAGGGAAAAGAGAGAGTAAACTATATAGAAAATATATATATATATATATATCAATGAGTCCCATGTAGATTGGAAGGAAATTGCATGTGTGTGGGTCTAACGACCCATAAATCCACAATACACTATCCTCTATCTGAGTAGCGGAAGCATATGGGTTTTCAAAATAGTTCTTCTCGATATGGAAATGTTAAGGGATCGTTATTGGTTAAGCGTAACCCAAATAGACTTTTTTGTCATCCATTCAGATTCCGTTCAACCCTAATTCAAATTGCAACTATACTAATTACACATGCAATGACCACAATAAGCTTTGGAATATTAAAACTGATAACCGTAAATCAAGCATACATACATTCACATGAAATCCATCAAAAATTCTAAATTTCAGTTATAATTTCTTGCCAAAAATCTGACAGAGTTTTCCCTGTATTTGAACGTTACCCAGATAAAAACAGTCATCTGATTCCAATATATACATCGAATACAATCCAATCTAACAGATAAAAACAACAACAGCCAAAAACAACCAGTAAATACATAAATCCATCAACAGAATCATCAACATAATATATACAAAATAGATTCAAGCCTAGGATTAAGCTGCTCGTATATTTGTCATCAAAGCTCTGCCCAGCTATCTTCTAGGCCCCTGTCCCTGTTCATCTGAGCAAACAACTTCATGAGATATTTAAATCCCAGTAGAGTAATTTACAGTAAATAGTTATTTAAAAACTAGTCGAATTCTCAGCGGTGCAAGCACCGAAACAACTTACCTGATCATTTCAAAAATCAATGAAATACTTATCTTTTAAAGTCATTAAATAGCACGAAAATCGATACAATTATTCAATGAACATAAAAGTCTATTTTCTGAAAATCTGTAACTAAAATCAATTCAAATCCCATAGCCGGTGTTTCTAAATACACGTTGGACAAAAATCTTATGCGACCATATATGAATCTATCTAATTGCATGTCATCTAGAGAAAATTTATCTCTTATTGTTGGGTATGATCCATAACACCAATCACCCATAATCTCGTCTATATTGTGAGTGTGATTCGTAACACCAATCACTCACTTAAGGACCGGGTGAGAATCAACATCTAGGGCGTCCCCTAGTATGTGCACATACGCCAATTCTCATCCTCATACAGTCTATTCGGAATCATATGCACACGTTCGACTAGTCCTCAGGGTTCTAGGGTATTATGCCTAAATCACAACATTTCCCCATATAGGCTATCCCTCCTTATACTCCTTAAACCTTTCTTAGGTTCGTCCTGGTTTACTGCGTAATTCTTAGCGAATGCAGGCTAAATCCGATTAAAACATAACATTTATAAAATCCCCTGCACTCGGGATACTCAACGGCTGTCCCATACCGGTTGTTAAGTACCCTACCTTAAGTCAATCCGTTCCTGTGGCATCTAAATCCAATAGCTAAATCGTCTAACATGCAATAGACAATACCAGCACACAGGCATGCAATTATATCCATCGAAAGTAGCACAAATTTTCATGCAATTAATCTAAATCATTCAGGTATTCACATAATCAGTTTAAAGTTCGAGAAGCGTAAATTACCCTACCTGGTTTTCATTTGCTCCTAATCAATTCGAGACTTCTCGTATCCTCAGAATCCGAACCTAGTCAATCTCCTGGGCAATTGAATTAATACTTTAGTCCATTACGTAATCCATTTCACTTTCTTAGGTCTAATTACACGTTTTTATAAGCTTATAAGTTTCTATAAAGATTTGGCATCTAATTCAGTCAAAAATATGTTGAATTAGGGCAATTTAGATCATACCGGGGTTTCGACAGGTAGGGATTTACTTCTGGCATCTTTCTGACTTCTCCGGCAGCGACGCACAGCGGAGGGGTGCAGTTGAGCTCAAAAATTATACCAGAGTAAAGCCCTCAAGATGAGGAGTCTAAATCTGGGGTTGGTGCGGCGGTTCTTGGTTGTTACGGTGACATTTTCTGGCGATAAAACTTCATGCACGACAGATAAAAATTTCCTTGATCTGGTCGTGTGGTGGCTTCGTTCGACGGCTGTGAGCTGTGGGAAGAAGCTGGCAGCTCAGCCTTCACAATGGTGGGGGCAGTGACGGCAAACGATGCTGGACGGTGGGGATCACGGCAGCACAAGAAATTCACGATGAAGGGAAGAAAACTCCTTTTTTCGGCGAGGATGGTGGCCGTGGGTGGTTGTTAGAGGTTGAGGGTGGTGAGGCGTGTCGGTTGGTAGGTCAGACGGTGGCCCAGGGTGGTGGTGGTGAATTTGTGACGTTTAGGGAGTTTAAAGCTTTCAGGGGCGATCCCGTCTTTTGCCACCTCACCCGGGGAAACTTTTAGATTTCATCTTCGATCTGGTCATGGCACGGTTTCCCATGCAAGAATTTCTGCCTCCGTTTGAGGAACTGAAGTCCAGAATTATATCTATCAGATTCCTAATGTCGGGCTGCATTTTCTTCCATCGAATTAGGTTTTTGACTTTTAAAATTCCCCGGTTTCAACCACTAACTCTGAAAATCGTGCCAAAATCAGTTTTAAAGAAATCACGATCAATTTTTATTCAGTTTAACTATTTTAAAAATTTTGTTTATTACAGTGGGTGCATCTTACTTGAATCTCACGAGAAAGGGGAAAGAATGCAAGACCATTTTGTGCCACATGGGAAATGGGTTGCTTGTGAAGGTGGATAAACCAAACTTGTAAGAAAAGGGAACACCAATTATGCAAACAAAAGCTATATGTACTTCCAAGTACACTTTGTAAAAAAATATATATATGTATATAGGTGTATCAAAGGTATGAAGAATTTTTTTACAAGGAGAGTGAAAGGCAATGGAAACTACACGCCACCTAGGCCAAGGAAGAGACAAGAGGGAATTGAAAATTGTCTTACATGCTACAAACCACATGTGAAGTTAGGGAGAAGAAAAAATTTTTTTTAAAGAGGAAACCAAGGGAAGGGGTGGCATGAAGTAAGGGAAAAGGAAACCAATGGGAAGCCATTTCATGAAACACACACACTCACACGAATGGAAAGAGAAAAAGGGAAGGGAGAATTTAAAAATGCAAATGTACCTTAACACACTTGCATGCACACGTGAAACAAAGGGAAAGGAGAGAAAGAAAAAAAGAAAGAAAAGGAAAAGGAGAGAGAAGGCGTGTGGGAATTTCCATTGTACACCACACCACATAAGCATAAGGAAAAGGAAAGGAAGACTCACATTTCTCCCATATGCACCATACCTAATTGGACATGCACCCTAGCAAGAAGGAGAGAACATCTAAACCCCACACACAAACTCATCTATTCAGGAGGAAAGGAAAAGAAAGGAAAGGTAACCGAATTTCCAAGACAAGGGAGTGATCAAGGAAGGGCTAAGCTCATTTTTCTTAGTCACCAAAAAGGTAGGTTGGAAATTTCCTTACTTTAGTTCCATAGGTTAGCACTTTTGTTTCAAAATATTGTTTCCATGGAACTAGAGTAGCTTTCTTCATCCTTGATCCTAGGATAAAAATTGATGTTGAATGCATGATAAACTTAGGAGTTGGCTAAGTTGAATAAAATTAATGAGGCTATGGAACATTCATATGGCTAAATAAATACATGTGATGTTGAAATAAGATGGACTAAGTTAGTTTTGGAAATTATTGCCATGACCACCTAAGGAATTCATTAATAATGCATACCATTATGAGCAATGTGAATGTGAGGGTTTATAATAAATAATGGTCATTAATAGGAGGACATGATTATGGAAAGTATTAAACTCTAAGAAGGAAATGTTATGAGATTTAAATTCCAAGAAAGGTAGTATTATTGTGGCCATTATTTGTGTTTTTGGGAAGGAAATTCATGTTAGCTTAAATTCCAAGGGAAGTGGGAAATATTATAGCCCTTACTATTAGTTTGAAGGAAAATTTATATGGGATTACATCCTAAGAAAAATAGAAAGTATTATGACCATCCTTAATGATTTTGGAAGGAAATTCATGGAGGAAATAATAAGAAATAATAGGTCATTCAATAATTATTTTGGAAGAAAGTTATGAAAGAAATAATAGGGGGAAATAATATGCCCATTATTAATCTTTTTGGAAGGAAATTTATGGAAGAGATAATAAGAAATATTATGTCCTTTAATGATAATTTTGGAAGGAAATTTATGGAAGGAACAATAAGATATTTTATGTTCTTTAATAATTATTTTGGAAGGAAGTATGAAAGAAATAATAGGAAGGAAACAATAAGAAATAATATGTCCATTGATAATGGAAATTTTGGAAAGAATGAATAAGAAATAATAGATCCATTAATAATATTTTAGATGTAAAGTTATGGAAGAATAAATAGAAAGCATTAGGTTCACTAATGCTATCCCTACAAGAAAATTTATACAAGAATAAATGGCAAATATTAGATCCATAAGCAATATCCTTAAAGGAAAAATTTTGTAAGAATAAATTCTAAGAAAAAATGGGAACTATCATCCCCATAATAAATATTCTGAGAGAAAATGTGGTAAGAATAAATTCAAGGAAATAGGCGAAGATTTGTGTCCATAAACAATATTATGAATGTAAATTTATGTAGTATTAAATTCTAAGTAAAATAGAAATATGATGTTCATAAATCATATTATGAATGGAAATTTATATAATGTAAAATTCCAAGGAATAATAGAAAATACTATGTTCATAAATCATATTATGAATGGAAACTTATGTAATATTAAATCCTAAGGAAAATAAAAAATGCTATGTCCATAAATAATATTATGGATGAAAATTACGTAAGATTAAATTGTAAGGAAAGATGCAGAATCGTAGGGAGGTTTCGAACTTTCGAAGGCGATGCAAAATCGAAACCTTTCCTGGTTAATAAAAGGAAAAGTAGGGTGACATCGAGCCCTGCGGGGTTTCGAGTGTACCCCGGCGGCCTAGGGAGGCGTGGCCGAAGGTGCTCCATGCCCCTGACCTAGCATTCGTGATCATACTGAGACTGTGGCCGAGTGTCTACGTATTACGAGGTGTGGCCGGAGGTGCTTCACACGAGTGGCCTAGGGAGGTGCGGTCAAAGGTGCTCCGTACCTGTGATCTAGTGTCCCGAGGATCTCATGTACATGGGCTGAGGGTTTACAATTTACGAGGTGTGGCTAAAGGTGCTCCATACGGGCGACCTGACATGGCACGGCCAAAGGTGCTTCGTGCCTAGGACCTAGTGCTCGCAATCATGCTATATACATGGCCGAGTGTCCACGAATTTTGAGGTGTGGCCGAAGGTGCTTCACACGGGTAACCTTGGGAGGCGTGGCCAAAGGTGCTCCACCCCTGCGATCTAGTGTTCACGCAACATGTACGTATGTGTTGATGACTTCGTGATAATAAATCGGTACACTTAAGAAAATACAGGTCATGTGAAAAAGAACCTTTTACTGTTTGCTACCTACTAAATTTATCATGCAGTAATTGTCTGTTTACAGTTATGTATTTTACTCCTAAATCAAGGATGTAGTTTGAACATTTTTGGTGCTTGCACCCTGATGCATGTTATTTTCTTTTAAAATATGAATTGCTAAGCTTTTGGGAAACTCGTGTTTCTCACTTATATGATAGTATGTATCAGATTTGGACGCATAGCAGAGACGCGTGGTAGCAATATCTTTTGATTGAGTAAGTTTTTGTAAGCCCCTATTTTTGGATCCTAGAAGTATTCGGATTAGAATAGGAAAGCTAATTTGACTGTATATACGAGTGGTTCTGGGAATACCGGGAAAAACAGATATGTGAAGGATCGGTCTGGTACTATTGGATGCAGGAGTCTGAGAGGCAGGCCTGTTGTCTCCTGACTTCCGCAGGACGGGTATTTCATATATCCGAGGACTGATACATCAGTTGTAATGATTATTATTATTAGACTTGTATTATTTGACCCATATGAAAGACTGTATTTTCATCGTGTAGCGTAGACTTTTATTATTCTGCTGTGCATGTGTATTTTATTTTTATCTGAGCATAAGATCCCGAACCTAATTAGTTTAACATTAATTGAATGGTTTAACGGCTCAGACAATAATTAAAAGGATAAGGATAATGTACCAAACCTATCTATTGATAGTGAAATGAACAACAAGACTAGATAGGGGCGTTACACCGTGACTCTCACCAACTATAAGCAATTGTAAAGCAACTGGAAGTTTTACCATCTTCATTCTCACATCGGATCCTCTGTTGTCGCATGCCACTGCTGTTCTCTGCTGTAGGGCAAATCATGGCCGTTCATGTGATCGGACGCCCAGCAACATGCCACGTCGAGTTCTAATAAACTCCCTAAAACGCACGTTTCTGAACAGATTTCCAAACGCACAGTTTCTAAGAAGCCATTTTCTTCCTTCTCCCTTCATCGAAATCTTTATGCTATATTTGTGTCTGTGTTCCCAAATGAAAAAGTGTAAAAGTTAATACTAAAGTGTTCCTTAGCTCTAACATAGAAGTATGAAATCTTTATGCTTTCCAATATTCTGTAGATGTAATATCCAAATCAGTTTATGTTTACCTCAAATAATTTTACTTTCATTATAATCAAATCCAAGTCATTCCTGCAAGCATTGAAGAATTCACAAGAAAAATTTGTATGATCTGACTTAATTAAAGAGTAGCATCTAAATTTATAGATGAAATTTTGAGATGAAGCAAGTGCAAAATGTCATAATCAAGTCCTACATTGACTATTTCTGAATGTTATAGGGGTGAAAATTAAAATGCATATTAAGACAAAAGTAATGGCATCAACTAGAAAATGATTTCAAAATCTCCAAACTCAAGTTGTACCTTAGCTAGAAAATCAATCATAAATTTATCTAGAAGTCAAGTTCTTGCAACACATACTCCATTGATGGCCTGCAATGGGGGGATTCATGGGTGCAAATCAGAGCAAATTTGCCTAGTGTGGTTCCCTCTGATTTTGATAACTTCCTTTCAAGCTTTTCATATACCAAATCTGTGAAAATCTAATGGTCGATGTTTTTTCAGGGATGTGTGGTGCTCCTTCCACGGTGGTGCTCCCTCTGATTTTGAGAACTTCCTTTTGATCTGTTTACGTTCCGTAATGGACTTTCGATGAAGGGAGAAGGAAGAAAATGGCTGCTAAAAAATGATGTGTTTGGAAATCTGTTCAGAAACGTGTGTTTTAGGAGTTTATCAGAACGTGACGAGGCATGTTTCTGGGTGTCTGATCACATGAATGGCCACGATTTGCCCGACAGCAGGGAACAGCAGTGGCATGCGACAACAGAGGATCCATTCTGCTTAAATTTTGATATTGTGCTGCTCTTCCTTCACTTTACTCTCACAATATTAAAGATTATCTGCTATCAAGTATGTAATTTATTTTTGTACTATTTAATTTAATTTAAGTTTATATTTTGTGGTCCCAACATGTTTAAGTTTAATATTTTAGATAACTTTTTTTAATAAAATTTGTATTTATTGATATTAATATTTTTTTCTTCTAAATTTATTCTTTGTTTGTTATTTAAATGTGTCTCGAATTTTTTTTGGGTGTTATTTTTCTTTTATGCCTAAATATTTAATATTTAATTTCTGATAAAAATAAACTTGTTCAAAAAAAGTTAGAACCTAAATATTTATTTTTTCTTGTTATTTGAATATGATATTAATTTTTTTTATTGTGTGTTTATTTTTTATTTAAATATTTAATATAAAATTTCTAATAATAATAACTTTTTACAAAAAGTAAACAATTAATTAATTAATTAATTAATTTGTTATTTAAATATTAAATAATTTTTTTTACATAATTTAAATATTATTAAAATATAATAATAAATTTGAACATAAATATATTACATATAAATAAAAAGTATAAAAAATATTATTATTATCTGTAAAATATAATTTTTAATAATAATAAACTTAAAATAGAATAAAACTCTGAAATTTTAATAATGTAATAAAATTTTGCATGGAAATTTAAATTTCCTATATTTATTAGATGTATTTTTTTTTTATTTTTTTAATTTGTAATATATAATTTATGATATTTTAAAAATTCTCAAAATAAAATATTGAATTAGTTCCATTTATTTTTTTAAATGCTTGACTTAATATGACAGATATAATAGCTCGGAGATACCGTGCATTTTTGCATAAAGACAAAAATTTATATGAAGGGAGTAATAGAGTCGCTTTTGAGTGTGAAGAACATAAAGGCGTAATTAATAGAGAATGGATTAATATAGAGGGCTTGGAAAAATTTGTAAAAAAAAATTTGAATTATATTTAATTTAATTAGAGAATGGATTAATTTACAAGACTTGAATTATATTCAAAAGAGTTGAGAAACATTATTCAATGAATGCCAATATCTTTTCCCTCATAATTTATGGGACGTTATACCTTGAGGATGATGACAACATTAAAATGATGATTGAGACACATAATATATATGTTTTTCAACTTCATATGAAGATGCTAGTTCAAACAAAAGGAGCTCACGATGAAATTGATATGGATGTAAAATCATAGTTGTCGTCTCCCACGTAATATTAGGTCAACCCGTTATGAATAGGTTGTCATTTCTTTTGATTATTCATAAATTTATTTGGCATATTTTTTTAATTTTATTTGTATATTTAATTGCATAATTACCTTTAGTAATTTTTTTTAACTATTTTAGTTATAAATTACTATTTTTTATTTAATAAAAATTTATATTCCAAATTGAATATATAAATATCAAATAAAACATTAATCTTACATGATAAAAATTATATGCTTTATATTTTTAATAAAAATTAAATTTTTTTAATAAAAATTATCCCCTATAATTTAATTTAAAATTTTAATATTTTTTAAATAGAATAAAATATATATTTTACATTTTGAATAAAAAAAATAAATTTATTTAATAACATTATGACTAATCATTTAATTTAAAATTTTACAACTTTAAAATTAACAAATAAAAATTTAAAAAATTTAAAGATAAAAGTTTACAAATATATTTTTGATATTAATTATAAATTTAAAATTCATAAATATATCTATAATAAATTTAAATATTAATTATAAAATTAAATATTAATTATAAAATTAAATATTATTTTATAACTTATAATTTTTAGTGTTAATTATAAAAGCTAACAAATATGGCAATTTAATATTAATTATTTCAGAATTTAATTTTTAATATTACAATTTAATTTTTAACATCAAAAGAAGGTGGAAGAGATAAAATGAAAGAAAAAGAAATGTAGTATGACAGAAAAAACTATCATTTGAAGTACGGTTATATTTAAGGAACGAATTTTCATTTATAAAGGAGTGTGGAGAAAACTATCAACAAGAGAGTCAAATTTCTCCTTTTATCTTGTATTCATCCTCTTCTTGTATCTCTCTTCTTATTGTATCACAATTCCTGTAAGTATTCACAGTTCAATAATAATTTTGCATCTATTAACTATAACTCTTTATTTTATAAAATTGATCCAATAGAAAAATGGTATAGGATACATGAAACTATAAAAACTTTGAAGTCAATATTTTGAAGTGACCTAAAGGAGTAAGGATCAAGTGCATTCAATAAAATTTTGAAGTCTAAATATTATTCAAAGTAAAATGAAGTCCAAATTTTATAAAATTTTTTTTGGAAGTCCTGTTCTATTTAAGGAACGGATCTTCACTTGTAAAGGAGTGTGGAAAAAACTATCGAACAAGAGAGTCCAATTTCTCCTTTCATCTTGTATTCATCCTCTTCTTGTATTTCTCTTCTTATTGTGTCACAATTCTTGTAAGTATTTAAAGTTCAATAATAATTTTATATCTATTTACTATAACTCTTTATTTTATAAAATCAATCCAGTGGAAAAATAATATCAGAGAGCCTGGTGTTTAATTTATGTTTATATTTATTTTCTAGTATTCAAAATGTAATTTTTCTATTGTAATTTTTTAATATTAGAAATTTTGATTTTAATTATTTCAGAATTTTAATTTTTAATATTACAATTTAACTTTTAACATTAGAAGAAGGTGGAAGAGATCAAATGAAAGAAAAAAAGGTGTAGTATGATAGAAAAAATGGCGTGCATCTAAGATGAAGAAAGAGAAAAGATAAATTCAAAGTTAAAAATCAAATGCAAAGGATGGCGTGTAGCTACGTTACTATGTAGGCAGTGTAGCGGTGTGGCAGTGCAGGTTCAAAACATTGGCTAATAATAATAAAAAACAATCTCAATCTAATCCAACTAAATTTAGCGAACGGATCCTCTGCTTGGCAGTTCTTTGCCGTACGCCTGCTTGGTGACAAAATGACGCTGTTTCATTGCGCTTCATTTTTTTTTGTTTTGGCCAAATCGAAACGACACCATTTTGATTCGGCCATTTTTTTTTTGTAGATTCATAATCAAAATGGTGTTGTTTTCTTTAGTAAAATGGCACATTCTGCTAGGTGACAAAACGCTGCATTTCGAACATGCCAAAATGGTGTATTTCGAAGACTCGGACGGTCAAAAAAGAAAGACACCAAATGCACTATTTTGAGACTTCTTCTTGTGTAAAATGGCCTTCGTTTTTATTGTGGTGCAGCGTTTGTGTGGGTGGTAATGCAGGTTTGCTTCTGGATTCTCTGACGTCATCCTGGTCTTCTCTGCCGCCATGGCCATTTGCCGAAAAGTGGCCGTCTTCATCAGCTCAATCCATTTTCGTCTGGTGACTCCTTAATCTGCAGCATCTCATTCACGGCACCCCTCTATCTATCGCATTTCCCGTGATTCTATCATCATCATTGCCATCTCTGTTGCTGTCGTCGTCTGCCAAAAATTGGCTGTCTTTATTAGCAACGTCTATTTACACATTATTATGCAGCCTCCTTCTATAATATCCCTAATTTAAGTAGCTTAAAGTAATGATTTTAATAAATTAATTTTTGGTAGCTAATAAATTTAAGAATTTGCTTAAGGAAGGAAATTTCACTTGCATAATTAAATGGCTAAATTGATTAGATTCAAAAGGCAAACTACCTAAGAAAAAAAATAGAATAATAAAATTAAAATTAATTTTACCCCTTGTTTTTTTTGTTATTTAGCCTAAGTACCAAAGGAAGGAACATAAAAAATTCTAGGCATGGAAATAGAAAGGCCACATGTGAGGTTAAGAGGGAAGGTATGCAAATTTTATATATACCAGGCTCTCACGTAAAGGAGGGAAAGAGAAAGGAAATAAAGCTCTTTTGACTTTCCTTTCTAAGCAATCACGTGAACCTTGGAAGAAAGACACTAAGCAAATGCATCAAGGCCATCGTGTGAAGCTAGGAATATTATGGGTGAGGCTATGACACAATGGAAATTGTGGAGGGAGAGAGAATAGAAGAAAAAAAATTATTATGGAAATACCAAGGTTGATTGTGGAAGATAAGCTTGCAAGAAAAGGAACACCAAGGCCACAAGCAACCATGATTTTGATGCAGAATTTTCAATACACATAGATATGCCATTACACGGCCAATTCCCCTTGGAAAAGAGAGATTTAATTAATTAATATTTTGGCTCCACATGTGGCTAAGAGAAGAATTGTATAGAACTAGTGGCAACCTTCTTTTTTACGTGATGAAATGGGAATTTAGCTACAAAAAGGAAAGAGAGACGATGTGCAAGTTGTGAAGGAGGAAAGAGTTACGTGACTTTCCTTACTTAGTGTGTGCAAGTGGCCATGTAAGACTTGCAAGGAACGAAGTGCACCTAATGTTTATGTAGGATTTGCAACATGAGGAGGAAGGGAAGAGTAAACAACAAAAAGAAGAGGAGAAGCATTTCGAAGAAGGAAAAACCCACAGCCACACCCTTGGACGAAAAGGGAAAGAAGAAGGAGAGGGGGAAAGAATAGCTAAGCTAGCTATATGCACAAGGAAAAAGAGGAACCAAGGGAGGGCTAAGATCATCTTCTTCTAGTCACCAAGAGGTAGGTTGGCAATTACTTTGCTTTAGTCCTCTAAGTTAGCATTTATGTTTCAAAATGTTGTCTCTATGGAACTAGAGTAATCTTCTTCATCCTTGATCCTAGGATAAAACTTGACGTTGTATGCATGATAAACTTAGGAGTTGGCTAAGTTGAATAAAATTAATGATGTTATGAAACATTCATGTTGCTAAGTAAATGCATTTGATGATGAAAATAAGATAGACTAAGTTAGTGTTGAAAATTATTGCCCTGACCACCTAAGAGATTCATTAATAATGAATACCATTACAAGAAATGTGAATGTGAGGGTTTAAGGTTAATAATGATCATGAATAGGAGGGACATGATTAAGGAAATTATTAAACTCTTAGAATGAAATTATATGAGATTTAATTCCCAAGAAAAGTAGAATTATTGGGCCATTGTTTGTATTTTTGGGAAGGAAATTTATGTGAGCTTAAATTCTAAGAAAAGTGAAAAATATTATAGCCTTTATTAATATTTTTGAAGGAAAATTTATGTGAGATTAGATTATAAGAAAAATAGAAATTTCTGTGTCCATCCTTAATAATATGGAGGGAAATATGTAAGAATAAATTCTAAGACAAATAGAAATTATTATATCCATAAGTAATATTCTTGAAGGGAAAATTTTGTAAAAATAAATTCTAAGAAAAATGGGAAATATCATTCCCATAATTAATATTTTGAGAGAAAATTACTTAAGAATAAATTCAAAGAAAATAGAAAAATATTATGTCCATAAATAATATTACGAATGAAAATTTATGTAATATTAAGTTCTAAGGAAAATAGAAATATGATGTTCATAAACAATATTATGGATGGAGATTTATGTGATATAAAATTCTAAGGAAAAAAAAAGAAAGAAACTACTATGTTCATAAATAATATTATGAATAAAAATTTATGTAATATTAAATCCTAAGGAAAATGAAAAATGTTATGTCCATAAATAATATTATGGATGAAAATTTACGTAAGATTAAATTCTAAGGAAGAATGTGAAATTGTAGGGAGGTTTCGAATTTATTCGAAAGTGTTGCGAAAACGAAACATTTCCTGGTTAATAAAAGGACAAGTAGGGTGACACTGCGCTCTGCGGGGTTCTGAGTGTACACCGGCAGCCTAGGGAGGCGTGGCCGAAGGTGCTCCATACCCATGACCTAGCATTTGCGATCGTACTGAGATTGTGGCCAAGTGTCTACGCATTATGAGGTGTGGTCAGAGGTGCTCCACATGAGTGACATAGGTAGGTACGGCCGAAGGTGCTTTATACCTATGATCTAGTGTCCCGAGAATTTCATGTATGTGGGCCGAGTGCCCACAATTTGCGAGATGTGCCCAAAGGTGCTCCACACGGGCGGCCTGGCGAGGCGCGACTGAAGGTGCTCCGTGTCCAGGACCTAGTGCCCACAATTACACTATACACGTGGCTGAGTGTCCCCGAATTTCGAGAGGTGGCTGAAGGTGCTCCACACGGGTAACCTAAGGCGGTGTGGCTGAAGGTGCTCCACCCCTGTGATCTAGTGTTCACACAATATGTACGTACGATCTGATAACTTCGCAATAATAAACCGTTACACTTAAGAAAATATTAGCCATGTGAAAAAGATCTCTAACTATTGCTAACTACTAAATTTATCATGCAATAATTTCCTGTTTATAGTTATGTACTTTACTCCTAAATCAAGGATGTAGTTTGAACGTTTTTTGTGCTTGCACCCTGAAACATGTTAAGTTCTTTTAAACTATGAATTGCTAAGCTACTGAAAAACTCGTGTTTCTCACCTTCGTGCTAATATGTATCATATTCAAATGCATAGTAGGGACGTGAAGCGACAGTGCCTTTTTATCAAGTAAGGTTTTTGTAAACCCTCATTTTTGGATCCTAGATGTACTCGAATAGGAATAAAACAGCTGATTTGATTCTATATATATGAAGGGTTATGGGAATACCGGGAAAACGGATATGTGAAGGACCGGTTTATCATTATTTTGTGCAGGAGTCTGACTGGCAAGCCTGTTGCCTCCTGACTTTTGAAGGACGGATACTTCATATATCTGGGGACCGATACATCAGTTTGTAATGATTATTATTATTATTAGGCTTGTCTTATTGATTCATATAAGAGATCGTATTCTCATCGTGTAGCGTCAAATTTCATTATTCCGCTGTGCATGTAAGTTTATATTTTTATATGAGCAAAGGATCCTAAACCTAATTCGTTTAACATAAATTGAATAGTTAACTGATCAAACAATAATTAAAAAGGACAAGAATAATGTATCGAACCTATCTAATGATATCGAAATGAACAACAAGACTAAATAGGGGCGTTACACCTTCACGGCACAATGTTGTCTGCAACGTTTCCGGCTCCTTTGTCTCCTTCACATCTTAATCTATAAGCTGGTGTAGAGATGAGGGATGGAAGAAATTGAAAACAATGCTTTAATTCCAAAATGCTTGAAAATATTCATGGAAGAAATTACATATGTTTGGATGCATTATTCCTAAACCATGAGACTTTCCTGGTATATCATATATAAATGTAATGGATATAATTAGTAATTCTAAAAAAGTAAGTGGTAATCTACCCTAAATGAATGCAAAAATACCTTAAAAGCATGGAGCAAGTTCATGTATACATTTGGAATTTTCCCATCAGGGTTTAGAATAAGATTTGTTCATTCATTCGGCCACAGTATAGCTTGTGTCTTATCCCTTTGTTCTTACTGTAATATATGCATAGCTAAATAATTATCTTATAATTAATCTAGTTATAAACTTCATTTATTTTTTAAGGATTGATCTTAAATCATGATTTTTGGAAAAAAAATTGTCAATATAAAATTCTCTATCCATCATGAATTAGTTAGGCAAGTGCCAAAAATTTATTCATACTGAAGGAATGAATTAATAGGTGGTTGAAACAGACATAAGCTTCGAGTTAAATAAATTTGTGGGCTATGATGTCATTACCTTGTAATAAATGCATATATAAACACCTAATTTGAATTAACACTGTGATCAAATTTTTTTCCATGTCATGCAGGAAAAATATTGACATGGATCTTCATTGGAAGCTTAAAGTGGGGATGGTATTTGATAGTCTGGAGAGTGGTTGAAAGTTTTGGTCGAATTATGGTGGTAAAATGGGTTTTGGGGTGAGAAAACATTTTACAAACAAGAATAGAAGAGATGGGTCAATAACGTCCTGCCGGTTTGTTTGTTGTAAAGAAGGGATGCAAGGAAAAGGCAAGAGGGATCATTTAATAATTAATCCAAGACACGAGTCACGGACTAACTGCAAAGCAAGAATTGTGCTTCACCATTTAAATAAAAAGATGGTAGTAAGTGAATTTATAGATGAGCACAATCATGAACTCCACCTTGCAGAGACTGCACACATGTTGGCATCCTAACGACACATCACTGATGTCCAAGCATGTGAACTTGAGTTGGCCGATGACTCTGGAATCCAACAAAGAACTAGTTTTGTACTGATGAACAAGGATGTAGAGGGATGGGCGAGTCTCGGTTATAAGCGTTTAGACCAAAAGAATTACCTATGCACTCGACGACAAAAAAGTTTGGAGTACGGGGAAGCTGGGTGTTTATTGGGTTATTTCCAAGAGCAGTTCTTGACCAATCCCTTATATTTGCATGCCTATCAGATGGATGTAGAGGAGCAATAACAAACATATTTTGGGCTGATGTACGGATGCTACTAGATTATGGCCACCTTGGTGAGGTTGTTTCTCTAGACACAACATACTGTACTAACAATGCACATAGGCCCCTTGCTTTATTTTTAGGATTCAATCATCACAGAGGAGTGGTTATTTTTAGGGCTGCATTATTATATGATGAGACAATGACATTTTCAAGTGGTTGTTTGAGATATTTTTGGAGGCACATAATCATAAAAGGCCTCAGACAATCTTCACAGACCAAGATCAAGCAATGACTAATGCCTTCCAAGAGGTTTTGCCTGACACTTGCCACAGACTGTGCATGTGGCATTTGATGCAAAACAGCATCAAGCATCTTGGCAATCTGATGAAGCACGGGTCACATTTTTTACGAGACTTCAAGGCCTGTATGTATGAGTACAAGCAAGAGACAGAGTTTTAAGAGGCATGGACTTATTTACTATCTTGTTATATTGTTTGAGAAAACACATGGATAGGAGCAGTTTATGCATTGAAGGAGAAATGAGCAACTTGTCATATGAGAAGGGTATTTACATTAGGCATATGGAGCACGCAGCTTAGTGAAAGCTTGAATGTAGACGTGAAAAGGTTCTTGAATCCAGATATTGATATTCTTTGATTTTTTAAACATTTCAAGCAGGTAGTGGAAGACAAGCGATATAATGAGCTCAAATGTGAATTTAAGGCAAGAGAAAGGTTGCCGAGATTACATAATCCAAGCTCGCCCATATTGAAGCAACTTGTAAAAGTCTACATGCCCACCATCTTTGATTTATTTCAAAATCCATTTGACTTGAAGGATGCCTGTTATGTTAAAGAAAGGAGGGAATGTGAGCCATTTATTGAGTACTTCATCGACATGGTTGACCATAGAGGAGAGTGGAGGGTTCTGTTTCATCCTCACGAAAGATCAGTTTCTTGCACTTGTATGCGGTTTGAGAGCACTAGAATATTGTGTTGCCATACTTTGAAAGTGTTCGATGTCAACGACGTTAAGAAGCTTCCTGATATGTATATCTTGAAGAGGTGGACAAAGGATGCAATAATTGAGAATATATATGATATCAAGGGTAAAGAAGTCAAGGAAGACCTAAAATTGGGTCGAATGCTTTAATATAGATCTCTTTGTCAACATTTTTTGAAGTTTGCATCTAAAGTCGCAAGTAACGACAAGGAAGTCTCCCTAGTTCACCTGGCTATGGACGAAGTAACCAAGAAAGTAATGGCACTTTGACAGGGGAAAAAGAATGGAACAGACGAGCTCGAAGACATTCCTATTCCACCTACTGCCACTAGGGGGTTGCAACCAACCGGCATCAAGAAGAGGTGCAGACTTAAAAGAAAGAAGCGGTTGAAGAGCTTGGTTGAGGAGCAACGTCGGAAGAAAAAGGTTTCAAAGGCTATGTCACAATCAACCATTCTAGTCTCTCAAAGTGACCAATCCATAACGAGTACATTAATTTGAGTAATGTCAGGGTCATGGAATAGCGTCTTTAATGTGTCTTTACTTTTCTTGCAGGATATTGGAGTTTCAAGTCAAGTTCATATGGACAATCCATTCAGTTTTACAAAATTATTAATGGTAAGAATTTTAAAGAGTCCCGATGGTATTTTAATTGTATGTTGTTGAGTGTTTTATAACTTATCCTCTACTTGTGTTATCTATAAAGGACCAAGGTGAAGGATCAATCTCTCTGGGAGAACTCGATGTTGGCGATGAAAATCTATGAAGAATTTGGATTTTATCATTTCATGATTGTGAATGAGTAATGATGCATTTGTATTCTTGTAAATGACGCATTAGACAAATTTGATAACATATTATCCATTCTTTTGTGCAATTCAAGTGGTTCGTGAGATGTTTCCAGAGTAAGCATTAGACAACAAACAGATAAATTGAAGTAAGAGAGAAGTATGGACAATATGAAAAAATAGCATTGTATTAATTGATATTGTAAGTTACAATAGATATTTCAGTAATGTACGTCAGTTGCAATGTCATCGCAATTCTAATCCTAATTACAAAACCCATATTACAAAATCTCAATCCTAATCCTAATTACAAAACCCAAGCTGAAATACATCTCAAAAAGTGCAGCAAAATAGCAACAAAGCAGGCCAATAACACCTACAAAATGGCTCAAAAAAGTGTAACAAAATAGCAGCACAGCAGTACCTACAAAATGGCTCAAAAAAGTGCACCAAAACAACAACATAGCAACCACAATACAGCTACTAAACAACCCCACAACTGTAACATAGCAACATTAAAGCAATCCCAATACAGCAAAAATTAGCAGCAAAGAAAAGCAACTACTCACTGTGGTTAAAATATGAAAAGAGTGATAGCAATACAATTATACTAGTAAAAATCAACAGCAAAAGAAAAGCAACTACTCATCTATTTGTATCAAATGAACAGGCATAACCAGTGCAATGACCAATTTCTACATAAGTTGAAAAGAATAAACACTCATTTGAATCCCACCCTACAAGCAGGTTTTTGATCCACAACATCACTTCTCCTTGTTTCAGTAGTGATTTGTAGCACCACTTAATAATCCTATATAATACCAAAGTAAGAAAAAGGGAAAAAGTGTCACAAAAAGACCATGAAACAACCCATTAAGCTAAACTAACTGTATTAAATCACCATTTTAGCATTAAAACATTGATTTCAAGTGCAATATATAAACCAGAAACTAGTACAATTAGACCATGATTTCACAACAAAAAAAGATTTTAATCAATCCAAATTCACAAGCAAAACAAGAGTCTAATCCATCCAAATTCATAACCAGTACAATCATAATTTCCACAAGAAAAACAAGAGTCTAATCCATCCAAATTCACAGCAAAACCCAGCATCACATTCATCCATATCCATCCAAATTCACAAGTAAAACAAGAGTCTAATCCATCCAAATTCACAATAAAACCTAGCATTACATTCAACCATATCCATCCAAATTCACAAGCAAAAAAATATTCTAATCCATCCAAATTCACAACTAGTACAATTATAATTTCCACAAGAAAAATAAGAGTCTAATCCATCCAAATCCACAACAAAACCCAGCATCACATTCAGTCATATCAGACCATGATTTCAAGTTTCAACAACCAAAATGAAGGATTATTCCACTAGAATTGCAACCAAACATGTTATTGCCACTAATGCGACATGTGCATTCAAACATGTTAGTAACTGTGGAAAACATTTGCATTATTAGGAGTTATTAGGAAGGAAGTACACTAAGCCACATTAACACCCAAAACTAAGCCAAGTCAATGCAAAGAGCAATGGGACAACAACCAAAATTTGTTGACAATTTTAAAAATCATATTCACAAGAAGTAAAAAACTAATAAAAAATCAAAGCTATTCTATTCTTATATGAAAAATAGCAAGTCACATGCATATCACCATGCCTCTGTTAGTTGTTATTGCCACTAATTTCATGCATTTAAACAAATGATATCACCATGGGCATTAGTTGTTATACAATTTTTCTAGTTGACTCTATTAGTTGTTATTGCCACTAATTTTAGTAGAGGACCAGATCCCATATATAAAATTTTTCTAATTCAAAATCACCATCAAAATATCACCATGGACATTAGTTGTTATTGCCACTAATCTCATGCATTTAAACAAATGATATTACTCCCATGCCTCTATGTTATATGAGTATGAAAGAACTTTCCATCATCTTTCTTAAGAAGAACCAAAGTTTTCTAGTAATGTCTTCCAACCCTATCAAAAATTGTAACAAACTGAGATTATGGTTCTCAACAAGCACTTTCAGTTATTGTTTGCCAAAGTCAAGAATTATATACATAGTAATTGTCATTATGTGCAAAAAGGTTAAAACACAAGAATAGAGAATGCATCAACATTCAAAAGACATTTTCTTATACACTTGTCACAGAAATGTCTAATAAGCATAGTACCAAATTAGACAACAGAAGGGCAAGCCACAAGCTAAAAAATTTTTCAAAAAGGGACCTAAAAATTTCCTATCATTGAAACAATAAGATTAACTTATGGTAGGATTGAGCCAAATTTATTAGTAACAAGCATGAATAATAACATTCTTTCTTCAGCCAAATAGCAGCACTGCTTATGACAGAATTGAGCTACATGTTTTGCATCATAGAGCATGTTCTGCATCATAGGGTAGCAACCAAATTTATGGTAGGATTGAGCTACAATTTCTAACAAAAATGCATTCAAGCCAAGACCAAAATCAACACACATATAAAATAGAAACAACTCATATCAAACCAAATATAAACATCCAAAATACACATTAAAAAATCAAGACATATCAAACCAAATATCAACCAAGACATGTCTTGCAAATTTTACAAGATAAACCAAGACAAAAATCAAGACACAAAGCAAGAATTAATCAATGTAAATTAAAAAAGACATTGATGCAATCCCTTATTTTACCAAGACACAAACCAAGACTGCTTACGAATTATACAAGATTACCAAAGTGAATTATGTGAGTGCATTTTTTAATTAATCAAAGTGAGTGCATTCTGTGAATTAGTGTAGAGGAAAAGCATCGATTACCAAAAATCATCATACTATCTAATAGCTTTTCAACGCTACGGGTGGGGATTTTTTGGATGATTGAGGAAGAGATGCAGAGGAAAAGTAAGAAGGGATAGGAGAAGACACGACTTACCTTGTTGGATGCACGTACAGTAGTGAACAGCGGTGGACGTTAGACAGCGACAATGGTGATGGGGATCGCGAGGTGGGTGTTTTGTCTCTGTCGATGCTCTCGGTCTTTTTCTCTATCTTGGCTGCCTTAGTCGAATGTCTCCGTCCTTCATTGTGGCACAGTGCGCAGCAATGGTCGATGGCAGCTCGTGCTCTACTCTGATGATGCTTTCTCTCTCGATGATTGCTCACTCTCTCTTGGTTGTCGCTCAGGGCTTTGGGTTCCTGCTCTTTGTTTTGATGCGGCCGTGACTCCTAAGATGAGAACAATTGAGAAGAAGGCAAAACGCACCGTCTGAAATGCACTGCTTTGATAAAAATTTTGCAAAAAAAAAAAAAATTACACAAACCGGCGTCGTATTGATTCAGCCGAAAAAAAATAATACGCGATGAAATGGCATCATTTCGCCAAGCAAGAGCACAACAGAGAATTGCTGAGCAAAGGATCCGTTCGCTAGGAGCAATTTAATAGGTAGATTCACAATTAATAGCCTTTTGTTTTATGAAGAAGACCCATGTGGCATCCTTGGTACTTGGGTGAGACTTAAAAGAGAGAGAATAAGAAGTAGATGAAAGGTTAAAGTTTAGGAAATTGAAAAAATAAAAATAAAAATAAAAATGAAAGGGAGATAAAAAATGATTAAAAAATAATATGTTAATATAAAATAAGTAAATAAAATAAATAATATTTAATTGTATATTTAAATTGATATTTTAAAATTTACTTTATATGTAATATAACATTATATTTTTAAGTTAAACATTTTATTTTAAACAAATTATTTATTTTATTATGTTTATTATATAAAATTAATATATATTAATACTGGTTAAACTACAATTCAACCATAGTTCAACCATGATTGGACCAGTAAACTGTGAACCAGTATTTTCATTAGTTTAATAACTGGTCTGATTTTTAAAACTTTGCTTACAATTAATTCATAGAACTATTTCATCATGATTAACTCAAGAAGAGTTAAAAAATGAGACAACAAAAGACCACTGAATTCGATAAAGAATAGTAGTGACATAATAAAGTCTCAATACTATGACAAATAGATCAAAATACATAATGTATAGTTAAAATGATATGATAATACATAGAACCAATCAATTCATAATAAAAAATTCAAAGATGAAACAACATAAGATCACTGAATATGATACAAAATACTATGATATGATAAAATTTCAATATCTAAACGAATAGAATACATAATGTATAATTAAGATGTTAATACAATACATCAAAACTCAAAGAATCCATCTTGACTCCCATTAGAACAAGGGTACATAAAAAAATTCTATCAAATCCATATGATTTACATGATTTTAAAATACTCCTACGGGTAAGCGGTTGGCCAATGAATCTGCTATAACATGTTCACTAGAAATGTGAACCAAAAAAGTATGAGATCCAAAAATATTTTCTCTAAAAAAAAGGAAATTAACATCAAAGTATTTTGTATGATTAGAGTTCCTACGATTTTGAGAAAAACATACAACAAATGATTGTAACAATATATTGTTGGAAGATGTGATATAGAATCAATAAGATGCATGTCAAATATCAAATTTCTCAAACATATAGCTTGGCAGGTAGCCTTATAAGAAGTGACATTCTGCTTCCATAATTAAGGTAACTATAATAGATTACTTATCACTTTTCACAAAATAACTCCTCTAAACATTATAAAGATGTATCCAAAATTAGACTTAAAATCAACAATGCAAGATGCATAGTTTAAATTTGAGTAACCAACAATCTCAAAAGGATAATACTTTCTGTAAGTCATCACGTAATGTTGTGTACCTTGAAGGTACCTCATGACCTTCTTAACAGCTCTCCAATGGTTATGACCAGGATTACTCAGATATTTGCCATCTACTAAGCATACTAATTGTAAAAGAAATGTCTATACGTGTAAGTAGTTGACCATACATGAGGATGCCAATTATTGAAGCACATGAAATTTCATCCGTCACAGTCCTCTCATCATTATTTTGAGGACACTAAGATTTGGACAACTGCTTACATTTCTGCACAAGTGCAGCACAAGGAACACAAGGCTACATGTTGAATTTCTTTAACATTCAATAAATGTAAGTTGCCTAAGACAAATCGAGAATGCCATGAGACCTATCATAATGAACTTGAAGACCTAGAATGTAAGCAGCCTCACCTAATTATTTCATATCAAAGTGACACAACAACATGTGTTTTGTCTCATTTAAACAACTAATAGAGTTACTAGCTAAAAGGATGTTATCAACATAGAGCACAAGAATCACAAAATTGCTTCTATCATAACTTATAGACACATTGATTATAAGCATTCCAATAAATCCAAGTGAAGTTGTCACTTCACCAAACTTAGTGAAGTTATCACTTCATCAAATTTCAAGTACCATTATATAGAAACTTTTTTCAAACCATATATAAATGGTCTTGTTCATCTTATATATTAAATGCTCCTTTCAATAAAGCCATCTTATTTATGTCATGAAGAGGAAACCTATTTATGTGTATAGCCAACAGAATAACAAAGGATGCATTAACTTTAGTTAATGTATATCCCATAAAATAATGTAAATAAGTAACTTTTGGTCAAATATCTACATCTAATTATTGGTGACTATAGGTTTTTTGTGACTTTTAGATTTTAACATAGACTATATAACATTTCAAGTGATCATGAAGGTCACATTAAGTCTATCAGAAAATATAACACATTAAACTAAAGAGAAAAATGATCTATGAATTGAAGAATTGGAAGATTTTCTTATTTGGAAGCTTGGTTGCATCATGATAAACAATGGGCTTAACTAGGTAAATTTATTATACACTAAGAGTTTTATGTGAATTTTAATCATTTACATAAACATTTATTGGCTTAAGACATTTTGGTTCTCAAAATATTTTTTGGGATACAAAAGATAGTTTGATATGAATTTTTATTAAAATTGAATTTTGACAATTGGTCACTATTTTGATCATATCCCCCAAAAAGTATGTAATTCTCAATGAAATTTCTTTTCATTGGAAACTAGACTCCAAGAGCTTTTCAATAGTTGGTCATTTGCTTAAAACACATTTAAAATGAAAAATTTATGACCATTTAAAATTAAGTTTAGGTAATAGTCAATTTTCTGGGCTAATGAAGTCAACTTTATGCTAACTCGAGAGTGACAAGTCGATTGCTAGAACCCAATAGTCAACTAGTCACTTGAAATTTCAAATACTATACTAGCACTTTGATCCTTAAAAGACATGATTATTGACACTCTAGTCCTTGGAAGATGTTAACTATATAAATTAGTCCCCAAAAGTTTAAAACACTATACATGTTAGTCTCTTTGTTAGATGTCATTAAAATTCACACTTTTAGGACTAATTTTTATAGTCATTAAATGGTTCACTTAGGCAACTAATGTTTCACTCAGGCAGTTAACGTTTGATATCAACATGTCTTTCAAATTTTTTTAATGACATCTGACGAAAGGACCAACATGTATGGTGTTTCAAACTTTTGGGAACCAATTTTTATAGTCAACATATTCCAAGAACTAAAGTGTCAATAAGTGTATCTTTCAAAGACCAAATTGCTAGTATAGTCAATTTCAAAAAAATGCTCTTCAATGGTCATATATATATATATATATATATATATATATATATATTTTTTATCCAAAGGCAACAAATTAACACAACTTACAAGACCCAACCCCAAGCCTATCCTTTTTCAACTACTTAGCAATACAATCAGGAGGCTCAACAAAGACATGTAACCTATAATCAAAATTCTCAATAAAGTTAGCCAGAGTATTAGCACATTTATTACCTTCTCTCCTCACATGCATTAGAGCCACCTCCCAACTTTGCCCCAATAACATCCTTGTTCTTTTTACTAGAGGGTTAATATGGATATCATTCTTATTGACCTCTTAAATCAACCTAAACCTTAAACATAAGAGCATCCATGGAATCCATCTCAAACAAAACCTTCTTAACTCCATTTTCCCACAGCAAATTCAAACTAATCAAAATAACCTATGAATCATCTTGCAAGAAACTATAATCTTCCAAGTTCTTCACAAAACCTTTCACAATTTTCTTATTAATAGTTCTACAAATTCCTCCACTATTGGAACTTTACTTTATATGACTCCTAATACCATCAACATTTAATTTCAGCCAACCTTCTTTAGGAGCTTCCCATTTGATACTCCTTTATGTTTTAGTTTTACTATTAAACTTAATCTTATTAACACGACAAATAGCTTGCAAGACCTCTCTTGAATTCCTTAAAACAAGCATCACCTTATCAGTATCCATAAATTTCCTACTCCCAAAAACTTCATTTCTCCATCCCCAAATTGACCAAAGAGTAAACCCAAATACAATATCCCAATTATATCTATAAAAACCCCATTATTTCCCAAGGTTCTTCCTAATCACTCTTTAATATCCAAATGAAAGAAGGTTCTCCAATATTTAGGTTCACCCAATCTCTTTCAAATCAATTGAACCTCATGACAATCCCTTAGAGCATGAACAATTTTTTCCTGTCCTCTCCCAAAAATACCACAAGTATCATTTCCACTAAAGCCTCTCTTCATTCTTTGGTGGTTTGTGAGTAATTTCTCCTTAGCTGTTAACCACTTCCAAGTATTCACTCTTTGTAGGCCCCTTCACTTCCAAATCTTCTCCTAAATAGGTTCCTTCACAACATCAATGTTACCAAAAATATTTTCATAGGTTGACCTCATCGAAAAATTCCCATCCCCAGTACAACCCCAAAAAATAGCATCATTCCCCACATCATCTCTCGGTGTTGGCATACTTAGAATTTTCTTGATAACAAATCAGGAAGAACACCCCTTATCTTCTCAAGATCCAACTACCATAAGCTTTGAAATAATCAATAATTTTCTTATTTAATATTTCCTCTGAAATAAGTTGACAAATATAATTTTCTAAGTTTATGATATTTTTCACCCATTGATCTCTCCAAAACTTCCCTTTCCTTCCATTATTAACCCTCTAAATCATTCCCTCTCTCACTTTACCCCAGCAATCAACAATCCCCTTCTAAAATCTAGAAGCACTTTTACTCTTCTTCACATCAAGAACTAAATCTTTGCAACACTTGTATTTGGCTCTTAAAACCTACACCCACAGAGCATCACATTTTTTTTATGAGATCTCACTTAAATTTTATCAGAAAAGTTGTATTATTCTTCTTGATATGCCTTATACCAAGACCTCCTACCTTATTTTCTTTGCATACTTCTTTCCAGCCCACTTTATGAACTTTCCTATTATTTTTAGTAGATCCCCACAAGAAACTTCTGCACCTCTTTTCAATTTCCTCACAAGTCATTTTAGGTAAACCTACTGATTGTGGAGAATAATTTGGAATAGTCATAGCCACCAAATTAACCAGAGTTAACCTCCTAGCCATGGATAATCACTCTGCCTTCTAAGCTAAAAGTCTAGAGCTCACTTTCTCAACAATATAACCATATATATTCTTATTAACCCTTTTATGAAGAATAGGCACATGAAGATACTTACCAAAATCTGTAGTAACAAAAAAACCTAACTTTTTACTAAGTTCCATCCTTCTACTGTAACAAACATTATTGGAAAAGAACACTTAGTTTTGTTTGCATTCACCTTCTGCCCAAACATTGATCAAAACTTGTTAAGGCAATCCTTCACTATTTGCACTTGATCAATAGATGCCTCAGCAAAAAGAATGAGATCATCTATGAAAAATAAGTGAGAGACTTCAGGGCTTTTCCTGGTAATCCTTATTAGTTTCCATCTCTTGCTTTCCACTTGTTCTATAATAATATGAGCCAAATTTTTCATGCAAACCACAAAGATATAGGAAGATATTGAATCTCCCTATCTAACCCCTCTTGTTGGATAAAATCTTCTAGTTTTGTCTCCATTCCACAAAACTTCCATAAAGGCATTAGAAAGGCAGAACTCAGTAATCTCAACAAAATCTTTAGGAAAATTAGCTTCCTTTAAGACTTCCATAATAAAACTCCATCTGATTCTATCATATGCTTTTTCCAAGTTAATCTTAATTGCCATAAAACCTTTCTTCCTACCCAGACTTCTCATTGAATGAATCACTTCTTGCGCCATAACTATATTATCATTTCTATTTCTCCCTGGAACAAAGCTACATTGGTTTATGCCTATAATTCTCTAAGTGACACCTCTCATTCTATTAGCCAAGATCTCTATAACAACCTTATAAATCACATTACATAAACTAATGGGCCTAAACCCCTTGATGTTTGTAGGGGTTTCCACTTTTGGGATAAGAACTAATAAAGTGTGATTTATCTCCCTAATCTTCATTGGATTCAAAATAAATTTCCTTTATTAGATTATAAACGTCATCCCCCACTATTCCACTCACTTTTATAAAATAAAGCTTGTAAATCATCTAGTCCTAGTGCTTTCAAATCACTTATCTAAAAGAAAACCTGTTTCACCTCTTCTTTATTAATTTCAACTTTCATCATCCTTTTCTCCAAGTTACTCATCTCAAGAAAACATCTCTTCCTCCATCTTGGCCTATATCTAGGATTTTCTTCTTCATAAAAATTGCTATAAAATTTAACAACAATATTTTTTAGGTCTTCATTGTCATAAACCCATTCTCCCTTAGCCTTAACAAGTGCATCTATCTTGTTCCTTTTTCTCCTTATAATGGTGCTATTGTGAAAGTATCTTGTGTTCTTATCCCCCATCATCAGCCAGCTACAACGAGATTTTTGACACCAAAGAACTTCCTCCTGAAATAGAACCTCTTCGTACTCCTTCCAAAGCTCTCCTTGTAGATTTAACCTATTAGAATCTTCATGCTCTAATTTTTCCTTAATTCCATGAAGCCTAGCTAATAATCTCCTATTTCTTATAAAGATATTTCCAAAAAAAAAATTGACATTCCACTCTTTAACACCCTTAGTAAAATTAGCCACATTATTACTCTAAGAATCCTAAGCTTTCCAAGCATCCTTTATTAAGTTCTCAAAGTCTTCATGTAGCAGCCAAGAAGTTATGAACCAAAAAGGCTTAACACCATTATTGTTATTTCCAATTTCCTTCAATCTGATCCAAATTGGTGTATAGTTGAATTTGAGCTTGGCAAGGTGAGTAACAGATGCATCTCCAAAAAATCTTCTCCATTCAAGATTAGCTATCTCTCTATCCAATCTAAACTCCACACCCCCACCTTTCCAAGTAAATTTACTTCTATTGTAACCCAAATCAATTATTCTCGTACTGTCCATAAGCTCTAAAAAAACCCACATCCCCATTGATTCTTCTAGGTTTACCACCTCTCTTTTCATGAAAATGGAGGTGAGCATTAAAGTCTCCCATTACACACCAAAGACCGCTTATGTCATCCTTAATGCTTTTTAATTTTTTCCATAACTCTCTTCTTCTAAAAGTTTAAGGACTTCCATATACAATCATTAGCCACCAAACCTTACCATCATATTCATTAATTTTCAAATGCATGAATTGTTTCCCAACTTTAATTTTTTACACACTCAATCTTGAGGGATCCCAAAAGCACCAAATTCCCCTAGAGTACCCATCAACTTCCTCCCTTATCCATCTAGGCAAACCCAACTTCCTGAAAATATTCTCTACATTGATACCACTTTGTATTGTGTCCACTCTAGCAGACTAATTACGTACTATTTAGTAAAGTCCTTAATGATGCCAGGGAAAAAGCGTATCCTTGTCCCTATACAATTTCATACCAACAAATTCATCAAAAAATAGAGGGTTAATTCCACTTCCACTTGTCTTCTCAAGCCCATTATTGTTATTCAACATATAATCATCAAAATCTTCTTCATCCCCCTCCATCATTCTACTCCAATCTCTCTTAGGTGGTCTTCCCTTATGATTAGTATTTAAATCCTCATTAACTACCACTTCTTTCTCCTTGTCTTGTCTCCTTATGTTATTCCCATCCACAGGACCCTTATCTTTCTTCTGTGTTGAATCCTTGGATTTCCAAAACTCAAGATCCCATGCACTTGTTCCTATTGATCCAATTCCCCTTCCTATACCTCCTCCATACCCTATATAAGCTCCTTTCTGGCCATAACTACCCTTTAGATTCTTCTTGTTTCTCACCTATTCTTCCATTTAGTTTGTTATGTCCTTAAGAACTCCAAACCTTGAACCATCTGCTTCTTTTTCCTTTCCCTTGCTCCCACTCGAACTAAAGTTGATCTCTAGTACTTTGAATTTCCCATTCTCACCAATGTTAACTCTATTTCTCTCCTAGTTCCTTTTGTTTCTTCTAGGGATCTTCTTAACCACCATCCAAGGCCTAAAGACACATTCCTTCTGAATGTCATCACCCTTGGTACCAGCCTGTATTTCTACTTCTTTCTCAACTTAGCCCTTTTCTATATTTTTATTTTGATTTTCTCCACTTTCCTACCTCTGCTCATTTTCTTCTAAGCTTTTTCCTACCTTTATTCATTTATGTCTAACCTCTTTCTAGCCTTTCATCCTCCTTCATAATGTCCATATTTTTCACAATAAAAAAAGATCATGTACAAGCCTTCATACTTAATCAAGTACTCCTTACCACATAGCTTGAACTTTGGAATAAGTTATTTTTTCATATTTATTTCAACAAAAATCCTTGCAAAACTTCCCCTAGTAGTTAGAGAAGTTGTTGAATCTACTTTCATGGTCTTCCCTATCAAGTTTTCTAACCTTCTTTAGTAGATACACATTGAGTACCCTATCAAAAAACTTGTAATTCTAATCCAGCAGCTACCTTATTCACCTTCTTCTCATTCCTCGAATCAAAATTCACCTTCCATTTTTGAACCACTAGATAGTGATTGACAATCATCTAGGGCCCTCCTAATAAGCAAAATTATAATCTTCTAAGCTCGAGAAACTAAACACATAATAGCCTTAGTCCAGGTTAATTATCTGGATTATGCCTTATTTTTGCCATAATTTCTCTAATATATTAAATAGGAAATTAAATCTAACCTTCCTTCCTAAAACTTTTACAAATAAAGCTTTAGTCTATCGTACACAGAGTTTATCATGATCCTTTTTTATTTGTTCAAGACAAGACACAAATCTACTCTCATCCCATTCCCCTCATCTTCCAATGTTAATTATGTACTCATCTCCTCATTCGAATTATCTTTATTATAATTTTAGGTACTCTCATCTTCCTCCTCACTCGAATTTGGCAAATTCATACTTATCAATTTTTCCTTGTACGAAGATTGAGCTTGGACCTTGCCTTCTCTATCTTCCTTATTGAGTTCACCAATCTCCATGCTTTCCTCCTAGTTTCGGACTTTCAAATTTCCTCCCCAATCTACCACATTCACCAATCTCACTTTCTTGTTGATAAGCTCCTATCGCTCAAGTTTCTCACTCATCTTGCTCTATATCCTTTCTGTAATAAACTGGAATTTTGAAATAATTAAATTGGATGAATTTAATTATGATTTTGTTAAAATTGAAACTGGCGTAATTTTTTGAGATTATGGTTGAAATCTGAGGATTTTTCAGAGTTAAAATCCGATTTGATGAAGGAAAATGCGACCCGGCATTAGAAAATTTACAAATAGAGTCTTGGATTTCAGTTCCTTAAACGGAGGCCGAAATTCTCGCATAGGAAATCAAGCCCTTGCCCAAATCAAAGACGGCATCCAGAAATTCCCCCAGGAGAAGTGGAAAAGACTAAATTGCCCCTAGAGGCTTTAAATTCTCAAAAATCCCACACTTTCCCACCATTTTCACATTTTCTCTCTCTCTCTTTCCTATATTTTCTCTCTCTTCTCTCTCCTCCCTTCACCACCGCGCGCAGCCACCACCGCTGCCCTGCGCCGCTGCCTGACCCTGCCATTGGCGTAGCTCACCACCCCTAACCACCAACGACCAACCCCGGCCACCCACGGACGCCACAGCCGCCAAAAAAAGCTTCTTTTTCCCCTCCATCATGAAATTCTCCACCTGCTGTGATCTCTGCTATCCGACGCTATCCAACGCCGTCCGAAGTCACCGCCCCCGCCATTAGGAAGGCCGAGCTGCCAGCTTCTTCTGACAGCTCCTAGCCATCGAACGTCGTTGCCATGCACCCGAATTGAGGAGAAAAGTGTCCATCGCGCGTGGAACTTTGCTGCCAGAAAATGCCACCTTAATGGCCGAGAACCACCACACTAACCCCAGATTTAGACTCCTTATCTTGCAGGCTTCATTCTGGTGTAATTTTTGACCTCAACTGCACCCCTCTGCTGTGAGTCGCCATGCACCATCATGCTCTTTAGCCGAAGAAGCCAGAAGCTATCCCGAACCAGATTTTCATCTTTCAGAACCCCCGGTACAATCTAAATTTCCCTAATCTAATTTTTTTTGACTGAATTGGATACCGAACATGTATAAAAATTTTATTGGCCTAGGAAAACGTGTAATCAGACGTAAGAAAGTGAAATTGAATAAGTAACGGACTAAGACATTGGTTTAATTGCCCAGGAAAATTAACTAGGCTCAAATTTTGAGGATACGAGAAGTCTCGAATTTAATTAGGAGCAAACAGTAACCAGGTAGGGTAATTTACACTCCCTTGATTTTAAATTGATTTCGCGGATACCTAAATGATTTAATTTGATTGCATGGAAATGTGTGCTGCCTTCAATGAGTATAATTGCATGCCTATATGCTGTAAATGTCTATTGCATGTTAGAACAATTTGGCTATCAGATTTAGATGCCATAGGAGCGAGTTAACTTAGGGTAGGGTACTTGATAGCTGGTATGGGACGGTCGTTGAGTATCCCGAGTGTAAAGGATTCTAGAAATGTATTATTTTTATCAGATTTAGCCTGCATTCGTTAAGGATTACGTGGTAAACCAGGACGACCCTAAGAAAGGTTTAAGGAGTATAAGGGGGATAACCTATATGGAAAAACGTTGTGATTTAAGCGTAATATCCTAGTACGCTGGGAACTAGTCGACTGTGTGTATGTGATTCTGAATAGACTGTATGAGGATGAAGACTAGCGTATGTGCACATGCTAGGGGATGGCCTAGATGTTGATTCTCACCTGGTCCTTGAGTGAGTGATTGGTGTCACGGATCATACTCACAATATAGGCATGATTTTAGGTGATTGGTGTTATGGATCACATCCAACGATAAAAGATTGATTTTCGTAAAACGGCATGCAATTGGATAGATTTAAATACAGTCACTTAAGACTTCTGACGGATGTGAATGTAAAGACCACCGGGCAATAGATTTGATTTGGATTTTTACCATAAATTTTTAGAAAAATAGATTTTTATATTCATTAATTGATTACCTCATTTTCTGTACCATATTAATGATTTTAAAAGATAAGGTATTTCACTGATTTTTGAAATAAACAAAGGAGTTATTTTCGATGCTTGCACCGCTAAGCATCCAGCTAGTTTTGAATTTAATTATTGTAAATTACTCTACTAGGATTTAACTATCTCATGAGGTTGTTTGCTCAGATGAACACGAACAAGGGCCTAGGAGATAGCTGGGCTGAGATTGGATGATAGACGGATGATGCATCGTAGTTTAGGCTTGAATCTATTATTGTATATAATTGTATTGATTATTTTGCTGTTGTTGGATTTCTATTGGATGTATTTATTGGATTTTTGGGCTGTTTATATTTGGGTAACGTCTGAATTATAGGGGAAACTTTGCTAGATTTTTGGCAGAAATGAATAACTGAATTTTAGTTTATGATGGATTGCATGTGAATGGATTGTGTATTATTAATTTATGGTTATTAGATCTGATATTCCAGAGCTTGTGGTGATTGCATGTGAATTTAGTATAGCTACAATTGATTTAAGGTTGAGTGAAATCTAAATGGACCGTGGTAAGGGTCTATTTGGGTTATACTCAACCGGTTGCGATCCCCTGACATTCCCGGAACGGGAAAAAGTGAAAAATTATTTTGAAAACCCATATGCTTCCCCTACTCAGATAGAGGATAGTGCATTGTGGATTAGGGGGTCGTTACACTTTCACATGTTTTGAAATATTATATTTTCTAGTATCATTAAACTATTAGAAATTTATTCAATGGTCATATTTTTCAATATAGTAAATTAAAAATTGACTGGTCCATTACAAAAATTGACTGGTAGCATCCGAAAATATAATTTTCAAAGGTATTACAATTTTTTTTTATGTGTAATGACTAGTTTTCTCTAGAGTCTTATAAATATGACCCTTTAATCATTTTGTCAAAGAACCACATACTATAATGTAATCTTCAACTCTTTTTATCATCTTTTGAGATGTAAGTTCCTAAATTCTTATATGTTTTATAAAACATTGAATAAAATCAAATAGGAGAAGAATGTGTACTTAATTATGCCATTTCTATCAGTAAAAAAAGCTAGTCTTTCTCTCTATAACCCTAACACTGCGTAGTGGCTTCAATACAACTTGCACACTAAAAAATTAGGGTTAGAGAGATAACTTAGCTCCTTTAATATATTGCCTTACTATCTCTAATTACGAGCTTTATTAAAACCTAAAGCTTACACTTTAACCACCAACCAGACCTTTAATCTAATGTGCACTATAGCTTAATAAAAGATCACTTTTAGGCTTCCACTTTATTAGACCACCTATCAACTTGTTGGTTTAGAAAACCCAAATAAAATAATTTTAAATAATTAATGTGAGCCCACATTTAGATGATTTTTCCAACATTCTCCCACTTAGGCCATAGTACTTGTGCTTAAAGAAGTCTACAAAGTGACTATCGGGTTGATGAAACAAATAAAACTTTTGTGTAATCATTTGAAAAATGGTCCTAATTATAAAACACAACATACACAATTTGATCCAACATAATCACCAATATGGGATCATGGTAATCGCTATGCCCTTTAGTAACATAATATTAATCCATAATCAGAAATATTAACAACTATATTTACATGGATTACAAGTTGGGAAGTGTATTAAGAAATAGTTCTCAAGTGATCAATAACAAATTATTTCTTATCAGTCCTATATATTATTTCTCAAAAACCTTATGCTTAAAAAGTAGAAGAAGTCACTTGGCTTAAACAAATTAATATATCTCAATCATTATCTCGAAAATACAAAATTAGTGCCACTAGAGACATACCATATTAGACACAACTATCACTCTTAAGACAAACACTATGTCCTAAGGTACATGTTCCATCCACCTTTCTTTGTATAGAAAAAGTAATAATATATTGATGATCAACAATAAAACACATCAAACAAATATATACAATTATCAGACTTGCAACATCATGCAATAAAGTAATAACATCCACAAGACATCCTATAAACCTTAAGTGCAACAAGCTCCTATTGACTTAAGAGATTAAAAGTCTATTAGACATTCACAAAGCTCCCACTAACTTAAGATATCAAGACCCCTAAAAACACCTAAATTTAAGTATGTTATGGGATTAAATACCATTATTTATTTACTAATATTTTCAACATCTCATTTTAATTATATCTTTGATTGTAAGTCTTCAATTAAGCATTAATAATTAGCATCCAAATTCTTTCTTGGTGCCTGCTTGGCATTTTTATCGGTGATTTTTTTTATTGCTAAAGTTTCTTGCAACAAAAATTATTGCTACTATAACTTTTTAAAATTAATTATTTAAACAAAATTTATAGCAACAATAATATTCGTTGCAATAATATTAAAACAGACTTTAGCAACGAATAAAACCGCCGCTAAAAATAAGTTATGGCAAAGCATCCAAAATCTAATAATTATGCTTCAAATGGTTACACAGTCAAACTATAAATGGTTGAATTTAAGCTCCATAATATAATTTCTTGTTAATATAAAATTAGACAATTTAATAACTACTTAGAGTACATAACATATGTATGCCTTAAATAAAAATTGATTGAATCACCAAAATCTATTGATCCCATTGAGCATAAACTCTCAGTTTTTATAATTGCAAACACATTGGAGAAAAATTTCAAGAAATTGTCGAAGTCCAATGGCTCAATAAAAGCTTGAAGAAATTTTTACCATTTATTCAGTGCCTAGAACTTAAATGTGAAGATAAGTTAGAAACTTGAGCCCAAAATATACTAAAAACGATTCTTAAATTCAATGCTAATTTTTTCCTAGAAGAAGACCTATGTTTCATCAATTTAGGAGATGGTGATAGAGAAAATGAAGATGATTATGGAGCTCAAGAAGCAAATCTTTGTCTTATAGTCTAAGTCATTTTGATAATCACTTAGCTTGACAAAAAATTTTCAAATCATATTTGGAAAAAAAAAAATTAAACCTAAAGAAAAAACCATTTTGATTAGGAGAACTTCTTGGGATCATGGTTTTTGCTAGAAACTAGAACATGCTCCATTAATTATGTTGAGTTATAGGGTCTTATTTTTTCTTTGCAGATTGCTTGGAGACCTGGCCATAACAAAGTGCACTTTGAAGTTGATTCCTTTGCAGCATGTTTAAAGAGTTTGGAAGGGTTGTAACGATATTCACCCTTGTGCATCTATTGCGAAGCATATTAGAGAGCTCATGGTAGCTTTGCGTTCATGTTCACCTTCACATTCTTTCTCATACACACTTGTCGTTTATAGTATTGTTTCCAATAACCTACTTCACACATCTATAAAAAGAAGCAAGGGAAATAGTAGTGCCAAAATGGACTGAGGTGAGTTGTCTTGTTAAATAAACATACTTGGATTATAAAATTTAAGCTCATTTTTTTCAACCCACGAGTTAAAAAACTAACTTGTTTAGGCCTATTTTTAAATGAACCAATTTTCCCTTCTCAAGCTCATCTATTTAAAGGGTTAATTGGCTTGATCTATTGACCATGGCCTAAGGGAAATCACTAAGAGCCCCTACTCCAATGTCGAATGCTGCGAAGAGCTAATGTGATTATTTTGACTCATAGGAATAATGAAATATTGAAGAAATGGACAAAAAAATTAGAGTGGGGGGTAACCAACACATGATTGAAAGTATCAAGAAATTTTTTGTCAAATTTTAATGTCTAAGAAATAAACTACACATACACTTTTTTTTAAATTACTAGTATCTAAAAGCCTACTAGGCTTTAACTAATCTGACTCGAGCTTATTAATATTTCATAGTGGAGATAGAGCTCTCCTATAAGGACTATTTATATACACAAGACTTGAAGTGAAACTTTACTTAAGGAGAATAGAGTACCTACTACTTAAACCAACCACCTGTTGGTAAATTGTATACCCTTAGTTCAAGAGATAAAGTGTATTTTGACCTTTAAAAATGATTTCACACTCTTAAATAGGTTAAAATTTATATGGTTTTTGTAATTATTAAATTTCTAAAAAAAGATTGACTTTTATCTGTCAATAAATAGGAGATATGAAACTAATGTAAATGAGATGGATCAATTGGCAGTTTGACACTTTTGGTATCAATTTAAATAGTTTTTATATTATTAAATACATTTTCATAATATAATTTTTTTTATTATATCTTCTATTAAATTCTAAGTTTTAATCATAATTAGGAATGGAATTTTTTTTTTTCAGATTTAGGAATCTCTGTGGGCTGGGAACTGTCTCATTTGAGAATTTGAATATGGGAATTTTTTCTCCTCGAGAGTGGAGAAGGGGAAAATTTTCACTGAAGCAATTTTAGGGATGAGATCTCTTTTTTTTCTTTAAAGTTACATATATTTTTTTAAGTTTATATATATTTATTTAGATATCCTTTTTGTAACTTCTCTTTTTATTATTTTTTAATTAAAAAATTAGAAAGGTAAGTAGATAAGTTTAGAAAGTAGTAGAATTCTTGAAAGTCGTTTTTTATGACTCTTTGTTTTATTTGAAAGTTCTAAAATTATAATTAATCTTTTATCATCTTGATAAAATTGAATATATTTCATTAATATATTTTTTATATATATTTTATGAAAAAATTATACTATTTTTTTGACAATTCAAGTCACTATGGGAATCCCGTCAATCCCCAAATTAATTCAATGTGGGTGAAAAAAAAAAATTTCCTGGATGTGAAGATTACAAATGGGAATGAGAGACAAAGATAGACACAAAAACGAGAAGCAAGTCAGCACTCCTTCTCCCTGCCCCTGCTTTGTTGTCATCCGTAATCATAACATCATATTTGAAACTTTTGATATCAATTCAATATTCTTTAATATTATATCAATATATTATAAAATTAAAGTTTAACAAAATTTTTAAATATAGAGATATTAAATTAAAGTTAATTTTTTAAAAAAAATTATCATGCAACATCGATATAGTAATTAATTATAATTTAACAATTAAATCAATAAAAATTACTTTCTATATGACATTATAAAATTAAATATATAATATCGATTTTTACCCTGATATTAATTAATACTTCCTCATATATTATATTATAATAGATTTAGAAGTACATGATTATTTATTTGGTGTCTGGGAAAAAAGTAAGAACTACATATATAATGGTAGTGATAATTTGGGGATTATTTAACCAAAGAGAAAACTCATTTCCTCTCGCACTAATGGAGAAGGAACATCTTGAGCCAGTAGGCAGAATATTTGAGATATCTTTTGAGATTGTTCTTGTAATCCACGTAAATTATGCCAAATCGAACTGTATAGCCAGAAGCCCATTCAAAGTTGTCAGAAAATGCCCATATATAATACCCCTTCACATTCACCCCATCCCTGCATAACAAAAATTAAATTACAATAATTAACTATATATTCAGTTCAATAATAAAACATTAAACAATAAAAAAAATGTAATTCAATCATATATTTTCATATTCAATATAATTAAGTATGAGACACTAATAGATTTATTAATTATATATGTAATAATATCTCACACACTTGATAGCTTGAAGAAGAGATCTGAGATGGCTATCATGGTATCTAATTCTGACGGCGTCCTTAATGGCTTCTTTAATTGGTTTTGAGGCATTATTTACTTCACCAACTCCTGAAAATTTTGAGATCGAAATTAATATAACATAATCGATTAAATTTGACAAACATATATTTAATGTATTTATAGAAGAAGTCATAATTAAAACTGGTTTTGATTATATATGTACCATTTTCAGCGATGTAAATGGGTGGGTTATGGTATCTGTCCTTTATATACACCAAAAGCTTATGGAGTCCATTGGGATAGATATAAATCCAGTCTATAGGAGTCTGCAAAACCAGCCTTTACTTCTTTTAGCAATAGTGAAAAGGCAATCATATTTTCAAAAACTATGTATATAATATGCACTTTTTTAATATGTTGTTAAAGACAAAAATTGATGCAATAATTACATTATCAGAAAAGATAAATAGGTAGCAAAAGAGAGAGAAAAAAATTAGAGTAAATTATTGTTTAAATTATTGTTTTAATTTTTAAAAAGTATATCTTATCTTAATTTAATCTTTAAAAAATATATTATATCTCAATTTAGTCTTTAAAATTTTACATTGAGACATAAAAAAATGTATAATACTTATATATAAGAATTAAATTGAGACATAATGTATCTTTTAAGAATTAAATTAAATATTTTTATGATTTAAAAATTAAATTAAAACAAATTACATCTTTCAAAACTTAAAAAATAATTTACTCAAAAACTTAAAAATTCAAGCGATCGAGATTAAAGTCTACATATGTCTTTCAATTTTTTTTTCTCTTATAAATTAACACTATTAATATTTTAAGAATTTTTGAGAATTTAAACTAAAAAATTTCAAAAGTTCTGACCACTTAATTTATAATTTCTGTCACTATTTTTATAACAAGATCAAAGTTGGTTTATGTTGGAAATAATAGAATGAAATAAAATGATATATAAAATTTTTTTAGACTTTATTTTATGGACAGATTTCAGACTTTATTTTACGAACAAATTAATAATATACATCAAACACCATTAAAAATTTTTAAAAAATATCTACATCATATTTTAGTGAAAGTTAATCAATTTTTAAGCATCCCTTTTAAAATTACACTTAATATTTTTTAGTTTTAAAAATTACATTTGATACTTCTAAAGTTTAATATAATTTTACACAAATTTCATTATTTCTAATTTAATTTTTTCAATAAAATTAATATTTTATACAATGTGTATTCATTGCAAAATATTAATTAAAATTACTAAACTGTCTTCTCTCACATATTAAAAAATTTAATTATATTTACTATTATATTAAGAACAGAATTATAGCCTTATTGTACAAAATGTTATTTTAATGACAAAAATAAATTAGAGAAAGAGTGAGTATATTTTTTAAAACTAAAAATAATAATGAGTATAATTTAGTCAAAAGTTATTACAATTTACTTTAAAATAAATAAATAAATTTTCAAAAACTAAGAATAGCTAGATTGAGGAAAAGAACATACCGGGGTACCAATGGCGAGACCATTTTTCTTAGCTGGAATCCAAGGTAAAAAATAAGTAAATTTTGTGTTTGTACATTATTGAAAGGTATAAGATAAGATTATGGATTCTGGGTATTTATTTTTTATGATAACTTTTATAGAAAAAATAAAATAAAAATTTATATTGATAAAAATTTATTTTGAATAGATTAAAAGTCCAATTATTTTTAAGATAAAAAATATAATATTTTTTAACCAGAAACTATGGACATGTAAGAAAAGCTATTTGTAATCAGTGATGATGATACCTGAGTTTTTCCAAATTTTATCGTACTATATTTATATATATTTTTTTATTAAAATATAATATATAATATTTTTAAAAAATAATTAATTATAAAAAAAATAAACTATGTAAACTATACACATATTAATTTTTTATTAAAAAATTTAATAATAAAAAAATAAAATTTCACATAACTTTTTATTTTGTTAAGTTTTACTTACTTGTAAAAGTCGCTTGCACATCTGACGAGAAACTCCTGTTGACAGTTTGTAATGGAGCCATTTCTGCATAATTTGCGGTATAATAATTCACACTAAAAAAGTCAAAAGATCCTTTTAGATCTTTAGACTCTGCCTTTGTGAATTTGGGCAGCCTATCACCCACTATAGACTTCATGCTCTGGGGATAGTCACCATATGTAATGGGATCACCATGCCTAATGAAACAAAATGTCAAAAGAATAAAATAAAATTTGAGTATATTACATTTTTAAAAAAATAATAAACACTTATTTTTATTTTTAAGATTTTAAGGTTAAATTATTTTTTTATTTTTCTTTTTTTTCAAAACTTTCATTTTCTTTTAAAAATAGAAGAAAAATTGCAATTTTATATTTTTTAGCTAAAATATCCTTATATGTTTTATTTGTATATTTAACTAATATAAAAATTATTTTTAAAATTAAAAAAATATTTAAAACTCAAAAAAATAATAATGAAATAATAAATTTTAAAAATAAATTTTTATAATAAATATTTATTTTAAAAAAAATTTAATATTATTATTAAGATTATTTTGATCAAAATAGATAAAATTGTGAGATTTTTTCAAAAGAGGACAGTATAAAATTTTAAAATAGAAGTAAAGAGGATGTAATTTTAAAATCTCTCATAAGAAAAGAGTATAATTTATTCTAAAAATTTTAATGTGATTTGATAGAATAATTTAAACTTTTTTAATTAAAATAAATTTTAATGCACTATATCAAAGTTTTTAGAGTAAGTTAATGATAGTAAAATTATTCTGTACATAATTTAAGCCAAAATACTTAACATAAATGTATTTCATATTATATATGTAAATTATTTTTACTTCATATCTATTTTTTATCCTTCAACGTTGACAAAATTTAACATAATTATAAAAACAAATTAATAACAAGTACTGAATTAAAATTTGTTTTTTAAAAAGTGTAAGGATTTAATTATAAAATTTTAAACTATATGAATCAAATTAAAAATTGAATAAAATTACATAAACTAAAAAAATAATTTAACTTTTAATGATTTAGTTTCTAAAAGATAATTCTTATTTCAATTTGATCCTCTAAAAATTTTCTTCCAATCAAAATGGTCCCTCCTTCTTTAGGTAAATTTTTCATTATTAATAAATGAAAAATTACAAGGGCATTAACTCATGATCTAAACCTATTTAGGTGAAATATTTTTTCCCAAAACAACATCATTGGGATCACTTTAGCAACGCCAAAATGATTGTCAAATAACTTAATTTTGAGAGAAAATTGGCGTAAAAAACACAATTTTAAAGGAAAAGTGCCCACCTAAATGAGTCTCGAGCATGAGTTAATGGCTATTTACTAATTGGGATAAATTTGCCTAACAAAGGGACTATTTTAATGAAAAGAAAAATCTTGGAAGCCTAAATTAAAATATTATCTTTAAATAATTAATTTGAGAGAAGAATAATTTTTATTATGGACTAAATCATAATTATTTTAGTCAAATGTCTATTATAAAACTGAAGAATATGATTCAATAGTTTTGATTCATTGCCCAAAAAAACAAAGAAAATTTCTTTAACTCTTTTTCTTTTTTTCTTTTTTTTTTTTCATGAGCATCTTCTCACTCTTTTGAATGTAAAATTATTTTTTTCTATATATTGAGATTATCTATCTCCATAACTATTTTTTTCTTATGCTATGAAGTTCATAACATTATTAAAAAGCCTTTTAACTGCTAACTAAAATTTACTTATCATATCAGCCACTTATTTTGACCTTTTTAACTTTCTTTTTAGCAAGATGGATTAAAATTATATGTAAGTAGTATGAAAATGAAATTTCAATGGTAAAAAAGATAATTATAGCTAGGCGAATAAAAATAAAATGATGAAATTTCATGTTTTGCGACGTACCATCCCAACCAAAAATCCAGGGCCCGACTTGCAGCCTCTCGATCAGCAGCAGTTTCAGTTTTTGGCACGAACCAATGAGTTACTAATGTGATTCCAATTTGTCCTTTTTGAGAAGCCTATATATATTTACAACATAAAGACATTAAATATTAATAACTAATATTGTTAATTCTATTATTGTGAATATTTTAATTTTTTATATATTTAAAAGTTATTTATAAAATATTTGAATGTATAGAATAACCATGCAGGTGCTAGCAAAGTGCAAGACCGATGAAGATAACACAAAACCGAATTTAGAGCAACAATGTTATGGTAAAGTATGACCCACTAAAACAAGTCCCATTTTTTGGATAATAAAGAGTCAATATCTCGTTATTCTTATAAAAAAATTACTTGAATTTAGCTTCATCTCTATTTAACAAAATACGACTATTCTGAAACTAGTAAAAGATTATATAGACTAATACTTTTTTATACACAAGATCATCAAGAGAGGCAAGTATAGAACAAACCTATATCTCCATAAAGAACATCTTAGTGAATTTCAACTTGTTTACAAATAAGGACTTGAAGAAATTTTATAGTTGAATCCCAATACAAAACAATAATAGACATATAACTCACATGACAATAAAGGACAATAATTTAACCTTTACAATTGGCGTATGTAACTAAAGCTAAAATAACTATAGAAGGTTCACTTGAGTAGGCAGTCTTTCACATGGCCATACCAGAGTTCTGTCTTTTCACTTAATAGTGGGCTCATGTGAAGGAGATAAATTGGATCTTTAGGGAATCTTCTTAGCTACATTTTTTAAAGGTCATGTAGCTCTTTAAAGTCCATGTTAGGGTCTTGTGATTCTTGAAAATAATGAAAATAGGAACAATCCATGTGGTCTAAGTTGAGATATTCTTCTGTTGGAGGAGGAGCTGGGTTCGGTATAGTGTCTTAGTCAAGCATCATAGGCTCTCCAAGGATGAATTCTCTAGGATGTGGTCAAATAAAGCTATAATAGACTGACTTATGTGGGCCATAGTTGTTGATTTAGCATAGGAAGAATTTTAAGTTTCTAAGAATATCCTGGGCATCTGTGGCTAAACATCTAGTAGTTAGCCATTTACTCATCCTCATGTTTCAAATATCATAATTTTATATCCTTCAAGGGTATTTTGGAGATGGTAAGGTTTATGGATTATGAAGATGGATGAGGCTGGTTGGTTTTCTAGGCATGAGCTCATGAGATATGATGATTTCTCTTACTTTGTTTGTCAAAGTGTTAAGGGAACTAAATCATTCAAGAAAGGTCCAAAAAAAGGAGGCACACTCGATAGAACTTTTGGGGTTACAAAAGTTAATTTAGGCTAAAATTAGATAAAACTCTATGGTAATGTAATATTGAATTGTAATACACCACAATTTCCATGAGCTGTCATTTGATAGGTTATGGCTTATCCTAATTAAGTTGAGGAATGGAGTGTATGGGTTAAAAAAAAATGGGATAGGGAGGCACGTTGAGTCAGGGAGAAAATCTATGTAAGTATGTAAACATACCCTATTTGGCCAAACTAAGAATTAAGGCTGGTCAGTAGGTATAAATGATGCAGGTAGAAATTGGATTTGTTTTCCAAGTCATCATGTACAAGTTTGGTGGTGAATGTTGTATAAAGGTCATAGAGTAAATAAGGGGAACTATTCTGGATGGGATAATAAAGTAAATAAAATAGGGTTTCTTAGGTCGTGATAGTATGTATATATGCTAGGACATTTTTAGTTCCTTTTATATGTGAGACTGAGAATTCATTTAGAAAACCAATCTTTCTATCAAAGTAATTGTTTATCCAAACTATCTTACCCTTGAAGTCTAGGAATCATGGAAAGGAAGAATTATCCATCTGTACCTAGAAGTGTCAAGAGTAAAGATAGAATTTGAACTTTTCTATCCCTTTCTTTATTTCTAGGATCTCTTTATAAGTGGTATGATAGTGTTTTTTAGACTCTTTGAACTGTACACTAGCATGTTCTTAATAGAATTTCTGACCACTTTCCTCTTCTCTAATTATGGCACCTCAATATTCATCACTTCTAGCAATATGTAAGATTCTCTTTTTGTCTCTAGAAGTCTTGAGCTGAGGAGGATTTTGGACAATCTTTTTTAATTTTTGGACAACTTTATTATGAGCAAGACCTGATAAAAGGGGATTCTTCTTTAGCAAGTTGATGAGATATCTTGTGTTCTTGGCCACGTAAAGGATGTAGCTTCTAACAAAATTTACTATCCTAAGAAACTGTTGGACCCCTCTTTTGGTTAGGTTTCTGTCAGGAAACTTGATGAGGTCTTCAGTGAGATGTAGGCCTAGCTTTGTGGTGGTCGTTGGCAATTTTTTAACTCAATAAAGTCAATTTATGCTTGGACCAAACCACTTTTTGTTGCTGAGAGCATAAGGCTATGTTTTTTCATGATTGCGACAAATTGTTTAAGCAAAACCATATGAGCTTGCTTAAACATTTGGCAAAAATTGCAAAGAAACATGACCTTATGCTCTTAGTAACAAAAAGTAGTTTGATCTAAGCCCAAATTGACTTCCTTGGGTTAAAAATTACCAATAGCCACCACCATTTGAGCCCATATTTCACTAAAGACCTCCTCAAGTTTCTTGATGAAAACCTAACCAAAAGAGAGGTCCAATAGTTTCTTGGGATACTAAATTTTGTGAGAAGCTAAATCCCTCACATGGCCAAGCACACAAGACATCTCTCTAACTTATTGAAGGACAATCCTGCTTTATAAGGTCTTGCTCATATTAAAGCTATCCAAGAGCTAAAAGAGATTGTCCAAGATCCTCCTCTATTCAAGACTTTTGGAGACAGAAAGAGAATCTTATAGATTGATGCAAGTGATGAATATTGGGGATTCATACTCATATAAGAGTAAAATGGTTAGAAATTATACTGTGAACATGCTAGTAAAAGTTCAAAGAGTCCAAAAAGCACTATCATACCACTAATAAAGTGATCCTAACAGTAAAGAAAGGGATATAAAAGTTCAAATTCTATCTCAGCTCTCGTCACTTCAAGGTTCAGATGAAAAATTCTTCCTTTACACACATGCTAGACTTTAAGGGTAAGATAGTTCTGGATAAGCAGTTGCTTCCAGTGAAAGATTGGTTCCCTAAATATTAGTTTTCAGTCTCACATATAAAAGGAACCACAAATGTCTTGGTAGATCTATTATCACAACATAAGAAACTCTATTTGATTTACATCATTACCCTATTCAAGCCAGTTCTCCTTATTTACACCATGACCTCCATGTTACCTCCCCCAACAAACTTGTACATGATGTTAGGAAAACCACTCCAATTCTCACTTGCGTCATTTATACCTACCAACTCAACCTCAATTTTTAGTTTGGCCAAACATGATATGTTCACATAATTGCACAGATTTTTTTCTCCAACTTAATGTCTTCCCTATCCCACTTGTTTTAACCTAGATACTATATTCCTCAACCTAGTTAGGATAAGCCTTAACCTATTAGATGATGACTTATCGTACTTGTGGTGTGGTTTATTTTAATATTGCATTGACATAAAGTTTTTTCTAGTCTTGTCTTGCATTAACCTGTGTAACGCCAAGAACAAAAATTTGAAACTTTGGACCTTGCTTGAATGGTTCAGTCCCCTAAGAACTTGGAGAAACAAAGTAAGAGAAATTTTCACCTCTCATAAGTTGCGGAGCTCATGTTTAGAAAACCAACCAACCTCATCCATCTTCATAGTCTATAAATCTTACCATCTCTAAAATATCCCTGAAGGATATAAAACCATGATATCTAAAACATGGAAGAAGATTGCATGGCTAACTACTAGACATTTTGCCACAAATAGTCTTAATAACTTAAAATTCTTTTTGTGCCAAATCAACAACTATAACCCATACAAGTCAATTTACTACAACTTTATTAGATAACATCTTAGAGAATTCATCCCCAAAGAGCCCAAGATGCCTAACTTCAACATTGGGCTAGACCTTACTTTTGGTATAAGAGAATCATCCAAAAGAAGCCCAAAGAAGAAGAGCCCAACTCTTAAGAGCCCATCTCCTCATCCACCAAAAGAATATCTTAACTTGGATCACGTGGACCGTTCCTGTTTCCTTATTTCCATGAATTACAAGACCCCAACATAGAACTTGAAGAGCTATATAACCTCTAGAAATTAGAGTTGAGAAGATCCCCATTAGATTCAAATCCCTCTCCTTCACATGAGCCCATTACTAAGTAAAAATATAGAACCTTAGCATGGCCATGTGAAACACTGCCTACCCATGTGATCATTTTGCAGTTATTTTAGCTTTAGTTACATATATGGGTTGCAAAATTTAAATTATTGTCATGTGAGTTATATGTCTATTTTTGTTTTGTATTGGGATTCATCTATAAAATTCTTCTGAGTCCTCAATTGTAAACAAGTTGAAATTTCAAACATAATACCATCTTATGGCTTTCTAAGTTTTTGTTCTTCTTTCTAAAATCCTTCTTAGCACTAAGATGTTCCAAACCTTATAGAGATATAAGTATATTATGCACTTATCTCTCTTGAGGATCCTGTGCATTAGAAAGTATTAGTCCATATGATCCTTTGCTAGTTTTGCTAAAGAGAGATGAAGCTAAATCCAAGAAAATTTGTTATAAGCATAAAAGGGCCATAACTCTTTATTATCCAAAGAATGGGGCTTGTCATAGTCGGCGATGCTTTTCCATTACATTGTTGCTCTAGATTCAGTTTTATGTTATCTTTATTGGTCTTGTACTTTGTTGGTACCCTCATGGTGTACTTGAAAACTTAGATAAAAAATATCATAAAATGCAATGTTTTAAAAATCAAACTGGTGATTGAACCGATGAAGCAAGTGGTTCACAGTTCACTGATCCAACTGCAGTTAAATCATAGTCGAATCGATATCAATATTAATAATTACTTTATAAGAAAATATATTTTAAATTTTAAATATCTTAAAAATTAATATACATTTAATACCTAAAAATATTTTTAACATCATTTTATAACAATAATAGTAATAATAATAATAATAACATATATATATAAAAGATATATCATTTCACTACATTTGTTATTTTTTTGGCCAACTTATTTCAAGAATATATAAAAATTTAATTTTTAATTAATTATTTTTTTTTCCTTTTCTCTCTTCTTTCCACTTATTTCTTTTTCTCTCGTTCCAAAATATCTAACTCTCTCCCTTCATAACTCTTATTCAATTTTTTTTACTCTTCTCTCTCACCCATTCTCTCTCCTCTCTTTCTCTCTACACACAAGCTTCTTTATCTTCTTTCACTCTCTTCTCTCACTCATACAACTTTTCTCTTGATTTACCTCTCATTGTTCTTTTTTTTTCAAATGGATTTCCTTCATCTATGTAAGTCTTTTTTCTCCTTTCTTTCAATTTTTTTTTCTTCCCTAAATCAATTTCTCTTTGTTTTTCCTCTCTTGCTTTTTTATTTTCCTCCATCTTCTCCATTTTCTTCCTCTATTAGGTGAAAAAAATCCATGGAAGTGTATGATCTTTTAAAAATTGGTTAAACCTTTGAACCAGCCAATTTGGCTAGTTCTTTTGATTTTTTATCAATTTTTTTGGTCTTTAACCCATTTTTTACAAAAGTGGTTTATGGGTTAATTGGACCAAACTAATGGCTGGTTAACCAGTCCGAATGGCCGATCTGGTCCAATTTTTTGAACCATGATAGAAAGTAAAATTAAAATAAATCATAAAAGATTTAATGATGGAAACATTTTAAATTATATTCAATACAAAAAAATTTAATTTTGAGTTAAATAATAAGAAATTAACATCTAATTTACTTATATTATTATTATTATACACCAAGTATTACTATTTTTATTAATAAACCTGCGACGTGTCCTTTTGATCTCTGCTTCTATGGCTGATCAAGTTTAAACCAAACTAAATTCGTTCAAACCAAAGTGATTCAATCCATCCAAAATTGACCAAAATCGATTAATTATTTAATTAGATGGATTAGATGAAAATTTGACAAAATCAATTAAATCGGTTCAGTTATTGGATGATATTATTTTTCGTTCAAATATAACCAATTAAAATTTTAATTTTTTATTATTTTGGATTAAATTAAATTGTAAATTTGGATTATAATGCTTTGTACTTAATTTGTAGTATCGAATTTGTTATTTTTATTACTTTTTACCATAAATATTGTGTTTTATGATTATACTTGTTTTAGAATTGTCTTAAAGTAATGTTAATGTAGATTTTATAGTTAAAAATGTTTGTTTTCATAGTTGAAATTGAAAAAAAATTATTAATATTAAATTTTTTTAATAATTTTTACAGCATTTTTTATTGAAAAAAATTGTTCAATCTAATCCAAACTGACAAAATCGGTTTGGATTAGATTGATTAATACCAATAATATTAGATTCATTTGATAGCCTTTTCAGCTACCAATTAAGTCAATTTGATTTGTCAAATGGTCCAAACCAATGCTCAACCTTACCCCTTGTACTAAGGGCTCGGTTGAGAGTTTTGAAGAGGATGAAGTAATGAGATTATTAATGGGATGGTGTAGAGTGGAATAGAGTGGAGTGAGTTACATAAATCACTCCATTGATTGAAAGCTTTTAGACAATAATAGAGGGTAAATTGCTCTCTACTGGTTAGATGTTATAATATGATTAATAGATTAAAGTGGCTTGAAGGATTAAAATTTACAAACTATCCCAAATCCCCCTAATTCGGAGGCGTTTAAAATTTAAACTGTTGATTGATTTAGGATAATTTACCAACCATTCTAACCCACCCTACACCATTTACTTATTAAACATTCAACTAAAGGTTAAGACAACTAAAGTTAGACTTTATCGTATATATTATTAAAAAAAAGAATATAATTTTGAAGGCAATCCCAACCTGATATTTATTCCTATACAGTCTGACGGCGGCAGCATGAGAAAGAAGTATGTGGTGACCAACAATATAGGGCTCAATGGCAGAGTTGCCAGCAGTGCAATTACCAACATAGTTAGAACATCTTCCTGGTGCCAAGCTTCCAGCATTGTAGCCTCTCACAATGAACACATAGGGTTCATTTATAGTAACCCAATTCTTAACTCGATCGCCAAAAGTTTTAAAACAAAAGTCAACATATTCACGAAAGTCATTCCTAAATAATTAATCAAATTCAAAAATTAATTAATTAATATATATAAATTATCTTCCCTAAACTAATATATAAATAAATTTTATTATTCTCTCAAGATGGAACATCATGATTCATGAGACTCGGAATGGTACCACCGTCAGAGATTAATACTAAGTCTTGTGATGCACCAGTTTTAGAATATAGTTAGTGTGTTTGAACACACTCAAAAGAAATTAACTTCAAATAAATAACAACAACAAACAAATAAATAAAACTTTTTTTTATTAAGTAAGTAAGGCTAACTATATAGATTAAATGATGTTAACATATTTTATTTTTATTAATTCTTATAGATAAATTTTTAATAGTTAAATTTATTCTAATAATATATTCTATTATCTTTTTTATGTTCTTCTAACTCTAATTATTAAATTATCTTTTATCTAATCAACCTTTTGTAAAAGAGTTTTTAATGATTTACTTTATACATAATCAAATTATTTAAGATATTTCTATTAACTTTTTTATTTTAGATATTATCTCAACTTTTTTTTAAGTATTTATAAAAATTTTAATTTTTTTAGCATAATCATTCGTTCAATGCGGCTTTCTCATAAATTAACTCTAAATAAATATTATTAGGAAATTCATGACCAAAAGTAGTGTTACTTACACTATTTGGCGACTACGAAATCCACCATACTCATCTTCAAGAGCTTGAGGAAGATCCCAATGAAAGAGAGTCACAAAGGGTGCTATGCCTGTCCGTAACAAAAATGTCAGGTATGAAGTTTTGTCCTCGCTTGAAACAAAAGAAGTTGCTTGATAATTTTGAGGAGTAACTAATTTTCAGAAAATAAATTTTTTTATTGTGGGAAAGATGTAAAAACAACTAAAATTTATATTTTGAAGCAAAAATTAAAAAAATAATTTGAAACTTATCGTACTCCTGCTTAAAATCATTCAATAACATAATTATCTTTAATTTCTTAACCTTATAAATATGTCTTTTTCAATAACAATTAACTAACATTACCCTCGTGCGATTAAAAAGGGCATTTTCTTATAAAGTATAGAATTTACAATTTAAAGACACAGTGGTTAGTAGCAAAAAAAGAAAGGAGCAAACTAAAAAACACAATCCCATCTTTCATCTCTCATGTCTGTTGCTTTAAGCTTCATTACAACTCTAATCATAGAAACGTTGCTACTTTATGTAATAGAAACAAAATATAAATTGAAATGTTATATTTCAAGTTAACTTCCTCAAATAAAAAGTCTAACTAATAACTTACTAAGACACTTTCTAAGCAAGTAGGATAGAAACAGGTTATATGAAATCTTTTGCAGCTATGGATATTGTCTTAGTAAATTCCTACCAAATTTATCCATACCTTAGTGAATTCTTAGTAAATTTATACTTCCACACTTACCATAAATGACAAAAAATTCATTGAAATTGTTTTTACTGCAACACAGTGTTGTTTGGAGGAACAAGATGGACATAACATGAGAACATCCTTTGTGTTTTAAATACTACAACATTTAGTGAGAAAAATGCCAATCAGTGCAGGTAGGAAGACAAAAATGTTAAAGAGAATTGAATTTTTTTTTTCACACCACGTAGACATCAATGTTGCATATTTTTAAGTGATACTATGCCAACAACCAAACACATAATCCATAAACAACAAAAGGTTCTCACTCACACAATAAAGGATTCATAAGAAGTGATTTTACAATTACATTTATAATAATAAAATAGCTAAATGAATGATTTTACAATTGTTTTATAATAATAAGAAGTGATTTTACTACATGGAACTAGCAATAAGTGGAAGGAAAATGAGATTGTATAAGTTGAACATAAGGAAAAATAAACTAGAGAAATAAAAATTCCAACTTTAAATTCTTTGAACCTCAACCATCCAAATCAACCCATGAATAAGCCATTTCAAACCTCTTCATGAATTTCATCCAAGACATCTGCCATAGCTCACGCAAGAACAGCCCCTTCATTTGTGATTCACCATTTCTAACTTTCGGAAGCCACCCACAAATTTTCAGAAACTATTTAAAGAACCAAAAAATACCCACAACCAAATGGAAACCCATAACTAAAATGAACCCCTTCCATTAACCCACACCCCACAAACAAATGAAACCCCAAATCAGACCCACAACCAGATCGAAAATGAAGATGAAGAAATGGAGAAATGAAAACTCACCAAAAGGAGAAATGGCTGGGCAAACGAACACGAACGTTGAGCAAGAAGTTTGAGTGAGCGAACGCGAAGGCCAAACTTCCTGGTTCTTCTACTCCAATGCTTCAATGGGACGAAAATGGGAGGAAAAAGACGCTAAAAAGCATTTGGGAAAGACGCTCCAGGAGGGAAAAGACGCGCCACGCGGGGGGATATTTTCGGCCCTTTTAGTGGCGCTTATAAGCGCCACTAAAATAAAAATTTGAAATTTTAGCGGCGCCTATAAGCGCCGCTAAGATAAAAAAATATTTTAAAATAATAACGGTACTTTTGAGGCGCCAGTAAAAAAAATTTTTGAAATCTTAGCGGTGCTTATAGGTGCTGCTAACATTCAAAAAATATTTAAAAAGATGCGGCGCTTGCAAGGCGCCGCTAAAATAAAATTTTGAAATTTTAGCGGCGCTTTTAGGCGCCGCTAACATTCAAAAATAATTTTAAAAGATGCGGCGCTTGCAAGGCGCCGCCAAAATAAAATTTGAAAATTTTAGCGGCGCTTATAAGCGCCGCTAAATTTAAAAAAATCTAAACTTATTTGATGTTAATTTTAACGGCGCTTTAAGCGCCACAATGTGCTCATCAAGCGCCAGGAAATAAATAACTTTCCTGACGCCTCTTTAACCGCCGCTAAATTGTCATGTTAGCGACGCTTTTAGTGAAGCGCCGCTAATTAAGCGCCACAAAAACTTTTTTTTCTTGTAGTGATAATAGAATATAAAACTTGATATATAATTAGAAATTGCTTTAAAAGAAGTACTTATTTTAAGATATCTTATGTTTGGTCAAGCTTCAACCAAACTTCTAATTAATGGTGGCAAAAGAAGTTTTTCTATTGAGAGAAAGAAACGAAAATGGAGGAAAAAGAAGTAATATAAAAAATAACAATATTATGAAAATAAATCATTCTTGATATTCTTCTTACAGTAAAAGTTAAATGTGACTCTTGTGACATTTGATATAATATTGCGAAAATGTTCCTTTTAATTTATTTTTGTCAATTAAGTTAATTTTATACACAATATATATGTTCCTTTTAAACAATAATTTTAATATAAAATCACCTAATTTTTACCTTTTTCAAAAAAATTTATTTCCTTTTCTTAAATTTAACTAATAATCAAAAAATAAAGATCTTGAATATTTTTCAAATCTTTGATCTTATTTTTTAAAATATTAATTTCTTTTTATAAATTTAAAATTATAATTGATTTTGGTTTATTGTTCAAATGTTTTATAATTTTAGTAAAATCATATCATTTTGCTTGTATAATTTTTGAGGTAGACGTAGAGGGGGTTTTTACTGTATCTTCAAGTTTGTTAAAATATTTAATTTTCTATATATATATATATATATATATATATATATATATTCACCTTTTGTGCATGATAATTAATTTTTTTACTATTGGAAATAAAATATAAAAATAATTATTATATTTTAAAATAAAAAATTAAATAATAAAAAATTAAATTAATTTTATATTTTTCAATTGTAACTTTTTACTCGCTTCTTTTCTTATACCATATATTTTATTTTATATTATATAATTATATGTAATTTTAAAAATCAATAATTAAAAGACTCTGAACTTATTATAATATAGATAGATGGATAATAGATAAATAGTTTTTGTGTGAAGTATCGATAATAATAAAATAAAAGCTTTTGGAAAAAATAAAAAAAAATATCCATGCAATTACAATTGATCATTATAAAAAATTAAATTATATTAAACTATTTTTTAAATAATATTGTTCTTAATTTTATTCATTCAATTATTAATATATAATAAATTTACATGAAATTTAAGTAAAAATATTTTTCTTCCTTGTTTGCTTGGGATTTTGTGACTTTCTTGTTAGAGTAGAAGGACACATGGGTTATAAAAAATTACGGTGATTGATGTTTTAGGCCTTGGGCTCCTTTATGGGAATGTTCCTAAATTGGGCTTCATCTTTTATTAATGAGTTGGTTTTTCCTAAATCTAAAACATTTTGACGTTCAAGTCTTATTAACCTCCATAACATATATTGATATAAAAACTTTAAGTTAGAATTAGAGATTAAATTTTATTATCGTTAAATTATTTTAAATTTTATATAATAATAATAATAATAATCTAAAAAAATTTTAATAAAATTCAAAGATAAAAAAAAAAATTAATCTCTCAATGGATGGATATGCATTCAAAATTGTGCCTGTGTGAGAAAAGGAAAGCCTTTTACCATTGGCAAGGAGTTCATTTATGACATTATTGTAAAATTTGACACCCAGGTAATTGACTTTTCCCTTGCCCTCTGCAAAAAAATAAATAAATAAATCACTTTCAAGACCAAAGGAATTAATTGCCACCATTTTTAAACCTTAAGTAAGGTATTGGTATTTCTTACGAGGGAATATTCTAGACCACGAGATGGAGAATCTAAACGAATCGAACCCAATTTTTTTCACAAGTTGTATATCACTCTGTATCATCAAATTAGAAAAAAAAAATTAATATATTACTTTCACTAAACTGTATGAAAGTTAAAAGGTAATAAAAAAGAGCAAAATGTAAATTGATGCACTTCTTTAGGAGCACACCTTATAACGATGATAAAAATCATCTGCCACAGCACCACTGCTATGATCTTCAATCTTTTCTGTTCATTCCACATCAGAAATTTAATTTATACAGTTAACATTTGTTCCACACTAAAATTATAACATATTTAACTGAATCATCCATAATACATTTTAAGAGTATATATAAACAAAAATAAACAATAAATAAAATTTCTTTTATTAAGTGAAATCAAGTACGTGAATCAAATAATTTCTATCTTAGCAATATATATATATATAATTCTTATTTATGCATCTCATTTTTCTTTATTTTTTAATTATATTATAAATTAATAATTATCTTTAAAATAATAAATTAAATAATAAAAAATTATTTAACTCTTTACTATTCTCTTCTAACATCTCAATATCTTTACTTTCTTTTTCATCTTTCTTTATATCACATATTTTATTTTATACTTTATATTATATAATATATATTTTGTAAGATCAATAATCAAAAGACCTAGAGATATTAAAATATAAATATATAAATACAAGACATAAATTATATGCACATTATGACAAGAGTAAATTATTGTTGTGATTTTTGAAAATTATACATTATCTCAATTTAGTTTTTGAAAGATCATAAGTTGAGCCCATGAGCTTTTTAATTTTTTTGAATATAATTATTTTACTTGATCCAAAAAATATATAAATACAATTTAATTTACATATCAACATATTATAAATGAATAATGCAAAATGGGCTATGAAAATAGTAATTAAAAAAATTATATGGTATAATTTATTTTATATATTACTATATTAAGAATAAATATTATAAATTAGCTTAAAAAATATAATTTATTTTATATTAACATAAACTATGACATTTTATGACACAAAATATTTTTAATTTTTTTTTTAAAAAAAAAAAGGTCCATAAGGGTTGGCCCAACTCAATACTTACAAACCCATTGTGGAACGTATGTCTAAAATTGGTCAGCTAAAAGTCTATACTTAGAATAGGCTATTATTTTTTATTTTGGATCCTTTGTTGTAAATTATTCGTTTGGTTTCTGTTTTATCCGTTGTTAAAGTATGTTTTAATATTATTGCAACGAATATTACTGCTGCTATAACTTTTGTTTAAATAATTAATTTAAAAAAATTATAGTGGCAATAATATTTGTTGCAAGAAACTTTAGCAACGGAAAAAACTGCCGCTAAAAACGGCACCAAACAAAAAGGACCAAACAGAGAATCCGGTCGCATTATTTTTTTGGTCCAGTCCCTCTCTTTTAAAGGTCAGCCGGTCCAATAGCTAAGCCCATTTCAACTACCTTAATTTGATATGTTGGTTATTGTTCTAACATGCTCCAATACTTTTTGAGCATCTATATATAACTAACGTAAAGATTAAATTATTTTTAAAATATTCTATCAAAAATAAAATTGAAAAATTTTAATTTTTTATAAATTAAATTAAAACAAAATATATTTTTAATAAACTAAAAAAATAATTTAAACTTATAATAATTAAAGAAGCAAATATATATAAAAAATTATATATCCAAGTCTAGTCCTTAAATTTAAACACGATATTCACATTTACGAAAATTAAGAGAAAGAAGGGATGGACCTGGGTGCTGTTTTGTGAAGGTGTCCCATATACTTGGTCCTTTGCCATCGATATCTATTGCTCCCTCCGACTGAAGAATTAATGAAATTAACTTAAACTGACTAATTAAGAAACTACTATATCCAAATATTCAAAAATTAAAGAAAGAAAAGAAGATCATAATAAATTAATGCATTTTTTCAAAAATAATTGAATTACCTGATAAGCAGCAGAACCTACACCAAATACAAAATCAGAAGGAAACAGCGTCCTATTGAACGGCGCTGAGTAATGATTTGGCTTAGCAGTCTCAGTGGCAACAGCCACTGCCAAGAATAAGAGGGAAAGGAAGAAGGAAGCTTCAACTTCAACTCTCATAGTGTTGCTTTTTTGCTAGCACTCTACAAATCCCTCAAGTTCCTCTATTTATAATAGAAAAAAAATTTAGGTGTGATTTTTATATTTTTTATTAAGTTTTTAATTAAAAATTAATATGTATATGATTTATATAATTTATATTTTGTATAATTAATTTTTTAAAAAAAATTATATATATTTTATTTTAATTAAAAATTTTGATAATTAAAAATATTAATAATTATATATAAATTTAATCTTTTACAATAATAATAATAATTTGGGAGTTGCATGCATAAAATTTTTAAAATAATTAACACAAAAAATTTTGGTGGTAGGAACGGTTTTGCATGACATAGACTTAATTAAGAGCTTGGTTATTAACATATTTCAGTTTTTATAAACTTTCAACTTGAATTTAATAAATTTCACATAAAAAATCTATAATTAGAACCATTAAAATTACAAATTTTATAAACAATTAATCTTTTTTCATATATGATTTAAGCCTTTAAATTAATTATTTAAATAAAAATTAGTCAAAAATAGTAGCCTTTACTTTTACCCAAAAATAAATGTTGATGCTTATCCCGAAAGTCCATCAATAAAATGACCCCAAATTACGTTGATTTTGAATCCTTCGAATTTATTTTTTATAGTAATTTTTTACAGTAAAAAAAGATTAAAAAAAATTAAATGTATAAAAAATTATTTTAAATGGATTAAAAAGTAAATCTAATCTTTTTATTTCTTTTATTATAAAAAAATTGTACAAATTTTTAATTGCCAGTGTTTAACACGATCATTTAGCTTCTTTGCTTCTATGAATACATTTTTCTTTTGTCCCAAAAAAAAAGAAAAACACAATCATTGTACTAAATAATAATCTCTGTCGTTATCGCCAAATCATATCATGTCACTACTGTCTTCTTTTGTTTCTTTTTTATGGCATCGTTCGGTAGGACAATGATAGCGAATAAATTTGAATTTTTTAATTAAAAAAATTAAAAATTAAATAAAAATTGTACTTTAAATAGAATAAGATTTAATTTTTTTAAAAAAAAACCTTTATTGAAATATCAAATTCCTTGCGACATGGAGTAGATTTTTTGAGATGTGTGCAATTTTTTAATTTTTTAAAGTAAATTAATGCATCTCTCTTAATTTAATTTCTAAAATATGTCATTTTTATGTCATAAACTTGAAGCATGATAGAAAAAGTTGATGTAAACCTGTATATAAAATGATTAAATTCCATGCAAGCAATACACTTTTGGCTATCCTATCATATATTAAAGATTTTGATTTAAAAAAATGTCAAAATTAATTTTTTTTCATTTTATTTTAAAACTTTAGATTTTTTTTTCAAATTATAAAATTTATAATTCTATTTATTTTGACTTAAATATATTTAATGAAATTATTAAATTTTTTAAAAGTTATAATTTATTGAAAAATATATTTTAAAATTATTATTTATTTTGACTTAAAAATAATAAATTTATCTTATTTTAAATTTTAAAAATTTTTTATATTGATAAAATGTATAATTAATTAAATAAATAATAAATATATGAATATTTTAATTAAAACAATAAAATTATACATTTTTTATTTTTAAAAGAAAATAAATATATTTTTTTAAAATAGAAAAAGAAAACAATAATTTTAAAATTTATCAAAAGCGGAGAATATAATTTATTCAAACATCTTTGTAAATGGCATGCCCCACTACAATTAATGACTTATCTTCAGATTTGGTAAATTATTAAGAATCAATTATTTTAGAAGCATGGACCACAAAATTAAGACTCAATGATCTTGCACATCTAGTTAATAATAAATCATATTATAAATCTTTAGATATAACTGTTATTTTTTTATAATTAACTAAATAATAAATAGAACTTCCAATAGAAAAATTAAATTATGCTCTACTACAATTATGGAAAAATATAATTTCATTCAATTTTAATTGTACCCATTCTAATTAATTTTCTAAAGTTTAGATATATCATCTAACCTTCAAAAATTAAATTATCAATAATATGAAGATGAATAATTTTGAGTACATCATCCACTTATTTTGATATAGTTAAAAATATCATAAATATTATTTTTTAATATTTTCAATTAAATTAAAAATTTTTACTCTTTTAAAAATACTGAAAAAATAAATTAATTTTTTAAAAATTTCAATTCCAATTTTCAAAAATCTATTCAAAAATATCATTACAGATTTCAGAATAAAATTAAGAAAAATATTTTATTAATAGTTTGAAATTTACATTAAATATTATTCAATTAGTTATCCTTTAAAAAATATTATTAAAATTGATGTAACTTAAAAAACAAAATATAAGAACGTATTTGAAAGTGAACTACTTTTTACAAAAATTTCATTTTATTTATAATTTAAAAATATTTTGAAAGAAATTAATCATAAAAATATTTAAAGTCTTATAAAATAAACTAATTATATAAATTTTTATCTTTAAACTTTTAAAAAAAATATATCAATTCTTATTTAAAAAATTAACAATTTAGTCTCGAAAAAACCTGAATCTAGCAAAGTCTCGCAGCAACCGATTTTCAAACATTTTGATCCCACTCATAGTTTAGCAAAAGTTTACAAAATATCTTTGTATATGGCATGCCCCACCACAATTAATGACTTATCTTCAGATTTGATAAACTGTTAAGAATCAATCATTTTAGAAGCATGGACCATAAAATTAAGGCTAAGAAAAATTATTTGCTCACTGATCTTGCACCTCTAGTTAATAATAAATTATATTCTAAATCTTTAGATATAATTGTTATTTTTTATAATTAACTAAATAATAAATAGATCTTCCAATAGAAAAATTAAATTATACTCTACTACAATTACAAATGTGCAAATATAATCATTTAATTTCAATTGAATCAATTCTAACCGATGCCCTAAAGTTTAAATATATTATTTAATCTTTCAAGGCTAATTTATCAAAAACCTAAAGATACATAATCTTCAGTATAATCACCCATTTTATTTTGATATGATTAAAAATACTATAAATATTATTTTTCAAGATTTTTATTCTTACAAAAAGATTTTTACTCTTTTGAAAATACAAAAAAAAAAAAGAATTGGTTTTTTTAAAGATTTTAATTCTAATTCTAGAAAAGCTATTCAAGAATATTATTATAAATCTCGAAATATAATTGAGAAAAATATTTTTTTCGTTTGAATGGTTTAAAGTTTACGTTGAATATCATTCAATTAGTTATCCTTTAAAAAAATACTACTGAAGTTAATGCAATTTGGCAAACAAAAAATAGGAACATATTTAAAATTGAACAACTTCTGCAAAATTTTATTTTATTTTTAATTTAATGGTAAATAATGAATTTATTATTACTTCACTTTTTAAAATAAAAGACATTTTAAAAGAAATTAATCGTAAAGATATTAAAAGTTTTATGTAACAAAATAATTATATAAATTTGTATATACAAATTTAAAAAAAATATTAAATATTATTTGAAGAAAATTAGCAATTTAGTCTCGAAAAAACTTGAATCTAGCAAAGTCTTACCACAACATTTTTCAACCTTTTGAACCGACTCATAGTTTAACCAAAGGTTTACAAAACATCAAAAGGCATGCCCCACTACAATTGATGACTTATCTTCAGATTTGATAAATTATTAAGAATCAATCATTTTAGAAGCATATAACATAAAATTAAGACTAAGAAAAATTATTGGTCACTGATCTTGCACATCTAGTTAATAATAAATTATATTCTAAATCTTTAGATATATTTTTATTTTTTTTATAATTAACTAAATAATAAATAGATCTTCCAATAGAAAAATTAAATTCTGTTCTAGTACAATTAAAAATGTACAAATATAATTTCATTCAATTTCAATTGAATCAATTCTAACCGATTCTATTAAAATTAAATAATTGATTGAATTATTTGATTAGAAATTAGGAAATCTAATAATTTAATTGGTTTTATTATTACTATATTTTTATGAAATATGATATCCAAATCTAACTAATTAAATTGATTAAAATATAAATTGTTTAAATTGTTATATATTGTACATTAATTATAAATGCTTAAATTAGACATTTATTTCCTATCTTTTACTACAATTATAATTTAGTTCCTATACTTTTATTTTTTATATTTTAATTCTTCTAATTTTATATTATTTATAAATTAATCCTGACCATTAAACTCCATTAAAACATCGTTTTGTATCTTCTAATGTAGCCAAATTTTTTGCTGAGCTAAATAACATATGACAGTCAGGTGTATTTTTTTTTTTTTTTTAAAAATACAATTAAACCTTTATTTTTCAAATCGTATAAAATTAAAAAAAAATAAAAGAGAAAAGGCTAGAGAAAAAAGATCCTTCTATAAAAATAAATGAACAGTCACAATGGGAGTTAAGTTTCATAAAAAAATAATTAATTATTTACAACATGATAAATTTAAATTTAAATTTTTATTAAAAAAATATTTATATTTAATATTTAAATATACAGTGAATAAAATTATCTTTTATAAAAAATATCTATAAAAAATAATAAAATAAAAGTGCAATCATTACTATCTTCAAATTTCTTCACCAGTTCAATATTCCATCAACTATGTAAAGTCCCTCCAATTTCAGATTTCCAGCTTTATCATCAGTAATCTTAAATCCAATTTAACTTTGTGTGCCTTGGTGAGTTAGGCAAATATGCTTTCCCATAGAAGATTCCATCAGTACATGTTGCTTTAATTTCCTTTCCATGTCATCATTCCAATTCCTGGCACATAAGATCTTCTCTTATCATCACATGTTGCTTTTCTTTTTTAATCTTTTCCTGGCTTGTACCTTTCCTTTCTTTTTCTTTATTAATTTGATTTAATTTGAAAAATAAAAGGCAAATTTCTCCACCTCAACTTACAAATGATTTAAAATTAGAGGGATCAAGAAACAAAAAAATATAAAGGAACCTAATTATAATTGGGTGAAATTATAGGGACCAAAAGTCTAATTTAACTATTATAAATATTAAATATATTAAGCATAAATTAAGATTTTTTATGGTTAAGACTTTTTTAAAAATTTTTCTTGAACTAATTTTAATGTTAATTTTATTATTGGAAATGCATATTTTCAAGGTTGGAATTGATAAATTATTTAATCTTAAAAATTTTGAATACTATTTTTAGAGCAAATTACTATTTTTTTTTTTTAGTTAAAGTTTAACAGAACTAATAAAAATTTGACCAAAAAAAAATATAAATTCATAAAAGGAAAAAACCCTTGCAGTTATGCTTAAATTCTTCTTGGCTGGAATATTGCTTTTCTAAATTAACAATTGTGGCTTTTCTAAACTAATAAAAAATCTAGACAATAAGATGGAACCTCTCAAATGTTTATCATAGAATTTATGAAATAATAATAAAGAAAAAATTTTCTAAACACAAACATACACTTGAAATGACGTACGTGCCTATATTTTACAATGACAACCTATCATTTGTTTTGTTTGCAACGATAATCAAGTTCAAAAATTTTTTCACCAAACATATTACTAGATAAAGGTATATTTACATAATACTAGATCAAGACCTATTAATACACAAATAATATTTTACCCAAGACTAAATTCTATCTCTCTTAAAATTATATAAAATATACACATATTATAATCTCTAAAGAACTTGCACTAACCTCCCTTATTTATATTACAGTGATCGAGAATTTTTAATCATTAATCTTTTAAATTATATATTATATAATATAAAAACATAAAATAAAATATATTATTAAAAATATACATATAATTAAAAATTATATTAAAAGAATAAAAATTAAATAACTTTTCATTATTATTTTTATATTATATTTTTAAAAAATTAACATATTCTTATGCATACAAAGTCTTAGTTTTATAAGCATTAATTTAGCCTTGCAATTATACTTTAAAGAATTGTCTTTTGTCAATAAATAGCGTTTATGCAAAAAAATTTATTTTATTTTAATATAATAATAAAATTTATTAAATTTTATATTAATTTTTAACATGAAACTCTTAATGTGACAGTATTAATAATTAAATAATTTTATTATTTTAAAAAATATATATCATTTTATTGACAATAAAGGTTTTTAAAAAATGTATGACATTGTATCAAACGTTGAAGAATACTGAGTTTAATTTCTTGAACAAAAGAAATATTAAGTATAACTTCCCCACAAAAGTTGGTATAATTCACTATATAAATTAAGTTGCATTAGCAATTTACCCGTATGATTTTAAAATATCTAATAATTGGTGCAGAAATGTTGCTCTTTGTTGAAGTTTAGAATTAGCAGCCACATGAGGAATGTAAACTAGTACTAGCAGCAGTTAAACTGAGGAATCATCATCATATTTGGGGATATTAATAGACAACAAAGAACAGAAACATATTAAGGAAAGGTAACACAACGTCAGATAAGAATGAAGCCTTAATCCAAGGCCAATTATCAGAGACCATTATAGTGTAATAGCCCTGCCTACAATGGTCTAAATCACAGTAGTATTTCATCGGTGGAGGAACAATTTAAACCACAAAGCCGATCTTTTGCGGTACCTTCTCAGTCCATTCTTGAAATCAACGTACACCATGCCAAAGCGAACTGTGTACCCAGCATTCCATTCAAAATTGTCCAAGAATGACCACGAAAAGTAGCCCTTCACCTTCACACCACTCCTGCCAAATTCCAAGTTTCAGTATTTGATAGTTCAATCCATAAAGAAAGTGATGTCAACTTATTGTCAACTAACTCTCAATGGCCATTAGAAAAATTTAGATACAATTTTTATATTTTTGCCATCAAATTCTTTATAAAAAACCGACTCATCTATTTTATGATTGGTTCTTTTTTAAAAAATTCTAGCCCAACTTAACCTAAAAGCCTGGCCCTAAAGGTTGGGTATATGGGTGAATGCTCACCATTAGATTTGGCCCTGAAAATATGCATATAAAATGCTAATAAATCAATTTTATTTTTAATAAAATTCTTAGGCCCTATGGGCTGAGCTTGTTCTAGTTTAGTTCAGCCCAAAACTCCTTAAATATGAGCTATTAGTTTACTAACCCAATCCTCTACTTTTATTAGGACTGAAACGGTCAAACTCTAGCATTGACACCTATACACAAAGAAATGCATAAACTCTGCAACCTATGACAGGAACACTCACAAAATTAACCATGTTTCTGTCCAATTTGTGTTTGACAATTTTATCAAACACGGTACAACACTTCAAATTGCATCCCAACATGATGAATTCTAGACAGCCATCTAATACAACCCAACTGGTGTAACAATACCACTTGAAACACCCAACTTGGTGAATTTTCATTGGCTCATTGTCTGTCAGTTGGCGAATTATATGTACCTAAAATTTCTCCCTAAGCATTTTATATATTGTTGTGTTTTGTTTGGTGTTTGTTTTTTAGTTTGCGAATGAACGAGGCATTTGGTACATTATGATCTTGACCTTGTTATCTTACATACTAGGATATCTTGGATATCATAGTTTGATGACAGTGTTTGCAATACTGTTATGTAATAATAGGGTGACATCTTAAACCCTGTTATCTTATATCCCAAACATCAATTACATCACAGCAAAAAGGATGCTATCTTATGACAATTAAAATATTCTGTCATCTTACATAACGGTTGGGTTGGATAATTTTATTTTAACTTATCAATTTTGCCCATATTATTTTTTACTTCTTTCACACCATAAATTAATATCACATTTTAATTGTCTGCTTTTAAAAAGCACTATATATACTAATACTGCTAAAAACTCCATAACTGATTAGTTCTACAAAAGGGTAAATTGATAAGAAATAGTACATATTGTAATTGAATACTCTTGATTTTCCACTCTACCTAATGCTTGAATTTTGTTTCCAAATACCAAATTACAAAAATTATAACTATAGGGACCTACTTATAACAGTCATAAAATTATAGGGATTAAATATTCTATTAATTTTTTTTTTGTAATTTAAAGTTGATTATGAATTAATTAAAATAATCATAGCATAAATATCATAGGTAATTTATTTAAATTTATAAGGGTGGATTTGAAAATTACAATACAAATAACATTAATTAGTATAAACAACCAAATATTTGCATATCATGGTATCTTATGTTAATGCCATGGTATTTTATACTATATGTAAGATACCATGATATTTGAGATCACAATATATCAAATGCCCCCAAAGTTTTCACTTTTGTATAAGAAAACTGACCTTATGGCCCTCTGAACATACAGAAGGTGGTGACTGATATAGTCTATCCTCATTTTGTCATCAAGAGATCTTTTACCATCATTAACCTCATCAACTCCTGCAAATACGTGAAGAAATCTGATGAATGGAAGAAGAATACACTAAGGCCGCAAGTTGGTAAAGATTCAATGTTAGCCTTTAGTGTTATAAAATATATAGCGGCTAATCTTACCATTTTCTGTTATGTAAATGATTGGATTGTTAAATTTCTCCTTTGTGTATTGTAGTAGCTCTTGAATTCCTCGCGGATAGACATAGAGCCAGTCTGAGCCAGCCTGCAAGTTTGTTTCATTTTTCAATTCATTTCTGAAATTGAACTTGAAATGAAGAAATAACGAAAAATGGATTATCTCTTCCAAGAAGCAATTATTTTAAAGAGCCAAGCCTTTAAGCCAGAAAACCACTAAACTAATCCCATTTCTACATGGATTAGTAGCCCAGGTTTTGACTAAAGAAAACTTTTAGGTGGCATTTGGTGTGTAGACATCTTAATTTCCCAAGTAACTAGAAAACTATTCATAAAATGTTGCCTGAGGTATATCTTTCATGTCAAGTACTTTAATACTTGTTTAAACACAACACAAATAATAAATAATTTTTTTTCTTATACCCATAAATCTTTTTAACATGTGACCTATAAGTCACAGGTTCAAATTTTAAAAATGGTCTCTATACTTGTAGGGGTCAAGTTGCATATGGTGGGAACATTGTACACTAAGCCGCCTTCTTTTTTTTTTTTACCCATAAATCTTTTAAACAGGTTTCCAAGTACATGGAAATTTAAAATGTTTACATACCAAACACTACCTTCATGATATTTTTACAGTGTCATCAACCATCTAAGCTAGAAAACCATTAAAACAACCCAATTTCTACATGGATTAGTAGCTCAGTTGTTGGCTAAGAAAAAGTATCATTGATAACTTTTTTTTTTTTCAATTTCCTGCACTAACGAATCTAAAGTGAGTGAAAGACATCTTCAGATGCAATTACCTTTGGACCAATGAGAAGTCCATTTTTTACAGCTGAAGCAGCAAAAGAGATCATAAGTAACCAAAAACAATAGCAAACAAGAAAGCATATGTAAGGTTCATTTTTTATAGCTTACTAGTAGATCTAGCACAAGAGTCAGTGAATAAGGTCGGCTTTCCGCGTAGGCAAGGAGTATCGGCTGCATAATTCGCAGTGTAATAGTTCAACCCTATGAAGTCAAAGGACCCTTTAACCATCAAGGACTCACTTCTGGAAAACTTCGGCAAACGTGCACCAACTTTGTTAACCATTACAGCAGGGTATGTACCAGAATTAAGGGGTTCCATGAACCTTGAAAAGCAAGACATAATGAGTGCTAGGCTTGATCACCAATGAGGCCTTATAAAAGAGAAGAAAAAGAAAAATATATTGCTAATGTACAGCTTGAAACAGTAAATCATGTTCAAAAAGAATTAGGACATAGACTTACCAGTCATACATGAAAGCTAGACTCCGAGCTGCTGCCTCCTTGTCAGCAGTTGATTGGGATAGTGGCATAACCCAAGCAGAATTTAAGGTTATCCCAATTTGACCCTTCTGAGAAATCTACCAAAAAGGTCACCGCTGACTGTCAAACATTTGTTTTAACCAAAGTACATAGTTCATGAAAAAGAAAACTAATTTTTCTATATGCTTTTTAAAACCATAATAATGCAATAACCTGGTACTTCTCCCTATAGACTTTGACTGCTGCAGCATGAGCAAGAATCATGTGGTGTGAAACCAGGTAGGGCTCAGTACTAGAATCACCAGCATTGCAGTTTGGGCCCAACCACTTTGAGCATCTTCCAGGTGGGGATCCTCCATTTGCATAACCACTGACAGTAAAGGACAGTGGCTCATTTAGAGTAATCCAGTGCTTTACTCTGTCGCCAAACTCTTTGAAGCATATTTCTGCATAGTATGAAAAATCCTGCCTGTTCGCAAAATCAAGGGATGAATCTTCCAGTTGGAGAAAAATGGGAAGGAGGGTTCCATACCTAGAGAACAATGTGATTATAACTGTTGCTTACACAATTTTGGGGCTCAGAAAACCACCATATTCATCTTCAAGAGCTTGAGGGAGGTCCCAGTGAAATAGTGTTATAAAGGGCTGTATTCCTGTTGGTGTATGGAACAAGAAAATTTAATGCAAATTTGGTATGATTTGCAGTATAAATATAATGAATTAGAAACATACAGAAAGAGAGAGAGGTCCTGCTCACCTTTTGATAAAAGTTCATTTATGAGATTGTTGTAATATGTGATGCCTTCTCGGTTCACTCCTTTAAGGTTTCCACCTAGAACACAATTTAACCATAAGCTTAATTGAATTGTACAAACTAATAATCCAAATTAATCTCTTATAACACCTAAAAGAAAATTGTCATTTATTAAACAATCAATCTGAGGAAAATAAAAGGATCAAAAGCAGGAAAGCTTAAAGGTTTTCTCTGTTCTCACTAGGTAGTATTCTGGACCAAGAGATGGAAAATCTGTAGGCATTCAATCCAATGTCCTTCATCATACTCACATCTTCCTGACAATTTTCTTATGTGAGAAAATTTAACCAGTTGAGATGAAAATGAAGTTTAACAGCTACAGAAATTAAGAGAATGAATGAAAGTACCTTGTAGCGATGGTATGAGTCGGTGGCAACATCCCCATTACTGTGGTCAGCTATCCTTTCTAAAGAACCAAGAAATGTCTCAAGTCATTGGGTTTGTTTGATTAAAGATGAAAGCATAAACCAATTCGCTTCAAAACGTCACAGGATGAAAAAAGTAACTCTGATATATCATTTAGTAAGGTAATGATATCCTGCTCCATTATTTTCCTCTCTCTCTTTTTCTTGGTAGTTGTTCATAACAATCCCTTGTTTTTTCAAAGTTTCCAACAACCGCCCGCCCCCCTTTCCTTGGAACCAACAATATTCATTTAATTGCGCTTATGCATCTGATGCTTCTATAAGATGGTATGATATTTATAAACATATATCATAAATTCTCATGCCATCGATGTTGTTTTACCATTAAGTACCATATTTTTTTCAAAAAAGAAAAAATGAAGAGTAAAATTGATTTGGGGATGATACAGATTAAAACATCAAGTTCCTTGATGTGCTTTTCCAATCTTGTTTTAAACAAAGCCATATAAACGATTGAATCTCATATATGCACCAGTATTCATATATTTTTCAGTGAAAACAGAGGATATTACTCAGCTATTGGGGGCAAAAGTAAAGCATAAATACCATGATAAATTGCTGTTTTAGTAAGAAGATATCAAGTTCCTTAATATCATTTTCTGATCTTGTTTTAAACAAATTTATATAAAGGACTGAATCTGATATATGCGCCAATCATAATAAGATATTCCAGTGAAAACAGAGGATAGATACTACTCTGCTATTTAGGGATATAAAAAAATCATGCTAAATTGCTACTTTATTAAGGAGAAGGGTTTATTAAGTTCCTTGATAACTTTTTCTAATTCTTGTTTAAACAAAGCCATAAAAATGATTGGATCTCATAAAGGCACAAACCTTCATAAAACATTCTCCAGTGAACACAGAGGATATATATTGCTCTGCTATTTGGGGATTAAAAACAAAGTGCCAAACAGCTACTTCATCAAGAAGAAGAAGAAGAAGAACTTCATACCTGGGTATCTATGAGTGAAGGTGTCCCAAATGCTAGGACCCCTGCCTCCTTCATTTGCTGCACCTTCATACTTCATTCACAAAAGAAACCTAAATAACTACAAAGTACGGGAGAGTAAAAGAAGTCATAACAGAAGCAAGAACAGAAGAAAACAAAACAAAACCTGGTAAGCCGAAGAAGCTGTTCCGAACAAGAAATCAGCCGGAAAACTGCTACGATTCAGAGAAGCTACTGCATCGAAAAGGGCAACGGAAACCGCCAGCAGAAGAAGCAGAACCCTACCCCACCACATTGTTTGCTCGCGTCAGAATTTGATTCTATTCCTCACACTCTTCTTCTTCCTCCCGTAACAAAGTTCTAAAACGCGTGCTTTATCTTTGTGTCATGGAAAGAGAGCAGCAAGGGAGGGTTTGTGTATAGTCTTTTCTTACTGTTTGGGCAAAAGAAAAAGGAACACTTTTTCTTACAAGGTTCCATGCAATGATGCCATTTTTATCGAGAAAGGTAATTTACAGATTCCACGCTTAATCATATAAGAAGTCATTCCTTCTTAAGCTTGCATAAGTAATGTTTATCTGGAAAGTATAGTAGAATATACCAGTTTCTCTTTTTTGTTTTTGGGTTTTTTTTTCATTTTGCTATTTTCTTTTAGTTTTTATGCTTTTCAACCATCTTTGTTCTTGATTGGAAGATGGAATTGTGTAAATTGAGCAACAGATTTCATAGAGGGAGCCATGTTGTTTTTTGCGAAATTTGATTAATTTAATTTGAACTAATAAAAATTTTATAATGAGATTATAGAAGAGTTTTATTAAAAAAAAAATTTTATACATAAAATTTGAATTTAAATTTTATAAAAAAATTAAACACCTATCATTTTAATTAAAATAATTTGTTTTAACTATTAAATACACTGATTAATTTTTTAAAAAAATAATAATTTCGTTATACTTGTTTTTATGTCCAGAAATTTTTAGAAATAATCCACATTCAACATTTTTATTATTTGCATGGATTTTTTTTTTGGTATAGAATGGATTAATTTGTATAATAATTAATTTTGTTAAGAAAAACTAAATAAATATAATATCTTTGGAATAATTTGATTCACTATTTAACACCAAGATTGCCGTACTTTGAAATCATTTAATAAAAAATACTAAAAAGTTATTTACTTTTTCATCCTTTTGACATCATTTAATTTTTTAATTTTTTATTTATTTTTATATTTTTAAAATTTATATTTTATTTTTTATATATTAAAATCAATAACTAAAATGCCACAAAATTCATATAATCCTTTTGGAGAAAATAAGTAATGTGATGAAATAGAAAAAAAAATAAAGATAATAAAAAATGATAATATATAATAAAAGAGAGGGAGAAATTAAGTCATTTATTATTTAATTTTATTATTTTAAAATACAATTATAATTTTTTAATTATATTTTAAAAATTAAAAAATAAATTAATATATCTATATTATACTATTTTTGAGAAGTTTTAATTATTTTTAAAAAAATTATTTATATAATATAAAATAAAATATGTAATATAAAAATACAAAAATAACTTGAAGTTACAACATAATAATAAAAGTTAAATAATTTTTTTATTTAATTTATTATATTAAAATATAATCATTATTATTTTATTTTATATTTTAAATAGTTGATATTACATAAAATCCTGGAACATTGATACGCAACTACATGTATACTGAAATTAATTTAAGAATTAAATGAAGTGCTGATTATTCCCAATTATCTAGAATGCGCTTGGATTAGTTTTTTTGGTTGAAAAAATTATTATTTTTAGTTAAAAAGCACTTTTGATAATGTTTTATCATGGAAGGATTCCCTTCTTAAAAAAAATATTAAAATAAATAAAAAATAAATTTTTTTCAGAAATCATATTTTTTGGCTTTTCTAAAACCGATTGTTACCAAACCACTTCAATTTGAATAATTTGACTAAAATGTATTTAACTCAAATGAATGGAACGAGTTTTTGTTAGAACTACATAATCTGATAGTAACTCAGATCAATTTATTTAAATTTTAACTTACAAAATATTGTAAGAAAAATTGAACTTTGAATGTTGTAGAAGAATTGTAGATCAATTCTCATTCCATCAAAATGTTTATTTTGTAAATATAATGCACAATAATTTATTTAATATATCTTAAAAAATCTTAATAATAATATTTTATTTTATTAATAAAAATGTTTATAACTAAATTTTTTTGTATAACTAAATAACTAATTTTTATTTTAAAATATATTAGTATATATTATTTAATTATTTTCTATAATTACATAATTATTAAAATTTTTCATTTCTATGTATTTTATTTCTAAAATTAAAATTTATTATATTTATTGTGGTAGAAATTAATATAATTATTTTATTAAATAATTATGAAAAATAAAGTAATGTTTTTTTTACAATTATTTATAATTTGATATTTTTATTTAATAAAACATATAAATTTATAATAAAAAATTAAAATTTATTTGACTGAGTCAACCAACTTTTTAATGACTCGGCAGTTGAAATCTCTCACAAAATTAAAGTATAATTTATCTTCATTTTTTAAAAAAGTATAATATTTAGATATATTTTTTATTAGTAAATTTACTCATAATAAGTATCTTTATATGCGTTACATACAAATAAATTTTTTTAACAGAAAGTAATTTTTATTGTTGTATCTAAATATAAAATAACTTCTATTTTTTTTTTACAAAAGCTCTATTTAAAAAATCTATTAAAAAAGTACTTTTTTTTAAAAGCCTATCCATAAAATTAATTTAAAAATTAAAAGAAGCTCTGATTTAAATGACAAATTTCTAGTAGTATCAAGTGTTGAACCTACAGGATACTTAGGAGTAGTAACTATACTGCCATTTGGAGTAGCTGGAAGGTAGAAGAGATAGAGGAGAAATCTATACGTCTCCCACTCCTTGAGACGCTAACTGAGGAAGGAGATATCAAGCTGCTTGACACAATCGTGAGAGGACTAAGGGATTACCCTGAACAAAGTTCACATACCAGCAGATCGGATCTTATGCCTCAATAGGAGAAGACATATGTAAGATACTAAAGGATAAAAAATTTAAATTTTTAATATAAAATTATTCTCTTCTGTTAAATTTAATCTCTATTAGTGAAAAAAATAACTTAAAATGTCATTAATAAATCTATTTAAACAACTTAAAATACTACCTTAAAATTAGTATTTAAGCAAAGATATTTTTGAAAACATTGCATAATTTTTTTATTTTTTCATTTTGAAAATAAAAATCTTTAAAGTTATTTTCAAATCGCCTTCTTGAAAAACAAAAATCCAAACATATTTTTTATTAAAAAAATATTTTCAAAAACCCTTATACCAAACAGCCCTTTATCCTATCAAAAGCGAATTTTAACTTGAGCTAAAAGCAAGAGTAATTAATACACATGCAATCTTCTAAAAATATGTATTATAATCATGAAAGAAATATAATCCGTCAAATCTTATATGAACTTATTATATATTAAAATTAAAATAGTATGACTTAAAAATAGTTTAATATGATTTTTTTATAGTTATATATTAATTTTAACTATAGTTATATATATATTGTTACTAAGTTTTTAACATGTCACGGGTCCATATATAATTTATATGAATTCGAGTCTTTAAAGTCTCCACTCTTATATCATTTGTCTAAGAATAATCTCAAGGTCTTTTCACATTTTCTTTTTGGTCATTATTTTATGTAGGTGGGCATACTTATGAGTGCTAATATTCTTAAACATTACTTAATTTGACCATGGATCATAAAAAGGCAAAGATAACTTTGTGGGTATGTCAAAAGCTTAATAATAAACATAGGACCATAAAAGCCATGTTTTTCTATCACTTTCTCTTCTTTTTCAAACGGCAAAATGATACCATTAATTATGTAAAGTGAATCATGAAACCATTAATTATGTAATTAATGACTAATAAAATGAACAAAATCATCAAACACAACATTAGTTGCCAACAGAGATTGAATTCTTATTAGTAGCAGTATCTATATTTAATACTTAATAATATCTTAAATATGATTATTTTTAATAAAAAATACTTATGAAAAATTGAACAAATTACATATTTTCTTTTACCTAAAGGTAGATAACAAATTGTAATCATATGGAAAACCATAACACGAGGCAATATTCTTAAATTGTTTAATATAATTATAATATATAACAAATTTTATCTTAAAAATTAATTATGTAGTGTGTTAAATTTTTAAAAATATTTATATATTTTTTATTAGAAAATCAAAATATTACATTTAAATTTCATAATAAAAAAAACTTAATATAACTAACTAGCTTTTTTTTTTTTTCCTAAAAAGGAGTTTTCTGAGAATTAATAATGAATTTTTCTTGTGTACACTATAACTTACATACAATAGTGGATAATAAAATGTTGAGATAAAATTCTTACCATGAAATCTATTGTAAAAATTCAATCTCAACCCTCTATTATTCTTTATTGTATATACACTCAAGAATTGCTCATTAATAATACAAGACCCAAATTTCTTAAAGGATATTATTGAGAATTTGGTCACTCTTTGCTTTCTGTAAACGCCATAGATCAGAAAAAGCATGGCAGAGATACATTTTCTATAATTTCCTACCTCTTTATTTTATTTTTATTCATTTCCTACCTCTTAATTATTGCACTATCTACCAACACCCACGAATGGAATAAAAGAATAAGGTCCAGAAATTGAATGCATATTTACTAATTTTAAGTTTAAAAAATTTTATATAAGTAATAATTTTTATTAACTAAATTTTATTAATCAATCAATTTTTTTAACAGTACTTTAAGAGCGTTTGTTAACTTAAAATAATTAGAAAGCACGAAACCTCAAATTTTTTTTGACATTTTGGAATGCACTATGTTAATTTTGATTTATTAAATATAAAATAAATTATAAAAATAGTATATTTTTGTGACAGACTTTTTTGTCATTAATCGTATAAATTAGCCACAGATTTATGTAATGATAAAAACAAATAGTTTTTTTTTTCTACAAAATGTGTTAATTTATTTGTCAGTAAACTGTCACAGTTCACTAAACTATATAACTTCAAAACAAAAAATCTCAAAAGCTGCTAGATGGTCTTAAAATTAAAGAGGGAAAAATCCAAAATTCCCAACTCATTCCCTCTACAATCTATCCGTCACTAACTTTGAAAGTATTGAAATCAGACGTGTTGGAGAAAATATTACCTATTTCTTTTTCTTTCTTAATCTTTGTACTTTTTCTTTCTCACATTGAATTGGGGTTTCTTAATTCTTGTTCTAATAGATTGGAAATTTAGAATGTGCAAATTTGATCTCCAACCAAATTTTTTTTGTAGTCTGCTTTGTTACTATTATCAACAAGAGTCAAGGTCGATCACTCTCAAATGTTGAACTATATCTTTTGAATCCTATGTCTTTTCTCCATGAACAATTATATGTCGTAATATCTAGAGTAAAAAGAAAGAGCCAATGAATGATTTTGATACTTGAGAAAGAAGGCAATGCAACAAAAAACACTACTAATGTTGTATACAACGAAATAATCAACAATCCATGTTAGATACAAATTATAATAATATAACACATTATTACATATTTAGTTTGTATTACAAATAGTCTTTTCTACATTTCAGTAATTGTAATGTTAACTTATTCCAAATTTACTTTTTTTTTTTTTTAAATAGATATTATCATTTGGGTAATGTATAATTTAACATGTATCATTTATAGTAAATAGTAGTTATTTAAAAATTGGAATATATTGACTAGTCAAATAGGAAAATCGATGATTATTTGAGAAGTTCTAAACACTGCCATTTAAAAAATTGATCAAAACTCAAGAAAATAGGTCTATTGAACAGTTTTAAAATCCCATCTTCTCCCTCCTTCCATTTTTAAACCTTTTATGAGAAAAAGATGCTTTGAAGGAAGAGAGAAAGTAAAAAGAAATAGAAATAGAATGCTAAAGCTTTTGTAGGATGCAGGAAAAAAATAAAAGAGAAGAAGAAAAGGAGGAGAAGGAGGAATGCCAAAATATAGTGGAAGGAAAGAACGAGAAAGAAGATAGAGGAAAGACAATTAAAGTGAGTTGTAGAAATTTGGATACTCTGAATCGTAGAAAGAGATATAGAGAGAAAAAAATACAAGTAGGTCCTAATCAAAATAGGGTGGGTCTTTAATTAATCTCTTTATTATTTTTTCTTACTTTTTTTCTTAACACTTTATCACTTCACCAATCTACACTTTAGAGATTCAAATTCAAACACTAGAGGGAAGAAAATGTACGAAAAAATGTGGACAAAAAAGAAAATATTAATTGTGAAAATTACCAATTTCCTTGAGATATGAACATAAATCATAATAACCACGGTTTTTTTACACAAATCTATGTGATGAGAATGACATGATGAAGGATAAGAGGAGGTGTGGCTAGCAGGTCCACAAGTAGTCTGAGAGTGTAATGAACGTGACGCTTGTTTTTTTGACACAAATTTATGTGGAGCGAATGCTGTAGCTTGCTGCCAACATTTACATAGATATATATATATATATATATATTTTAATTTTCATTCATGTTATGATTTATTTATGTATTAATTTTTATAAATTTTGTATAGGCCAACATAGTTAACAACATCCATGGCATGGTGTGTGGTAGTGGGGACACTTTGTTAACGAAAAATATGGATATGGGATGCACCAAGTTGTTGCAAGCCCTCGGAGAAATCATGGAGACATTAACACTTTAACAAGAAGCAACTCCTCCAGCACATTCTGTCCCTATACTACCTGTATCAGAAGGAGGGGTCGAAAGGCGAACTAGAGGTTCATGCTGGCGAGGGACCTAATACAGCAAGTTCCTTCCATATATTGCCTATGTTTATTTTAATTATATTTATTATATGATACAAACTTTGAATGATTTTTTCTGGGATATATTAATAGTTTTTTATGAAATTTTGAATTCCTATTTATTGTCTTGTAAAATAGCAATTTGGATTTAGGTAATGAATATCAAAATAGGGATAATAGATATAATTAAAATAAACATATAAATGCTTTAAAAATATAATGGCAAAAATGGATCACAAAATCTATCACAAATATTGTAATTTAGCAACAAATTTGTGACAAAAATAGTACACAACTTATTAGTGACGGACTTTCTGTCACTGTAAATGAAAATATGATTGTACTTAATGATGGAAGAATTATTATTGATGCACATCCGTCACAATATTCATTACAAATCTATTTAGATATTAGTCACAAACTATTTAATTTAGTCATGATTTTATGACAGATATAGCATTCTAAAACTTTAATCACGATACTCTATCACAAAAATGAGAAGAAGTTAAAATTTAATGATGAATTTATGATGAATCTTTGGTCACTAATATTATTTACAAATATTCGGCATTAAACATAAGTTATCCAAAACTTCTAGTGTATTCAATAGTGATAAGATTGTGATGACTTGTTCATTACAAATTTAGTGACGAATGATCATCTGTCACGTGAATTTTGTGACAAGTAAAATAGGGTTGACGTTTGTGATAGACGAGTATGTCACTAAACTCGATTTTAGTAATGAATTTCAATGTTTAATGACGAATTCATCCGTCACTAATCACAATTTTTTAAGTAGTGGATTAATAGGATATATAGTTAGCATGGGAACTAGGAAGCAACTGTGTTTTCTCCTATGGAATATAGAAATCATTGGTCGAACAAATGTTGCTTTTGTTTACTAAATTGGTTAATGTTTACGCTCATCATATTTCCAATTGTTGCAATTTTCAACTCCCTAAATTATTTTATTTTAATTTTATTCAATTTTTTCCTTTAGAATATCATAGATATATAATGTCAATTTAATTTACATTTTCTATATTTAAGCATCTATATATGTTAATTTAGTTTACTAATGAAACTTTAAATATTTGTATATCAATGTTCTCATCCATTCTATGCATGATAGCTTTGTATTTTTATATATAGAAAATTGCAACATGTACAATTCTAGTGTTATCTACTAGTACCATCAAATAATAAGTTAGAATTCCAATTATTTTAACCAAAACACCATCACATTATTATGGTTAAATTATTCTTATCCGACTTGATTTTATATAATACTATCTAACCTTATTCAATATAATGATGTCTTCGCTAACACTAGGATGACCATGGAAGCTAGGTGGACTCTAGTCTTCCACAGCAAAAATAAAAAAATAAAAAATAAAAAGACAAAGAAAAGTAAAAATAAAGTAGGTGAATTTTTTAAATTGGCCGATGGCACTGAGTACAAAACAAAACAAAAACAAAAGTAAAAATAAAAATGGATTATGACCCAAACACCAATAGGTGAGATCACACAAAGCTATAACATATTGTTAAGTACATATAATCTACTAACTAATCATAAAAAAAAAATAAAAAAAATATTTAATTAAAGTAGGTGTTTCAAGTAATCAAGTTTGCTGAAAATTTTGGTTTGGTAAGTTTTTCTTGACTTAGGCATTGAGTGGTAGTTCACCCTAAAATTATTTTAGATAGTGAAAGTTTGTGTGTGGACCAATTCAAGATTTTTATGAGCCGTGTGATAAATGATATATTTGTCGTTCTCAAAAGTATTTGTAACTTCACAATTAAGAATTGACTCACTCGATCATTTTTTATATAGTTTAATTCTGACTTCAAGTAATTTTTTATTAATGAATTATCTATAAATTTTTTTGTAAATTTTTTTTAAGATAAAAAATTTGTCCTAATCTTAAATTGAAACTTCATCTTTTCATCTAAAATTTTGTAAAACAAAATTATTTTTAACTTGTGATCTCAACTTCAATGAACTCTCAAAAGTGTTGAATTTCTTGATATTTTAATTTGAACAAAGAAAGTTTGTTGAAAAAACCAAAAAAGAAAAAAAAAAAGGAAAAAAGAAAACGTTCCTGAGGTACTACGCAATTGAGAGAAAATGTGTTACCCCATTAGATTTCAAATGTGGAATTGTAATTTCCACTTACTTTGTTAAGTATCTTTCTGTCGGCTGACAAAGACTTATTTTTTGAAAAAAAAAAAAGAAATCAGATATTACAATGTATTGAAAAACTTGTCATTAAATTAGTGAAAGTATTAATTTATGATTCATTATTTTAAGAAATAACTTACTTAAGATAATATAATTTAATTTTTAAAATATCATAATACACATTTGATCTTTGAAAATATGTACTTTTAGTTTCTAATGTACCAACTTAAATTATAATAACAAGTAAAAAAACTTATTTATAAATCAGCATTTAACCATATTTTTAATGTATGACTTACAGCAAATAAATTTATATATCAACACTTAACAATAAATTAATAAATCAATAAATAAATATTTGATATTTTTCTATAATTTTTTCTTAATTTATCTAATATCTATTTTTAAACTATTAAAATAAAATATTATCATAAAAGCGATATTGAGAGACATTAAGATGTCTCTATTATCTTAAAAATTCTAGCTAAATTTTAACTACACAATCAATAAACAAACCAATACTCGTATGTAATATTTTTATCATATATCTAGCATATATTCTACTTCTCATTTATAAGTCACAAAAATTTAAATATATTTGTAGCACCTAAAAATTTACTTATATTTGATAGTGTCCTACTCTAATTTATTAATATTAGTTATTTGTTTATAGAGTTGTATTCTATGAGACCTTTTTTGCTTATAAGGTTAATTAAGTTACTTTCGTCAATAAAGAATAAAATTTTTAAAAAAAGTTGTCTATGTGGCATTCCCCTGTCTTTTTATTTATTTATTTGATTAAATGTATTTTTATTCACTAATTTAACATTTTAAATTATATATAAAAATATTTAATCCATTAGAATTATTAACACTCATGTGTATCCATAAAAAATAACAACAAATCATAAATGAAATTATCCATGCAAGTACACAGAAAGCTTGATGATAAAAAATATTATATAATATTTTGAAATTTATGATCAAATCAAAATGAAGTTTAAATTATTAGGTATTCGATAAATATAGTGCTTACCTAAAATTGTTAAGTGTTAGAAAAATATTTAAATTTGTGAAGCTTGTAAATGAGAAATAAAATATATATGCTGCATATGTAGTAAAAGTATTATATAGAAGTGCTAATTTGTTTACTGATTATATAATTGAAATATTACATATGTTTAACTAAAATTATTAGAATAGTAAAAATATTTTAATATTTCTCTATCACTTTTATGATATTCTTTTATTTTAATAGTTTAAAAATATGTGCTAGATAAATTAAAAAAATTATATAAAAATATCAAATTTTTACTTATTAGTCTATGATTAAGTGCTGATATACAAGTTTATTTTTTGATCTATAATTAAGTTCATTCACCTATTATTATAGTTTGATTATTGGTATATTAAGAACTAAAAAAATACATATTTCTAATTTTTTATGGACCATTTAATATTTAATATTTTTTTTTATTTTTTCGTTAATGACTAACGATTCAAGAATTAACAAATTAATTATTATAATATTTTAAAACTAAAGTGTGTATTATAATCTTTTAGAGATTAAATCATATTACTTCTTATCTTTAAAGCACAAAAAAGTGAGTTATTTCTTGTTTTAATGGCTAAACGTTGATGTGATGATAGTGAAATATATATTTTATTAGTACAATATACCATATATTTCAAACATAATATAATAAAAATTGAAATAATAAATACTAAAAATTTTAAAACACTATTAAATAAATAAATTAGTATCATCATACATAAAATGAGTTAAAACATAAAATAATTATCACCAACATAAAAAATTTTAGGTGATAAAACTATACATAAAGTCATGAAAAGCAAATAAAATAAAATAAAAAATAATTAAATCCCTATATTAATTTAACCAATAAACTGCCTGATTTTTACTTGTATTTTAAAAGGGATGATTTTCAAAGTCAAACAGACTAGATATCTCTAACATAGTTTTTTTTTTTTTTTTGGTTAAGAACTTTTTATCTTATCAAATGAAATAATGAAAAATTGAAATTTGAAGAGTTCCCAAATTTTCCAAAATTTCAAGCTTATCTAATTTTAATCCCTACTGTAAGCCTTCAAGCCATTTGGTCAGACTGGAAGGGATATCTAACTGTATCCGTGAGAAGAAAATAATTAAGAGTAGCCCTTGGAAAACAAGAAGGAAACTGCCACATTGTTCAAGAGGCTTCAACATTTGCTTCCTAATATTTGACTTTAACTTATTCATACCTTTCAACAAATACAACAGTAAACTCAATGAAAATATTCAAAGACAAAAATAAGCAGACCTTTCAACTATGCTTTCTTATAAATAGGACTATTTTTGTTGAAGTTCTCTCATCACTGCAAAAGCTAGGCAAATCTCTCTATCCTGCAAAGTAGGACATAATATTCTATGTCCATGAATTCTGGTCACCAGCTTAGCCTCTTACTGCTTCTTGTGCTATCATCTGTAGTAGCATCCCTATCAGCAAACATAACTCTAGGATCATCTCTAGTGGCCTCTAAGGACTCCTCCTCATGGCTATCACCTTCAGGGGATTTTGCCTTTGGCTTTCGTAGCATCAACAATGATCAAAATCTCTTCTTGCTTGCCATCTGGTATGACAAAATACCTGATAAAACCATAGTTTGGTGGGCAAATGGAGATAAACCAGCACCAGAAGGATAAAAAATTGAGCTTACGACAGATGGTAGGTTTATACTCTCAAATCCAAAAGGCCAGGAGATATGGAAACCTATGTCTATTGTTGATGATGAGGTTTCCTATGCTGCCATGCTTGACACAGGCAATTTCGTTCTTGTTAAAAGTTCTAGTTATGTGTGGGAGAGCTTCAAAAACCCTACAGATACCTTGCTGCCAACTCAAGTTCTTGAAATTGGTGGAAAGCTGACTTCAACGCAAATGGATAGAAACTATTCAAAGGGTAGGTTCCAACTTCGCTTGCAAGATGAAGGAGATGTTGTTCTTCAACAAATTGATCCATCTACAAATTTTCCTTATAAATCTTATTTTAGTAGCAAAACAGCCAATAGTTTTGATAATATGAATTCTGGGTATCAACTGGCTCTTAATGAGTCAGGTTATGTCAATGTCATCAGACGAAATGGCGACACAGTCAATATTGCAAACAAAACAGGAGCTCCTTCGGGGGATTTCTATTACAGGGCAACACTTGATTTTGATGGGGTTTTCACACAATATGCTCATCCCAAGGATAAAAAAAGAGGGATCTGGGGCTCTTGGATCTCTATTTGGTCTGTCCCTAACGACATTTGCTCAGATATGAGTGGGGATCTGGGAGGAGGATCCTGTGGTTACAACAGCTTCTGTAGACTTGATGCTAATAGAAGGCCAATTTGTGATTGCCTTCCTGGGTTTTCCCCTTTAGATCCAAATAACAAGTTCAATGGCTGCAAGCTAGACAAACAAGTAAATTGTGAATCAGGTAAGTCAAAACCAGAGGATATATACACTATGCAAGAGCTATCCAACACCTTTTGGCCTACTTCTTCAAATTTTGAACAATTGCAGGGACTGAATGAAAATGACTGCAGCCAATCTTGCCTCTATGATTGCAACTGTGTGGTTGCTGTGGTAAAGGAAGGTACTTGTTGGAAGAAGAAATTGCCTCTGTCAAATGGGAGGCAGGACTGGGATGTTAACGGGAAGGCTCTTATAAAATTGCCGAAATATGATCTTTCTTCAGATGAATCCCCTTCAGATAATCCAATCACAAGGAAGACGGACCAAGCAACCTTGATTTTAGCAGGATCACTATTATTAGGTAGCTCGGTGTTTCTCAACGTCCTCTTTGTGGTTGCAATTTTATTGGTTTTCCTCACAATATACCAGAAAAGGCACAAAAATAGAAACAAATCAAGTCTTTTGGATACAAATCTTCGCATTTTCACTTACAAAGACCTACAAGAAGCCACAGATGGATTCAGAGAGGAATTAGGAAGAGGTGCTTTTGGCACTGTGTATAAAGGGGTCATATTCTCATCCAGTTCAAGAATCAATGTTGCTGTGAAGAAGCTGGACAAGCTGCAGCAAGAGGGAGAGAATGAGTTCAAAACAGAAGTAAGCACAATAGCCAATACTCATCACAAGAACCTTGTCAGATTGATAGGGTTCTGTGATGAAGGGCCTAACAAGCTCTTGGTGTATGAGTTCATGAGCAACGGCACATTAGCCAGCTTCCTCTTTGGGATCTCAAGGCCTGATTGGAACAAACGAATCCAAATAGCATCTGGGGTTGCAAGAGGGATCATGTACTTACATGAAGAATGTGTTACACAGATCATCCACTGTGACATCAAGCCCCAAAACATTCTCCTGGATGATTCATTGACCGCAAGAATATCCGATTTCGGGTTGGCAAAGCTTCTTTTGAGTGATCAAACTCGAACCCACACAGTGATTAGAGGGACAAGAGGGTATGTGGCACCAGAATGGTTCAGGAACACTCCTATTACAACAAAAATCGATGTTTACAGCTATGGAGTGATGCTGCTAGAGGTAATATTCTGCAGGAAGAGCCTTGACATGGAAAAAGAGAATGAAGAGGAAGTGATACTGATCGACTGGGTCTATGACTGCTATAAAGAAAGAAGACTATACAAGCTCGCAGAGGATGATGAGGAGGCAAGAAATGACATGAAGAGGTTGGAGAGGATAGTGATGGTGGCCCTTTGGTGCATACAAGAGGACCCATCTTTGAGACCTTCCATGAAGAAGGTCACACAGATGATTGAAGGAGTTGTGGATGTGTCTGTTCCACCATGTCCTTCTCCTTTTAGTTCTTTTTGTTAATTCAACATGACAACGATGATTTTTTTTTCTCCCCTCATGTAAAGGAATTAAACCTGTCAATTTCTTTTGGGTCTCCTTGTTTCTCAGGTTCCAAACAAGGGGCCTTGTTATCTTGAAAATTTTCATTATACAGGAGGTTCGTTTATGTTCCTTTGATAATTTAATTGACGAGTTTGAACTAGAATTAAGTATTCAACTAATGAATAAACTAACAACGATGAATTGAATGATTGGATTTCGACTCATTGCAAATGAAATAACTTGTAGATAAATTCTATTAAAAGTATATAGATTAAGTCAAATATGAGATGACACAAAATTATATTCCCATAGATTCTACTCAACTATGTTTAATATGTTTATATACCCTTTTATGATTGGCTTGATCTAGTTATCTTTGATAAATTAGATTTACCTTACAAATCAACCAAACTTGGAGAAAAAAAAAAAAACAAGAAAAAAAATAATTTAGAATTCTATAAAGTTTAAATTTGTCAAAACTAACTCTCTTCGTCCACTTGCAATTCATCTAAAAAGAAAAGGCAAAACCCTCATTATATCTGTCTGTCTAGTCTTAAAAATAAAAGACATTTTTAAGAGATATATCTATATATATCTCCATTTTTCTACTTTTATATCATGCAATTGTCTAATAGTATTTAAGATATCAAAGAAATAAATGCTTCAGTTCTCTTCTGTCTATCAAAAATTATTTACACAGCATAACTATACAGTAGCATGTATGCACACGAAAGCTCATTCAATGCACAAGTTTTTACGTGTATATATTGTGTATATATTGGAAATGGATCCCTTGCTATCCTATTTTTGTGTTGTCCCTGCTGTCTAGGAGATCTCGGCCATTACTTTGATCGAACGTTCAGAGTCGTGCCACGTCTCCCTTTTTTTTCTTTTATCTCATATGAAATGCGCCATTTCGACAGCACAGACAGCAGCCTTCGTCCGCAGCAGCACTTACAGTTCCAATATTATCTATCTCCTCTTTTCTACTCTACCTGATCATCAATCACACTTCATGATGCGATCCAAGAGAAAGCAAAAAGTAATAGCTACCTCTCTCTCTATCCTCTCTACAGTACCATCATCATCTTCTATTTATAATTCAGATTTTCCATGTCCATTAATGCACTTTAATTTCTCACATCCAAGCTTCTGTGCTCCCAAACAATTCACTAATTTGTCTAAAGCTTCCTTCATCCACTAGTGTTGACATACTCTCCAACCTTGTATCTGTATGGTATACATCTACATCTACACATATATATATATAAAATTCCAACCCCAAATTTTCAGAACAAAACTAGAGTAAGTAATTAATAAGAACCAAACATAGTCTAAACTCAAGCTATAGAAATTAATTTTAGGAGAAACAGAGAGAGAAAGAGAAAGAGACGAACCCCACGACTCGGCTGCAACCTTTCCGATAACGCTGCAACTTGTGGCCAATGCGAGAAACTAAGGCGACAACATTTTCTTGGGAAAACGAGAGCAACCATTGTGAATGTTGAGGAATAAAGGGAAAGAGAGAGAGAGGATTGCGTTGTTGTTGTGTTGCGGTGGCATTTGAATTTGCTGCCGTCGATGAAGACAACGGTTCGTGCTTTTAAAACAGTGCATTTCATATAAGATAAAAGAAAAAAAGGAGACGTGGCAGAACTCTAGACACTAGATCAATGGAACGGCCAAGATCTTTTGGACAGCAAGGACAACACAAAAATGGAATAGCAGGGGATCTGTTTCTGTATATATTGCTTTTGGATCCCTTGCTGGGTGCTGGGCTTTTTAGCGGCGGTTTTATCTGTTGCTAAAGTGTGTTTTAATATTATTGCAACGAATATTATTGCTGCTATAACTTTTGTTTAAATAATTAATTTAACAAAAGTTATAGTGACAATAATATTTGTTGCAAAAAACTTTAGCAACGAAAAAAACTGCTGCTAAAACGCCCAGCAGCGCCAGCAAGGACACGCCCAGCAGGGAATCCGGACGCATATATATTGTGTCACTTTATTTATGTATTAATCAATAATATTCATATGATTTTTTTACTTTAAATTAAAAGACCCACATGATATATAAATTAGGAAAAATTGGTTGAATTTTATTGGTCAATATATAAATAAAATAGTACAATATATATACTTAAAAAAAATTTTATTCAATAACAATATGGATGGCTAGGATTGAACCCCTAAACACTTAGTCATAAAAGGTTTAATATCATATCAAAAATTATTTTTACTAAAAAACTTAAAACAAGCAAGTGAATATATATATATATGCCTGTTTGTAATAATATTAGATAATACTAGAATTGGAAATACTGTGGATAACTGACAATAATTCAAATTATAGAAAAACTTTTACCTTCTTTCATGTAGAAATTTTATTATAGAGCACAATACAAAAGTGTTTAAATCTTCTTCCTTTAGATTATTGCAAAATAGCTTTCTTTCATTTCTTACAAAAGACGTACTAGCATTTCAATCTCTAATATTGTTATAAACAATCTCTCCTCATAGGATAATAATTTTTTGGAATAGAATAATATTACTCCTTAATCTCTACAAGAGTTTAGTTACAGATCATACCTTAGCTTTCTCCTTATTCTAGATAAAATTTGTTGGAGGTAAGATATAAAGGAAAGACAAGTATTTTGAAATAGTTGAAAACTCTGATATCATTGCTCACAAAAGATTATTCAACTTTTCGATGATCTTTTCTTTATAATACTCTTGACTATTTATAACCAATATTTTTTTACCTTAATTATATAACTTTAGTTATAATAATATAATCTTAGTTACATAACCTTAGTTATTTTTTTAGTAACTTAGGTTTCTTTTACAAACTATAATTACTTTTTGATATAATAATTATCCTTTAATAATATCTTGTCTCTTCAATCCATCAGGTCCATATTTATCTATAGTTCCTCATAGTCTTGGGCTTCTTTTTCTCTTTCCTTGCAATAATTGCACTTATGACTAGGATATCCAGATAATGCTTGACATATCCTCTTTTTTGTTCTTTCTAGGTTGTCTATATTATTTGTTTTAATTTTGTCGTACCATGTAAGAAAATTCTTCATTAGTCTGCTAACTCGTCTTATTAAATATATACATGTTGTTAAACCTAAGAAATATGTCCATTGGGCTTTATTTGAAGAAGTTATTATTCTATTCATCTCTTGGAATATAATCACCATTTCTTGGGCTCTTATATTAGGCATTTTGTACTGGAAATCTTCGTCATCTGCAATATTTGATTTTTCTTCTTGTTTATATTCAAAAGGCTTCTTGGTAGTTCCGAATTTGATGATGTTGATTGGAAGATAAAATTTGTCTGGAGTTATTTCTGCCATAGTAAAATAGCACCTTATATAATTTCTATATTGGGTGACTATTCAAAAATAGTGTTTTGTAGCTCCTTGAATGGACTTTGGTAATTGAGAAAGTTCTTCCATATTACTTGAAGGATATATTATTTAGATTAATCCAAAAATATGTAAGATTTTTACTAATTCAGAATTTGTTTCTTGTAAAATAATGACTTTGTTTATGGCGTAATAGGAAACATATTTAATGGTGTTTGTGGGTATAGACAAATGATTAAGTTTGTAGATTATTACTTTGAAGAAGTCATGTTGTTCTTTGGTTTTGAAAAGATTTTGGTCTTTCTAAGGATTTATTAGTGAAGAAGCCTTTGAAGAAGATGGACTATTTAACATTGGTGAAGAGTTTTTTGAGGAGGATGGACTATTGGATTCTTGGTTCGTTTTGGAGGCTTCAATTTTAGGTCTTTATTATTTCTATAAATTAGACTGATTTTGTAAGTTCTTCTTCTTGTTTTCTTGTATGATTTTGACTTGGTCTTCCAGGCTTAATACTTCTCGTTTTAATTCTTCAATATGTATATAAACGGTATTGCATATAGAATTAATATAATTAATATTATTGGTAATTTGGACTTATATAAAGCTCATATTCATATACATAATATTTAATTTCATAATTATCTGTTTATGAGTTGATAATTAGACTTCTTGACTTTCTGTCAAGTTCTTGTTTTGCTTATCTTTGGATTTTATCTCCTCAAAAAAATCAGCTATTAAGTTATTTTTTCTTTTATATATTCAATATCATAATCATAATAAAACAAATCACTTTGTTATTTGATTAGTATTTTATTATTTTATTTATTTATTTTTATTCTTCTATCTAGCCATTATTTTACTTGGGTATTATCTATTTTTATTGTGAATCTTATATTTGAAATAAATAGTTCAAATTGTTCTACGGCTTTTACTATTACTAAAATTTTTTTTCAATTTGAGTGGTAATTACTTTGGAATTTATTAAATTTTCCACTAGCATGTTTAGTTATTTTTTCTTTATTATTTTCATAATATAATGCTACTCCTCAATAACTTTCTGATGCATCTGCATATATTATCTATTTAACATTTGATGAATTTGATATTACTAATTTTGATAAATTTTGACATAATCTTTTTATTTGATTATGTCAAAATTTACCAAAATTTTATTTACTAGCCATTCTTAGTGATTTTTTTTTCTATTGTTCTAGTGGTAATACATTATATTTGATTATTGATATATTTGCTCATATATCTACTATGACATGATATTTTTTGGATCTATATTTTTTATAATTGATTTTTACAAGAATATAATATAATTACATTTTAATTAATTCTTTTTATTATAATGTTTTGATGGTTTATATTAAACAAAATTTTATCTTTCTGAATTCTAAATGGTCTTATTTGTTCTAAAAAGTCCTTTCTTAGTACTAACTTTATTTCACTATTTATATTTATTTCATCTTCTACTTACAATTTTATATTTATTATGTCTCTATTATTAAATCTTAAAACACTTGATTTTTTATTCCTTCTTCTTCTATTTCTATATTTTCTTCTGTACATTCTAATTGAATTGTATTTTTTTCTATTTAAGATTCTATTATAGCTATTATTGATTTCCATATTCGTCCTTTCTTGACTTCTAGATGAATATATATATTTTTAGATTAAGTTAAGTCTATTTGAAATATTCTTGGATTTATTTTTGTTAGTCTATTACTTATAGGTATTTCTGCTAATTAGTGTATTAAATTTCTTAAACTTGATGATCTATTTATTCTTAAAACATTTCTATTACTTCTTGGATATTCTAAACTATGTCTTGGTGAGTTTATATTTAAATTTAGACTTGACGTAAGAGGAGTGTTTATTCTTAATATTTTTTGTCCTATTATGCTATTTGTTTCTATCCTTCTTAGTTGTCTTTCTGTATATATTCTTGTTCTATTTAATTGCAATTTTAATTATAATTGTTCTGGTATAGTTATGTTGTCAGGATCTAATTGTATTTCTTTTAATACTGGCATAAAATGCATACCTATTGTTATTCTTCCTTAGTTTTTATTATATATGTTGTGTTCATTTGTAAATACTAGTCTTATCATAGCTATAATACTTATAGTTCTTACTCCAAACATTAATCTTATATTATCTAATTTATGTTACATTATAAATGTTTAATCCATATGTTAATATGCTTTTGATATTGCAAAATTTGTATTTACAGTGAATTTAAATTTTTGATAAATTAAATTTTCTGTTAATATTCCTAATATCTTGTATACTGCTTATTATTCTTTCATTTGTTATTAATCATTTTATAGGTGAATTTATTCCTTCTTGAAAAAAAAACTTTTACTAATAATTGTACTTCTGATATTTAAATTTCTGTAACTTCATCTTTGAAAGGTAATTTATTTATTTTTGATTCTATTAATATTTTATTTATTAAAAGTATTCTAAATACTCCTTCTATTAGTGTAGATTCTATCGAGTTTTTCTTTTCTAATATAACACATGTTGATGTTTCTTTTTTTTTTGTTTTGAATATTTTACTAATTTTAGCCATAAAATTTTCTTTTATAAGTTTTTCAAGTTTTAAATCTAATTTTATGTTTTCTATTATATTATATTCTCTTTGATTAAAAATTATTTTTTTTTGTTAGTCCTTGTGATGGATTTATGCATTCTTAGTATTTCTGTATAAGGTTGGTCATTTTCCTCTATTTCATTATCTCTTTTTACTATTCTTCTATAACTCTTATCATAAATTTTCTTCTATTATTGATTTATCAAAATCATATTCATTAGATTCTTTACTTAACATTTTTATCTTATATATTTTTATATCTAAATTTTCTATTTCACTTCCTATTAATTCATCATATTCTAATAGTTCTAAATCATATTCATTTGCTTGTTGTAATATATTCATTATTTTTTTTTTGGACAATTAATTGATATATGTCATTTTTTACAATTATAACATTTACATTTTATTAGATTTTTTTATTTTTAAATATTTTTTAGGTTTATATGTTTTATATAATTTATCTTTTGGGTATTTTTTGAATTTATATTTATATTTTCTCTTTCTTTTTTGTCTTATTTTTTCTAATTCACATCCTCATCTATGAGGGGTTTCTATTTCTCCACATTTTATAAATATTTTATCTATTTTATAATATTTCATGTTTTTTCATGCTTATCTACATTTATTTAAGATATATATATTTTAAATATTCTTCTCTTCTTCTCATAATATTTACATATGACATTAATTATATGTTATGAATTACTTTTATATAATTTTCTATGATTGTTTCATATATTAATTTAGATAATTTTCTAAAAAATAAGTCCAAATAAAATCTTTTTTGTTCATATGTTGGTAGTCTTGCTTCATAATAATATTTTTTATATTCACATATATAAGGATATATGTAATAATTGAAATTCTTTTTAAATGATTAAAATTGAATTTTGAGGATGATTTTGTTAAAAAAAAATTGAATTCAGCACAATTTTCGGAGTCGACGATTGAAACCGAAGGGTTTTTCAGAGTCAAAAACGTAATTTGATGAAAGGAAACGCGGCCCGACAATAAGAAACTGACGGATGAAGTTTCGAACTTCGGTTCCTCGACGGAGGCTGAAATCTTTGCATAGGAAGTCGTGTCCATGACCGGATCAATTACGGCATCCAGAAGTTTCCCCGGGTGAAGTGGCAAAAGTCGAAATTGCCCTCGGAAGTTTTAAATTCCCCGAAATTCCACCATTTCTATCATTTTTCTCTCTCTCTTCACTCCACTTTCTCTCTCTTCTCTCTCCTCCTTCTACCACTGCGCGCCACCACCATGGCCACCATAGGCCACCACCTGACCTACCAATCGACTCACCTCACCACTCTCGACCTCCAGCAACCACCCACGGCCACCAATAGCCGCCACAGTCGCCAGAAAAAGCCAGTTTTCCTCCACCGTCGTGATTTCCTTTGCCTACTGTGATCTCTGCCGTCAGCCACCATTGGACATCACCGCCACCACCAGCGTGTAGGCTGAGCTGCTAGCTTCCTCCCTCAGCTTGCCGTCACCGAACGGAGCTCTCACGCACTTAGATCGAGGCAAAAGGCATCCACCATGCGTCACTTTTCGTCACCAGAAAACGCAATCCAAACGGCCGTGAACCGCCTCACCAACCTCAAATTCAGACTCCTCATCTTAAGGGCTTCACCGTGGTGTAATTTTCGAGCTCAACTGCACCCGTCCACGGTGCGCCGTCGTGCGCCACCACCAAAGAAGCCAGAAAGACGCCAGAGACTGTCCCAAAATAGATTTCCATCATCCAAAATCCCTGGTAAGGTCTAAATCACCTAAACCTAATGTATTTTGACTAAATTCGATGCCGAACATGAATAGGAAATTAATCGGCTTAGGAAATTGTGAAATCAGACGTAGGAAAGTGAAGCCGATGATGTAACAGACTAAAATACTCATTTAAATGCCAGAAATTTGATTAGGCTCGAATTTTGAGGATACGAGAAGTTCTGGATCGATTAGGAGCAAACGGAGACCAGGTAGGATAATTTACGCTTCCCGAACCTTAGATTTTACTTTATAGATACCTGAACAATTTAGATTAATTGCATAGATTTACGTGCTACTTTCGATGGACTAAATTACATGCCTGTGTGTTGGAAAATACCCTTTGCATGTTAGACGATTTGCCTATCGAGTTTAGATGCCATAGGGACAGATTGTCTTAGGGTAGGGTGTATGGGACGGCCGTTAAGTATCCCGAGTGTAGGGATTTTATAAATATATCGTTTTAACCAGAATTAGCCTACATTATGTTAGGGATTACGTAGTAAATCAAGACGACCCTAAGAAAGGTTTAAAGGATTATAAGGGGGGATAGCCTATACAGAAAAACGTTGTGATTTAGGCGTAATACCCTAGAACCCTAAGGAATAGCTGACCGTGTGCATGTGAGTTCAAATAAACTGTATGAGGATGAGAATTGACGTATGTGCACATGATAGGGGACGCCCTAAATGTTGATTCTCACCCGGTCCTTGAGTGAGTGATTGGTGTTACGGATCACACTCACAATATAGGCGAGATTTCGGGTGATTGGTGTTATGGATCACACCCAACGACAAGAGATAGATTTTCTCTAGATGACATGTAATTGGATAGATTTAGATACGGTCACATGAGATTTGTGGCCGATACAGACTTAGAAACATCGGGCATGAGATTTGATTCGATTTTTATTACAGATTTTTAGAAAAATAGATTTTTATATTCATTGAGAAATTGCCTCGATTTCCATGCTATTTAAAGATTTTTAAAGATAAGGTATTTCACAATTTTCGAAAGGAATATGGGAAGTTTATTTTTGGTGCTTGCACCGCTGAGCACTCATCTAGTTTTCAAACATTATTATTGACTGTAAATTATTCTACTGGGATTTAAATATATCATAAGGTTGTTTGCTCAGATGAACAGGAACAGAGGCCTAGAAGATAGCTGGGCAATGGCTTGATGATAGACGGACGAGCAGTTTAGTTTTTAGGCTTGAATTATGAAGTATATATTCTGTTGATGTTCTGTTATTGGATTATGTAATTACTGGTTTTATTTTATTGTTGGACTGGATGTAAATACTGAACTGTTGTCTGTTTGTACTTAGGGAACATTCGAAATACAGGGAAGACTCTGTCGAATTTTTGGTAGGGTTTAATGTTGTAAATGTTTAAGTTTAAGATGAAATTTATATGAATGGATTGCATGTTTTATGTATGGATTCTAGTATTATTATTTCAGAGTTTATTGTGATGATTGCATGTGTAATTAGTATAGCTGCATTCGATTTTGGGTTGAACGGAATCTGAATGAACAACGGAATGTCTATTTAGGTTATACTCAACCAGTAGGGATCCCCTGGCGTTCCCATATTGGAAATAACTATTTCGAAAATCCATATGCTTCCGCTATGTAGATAGAGGATAGTATATTGTGGATTAGGAGGTTGTTACAATATAAATATTTTGATTCTATTTTACATATTTCTATTTGATGCATTTTTGTTATAGCCTTTTCTATTTCTGTTGTTTTGTTTAACCTTGTACTTCTTTCTAAGAATTTATTTTTTAATAATTGTTTATATTGTCTAACAAATATTGTATGTAATTTTTTTTATTTGAATAAGGTGTATTTATTGTTTTAGCTTATTGTCTAAATTTTTCTAGCTTACTTTTCTACCAGTTTTGTACTATTCTTGTAAAACTTAGGTGTCTACATTTCTTCCTATTAATGCTATTAGTTGTGATTTTGACCATTCTTCTATGATTTTTTCATTGTCTAAATTACAATCTAAACTTAACCATATTCCTGAATTAGGTATTTGGCTTGTTTCATATGGTTCTAATGGAGTTGGTTTGTATCCGTATTTGTTGGTGTTTTAAAGACTGTATTATTTATTTGTGTTTCATTATCTTTTGCTCTTAGTAGCTCTTTGTGTTTTAATATTTCTTTTTCTTCCTCAGTTTCTCTAGTTTCTCTAATTACACTTGATGATACTGTGTTTTCAGTATATTCTGGGTTTGATATGTTTGATGGATTAAGTGGTTCTTGATACTGCATATTCATTTGAGGTATATTAGATCCTATAGTTGTCATATGTTCTAATTCTTGTTTTATTTTTTCTAAAATTTTTTCTTCCTCTTGTCCCATCATTTTTTCTATTTCATCAATATCTAAATCTTCTCTATTACTTTTTTTTTAATTCTCTTAAGCTTGCATCATATTTATTTTAGGTAATTCTAGTTTTTCTTTTCTTTTTTTTTGATTCTCTAAATATTCTAAAAATATCATATATATCAATTTTTATTTGACATGCTAATTCTAATACATTATAATCTTTTTTAGTTAATGGTTGTATGATTTCTTCTGTTAAAACCTTTGAAATTATTTGTTCTTCTCTTAACCATTATTTTTGTTGTTTTGCTATATCTATCTTTCTTATTTCTTCAAAAATAGTTCATAAGTTTTTATTTACTATTTTTTGTATTTGTTCTGTTATTATTTTAGTTTGTTTTATGTTTTCATCTAATGGTTGGGACTTTATTTGTTTTTCAGTTATTTTTGGTTTTTTTTCTATAACTTGTAACATATTTATTTGAGGTTCATTTTTATGGGTTTTATACTTGATCATATTCCTATAATTTTTATTATTTGCCTAATATTTCTTTTAATATACGTTAATTCATTTGTTAAATTTCTCACTTCTTTCTTAATTTCATATATTTTTTGTTTTAATGGTTTTGATAATTCTTCTAATCTATATCTAAAATTTTCTTTATCAATTATTAATTTTACTTCTTCTGATAAATTTTCTATAATATCTTATGATGAACTATTTTATTTTTCCAAGTTATAATTTATATAATATCCTAATTATTTTGTTAAAAGCATATTCAACCAATTTAATTGATTAAAAGTACTGTCTCCATCACCTACTAGTATAAAAAGAAGAGAATTAATTAAAATGAAGTTATATTTTATTTTAATAAAAATCAATTATCAAAAACATAGATCCAGAGAATAGTTTTTATTACAAACCTCTAAAAATGAGGAGGTAGTTCGACATCAAAATGAAGCTCAATTTAATACATGAATCAGATTTTGAGGCTATCAATGAATGATTCACCAAGATTCCTGTTGAAAAATCTATGGAAATACTCTGCATTTGTCAGGGTTTTGTACACAGGAGGGTTACCTTCACCAATAAGCTTTTCAAATGGTTCAATATCTACAGAAGGACTGGGATAGCAGAATGTCACTACTGATAACCTCTCCTTCAATTTATTTACAACAGCTCTGTGAACTGGTGCTTTGTAAATGCCATTGCTCATCAACTGCACAGTTTAAGTGGCAATCCACTAAACAATCAAATTGACCCAGAAACTTCACATTTTCTAAATGGAAAAATCTGCAGAATCACACTTATTCTTTTAATGCTATACCTTCTTTCCTTTAACAGCGTATGACTATACCTCATTTTGCAAATTAGAATGTAAATGCAATATTGCTGCTAATACCAATTCGTTTGAATTTTTAGCATTGTCTTATCCCAAGTGTATGTCAAGATGGGAGGATAATAAAGGGGAAGAGAAGGGAAGGTTTCTATCAAAACCTCTCACTGGTTTTGGGAGTTTGTTATAAGAAGGAAAGGAAAATGAAGGATTTTCAATCAGCCCAAAATTCTCCAAAGTTCTTCCTCCTTCATATTTTTAAGTATTCCCAATTTGGGTGATTTTGGAAGAAAAAGTTTATCTATGCAAAGAAAGAAAAAAATATTACTTAACCATCCCTTTCCCTTCCTACTCTTTACTTCAATTTTCTTAGGATCATTCATTTTTCCTCCCAACTCCCATATATACCTTAAAAGTGTGTTTGGTATGCAGATTTTTAATTTACCATGTAGAATTAGTTATCCAAGAATCTTAAACCCAAGTTTTACTTTACCAAAAAATTATCAAATATTGTGTTTGGTTTAATCAGATTTTCCAATTAGTGAGTAAGGTATTTTAGTCACTACCAAAAGGAAGGATTAGGAAATAACATGAAAAATCTAAAATCCAATGTAATATTTCAAAATATGTTACCAAAATTTGATAATAACTACTGGGAAACTAAAATTCCCAGGGAACTTGAAAAAAATTTATATCAAACATAAAAATGTTATTTTAAAAGCATAGTTTCTTGAGAAACCTAGAGAAATTCCCATACTAAAGTGACAAGTAACAAACTTGCAAATAATCATTGGTTAAGGGAATCAGGGATTCTTTGAGCCAAGTTGCAAGACAGAGGATGGAAGATCTACCGGGAAGGCCTGAGGAAAAAGAACCAGAGAACAAGAGACATGGTGTTTCTCCATGCTATTAGGAGAAATGGAGATTGTGAAATTGTGAATGAGAGATGCTTGTGAATTCATGCTTGAGCGTGTGGGTTTTGTACAAATAGCTTCTTTTATAGTGTTTTATGCAATAATTGCAAAATGATGCATGCAGCCAATTGTTGGATAAAAAAAACCACCATTGTCCATAATAGTCATAGGCTAAGACTCTGGGCCAAGTCCACACATATAAAATTTAGCACATGAACATTGATCTTTATGTTGGGCTGTGTTGCAGCCTAATGAGTCACAAACCTCAATAATTTGTCCAATGTTGACAACAATGGCTCCTTCTATGGCTTCAACTAAAGCCCATTTGCCATCTTTGAGGAACTGTAATCCAGACACGTGTCCACATTCAAGCAACAGAGTGATCCCAGAATTATCAGCATGAGGCACTATTCCAAGAACTCTTTCAGGCTCAGGGCAAGGAGGGTAGCAATTCATCCTTATATCATATTGTCCTTCTTGAAAGCTCTCTACTAGCTTTGGTGCCTCAACCCCCAAAGCTATAGTAATAAACTTCACAATGGAACTTGCTACCTCTCTCATTTCTTCAGAATATTTACGCAATGTTTCACTGACACACAATTTCAAGGGTCACCCTTAGAAGCACGAGAAATAGTTGTGACAGAAATTTACGAAAGGGAACTTCTTACATAAAAAAAGAACAAATAAAGAAGAAAAACTAGAGTAAAATATTTACTTGGTTTTGTCTCTAGAACTAAAGAGATTCACCATTTTTTTTTTTCAAAAACTTCATATTAGAAATAAGGTGTCATTACTAATCCAAGTATTTTTTGTATCACTTGGCCACTGAAGAATATGATTGAGTTCCAATTTCAGCCTTTCAAAGTACTAAATGATAGCAACACCAATTTTGTACGAGAAAATATTTATGGAGTGAAAACAGAATCATACCATGAAGGTTCCAAGGGAGTAGTCTCTTAATCATTTTCATTATATTGTAAAGAAGGCCAATATGCACATGAAGTTCCGAAAGAACTCTTGATATTCCTCTTTTCTATCGTTTATTGGCACGTATTTTGGGTGGAGTAAAGAGCAACTTAGGCCTCATTGGATATATTTCCATTCTATCATTTTTGAGTCAGCATGTGAATGAACTATTGTATAATGATTTGCTTGACAATTTTCTAATACAAGTTATACTGAAGTTGGTGTTATGCAACTTAGCTAGCATAATTGGACAATTATTGTTGAGGCCAAGCATGGGGTTCTGTCTCGGTTACTTTAGTATTAACATGGGAAGGGCAATTTTTTTGTCTTCATTGGTCACTGCTATGAAATCAGATGAAGAAATTCTGAAACGTTCTGATATGATTGTGGTCAATGCTTTTCCTATTGACCCTGGAAGTAGGCACTTCTCCAAGTATTAATCCTGATTGAATCCTAAAGAAGAGATTTCTCTAGATAATTTGGCAGAAAATCCAACAGAATGGAGCTGGTGGATTTTATTGATTCAGTTATAGTATTTTTTATTCTGTTTTTGTATCTAGCATCAACCTTGTGGATGGTCTTAATTGGCAAGGTGCTATTAAGGGTATCAATGCTTCAATTAACTGGCTTAAGGCAAATAGGAAGGCTGGCATTCCTTTGGGAAGAGGAATGCTCTCTCTATTGCAGGTTTTGTTTATGTCAATAATCTCACTCAAATTTACCATCATCAACCTTGAGGACAAGGCTGAATTTGAAGGGGTGTCCACTGTTACAAAGGGGGAAGGATAATGACATGAAACAAGAGCAAAAAGAGAAGTAGCCAAGCAACCACACTGGACTACTCAATGGCATGAAGCATGTCATTTTTGGGCCTACTCAATAACAGAATTGGTTATGCTAAGGAATAAGGATTGTCTTATCTTCATTAGGTCCTCTTTCTTTACTGTCGTATATATATGCTTCTTTTTCATCATTATGTGTATGCTTGAATCTAAAGGAAATGTTATTACAATTTTGGAGATTACTCTCTACTCAAAAAAGAGCTTTATCATCTTTTTGTGCTGTTTAGCTTCTCTACTCATTAAAGTAGTACATAAACTCTATGAAGCGTCAAATTGATATTGAAAATCTTTTGGTGACCAAAATGGTGTCTTTGTTTCTTTTCACTTCTTCAAGACAATTGCAAGATTCACAGACAATAATATATCTTTACCCAAAAGGAAGTTTAAGCTAGACAATCCAATATTGCTCTGAGTTAAAGAGTTTCTATGCATATCATGTCATAAAACTAATTTTCTAATTTCTGTCCATATCATAAGACTTCTTACCCTTTTTTATGGTTTACTATAAGAATTTTAACTTGCATAATCTAAGTTATAACTGTCAATTAGGGTTAGTTCAGCCTTATTGACCTTCTAGATGTCTAAACTCTAACCCATTTTGTCTGCTGTAATGTGAGTTACATACCTGAACTCTGGAGGGTTTTGTGGCCACAAATCTAATTTTCTATTCTGAATGGGGAGGGATTTAAGGAAGATCATGTCATTCCAATCCAGCCTTTGGTCCTCTGAGGCTACAAATGCTTGTCCATAGCCTTCAAGACTTCCTGATCTCTGTGCCCATCTCATCTTTTCTTCAAATGGAAGCTCAAAAAATCTTTGAACTTGATCCCTCATATTCTCAAGACATTTATATGAAACTCCATGGTTTACTATCTGTAAAAGAATAAACTACGTAATAACTAAGTCTAAAACTCTCTTCTGGGCTTTTGCATTTTTGTACTTAATGGAACAATTGATTAGAATTTTGAGGCTGTATTATATCATTCATCAAGCTTTCAACTTTTAAGAAATAAGCACAAAATTCATAATTTTTGTCTCTTCACCAAGATCTTGAAAAAATTTTCAAACTTATTCAAACAACATAGAGTAAATTAATATTTTGATGCTCACAAGATGTAATAATTCTCAATTTGATTTCTCAGTTTTCACTCTTATATACATTTGCTTATCAATTTTTGGTCAATTTAGTATTTATATTAGCTGATATAAATGAACAGAACGTAGACGTGTCTTTAATGATTTCTTAATATATTGATGTGTTATCACAAAATTATATATTTTATATAAAGAGAAAAAATAATAATAATAATAATAAATTCTTCATAGATTATATTACTTTTTATTTTAAATTTATAATAATAATTATTTTATATTATATTTTAAAAATAAAAAAAAAGACATTTGTGCCAAGCCGTGTATATATATATATATATATTTGAAGAAAAATAAAACTAATTATTGCGCTAACAAGACCAAATTAGAAAAGAACAGAACAAATAAATTTTGATTCGTATATAAGACGAACAAGAAACAAATTTCCTCATGAACATATATAGGTAGAATCGTAGAAATGAATGATACAGGTACCCAAAAAACCCAAGAAGCGAAAAGTTCCAATAAAAAAAGTAAGTGCAAGAAATTGTGAAGCACCTGAAAGACACCCCAATCTCTGCAAGCAAGATGAAGCTTTTGAATCTCTTCTTCCTTCGTGTCTTCGTTAATTAATTTGGCCATGTCGATGAAGGGTACACGAAGAGTTGGATCAGCAAGGAAGGTGCCGATTTCATCATCATCCCTTACATACCTACGTGGCACTTGATCTGGCCGTTGACTAGCTAGCTCTTGAACACTCGGAACTGGAAGTGACGACTCGAGGTTCTCAATCTCAGCCATGGCCGCCATTGCTAATTGAGCCTTGGTTCAGCGAACAACATTTATATATAATGCTATATTTCGTTGACATGGGGCATGGGCTGTAATAATAACTAATGGGAATCGTGATAAAAGGAGGTTAATCTTAATAAAAATAAGATTTAAAATTTTTAACTGAAAAAAAAAAATTTAGACTGGCTAGGAAAAAATTAAAAACTATAACATCTCAATCTTATAACTTATTTTATAATTTATTTTTAAAAATAACTTTTATAATAAACTGTTTAATTATAAGACTGGTATGTTATCTATACTTTCATTCTTACTTATTATTTGAATAAAATTTTTATTTTTTATTTTCTTTTAATTGATATTTATTAGACTTAAAATTATTTACTCGGTATTACATCCATACATTATGTAACAGAAGACTGCATAAATTAAAATAATAATACAGCAAAAAAATGTTAACTTTCTTCATCTATTTTCATACAACTAATGTATGAAACGCTATACAAATCCAATCAATTTCTTAGGGTAAGGAGACAAAAATAAAGCCACTCAAACCATTTTTAATAATATTCTTATATCATTTCTCCATAGACTACCAGAACCCCCATCTTCTTGCTAAACTGATCTTTCAATCAATATTACTTCTATCTCCATTTGTAGATTATATCTGGTTATCTTATACATAACAAGATAACTTGTGAAAAATAAATTCTTAGTAGCTAAACATTTTCAATTTATTTTAAAAACATCGATATGTAGCACCGTAGTGATACAAAAAATAGTTCTTCATTCTTTATCAAAACTTCATATTTCATTCTATGGGATTAAATAAATAATTTCTTTTAATATGAATGGTATACATATATGATTACATTATATGGCAGTGTATTATGACAATTCTGACCATTCACCTTATACATTTTCTAATATCATGATTATATAAAACGTTTGCAGAACATTAATGATATATAGGGAAATTATTCATTATTCACAGGAAAACAAATATCAATCATAAGGAAAACTGTAAATAATCTGTGGCTAACAGTCAATTCTCTAAGAAAGAAAGACATAAGAATATCGGAAGAGTCACCCAGTGAACTGCTCTACGTACCACTACCTATATGACTGAGATAATTTTTTAAACTATGTGACAATTCTACCATTGGTATTATCTGAGGTGTCCCCCAGTGAATCCCAATGCATATGCTGGTTATTGTCTTTTGACAAAAATTAAGCTCACAGAGTCACTACTAACTGTGTAGATCATTCTCTCTCGACTCTTGGGACGGATCATGATGCTATAAAATCACCACTCCTTACCAGTGGATCATATTCTCAGTATGCTATCTCTTACATATATTTTAGGATGATTTAGCTTGTATCCATGATTATGTTAAATTCTAAGTAAATGTTTCTTTTTATTGGCCATCTAGGCTACATAACTTAAAAGTTGCAACCATCGTGACGTTTTCTAAAATTTTCATTTCGAGTAAATGTTTAACCATCCATATTTATGACAAATAGTGGAATGCCCAAATGGATCTTTCGGTATTACTAAAAGCGCCGCTAAATGGATATTTTACTGGTGCTTTATGAGGCGCCACAAAATTTTTTTTTTTTTCGGCGTCTTTGCTAGAATTGTGGCACCTAAAGCGCCTTAAAATTTGAAAAAAAGATATATATATATTTTTTGTTAATTTAGCGGTGCTTATTATGCGCCGTAAAATCCTTTTTTATTATAGTGGTGCCTTGAAAGCACTGCTATTATTTCAAAATAGGTGCCACAAAAATATTTCTCTCGTTCTGGCGCGTGTTTTCCCTACTGAAGCATTCACAAAAAGTGCCTAGAAGTTTCATTTTCCTCCCATTTCCCTCCCTTCGAAGCATTGGACGAAATCTAGTTTCACCTTTAACCTTTGTGTTCGCTTGCTCTCCATTCTCGTTTTGACCTTGGCGTTCACTCGCTCAGCCTCCTTCTTTGGTGAGTTTTCATTTCTCCATTTCTTCTTTTTAGTTTTCGATTTGGTTGGGGTTTCGATTTGGGGTTTAATTTGTTGGTAGGGTTCGGCTTGTGTGTAGATTCTGAGTTAATGGGAGGGTTTGGTTTTGGTTTTGGGTTTCCATTTGTTTATGGGTGTTTTTCAATTCTCTTATTAGTTATCGAAAATTTGTGGGTTTCCATTTGTTTGTGGGTTCGGATAATGAGCGATTGAAGACTTGATAAATTAAGGAGAGGCGCTGGGGAAGTTATTCAAGTACCTTTGCATCTAGTTCTATTATTGGTTATCTTTGCATTTTCGTTCTCTCTGTTCTGGTGTTGCTCATCATCACGCCCTTTGTTGTTATACCTCCCGTAGTATCTCTTTGTTCTAGTTACCTCCCATAATTAACAAGCTTAGCTGAAGCTTGAATCCAACTATTATATCTTGTTGCTTAATTTGCTTTCCCACCCTTGGTTTTATTGGGTATATATAATTTGGATTAGGATTAATGCTTCTCAAAAGCACTTAGTCTCTGAACCTATAAATTATTCCTATCTACTGTGCTTGGACTTGTGTTTGAAGCACTTTGGAGTTTGCTGTTAGTGTTAAAGACACATAGATATAGGGTTTTCATGTGCATACTGCTAGCTAATAGCTATATACAATATATATTACAGTTATCTTAGGCAGAGGCACTTCATGATCTTAATTATATGCCCAAAAGAGTGACAAAGAGTAACTATATGCATATGTAGAAATTAAAGATCATAAGTAGCTATAATTATAATCTAGCTATAGCTAATAAAATTTATAGAGGCTATATATAATTTATATCCATAGATTAGGTGGGTGAGAACCTAATTATTAGTACATTTTTGAAATTTTGAGGTAAATCAATATATAAGCCATTTAATTAAGCCATATGAATTATGTCACTGTCCAATTCAAAGCATGTAGAATGAATTCTATGTAGACACATCCTCAGCTAGCTAGATGTGGACAGAACTTTGAATTTTTTTTTAATATGTTTAGTTTCATATTTATGTATTATATTAGTTATAGTTTAAACTTTTATCAAGATGTACAAAACATAGAATATTTGATCCCTATAATTTTATGGCTCTTATAACTCTTTTATAGTTTCATTTTCTGTAATTTAGTTTTGGGAAACAAAATTAAAACATCGGATAGAATGGAAATAAAAAATATACAATCACTGCATGTCTTATTTCTTATCAATATATACAACATAACTTTTTTTTTTGGTCTAATTCTCAATATATATATATTAAAAATAGGAAATTAATTTATGTTGTACTTTTTTTTTAGTGGGAAGAAAAAAAAAAGAAATTAAAAGATGTGATATTATTAATTTATAGTGTAAAAGAAATAAAAAATAATATGGTGTTCACAGGAAAATCTGACGAAAGCTGAAACATTATCTATGTAGCTTCACAGGGATACGCACACTTGAAGGTAAACCCTGTGTATTCCATGAGTGGTGTGTTCACAGAAAAATCTGACGTCTATTCATTTGGTGTGGTTTTGATAGAATTGGTTTGCAAATCAGAGATTTTTATTTAGAGAAATGTTTACAATGAATATAAATAAAATTAGAGATAAGGTAGTAAGAAGTTTTGTTTAAAGTGAAAATGATAATGAGAGTTTCATTGATCCAAATTTAAAGGCAGAAATTGATCCAGATTTGTTGAAAGAATAAATAAGGTTACTCATATATATGTATAAATTAGATAGATAAGATAACAAAACAATATACTAATGTCACTTCTTTTTTCCTTGCATATCAATTTGAAAGAACATAATGGAAAGACATGGTTCATAGTGTTTGTCTTCCCCCCACAGGAATTGCAAATGGATACCTATATGTCAGTTTTATGTTATGATGTAATTTAATTTGTTTTGTATCATATTATGCCTAAACTGGGACCTGAAAATTTGTCTTAATTTTCTTTGTGGCTATAGGTTTAAGAGTATGAAATATGATAGATATGGAATATGCACCACCATGTGCCTACTTACTGGCGTTTAGCCTACAGGTTGGTGGTTGCGACATAAAGCAACATTAGATGCAGACCCACCAACACATGCACATCTAATATTGTGTTTGTGTGTTACTGTGCTATATATATATATCTATATATCTATATATATGTTTGCACTTTACATGGACATGTTGGAAGATCTGGAGTGATATATAGATTGGCCCATTGGAATTTACTGCTTTTAAAATTACACTAAGCAAAAATTATATGATGAAGCTGTTTAAAGAAAGTACACCATGCTTCATGATATATTGTTAGTCACTTAGTTGAGATAATAACCACTTTTTTTAAAATGACTTTTCACTAATGTTCTTGACTTAGTTTATAATGAACATGCCTTAATGTACAACTAATTAATTAAATAAAAATACCCAAATGTTTGAAATATTGAATATTTTAGTGTGAAGATTGAGTTTTAACTTCAATTGAAATGGATATGATGTTAAAAAAAACTGAATTAGTTGCCTTTAATTATTATATATATGCAATGAGCCTTTATTAAATTAATTTTTAAGTATAATTTTCCTTGTCTTGGAGCGTGGGCTTGTTTCTTTTATGTAATTGTTTATATTCCACCTTTGTTTCAAGGGCTTTTGCAATGCTCTGGACTAGGTTCATGCTTATTTTATGTCCAAAATGATTTTTCTAATTTTGAATAGAAATATATTTGACTATTTGTTCTCCAACTAAAATATATGTGTGTATATATATAATTTTAAAATTATAAAGAGTCAGAACTATTATACTATAATGATATATTATTAGAGATTTTGCATATACAAAATTGTATATCAATATTTTTAAAATATAATATAAAAAAATATGCATATAATTGCATTATATTTAAATAATATAATATATATTATATTTATATTCTTCCAATGGAATAAGCATTACACACAAACATATATGTTTAACATTTCCTTACATGTTGTTGGACTTGGTTTTTATCTTTTATTTTTATTAACTCTAAAAATTTGACTTAAAATATGAAAGATTGTGGGCTCAATTGTATTGTATGTAGTACTTGGATGATTTGTGTTATATTACTTGAATAATTTCAAGGATGAATGAAAGTGCATTTAGCTAAACTAGAGCATGGACTTTTTGAGAAACTATATTGTTAGAAAGAGAAATTAATTTTGGCATAAACTGAATTGTGTCCATAATTTTAAAATGTTGTTTTATTAATTTTTAATTTTAGTAGGGATAATATTCTACTGATTAATGTTATTATTATTTTTATCTATATAGGTTTTAGATATGGATAAATCTTAGATTACCAAGTCACGACACAGCCCTAAATATGATAAAGGCTTGAATGAGTTTTTAGATTTTGCATTTGCACACACAATTGCTAACAATAGGATAAGATGTCCATGTAACTGCTATGAGTTTAGAAGGTGGCAAGCCAAAGAAGTGGTATATGACCACTTAATTTGCACCCAATTCCCACAAGGCTACACTATCTAGACTTGGCATGGAGAGTTAGTGATAGGAATTGCAAACAATACTTCAAATGTTCTACATGATGCAACAGGTAGTCAGAGTAATTTTTCTGATTAAAATCGTATGCAAGATATGATCCACGATGCATTTAGAGTTAATAAACCTGTTACAATGGAAATATATGATTCTGTTAAGGAAGTGGAAAGCAGAATACATGAGGATGATTTATATTTTATAGATTTAGTTAGATATTGCAATGAGGAGTTGTATCCCGGGTGTGCAAAATACTCAAGGCTATCATTCCTAATTAAGCTATATCATATCAAGTGTTATTGTCGGATAATTGAAAAAGCAATGTCTATGATACTTAAACTGTTGAATGATGCATTTGAGCATGCGTGTAACGACCCCCTTACCATAGCATATAATTTAGGAAGCGTGAAATGCTATGAAAAATTTTTTCTTTCAAAATACGCATCATTCAGGGCCATTATTGGTTGAGTGTAACCTAAATAGTCATCCCTATTCAGATTTCACTCAATCCCATACCTGCGCAGCTACTCTAGTACCTCAAATCATCAAACAATACAGTCATCAACATACTCTAGAATATACATCTAAACTATCATTCATATATTGCATTTGAGATACTAATTACAGGATATAATTTAATCATTTACCACAATAGTACATATATATCTCCAAATACAAATTTAGTGATTAATAAACACCATATGAAGGCCATTAAGCCATTTGCAATTTAATATCATAAGCTACAACATGGCTTAAAATTTTACTTTAAATAGACTTTAAAGGGTATTAAGAACAATCGAATACAAAAAATTTTATATATATATATATATGAATTAGCCTGAAATCATGGTGAAATAGAACAAAAATCTAGATTAAGTTAGAGGCACTTTTTGACCAAAATAGTGGCGCTTACAAGGCGTCCAAAAAATAACTAAAAATACAAAAAATATTTTACGGTGCTTGGAAGACACTGCTATTTTAAAAAATTTAATTCAACCAAAAATATAGTGGCGCTCGAAAGGTGACACTATTTTAAAAAAATTTAATTCATCCAAAAAGATAGCAACGCCTCAAAGGCGACATTATTATTAAATTCCAAAAATACAGTGGCGCTTCAAAGGCGACACTATTATTTCAAAAAAATATTTACACGAAAAACATAAAGCATCGCTAAATGCATAAAAAAATTCAAGATAATTAATAGTGGCACTTCCCAAGAACCACAAAATGCAAAAAAAATCTTGAAAAGCATCACAAAAAGATTTCGGCGCTTATCAAGCACTATGATTTAAAATCCTGGCGTAAATTCCTGTGACTGTAAGGAAGCGTCGCCAAAAGTTGTCCCGACATTCACAATAGCAGCGCTTGTGCAAGTGCCGGGAATATGTTTTAGTAGCGCTTAAAGTACTACTAAACGGTCACTTAAAGCACCACTATTTCCCTTGTTTTTTGTAATGTTTAGGAGAGAAATTTAAGAGAAATCCATTATCTTATCAATGCAGATTTTTTTCTTTCTCCTTGACCAAGATACTAACATGTTAAATGGCAAGATTAATCAAATTTAACTCAATTTTTCTTCCAAGTATTTCCATGCTTTCGGTCAAAGGTAGAAGGAGAAGAAAACAATTTTTTGTTTCATTTCCAACTCATTCTTTCTTTCCCCTTTCATCTTTGACCGAAACAACAATAAGCAAATAGGAAAATTTTAGCACAAATTTCGCTTCCACAAGAGAGTATAGCCACGACCAACAAGAGAGAATTTAAGAGTTTTCATGATTTCTATCGAATCTCTTCATTTATTCCATTTTCAACATAAAAAAAGTCATGAAACATTATCTTTCTAACAAAATCATGTTCATCCAAGCATTATATCATCATGATTCAACCATAGGGAATTTTCATGGAAATGGAACTAAAATTGCAAAATTGTCACAAACACTTCAAAGCTTTAAATCAACATTCAAATATGCAACCATACATCCTTTTTAGCAAATCCCAATAGAATTTTAAGCATTTCATGAATGTAGAGGAAATTTGGGTACTATTCATGGCAGCCATGAAAGAGTGATAAAAGCTTGAAAACCACCATGAAACATAAAAACAATTGCACAAAAATGTAGAGCTACCTTAGTTTGCCAATAGAAATGATTTTGCCTTAGAGTTTCCTTGCTTCTTTCACCTTCTTCTTCCTCCTTCTTCCTTCTCATGAAACACCGCACTTCTCCCTCCCCTGTATCCTTCACGTCATGGTGCTATCTTGGAGAAGAAAGAGGATGTGGATTTTAAATAAAATATAAAAGATTATTAATAATTTTTTACTTTACTCTTTACTTTTTCATCTTTTTTTCTTCATTTTTACTTCAAAATTTTTGGCAATTGCCACAATATAAATTCCATAAATATTTTTATGATAAAATGGTAATTTTATCTCTAAGGTGTAAAATTACAATTTTGTCCTTAGTATAAAATTACTATTTTACTCTTTTAATAAAAATGGCTATTTTACCCTTGTATTGGCTTCCAACAATTTTGAAATTTTAGGAAATTATTCTTGAAGAAATTTATCATCATTTTTCAAGTAAAATGATAATTTTTCCTTTATGATAAAATTACTATTTTACCCTTAAGTGAAATTACTATTTTATCTTTAGATAAAAATTGTTCATTTTATCCCCGGATATTTTTCAACATTATAATGACTTCCAGATATTTTATCGGCATAATCATTACGCTTTCAGATATTTTTCTGACATCATAATGACGTATCATAAATGCGCAAGATATTTTGAAGGCGTAATTATATTTCGTCCTTTTATGAAAATTTTATTTCTTTCACTTTAGTCCCTAACGTTTTTTTTCAATTTAGTCCCTTCCATCATCTTAGAGATCTTTAGGCTAATTTCATTAAAATCTTTAGACATAAAATTGCCAAGTTCATAAATTTAAAATATACTTAAACTTAGGAAAATCCAGTTATTACAAAAACTAAGTTAGAGAAATTTTATTAGATGTAATATTAATTAATTAATATTTTTTAAAATAAGCACTTAAGTTAATGCAAGTTTTAATAAGCTTAATAATTTAATTAGATAAAAAAATAGTGTAGAAAATTAAAAGTAAAGTTAAATAATTATTATATTATTCATATTTATATCTATATGTATTAAAAATTATACAAATAACTAATATTTTAAAAATAAAAAATAAAATTTCATTTAATTAAGTAAAATTTTAAATTTTTTAAAATTACTTGATTAAATTGTCATAAAACTTGTAAATTTTATTTTATCTTAATTTAAACAATATAAATTAGAATAAAATAATTAAAATACCTATTAACATTATTTTATCTTCTTAAATTTTCTTATCAAAACCCAACTTAAATGTACCTTGCTTTTCATTTGAAAATTGAGAAACAGGGCAATTCACATTGGAGATGTATTAAGAGAACATCATATTCCATCTAGCATAAAATTTCAATACTATATAATATATTCTCTGTACCTTTAACTTTCTATTACAATCAATAAAATAAATGGATTTTTTTTTTCATCACAATAAATGTAGCTGTCTTTTTGGGTCGACACTAGAATATAGCTCATTTCTTGGGCTGGGCCCAATTCTGATAATTGACTCCCGTTGACTTCTGATTTTATTTTCGACCAAAAAATTCTGATTTTCTTTTTTTGGGTCAAATTCTGAATTCTGATTCACAAGAAGCAAAGCAAGCGGGAAAACAGCAGTCGAGCCTTTTGAACTCTCTCTCTCTCTCTCTCTGTCTCTGTTGCTCTGCGATTCTTGTTGGCTGCCATTACTAGCCATTGCTACAAGAGAAGCTTCGGACTTGTTAGTAACCCTTCCTGTTCCTGGGGGATTTGAGAACCCTAATTTTCCATTTTCAGTGCTTACAATTTCCTTCAGGAAATTTGAAGCCCTAGGGTTTCTGTCTGGATAATATGACCAAAGACACTGCAGAACAGGGAGGCAGCAGTGGTGGGTTCCACGCGGTTCACCCAGAGCGTGACCTTGAATCTAATTGGGAAGTTGATCTAGCTAAGAAACTTGAGGAGTACCTGTTGAAAATTTGCTCCGGTGAGATTACTGGCGAAGAGGAAGGTCACATTTCTGTAAATTTTGCCGAAGGTTGAGCCCATCTCAGTTAAATTCGATTTCCCCCCTCCCCCCCTTCTCTTTTATGTGCTCATCTGAATTAGCTGTTTCTGGGTGATTGTAGCTGCTCTGCTGCTTCAGGGTTCAATACAGGTGTACAGTCGGAAGGTGGAATATCTCTACACATTGGTATTGCGTGCTTTAGAGTTTCTTTCTCAGAAAAGGTTTGATTTTAATTTGAAGTTTTGGCCTTTGTGTTATTCTTGGTCCTTAATCTTTGGTTTTAGATTTACCCAGATTGATATGCCATTTTAAATGACCAAGTAGAATTTTTTTTGAAAAAAAAAATGGGTCAAAGGTTTGATCTTAAGATTCTTGCTAACTAACCAAACACCCCTCGCCATTAGACCACACCTAGTGACCTGACCAGTACGATTTGTGCAAAATGTAAACTATTTGTTCTGACAAATATAGTTTTTGGGCAGGCTGCAGGATCATTTGGATGGGGAATCAGTCCCACCTGAAGAAAATGGTGCCCCCGCTGTTGCTGATGAAGAAAATGATCAATTTTGGTGCTTAGATGACATTCCAGGTAGCCATTTTAAAGTAGAATATAGAGAAATGATCAAATGTAATCATGGCACAAGGGGATTGCTATTATTACGATGAATTTTTTGTTACCTCTAATTTTTAGGATTAGTTTTGAGGATTTCCTATCAGTCAGAATGATATTTCAATTGAAGCTAGGGTTTATGTGATTACTGATTTAAGGTTTAAATATCTATAAGTTTCAATATTTCCTGAGACCAAAGAATTATTGAGGATGTCCATATTCTAGGCTTCTCCTTCTCTTTCCGCATCTCTTTCTTGCAATTTGTGTTGTCTTTCAAATCCTGCATGAAAAGTATTGAAATTAGTTATCTTCTATTTCAAAGTTTCCATGCCTTACTATATGCTGTGCAAATGTCAGTTCATCTGTAAATTATTATTGTATTGTAGTGGAAGAAAATATTTCCCTAGATAGTACAGAAGGAAAAGCAGTCAATTTGAATCACTTTGTAAAGCCTCCGGCAAATCTAGTTGTTCTTGAAGGTGGCTGCTTGGATGCTACTGGTGATGGTGGGGAATTGGAATCTTATCTGGTATCATGATTGCTTTCAGTCCTTTACATAAGGAAGCCTTGATTATACTTAATTTAATTCACTGATGATATGATGCATGTTTGCAGTTGGCCACCACAGACTTGTACCAGGATTTTATTCTACTGGACACTGCTGATGCTGCTACACTTCATGAGTTCCTGAAGGGAAAAAAATGTGGGACAGAGCTAAATGGCGCCTACAGAGGGAGCTCAAATCGCAAAAGCTTTCATTCTCCCAGAAGACGTTCTAATGGAAGTGCTCACAAAAATTCTGCTGCAAAGAGTCAGCATGCTAATTCCAACTGCTCTGATCGACTTAATTGTGGTTTTGATGCCAATAACATTCAGTCCAGTTCTCCTGCTTCTGCTGGTTTTGATAACTGCAATCCTGTACTTGATATTGATGATGGATGTGATGCATATAGGACGTCAGACTGTTCAAGTGATGATGATGATGATGATGACCCATGGAAGCCTTTAAATCCTCATGAACCAGGCAATTTGAGAGTGAAGCCCTTCAGAAAAGGTTTCTCCTCCCCCTTCATTAACTTGCTTTACCCTTGTTATAAGATAATACCTATCAGTACAATCCCCTTATGTTTTCCATGCAGTAAAAGCTTTCAAAAGAAAAGGATTCAACTTAAACAGGCGAGTATCTATAAGCATTTTGTTTCCATCTGCAAAATTGCATGGTCCTATCAATCCAGAGCTAATGGACATTTGGGAGAGGCAATGTCATGCCTATGAACAACAAAAGGATTCCTCATCACCACCATTGTATGATAAGGTACTTTCTCATGGTTTCTTAATTTAGCTATATCCAGCTTGGAACTGTATATGATATTTGATAAATGAATTGCAGCTTAGGCAATCACTTGTTAATGGTGGGAATGAAACTGCTGGCACATTTTCTAACCCTGAAGATTACAATGACGACATTGCATATGATAGTGAGAACCCTGATTTAGAAGTTCCAGATAATGGCTTTGTGGATGAAGATATGCCTCCTTGCAGTAAAGAGGTTTGGAGACCTGTAATTTACTGTTAATTGTTCCAGATGACTTTGGAAATTTCCGCTTTGAGCTTATCTACTTGATTTTTAACAGCATGGCAGTGATGATGCTTATGTTGAGGTTGATGAAGCTATAGGTCATGAATATTTGAATTCTCAGGCAAGTCTGGAAGATCTTTGTCGCTCTCACCTGGTAAGAATGCCCGTTATTTTTTACATTTTGACATCAATCGTTTATTTTTCAAGTTGCATAATACCTTTGTAGCTATTTGTCAAAGAACTTCGCCAAACAATGCAAGGGTTTGAAAGAACTGTTGGATCAAGTCTTCACCTGTTTTCTTGAAACAGTAAATCTTGCTTAAATGATTCCATAACCTATAATTCGCCATGCAGGATTCTCTCCTAGCTAGCATAGCTAAAACTGAAAAGCAAACTGAAATGGCTGCTCGGGTTTCTTCATGGAAACAAAGAATTGAGCACAACTTGGAAGAACAGGTGAATCCATCTCTTGGGTGCCATCCTCTGTTTAATGCCCATCCCTTGTGGAGAAAGGGTGGAGGGTGATTAATCACAGTCATACATCTCTTCTCTTTAAAATTTTTTGTGCTTCAAGTTGAATTAAATTAATTTTCCTGACAGGAATTACATCCACCATTTGATATCCATGATTATGGTGAAAGAATTCTGGACAAACTTTCCTGTGATGTAAGCAATAGCAGTGTCTTGTCCTTTTCTGATGTGGTCCAGGGGCAAGAAAAGTATGATGTGGCTCGAAGTTTTTCTGCTTTACTTCAACTGGTACTTCTTTTTTCTTTTTATTTAGCAGTGACCATTGCACTTCAACTTTTACTATATTTTATGATGTTGGGTGCCTTGAGTCCTCTAAATTGAAGATGATCCCAGAAATATTTTACAAACCTTTTGTGATTTATACAAAACTCCAGGTCAACAATGGAGATGTACATCTGGAAAGAAGTGGAGATGATGAGAAATCTGTGTGTTACACAGGTGTGAATACTTTTCACGTTAGGCTCCTAAATCATGAAAAAAAACGGGAGGATGGACATCTACGTTTGACAAAAAAGAGAGTAAAGTCTCCAACCAAAAATGCATTTATAAAAGGCAAGAAGAACAAAACTGCAAGGGATAAGTCTCCCAACGTCAATTCATCTTCTAGAACAGGCTTGTCCCCATCATCATCAAATTGTAAGTTGTCTGTGAAGCTGGGAAAGGCAAGTGCCATAAGATGCACACCTGAAGGGAAGAGAAGACGAAGGTCACACTTTGTTGAACCAATTAACTTACATTCTGCGAGGTGACACTGACAATTTGCAGCTTTAAATCCCCTCAGCCACCATTGGTTTCATTCAAGACATCTGCTGGATGTCATTGCTGTCCTGGGTTTCACTAAATACTAACATCTCTCAGTTAGCACTTTGTATTACTATTGATGTTAATATTAATATATCGATGTACTGATATGACCTTGTAACATCCATGTATTCCTATCAATGTAATAATATTTTCCATGCTCAGTAGCTTGATGTCAGCCAGAAATTTATTTACTTCCCATTTCCCATTTACCTCTTCTGTTCTCTTTCAACTCGTGTTCACTTTATGATTTTAGATAGTGCACGATTTGTGAATTAATTCAACTTAGTTCTCTAAAAATTGAATGTACTATTTTAGTCCTCTAAAGAGGATTCTGTTTTTAATATTGTTTTTACATTAAATCTGTTCACAAAAATGGATAACATGACATAAAATACGGTTGGTGTTGTTCTTCAGTACTTAGTCACCACTGAATATATGAGTTTATATTATTTGTAGTAGTCATGACCTCAGGTTTTTCTACCATAAACTATGTTTTCAATAAACAAAATTAAAAAAACGCATCTGCAAAAAGTTACTTCTCACAAATATTCTTGTTTGTCCTTTAGTGAGTAATCTGTCTTAAATCCATATGAATTAGTTTTTTTAAAATTGTTATACTTAATCAGTTTGATATTCATAGGTGTAAGTTTTAAAAAATAAAAAAAATTCTGGGCATAATTCGTCCTACAGAGACAGATTAGGCCTGTTGTTTTGATACTAAAAACCTGTTCGTGGTAGGCCTACAGGTTTAATCCATCTCTATATTTTAAAAGAATAATTTAAGACAGTCAAAGTTGCAAGGGGCTTTAAACGTAACATTATGGGATTGGTCTGCCCAATTACACATTATCCACAAATATTTGATTTAAAATCAACACAGCGTTCCTACACTTCACATATCCTTCACTGTCAGTGTTCCTACACTTCTCATATCCTTCACTGTCAGTGTTCCTACACTTCTCATATCGTTCGCTGTCAGTGTTCCTACACTTCTTTTGCGTTGCATTCATAAGCACTTTCACCATTTGCGTCCTCTCCTTCTGCGTTTTTCTCTTCTTCAGCCCTCTCCTTTTCATCCCTTCATTTTTACATTTAAGATATGTTTTCTTCAGCCTCTTCTTCAGTGTCCTCGCATGAGTAGTTTTCTTCCTCTTTTTGTCAAAGAGATTGTCCAGTACAAACAACATACTTAAATTTAAGTTTTATTTTAAAAAAAAATTGAAGTGATTAAAGACAATATTTTAAGTAATTTTTTTATTTCATGGTTCCATCCAACAATAAATTTTTTTATGTTCCAACTCTACTTGTGATCCAATTTTTTAGAAGCCAAACATTAAAGATTTGATGTTAAAAATCACTTCTGGTTAGTTAAACAAAATTTAATATTTTATGATTTTTTTTGTATATAGATTTTTTACATTTGAAAGTAAAATGTAGACTATATGCATATTATAAAAATTTTTAATAATTTTTTTTGAATATATGGATGGAATATGTGTATCGTGTAATTGCTATTAGGCATTTTTAACAAATTGATAAATTTTTTTATTGTTAGTTCTAGATTTATTTGTTTTGATAAAATTTAATTTATTTAGTTTGAAATATTTAATTAATTTGGAAGCCATGAATTATTTAAAAATAATTTGTTTAAAAATTACATCTAATAATTTATATATATATATATATATAAATATATATTCATATGAAAAAAATTTGATCATAACTTATGCAACTTAAATGAAATTTTAATAATTTATATTGTTAAAAAAATTGTAGATTGTATTATAGGTTAGCTTTGGATTTTTTTATCTTTTAAGAAAATTTAATTCATTTAGTTTTAAATATTTAATTTTTTTATAAGTCATAGACTTAGTTAAGATAATTTAGTTTAAAAATTACTTCTAATAATATATATATATACACTTATAAAAAAAAATGTGATCCTTACTTACCCAATTTAAATAAAAAAAAAATCTAATGGTTAAATTTATCACAATTGATGGTTTTATTGATTGAAATGTGAATATACATAAAGCTTTGAATGTGGCATTTTTTATACATAGCATTTCTTATATTTTTTTATTTAGTTTTTAAGAATATACGTATATATGTTTTTTTAATTTTTTTTAATATATGGAATTATTAATATATGTTTTAGTATTTGGTATTTTTAATATTTAAGAATATTTTTTCATTTTCCATATAAAAAATTATTTGAATTTTAGTCACATACATAGATCAATAGTACATAATGTTTGTGTTTTCATATGGACTCATCGTAGATGTGCTAAAGTTACTAGAATTGAACAAGAAAATGAAGCCGAGGTATAGGAAGTTTCTGCAGGAGAGTATGCATCTTCAGAGTCTTCTAGCTTTGATGATGACTTACCTAAGGTTGGAAAGAGAAGGAATGAGAATACCAGTGGTTCATCCAAGAAAAGGAAGGGGAATGCTAGTGGTGCTTCTAAAGCAAAAGGCAAGGGTAAAAGTCAAGTTACTAAAGAATTTGAATTGGAAGAGGAAGATGTTGAAATTGAATTTACTGATTTGGATGATTCGTTCTCAGAAGATAGTGATGTAGGAGAGGGAGAGGTAAATGTCTATGATGGTCTTATGAGAGGAATGACATTTGCAGATGATGACGGTGATCGATACCACTCTAAAGGCCCTGTTTGCTCACCACTATCAAATGAAAAACAAGAAGGTCAAGTAATTAAAAATTATCTAAAATTTGATGATGGTGCTGAGTTTGGAGATGCAAAGCTTGAAATAAGAATGGAATTTAAGTTGCTAGATGAGTTCAAGAAAGCTTTGAAACACTACAACGTCCATCTTGGCAGTGAGTATCGGTACAAGAAGAATGATAAAGTTTGATGTCGAGAAAAGTGTGCTGGAAAAGATTGTCCTTGGGAGGTTTATTGTGATTGGAGCAATGAGATATGTAGTTTTCAAGTGAAGATTTTCAAGGAAGAGCAAACTTATGTTAGAGGGTTCAAGGTGAAGAAGACTAATTCTAAATGGCTCGCAAAAGAACTTGTGAAGCAATTGAGATCCCATCCATAAATGACAACCCCAAACACATTCAATTAGATAAAGGAAAACAGAGAGTTGTTGGTGCCTGACTTTCTTGTATGTAGGGGATTAAAGAGGATAAGACAAATTGTGGAAGGATATGAAAGAGAGCACTATAACTTATTGTGAGACTACACTAAAGAGCTACTGGAAAAGAATCATGGGTCCACAATAAAGCTTGGATTGAAGATTGTGGACCCTAATAAGCCCAATGCATTTGACAAGGCTTTACAGATGCTTGGAGGCATGCAAGAAAGGGTTCAAATCTAGATGTAGGCCTCTTGTTAGATTTGATGGTTCTTTCTAAAGGAATACTTTAAAGGACAAACATTGGTAGCCATTGCATAAGATGGAAACAACTCTCTATTCGTCATATCATATGCCTTTGTGAATGCAGAGACAAAATATACTTGGCAATGGTTTCTAGAATTGCTTCACGATGATATTGGAGACTACAAGGAGAAAGGTTGGAATTTTATTTCAAACCAACAAAAGGTATGAAAATTTCAACACCTGATATATAACTTGATTGATTAGGTTATGCATTTTGGTTTTGTTTCAATGGTTTGTTAATTTTGGTTCTATCATTTTGATTCATTATAACTTTTGGTTTGTTCATTTTGGTCATGTCATTTTGGTTTGTTCATTTTGATTCTGTTTCATTGATTTTTTTTCATTTTGATTATACTTCACTAATTTGTTTATTTCATTATGCTTCAATGGTTTGTTTCACTGGTTTATTTCATGTGCTCTTACATCAAATGTTTAAAAACAAGTAATATTAAACAATGTGCTCTTACATAAAAAGGTATAGGACTTGGACTTCCTCATTGTTAAATATTACTTGAAACAAATAAAAATGGTTATCTAAATTCCAACAATAACAACAGAAGTAAGGAACACCACACAAGGTGGAGTTACTAAATAGTTTAAAAAATATTTTTGTCAACATTTGTGCTAACTGTGACTTTTGGAATCTACAAAACAAACTTTCATTTTGTTGGAGTGATGGTGAAGACCTAGCACTTGAACTTTGGGAATTTTTTATTGCATTTGAACAATATGAACTATTTTCCTTATAAATAATTCAATATTCTGGTGCAATGTTGTCCTAGGGTGATGTAGTTTGATATGTTTTTTAAAGAGGAATATAAGTAGAATGGTGTTGATGAGTTTAATAGTTTTAACATAATTGAGTTAGTTAACCAGGAAATTTGGATTATGTCAGTGTTTTAAATTTTCACACTAAGGTATACATTAGCTAATTCAATGTGATTTCTTTTGTAAGCTTCTAATGGCTCATGTGATATAGCATAGTTGTGAATGATGTTACAATTTATATTCATTAAGGTTAAGCTTGGAAACATTCTTTTTGGAATATAGGGAAGACAATGAACACATCAATACTGATTAAAATATTTTGCTTGGTAGAATTTTCCCTCAATGCATTTCTCTCTTTCTTTTATTTTGAAGTGCATAAGAATTCTTTTTCTCTTAAGTTACCTAAGATTTTCAAGGTGATGTAGGTGGGTGTTTTATTTGTGGTGAAATTTCCTTTCTATATTAGATTTTCAATTCGTCCTGTCTTTATTCGATGAAGCAGACAATAAAAGGTTGAAAGTTCATTGGAAAGATTTACCTAGCCATCTTTGTTTTTTACGTCGTAAGATTTTGCCAGTAGCCAACTTTTAACCTAGTGTTGAATTCTAAAATTGGTGACATCTTTTGGGACTATCCTTTTGCCTTTCTGAATAACTTATTGCATCATTTAGTCAATATGGTGTATCCTTTCAGATGACTTACTTTTGGTTATTTTGTGGTAAATTTTATAGATTGGATTCAAGGTTAAATTGTAGGAGTTGAAAGCTTGATATAGATATTGTCTATAAAGACAATGAGTGCTTTGTTCTTTTACATAGTAGGAATATAAATTAGCTTAGGTGAGTAAAGTTTTTTCCCCTTTAAAACATACCTGGGAATAGACACATATAATGTGTTAAGTAATCTAATGTTTTTTGGCTTGAGTAGTATACTTTCATCATTGGATTGTTGTAATTAGAGAATCTCATGGAAAGCAATAAAAAAATCTTGCATTGTATGTTTAATGCATTACAGTGTGCATTACATTTAAGGATCACTGTATGGTTTAATGTTAGGGACCACTGTATGTTTGATGTAATAGCCTAACATTCCATTTTGATGCTTTTTTCCAATTTGGTTTGGTGACATTTAGTTTACTGTAACATTTAGTGCATCTTTTTTTAATTATGACTGAATCTAGGTTGATGCATTGAAGTGCATTATGTTGTAGTTATTGGCTCTAATTTGAGTGCATTATTGTTGCATTACAGGTTATAGTTTGGTTCTGGCTTCAAGGACTAAAAAGTACAACTTTTAAAACTTTAGGGATTAGAAAGTACAACTTTCAAAACTTGAGGGACTATTAAATATGAATTTATAAACTTTCAGAGACTCTACAATCTAACTAATATAGGGTCTATTTTAGTGCACTATTAGCTAACAGTTTGGTTTGGTTGCTAGTTTGGTGCATATTAGATTTTTTTAAAAGTATTTGACTTGTTGGTTTGATGAATTTGTCTCTAGTTTAATGTATTTTGTTTGTTGTTTTGGCTCTTGGTCAGTCTCAGAAGATATATCCTCATCCAACCACTTGAAGAAACCAAATGTAACTAGCTTGTCCTGAAAAATTTGAAATGTGTATTAGTATAGTCATTAATGTCAACTATCAAATTCTCTCTTCATAATTATAAAATAGGAACACTTGGTCCCATTTGGTCTCTTTTGAACCTATTTGATCCTATTTAGTCCCATTGCAACAATGCAATTCATACAAAAGGAAAATACATACAAATTATGTTTTTGCTATTTGTTCCCATTGCACAGATGAAAGCTATTATTTGTCCCTCTTTTTTAAGATTATTTTTTTTGCCATATAAGTAATTGATATAAAAAACCTTGTTATATTTCATTATAGTCTAAACTTTCATTCATTTCATTTTATCAAATAATATCAAAAACTAAATTGTTCACTATTTAATGACATTTATGAACTCTAATAGGGAAAGTGCCATCGAAACAACAAATTTTCAAGGCAATGAAAAAAGAAAACAACTTCTCTTAAGTAACATTATCATCATACCTTATATAAAAGACATCTTAAAATTTGACACCCATAGTTTTTTTTCAGTTCTTGTTGTCAACAATAGCAACCTTCTTCCACAATCACATAGTTGTGTGTTTTGCAAGGAAGATGAGTTGCAACTAGCTTCAGATTGCGAAATGGTGTGCTTGTTTAGATGAAGATGACATTGGTGTGAATCGGTATGCTTTTTCAGATGAAGAGGACATTGGTGCGAATCGGTGTGCTTATTCATCATTCTTGGTTGAGATTTGGGAAGAAGATTAAAGTATGTTGAATTTTGCAAACCCTAGCTCAGAAAAGAGGAAGAAAATGTTAGAGTTGTCGCATGAATGGGGTTTAGATTCACGTTTTTTGCCTTCTTAATTTTTAATTTTTGTTTATTATTTTTTAAATTTCTTAGTTAGATGCTTATGTGTAGGTTAGTGGGAAAGACTAACACATGAGCATGTTGATTGGGCTTCTTATTGTGTAAATAACGTGGCATGTTAGCATTTAAGGTGCCACGTCAGTAGGTCTGTTATCTACTGATAACGCAGGGATTAACGGGTTGGACATGTTTATTTTTTAGGGATGAAAAGGTGTATTATGATCTTTCAAGAATCAAAATGTAGGAAGACATATCTTTCAAGGACTTAAAAGTGAATTTTCTCAGCTAGGAAGTAGTGAAGCAAAAAGAAGAATGGTAGGAAGGAATATAGTTTTTTTATCGGTGAAAATGAAATAAACAACAAAGGCTAAGGCACACCATACCACTAGAAATATAGTTATATACAATATATGTCAGGTCTGAGAATTGCTTTGTAGGGTTCAAGGAGGTTAGAGATGAGTAACATGTCGATTTGGTTCGATTTGGTTCATTCGTCTAATAGAACTAACATAATTGAATGGTTAAAAAAGTCATTCAATTAATCCAATCATTTTAACATCAACTAATTCAATCCAAACTAACTTTGTTCTATTTAGATTAGATTGAATAATTTATTTTTAATTAAAAATGCAATAAAATTGAAAAATAAATAAATATTAATATTTTTTAATTTTAATCATAAGAATAAATATTTTCCACAATAAAACTTGTATTAAAATTAATTAAAGACAATGTTAAAATAAATATAACTATAAAAATTTATGCTAAAATTTAGAGGAAAAACTTATTTTAATACTTGAAAGATATAATAACTTCTAATTTAATCATTTATAAATTATTCTTATCAATTTAATCTATTAAAGATAAACATACCTTTAATGTTACTATTTTATCTAAACTCTATTCATATTTTAACGCCTCACTTAATGTAATGTTGGCTAAATTTTTTTTTTTGTTAATGCAAAAGTTATAAGTAGTAGATAATTCACGTCATATTAAAAAATTATATGTATGTACTTAGTTAAAGATACTCTTAATATCCAAATCAAACATAATTCCCATCAGATATGCAATTAATCAAAAAATCCATATATATAATTAGAGAATTTTGATTTGTCTAGACATTTTATCTTATGTAGATTAATGTGTGGCATGTGAGATAGCCATATTGAAAACTAAATTACACTTCAATATTCTGTTAAGTAAAAAATTATGGATGAACATTAGATAGAAGGGCAACATTAAAAACACTTTCATCTCTGTGAGACTAAATTGAAAGAAACAATTTATAGAAAATAAAAATTAAAAGTCACCATATTTGTCAATGACTAAAATAGATTTTTTCTCTAAAATTTAATATATTTTAAATTTTAATTAATATGTAATAAAATAATTTTTAAATATATAATTATTTAATTGATTGGTTCGATTTGATTTAAATTATATTCATCATCATCTAAAAATCAAACTGATTTAATTGAATTTCATAAATTTCCATTCAATCCATACAATTAGGTAATCAATTTTGATCATTTTAGTCATATTGGATTGCATCATTTCAATTGGTATTGAATTTTTTTAGTCTTAAAGAAGGTTGTCCCATATTAACTTATGTAGCTGTGACCATATTAACTTGAAATTGTCTAAGTTTAGCGGTACCCTCACAATTTTTAGACTAAAAAAATTATAAAAAATACTCTTTATTTTATTTTTATACAAAAAATTATAAGAATAATTTAACCCATTAATTAATAAATTTAAATCTTTTGAAGTAAGAGAAAGAGATAAAATTTGTAAAATAAAAAAAAATATTAAAGAAAAAAATTGAGACATAATTCACTTAAAGGTGGATGGATCCTTATTTATGTCTGATAATTCTTTTTCTTTCTATAACTCTCTTATTTCACCAAATTTCACCATCTACAAACTTCGATACATTTGTTTCTTTAATTAATAGTCATTAGACTTGTTATTACTTCAAAAGAATTTTGAGAAAAAACATTGACAAAATTAAATTAAAATATTTTATTTGTAGAAAGTTAAGATAAAAGTATTCAATTAATAGATTTTTGTTTCTAAAAAATTTATAAAAATTAAGTCATTAATTTACTATCTATTATTAATTCTTATTATTTATTCATTTTAAAGAATTAATCTACTCAATATTATTATCGTTTTTTTTTAATCACTGAAAAAGAACGCGGAACTCAAACCCATTAACCCAAAATTCCATTCCCCAATAAATGTTTTGAGGTCCGTTCAAAATTTGTTTTTATATAAAAAAAAAGAAAAGAAAATAAACAGTACCGTATATTTGCACCCATAACCCATTGTCGGGTCCGATCCCCTGCTCCGCTCCATCATTCTTACCCGCCGCGATTGCTCCGACAACGATCCCTCGCCACCGTTTGGGTTCTGCTCTTCACACCTTACTTCATCCACATTCCAATCCTCACACGCCACAATTTGCTTGCTGCTGCATCGTTCTGAGCTGATTTGGCCTCTATTATCAGTTTTGTTCCATATTCGCTCTCAACTTTGGGGTTTTCGCAGTTTTCTACATATCTGTAGTTCGATTTCGGTGCAAACTGGCTATGGACTACGAGCCCTACGATAGTAGTGGTGAGCTTACCAGAAAGTTGCTTACTTTATTTCCTATTTTGTCAAGATTTGGAGCCTTTTTCTGTTTATAGTTTAGGGTTAGGGTTTTTTAAAATATTTTTGCTAGTGTTCTCTTAGTTAAGCATTTGTTTTTGTGCTTTAAAATTCTATATTTTTTGTGCTTGTGAACGTTTAAGAACTTTAATCGACACCAAAATTCTTGGGCTACATGTGTAGCTGTTGAATCTGGGTTGTTATTTTTCTGTAATTTCGAATGACGGTAATGGTTATCTTATACTTTATTTGATTAATGGGTAACAGGAGTCTTTTATGCTATCTGCATTGACCAGTCTTTATTTTGAAATTATATCAAGCAATTCAAGAAGTAGTATTTCGTGGACAGTATATTTAGGATCTAAAGCATATTCAAACTGTTATATGTGAAAGAAAGGATATTACTCTATCCCAATGGTCCAGCTGCTCATGTGATTGAAAGAATTATGCTACTTTTACATCCATGCAGCCACTTAAAGCTATAGTATATCCTTTTAGGCCAATGATAATGGTAACCCACAGAGGAGACCAACCATGAAATCATATGTAATTAATTCTCCATTTCTCCTTTTAGCTAGGTTCAGGGATCCCTTATCAATAAGTGCTTAGACGACAAGGAGGAGGAAGAAAGAATAAAAGAAACAGAGAAAAAGAAAAGAGATGTAGTGAAGGACTGAGTTGAAATAAAAAAGTATTGCAGCTTATTATAACATATGCGTGTATAAAATGATGTATGTACAAGATGCACTTTTTCTATAAATTTAGTTTTTTAGTGAAATGTTTTCCACTCAAGATACTCAGTCACATCTATTTTTTGGTTCTTTTTTTGAACCAACGACATAAGTCACTCTCTATATAAATTGTAATTCTGAAATTCTACGTACATTCAATTTCAGAGAGATAGATGTTGGAAACATTTTCTGGTTGATAGTAGCTTTCATGATATATGGGGTGAAAAATTGGTGCTGAGTTATCAATTTTCCCCCTAACCTTGGATATAGTGGATAGTTTGGGAGTGAGTTTCTTGTGTCCTTACTCCCCATGAAACATAGTTAATAAGTGCATCTCTTGAAGCCTAGAACTATTTATTGCAATGTATTTCTTATGTGTGAGATAGATTGTTCACTAGCACCAGAGAAAGATAGTAGATGTATAGATTGTGGGTTTATGGTCCAATCTAACTTGTTGAGTGGTTGTATCCTTCAAATGATTGTCATGATTGCAGGAACTGATGATGATCTTCCACCAACACATCAAAATAGAATTCCTAGAGGGGGACGTCTTGCAGGTAATGGAAGATCTGCTATAGGGTCAGTTCCATATCCCAGGATGTATGGTGAAAATGATATGGAAACTCAAATTCACCAACTTGAGCAGGAAGCATACAGTTCAGTTCTACGAGCCTTTAAAGCTCAAGCTGATGCCATTACTTGGGTACATTCTGTCATTTTATTTTCAGAAATCTAATATTGTTCAAATTTGTTTGATCAGGTTTAAATGACTGCTACATGACATGTATTTTCTTCAGGAGAAGGAAAGTTTGATTACAGAACTCAGGAAAGAGCTACGGTTATCAAATGAGGAACATAGGGAACTTTTAGGTCGGGTTAATGCAGATGATGTTATCCGAAGGATAAGGTCTGTTAAAATTGAGAAATAAGTTCTCTTGTTAGTCTAGGCTTAAGAAGTGAGGTTTTCATTGAATTTGCTACATATCAACTCTGTTATTTTGTTAATTAACAACACTCTGTTGGGCTTGGCATTAGGGAGTGGAGACAGGCTGGTGGCCATCAACCTGGCTTGCTGAGTACTGGTCAAGCTATTCATGATTCAATTCCCAGTCCCACAGTATCTGCATCTCGTAAGAAGCAGAAGATAACGCAGTCTGTACCATCGCAATCGTTTGGTGGGCCATCTCCTCCTTTCCACCCCCAACCAGTGGCTGCACCCCACCAGCCATCTTCATCTTCAGCAAAACGGGGATCTGTTGCTGGGTCCAAGGGAAAGAAAAACAAACCAGTGAGTAAACATTACAATTTACTGTTGGGCATTTACTTCAGAGTGCTCCTAATTTTAATTTTTGTAAGCTTTTAGTCATAGCAGCTTTATTGAAGTCTTAGCCGCTCATTAAAAAATAAATAAAAAAGCGTAGTACATCAACAGATGTTTTCTTACATCATTGACATTATGGGGTTTCTTTTGTTCATTTATTTTCAGGGTCAACTCTTACCTGGTGTGTCCTCAATGAAGCAGTACCCTACTTCAGGACCAGGTGGAAGGAATCAAGTGGCTAATAGAGTTCCTTCTGGTGCTGTCATGGGTGAGCCTGCTGAGGGCGCTACATTTGATCAATTGATTGGCAGGAGAGTAAGGACAAGGTGGCCTGATGACAATAACTTCTATGAAGCTGTTATCACTGACTTCAATCAAGTTGAGGTACTTAGAGCTCCCCATCACATAGGAATTGGGATTTCCATTAATATGCAGCTGACAGCTTTTCTTCTGCCTCTTAACTCTTCAGGGTAGATATGCTTTGGTCTATGACATGGGGACTGCAAATGAAACATGGGAATGGGTTAATCTATCAGAGGTATATGTGTTGCTTTCTCCTGATTACTAAATAATGTTTGGAATTGGTTTGATTAAGGTAGGGAGAGAGACAATTTTTTGAATCACCCCCTTCACCCCTCCCCCCTCCCACAGAAAAAAATAGTTCTTGCACATAAGGATTTTGTTTAGAACTGTATTATCTTTATGAACACGTTTTCCCATGTACTTGGGGAAAATTATTTTTCCTTTAATTCATCAAATATAAAAATGAACATATCACTGGATATGAGGGGGAAATTATATTCAATGAGAAATTGAATTCTAAAAATATGAGATTGTCAGCTATAAATCATAGTTCGAAATTCAATTAAATCAATGCATGTCTAAGGGTATGATGTTTTAAATTTTAGACTAAAACTATTGGGGAAAATATGTAATTTTATATGTTTGAATGGCCTTCCAATTGGTTTTAATGCTTCTAGGTATGTATTAGTGTGTTAAATGAACTAAAAAGGTTTTCTTGAAGTTTTATCTAATTTTTTAGCAATTGTCTCTATTTGGGAACTTAACTACCTTTGTTAAAAATGAAGAGTCTATCAATTTCTTTAGCATGTATTTAGGAATTTTTTGGTAGGAATTCCCACGCTTCCATCATTAAATTGGTTGTCTTTTCTTCCCTCTCAGTTGTTTTCTCTTAAGGTTCCCAAAATTCACCACTCGCTGAGTCAATTAATAAACTTTATTCCTTTTGTTATAAATATTTTGATGATCAATATTCTATGATGTGCTTTGACCTTTAACATTTCATGAATTGTTATGGAACCACTTCTGGAACAATAGTGTTTATTTGCAAGAAAGGCCACAAGTTTGGAAAATTGAAGCATTGCTCTTCCCATGTATCTTATCTGTTAGATATTTATCTAGAAAAGGATTTAAGAATTGTTTTCCTGCGGTTTGATACTTGTTAGTACCTTATTGGTTTTACTAATGCAGATACAGTCTTGTAACTGCAGATCTCTCCTCAAGATATTCAGTGGGTAGGGGAGGATCCTGGAATCAATCACCGTGGGGGCTATGGTGGATCTAGTCATGGGATGAATAGGTCTGTAGGCCGGGATAGTGTTACAGGAGCTGGAAGAGGTAGAGGAGGCACAAAGGGGCAATCAAGAAAAGATATTCTTCCTTCACAGAACGGTGTAGGGAAGAAGGGTCCGGATGATATACAAATACTTCATACAGACACGTTAATCAAGGAGGTAACTGCAAACACTTTAATCAGAGTATTCTTTGATTGAATGTGGTTGATCTCTTTTGCATCTATAAGTTTCTGGTGAACCTGGACAGGTTGAGAGGGTTTTCAGTGCAAATCATCCTGATCCCCTTGAAATTGAGAAAGCCAAGAAAGTATTGAAGGTACAGGACAATCATATCTCTCTCTCTCTCTCTCTTTATTTTTCTTAAAAAAATTTGCCTACTGACTTCTTCGATATTTTTGCAACTGATTTATGTTTATGGCTGATCAATAACCTATTCAATGCAGGATCATGAGCAAGCTCTTATTGATGCAATTGCAAGAATTGCAGATCTTTCTGATGGCGAAAGTGGTACTTTTCATTTCATCATACTCTAGGGCATATTCTTTGAGCTTTGTCATTCCACAAATAGTATAAGTTTGAAAAGTGTGGACCTTTCTTGGGTGTCAAATCAAATGGGTCTATCCTACCAAAAAATAAAATAAAATAAAAATCAAATGGGTCTATTCTGAGTGTCGAATCATAATAAATTAGAATTTTCATTGACAAAAGAAAATAATTATGGACATTTATAAACTATAAGGGTAAATGATAGTTTATCTCCTTATGATTTGGCCTAAAATCAGTTTACCTTGCGGTTCTAAAGGTGTCACTTAACTATCCTGTCATTTGTTTCATTATCATTTAAATACCTTGTGATATTTTCCATCCAAAGTGTAATCAAATTAGTTATGTAAGGTTTAGTTAAAATTAGTTTGTACTCATGTAATATAAAAATTATAATTGAAATTCTCATGTAATTTTCACTAAACACATTTATGGTTTAACACAATGGATTAAGATTGAAGGATACAACATATCAACACATAGTAAGAATGACTCTGGTTGGAGAATTTATGCTTCACTCAACAAGACAGGTGGTGTTATTCATATAAAAACATTGCGTCCAAAGTGTACAAGGGTTCAAACTGATTTTAACTTACGTTTACATGACTAATTTGATTAAATTTTGGATGAAAAATACCACAGGATAGTTAAGTGTTAATGGAACTAACCATAAGGAGTTAAGTGTTAATGGAACTAACCATAAGGAGTTAAGTGACATATTTATAATTACAGGGGACAAATCGATTTCAAGCCAAATCACAAGAGTAATTAAAATTTATCCATACTATAAAATGAGAGGTTCATAGTAAATATAAGTCACTGGTTCCTTGGAGGAATAGTACGAGTTACTGAGGACTTTATAAGATGCTGGCTAGTATAATGCTAACTTGTCACTGTTAGCATGAGTGGGACTAAAATGTCCAATAATAGTAGTAAAATTTTTATTCTCTATTGTATTTTGTCTCTTGGGAATTTGACTGATATTGATGAACATGTTGACGAGGATAAGACTTAAAAGTGAAGTTTTTCATATATTTACTAGCCAAGTTAAGAGCTCTCTCGAAAATTTTTTTCCATTAATCCTAATTCTATTGGAGAACTTGTGAGGTTCCTAAATAACTTTTCTATTCAATTGTAAGCTCAACCATTTATATTTACCCTCTCTTAAAGTTATCTATGTTTATACAGACGAGGGTGGCCGCCATTTCTCACATGCCCAATCAATGGATCGAGAATGACGAAGCGTTTGATTATCTTTATAGAATGGGCAGAGATGTTGTGATGGTGGCTGGCATGCATATGGGGGAGAGTGGACTTCTCTTGTTGTATTATGCCTTACAATCTGTTTCGCTCTTAACACATTGATAGCTCTAGGATTGAGTCTTGTGGATTAGGATGACAGTTATTGTAGTTTGGTAATAATTATTAAGGTTAAAATTTGACATAGGACCAGCTGATGCTTTGTATAATACCCTTATTAGTGATCAAGGTGTGATAGATAGTGTATAAATTTGGTCTATTTGTTATGTTTAAAATATGCTTGGTCTCCTCCCTGCCTTGTCTTTCCTTTACCCTCTCCCAACTGTCGTTATAAATTTCATTGTTAGATCTTGATCTAATTATCTCAATAAGACATAATGGCTTTTCATTTCCTTAGAAAGTGATTGCTCTTTATTTTGTGTTTATTTTTTTTTACATATTTCAGTTGAGAATTTATTTCTATGTTCAATCTTGAGAATTTGCGATTATATCATATTTATATATTTCGTAAGTAAATTTTACGTACTTAAATGATGGGGTGAAATGATTCTTGCATTTGAGGGTGGATATTACAGGGACAAAAACAATAATTCATTCTACATGCTAAGAAAAAATGGAGAACGAAAACCAAAAAAAAGAAGATAATGAGAGCACAAAAGGGTATGATAGAACTGTATGGTTTGCGAGTAAGGATATCGATTAGAAAAGGTAACTAACAATAAGAAGAACTAGATTTATATACTATTTGTTGCGAGATTTTTTTAATTAAAATAAAAAATATAAAAATGTTTATAAAAAGAATTAATTATAAAAAATTATATAAATTATATATTTATTAATTTTTTATTAAAAAAATTAATGATTAAGATATAAAAATTATATTTAAATTTTTTTCAAAAAAAGAATGTTATGGAATAGATTGGTGAGGAAGGGCATATTGAATGGGTACATGACTTTTCCAGGAAAGTTATCGTGATTGGAAACAAAGGAGCAAAAGTGAAGAAGGATAATAAAGTCATTTGAATAATTTATGAGTAAATTTAACACAAATCCATCAAAATGTCATCACCGAAAGCGGCGCGTGACTTCGGCTCTTTGTCAAGGTTTCAGCAAAAAATATCAGCAATGGCGAGGGTGGTTACTGTTCGGCGCCCCCTCCTCCATTCTTCCTTTTTTTTTTTTTTTTTTTTTAAGTTTATGCAAATCTTCATATTTACGAGAATGAAAGCTCTCAAAGGAGAGAAAATTATAAAGATAAAATCTTCAAAAATGATTGGAGAGGTATTACTCTCATGAAAATCATCAAACTTCTTTTGTATTTTTTGTATTGTTTTAAATTTAATCAAATATGTTATTAATCTTGTAATATTATTAAACTTTGATAAAATGTGTGTTCTCTCTTATTATAATTGTTATTTATTATGTTTTTAGAAGTTAGGAGTTAGGAGTATAGACCTTAATTTTTTTTATAATATATAAGTCTTCCTATAGTTAATAGTTTTTATATAGTAGGTCAATGTTTTATTCTCATGAATGATTTGATCTTTTAACAAAACAAAAAATTATGAGTAAAGATAAAAATAGTAGAGGATGTTGTAAATTATAACAAATGAGTGTGTCAAATAAAGTTTTATATCAATTAAATAACAAGAAATTAAATAATATATAAATTAAAATATGAATACAAAAAAAGTAAATGAATAAAAAAAAAAAGTAAGTTTTGTGTACACAACAATAAGTCACTAGAAATGAGATGACAAATTTATTTTGTTAAAAATTATTTTAATTAAGTAATTATTTAATTATTAATTAATTAATTACTTATTAAAAAAACATTTATTTTACTAGTGTTTGAAGGTGAAAATATTGTTATATTAATTTTGGATCATAGAAGATATATTTTTAACTATTAACTGTTATGCTTGTCTACATTCAGTATAAATTAAATCTCTTATAAAATAACTTCGATATACTAATTGATTCTAAAAACATTTATCTCTTTTCTGTTGTTTAGCTCTCTTGTCTGTGACAAGAAGGATTTGTTTAATTCTGAGGATGTTACTTCCTAATTTTAGAGAAATTATAAAATATCTCTTAATAATCGTTTCTTTGTGATGCAACTCAATTTAACAATTTAATAGTTTTTCTCAATAGAGGGAAACTCTTTTTTGATCATTAATAGATATGATGACTTTTAATTTAAAAAAGTATACTTGATTTGGATACTAAGAGTATTTTTGACTAATTGCATATATAGATATTTTTTAATATAATGGAGATTATTTATTACCTATAACTTTTATGTTTATAAAAAAATTTTAGTTAATATTTTGTTAAATAAAATATTAAAATATAAATATAGTTCAGATAAAAGAGTAATGTTAAAAATATTTTTATTTTTAAAAAATTAAATTAATAAAAATAATTGATAAAGAATTAAATTAAGAGTTATTATATATTTTAAAGACTAAAATAATTTTTTTTCCAAAATAATATTTTGGGTACACAAAATTAGTAAACAATCAACTTTTATATTATAGTAAAAGAGATCTATTTAATCTTAATATTTAACAATAAAAAATTTAAATTCTTCAAAATTCCTTATATTTACCAAATATAATATTATTAATTTTTGAGTTTTTATCCTTATGATAATATTGTTAATTATTATTTTTATAAAAAAATAAATTATTCTTAATCATTTAAGAGATATTAAAATTATATATATTATAAAAAATTACATTATTTTATTATAAAAGAATTGAAATTTTATTTATTTGACTAAAATATTTTTATATTTATTATTTATATAATTAAATTTATATTTGATGAGTGTAAAAATTTATTTTTTAAAATTTAAAATAAATTAACTTTATGATATAAAAATCAAAATAGGTAATATTAAAATAGTAATTTTTAAAATATATTTTGTAGTAAAATATATTTTTTCAAAAAATCATATTATTATTATAAATATTTTCATCAAAATAAGTGTAATTATAATTTTTTTATTTATCAGAAAGGAAAAATGTAAATGTACTTTTTTTTAAAAAACCCTGAAGTCTAGCCTGATTCTTACGGTGCCAGTCTTCTGCTTTCCATTAGGCACACCAGCTTGTTTTCAACGATCATCTTGATGATTCTTGCGGAACCCCCAAATGTGGAACGCTAAGCTTCCTTCGTCTTCTTAATCTTAGCTCCTATTTATCTGTGTTCTGGAGATTATTCAGAGTTCAAGTCAACACCGAAATCATGATATTGGTAGATGGTGCTCCTCTCTCTGTACATTCATCTTCAACATCTCAGGTAACCTTTATTTCTTTCCATCACTTTCTCTTCCTTCGCCTCCCCATTTTCCAAAAGAAAAAAAAAAGAAATACCCATTTTCATTTTCTGTGATCAAGGAAAACATCGAGAAAGTGAGAAGCTAAATTCTTGGAACAGCTCAGGTTGTTCTTGAACTTGCTTTAAAGAGATTATCATATCATTCTTTGCAGCATAACTGGGGCTTGTTTTGATAAGCATTCTAGTTAACTTATTATTGAACTTTTTTTTTTTTCGCTTTTTGAGACTCAAGTGCATTTTCTTATGAATAGCGGGAGGGAATCGGACTCAGGATAATTGGTCATTTTTACCTATGTAGTATATTAGCCAATCGATGTACTTTCGTAGCTCTTGATGTTTTCGTAATATATTCTGACCTTTGAGTTGTAATAACCCTTGCCTTGCTCATCTATGATTTTCTAGGAATCAATGTATTGGTAAAATTTCTTAAGATTTTATTTAGTTTTTGCTGAAAGTAGCATTGCTTACGAGTTTTAACTTGTAATGGTTGGAGTCAAAGTCATGGAGTGTCCTAATTCTACCTTACTCCTTGCTTGAGGCACTTTGTGGTTTTGTGGTTAATTATCATGTTGAGCTGGTGCCCATTATCAACTTTATGAAGAGATGAAAGTTTTCTTGAAGTTGAGCTTGAGCTTCATATGGTTCACTTATTTCCTTATGGATGAATCAGCCTCAGATGTTTAGGCTTATCATTTGACCTTTAACAGTTAGGAGTTTATGTCTACAAATTGGTACGTCATTGTGAAATATTATTCCAACTTACATCTATAAGAAAAGGAATCCAGGGAAGCATGTGTCTTATTTCACGCTTAATGTAAATAGAAAAGTCCATAAAAATGCATGATCTTCTCCTTTCTGGTTAGCATAATTTTAATCTAGTGGATTTGTTATGCACATAGAAATCTGAGTGTAGAATTCTGTGTTACAAAATAGTGAAACACCTGACATTTTGTGCTTGTGAACAGGGAACAGAAACTCTACTTGCTTTATTGGAGAATCCTTTTCTGGTATCTGCCTCAAATTCTTTCAACACTATCCCAGAGAGGAAGTTCTCAGTTTCCGAAGAGTCTAGCCCAAATAGACCAAAATGGGTTTATGTATTTCAAAAAGAATATGCGACGGTTGACCCTGCCTTTGTTGATGTATCTAGCCTTCCCCCTCTTTTCAATTTCATTCGGAATTATGTGAGATGGAAGAGATAGTGCCTGTTAAATTGTTTTTTTTTTTAATTATTTAATTTTAAATCAATTAACTGGGGAATACAATTAATAATCTTTTGCATGCAGGCAATTCAGTTTTTGTTGGATGGTAAGCGACATCAGCGGTGGAATTTCTTTTATGTGTCTTGAATTTTCCATGTATTCCTTCTTCTGTCTTCCTGTTTCTGTTGCCTTTTTCTCCCTTCCCCCCCCCTCTTGTCAGCCTCTCTTTTTTCCCAAAGAAACTGATAGAAGAATATTTTTTTGCCTTCTAATACCAAAATATGATCAAAAGCCAAAGAGATTTTTGTTAAAAACTGATGTTTGGTTGAACTTTCAATAAATAAATACCATTCAACAACTTCATGTCCTTATTGTTATAATTATCTTATGATGTCAATTAGAATTTGAATTGTTTGTGTTGAGTTTTGCTGTTCTTTTTTTCCTCTAACCTAGCATCTGTGTGATTTTTCCCACCTCTCTCTGCACACTAGTTTGTTGGCACTGATGAAGCAACAACATGTGTGGGCCTTGTTATTCGGAACCGAAGCAATGGGATGTAAGGATTAAGAATAATTTATCTGTTTTCAATGTCGACTATATTTTAAATTCCATTTATTGTTTGGTTTCCAATGTCTATTTTCCTATTTTATCTCTGTATTGCAGGACATCACTTGCCCATATGGATTCACTGAATATTGTAGATATAGGCCTCTCTCAAATGCTATCACTACTTGTTGACAACAGTATGGAGACTGAATTTGAGGCATGTTTCTTCTTAATTTTTTCCAATGATTTATATTGGCTACCAGTACTTATCGTGGCGATGCTTAAAAAATAATGATGGAACTGAAACTTTACATTATTACAAATGTAGGTGCATCTAATTGGGGGTTTTGAAGATGTTTCACTGAAAGTCTGCCCAGAATTGTCTACTTCGTTATTAATTTTCCTTAAATGCAGTTTCTTCTCAGTCAGAATAATTGTTCCGTCTGTTGGACTTTTGTGCAGCATGCTAATGGTAGGACAATGTCAGAAAGCCATGCAGATTTGATTGGTTATTCCTTTCCTTTGTGTACAAAAATTGTTCAAGCTTTATGGGGAAGAGAGGAGAAGTTTCATATTCAAACTCTCTGTGTTCTTGGGCATAACACCAGAAGGGATTCTTATAGAAATGCATTCCCAATTTTCAAGGGATTCGTGGTCAGCTCCTGCTTTATGTACTTGTAAATCTTGTTGCTGCTTAGATACAGTTCATTTCCATTATGTGATAAACCTCTTTTTTTCAATCAGTACATAAAACATATTACTCTCATGCTTAATGTGCATGAAGCTGGTTGCTCTGCCTATATGTTTTTTTTAGTAATTGGCATCAATAAATAGCAAACGCGCTCGCTGTTCTTTTGCAGTTTCAAAGTTTGTTTAATAATAGAGGCATAATATGTCTAAACCATTAGGAGTCAAGCAATTAAAGATTTACATATAAACACTAATGCTCCTAACATCTTTTTCAAGTTTAATCACAATCAGATATGTTTTGATGTTTTAGTAAATGTCAACTAATATGCTTCCTATGAAGTTTTAGCTGCTAAGAAATGAAGCTGAGAAGTTAGTAGCGCTAAAATCTATGTGCAAGTTATAATAATCATCACAAATCATTGAATCTGAGGACATCACTTACTAGATCAGACATTATTTTCTACTTTTAGATTACATACACATATTGCAAGGGACTACTTTTGGTAACATGACATATGTTGGCTATAATGGTTTGGGAAAAAGCTATTGCAGCCTTTTTCTAATTTTTACTTGCATACTCAAACCTCTAAACGGGATTTTGACTTACATGTTATTCACCATTTCAGGTAGAAACCTTGACAGGAACAGTCATTCCAGCAAGTTTTGATAGAAGTTCTAGGTGCCCAGATGAAATTGTCCGGAGAATACGAGTATCTGCTTCCTATGAAGATTCCAGTTGGAAAGGGAAGTTACTGGAGACATATGACACTGTAAATGACCGGTTCAAAATTGCCCCTTGTCGCTGGTAAATTGTGAAGATTATGGTTTCATTTTAAACCTCTACATATCTAAGTTGTTTACAGTCCAAAGCAGAAAGTAAATGGATAAATAGTTACGTTACTCTGGTGGACATTATCTTCTGGCAGTCTTTAAGTTCTCTTGTTTCCTAATTAGTAAATACTGAAGCTTCTTCCCCTGGCCCCTTATGATTTAGGACTCATCGCCAATATCATATTGCTTCCACACTAGTGCACCATTCTGATTCAGAAATTCTTTCTATGTGTTCTACCTCACCCACTGCTGAAGGCCCAGATTTTGTGGATAGCTTGAGAAGGTAAAAACACTGATTATGATTATATGTTTCAAGCTTTAACCTTATTATCTTATTTAACACTAATAAGTAATAACAAGTACAAGATTTTATATCTGTGGAGTATTATGATGTATTTGCAAAATAATTGAGTCAAATCTCTCATAAATCAAGGGGAAAAAAAATTGACTGTGGCTGCTGGTGGAGAGAATGGGAAAGGAATTCAAAATAATGGCTGGAGATTAAAGAAGTGGAGAGGGATGAAAAGGAGAAAAAGAGTAAATTGACTGGTCTATTATATCTGTAATCAGTTGATGATCAAGTTTTGAGACCATAGTATACTATATATTGTCATATTGGTAGTCTGAAACATCCCAATTTAAGTAGAAATACAAAATCTTCTAAACATAACAGGAATCATAAATTATGTTATTCCTTGTTATGAAGACCTATGTGAGAAAGCCTAAAAAATAAGATAAGCAACTTTTAACATATTCTAGAAGGAAGCATGTGCTGCCTAGTCATGAGGAGCCTTCCACGTTGCACCTACTATGATTTCTATCCCCATATATTTTTCGTCCCCCACCCCGCATTTTTAGCTCCATGTTCTCCTAAGTGGGAACATGTTCGTATTTTTTTTTCAGTTATGAATTTATTCCAATAATTATTTTAGCTTCTAGGTAGCCGGATATTTCCGGGGTATTTCCACTATGAATACCCCAGGATTGTTTGGTTTGCTTGTCTTGAATTATCTTATCAATTGTATTGGGTTTGTCTGTCCTAAGGACCACTTTTTATTGAATAAACATTAAATTTCAGATTCTGCCTTAGTGTTTGTTCATTTCCTGCCATTTTCTTGTTTTCATTCTTAAGTTGTTTTAGCTTCTATCACTTTGGTATCAGAGCCATGTTTAGCTCTATCATGGCTGTCATTCGTTCTACTCACTCAGATCAGCCCCCACTAGCACCCAAAGCAGCCCTTGAACCTGTTTCGCAGCAACTGGCTGCTATTGCCTCTAGGTTAGACATTTTTGATACCTTGGTGGCTGATGTGCAGCACCCAAGGCACAGGGCTGTGGAGAGGGGGATTTCATTGGAGTGATGATCAAGAGGACGAATGGGAACAATCTTGGAGCTAGAGAAATACAGTGTCATTGCCTTGCACAAAGGTCGAGTTCCCTAAGTTCGAATGTGGAGACCCCAAGAAGTGGATTCTGAAGGCAGAAAAGTACTTCAGGTATTACCAAACGCCTGAAGAATCCAAAGTTGATGTAGCTGCCATGTATTTGGGAGGAGACGCATTGGATTTGTTTGCTTGGATTAACTCAGAAAGAATGATCCTTTATTGGGAGGAACTGGTGAAGGCGCTACAGGAGCAGTATGGTCCTGAAGAATTTCAAATCCTGATGAGTATTTGTGTGGAATTTGTTAGACTAGTATGGTACAGGAGTATTGTCAGGAGGTTGTCAAGTGATCTGCTGGAGTGAGAATTGGCTAGAGCACTGCCTGTTAGGCGTGTTCTTGGACAGCATGAGGGAGGAACTGAAGGCGGATGTGAGAATTCATATACCTAGGAGTGTTGTAATTGAATTTGAAACTAAGCTAACCTCAAAGGAAGAAGAAAAAGAAGCAGGAAGCAACATTAATACAGAACGGTTATTTTGTTTTTTGAAATCCTTGCTCCTTTTAATGTTTCAAACCTACTTGATAAAAGGATTTGGAATCTAGATCCCTTGGGCACCTATTGTTGCTCTTCCTTTTTAAAATTTTTGACTTGAAGCCCAAATCTTGACTCTAACTTGTTTAATTATTTTTGGAAAATTAAAGCTCCTTCAAAGGTAAAACCTTTTGTTTGGACAGCAGTACTTAATAGAATTAACAATAATGATTTGCTTTAGACTAGATGTCCTAACAAGGCTCTATCTCTGGATGTTTGCATGATGTGTCTTAGAAGTTCCGAGACAAATAGCCACCTTTTCTTGCACTATGATATAGCTAGATATTTATGGAACAAGTTGTTTGGCTACTTTGAAGAGAATTGGGTATGTCGGGCTTTTGTGGGTTTTGGAAGGGATAAGGTGCATAAAACACTTTGGTGATGTGCTGTTCTAGCAACTCTATGGTGTATTTGGATGGAGCAGAATGCTAGATTCTTTAAAGATAAACACCTCTCACCCCACATTCTTTGGGATAGAATCACTTTCTTGACTTCTTTGTGGGTTTCTTCTAAAGGATTGTTTAGAGGGATCTGCCTTGTGGATCTCCAAAGGAATTGGAAGGTTTATTATGTTAGCTACTTGTTTTTTCTTTCTTCTGCTCTTTTGTTTCTTTTTGTAGAGGACAGCTTGTCTTCCTTGTATTCTCTTGTTTCTCTTGTTTCTCTTCTCTTTTAATAAATTTCTTTTTTTATCAGAGAAAAAAAAAGATCCAAGTTACTCCAAAATTAACAAAGAAATGAAGTAACCTAGTTCCTTCAACAAAATTAACTTGCCTTTTGAACAATTCATAGGATTCTTGAGCAAAAGAAGGAAGACATGTGGTAGTGGGCCCATATTCATAGAACCATTCTGAAAACCAAGCGGAAAAATTCCGCTATACCTACTTTGAACCAAATGAACCAAAAGTGTGAGTAGGGTCTTATTGACAAGAAATTGAACTAGGCACCTTGATAGTCAAGGTAGTTGAAAGTTTGGGGTTGAAATTTTCTACTGAATGCTTGAGGACTTTATTGATCTTTAGTTTGGAGTACAAAATATTTTGAGTATTTTGTGGATCAAATTCATAAGTCAAGGTTATTGACTCAGTGTCAAGAAGAATAAATTCATAGAATAGTCTTGATTTTTCTAATGACTCTAAGGAAATGCCAATTTTTTGGAAAGATGTTTTGAGCAATTTCTCTAGATGTGGCTCTAGGTTTTAAATATTCCAACTCTATTGGAACAATTGAGACACTAAGATTTTTCTTAACATAAGTGCATTCTTGTTTGGAAGGGATTATAGGAGTATTTTGAGGTTGGATAGAGGATGCAGCTGGTTTTGGAGGAGTTCTTGATGAGGATGATGTAACAGATTGTTGATAGGGAAGTGGTGTGAAGCAGTTTTGAACAATAGATGTGGAAGAAGCTGGTCTAATGTTGATTGCTCATGAGGGGATAGCTGGAGTTGATAGAGGTGGTCCATATTAATCTTTGGTCTGTTCTTATGCAAGAATGAGTAAGAAGACACCCAAAGAACAAATTTTTTAACAAGATAATTTTTGCATGGACAGAAGAGGATTTTTAATAAAATTTCCTTCCAGATTTTTTAACAAGAGATTTTTATAGGGAAGGAATGAGTAAGCCGAAACCAAAAGCATAGACCTAATCGTAGGGACATCTCATACTATCCTCATCCCCATCAGTAAGTTTCTCATCTTCATTTACCTCCTTGTCCCAATCCTCAAGCTCTTCATAATGCCATACCAAAAAATCCTTGAGTTCTAAGACTTCCCCTCTCCTTGAGTGCATCCGTCACTCTATTTTCAGTATCTCAAACTTGTATTCCATGAGTTTGGATACCCACTTCTGCTGGTCGGGATCTAGAATCCTTTGTTCAAGCAAATATTTGAGAGCCTTCTGGTCTGTTTTAGTAATAAATTTATGCCCCAATAAATAATGCCTCCACTTTTTTACCATAAACACTATCGCCATGAGCTCTCTTTCATATACCGAGGTTTGTCTAGCTTGGTTGGATAACATTTGGCTGTAATAAGCAATAGGACACTTATTCTGCATCAATACAGTCCCAAGACCAGTCCCGGAAGCATCAGTTTCTTGCTCAAATGGCTGAGAAAAGTCAGGCATGGCTAGTACTGGTTAAGCTAAGTCATTCATGTACAAAAAAAAAAAAAAAAAGGAACAAATTTTAATTTTTAATTATCTCATCACAATCTTTGTTGTAATTATCTCCTCAGAATGGGGTTTCTAGTTTCTCATTCTACTATTTTTATTGGTCATTAATGTCCGAGCCATATCTGGTGCAAGTCTCAGCCAAGTTGAAGCGGAAAAATTAATTCAGTTTGAGCCATGTTCAACCAGTGGTGTTGTAGCAATATCGGTATTGGAAATGAATCTAACACATGACACGCTTGAGTATTGCTTGGTGTGTCCATGCTTCATACTCCTGTACTGAATCGTGTTTGTTGTAGACTAGTGGCAGGCTAATGAGATTGATTTCCCATGAGGTTTATTTATTTATTTTTTTTTCACAAAAGGAATAGCATAAATTAATTTTCGAAGCCATAAAAGTGAATTCTGTCCATTTTGTGACTATAGATACTAAATTTGGCTCAAAGTTAACTATTTCACTTTTTGTGATATTTCAGAGGCTAGAGTGTTACTTTTGATGTTCAGGGTAGTTAAATGTAATAAGACCAGGGGATAAAATGTACTTCCCCTATAATTCAATATAAATGTAATGCAAATTTTAAAATTTTAATATTTGTTATGCTCAAACATCTTATAAATCATTTCAAAGTGCTCATAAATTTTCACCTACTAAACACCACTCATGCATTTACTATATCCTTAGATTGATTATATTTCCTATTTTCAGGCAGTGGATTTATTTGATTGAGCATCCATACTGGACAGAAATCTTTCCTATGAAGCAGCCTCGAATTTTTGAGAGGACTACTGATGGAGGATGGACAAGATGTTGATATGACATTCTAAGGTTGCAAACTGCATCTTATTGGTTTCTGGGGTATGATGGATTCTCTCTGCATTTTATAGATGTTTGAAACGACATTTTCATTTGTAGCCAACTGCTTTAGACCCTCCATGTTTCGTTAAAAATAAAATTAATAATTAGCATTCTCCTATGAAAATATTTGATGGTTTGCCTTCTGCAGCCACGTTGGTTTCTGGGATATGATGTGGATTCTCTCTCTGCTAATTGAAATGTTCCTGTCTCAAAGGGCATTTTCATTTGTAGCCAACTGCTTTAGACACTCTAGTTTCCATTAAAAATAAATTTAATAATTAGCATTTCCTATGAAAAAATCGTAATGTTTCTCAGAATTTACCTGTTTGAATGCCATTTTGTTTTTTAGTTTTAAAATTATTTTATAAAATTTGTTTTGAGAATTTATATTAGTATTATTTTTATGTATTTATATACATGTTATTAAGAAAAAGATTTATTTTCTATATATATATATTTAAAAACTTAGAGTTTAGACATTTTTTAATTATTCTATATTTTTATTTTTAAAATATATTTTATTTTCTTTTGTTCAGTTAAAAATAATAACTCAACCAGGTATTTTGTTTTTAAAAATAAAAAATAGTTGACAGGCTCCTAGTCATAAGTAAACAAGAACAATGAATTATGATGGATCTAGAAAAGCAAGGGTAGAAATTGGCTTAAAGCATAGGAAGCCATTGCATATCAATGGTTAATGAAAGAAGATAAATGGAGGCAAGTTCCTATTTGTGCATGATAATAATTTTTTTCAACACAAATCTTAAGAATTTTGTTACAGAGTAAAATTTTTAAGAGGTTGAATTTTTTATTATTAAATTATTTTAAAATTTGTGTTTATAATAGGGTAAAATGTTAAAGATCCTTTTAATTTTGATCTGAGTAAAAAACTCAATTTTGTTTAATGAAAAATAACTCTTTGAACTTCAATGTGTGTAAAAAATCTTAAATATTACTAAATTTATTTACACATCACATTTTAATTACATATAAGTAGGGATAAAAGTGCCTTTTCAATTTTTTTTTTTCAAAGTATCAAAAAATATAAATTATCCAAAATAACCCAAATACCCCTTCTCTCAGATAATCAATCGGAAGGGTGATGGGCGATTTATAGAGGGACAGGGTATTTTGGTTTTTTTGGATAATTTGCGTGAAAATTAAAATGATACTTTTATTTAAATTTGATGTGTAAATAAATAGTAGTATTTGAGTTTTTTTTTTTTTACATACAAATAAAAATTTAAGAGATTATTTATCAAAGATCAAAGTTGAGAGAATTTTTTTGTGTATAGACTAAAGTTTGAAGAGGTCTTTTTCATTTTACCCTTTATAATAACAATTTTTATACAAAAATCTTTTTAAAAAATTTAACAGTGAAGGCATAAGAGGTTAGACTTTTCGTTGCATTACTTTTGTCTAATTGTCAAATTGGACCAACATGGTAGAACTCACAAGACTGGATTGACCACCAATAAAGATAAAAGTTTTTACATGATTGTAATGAAAATATAATATTTGGATTTTATCACACTGTGGGCTTTTTATTTGAAAATTTGGTAACATGTGATATATTTGTGTAAATTACATTAATTTGTCTTAAGGTTTAGGTAATTTATATTTTGATATTTTTTATTTTAAAAAATTATATTTAATTATCCTAATATTTAATATATAATTATATATTGCAAAATCTTTTCATTTAATGTATCTTTTGTCAATTAAATTAACTTTCTGTACAACATGTATTATTTTGTTAAAAAGAACAAAATTATTTAACTATTTTTATTATCGTATCAAGAAATGATCAACTTCTATGGTGGACCTTAATATTAACTTAATTATCTTTTTTTCTTCATATTAAAAATAAAATCACTAACATATCATTTTATATTAATAAAATAATTCTTTGCACAATATGTATTTTTTTAAAATAAAATTATATGATTGCATTAATTATTATTTTAAAAAAAATTAAATTATCATGCTAAAACTTAATATGAATTGAATTACTTTTATTATCATATGAAAACTTTATATTGTAAAAAAATATTAATTTTGTTGAAAAATTAAATTAAATAGAAGTCTTTATAGTATGTATTAAACAAAAGAAATGAAATGTAATTTTTGAAACACAAGCGCAAAAGGTGAATGTTTACAGCATATAAATAGAACAATTTGGCCTAAGTTATGTAACACCCCTATCTAGTATTATCATTAATTCTGATATAAATAGATAGGTTTGGTACATTCTTCTATTCCTTTTATTTAATTAACGTCTGAGCAATTATACCATTAAATTATATTAAGCGGATTTGGTTCGGGATCTTTTGCTCAGATTAAAACTCATATGCACAGCGAAATAGATAAAAATATACTAAACAACACAACGGAAATTAAAACTTTCATGTCATTCAATTAAATACATGTCCAATACATTTCTGTATACATGTACCAGGATATATGAAGTACCTGTCCGTAAGGAGTCAGGAGACAACAATCCTGTCACTCAGACCCCTTTAAAAATTACTAGGATGGATCGATTCTTCACATATCCCTTTCCCAGTTCTTTCCAAGTAACATCCCATGTCCACTGTCAAAAGAATAATCCTAATTGTAAGTTAAACATATCTGGAATATGACCCAAAAATATGGGTTACAACATTTCTTAAACCTAAGAAAGAACTTGATCTCTTAGCCAGCTATGCCTCCACATCTGATACACATTAGCATATAATGAGAAACGTAAGTTTCCCAGTAGCTTAACAATTTGGATGTTTAAAAAGACAACTAATATGTATAAGGGTGCAAACACCAAAATATTTAACTCCATATTCTTGAAAATTAAATATAACATTGTTCATAAATATAAACTAGCAAGTAATGTATGATCAATTTAAATGTCAATGAGATAAAAATAGTGTTCTTTCAAGTAAAATATTCGGCACGCTGGGAAACACGTCATCATAAAATTTAAAAAAACATTGATACTTATCATTCTTAAAACATACTTTTATGTAAAAGTTGTGCACACTTAGGCACTATGTGGACACTTGACCACCTTTATAAAAATCTCTTGTGCACACTAGGGCACTTGTGGACACTTGGCCGCCTTTCAAAAATCTCTGGTTCATAATCATAAAATTAAAAAAAAACATTTATACTTATCATTTTTAAAACATATTTTTATATAACAATTGTGCACTCTTGGGCACTATGTGGACACTTGGCCACCTTTATAAAAATCTCTTGTGTACACTTGGGTACTCTGTAGACACTTGGCCACCTTCCTAAGGTCATTGTACACACTTGGGCACTATGTGGACACTGGGCCATCACCTAGGGTAATTGTGCACACTTGGGCACTCTATGGACACTTGGCCACCTTCCTAGGGTCATTGTGCACACTTGGGCACGACGTGGACACTAGGCCATTCCTAGGGTCATTGTGCATACTTGGGCACTACGTGGACACTAGGCCACCACCTAGGGTAATTGTGGACACTTGGGCACTGTGTGGACACTTGGCCACCTTCCTAGGGTCATTGTGCACACTTGGGCACTACGTGGACATTGGGCCACCACTTAGGGTAATTGTGTACACTTGGGCACTCTATGGACACTTGGCCACCGTCCTAGGGTCCTTGTGCACACTTAGGCACTACGTGGACACTGGGCCACTACCTAGGGTAATTGTGCACACTTGGGCACTCTATGGACACTGGCCACCTTCCTAGGATTATTGTGCACACTTGGGCACTACGTGGACACTGGGCCACCACCTAGGATAATTGTGCACACTTGGGCACTCTGTGGATACTTGGCCACCTTTATAAAAATCTTTAACAAATCTTAGGGAAAATTTTCCTTTTATTGAAAAATAATATTAATGTATATCTTCTTAAAATTCAAAAATTTTAGGAATAAATGTCCCTTTCTTGGAAATTAATATCAATGTACACTTCTCATAAAAATTCTATTAATTTCATGAATGATTTTCCCTATCTTTGGAAATTACTATAAATGTACATTTCTTGTGAAAATACTAATATTTTTGAGAATGCTTTCTCTTTTCTTGGAATTTAACTCCAATGTACAATTCTCATAAAAATCTAGTATTTTCAAAAATAATTTCTCCTTTCTTGGAGATTAATTCCAATGTACATTTCTTACAAAAATTCTATTAATTTCATGAAGGATTTCCCCTTTCTTTGGAAACTATTATAAATGTACATTTCTTGCAAAAAATTTAATATTTTCAAGGATAATTTCTCCTCTCTTGAAAAAGAAATTTTCTGATATAATTTTATCAATTTCAAGAATCATTTCCTTCCTTGAAAATAATAATAATATCCTTTCTTATAAAATTCTACTAATTCAAAAATAATTTCCTTTTTTTCAATAATAAATTCCCATATTTTTTTAAAAATATATATTAGTGCATAGCTTCTAGATTCCAAGAATAAATTTCATGGACTCGGCCTGGGGAGTTTTGTTCACTTGGCAATTCCATTTCCTTTCTTGTGGTTCCTTACTTAATACACTTAAAACGTAGGGTTTGTTTTTTCTTTGTGGTCACCATGAAGTTAACACCATTCAACCCTAATTTTTTTTCTAACAATATCTTTATATTATCTCACCCATCAACATTCCAATAAACCACACATGCTAGCCAACATACATACATTTTAGTCAAGAATGTAGAGGCAACTTAAGTTCCATGGAAAGCTTGAATATAAACATTAGATTGCATAACCAGAACATGGAACAAAAGTTTAAATGGTTAACCGACCTTGTTTCCTTTCTCTTTGACTAAATCTCTCTCTTGTCCTTGATACATTTCTAGGCCTTATTTCCTTAGAAATGGATCCCAATTAGTTTTCTGTAGACATAATTAGATTCTTAGGCAGGCTTTTCTTTTAATTAGCTTTCCTATGTTAATTTATCAAATTACTAATCCGGTCTAATCCTTAAACATTTTTTGGGTCAATTTCGATAGGAAAATAATCAAATTAAAGGATTTTAAACTGTACCGGGGGTTTCGAAGGCTCGAAATCTGATTCTGACAACTTTCTAGCAACTCTGGAAACGGCGCACGGCAGAGTATGGCGGCGGATGGCAGCTCATGAAGGCAGATGGCGACTGGGGTCAAAAGATACAACAAAATGTAGCCTGCAACTCAAGGATGATAGATCCGGGGTCCGTTTGGCAAAACACTTCCGTTTAGATGGCATTTTCTAGCGACAAAGTGTGACACACGATGAACTATTTTGCCCCCGTTTTGGTCGCGTGGCGGCGGCGCTCCACCAGCTGGAAGCTGTTGGAGGAAGCTGGTAGCTCAGGTTACCCAATGGTAGTAGCGGTGTGGCTAGACGGCATCGGACGACGCAGATTGCGATGGAGGAGGATTTTCGTGACAGAGGGAAATGAGGCTATTTTCGGCTATTGTGGTATCCGTCGACAGTCGAGAATAGTGGATGGAGGTCGGCGGTGTCAAGATGCAACGGTGGCAAGGTCCGACGACAATTCAGGGCAAAGTTTTCGACGACTAGAGGTGGCGTGCGAGTGAGATAGAGAGGAGAGAGTAAATAGGTGGAGGAGAGAGAGAGAGGAAAGGAAAAATGAGATAAAAAAGTGGGGTTTTGAGATTTTAAGGCCTCTAGGGGCATTTTGGTCTTTTCCTACTTTGCCCGGGATAAATTTCGGATGTATTCTCTAATTTGGGTAAGAAAATAGGCCCATATAGAAGGAATTCAAAAATCTTTTAAAAATTTTAAGCCTTATAAATTACCTGTTAATTTCTTGAAGCCGGATCGAGTTTTCCTCCATCAAATAAAATTTGACTCCAAAAAATTTTCAAATTTCAACCGCAGGCTCAGAAAATCACGCTTAATTTAATTCCAAAAAAATCTAAATTTATTTTACCCAATTAATTTATTTTAAAAAAATTGGGTTATTACATTCTCCCTCCCTTAAAAAGAATTTTGTCCCTAAAATTCAGACTTGTAAATAATTCTGAATAGCGTTGTCTCATCTCGTCCTCCTTCTCCCATGTCATCTCCTGTGATGTTACATCCTGCCAAAGTACCTTAACTAAAGGGATTGCTTCATTCCGAAGTTACAGATGTGGAACACGTCATACAAGTTTAACAAGTAAGGAGATAAAGCAATTCGATAGGAAACTGGACCGACTCTTTGCAAGATTTGGAATGGTCCTAAGAATATGGGACTCAATTTCTTTGTCCTTATTTGTCTATCAATACTTGTAGTGGGTAACACTGCCAAGAATACATGTTCTCCTTCTTTGAACTCTAAGGGTCTCTTCTTATTTTCATAGGTTTCCTGTCTCTGTTGGGCAACCCTTAACTTTTCCTTGATCATCTTAATCTGATCAATAGTCTTCTAGTACAATCTCTGATCCCAATAGAGTACTCTCCCCCATCTCTATCCAACTTAAGGGCAGTTTACAACTCCTCCCATACAGAGCAGCATATGACACCATACCTATAGTAGAGTGATAACTGTTATTGTAAGCAAACTCTATCAAAGGTAAGCATTTATCCCAGCTTCTTTTCTGTTCTAGCACACAAGCTATAACACCCCCAATTTCAAAGCCATATTTAAAATATTATTTATTGAAAAATCCTTCACTTAAGAAACTGGCGTGTTATATACACTTCTATCCTTTATTTCTTACCTGAGTTCTTTAAATATTCATTTATAGTATACATTTCATTAGGTTCGGATCCTTACTCAGGTATCATATCAATTATCAATACAGCGGAAGTCTAATAATCATACGCCATAATCCATAAAAATTCAGGATAAATTTAAACTTTTTCCTTTACATACATTTACATCCAGCTCAACGTGACAACGTTGTTACATATACTGCAGGATATATGTAGTTTTCTTGCTTTCATATGGTAAGGAGGCAACAAACCTGCCACTCATACCCTTTTTAACTATTTTTCATAAACCTGATATGTATGTCTTACATATCCATATACTTATATGTATTTCTAGCATAATATATATCATTCCATTTCTTGGGATGGGTAGCTAATCCCTTCTGTCTTGTAGTACCATAATGGTCCTAGTCATCGATACATACCAGAAAATAATGAGAAAATAATTTCTCAGTAGCTACGCATTCCACATTTCATTTCTGAGCTATGGTATGTACCACCGTATGGGTACGGAAAACAATTTACATTCCTTATTCTTAAATTCCATCATTTCTAGGAAATGCTATAAATAAACCAATCAGCTGTATAGGATGAAGTTTATGAGGTATAACAATAATATATCAGTTATAAAATAAAAACAAGATCAATTTAGTCACAATCATAGTTCACCATATACCGTTTAGTACCATAATCAGAAAGTACATTCATTAAATTTCCATTCAGCCATAGATAATTTAGGAGAAACAACATTTACCATTCATGGAAAAGCGCATTATTTATAAGGAAAATAAACATTCACATTTGGCTAAAAGCCATATTTTCAATTCAGAGAGACACAAGAGTATCTAAGTATAAATTACTCCACATACTACAGCGTGCATGAATGAGATAGCCACTCTATCAAGTGTGTGACAATTACGCCCTTTGGTACATCCGAGGCGTCCTCGGTGGATCCGAGTACCCATTCACATTCAGTGATCATGTCATAAAGACAGATCTAAGTGGGAATTTCTCCCAGGAGTTCATCAAACTAAGCTCATGGAATCACTGTTATTCACACAGATCATCTTCTCCCCGCTTTATGGGCGGTTCATGATGCCATAGATTACCACAACCTACATTATGGATCATTTCCCGAGATGCTATTTCCTATATATGTCAACTAGGATGATTAGGCTTAATCCCATAATTTTGCCAAATTCTAAGTAAATGTCCCCTGTTCAATTAGCCATCTAGGTTACACTAACTTAGAATTCACAATCATCACAGCGTTTACGAAATTCTTTCATTCGGAGCGGATGTGTCACCATCCAAATTTATGATACAAGCTGTGGAATGTCCAACTACGTCCCATACCGACAATTGGTCACTCGGTTATAAGCCTATCTATCCTAGAACATATATTGGAATTACTTTCTCTATGTTTCTCTTTATTGAACATTCAAATATTTTCCTTCCATTCAATGTTTTCCAATACCATGCTATGTTTTTCCTTATCTATGTCATAAATCAATCCTTTTCTTTCCTCATTCATGATGATACTATCATTCTCACTTTCTAAAAAGAAAACCTTTAAATCTCAATTACAATTCCATTCTTGAATTTGTATAAAATGGAAGGTTCATTCTTGGTCAAGAGAAATCCTTAAGAAATTTAAGATTTTCATACTTAACAATTTCTATTTGTCACTCTTGCCATATAATAAGCAAAATAAATTTACTTTTCCTTCCCATTTACACTAAATTCCCTTTTCACATTTTATTGCATTTAAAGGGTTTCAAAGTTGAACCTTTTCCATTTCCTACTTATTATTCCATTTTCCCCCTTTCTCACCTAATTATACATACCCAAGGTGTGTATAATCATTGTCTCCCCACACTTAAACATGCACACAAATTGCTAGAATTGCCAAGATTGCACAAAATATTCATTAAAATTTAATTGCAACGTCATATTATTTCCTTTGTATACTTTGACCAATTTCATTACATTTTTGTACAAGATTTTCCATAAATATTTCTATGTCCTAAAATTGGTCAAGTAGGCTACATGAAATTTAATGGGATCATTTTGCATAAAAATAATTGCCAATTAATCTTGTTTCAACCAAGACACACACATAGAAATTTTAGCACACTTTCTTCACCAAAAACATGTATACTCTTGGTCAAGGTGGGATTTTTAGGCAAAATTGGGCATTTCAACCAATTGACAATTATTCTACCCTCCATTGGCCATAACTTGAATTACCAATAAGCTAATTTAAAATTTTTCAAACAATTTTCAAAATATCATTTTGCTAGCTATGGCCTAAAGAGGCATTTTGTGCAAAAATCATCATTTTTCATATAATCATTTCTTTAATCCCATTTTCATCATCTATAAACCATCAATCACCATCTATCCATAACAATCAAGGCAAAACAAACAATTTGGCATGACATTCATGAATTTGGGGTTTTAGGGCAAATGAAACAAAATTGGGAAATGAACATAAACACTTTCATAATTGAAATTAACCATCACAAACAACTCCATACTACTTTCTAAGCATTAATCCATAGAAATTTTGAGAATTTAAGAATGTAAACTTAAAAACATCACTATTCATGTACTGTTCATTCAGCCATGAAAATCTCAAAAGCTTGGAAAAATCCATTAAAACATGAAATAAGTGATGAAAGAATGCTAAGCTACCTTGATTTGCAATTTTTGGTGGATAAACCTTGAAGTTTCCTTGCTTTTTCTCCCTTTTCTCCCTTATGAAGCCTATGTTATTTCTCCTTCCAAAAACCTTCACGTCGTCTTTGCTAAGGAGGAGAAGAAGAAGTAGTGTAACTTATTTAAATTGGCTAATATGACCATTTTGCCCTTGGTGGCAAAATGACCAAAATACCCTTCACTTTTTCCTTCTTAAAACCTTGACATGTAAGGGTATTTTAGAAATTTTAAAGTGTTTCTTTAGGTAAAATTTCCCTTATGTCCTTGTGATGAAATTACCTTTTTACCCTTGGTGTCAAAATTACCATTTTGCCCTTCATGGTAAAATGACCATTTTACCCCTCTTAAGTGCCGGACCAAATTTTTTTTTTTTTTTTTTTTTTTGAAAAATTTTGGAAAAATATTCTAGAGGCAAAATCATAATTTCCCAGATAAAAATTAGCCATTTTATCTGATAAATAAATATTTTATTCTTATTTTCAGATAAAATTTTGACCGTTTTGCCCCTAAATATTTTTCTGGTAGCATTCATGACATTGGCACCATTTTCAAACCTCATAATTGTGTGCCATAAATGTACCTCAATTTACGTGCTTACTATCAGGATATTTTGTGAAACAAATTTCCTTTCATTTTAGTCCCTAATCATTTCCTTTCAGTTTAGTCCTTCCTTTGTTTAAGGTAATACAAAATAATTTTTGGACTATTTTCAATGCATAAAAATATTGAGTCTAGGATTCTAAGACATACCTGATATCATAGAATTGAGGATATTACAATTCTCCCCTCCTTAAAAAATTTCGTCCTCGAAATTTGCTATATCATCAATTGAATAGTTCAGGAAAATTATTTTGCATGTCCTCCTCTTTCTCCCATGTGGCCTCTTGGCGATTTACTAATCCCATAACACTTTTACCAAAGGTATGGTCTTATTTCTCAAGTGTTTGACATCAGTACCAATGATTTGTATAGGTTTAGGTTGATAAGTTAAGTTTTCTTTTAATCAGATTATCATCAAGGCGTCAAGAATATGGGATGGGTCGAAAATATACTTTCGGAGTTGTGACACATGGAATACATCATGTAAATTTGACAAGGAAGGTGGCAAAGCTATCTGATAGGCTGATGGACCAACTTTATTTAAAATTTGAAAAGGTCCAATGTACCTTGGACTCAACTTTCTGGATTTAATAGCTCTACCTATACCAGTTGGGGATACTTTTAAAAATACATGGTTTCCTTCGTCAAATTCCAATGGTCTCCTTCTTTTATCGGCATAACTTTTCTGTCTATCCTGAGCCTTGGCCATTTTCTCCCTAATCATCTTGATTTGGTCAGTGGTCTGTTGTACCAATTCTGGCCCTAACATCTGTCTTTCTCCTATTTCAAACCAAAGAAACAGTGATCTACATTTTTACGCCATACAAGGCCTCATAAGGTGCCATACCTATGCTGGAGTGATAACTATTATTATAGGAAAATTCTATCAAAGATAAATTCCTATCCCAGCTCCCCTTTTGCTCTAATGTACAGGCCCTAAGCATGTCCTCTAGAGTTTGAATGGTTCTTTCATCCGCCCATCACCGAGGGTGATAAGCGATCTTGAAACTTAATTTAGTTCCAAAGGCTTTTTGTAACGCCTTCCAAAATCTAGAAGTGAACCTAGGGTCTCTATCTGAAACTATACTAGTAGGAATACCATGAAGTCTCACAATTTCTTGTATATATATCTGAGCTAATTTATCTAATGAGTAATTGATTTTGATTGGCAAGAAATGCGCAGATTTTGTTAATCTGTCTACTATAACCCAAATGGCGTCATTTCCTGATTGAGTTTTGGGTAAACCTACTACAAAGTCCATTGAAATCTTATCCCATTTCCATTCTGGGACTTCTAGAGGTTGTAATAGTCGTGCAGGTTTCGATGTTCTATCTTTACCTGCTGACATATGAGACATCTAGCAACATACTCGGCTGTTTGCCTTTTCATACCAGGCCACCAAAAATTTTCTTTCAAATCTTGGTACATTTTTGTGGCTCTGGATGAATTGTATAATTGCTCTTGTGTGCTTCTTCTAATATCACCTCTCTCAATCCTCCGTTTAGGAATGTACAATCTATCATGGTAGGTCATTACCCCATCAACTTCTTTCTTAAATTCCTTAAGATCTTTCAGTGATTTAAGATATTCATCTTCTTTCTGGGCTTCCAATATCTGAGTTCTGAAAGTATTTTCAATTGTTAACTCACTCAGAAAAATTTTATCTGGCAACACTATAGTGAACAAATTTAAGTTTCTAAACTTCTCTATCAGGCTCATTTCATTAACCATCATCTTAGCCATGTGTAGAGATTTTCTACTTAATGCATCTGCCACTACATTTGCCTTTCCAGGATGATATTTCAACTCAAATTCATAATCTTTCAAAAATTCCATCCACCTTCTTTGCCTCATGTTTAACTCTTTCTGATCAAAAAGGTACTTAAGACTTTTATGGTCACTAAATACCTCAAATCTAGACCCATACAAATAATGCCGCCATATCTTTAAAGCAAATACTACCGCGGCCAATTCTAAGTCATGGGTAGGGTAGTTCTCTTCATGAGGTCTTAGCTGTCTTGAGGCATAGGCTATCACTCTTCTCTCTTGCATTAAGACACTGACCTAAACCTTTCTTAGATGCATCACAATATATCTCAAAAGGCCCTAAAGGATCAGCAATCCTTAATACTGGTGCAGTGGTCAATTTTTCTTTCAGGGTTTGAAAGCTATGTTCACATTTAGAATCCCATATAAATTGAACATTCTTCCTGGTCAACTTAGTTAAAGGTAAAGCTATCTGTGAAAATCCCTGAATAAACCTCCTGTAGTACCACCGCTAACCCAAGAAAACTACGAATCTCATTCTTGTTGAGGGTTTCTCCCATTTCATCAACTTCAGTTTTACTAGGATCTACGGAAACTCCTTCTTTACTGATCACATGTCCCAAAAATTTCACTTCTTCTAACCAGAACTCACACTTTGACAATTTTGCATATAATCGTGTTTCTCTCAACACTTGTAATACCATCCTTAAATGTTGAGCATGCTCTTGTCTATTTTTGGAATACACAAGAATATCATCAATGAACACTACCACGAACTGATCTAGGTAGGGTCTAAAGATGCGATTCATATAATCCATGAAAATAGCTGGAGCATTAGTCAATCCAAATGGCATTACCAAAAATTCATAGTGTCCATATCTGGTTCGAAAAGCAGTCTTAGGGACATCCTCACTTCTCACTCTTATCTGGTGGTAACCTGACCTTAAGTCAATCTTAGAGAATATTGTGGCTCCTCTCAATTGATCTAACAGGTCATCTATCCTAGGAAGAGGATATTTATTCTTTATGGTTACTTTATTTAATTGTCTGTAATCTATACATAATCTTAGACTCCCATCCTTCTTTTTCACAAATAATACAGGTGCTCCCCACGGTGAAGAACTAGGCCTAATAAATTGTTTTTCCAACAAATCTTCTATCTGTACCTTCAATTCTTTCAGTTCTAATGGGGACATCCTATAAGGAGCTATAGAAATCGGTCCCATTCCAGGAATCAAGTCTATAGAAAATTCTATTTCTCTTTCAGGTGGGAGACTAGAAATCTCATCCGAAATACATCAGAAAATTCACAAATAATTGGAAGACTAGAAATGTCATGCTGATTTTCAGTCTCTGAAGAACATAGGAAACACATCCTCTGATTATTTTCATCAATTTTTTTCCTTTACTGGCATAGTGTCTATAAAAATCACAGTTCTAGTTGAACAATCCAAAATAACATTATTCATTGAAAGCCAATTCATACCAAGTATGACATCTAAATCTACTAAAGGCAAGCAGATAAGATCAATCATAAAAGGTTTACTTTCAATCATAACAGGACAATTCACACAAACTAAAGAGGTTAAGACTTTTTCTCCATTTGGGGTGGACACTGACAATTCATAAGGTAAAATAGTCATAGGCAAACTCAATTGGTCCACACATTTCAAAGAAATAAAGGAATGGGTAGCGCCAGAGTCATATAATACAGTTAAAACAACATCTTTGATTAAACAGTTACCTTTAATCAGACCATCGGACTGAGCCACCTCTTTTCCTTCAAAGTGAAAACCACGCCTCTGGTGGTAGGTCTAGGATTCTCTGTTGGCTTGTTTTGTGTAGGGCACTCCTTTGCAAAATGCCCTGGTTTGCCACACTTGAAACATATGTTTTGTCTAACCAAAGAAGGCTTATTTAGTGATTCTTACCACATTTAGGACAATTTGCAGATATGGGCATGTTTATAGGTTTCTTTCCTTTCTCGCCCCTTGCAACCTTACTCCCTTTGTTTGGCACGAACCCTGTGTCATTTTCCTTTTAAAAGACGGGATCCTTGTTTTTCTTTATCCATCGCCGTCAATATCTCAGAAGATATACGGCATTTATTCACTAAAGTAGAAAAATCCCTAATTTCTTGGGATGCAACAAGATTTCTCGATTCTAGATTCGCACTTCCTTCAAAATGCATTGCTTTCCAGGTCTCATCAGGTTTGACTTAAGATAAGAGGAAAATGTGGAAAGCTCCTCAAATTTAGCCAAGTGGTGTTCAAAAGATGAGTTACCTTGCTTAATTTGCATAAACTCTATCTCTTTTGCATTTCTCGGGTTTTGGGAAAGTATTTCTCTAGGAATACTTCCTTAAAAGATTCCCATGTAACTTGAATCTCTCTAGCTTCCATTAACTGTCTGCTCCCTTCCACCAGTGCTCTGCCTCACCTTTTAGCATATAAATGGAATATGAAACTTTACGTTTCCTCTGTACTTTTAAGTACTGCAAAAATTTTCTCCAACTCACTTAGCCACTCTTCAGCTACCTTTGGATCATAACTTCCTCTAAATGAAGGAGGTTTTGCATTCAAAACTCAGACTGACCTCCATTTCCATGATTCCTTCCCTGTTCATTTCCTACATTTTCATGGATATTCTTCTCATTATTTTGTCTTACCACTTCAGCTGTGGCGTGAGCTTGTCTATTAGTGGCAGCAGCCTGTTCCCTCATAGCATCTGCCATTCCCATTAGAGTTTGCATCACATCAGTCATGTTTGCATCTCCGCTCTGACCTGGTACATTGCTTCTCCTTTTGGGTGCCATCACTATTCTACAAAACAAACATCATTGAGGTGATCAGTCTCAACAATATAATATTTAATAGAAAGTAAATGACATCCAACGGAGCTACTATCTTTCCAAACCTAATTCTCCATTCCTCAAGTCAAACACAATTACAAGTCAGTCAACTGCCTAGGTTCAGCCAGCTAACTTGAATCAGTCTATCCCCTGAGGAATCTACTCCTTTTCTACCTAGGAATCCGCTATGCTCTGATACCAACAAATATAACACCCCCAATTTCAAAGCCATATTTAAAATATTATTTATTGAAAAATCCTTCACTTAAGAAACTGGCGTGTTATATACACTTCTATCCTTTATTTCTTACCTGAGTTCTTTAAATATTCATTTATAGTATACATTTCATTAGGTTCGGATCCTTACTCAGGTATCATATCAATTATCAATACAGCGGAAGTCTAATAATCATACGCCATAATCCATAAAAATTCAGGATAAATTTAAACTTTTTCCTTTACATACATTTACATCCAGCTCAACGTGACAACGTTTTTACATATCTTTGCAGGATATATGTAGTTTTCTTGCTTTCATATGGTAAGGAGGCAACAAACCTGCCACTCATACCCTTTTTAACTATTTTTCATAAACCTGATATGTATGTCTTACATATCCATATACTTATATGTATTTCTAGCATAATATATATCATTCCATTTCTTGGGATGGGTAGCTAATCCCTTACGTCTTATAGTACCATAATGGTCCTAGTCATCCGATACATACCAGAAAATAATGAGAAAATAATTTCTCAAGAGCTCCGCATTCCACATTTCATTTCTGAGCTATGGTATGTACCACCGTATGGGTACGGAAAACAATTTACATTCCTTATTCTTAAATTCCATCATTTCTAGGAATGCTATAAATAAACCAGTCAGCTGTATAGGATGAAGTTTATGAGGTATATCAATAATATATCAGTTATAAAATAAAAACAGTATCAATTTCAGTCACAATCATAGTTCACCATATACCGTTTAGTACCATAATCGTGAAAGTACATTCATTAAATTTCCATTCAGCCATAGATAATTTAGGAGAAACAACATTTACCATTCATGGAAAAGCGCATTATTTATAAGGAAAATAAACATTCACATTTGGCTAAAAGCCATATTTTCAATTCAGAGAGACACAAGAGTATCTAAGTATAAATTACTCCACATACTACAGCGTGCATGAATGAGATAGCCGCTCTATCAAGTGTGTGACAATTACGCCTTTGGTACATCCGAGGCGTCCCTCGGTGGATCAAGTACCCATTCACATTCAGTGATCATGTCATAAAGACAGATCTAAGTGGGAATTTCTCCAGGGTTCAGTCAAACTAAGCTCATGGAATCACTGTTATTCACACAGATCATCTTCTCCCCGCTTTATGGGCGGTTCATGATGCCATAGATCACTACAACCTACATTATGGATCATTTCCCAAGATGCTATTTCCTATATATGTCAACTAGGATGATTAGGCTTAATCCCATAATTTTGCCAAATTCTAAGTAAATGTCCCCTGTTCAATTAGCCATCTAGGTTACACTAACTTAGAATTCACAATCATCACAGCGTTTTCGAAATTCTTTCATTCCGAGCGGATGTTTCACCATCCAAATTTATGATACAACTGTGGAATGTCCAACTACGTCCCATACCGACAATTGGTCACTCGGTTATAAGCCTATCTATCCTAGAACATATATTGGAATTACTTTCTCTATGTTTCTCTTTATTGAACATTCAAATATTTTCCTTCCATTCAATGTTTTCCAATACCATGCTATGTTTTTCCTTATCTATGTCATAAATCAATCCTTTTCTTTCCTCATTCATGATGATACTATCATTCTCACTTTCTAAAAAGAAAACCTTTAAATCTCAATTACAATTCCATTCTTGAATTTGTATAAAAAGGAAGGTTCATTCTTGGTCAAGAGAAATCCTTAAGAAATTTAAGATTTTCATACTTAACAATTTCTATTTGTCACTCTTGCCATATAATAAGCAAAATAAATTTACTTTTCCTTCCCATTTACACTAAATTCCCTTTTTCACATTTTATTGCATTTAAAGGGTTTCAAAGTTGAACCTTTTCCATTTCCTACTTATTATTCTATTTTCCCCCTTTCTCACCTAATTATACATACCCAAGGTGTGTATAATCATTGTCTGCCCACACTTAAACATGCACACAAATTGCTAGAATTGCCAAGATTGCACAAAATATTCATTAAAATTTAATTGCAACGTCATATTATTTCCTTTGTATACTTTGACCAATTTCATTACATTTTTGTACAAGATTTTCCATAAATATTTCTATGTCCTAAAATTGGTCAAGTAGGCTACATGAAATTTAATGGGATCATTTTGCATAAAAATAATTGCCAATTAATCTTGTTTCAACCAAGACACACACATAGAAATTTTAGCACACTTTCTTCACCAAAAACATGTATACTCTTGGTCAAGGTGGGATTTTTAGGCAAAATTGGGCATTTCAACCAATTGACAATTATTCTACCCTCCATTGGCCATAACTTGAATTACCAATAAGCTAATTTAAAATTTTTCAAACAATTTTCAAAATATCATTTTGCTAGCTATGGCCTAAAGAGGCATTTTGTGCAAAAATCATCATTTTTCATATAATCATTTCTTTAATCCCATTTTCATCATCTATAAACCATCAATCACCATCTATCCATAACAATCAAGGCAAAACAAACAATTTGGCATGACATTCATGAATTTGGGGTTTTAGGGCAAATGAAACAAAATTGGGAAATGAACATAAACACTTTCATAATTGAAATTAACCATCACAAACAACTCCATACTACTTTCTAAGCATTAATCCATAGAAATTTTGAGAATTTAAGAATGTAAACTTAAAAACATCACTATTCATGTACTGTTCATTCAGCCATGAAAATCTCAAAAGCTTGGAAAAATCCATTAAAACATGAAATAAGTGATGAAAGAATGCTAAGCTACCTTGATTTGCAATTTTGGTGGATAAACCTTGAAGTTTCCTTGCTTTTCTCCCTTTTCTCCCTTATGAAGCCTATGTTATTTCTCCCTTCCAAAAACCTTCACGTCGTCTTTGCTAAGGAGGAGAAGAAGAAGTAGTGTAACTTATTTAAATTGGCTAATATGACCATTTTGCCCTTGGTGGCAAAATGACCAAAATACCCTTCACTTTTTCCTTCTTAAAACCTTGACATGTAAGGGTATTTTAGAAATTTTAAAGTGTTTCTTTAGGTAAAATTTCCCTTATGTCCTTGTGATGAAATTACCTTTTTACCCTTGGTGTCAAAATTACCATTTTGCCCTTCATGGTAAAATGACCATTTTACCCTCTTAAGTCTTGACCAATTTTTTTTTTTTTTTTTTTTTTTTTGAAAAATTTTGGAAAAATATTCTAGAGGCAAAATCATAATTTCCCAGATAAAAATTAGCCATTTTATCTGATAAATAAATATTTTATTCTTATTTTCGGATAAAATTTTGGCCGTTGCCCCTAAATATTTTTCTGGTAGCATTCATGACATTGGCACCATTTTCAAACCTCATAATTGTGTGCCATAAATGTACCTCAATTTACGTGCTTACTATCAGGATATTTTGTGAAACAAATTTCCTTTCATTTTAGTCCCTAATCATTTCCTTTCAGTTTAGTCCTTCCTTTGTTTAAGGTAATACAAAATAATTTTTGGACTATTTTCAATGCATAAAAATATTGAGTCTAGGATTCTAAGACATACACGATATCATAGAATTGAGGATATTACAATTCTCCCTCCTTAAAAATTTAGTCCTCGAAATTTGCTATATCATCAATTGAATAGTTCAGAAAATTATTTTGCATGTCCTCCTCTTTCTCCCATGTGGCCTCTTGCGGCGACGACGAATCCCATAACACTTTTACCAAAGGTATGGTCTTATTTCTCAAGTGTTTGACATCAGTACCAATGATTTGTATAGGTTTAGGTTGATAAGTTAAGTTTTCTTTTAACTGTATCATACTGGCGTCAAGAATATGGGATGGGTCGAAAATATACTTTCGGAGTTGTGACACATGGAATACATCATGTAAATTTGACAAGGAAGGTGGCAAAGCTATCGATAGGTGATGGACCAACTTTATTTAAAATTTGAAAAGGTCCAATGTACCTTGGACTCAACTTTCCGGATTTAATAGCTCTACCTATACCAGTTGGGGATACTTTTAAAAATACATGGTTTCCTTCGTCAAATTCCAATGGTCTCCTTCTTTTATCGGCATAACTTTTCTGTCTATCCTGAGCCTTGGCCATTTTCTCCCTAATCATCTTGATTTGGTCTGTGGTCTGTTGTACCAATTGCCCTAACATCTGTCTTTCTCCTATTTCAAACCAAAGAAACAGGTGATCTACATTCTGCCATACAAGGCCTCATAAGGTGCCATACCTATGCTGGAGTGATAACTATTATTATAGGAAAATTCTATCAAAGATAAATTCCTATCCCAGCTCCCCTTTTGCTCTAATGTACAGGCCCTAAGCATGTCCTCTAGAGTTTGAATGGTTCTTTCAGTCTGCCCATCGATCACGAGGGTGATAAGCGATCTTGAAACTTAATTTAGTTCCAAAGGCTTTTTGTAACGCCTTCCAAAATCTAGAAGTGAACCTAGGGTCTCTATCTGAAACTATACTAGTAGGAATACCATGAAGTCTCACAATTTCTTGTATATATATCTGAGCTAATTTATCTAATGAGTAATTGATTTTGATTGGCAAGAAATGCGCAGATTTTGTTAATCTGTCTACTATAACCCAAATGGCGTCATTTCCTGATTGAGTTTTGGGTAAACCTACTACAAAGTCCATTGAAATCTTATCCCATTTCCATTCTGGGACTTCTAGAGGTTGTAATAGTCCTGCAGGTTTCTGATGTTCTATCTTTACCTGCTGACATATGAGACATCTAGCAACATACTCGGCTGTTTGCCTTTTCATACCAGGCCACCAAAAATTTTCTTTCAAATCTTGGTACATTTTTGTGGCTCCTGGATGAATTGTATAATTGCTCTTGTGTGCTTCTTCTAATATCACCTCTCTCAATCCTCCAGATTTAGGAATGTACAATCTATCATGGTAGGTCATTACCCCATCAACTTCTTTCTTAAATTCCTTAAGATCTTTCAGTGATTTAAGATATTCATCTTCTTTCTGGGCTTCCAATATCTGAGTTCTGAAAGTATTTTCAATTGTTAACTCACTCAGAAAAATTTTATCTGGCAACACTATAGTGAACAAATTTAAGTTTCTAAACTTCTCTATCAGGCTCATTTCATTAACCATCATCTTAGCCATGTGTAGAGATTTTCTACTTAATGCATCTGCCACTACATTTGCCTTTCCAGGATGATATTTCAACTCAAATTCATAATCTTTCAAAAATTCCATCCACCTTCTTTGCCTCATGTTTAACTCTTTCTGATCAAAAAGGTACTTAAGACTTTTATGGTCACTAAATACCTCAAATCTAGACCCATACAAATAATGCCGCCATATCTTTAAAGCAAATACTACCGCGGCCAATTCTAAGTCATGGGTAGGGTAGTTCTCTTCATGAGGTCTTAGCTGTCTTGAGGCATAGGCTATCACTCTTCTCTCTTGCATTAAGACACAGCCTAAACCTTTCTTAGATGCATCACAATATATCTCAAAAGGCCCTAAAGGATCAGCAATCCTTAATACTGGTGCAGTGGTCAATTTTTCTTTCAGGGTTTGAAAGCTATGTTCACATTTAGAATCCCATATAAATTGAACATTCTTCCTGGTCAACTTAGTTAAAGGTAAAGCTATCTGTGAAAATCCCTGAATAAACCTCCTGTAGTACCCTGCTAACCCAAGAAAACTACGAATCTCTGTTACTGTTGAGGGTTTCTCCCATTTCATCACTGCTTCAGTTTTACTAGGATCTACTGAAACTCCTTCTTTACTGATCACATGTCCCAAAAATTTCACTTCTTCTAACCAGAACTCACACTTTGACAATTTTGCATATAATCGTTTTTCTCTCAACACTTGTAATACCATCCTTAAATGTTGAGCATGCTCTTGTCTATTTTTGGAATACACAAGAATATCATCAATGAACACTACCACGAACTGATCTAGGTAGGGTCTAAAGATGCGATTCATATAATCCATGAAAATAGTGGAGCATTAGTCAATCCAAATGGCATTACCAAAAATTCATAGTGTCCATATCTGGTTCGAAAAGCTATCTTAGGGACATCCTCACTTCTCACTCTTATCTGGTGGTAACCTGACCTTAAGTCAATCTTAGAGAATATTGTGGCTCCTCTCAATTGATCTAACAGGTCATCTATCCTAGGAAGAGGATATTTATTCTTTATGGTTACTTTATTTAATTGTGCAGAATCTATACATAATCTTAGACTCCCATCCTTCTTTTTCACAAATAATACAGGTGCTCCCCACGGTGAAGAACTAGGCCTAATAAATTGTTTTTCCAACAAATCTTCTATCTGTACCTTCAATTCTTTCAGTTCTAATGGGGACATCCTATAAGGAGCTATAGAAATCGGTCCCATTCCAGGAATCAAGTCTATAGAAAATTCTATTTCTCTTTCAGGTGGGAGACTAGAAATCTCATCTGGAAATACATCGGAAAATTCACAAATAATTGGAAGACTAGAAATGTCATCTTTGATTTTCAGTCTCTGAAGAACATAGGAAACACATCCTCTGATTATTTTCATCAATTTTTTCCTTTACTGGCATAGTGTCTATAAAAATCACAGTTCTAGTTGAACAATCCAAAATAACATTATTCATTGAAAGCCAATTCATACCAAGTATGACATCTAAATCTACTAAAGGCAAGCAGATAAGATCAATCATAAAAGGTTTACTTTCAATCATAACAGGACAATTCACACAAACTAAAGAGGTTAAGACTTTTTCTCCATTTGGGGTGGACACTGACAATTCATAAGGTAAAATAGTCATAGGCAAACTCAATTGGTCCACACATTTCAAAGAAATAAAGGAATGGGTAGCGCCAGAGTCATATAATACAGTTAAAACAACATCTTTGATTAAACAGTTACCTTTAATCAGACCATCGGACTGAGCCACCTCTTTTCCCTTCAAAGTGAAAACCCTGCCTCTGGTGGTAGGTCTAGGATTCTTTGTTGGCTTGTTTTGTGTAGGGCACTCCTTTGCAAAATGCCCTGGTTTGCCACACTTGAAACATATGTTTTGTCCTAACCAGCAAGGCTTATTTCCGTGATTCTTACCACATTTAGGACAATTTGCAGATATGGGCATGTTTATAGGTTTCTTTCCTTTCTGGCCCCTTGCAAACTTACTCCCTTTGTTTGGCACGAACCCCTGTGTCATTTTCCTTTTAAAAGACTGGGATCCTTGTTTTTCTTTATCCATCGCCGTCAATATCTCAGAAGATATACGGCATTTATTCACTAAAGTAGAAAAATCCCTAATTTCTTGGGATGCAACAAAGATTTCTCGATTCTAGATCTGAGACTTCCTTCAAAATGCATTGCTTTCCGTGTCTCATCAGGTTTGACTTAAGATAAGAGGAAAATTTGGAAAGCTCCTCAAATTTAGCCAAGTGGTGTTCAAAAGATGAGTTACCTTGCTTAATTTGCATAAACTCTATCTCTTTTGCATTTCTCAGGTTTTGGGGAAAGTATTTCTCTAGGAATACTTCCTTAAAAGATTCCCATGTAACTTGAATCTCTCTAGCTTCCATTAACTGTCTGGCTCCCTTCCACCAGTGCTCTGCCTCACCTTTTAGCATATAAATGGAATATGAAACTTTCTGTTCCTCTGTACTTTTAAGTACTGCAAAAATTTTCTCCAACTCACTTAGCCACTCTTCAGCTACCTTCGGATCATAACTTCCTCTAAATGAAGGAGGTTTTGCATTCAAACTCGCACCGACCTCCATTTCCATGATTCCTTCCCTGTTCATTTCCTACATTTTCATGGATATTCTTCTCATTATTTTGTCTTACCACTTCAGCTGTGGCGTCAGCTTGTCTATTAGTGGCAGCAGCTTGTTCCCTCATAGCATCTGCCATTCCCATTAGAGTTTGCATCACATCAGTCATGTTTGCATCTCCGCTCTGACCTGGTACATTGCTTCTCCTTTTGGGTGCCATCACTATTCTACAAAACAAACATCATTGAGGTGATCAGTCTCAACAATATAATATTTAATAGAAAGTAAATGACATCCAACGGAGATACTATCTTTCCAAACCTAATTCTCCATTCCTCAAGTCAAACACAATTACAAGTCAGTCAACTGCCTAGGTTCAGCCAGCTAACTTGAATCAGTCTATCCCCTGAGGAATCTACTCCTTTTCTACCTAGGAATCCGCTATGCTCTGATACCAACAAATATAACACCCCCAATTTCAAAGCCATATTTAAAATATTATTTATTGAAAAATCCTTCACTTAAGAAACTGGCGTGTTATATACACTTCTATCCTTTATTTCTTACCTGAGTTCTTTAAATATTCATTTATAGTATACATTTCATTAGGTTCGGATCCTTACTCAGGTATCATATCAATTATCAATACAGCGGAAGTCTAATAATCATACGCCATAATCCATAAAAATTCAGGATAAATTTAAACTTTTTCCTTTACATACATTTACATCCAGCTCAACGTGACAACGTTGTTACATATACTGCAGGATATATGTAGTTTTCTTGCTTTCATATGGTAAGGAGGCAACAAACCTGCCACTCATACCCTTTTTAACTATTTTTCATAAACCTGATATGTATGTCTTACATATCCATATACTTATATGTATTTCTAGCATAATATATATCATTCCATTTCTTGGGATGGGTAGCTAATCCCTTCTGTCTTATAGTACCATAATGGTCCTAGTCATCTGATACATACCAGAAAATAATGAGAAAATAATTTCTCAGTAGCTACGCATTCCACATTTCATTTCTGAGCTATGGTATGTACCACCGTATGGGTACGGAAAACAATTTACATTCCTTATTCTTAAATTCCATCATTTCTAGGAATGCTATAAATAAACCAGTCAATTTGTATAGGATGAAGTTTATGAGGTATATCAATAATATATCGCTTATAAAATAAAAACAAGATCAATTTAGGTCACAATCATAGTTCACCATATACCGTTTAGTACCATAATCAAGAAAGTACATTCATTAAATTTCCATTCAGCCATAGATAATTTAGGAGAAACAACATTTACCATTCATGGAAAACTGCATTATTTATAAGGAAAATAAACATTCACATTTGGCTAAAAGCCATATTTTCAATTCAGAGAGACACAAGAGTATCGGAAGTATAAATTACTCCACATACTACAGCGTGCATGAATGAGATAGCCGCTCTATCAAGTGTGTGACAATTCTGCCACTGGTACATCTGAGGCGTCCCTCAGTGGATCCGAGTACCCATTCACATTCAGTGATCATGTCATAAAGACAGATCTAAGTGGGAATTTCTCCCAGGGTTCAGTCAAACTAAGCTCATGGAATCACTGTTATTCACACAGATCATCTTCTCCCCGCTTTATGGGCGGTTCATGATGCCATAGATCACTACAACCTACATTATGGATCATTTCCCAGTATGCTATTTCCTATATATGTCAACTAGGATGATTAGGCTTAATCCCATAATTTTGCCAAATTCTAAGTAAATGTCCCCTGTTCAATTAGCCATCTAGGTTACACTAACTTAGAATTCACAATCATCACAGCGTTTTCGAAATTCTTTCATTCCGAGCGGATGTTTCACCATCCAAATTTATGATACAACTGTGGAATGTCCAACGGCCGTCCCATACCGACAATTGGTCACTCGGTTATAAGCCTATCTATCCTAGAACATATATTGGAATTACTTTCTCTATGTTTCTCTTTATTGAACATTCAAATATTTTCCTTCCATTCAATGTTTTCCAATACCATGCTATGTTTTTCCTTATCTATGTCATAAATCAATCCTTTTCTTTCCTCATTCATGATGATACTATCATTCTCACTTTCTAAAAAGAAAACCTTTAAATCTCAATTACAATTCCATTCTTGAATTTGTATAAAAAGGAAGGTTCATTCTTGGTCAAGAGAAATCCTTAAGAAATTTAAGATTTTCATACTTAACAATTTCTATTTGTCACTCTTGCCATATAATAAGCAAAATAAATTTACTTTTCCTTCCCATTTACACTAAATTCCCTTTTTCACATTTTATTGCATTTAAAGGGTTTCAAAGTTGAACCTTTTCCATTTCCTACTTATTATTCTATTTTCCCCCTTTCTCACCTAATTATACATACCCAAGGTGTGTATAATCATTGTCTCCCCACACTTAAACATGCACACAAATTGCTAGAATTGCCAAGATTGCACAAAATATTCATTAAAATTTAATTGCAACGTCATATTATTTCCTTTGTATACTTTGACCAATTTCATTACATTTTTGTACAAGATTTTCCATAAATATTTCTATGTCCTAAAATTGGTCAAGTAGGCTACATGAAATTTAATGGGATCATTTTGCATAAAAATAATTGCCAATTAATCTTGTTTCAACCAAGACACACACATAGAAATTTTAGCACACTTTCTTCACCAAAAACATGTATACTCTTGGTCAAGGTGGGATTTTTAGGCAAAATTGGGCATTTCAACCAATTGACAATTATTCTACCCTCCATTGGCCATAACTTGAATTACCAATAAGCTAATTTAAAATTTTTCAAACAATTTTCAAAATATCATTTTGCTAGCTATGGCCTAAAGAGGCATTTTGTGCAAAAATCATCATTTTTCATATAATCATTTCTTTAATCCCATTTTCATCATCTATAAACCATCAATCACCATCTATCCATAACAATCAAGGCAAAACAAACAATTTGGCATGACATTCATGAATTTGGGGTTTTAGGGCAAATGAAACAAAATTGGGAAATGAACATAAACACTTTCATAATTGAAATTAACCATCACAAACAACTCCATACTACTTTCTAAGCATTAATCCATAGAAATTTTGAGAATTTAAGAATGTAAACTTAAAAACATCACTATTCATGTACTGTTCATTCAGCCATGAAAATCTCAAAAGCTTGGAAAAATCCATTAAAACATGAAATAAGTGATGAAAGAATGCTAAGCTACCTTGATTTGCAATTTTTGGTGGATAAACCTTGAAGTTTCCTTGCTTTTTCTCCCTTTTCTCCCTTATGAAGCCTATGTTATTTCTCCCTTCCAAAAACCTTCACGTCGTCTTTGCTAAGGAGGAGAAGAAGAAGTAGTGTAACTTATTTAAATTGGCTAATATGACCATTTTGCCCTTGGTGGCAAAATGACCAAAATACCCTTCACTTTTTCCTTCTTAAAACCTTGACATGTAAGGGTATTTTAGAAATTTTAAAGTGTTTCTTTAGGTAAAATTTCCCTTATGTCCTTGTGATGAAATTACCTTTTACCCTTGGTGTCAAAATTACCATTTTGCCCTTCATGGTAAAATGACCATTTTACCCCTCTTAAGTGCCGGACCAAATTTTTTTTTTTTTTTTTTTTTTTGAAAAATTTTGGAAAAATATTCTAGAGGCAAAATCATAATTTCCCAGATAAAAATTAGCCATTTTATCTGATAAATAAATATTTTATTCTTATTTTCAGATAAAATTTTGACCGTTTTGCCCCTAAATATTTTTCTGGTAGCATTCATGACATTGGCACCATTTTCAAACCTCATAATTGTGTGCCATAAATGTACCTCAATTTACGTGCTTACTATCAGGATATTTTGTGAAACAAATTTCCTTTCATTTTAGTCCCTAATCATTTCCTTTCAGTTTAGTCCTTCCTTTGTTTAAGGTAATACAAAATAATTTTTGGACTATTTTCAATGCATAAAAATATTGAGTCTAGGATTCTAAGACATACCTGATATCATAGAATTGAGGATATTACACAAGCCCTTAACATATCTTCTAAGGTCTGGATTGTTCTCTCAGACTGTCCATCAATCTGAGGATGATAAGCGGTGCTAAGCTTAAGTTGGGTTCCTAATGCCTGCTGTAAGGGTTATCAAAATCTTAAGGTAAACCTAAGGTCTTGATACGATACTATACCTGATGGTACCCTGTGTAGTCTCATAATCTCCTTAACATAGACTTGGGCTAATTTCTCTATGGAATACCTAATCTTAATAGGTAGAAAGTGAGCAAAATTGGTTAATCTATCCACTATTACCCAGATGGAATCATAACCAACTGGTGTTTTAGGTAGTCCAACTACAAAATCTATGGTTATTTGATCCCATTTCCTCTCCGGTATCTCTAGTGGCCTCAATAACCCTGCGGGTCTTTGACGCTCTATCTTAACTTGCTAACAAGTAAGACAAGCATTTACATACTTCGTGATATCCTTTCGCATACCCGACCACCAAAAATTTCTTTTTAAGTCTTAATACATTTTGGAAATACTTGGATAGATGGTATAATGGCTTTAATGAGCCTTTGCTAACACTTTCTCCTTTAGTTCCTAATGGTTTGGAATTACTATTATTTTCTTAAACATCAGTACTCCATCAGGGGCTAAGCCAAAATTAGGTTAATTCAAATAAATCTCTAAGGATTCATCCTCTAATTGGGCTTATCTTACATGTTCCCTCAAATCACAGCTTATTTGAAAATCACTCATGGCTAACCTATTTGGCGATGAAATTACATTGAGACTTAGATCCCTAAAGTCCTCCAGTAATCTCATCTCATCTATCATCATACAAGCTACCTGCAGGGGTTTCCTACTCAATGCATCCGTTACAATATTTTTTTTCCCTACATGATATTTTAGCTTAAAGTTAAAGTCTTCCAAATACTCTAGTCAACTTCTCTGCCTCATATTCATCTCTCTCTGATTAAATAGATGCCTAAGGCTTTTACGATCACTATGAACCTCAAATCTTGCCCCGTATAACTGGTGTCTCCAAATTTGTAAGGCAAAGACTATGACAGCTAACTCTAAGTCATGGGTGGGATAGTTTTCCTCTGTAGGCTTCAATTGCCTAGATGCATATACTATTACCTTCCCAGCCTGCCTTAATACGCATCTTAAACCTTTATTTGATGCGTTAGTGTAAACCTCAAATGATTCTGTGGGGTCTGTTATAACTAACACTGGAGTGTTAGCCAGTTTCTCTTTAAGAGTTTGGAAACTCCTCTCACATTTCTCGTTCCATATAAATTCTACACCCTTCCTAGTTAACTGGGTTAATGGCAAAGCGATATGAAGAAATCCTTGTATGATCTTTCGATAATGGCTTGCCAAACCCAGAAAGCTTTTAATCTCTGTAACTGTGCTTGGCTGGTTTCAACTTAACACAACCTCAATCTTTTTGGGATCTACTGAAATCCCTGTTGCATTCACTTCATGACTTAAGAACTTGACCTCCTGTAACAGAATTCACAATTCTTTAAATTTGCACATAACTACTTCTCCTCTAATATTTGCAACACCATCCTAAGATGTTGTGCTTGCTCTTCAGGAGTCCTATAATAGATCAGAATGTCATCTAGGAATACCACCACAAACTGATCCAAGTAAGGTTGAAAAATCATATTCATGTAGTCTATAAACACCGCTGGGTATTGGTCAAGCCGAATGACATCACTAAAAACTTATAGTGGTTATATCGGGTGCTTAAAGCTGTCGCAGGGATATCGTCCTCCCTGACATCAATCTGGTGGTATCCTGACCTCAGATCTACCTTGGAGAACACCGTTGCTCCTTGTAGTTGGTCAAACAAGTCATCTATTCTAGGTAGGGGTATTTGTTCTTAATGGTCACTTTGTTTAGCTGATGGTAATCTATGCATAATCTCTTGCTCCCGTCTTTTTCATAAATAGAACAAGAGATTCCTAAGGTGACACATTGGGTCTAATAAACCCCTTTTTAATAGGTCCCTAATCTGGACTTTCAATTCCCTTAATTCTATGGATGACATCCTATAGGGCAAAGTTGAGATTAGTTCGGTGCCGGTACTAGATCAATGGTGTATTCAACTTTCCTAGACTAAGCTGTTCTTCTGTCTATCATCAAATCATCGTCCAGCTAACGTCTAGGTTCCTGTCCTTATCCCTGTTCATCTGAGTAAACAACCTAGTGAGATATAAAATCTCAGTAGAATAATTTACAGTTCAAATACAATTAAAAATCTGGTTGAATACTCTGCAGTGCGAGCACCGAAAACATCTTCCCGAAATCAGTTCGAAATCAGTGAAATACCTTATCTTTAAGATCATTTTATCACATGGAAATCGCGGCAAATAATCGAAATCATAAAATCCATTTCTTTGAAAATCAATAATCAAAATCAAGTAAAATCCCATGCCCAGTGTATCTAAATCCATCTTGGCCACGAATCCTCCGCGACCAAATCTCAAATTTTTATCCAATTGCACGTCATCTAAAGAGAATACCTCTCTTATCGTTGGGTGTGATCCGTAACACCAATCACCTGAATCGAGCCTATATTGTGAGTGTGATCCGTAACACCAATCACTCACTCAAGGATCGGGTGAGAATAAACATCTAGGGCGTCCCCTAGCATGTGTACATACGCCAATTCTCATCCTCATACAATCTATTCAAACTCACATGCTCACGGTCGACTATTCCTCAGGGTTCTAGGGTATTACACCTAAATCACAACGTTTCCCCGTATAGGCTATCCCCCCTTATACTCCTTAAACCTTTCTTAGGGTCATCCTGATTTATCGCGTGATCCCTAACGTAGTACAGGCTAAATTAGGTAAAACCAAGGTCAGTTAAAAACTCCCTGTACTCGGGATACTTAACAGCCGTCTCATACCGGCTATCAAGTACCCTACCCTAAGTAAATTCGTCCTAAGGGCATCTAAACTCGATAAACAATGCGTCTAACATGAAATTAGGATATCCAGCACACAGGCATACAATTTATTCCATCGAAAGCAGCACGTAAATCCATGCAATTAATCTAAATCGTTCAGGTATTCACAAGGTCAATTCTAACGTTCGGGAAGCGTAAATTATCTTACTTGGTTTCCCGTCACTCCGAATCAGTTCAGAACTTCTCATAGTCTCGATTTCTGAGCTAAATTAATTCCCTGGACATTTAATTGAATATACCAACTTGTTACGTCATCTGTTTTACGATCATAAGTTCGGTTACCCTAATACCTAGGTCAATTTATTTCCTAATTACGTTCGACAGCTAATTCAATCAGAATTCATCAGTTTTTGGGAAATCGGACCTTACCAGTGTCGTCGAGTAATGGAAATCTGTCCCGAGGTGATCTCAGTTTCTCCCGGTGTATGTCCAGAAGCTCCAGCATGGCGGCGCATGGTGGAGGTGTGCGATTGGCCTCAAAATTTACACCACGGTGAAGCTCGCAAGACCAGGAGTCCGAATATGGTGGTAGCGCAGTGGTTCAAGCCGTTTGGATGGCGTTTTTCGGCCATGAAAGCTTACGCATGGTGGACAAAAAATGCCTCGATCCAGGCGCGTCGGACCTCCGTTCGACGTTGGCGAGCTGGTGGAGGAAGCTAGCAGCTCAGGCTACACGATGGTGGGGGCGGTGACGGCTAACGGTGGCGGACGGTGGCGATCTCAGCTGGCGAAAATCCCACGCGATGGAGGAGGAAAATGCCATTTTTCGGCGACGCTGGTGGCCGTTGGTGGCTGTGGGTGGTTGATGGAGGTTGTGGGTGGTGAGGGCTGTCGATTGGTAGGCCAGGTGGTGGCTCATGGTGTCTGTGGTGGCGGCGTATAGTGGAGGAAGGAGGAGAGAGAGGAGAGAGAAAGTGGAGTGAGGAGAGAGAAAGATTTGTTAGAAATGAAGGGATTCCGAGAAATTTAAAGCCTCCGGGGGTGATTTTGACTTTTCCCGGACCACCCGGGGATACTTTGGGATGTCAGCTTCCTTTCAGACATTGGCACGCATTTTTATGCAGTGATTTTAGCCTCCGTCTATGGAATTGGTGCACGAAACATTATTTGTCAGTTCCTAATTACCGGATTGCGTTTCTTTCTGTTTGATCATGTTTCTGACTTCCAATAGCTTCCTGAGTTCAACCATTACATCGAAATATGTGCCAGCCTCAGTTTAAATGGAACTTACTGTAAAAATCGAGTTTTATCTTTTAAAAATGATTCCGGTTGTTACATCAGGCACAATCTTTTATCAAATCCTTGGACTGGTTGCTTCTCTACCTTTGAGGGTATAAACCCTTCCACCCATATTTAGCCTCTCTTTCTAGTTGATATGCAGCAAAGGAGATTGTCTGCGGCTCAGCATTACCTAGTACTTCAAACAACTCCTCCATCTTCTGTACCCATTCTTTCACCTTCTTTAGGTTCATTACACCAATAAAGGCAGGGGGTCTGGCTCCTTGAAAGTTTAGTTTAGCCTCCCAAGACTTGAGTTCTCATCAATTCTGCCCCATTCTAAGTATCTTCACTTCGATCAGTATGGGCCTGATAAAGTGCTTTGGCTGTATTTGCTTGACACAGGCTCTCGTAATACGCCATTTATCTTATGGTCCCCATAACCTCATTCAAAACCACTTCTGTGTTTTAGGCTTGTGATCTGCTTCTCTGTGTCGGTGCTATATCATCACTCTACAAATCAAGTATTATCGAGGTGATCAAGCTTAATAAAAATTGATTAAGCAAGTAATGTATAACACTAACAGGAGCTTCTATCTTCCCAAACCTAATACTCCATTCCTCAAGTTCAAAACAAAATACAAGCTAGTCAACTGCCTAAGTACAACCGACTAACCTAAACTAGTCCGTTACCTGAGGAATTCTACCCCGTTCCTAACCTAGGTAGCTGTGCTTTGATACCAACTTAATGTAATGCCCCTATCTAGTATTACCATTAATTATGATATAAACAGATAGGTTTGGTACATTCTTCTATTCCTTTTAATTAACTAACGTTTGACCAATTATACCATTAAATTATATTAAGCGGATTAGGTTTGGGATCTTTTGCTCAGATTAAAACTTGAATGTACAGCAGAATAGATAAAAATATACTAAACTACACAAAAGAAATTAAAACCTTCATGTCATTCAATTAAATACATGTCTAATAATGTCCATTACATTTATGTATATATGTCCGATGATATATGAAGTACCCGTCCGTCAGGAGTCAGGAGACAACAATCCTGTCACTTAGACCCCTTTAAAAATTACTAGGATGGACCGATTCTTCACATATCCCTTCCTTAGTTCTTTCCAAGTTACATCCCATGTCCACTATCAAAAGAATAATCCTAATTGTAAGCTAAACATATCTAGACTAGGACCAAAAAATATGGGTTACAACATTTCTTAAACCTAAGAAAGAACTTGATCTCCTGGCCAGCTATGCATCCGCATTTGATACACATTAGCATATAATGAGAAACGCAAGTTTCCCAGTAGCTTAACAATTTAGATGTTTAAAAAGATAACTAATATGTATTAGGGTGCAAGCACCAAAATATTTAACTTTACATTCTTGAAAATAAAATATAGCATTGTTCATAAATATAAACTGGCAAGCAATGTATGATCAATGTCAATGAGATAAAAATAGTGTTCTTTCAAGTAAAACATCCGGCACGCTAGGAAACACGTCATCATAAAATTTAACAAAACATTGATACTTATCATTCTTAAAACATATTTTTATGTAAAAGTTGTGCACACTTGGGCACTATGTGGACACTTAGCCACCTTTATAAAAATCTCTTGTGCGCACTAGGGAACTTGTGGACACTTAGCCGCCTTTCAAAAATCTCTGGTTCATAATCATAAAATTAACAAAACATTTATACTTATCATTTTTAAAACATACTTTTATATAACAATTGTGCACTCTTGGGCACTATGTGGACACTTGGCCACCTTTATAAAAATCTCTTGTTCACACTTGGGCACTGTGTAGACACTGGGCCAGCTTCCTAAGGTCATTGTGCACACATAGGCACTATGCGAATACTTAGCCACCTCTTAGGGTAATTGTGGACACTTAGGCACTCTGTGGACACTTGGCCACCTTCCTGGGGTCATTGTGCACACTTGGCCATCTTTATAAAAATCTTTAACAAATCTTAGGGAAAAATTTTCATTTATTCAAAAATAATACTAATGTATATCTTCTTAAAATTCAAAAATTTTAGGAATAAATGTCCCTTTCTTGGAAATTAATATCAATGTACACTTCTCATAAAAATTCTATTAATTTCATGAATGATTTCCCCTATCTTTGGAAATTACTATAAATGTAAATTTCTTGTGAAAATACTATATTTTCGAGAATGCTTTCTCTTTTCTTGGAATTTAACTCTAATGCATAATTCTCATAAAAATCTAGTATTTTCAAAAATAATTTCTCCTTTCTTGGAGATTAATTCCAATGTACATTTCTTACAAAAATTCTATTAATTTTATGAAGGATTTCCCCTTTCTTTGGAAATTACTATAAATGTACATTTCTTGCAAAAACTTTAATATTTTCAAGGATAATTTCTCCTCTCTTGAAAAAGAAATTTTCTGATATAATTTTATCAATTTCAAGAATCATTTCCTTCCTTGAAAATAATAATAATATCCTTTCTTATAAAATTCTACTAATTCAAAAATAATTTCCTTTCTTCCAATAATAAATTCCCATATTGTTTTGAAATATATATTAGTACATAGCTTCTAGATTCCATGAATAAATTTCATGGACTCGGCCTGGGGAGTTTTGTTTACTTGGCAATTCCATTTCCTTTCTTGTGGTTCCTTACTTAATACACTTAAAACATAGGGTTTTTTTTTTCTTTGTGGTCACCATGAAATTAACACCATTCAACCTTAATTTTTTTTTCTAACAATATCTTCATATTTTCTCACCCATCACCATTCCAATAAACCACACACGCTAGCCAACATACATACATTTTAGTCAAGAATGTAGAGATAACTTAAGTTCCATGGAAAGCTTGAATATAAACATTAGATTGCATAACCAGAACATGGAACAAAAGTTTAAATTGTTAACCTATGTTACTTCCTTTCTCTTTGACTAAATCTCTCTCTTGTCCTTGATACATTTTCGAGCCCTTTTTCCTCAGCAATGGATCCCAATTAGTTTTCTACGGACATAATTAGATTCTTAGGTGGATTTTTATTTTAATTAGGCTTTCCTACATCAATTTATCAAATTTCTATGCCGGTTTAATCCTTAAAAATTTTTGGGGTCAATTTCGATAGGAAAACAATCAAATTGGAGGATTTTAAATTGTTCCGGGGGTTTCGAAGGCTCAAAATCTGATTCCGGCAACTTTCCAGTAACTCCAGTGACGGCGCATGGTGGAGCACGGTGGCGGACGACAGTTGGGGTCAAAAGATACACCAAAATGTAGCCCATAACTCGAGGATGTTGGATCTGACGTCCGTTCAGCAAAACACAGCCGTTTAGATAGCATTTTCTAGCGATAAAGTGCGACACACGATAGACTATTTTTTCCCCGTTCTGAGTGCATGGCGGCCACGCTCCACCAGCTGGAAGCTATCAGAGGAAGCTGGCAGCTTAGGTTACCCAACGGTAGCAGCGGTGTGGCCAAACGTTGTTGGATGGAAGAGATCGCGACGATAAAGGATTTTCTTGATGGAGGGAAAATGTGGCTATTTTCGGTTGCTGTGGCATCCGTCAGCGGTCGGCTGCGTCGAACTGCATCGGTGGTGGGATCCGATGGCGGCGCAGGGCGGCATTGACAACGGTTAGAGGTGGTGCATGAGTGAGATGGATAGGAGAGAGAAAATAGGTGGAGGAGAGAGAGAGGAAAGGAAAAATGAGAGGGAAAAGTGGGATTTTGAGATTTTAAAGCCTCTAGGGGCATTTTGGTCTTTTCCCACTTTGCTCGAGATAAATTTCGAATGCATTCTTTGATCTGGGCAAGAATACAAGCCCATATGGAAGGAATTCGAAAATCTTTTGAAGATTTTAAGCCCTCTAAATTACCTGTTATTTTCTTGAAGCCAGATCGAATTTTCCTCCATCAGATAAAATTTGACTCTGAAAAATTCTCAAATTTCAACCGTAGGCTCAGAAAATCATGCTTAATTTAATTTTGACAAAATCTAAATTTATTTTAAAAAAATCAGGTTATTACACCTAAGTTCTTAGGTTAATCATTTCTTTACCTCTTCAATGATTTCTTTTGAACACTTGAATTGGTTTTGTCTTTTTTAGCTAAAACCATCTTACAATTTTATAACCTTACACAACAATTTTGGATGATATGCTTATAAAAATAATTTTATATTATTATATTTTATACAAAATAATATAGGACCATCAATCTAATCTTATGATTTGTTAGTAATTAAATCCAGCGAAGTAGATAACTCAGCTTATTGTGTGCGCCTGTAATACTTTAGCAACTTGAATCTTGCAATGCAGTGCCCTACATGCAAATTTTTATCTTCATTTATAAGTTACCTTTTTCATTTATTGTATTTTAATGCATTTTAAATATTTAAGCGGTAAAAAAAGTTCTATAAATTGGAAGCTTTTCTCATGTATTTTGAATGAAAAGAGTAGAAGAAGAATACAATAAGATTTCCTTCATTACTCTCCTCATATTTCATCATTAAATCTATCTTAATAATTTCTCTTATTATTTTCTTTAATCTCTCCCTACCTCTAGTTATTCGATTATCTTTTATCTAGTTAATTTTTCTTATAAGAGTATTTAATAGTTTCCTTTGTACATGACCAAACTACCAAGGGAACATTTCTACTAATTTTTTTATGATAAGAGTACATTGACTTTTTCTCTAATACACTCTTTTCTAACTAATCCTATCATTTCTTGTGTGACATTGAACTTTTTGATTATATAAGTTAAAATCTCCATCTTGATTATATAAGTAGAAGACACTGAACTTTTTTATTGAGAAGAGTTGTTTCTAGTATTCATACAAATAGGAGTGTAAATGAATTGAACTGTTCATGAATTACTTGGATTCTCCAAGTCAAATGTTTGAATTAAGCTTGGTTCATTTAATAAATGAACGAGCTTGATCAACATATTAAGCTCGTTTAATTAAACGAGCCCGAGCTTGAACATTTGATACTTGATTCGTTAAGTTCGTGACTAGCTAGTTAATAATAAAATATTATGTAATATATTATATATTATATTTTTAAATTTTAAATAATGTATATTGTAATTATATATATATTTTATGAAAAAATTTTAGATGAATACAAAAATTTATGTATAATTAAAAATATTATATAATTTACTCATATATATAAGTTGATAATTTTTTATTTAGTTTACATTTTATATGTGCACAAAATATGTATTATATTTATATCATTATTCGCAAAGTGTTCAGTCTCGGCTTGTTTAATAAATGGGTCGAGTTTGATCACGATTTTCTATTCATTTTAAATTTTGAGCTTAATTTGGACTCATTTTTATTTTAAATGAAAAAACTTGAACAATTTAAGGTTCGACTCAGCTTGGCTCGTTTATAGTCCTACATACAAATGACATTCAATAGGGCTAAGAACAAATTCATCTAAAAGTGGGAATAAGCTCATCTTGACGAGGGAAACATATAATATTACAATAATAGAAAATAATGGAACGTATTCTCTGGCAAAAATCAGGAAAAAAAAGTAATATAGAATAAAGAGAAGATTCATATTATGCGTAGGGATTATTTTGGGCAACAGTTTGAAGGAATTTGGATTTCTTAAAAACATAAGATAAAGATAAATTTACACACTACGTGAAATTTAAAGTAATATTTGACTTTAAAATTATGATTCTTTGCTTTTTTTTTTTTTTTTTAAAAAAAGAGGCGTAAACCTTTCGGAGTGGGAAGAAGCAATAGGGGAAAGGATAGGAATTAAAATCATGTACATTAAAAATTCCTAACTCTTATGTCTAGTTATAAAAAAGATAAGACTCAAGTAAATATTTTAGGATTAAGTTTTCTTTAAAAAAATATAAAAACTTGAATAATTTTTTTTTTATATTTTAGTGTCATGTTATATATTGAATCTTTAAAAATACTTTTGTCATCATATGTCAATTATTATAAAAATTTAATGATTTAATAATTATACGTAAAAAAGGTAAGTTAAACCTTGTATGAATCTTTAGAATCACCACCTAAAGGTGACATCTCTTCATTAGAACCAAGAGGACCATGCCGCTCTAGTTTCAGCTCACCATCACAATCATACTGCTCGCTAATGGTCATCCAAAACACTTCCTAGAAGGGGTCTATCCCTTGCATCCTCACAGGAGTTAACAAGCCAAGGTTCAAGACTTTCAACTATGCCAAGCAGTTGTTCCAATCAAATTTCATGAGTTTGTTAGCCTTTCACCTCCATCAATCAGCCTCATCTTCAACATCATAAAGGTATCCCCTTAGAGAAGCCACCTGAGCTTTTAATTACTTGACATCCAATCGCTGATTGTTGCATGCAAATTGATACAATGCAAGTGTACACTGTCAACAAGCAAAATAATAATGAAATAAGAGTATTATCCTTAGGAAATTATAGTGAAAAGTTTCACTAAGTACTAGTATTATCATATTGACCTTATCCAAGCAAAACCTATTACTAATTTAAGGTGAACCAATGTAAATTTAAAATAAAAACACAATGCTAGGATAATAGGAAACTATGGAAAGTAAAGGTCCCTAGGATTATAGGCTAACTTGACACTTAAATTGCAATAATACTACTCACTTTATGCAAACTCAATGTGTAATGAGCTAGCCTTAGCCTCTAATTTCATTATAAAAATATTTTGATTTATTATAAATTCTATTTCTTTAATTCCATGCTCTATATTTCTATGAGAATTAAATTAAAGGAATGCATTAAGCTTGGCTAATCGTGACTTCGCAACACTCATCGGTATATTCCTATCCTTTGGGTGAATCAAGTTAATTCTAGAAATTAATCAACAACGAATAAAAGATATTCGGTTTTAGGAATAAATTTCTCAATACTAACTTTAATCTTCCTAGTTTCCCCTAATTGGTGATCAAGAAAAAGGTAACAATGAAGAGAAAATTGAATAAACTCATTAACATTGAAATTAAAGATAAGTAATAATAAAGTCAATTCATATGCCAGGGAACCATAATCCTAGAGAAAAGAAAACTCATGCTATCATATTTACAAGATTAACAAAGCTCAATCTACGGAATATCACAAATGTTGAAGTAAAGAAGAAAAGGAAAGAAGAAACTTTGATATAAAAGCTCTGTTTAGCCTTTTTCTTCCCAAATCTCCATTTAAATGCACTCCTTAAGCTTCATTTTCTTGTCCCTTTGGTGCCTTTCCCCCCTAGAGTTTTAGAATAAAATTCCCCTAAGAAATCTTAGAAAATCCCCTTAAATAATCCCTTAAAATCAGTTAGATGGAAGTGCCTTAATGAAGGTTTGAGATATGCCACATAGGAGCCATGATTTGGTGCCAAGTTGCTGGATTCTCTGTGGAGTTGTGTACTTAATTTGGTGCCTTGATGCCAAATTTCTTGCATCAAGGCGCTAAGTTGCTAGATTGTATATAGGTTGTTGCATTAAATGGTGCCTTGAATCTAGATTTTCATGTCAAGGCTTGGGTTCCTAAACGTCATCAATTTCTTTGCTTTTAAGGGTCTACAAAATGTTTAAACACTATAAAAACTTACAAAATGAAATAAAACACCTATAAACAACATTAAAATACACTTAAAGATCTAAAAAAAAAAAACTTAAAACCTATCTAATCAAAACTAAGTTGCATAAACACATTAAAATAACTAACAAATAAACATTCATACACTAATTTACTCAATATTTAGGCATAAAAATAGCTTAAATAACTCTATTTCATTGATTTATCACACCCCTAAACTTGAGCTTTTGTTCATCATCAAACAAAATAGAAGCAAATGAAAAATTGGCATTCGGATCCTCTGCCTTATGTTCTTTACAGTTTCTCTGCCATACTTTTTAGTGGTGGTTTTTTTAGTTGCTAACTTTTCTACAACAAATATTTTTGCTACTATAACTTTTATTAAATTAATTATTTAAACAAAAGTTATAGCAGCAGTAGTATCTGTTGCAAGAATATTGAAACACAATCTAGCAACGAAAACTTGACATGTGCAATACTCTTATCAACCATAAATGACTTGTCCAAAATTTTACACTCAACAATTGCATGCAAAGTCATAGTCAATAGGAAAACAAGTAAATGAAAAATGCTTCAAAGTTTAATGGGTAAAAACATATTTCTTCTCTTATTCTTGAAGTGTGTGTGTTAATAGCTACGCAATCACATCATAAATGCATTAGAAGTCTTTTTTCACGTAATTCAAAATGTAGGAAAATTTTCAACTATAGGTACTTCATATGCTTGCTTTTCTACCCTCTTTACACTATTGTAGGCATTACAAAAACCAAAGATCATTAGGTCTTTAAAGCTTGTAACGTGGTCCATGGTTAGGGCTATCAAATAAAAGGATAGGGATAAAAATTCAAAGTTCATGAGAATTAGTTCAATGATAGCACAAAACACAATATCATCATTTTTTATGAACTTTACATCAAGCCAAATTTATTTCACAACATTAGAGTTACCAATTTTTGTTAACTTTTTATTTCTTTTCTTCTTTAAAATTTTCATTTCCCTTTTTTTTTTTCTTTCTCACAATCTTTGATTGTGCTTAAGTTTCTCAACTCCTTATTCTCCCCAAAATATTTCAAATGAAGCAGAAACAACACATGTCCTCAACTAATCTCTTGAAAAGGGTCTATCATTGGTTTTTCAGGCTAGAAAAGGTAAGCTCATGTGGGTGAATTTAGAAATAAAGTTTAATTCTTGGTTTTTCTATTAAAGCTCAAATTAGGTGCTAAGGATATAAGTATGCATAGGTAAGGCTTGAAAGGCAAAAATACAAAATGAAATGCCTAAATCATTTCTCTAATTCATGCAAAGCCTAGGATTTCACCTTGAGAGGGTATAAAACAAGTTTTAGAGCCCTAGGATTAAATATCCATACAAGTTGGATTACATTATTATTTTCCTCTAAAACAAGCATTCCATTCATGTAAAACTACCATGTGCTCAAAAAGGATTCCAAGAACAGTGAAGCTATAAGTATTGCCCATTAACCTAATTGTCAAAGAACATTAACATTTATTTCTTATTAACCATGATCCACTATAAAATTAGATTCATCATAGGAATTTGACCTATACAAGAACAAAACAAGAGGACACCATAAGCAAATAATTCAAAATACCTCAAAGCAAGCTCAATTTAAGAGTGTAATTTTTCAAGAGATTAAAACCATTTTTTTATTTGCCACCCCAAAACTTAAAAGGGAACCTTGTCCTCAATGTTCAAAAATACAAAGCACTTATGGGAATAGGAAAAAAATCTCTAAAAAAAAAATAACGCCATACCAAAATTTTAAGTAAATGATACACGAAGACAACATAAAAGCAAATGCATTATAAACAACAAAGTCGATTAATACACTCAATTGTGGGCTTAGGATCTTAATTAATATTTAAAATCATGCAAATATAATCCATGCCAGTTATACCAAATAGATGTCAAAGACACATAGAACAAATGTGAAATATTAATTGAAGGAGAGAGAGGGAATATCCCTGATGTCAACAAATAACAGTTGCTCCTCCTAATCTTGTGACCTTTTGACTTTTCGAATGAGTTAACTTTTCTTCATTGCATGAGTCTTCCTTTGTTACCTGAAATTTAAACACAAATATTAAAACTAAAGAAATAAAAAACACAACTACCAATTGCTAATTGTAAAATTAAAGAAATGAGAAAAATGAAAAAGTTGGGTTGCCTCCCAGAATGTGCTAAGTTTTTAGTCTTCAGTTAGAATTTATCCCTCTTTCTATTTTTTTTCATCGTAGATCAATCGGTATAAAGGGAGGTAGTGGGATATTGTAGAAATGAAATGTGTCTGCACCACCAAATGCTATATTATCCAAACACCTTTGTACAACAACCTAATCTTGCTTAATTGAATATATCATGAATTTATCAAACATGAGATACGAGTGCTTGAGATGCTTCTCCATCATAAAAATTTGGCACTGTACTAGCAAAGGTGACTTAGTTGATGGTGAGGATTTGAGGAATCAAGGTGGGGCTTCTAATAAATTAGAACAACCAAAAAAATTAGCTCTATCCCCCTTAGCGTTAGATGATAATGAGGATTTACTTGGGTCTATTGAACGATACGTTAACTTATCATCATTAGCTAATTCATCAACCACCTTATTCACTAAACAAACCTTAAAACATTCCTTAGTTATGGCTGCTTCCTCAACATGTTTTTTTTTTCTAATTCTTCAATCCTTGAATTCCCTTTTATCTCTTTTTCTCTTTTAAAAAATATTGCCTTGCAATGCTCCTTCCCTTCCCTTCTTGGATTCAATTTAGTTTCACCAAGTAAGATCCCCTGAGGTCATTTATTCATAGCATTTGCAAGTTATCCTATTTGTGTTTCCAAATTCTTCAGTGAAGCTGACTGGCTCTGAATTAAGGCATTTTGACTTTGAATGATAGAATCAATTTTTGACATGTATGTCATGAGCATCTCCTCCAATGATAGTTTCTTCTCGACTGGTGGTGGAGCTTTGGATTGCTGATTGAACCCCATATCATTGAATCTAAATGGGTTATTAAAGCTTTCTCAATTGTAAAGGGAAACTCCCTAATTATTACTCAAAGATTATATTCTGATTTATCAGAGTAAAGATTATATTTATCAAAGTTAAGATTATTCTAATTTTCATTATAGTTGTTTATATATTGCACAAACTCAAAATTTTTAGGGCACTGATCATATAAATGCCCCTCTTCACACCATTTACAGCTTATGAATGGACTTATGGCATTAACACTTGCTTGAACCCTTAAGCTATTTATCTTCTTGGTTAAAGATGCTATAATGGTAAGTAGTGCTGTTATAGCTTTCACCTTATTAATCCCTTCAGCTCTTCTTGGAATATCACTCTCTGACAACCATTGATAATTGTTTTATGAAATGGTCTCCAACAAAGTGTAAGCCTCTTCCACTAGCTTTGCCATTAAAGCACCCGAAGCAGTAGCATCAATAGTTGTTTGAAATGTTAAAGATAACCCATTATAAAATATTTGAACCTATAGCCACTTGGGAAGCCCTTGATGAGGACACATTTGCAATAAGTCCTTAAACCTTTCCCATGCTTCATATAAATTCTCAAAGTCATATTGAAGAAATGAAATTATATCATTTTGCATCTTGGCAGTTTTGTTTGGTGGGAAATTCTTGGCTAAGAATTTTTGGGCAAGATCTTCCCAAGTTCTGATGGAACCTATTGGAAGTGAATTCAACCACCCTTTAGCTTTATCCCTAAGAGAAAATGGAAACAACCATAACTTAATAGCATCCTCACTTACCTTATTTTGCTTGAACGTATCGCGGACTTCTAGAAAATTCATGATGTGAGCAATCGAATCTTTAGTGGAAAAACCCTAAATTTTCCATGAGATTGCAACAGTGAATGATGCTTGGCTTGATCTCAAAATAAGTTGCTTTAATTGCAAGTCTTCTTATGCTTGGGATCAATAGATGCAATATTGGAATTGCATATTCATAACATTTGTGATTGTTCTCATTTGACATTTAAGTCTCCAGTTTAGAATAATGCTAGAGTTTCTTTCATTTTTTTTACTTTTAGGCAAACACTAACTGAGTACCTATGGAGAGCCAATAGAAAAATCGATTATAAAATGAAAAAAAAATGCTTGATCTAAGGTTTGTAATTAACACTAATATTAGCTAAACTCTAACTAAGAATTCTCTAGCAACGGTGCCAAAAACTTGTGTGCAAATTGATAAAGTGCAAGTGTACACTGTCAACAAGTAATATAATAATGAAATAAGAGTATTGTCCTCAGGGAATTCTAGTCAAAAGTTTCACTAAATACCAGTATTATTGTAATCACCTTATCTAAGAAAAACCAATTATTGATTTAAGGTAAACCAATGTAAATTTAGAGTAAAGACATAATGCTAAGATAATAGGAAAATATAGGAAGTAAAGGTCCCTAAGATTATAGGCTGGCTTATCACTTAAGTTGCAATAATACTACTCACTTTATCCAAGCTTAATGTGTAATGAGCTAGCCTTAGCCTCTAATGTTATTATAAAAAAATATTTCTATTCGTTATTAATTCTATTTCTCTAATTTCATCCCTTATATTTTTATGAGAATTCAATTAAAGGAACTCATTAAGCTTGGATAATCGTGACTCTACAACACCCATCAGTATACTCCTATCCTTTAGGTGAATCAAGCTAATTCTAGCAATTAATTAACAACGAACAAACAATATTCAGTTTTAGGATTAAAGTCAAGCACCTTTCTCAAGGATAACTCAAATCCTCCTAGCTTCCCTTAATTGGTGATTAAGCAAAAAGGTAACAATAAAGAGTAAACTGAATAAACTCATTAACATGGAAATTAAAGATAAGCAAGTAATAATAAAGTTAATTTATGTGCCAAGGGACCATAATACTAGAGGAAATAAAACTAACCTATCATATTTACAAGATTAACAAAGCTCAATCTAGAGAAAATCACAAATGTAGAAGTAAAGAAGAAAAGGAAAAAAGAAACTCTGATATAGAAGCTCCATTTGGCCTTTTGTCCTCAAATCCCCACTTAAATGCACTCATTGAGCTTCATTTTCTTACCTCTTTGGTGATTTATTTTCCTAGAGTTTCAGAATAAAAGTTCCCCAAGAAATCCTAGCAAATCCCCTTAAATAGTCCCTCAAAATGAGTTGGATGGAAGTGCCCTTAATGAAGGTTTGCGACGTGCTGCCTAGGCGCCATGATTTGGCATCAAAGCATTAAGTTGCTAGATTCTCTATGGAGTTGTGTACTCGATTTAGCTCCTTGATGCTAGATTTCTTGTGTCAAGGCGCCAAGTTGCTGATTGTAAATGGGCTGCTGCATTAAATGGTGTATTAACTTTAGATTTTCAAGTCAAGGCTTAGGCTTCTGAACTTCATCAATTTCTTTCCTTTTACTGGTTTGAAAAAGGTTTAAACACTATAAGCAACTTACAAAATGAAACAAAACACATATGAACAACATTAAATCACACTTAAATCTAAAAATAACTTAAAGTCTATCTAATCAAAACTAAGTTGCACAAACACATTAAAATAACTAACAATAAACATTCATACAATAATTTATTCAAATATTTAGGCATAAAAATAGCTTAACTAACTTTATTTCATAGAGTTATCACTAATCATCCACCTTCCATAAAGCATGATCTGTAACAATCCAATTTTTCAAATAAATTAAATTGGGTAAAATAAATTTTGATTTTGTTGAAATTGAATTAAGGAAAAATTTCTGAACTTTTAGCTAAAATTTGAGAATTTTTTGAAATTAAATTATATCTGATAGCGAGATTTTGATCTTCTTGAGGAACCTTGCAGATGATTTTGCAAAGCTTGCAATCGTTTGAAAATTTCCAAATTCCTTCCATATCGTCCTAAATTTTGCCTAGATCAGAGAAATGCGTTCGAAATTTAGCTAGGGTAAAAGGGAAAAAGACCAAAATGCCCCTAGGGGCCCTAAATATTCAAACCCCTCTCATTTTCTCTCATTTTTCCCTTCCACACAACATTTTTTTTCTTTCTCTCCTCTCCCCCACGCGAGCCACATCATCCACCACCTTCACCATGCCCATCCACTGTTCGGCTGAGTTACGGTTGCTTGTTGCTGCCGAAAGGTCCAGTAGCTTAGCCCGACATCGCAGCAAGCCACTGCAACGACCAACGATCGCCACAGCTGCCGAAAAATGGCCCTTTTCCCTTCCTGTTACATTTTTAAGGCCAAGTCATGATCTCCACCGTCTGACATCATTCGATGACACCTCCACCACCATTGGGAAGCCTGAGCTACCAGCTTCCTCTGCCAACTTCCAGCCGGTGGAGTGCCGCCGCCACGCGCCTAGAACGGGGAAAAATAGTTTTTGACGTTCGTCACCTTCGTCGCTAGAAAACGCCATCTAAACAAACGTGTTTCACCAAATAGACATCAGATTCAGCCTCCTCGAGTTACGTGCTACATTTTAGTGTATTTTTTAACCCCAGATGTCGTGTGCCACCGTGCATCGCCGTCTGCCATCGCTGGAACTGTTGGAAAATCACAAAAATTAGATCTCGAGCTCCCGGAGCCTCTGGTACATTTTAAAATACCCTAATTTGATGTTTTCCTGTAGATTTTGTGCTAACTATTCCTTAACGATTGAACCAAAGTGAAAACTTAGAATTTATTATAGGGAAGTAAGAATTAAAAGGAAACGAGGTGTATAAGGAGATCGAAGGGAGGCCAAGATCAGCTCTTTCAAGTCATTCTCCAGGTAGTTTGACAATTCTTGAAAATAGTGTCCCATGATTTCGTATGTACATGTTTGTTTTGCTAGCTTTGATGGGACATTATTGCAAAATGACATTCTTGATATTATTTATGGTTGCTGGCCAAAATCATGGAAATAGAGTTAAATTAAATTAGGCAAATAAGAACCATAGCTAAAGGTGATAAAGATATATTGTACACCAAAAAAAAAGAAAGAAAGGAAACACAATTGATAAGGGAAAACATAGATAGGTACATGATTTACGATGTATAGCCAAAGGTACTTTACACGGGTGACCTAGCGAGGTGTAGCCGAAGGTGCTCTATACCCATGAACTAGTGTTTGCGATTACACTATGTGCGTGGCCAAGTGACCATGATTTACGATGTGTGGCCAAAGGTGCTCCACACAGGCGACCTAGCGAGGTGTGGCCAAAGGTGCCCCATGCCCATGACCTAGTGTTTGCGATTACGTTATATACGTGGTCGAGTGTCCATGGATTATGAGGTATGGCCAAAGGTGCTTCACATGAGCAGCTTAGTGAGGTTTAGCCAGAGGTGCTCCATACCTATGAACTAAGGCTCACGATGATTTCATAAAGGTGGTCTAGTGTCCACATAACACCCCAGGTGCTCAATTAACTTAGATTGATAAAAGTAAAAGCTCATACATAAGTAAATTGCATAATGCCGGGATAACATGCTTAATTTCATTTAGATATGTTTCATTTGAAAGAGAATATTTGATTTTTTTATGTTAACATCTAAATTATCACGTAATGCTTGCCTGATTTCATTTATGGATAACATTATGTTTTAATATCAAGAATGTAAAATGAAAATTTTTTGGTGCTTGCACCCTAGTACATATTAGTTATTTTTAAAACTCGAATTGTTAAATTACTGGGAAACTTGTGTTTCTCATTATTATGCTAATATGTATCAGATAGGGACGCTTAGCAGGGTAGAGAGATAAGAGTTTCTTTTTGGTCAGAGGAAAGCTTTGTAACCCCTATTTTTGAGTCTTAGTTCAGATTTATTTGGTTTAGAACTAGGGTTATTCTTTTGGGTAGTAGACATAGGATATTTGAAGGACTGGTCTATCTTCGAAATTTGTAAAGGGGTTTGAGTGACAAGATTGTTGTCTCCTGACTTCCTATGAACGGGTACTTCATATATCCTGATACATGGTTACAGAAATGTAATAGACATTATTGATCATATATTTAATTGAATTACATGGATGTTTTAATTTCGTTGTATAGTTTAGTATATTTTGATCTATTCCGCTGTGCATGTAAGTTTTTATTCTGAGCAAAAGATCCCAAACCTAATCCGCTTAAATTAATTTAATGGTACAACTGCTCAGACATTAATTAAATAAAGGATAAAGATAATGTACCGAGCCTATCTATTTATATCAAAGTTAACAATAAGACTAGATAGGGGCGTTACATGATCCACCTCCTCAAGAGCCTTTTTTACCTCTTAGAGAGCTCGTTCAACATCCTTAAGAGCAACATCAGTTTCTTTGCGAGATGACTTGGCTTTAGCCTTAATAGCTTCTAGCTCTACGTCACGCCCAGCCAAGTCACCTTTTAGCTTGTCCACTGATTACCGAGCCTCCTCTAAGTCAAGGTGATGGGTTTCCTCCCTCTCTATGAACACCATCACATCACAGGTGAACTCCTGCACCTCTTGATCATATAACTCTTGTTTAACCTCAAATGCTTTATAATCCAATTAAGCTATCTGTTATATATCCTTGAAGGCCTTTTCACTTTCCCTTAATTTCTTGTGAAGGCCCTCAATAGCCTCGTCCTATATTTTTATCTTTTCTTGGAGGCCCTCGATAACCTCTGCATCGTCTTTATTTTTCTTTTTGAGCTAATCAATTAGGTTTCTCTTTTTGACAAGCTTCTTAGACATACTAGAGATATTATTGAATTCTCTAATTGTGTTGCTCTTTCTTCTTTTATGTGTCAAAAATCTCACCACGAAGAGAGCTCACTTACCCTAAAATAAAAATAATTAGAGGATGAACACAGAAAATGTCATAATAAAACTAACAATTAAGCTTACCTTAATAGCAGAACAGTCTCGATATAAAGCCACCAGCTAGCCAAATATATTGACTAATCCTTTTGCCACTTGCTGATCATATGGCTTGACACCTTTAGCTCTAATTTCCTTTAGCTCAGACCTTACATAAAAAACAAGTTCTAAGCCACTCTAAAGAAGGCCCTTCAAAGAGCCTTCTCATAAGCTCACTGTGAGCTCCTTCTCATCAGATCTAACATGCCCTGAGAAGATTCCTGTGTTGCCTCCTCAAGATCATCCCCATAAGGTGAACTATCCCCAATGCCATAAGGAGCTAACCTAACATCCCTTAGGGATGAAAGCACAACAAAATCATTTACAAATGACCCCCTAGCTCGCCCCTGCATAAGTTTGAGGACGAGGGTACGTCTAAAGTTGTCTCTTCTAGGAGAGGTGATGGAATAAATGGTCATTCCCTCTCTGAAAGTGTAGGATCTTCCAAAAAAACTTTAAGACATGTGCTCTCTGTCTCTAGCACCTCAATTGACTCATTAGGAGCTTCTACCACTACTTCTTGAGGCCTAATCGCCTTACAAGAAATTAAGGCTAAATAACCTAACATAGTTTGAGGGATTGGGGCAATCAACCCTAGTGACCCCTCGACGCCCTCCTAAGAAGGCCTAGCAGCTCTCTAAGGCTCTATCACTCCTTGTCAGGCCCTTTCGTGCCCTCTTTGGTGAACATCCTTCTGAGCCCGCTTACAAGACTTCCAAAATTCAAGTGCTCATGAACCTAACGACGTTCTCTCTGCCCTTGGGATAATACCTTAAGATTGAAGCCTAAAAAACAAGAAACATGAGAAACTTAGAAAATAAGAGGAAAATTAACCAAATGCAAGAAAGCGAAATCACCTTACCATCTTTAAAGTTAATATGCTTCCTTGCTAGGTGATCTACCACCTTTCGCTCCCTCAGGGCTTAGATTTTTATAAACTGACCCATAAAAGGCATGTGGTACCCCCCCCACTTCAAGGGTAACAAGGGACACCCAACAATATCCCTTACCCACCAAGGGCACACCTTCACTATAGGAACCACTCTAAAAATGGCAATCTTCTAGTTCTTGAAATGACTATACAGACCCTACACCAAGGCTAGGTGATGACCCTTGGTATAAGAATGCACCCAACCCCTTGAAAGGCATACAACTGAATAAAAATAAAAAAAGATGCTCTCTAGTGCCTTTATTTTCAACTTGTCTCAAATTATTCCAAAAGCCTAACCACAGCCTAGGAGTTCTCCGTCAACTGCATAGGACAGGCATGCAAAATGTTCATCAAATCCATCTCAAATTTGGTAAAAGGGAGGACGAACCTTATACTTAAGGGAAGTACATTCATTATAAATTCTAGATCGTCAACCCATATAAAGTTAGTTGAATCCCTCTAACTAGCCACCCTAAAGTCATTCTGTCCTAAATGGGTGAAGTATTCATCCCAAAAACCTTGCAAATGCCTCTTTTCAGTCACTAACAAAGTGAATTTCTTCACTTACTTTGGAATCCCCTTAACCATTTCCTCACTCAAAATGGGAATGATAATTCGATCCCATCACCATTACGAGGAGGATAATCATCGTTCGCCCTACTATTGACAAAAGAGTGATGGCAAACTCACTACAAGTCCACAAGTGCCCTTTTGAAAATAACTTGGAATTATTTTTGCCATCACCAACTCGGACTATAACTTCCCCAAACCCCTTACCTCCCCGGAGGGCACAGTCAATGAAGAATTAATAATCTTATCCTCTTTAAATTCAACAATTCTAACACCTTTTGAAATGGAAGCCATGGTAATGATTGAAAAAAGTAATGGATACTTGAAGGTGACATAGGAAAATGATCTGATTTCTCAAAAGCTTTTAAGAGGGAAGCAGAAGAATATATACATCAACCCAAAAAAGAGAATCAATCACTAGGCAACGCAAACTATGAAATCTATAAAGAAACATAATACTCATAAAATAAAAAATACAACAAAAGTCTTAGAAGCAAGAAGGATTTTGAGAAAACCCTCAAAAGCATGAAGTGAGGAAGCAAAGAGAAAAACAAAACTTTTAAACCCAAAAATTTGAGATACAAAATGATGCCAAGGGAAAGGACTAAAAAACCATGCGAAAATGGTACAAATTCCAAAATATTCCTAGAAAATTACCATTATACCCCCATTGAAGTCCAAATGCACCCTACATAGCCAACTGTTATGATAACCTTTTCAAAATCTCTTACAAACGTTATATAATTCGTTATTTGATTTAATGCCTTTTTGTTGCATTGTATTTCCTTTTATAATATCCATGAATACGATAAATAGTGTTTATTTATGTTATATAATTCATTATTAATACTTATTTCTTTTGTTTAACTTTTTTTTAGTGGTATATAAGCTGATGGGCTTATTAGATTTTCTAGCCATATATTGTGGCATTTCAATCATTGTATTTTGATTGTTGTGTGTTATCTTATTAATTAATTCTAAGGTTTTACCTCTCTCTCTCTATATATATATATTATAGTATCAAAGTCTGAAGGGGAAGTAGGGATGTAATAAGGGATTATAGATGAAATTGAAACTTACTTTGTATAGGTATTTGTGGTTTTTCTTTTAGTACCTTTTTTGTAAATTTTCTATCTATTGTTATTAATCATCTGAACTGTTAAAAATTATGAACATTAGATTTATTATCTCAATTGATAGTAATTTGTGATATGAATTAAATATATATTCATTTGTCTTTTCTAAGGCCATGGATGGTAAGACCATGTTTGGTTAGTGGCAATATGTCCAAAAGCCACTTGTTTGAATATATATATATATATTTACTTATACTATTTGGCTAAGTTCTAATAATAAATCATATTTTTCAGTTAAGTTTTAAAAAAGTGTTTCAGATTCATTTTCATCCTAACCCTCTACATCTTTTATAGAACCTAATGTAGGTAATGATATCATGGGGATATTTTTATATTATGTTTTCACGCACTCTCTCTTCTTTCTCCAAACGCTCTTCTATTCCTAACTCTTCATCTCTTTTTGACTAAGGATCTGCATCCTTATCAAATCAAATCTTCAAAGAGGAAATCCACTTTGAAAATATAAATCAAAATTTAGATGACTGGACCATCCCAATTGTCCTAAAAAATGAACTTTAAAAACCAAATGGTAGTTCTTTAAAGTCTCTAATTTTGTTATTAAAACTTCAGAAAAACTATCAATATTAATTTTGACATTGAGGACCTCTCCCTTTTATCTCAAAAATCTATTAATCTTCATAGACAAAAATATAAATTCCTACACATAGGATGTGTACAAATAGCCTTAAAACCTTTGGTTAGCGAAGGATTAAATTTTTCTTGCCTTATTTGTCTTAAAGATGCTAGGCATAATAAATTAGAGATGCTAGGCATAATAAATTTGTAGATTTCCTTTTAGGAACAATAGAAGCTGGTCTTCATGCTGGTCTAATTTACTTTAATTGTTTTCCAAATAAGACAGTCAGCCTTGATGATCAAAACATTATGGATGTCCTAAAAATCAACATTAAACTCCATGGTTTTGATATGAAGCCAGGATTAATCCCTATAGCCTTAATTTATAGGGTATAATACAGAGTCATGAACTCCTCAAGTTCTAATGCCTTAATCCCTCATGAAAAGGGCAAAACAACTTTATTCTTAATCGATGCTTCAAAAGCTAGTGTTATGATACCAAGAACCATAGTTTGGGAAGAAATAGATCTTTCAAAAGAATGGGTTATGGAAAAAGCAACACTTGCTTTACCAAATTCATCCTGTAGTCTTATTATGGAAGTAAGACAAAATAATCAAGGAACTGTAAGAATAACTTTTTGAAGAAATTCTTTTAGTATTCCAAGAAATAGATCTATAAAATCTAGTGAAGGATTTAAGACTGCAGTAAAACCTTCTAGGCAATCTTGTTCTTTAACATCTCAAAACCCTAAGAATCTTCCTTTGGTTATACATCTCCAAGGATTAGATACTATAACATCCACTCCTAAATTTTGAGAGGTATTTGTTAATTTTAGTTCATTGCTTGTGTACGTTGCATTTATATTATGTTAGATTGCATATAATTGTATGAGTGTAAGAATTGGACCAGAAATGAGCAAGAAAATTGACTAGAATGAAGAAAAGGACTAAACTAAAAGTGGAAAAGTTTAGGCATGACAATCGCAATTTTAGCCAAAAGAATTACTGTAGCCAACAGAATTTTGAAATTATCCCGCCAAAGGGTTAGGGACAAAATGGAAATTTCTCATATAGTTTGAAATTTACCAATTTAAGGCCAAATGATCAGAAATTGTGAATCCATGCAAGTGTTGGATTGTCATATAAATAGGGCCAGGAGTCAGACTCCTTTATTCCAAAACTCAGACTTCCATTCTAGAGAGAGAAAGAGGTGTGACCGAGTAGAGAGAGAAGTTGAAGGAGCAAGGAAGTGAATCTCATTTCTAGCAAGATTTAAAGTCAGAAAAGTGATTAGGAAGGCATTTACAACATTAATCAGCATCCAAACATCATTTAAACATGGATTAAGGTAGTATAATAACCTAATCCCTTTATTTTGGATTTTACTATTCATATGACTGAAATTTGCGAAATTGAACTTGTTTGAAAGAGAAAGGGATTAAAATATACATTCTTATTATTTTTAATTACTATTGGTTATTTTTAACTGATTAAAGATACTTGTGCATGCTTAAATTTGCTTTTGAAAAATGGGTTTTTCACCTTGAACGAAAATGAGTTTGAATCTTAGATTTGGACAAGATTATATGATGTTTTGGGCTATTTTCTTATGTTAAATGTTGCTGAGAAGTTTATCTTGAGTTCATCAATTTCAAAATGGGTTTAAAAACAAGTTTTTGGATTGAAAATCTGGGTCAACGACAAGTCATAGAACAGAGCAAGACGTAGCAGCCGACTGCCATGGTGTAGCAGTTGACTGTCATGCTCTTAAGGTGCTAAAAAACATATACGGAATGCTAGCTGTTGACTATCGGGCACCTAAAAGTCGACTACCGTGTTCTCCCTTTTCTAAAAATTTTCTAGAAATGCCTAAGAACAGAGTAGCTGGTCGCCCTACCAATGATCATTGCTAGGCCTAACAGGAAGTTAGCAGTTGACTGCCAGACACCTAGCAGTCGATTGATAGCCTTTTGTTTGGAATTTTAAGATTTGGATAGAATGCAACCAGTCAACTTGTATTGTGGTACTAGTCAATTGCCACTTTTTTTTAATGGAATGATGAACTTAATTACATGTTTGAATGATATCTAACCTAAAAACTTAATCCAAACTAGAGATTAAACTTAAATTATAAGCAAGGTAACATATACTCTAAATGTAAATGAGAAAGAGCATGAAAGTGATGAAATTTAAAAGGAAAGAGCAAGAATGCGTAAGAGAAATGAGAATTATATTCTTAATATATGTATCTATGGTAGATAGGTTTATATCTGAATGACTACTTGCTGGTATAGGACAGTGATTGGACATTCCATGAGTATCGTGATAGTTGTAAATTGTAAGTTAGTGACTTAATGGCCAATGTAAATGAAAAGTCACATATATAGAATTTATAGAACTATAGTATGCACTGATTCACCTATATATATATGTTTATGAATAGAATTTTGGGGACCCTAATATGTACTTAATGTGTGGAACCTAAATGTGTGGACTCAATATGGGGACTCTATTGTACTTGGATCCACTAGAGGACGCTCCAGAATGTACACAATATGATATGCAGTCGAGGATTGCTAATAGGCATAATTGCCAGAGTACATATTCGAAAGTATAGAGTGGTATACATAATGACCTTCCGAATTTCTCTTATATTATGCAATGGTATGATAATGATTATGATGATAATTGGCAGAGGCTAATGAGAAGTGCTCTTATTTCCTTATTGCTCTTTATTTTATAATGAAAGTTATATGAATGATGTTATGTTACCTATATATTCTGATGAATTTATAAAGTATATACTATGAGTTGAGCATATAGAGTAAGCAATGCATGCAAGTATGAATGTTAAATGAAATGTTATACAAGATAACCCAACAGATATATTATTTTTATGAACAAGAATGTAGAATTTCTATATAAGTTTATGGTGGTATAAGCTAGCTGTTTTGAGAATTAGTTATTAATGCTACCGAGATTTATTCTCATTAAAAATGCTGGTTTGTACCAGATGCTTAGATATCATATGGTATTAGAAGTGGAGGTAGAGTTAGCAGAGATACCCTTCTTGGGGTATTTTCCCGTTATCCATGAAGTGTGGGTTATATATATATAGGAAGTCCCTCCCACACCTTGAAGATATAAAGTTTTAGAAAATTTTTTGGTATGCCTAATACCCTGAGTCCTTACTATATTTTAGTAGAAGGATTAGGAGGATAGATTTTGCTGTATAGTATAAGGGTATATATGTATCAAGATATGTGGATTAGGTATTCACTAGCGATTTTGTTAAATGGGTATGAGTGATAGATTTGTTATCTCCTTACCTAAATTAACGTTTTCACATATCCATAGATATATGTCTAATGAATGATATGTATACACTGTGAATAAATGTGCATGTATCTAAATAACTATATATTATTATAGTTAATTTGTTTTAATTTTCGCTGCATAACATGTGAGATCTCGAGTGTAGTTGCCAAACCAATAATACTAATTATTTCATTTGATAAATATTTAAAATTTAACTTGGGTAAGGGAAGTAGTAATTCACCAATCTTATAATACATTGCTTATATTATTTAAATCACTTAAAAGGGAACTGTACAGTTAAGGGGTTACACTGAGTTAGTATCTGAGCACTATTACCACGGCTAGTTAGAACTGGCTCGGTAATGAAAGGGTAGATTCCTCTGGATATAGACTAATGCAGGGTAGTTAGCTGAGCCATGACAGTTGATTGGCTTGTATTATGTTTTGACTTGAGGGATGAAGTATTAGGTTTGGGTAGATGATATTTCTGATTGGTGCCATATGATCTCTTATAAATAATATGTTATTGAGACTGATCACCTCAGTAGTGTTTGTTTTATAGAGTGAATTATGGCCTCACCTAGGAGAAATACTAGGAAGGTGAAACCAATATGGAAAGAGTTATGCAAGTGATGATGGGAGTGTCAGAGGCTGAGAGAACAGGCTGCTGCTGCCACCCTACAGGCTACTGCCACTACTCAATAAGTTACAGCTATGACTGAAGCACTTAGACAATTTCAAGAAAATAGGCCAGTGAATCATAACCAAAATCCTGAAGTTAGACAAGTGGGAAACCAAGCTTCTAATGGTTGGCCTGAATTTTAGAGAAATAAACCTCCTTCCTTTAGGGGTGAGTTTAACCTACAGGCAGATGAAGAATGGTTGTGAGAGATGAAAAAGTTGTTTAAGGTCCTAGGGAACATGGACGAATAGAAGGTATTGTTTGCTACTTACATGCTTGTTGGAGAAGCAGAATATTAGTGGCGAGGAGCGAAACAATTACTGGAAGCTCAAGGGACCCAAATTACTTGGGAAGCTTTTAAAAGAGTGTATCTGGAAAAGTATTTCCCTGAGAACATGAGAAACCAAAAAGAAATTGAATTCATGCAGTTAAAGCAGGACAATATAACTTTTGAGGAGTATTTAGCAAAATTTGAGGCACTGTATAAATTCTCTTCTTATTTGGAGCATCATCTAAATGAGACATTGGAAAGAGATGCATCTAGAAGCTGGGTTGAGATCGGAGCTAAAGAATGCTATTGCTTCATTTGAAATTAGGAACTTTGCTCTATTAGTGAACAAGTGTTGCATTATTTCTTAGAACCTAGCTGACACAGAGAAAGAAAGATAGAGGGCCAATTTTTTAAAAGGAAACAACTTGGATCCTTTAGAGGAAGGGATAATAGAAATGAAGGAAACCAAAAGGGGAGAAACCTATAGTGAGACAGACAGTACCTAATACTTGTCCAAAGTGTAAGAAAAGTCATGGCGGACCTGGTAGATTCCAGTCGGGTGTGTGTTATAAGTATGGAAAATAGGGTTACCTCATCAAAGACTGCCTTGAGTGGAAAAAGTCAACAAGCCCACAAGACCTCCTACTATGGGAAGAGTTTATAATCTCAAAGGTAAAGAAGCGGTCCAATCCGATGCTCTGATGAAAGGTAAATGTTTGATAATGGTATATCTTTAATTGTGCTTTATGATTCTGGTGCTACTCATTCTTTAATTTCTTGTGAATGTGTGGAAAGATTGAATTTACCTTTATTTAAATTTCCCCATGAGTTATCTATTTCTACTGCCGCAGGAAAGAAGGTATTAACTTCTTTAGCCTGCTTAAATTGTTCCCTTGTTGTTGAAAATAAGCCCTTCATTGTTAACCTCATTTGTTTACCTTTGGTGGGATTTGATATCATTTTCAGGATGGATTGGTTGTCTACAAACAATGTAGTCTTGGATTATTCTAAGAAATCTGTGACTTTTCTAGATGCCATGCAGGTAGTTAGGAAAATTGAGGAAGAGATCCAAAGAATTAGTTTTCTGTGTTATTTTAAAGATGAATTTTAGCATAAGCTTAATGCTATTCCTGTAATTTGTGAATTTTCAGATGTCTTTCCCAATGAAATTTCAAGTCTTCCACCAAAGAGAGATAAAATTTTCTAAAGAATTGATTGCTGGCACGGGACCAATTTCTATAGTGCCTTATAAAATGTCTCCCTTAGAGTTTGTAACGCTCTTATCTAGTATTAAAATTAATTCCAATGTAAACAGATAGATTTGGTACATTATTCTTAACCTTTAATTTAATGTCTAAGAAGTTATACCATTTAGTTATATTAAGCAGATTAAGTTCGGAATCTTTTGCTAAGATTAAAAACTTACATGCACAGCGAAATAAAGAAATACTATATTACACAGCGAAAATATAGACTTTCATGTAATTCAAATAGTACAAGTCTAATAATGTCCATTACATACTGATAAACATGTCCCTGGATATATGAAGTACCTGTCCTTCGAAAGTCAGGAGACAACAGGTTTGTCACTTAGACTCCTGTACAAATTAAGGATAGACTGGTCCTTCACATATCCGTTTCCCCTGTATACCCCATATAAATCTCATGTATATAGTCAAGATAATTGTCTTATTCTAAATCAAATATATTTAGGACCTAAAATAGGGGTTACAAAAATCTTACTTAATCAAAAGAACTACTACCTCGCGGCCTGGCTACGTATTCGTATCTGATAAATATTAGCACATAAATGAGAAACACAAGTTTCCCAGTAGCTTAACAATTCAGGGTTCAAAACTCAACTAATATGTATCAGGGTGCAAGCACCAAAACATTTAATCTACCTTCTTGATATTAAAACATCATGTTATTCATAAATGTAAACAGGCAAGCACTACATGATAAATTTAGAGGGCAATAAAAAATCAGATGACCCTTTTTCAAGTGACACATAATATCATAAAATTGCATGGGTTATTGCAAAATTAAATAGAGGGCTTATGCATTAAATTCCTATCTTACCTTCATAGATTAATTACACGCTCTGGGGTGTTACGAGGCCTCTAAGACACCTTTATGAGATCACTGTGGACACTAGGTTATGGGTATGAAGCACCTTCAGCCACACCTCTCTAGGTCCCTTGTGTGGAGAACCTTTGGCTACACCTCATAAATTGTGGACACTCGGCCATGTATATAGAGTAGTTACAAGCACTAGGTCATGGGCATAGAGCACCTTCGGCCATACTTTGTAATTTGTGGACACTCGGTCACGTATATAGAGTAGTCACGAGCACTAGGTTATGGGCATGGAGCACCTTCGGCCACACCTCGTAATTCATGGACACTCAGCCACGTATATAGGGTAGTCGCGAGCACTAGGTCATGGGCATGGAGCACCTTCGGCCACGCCTCACTAGGTCATCGGTGTGGAGCACCTTTGGCTACACCTTGTAATTCCTGAATCTTTCTTTGTTTTTCCTATGTTAGTTGCCTTTCTTATTATTATTTTTTCTATTGGCACGCATTACCTTCTTGTCATATTTATTTATGATAAATTTTGCCCAAATTAATCTAATTCTCCATTTTGAATAATATGTTTTAGTCATAAAACCTTAATAATTTTTCAGGGGAGAATTTCCATGATTTTGGCCTAAGGAAAATTAAAGAGAATTTCATATTTTATCATTTAAAATTTTCTCTTTCCATTATTTAAATCATATTATTGAAATGGGGTCATTCCTTTTTCCATAACAATAATGTTCAGTATTGTTAATCATGATTTTTCACTACAACATTATTCAACATTACTAACCATAATCTTTTACAACAATGGTCATCATTATCTAGCCATAAATTTCCCATAATAATGTTCATCATTAACTAACCACAAAGTTTAACCACAATAAAAATATTCATCCTTACTAACCATAATTCTCTATTACTATAATCAACACTAACTAGCCATAATTCTCCCATAACAATGGTCATCATTAATTAGTCTTACATTAATAGTAGTCATATTTGTCATTAATCTAACTAAATATTTTCCCATAATCATGTGTATCATTATTACTAACCATAAGTTTTCCCATATCAATTTGGGTTAGAGTTTCCTTTCTTAAACAGAATTCCATTTGCTAACATTGATTTTTATTATGGAAATCACAAGTCAATTTCAATGTTAGGAGTTATAAACTAAGCAACACATGCTCTTACCATGCTTACTTGTTCTAGGCTCTTTCATGATTTAAGAAAACAACATTATTAATTTTTTTAGCATTAATTACCTCATGTATTTATCATGCAAGCTGGTCAAAGGTCATTCTTTTATCAAGAATGTAGACAAGTATTCAAGTTCCATGGAAGCAAAATCATCATACATGCACACTAGATCATGGAACTAGAATTAAAGAATTGTCAACCTACCTTGAAGATGACTAGGATGCTTAGCTCCCCTTCTTTTGACTTCTTTCTTGCTTCTTCTTTCTTTGATCTCTTAGTTCTTTCCCTCTTCCAAGCCTTGGTGTTACACTCACTCACGTTCCCTCCCCTTCTTTTTTTTTCTCCTCTTCCTCTTTTTTTACGTGTGGTTATGTGTAGGTTGCATGGAAAATGAGCTTTCAAACTCTCTTTTGTTTCTTCCTTTTCACGTGAACCTTGTTTTTCCTATATGGCTCTCTTTCCTTTTCCACACAATTCACGTCACTCTCACCTACACACACAGCTACATAGTTGGCTTTCCTCTTTGCTTGCAATTTGGTAATCCCTTCTCTTGCAAATTAGCCTCCTCCCATAAGCAACTTTATTAGTAAAAAAATTCTGCACTCTTGCTTTCTTTTTACTCTACCAATTGTGCACATGGTATACATATATGTTCAATATTAAATAGATACTCAATTGTGGCATCCCTTCTTCCAATTGCACGTGTATCCTCTTCCTTGATTAGAAATTTTGAATAATTCATGCTATCATTTTCTTGCAAGAAAATTCTGCACCTTATTTATTTATATATATCTATATTTTCTTGCACTAAGTGTACTTAAGTGTACTTGCAAGTACACTTTTCCTTTGCTTGCAATCTTGGTAATTCTTTTCCTTACAAGTTTAGGTTATCTACTTTCACAAGCAACTAAATTTATATGTTGCATAAAAATTTCTACACCTTTTGTCTTCTTTTCCTAACCATAATTTCCTACTTCACGTGTGATTCTCATGTGCAACAATCCAATTAAAATTTTGCACCTATTGTCTTCTTGTCCTAACCATAATTTCATACTTCATGTGTGCTTCTCATGTGCAACAATCCAATTAAAAATTCTGCACCTATTGTCTTCTTTTCCTAACCATAATTTCCTACTTCAGCTGTGTTTCTCATGTGCAACAATCTAATAAAAAATTCTGCACCTATTGTCTTCTTGTCCTAATCATAATTTCCTACTTCACGTGTGCTTCTCATGTGCAATAATTCAATAAAAAAAATTTCACTTATTGTCTTCTTTTCCTAACCATATTTCCTACTTCATGTGTGCTTCTCATGTGCAACAATCCAATAAAATTTTTTGTACCTATTGGGTTACTTGTTGCATACACACATATATATATAATCAATTTCCATCCTCTTTCCTATTGTTCTTTGGTCTCACTCAAGGCACATGTGTTGCCTTTCTTTTCCTAGTGCATGTGAGACCCCCATATACATATGCATATATATATTTTGTGTTTCATCCTTCTTTCCTATCCATTTCATGTGAGACTTAGAGTTTTCATGCATGAAAATATAATTTCCATTCCCTTCTTTCACATAGGATACATGCAAGGCATACACATGCATATATTTAAATTGTTGCATCCTACATTGCTTCTCTCTTGGTACTTAGGCTAGGTAACTCAAAAGGAAAATAAAGAATTAAATTAAGCACTTAATTTTCATGCAAGCTTACCTTTTAATATAACCATTTTACCCCATTAAATTATGCAAGCAATTCATACTAATCATTAAATGACACCATTAATTCCATCCATTTAATTAAAGAACATTAATTTAGGATAATTAAATTATGGGGTGTTACAGAGTTAATAGAATTGAAAGTGCAGATAGAGGATCTTTTGGGGAAATAGTTTATTAGGCCCAGTGCTTCACCTTAGGGAGCACCAGTCTTATTTGTGAAGAAGAAGGATGGAAGCTTAAGGTTGTGTATAGACTATGGATAACTGAATAGTGTAACTATGAAGAATAAATACCCACTCCCTAGAATAGATGATCTGCTAGATCAGTTGAGAGGAGCTACTATGTTTTCAAAAATTGATTTGAGGTTGGTATACCATCAAATCAGAGTGAGAATAGAAGACATACCTAAGACAGCCTTTAGAACCAGGTATAGGCATTATGAATTTCTTGTAATGCCATTTGGACTGAAGAATGCTCTAGCTATTTTTATGGATTACAAGAATCATATCTTTAGACCCTACCTTGATTAATTCGTGGTAGTATTTATTGATCACATTCTTGTATATTCTAAGAGTAGTGAAGAGCATGAACACTATCTTAGAATTGTATTGCAGTTGCCTAGGGAGACGCAATTATATGAAAAATTAGAAAAATGCGAATTTGGGCTAAAAGAGGTGAAATTCTTAGGTCATGTAATCACTAGCGATGGAATAACAATAGATCTTAGTAAGATAAAAGCTGTAACTAGTTGAGGGAGACCTACAACAGTGACCAAAATTTAAAGTTTTCTTGGATTAGTGGGTATTATAGGAGATTCATTAAAGGGTTTTCGCAAATTGTGTTGCCTTTGACTAGACTGACTAGAAAAGATATTCCTTTTGTGTGGGATCACAAATGTGAAGATAGCTTTCAAATTTTAAAAGAAAAGTTGGCCACAACACCTTTCTTAATAATCCCTAATCCCTTAGGAAATTTTGAATTGTATTGTGATGTATCCAAGAAGGGCCTAGGATGTGTCTTGATGCAAAATGAGAGAGTTGTCACATATGCCTTTAGAAAATTAAGGCCTCATGAAGAAAATTACCCTACCTATGATTTAGAATTAGCAACCATAGTGTTTACTTTAAAAATCTGGTGACACTATTTGTATAGATCTAGGTTTGAGGTATTTAGTGACCTTAAAAGTCTCAAATATCTCTTTGACCAAAAAGAATTAAACATGAGGCTAAGAAGATAGATGGAATTCTTAAAGGATTATGATTTTGAATTAAAGTACCATCCAGGAAAAGCTAATGTAGTGGCAGATGCACTAAGTTGGAAATATCTCCACATGGCTCAACTAATGATGAATGAAATGAGACTAATAGAGAAATTTAGAAATATGAGCCTATCCACACTGGTGTTACCAAATAAGATATATCTGAGTGAGTTAAAAATTGAGAATAATCTTAGAACTCAGATATTAGAAGCTCAAAGAGAGGATGAATTCTTAAAGTCCCTAAAGGACCCAAAAGAATTCAAAAGAGGTGTCGATGGGTAGTAACTTTCCAAGATAGTATGTATATCCCAAATTCAAGAGGATTGAGGGATATAATTCTAGAAAAAGCCCATAAGAGCAACTATACTATTCATCCTAGTACTACCAAGATGTATCAAGATTTGTAAAAGAAATTTTGGTGGCTAGGTATGAAGAAGCAAATAGTTGAGTATGTTGCTAGATGCCTAGTGTGCCAACAAGTGAAAATTGAACATCAGAAACTAGCAGGACTACTACAACCTCTTGAAATCCTTGAATGGAAGTGGGATAAGATTTTTATGGATTTCGTAGTAGGTTTAGCAAAAACTCAATTAGGGAATGATGCAATCTGGGTAATTATAGATAGATTAACTAAATTTGCTCATTTTCTACCCATCAAAATAAATTTCTCATTAGATAAGTTGGCCCCATTGTATATATGAGAAATAGTAAAACTCCACAGAATTCCTACTAATATAGTATCTGATAGAGACCTTAGGTTTACTTTTAGATTATAGAGAGCCTTATAAGAGGCTTTTGGTACTAAACTTAGTTTCAATACTGCTTATCATCCATAAACTGATGGGCAGACTGAAAGAACTATTTAGACTCTAGAAGATATGCTTAGAGCGTGTGCATTAGAACAAAAGGACAATTGGGATAGAAATTTACCATTGGTAGAATTTGCTTATAATAATAGTTTTCACTCTAGCATAGGGATAGCCCCTTATGATGCCTTATATGGAAGAAGATGTAGGTCACCCTTGTGTTGTTTTGAGATGGGGGAGAAACAACTGTTAAGACCAGACTTAGTCTAACAAACCATAGATCAAATTAAGATAATTAGAGAAAAGATGGACAAGACGTAAGATAGGCAGAAAAGTTATGCTGATAAAAGGAGAAAACCATTAGAATTTGATGAAAGAGATTACATTTTCCTTAAAGTTTCTCCTATTACTGGTATTGTAAGGCTATTAAGTCTAGAAAGTTGAACCCAAGATACATTGGACCTTTCCAGATTTTGAAAAAGGTTGGCCAATCTACTTATCAAATTGCTTTACCCACATTTCTATCTAATCTCCACGATGTGTTTTATATTTCTTAACTTTGAAAATATCTTCCCAATCCTTGACATATTCTCGATGCCAGAATAGTAAAATTAAAGGATAATTTGACTTATACACCAAGACCTTTAAAGATTATTAGTACTGAGACTAAGCAATTGAGAAATAGAACTATTCCTTTAGTTAAACTTTTGTGGGATCAAACATCACCACAAAGAGGCAACCTGGGAGAAAGAAGAAGAGGTGAGAAGAAATTTCCTAGAGTTATTTGTATTGGTATATAAAAATTTTGAGGATGAAATTTCTTAAAAAGAAGGGAGAAATGTAACATCCGCTCCTAAATTTTGAGAGATGTTTGTTAATTTTAGTTAATTGCTTGTGTATGTTGCATTTATGTTATGTTAGATTGCATATAGAAGAATTGGACTAGAAATGAGTGAGAAAATTGACTAGAATGAAGAAAAGGACTAAACTAAAAAGTCAAAAAGTTTAGGCATGACAATCACAATTTTGGCCAAAAGAATTACTGTAGCCAACAGAATTTTGTAATTCTCCCGCCAATGGGTTAAGCACAAAATGGAAATTTTTCATATATTTTGAAATTTACTAATTTGATGCCAAATGATCAAAAATTGTGAATCCATGCAAGTGTTGGATTGTCATATAAATAGGGCCAGGAGTCAGACTCCTTTATTCCAAAACTCAGACTTCCATTTCTAGAGAGAGAAAGAGGTGTGACCGAGTAGAGAGAGAAGTTGAAGGAGCAAGGAAGTGAATCTCATTTCTAGCAAGATTTAAAGTCAGAAAAGTGATTAGGAAGGCATTTACAACATTAATAAGTATCTAAACATAATTTAAACACGGATTAAGGTAGCATAATAACCTAATCCCTTTATTTTGAATTTTACTATTCACATGACTGAAATTTATGAAATTGAACTTGTTTGAAAGAGAAAGGGATTAAAAACTACATTCTTATTATTTTCAATTACTATTGGATATTTTTAATTGATTGAAGATACTTGTGCATGCTTAAATTTGCTTTTGAAAAATGGATTTTTCACCTTGAACGAAAATGAGTTTGAATCTCATATTTGGACAAGATTATATGATGTTTTGGGCTATTTTCTTATGTTAAATGTTGCTAAGAAGTTTATCTTGAGTTCATCAATTTCAAAATGGGTTTAAAAACAAGTTTTTGGATTGAAAATCTGGGTCAACGACAAGTCATAAAATAGAGCAAGACATAGCAGCTGACTGCCATGGTGCAACAGTCGACTGTCGTGCTCTTAAGGTGCCGAAAAATGTATACATAATGCTAGTAGTCAACTGCCTAGCATCTGGAAGTTGACTTCCATGTTCTTCCTTTTCTAGAAATTTTCCAAAAATGCCCAAGAATAAAGCAGCCGACTACCAGACACCTAGCAGTCGATTGATAGCTTTTTGTTTAAAAATTTGAGATTTAGACAGAATGTAACCAGTCAACTTGTAGCGTGGTACCAATCAACTGCCACCTTTTTTTAATGGAATGATGAACTTAATTACATGTGTGAATGATATCTAGCCCAAAAACTTAATCTAAACTAGAGATTCAACTTAAATTATAAGCAAGGTAACATATACTCTAAATGTAAATGAGAAAGAGCATGAAAGTGATGAAATTTAAAAAGAAAGAGCAAGAATGCATAAGAGAAATGAGAATTATATTCTTAATATATGTATCTGTGGTAGATAGGTTTATATCTGAATGACTGATTGCTGGTATAGGACGATGATTGGACATTCCACGAGTATCGTGATAGTTGTAAATTATAAGTTAGTGACTTAATGGCTAATGTAAATGAAAAGTCACGTACTTAGAATTTACAAAACTATAGTATGCACCGATTCACCTATACATATATGTTTATGAATAGCATTTTAAGGACCCCTGTAATAAACCAATATTTTTAAATAAATTAATTGGGTAAATTAAAATTTTATTTTATTAAAATTGAATTCAGCATAATTTTTTGAGTCTGCGGTTGAAATTTGGAAATTTTTTGGAGTCAAAATTTGATCTGACAGAGAAAAAACTCGGCCTGGGGTTAGAGAATCAACAGATAAATTGGAAGGCTTTAAATACTTAAAAGTAGTCTGAATTCCTTCTATACGGGCCCGTATCTTTGCCTAGGTCGAAGAAGGCATCCGAAAATTTCCCCAGGCAAAGTGGTAAAAGATCAAAAGAGGCTTTAAAATTTCAAAACTTCACTTTTCCCTCACATTTTCTCTTTTCTATCTCTCTCTCCTCCCCACCTTTTCTCTCCCTTCTCTCCTCCAATTTTGCACCCTGCACCGTCGCTGGACCCAGCTGCTGGTGTAGCTCGACGCCCTCGACCTCTAGCCACCACCCTGACCACCGATGAATGCCACAGCAGTAAAAAACAACTCATATTCCCTCCGTCATGATTTTCTTCTCCGGCTGTGATTTCTGTCGTCTGACGCGTCCGGCCACACTACCGTCACTGTTGGGTAGCCTGAGCTGCCAGCTTCCTCTAACAGCTTTTAGCCGATGGAACGTCGTCGCCACACACTCAAAATAGGAAAAAAATCATCTGCCGTGCATCAACCTTCATCGCTAGAGAATGCCATCCAAACAGCCAAGTTTCACTAAAAGAACCCCAGATCTGGCATCCTTGAGTTGCAGCTTACGTTTTGTTGCAACTTTTGACCCCAGCCACTATCCGTCATCATGCGCCACTATGCGCCATCGTGCTCTACTGTGGGCCATCACCAGAGTTACTGGAAAGTGGTCATAATCAGATTTCAAACTTTTGGAACCCTCGGTATGGTTTAAAATGCCTCAATTTAATGTTTTCATAAAGAAATTGATCCCAAAAATGTTTAAGGACTATACCAGCTTAGGAATTTAATAAATTAATGTAGCGAAGTTTAATTGAAAGGGAAACTGCTTAAGAATTTAATTAATTTACCCAGGGAACTAATTAGGATCGATTTTCGAGGAAACGAGAAACCCCAAACGGATTTAAGAGTAAACGGTGAAAGGTAGAGTGATTTACGCTCCCCTGAACTTTGATTGATACTATGAATGCCTGTTTTAAACTTTTATTGCATGGGAATACGTGCTAAGATATATGAGTATATATGTATACCTACGCGCTGAGAATGCATGTTGCATGTTTAATATGTTGGCTATCGGATTTATATGCTATAGGAATAGGCTGACTTAAGTTAAGGTATTTAATAGCCGATATGGGACAGCTGTTGAATATCCCATATGCAGATGGCTTTGTAAAAGTATTATTTTTAATTAATTTTAGTCTACATTCATTAGGGGTTATTCATTAAACTAGGATGACCCTATGGATGGTTTAAGGAGTATAAGGGGGGATAACCTATACGGGGTAACGTTGTGGTTTAGGTATAATCTCCTATAACCTTGAGAATTGGTTGGCTACATGTATGTAGTTCTGCATAGACTGTATGATGATGAGAATTGACATTTGTGCACATGCTACGGGACGCCATGGATGTTGATTCTCACCTGGTCCTTGAGTGAGTGATTGGTGTCACGGATCACACTCACAATATAGGCGTGTTTTCAGGTGATTGGTGTTACGGATCACACCCAACGTAAAATTATGTTTTTTGTAAAAAAGGCATGCAATTGGAAAGAATAATAATAGTCACATGAGACTTGTGACTGATGAGCATACGAAAACCACCGGGCATGATTTTTAAATAAGAATTTCATTATAAATTTTCAAAACTAAGATTGTATGCTCATTTTATTATTTGCAACGATTTTCCCATGTAGTTTTATGTTTTAAAGAATACGGTAATTCACATACATTTTAATTGAATATGGGGAGATGTTTTCTATGCGTTGTCATAGCTGAGCATCCAACTATTTTAAAACTGTATAATGTAAATTACTCTACTGGGATTTAACCATCTCATGAAGTTGTTTGCTCAGATGATCAGGAACAGGGAATGCCTAGGAGATAGCTAGGCAAAAGCAGGATAACGGGATGACGTTGCAACTTAGTTAGGCTTGAATTTTGTATATGGAATTATCTGTATTGTTGTTTTGATTGTTGATGAATTGATTGGATGTATTTTGGTGGTTTCTAACTATTTGTATATATGGAAAACGTCCAGTTTTTAGGGAAAACTCTGTCGAATTTTTAGTAGAATGACTGCTTGGAAAGATAGATTGTTTAAAATGAATTTGAATGGATTTAATTTTTTGAATTTGTATGGTTATTAGCATTGATATTCCAGAACATGTTATGGTTTGTATATGAAAATAAAAATGCTGCATAGGACCTAGGGTTGAGTGGAATCTGAATGGACAGTGAGAAGAGTCTATTTGGGTTACACTCAACCAGTAGCGACCCTCCGATGTTCTCTGACATGGGAAAAGTGAAAATTTTACTTAAACTTTATATGCTTCCGCTACTCTGATAGAGGTAAGTATATTATGAATTAGGGGGTCATTACAACCCTAATATTTACTTAATGTGTGGAACCTAAATGTGTGGACTCAATGTGGGGACTTTATTGTACTTGGATCCATTGGAGGACGCTGCAGAATGTACACAAATATGATATGCAGTCGAGGACTACCAATGAGCATAGTTGCCAGAGTACATATTCGAAAGTATGGAGTGGTACACATGATGACCCTCTAGATTTCTCTTATATTATACAATGATATGATAATGATTATGATGATAATTGGCAGAGGCTAACAAGAAGTGCTCTTATTTCCTTATTGCTCTTTATTTTATAATGAAAGTTATATGAATGATGTTATGTTACCTGTATGTTCTAATAAATTTATGAAGTATATACTATGAATTGAGCATATAGAGTAAGCAATGCATGCAAGTATGAATGTTAAATGAAATTTTATACAAGATAACCCAATAGATGTATTATTTTTATGAAAAAGAATGTAGAATTTTTGCATATGTTTACGGTGGTACAAACTAGCCGTTTTGAGAATTGGTTATTAATGTTACCAAGATTTATTCTCATTAAAAATGCTGGTTTATACTAGATGCCTAGATATCAGATGGTATTGGAAGTGAAGGTGAAGTTAGTAGAGATACCCTTCTTGGGGTATTTTCTGTTATCCATGAAGTATGGGTTATATATATATATGGGAAGTCCCTCCCACACCTTGAAGATATAAAGTTTTAGAAAAGTTTTTGGTATGCCCAATACCTTGAGTCCTTACTATATTTTGGTAGAAGGATCAAGAGGATAGATTTTGATGTATAGGATAAGGGGATATATGTATCAGGATATGTAGATTAAGGATTCACTAGCGATTTTGTTAAATGGATAGGAGTGATAGGTTTGTTGTTTCCTTACCCTAATTAACGTTTTCACATATCTATAGATATATGTCTAATGAATGATATGTATACACTATGAATGAATGTGCATGTATCTAAATAACTATATATTATTACAGTTTATTTGTTTTAATTTCCCTTGCGTAACGTGTGAGATCCCGAGTGTAGTAGCCCAAAATAATAATACTAATTATTTCATTTGATAAATATTTAAAATTTGACTTGGGTAAGGAAAGTAGTAATTCATCAATATTATAATACACTGCTTATATTATTTAAATCACTCGAAAAGGAACTGTATAGTTGGGGGGTTACAGATACATCATTTGATCTATCGAGACCAATTTATCAAAATCTTGAGGAAGATCAATCTTCAATTCAATCTCCAAACTATTCTGATGTGGTAGAAAATACCATAAATGTTATTTCTCAAGATTTTCAATTAGATAAAAAATCTCTACAGAAAGATTTTTATTCTTTTGAAAACACAGAAAAAAGAAAATGACTTCTTGAAAAATTCAGTTTAAAAGCTAGAAAATCTATTCAAGAATATTATTATAAAATCCTGAATAAAATAAAGAAAAACATTCTTTTCTTTGAATGGTTTGAAGCTTATGCTGAGTATCGTTCAATTAATTATCCTTTAAAAACTACTTGGCAAAAAAAACATGGAAATGTAGTTGAAATAGAACTACCTCCTGCAAAACCTTATTTTATTCCAAATCTTATGGTGAACAATGAATCTATTGTTGCTTCACCTTTTAAAACAAAAGATATTTCAAAAGAAATTGATCTTAAAGATATTCAAAGTCTTCTAGAGCAAAATAATTATACAAATTCTTACCTCCAAACTTTAGGAGAAAATACAAATTCTTATTTAAAGAAAATTAATGATTTAGTTTCTACAAAAATTGAAACTAACAAAATTCCCCAACAACTAATTTTCAAACCATTCGAACCAAATGTTAATCTAATAAAAGGTTTACAAACCAATCTTTATCACAAATGATTGATAAAAAACTTATGAGTTTAATTATAGCAGAAATTCCTAAAAAATATGACTCCTCTTTAAAACCAAGCTTTCCATAGCAACTCTAGAAAAGTAAAATCATATTCCCTTGGAATAAATTCAAGCAATTATTTCAAACTAGAAACATTCCATAAAACTTTATTATCCTAGAGCTACTCTTCCCGATATAGCTTTACAAGAGAAAAATCTTTCCCTAAAATATTTTGATTCAAATCATATATATGCTTGGAATATAGATGATTTGTTTAAAAATAATACTTTGGAAATCCTCTAAAAAATGACTATTGTTAGTACAAATTATGCTATGTATCATAATTGCAATAAACAAGCAATTGCACAGATATTAATAGTTGGGTTTATTAGCCAACTCAAAGGTTGGTGGGATTTCTATCTCACTTCTGAATAAAAGGAACAAATCCTTAGTTCAATAAAAACTACTAATGGTGGAACTATTGTAACCAATAATGGTGAACCAATTTCTGATGCAATCAATACTCTTATCTATAATATCACAGATATTAATAGTTGGGTCTATAGAGAGATAAATCTGCCAAACTTCTTTCCAACCTTTGGTGCAAAACTTTATCTAATTTTAAGTGGTATAAAAATATTTTTCTAATTATGGTTTACACCAGAGAAGATAGCAAGCATCCTCTTTGGAAAGAAAAATTTATTACAGGCCTACCAAATTTCTTAGGTGATAAAGTCAGGGAAAAACTAAGAAACCTAATAGGAGATGGCCAAATTCATTATGAGAATTTAAGTTATGGATAGCTCATAGCTCTTGTTCAAAAAACTGCTTTAAAAATTTTCCGAGATGATAGGATCCAACATCAGCTTAGCAAAGAAAAGGCTCTCAATAAAAAAATAATTCAGTTCTTTATTTGAACAATTTGGTTTTCCACCTTGTAGAAAATCCAAACCAAAACACAAAGAACACCAAAAAATTCAAAAAAAGTATTATTATAAAAAACCCAGAAGTAGAAAGGTGAAATTTCTGATTAAGAAGTTAATCAACTTCTTGAAGATGATCTTTCATCAAATTCTTCCTTTGAAGAAGAAATTTCTCCAATTAATTCTTTATGAGAACCCTTAAGGATTCTCTTCAAATTAATGTTCTTACTTCAAAACAAAATCTTCTTTTTGAAATAATAAATTCTCTTCCTTCAGATGAAGACAAAATTAAGTATTTTAATAAACTTAGGGAAAATGCAGAAACACGCTCTACATCAAACTTTAAATCTATTTAACAACCAAAACAATATGATTTTATAGCAATCATAAAACATTTTGACAATAAACCAAAACCAATAATTATACTAGATTTACAAGAAGAAATTAATATTTTGAAAAATAGATCAAAGAATTAAGAAATACTTAAGAACTTCATTCTTTGATAATCAACCAAGTTCAAGAAAAACAAATGAAAATTTTTGAAAAGGGTAAAGAAATGGTTCTTGAAGATCAAGAAGAAGATCTTCCTGAACCGTTTCTCAACCTTATTTCAAAAATTTCCATTCAAAAGTGGTATATTCCAATCAAATTATTATTCTAAATGAATTTATTTTAGATACAATTGCTCTTTTTGATACTGGTTCTACCCTAAATTGTATCCGAGAAGGGCTTGTTCCTACCAAATTCTTTGAAAAAAACTAATGAATCACTTAGCGCAGCTAATGGTTCAAGATTGGATATAAAATACAAAGTATTAAATGCTATTTTCAAAAATGATGATTTGAGAATTTCTACTCCTTTCACTCTGGTAAAAAATTTATCAAATGAAGTAATTCTTGGATCCCCATTTGTTGAACAAATAATGCCTTTTCGCATTTCAAAAAAGGGAGTTGAAACTGAATATTTCAATAAGAAAATTCTTTTTGAATTCTCTAACCCACCTTTTAAAAATTTTTTAAATACAATTCAATATAAAGAAAAACAAATCAATTTTCTAAAAGAAGTTTCTTACAAAATTTTAGAAAAACAACTAACAAAACCACAAGGTCAAAATAAAATAAAAAATCTTTTAGTTCAAATTGAAGAATCCATTTGCTTGGACCTTCCAAATGCCTTCTGGGAAAGAAAAAGACATGTTGCCCATATTCCCTATGAAAAAGATTTTAAGGAAAGAAATATTCCTACTAAAGCCAAACTAATTCAAATGAACCAAGATCTCCTGGATCATTGTAAAAGAGAAATCAAAGATCTCTTAGAAAAAGGGTTAATTAGAAAAAGCCAAAGCCCTTAGTATTGTTTTTCTTTTTATGTCAATAAAAGTGAAAAATTAGAAAGAGGCATTATGAGGCTTATAATTAACTACAAGTCATTAAACTAAGCTCTTCAATAGAGTAGATACCCTATTCCAAATAAAAAAGATCTTCTCAATCGCCTACATAAGGCAAAATTGTTTTCCAAATTTGACATGAAAGCAAGATTTTGGCAAATCCAAATTCATGAAGTTGACTGGTATAAAACTTCTTTTACTATTCTGTTTGGTCAGTATGAGTGGAATGTCATGCCTTTTGGACTTAAAAATGTTCCTTATGAGTTTCAGAGGATAATGAATGAAATATTCAATCCTTATACTAAATTTATCATTGTTTATATTAATGATGTTTAAGTATATTCTGAATCTATTAATTATCATTTTAAACATCTTCATATGTTTATTAATTTTATCAAAAGAAATGTTTTTGCAGTGTCAAAACCTAAAATTTATCTTTTCCAAACAAAAATTAGATTCCTTAGTCATAATATTCATTAAGGAACAATCATTCTTATTAATAAAGCAATTGAATTTGCAAATAAATTTCCTAATCAAATTCTTGATAAAAATCAACTCCAAAGGTTTTTAGGATGTTTAAATTATGTTGGTGATTTTATTCATAATTTAAATAAAATCATAAAACCTCTTCATAATCATCTCAAGAAATCTCCTCCCCCTTAGACAGATGATCATACTTTTGTTGTAAAACAGATGAAAACCCATGTTCAAAATCTTCCTTACTTGTATCTTCCCATTCCATAAGCTTTCAAGATTATTGAAACTTATGCTTCTGATATTGGTTATGGAGGAATCCTAAAATAGCAAATACATTCAAAAGAAACATGCATTGCATTCACTTCAAAACATTGGAATATAACTTAAAAAAAAATATTCCATAATTAAAAAAAGAAATTCTTGCAATAGTTCTTTGTATCAATAAATTTCAAAGTGATTTATTAAATTAAAAATTTTTAATTCGTGTTGATTGTAAATCAGATAAAGATATTTTGAAAAAGATGTTAAAAACCTTGCTTTAAAATAAATTTTTGCCAGATGGCAAGTAATTCTCAGTATTTTTTATTTTGAAATTGAATATCTCAAAGACTCTTCAAATTCCCTCCCATATTTTCTAACTAGAGAATTTTTGCAAGGTAAATAATGCCAAAAAAGAAAGATAAAGGTAAGGGTATAACCATTACAGAAGAAAAGAAACCTTAGGTAAAAACTCAAAAAATTATTAATCTTGGGTTATTTACCCATTCCCCAACATCTAGGTCTTTAACCTAAAAAAATGTTGAGTCATCCACTCATCAATCTTCCTTAAGGAACCCAAAAGATTATGCAATTCCTATAGAGACCATTTTGGCTCTCTAATCAAATTAGCATATTTCAAATCTACCAAAAAATACTTGGGCAGAAATTTCTCATCAAAAGCAATTAGTAAATTTTCAATCGAAACCTTATTAGCTTTCAAAGTAGTCAAAATCTTTCTAAAAAATCTTGGGTAGATGTAGCTGAAGAAGATGATCTAGCCCTAGCTATCCAAGAAAAATCCCACCAAATATCCAAAGCTAGAAGTACTAGCAATTAGCCAAATCCACCTAAAACTAATTATGTTCAAAAGCCTAAAAAGGAAATGAATGCATTTCAAACAGAAGCAAGATTCTTTGACAAAAACCCTTAAATTCTTGCTTCAAAACTTTTTCTCCCTAGTTTTCATTATACTTCTCCTTTTATTTTTAAAACCCAATTATTTTATGAGTTTATTTTAGTAGATACAAAATCTATTGGAATTAAACATTTTTCTAATAAAGGGGATAAGTCTTCACATGCTTTTTCCATATTGCAAATTCTTAAGGTTTTGTCTCCTTCTTACTAAAGCCAAGATCTTAAAAAAAAAAAAATTTCTCAGAATTTGATCCAAATAGTTACAATTACTAGGACTATTGTAGTGCTTGGTTTTGTACCTTTTGGTATTAAAATAAAAAATTTAGCCATTCATGGTTAATTCTTTTCAAAGTAGGTATTCATTATCATTTTCCACAATAGTTTATCAGTTGGTGGAATTTCTTCAGACCATGTCCAAAAATCTATCCACCTAATGTGAAAAATGGCCTTGAATATTTTTCTCAAAGAATAAATCTTTTTGAAGATCCTTTCCCAGTTGATCTTCATTTCTTTTCAAAATTTGCTCTTGCATGGGCTTGGAAATGGAAATATAAATATGATACATCTCCACAACCAAAATGTTCAACAATTCTCCAAAGGGTACCATCTATAAAACCCCAATCTTATAGCCTTCCTTGAAAGATATATATTTTTTTACATAAATCACTTAGCTACAAGACTGGTGTGTTACCTTCACCTTTAATCTTAATTATTACCTGAGTCTGATTTTAATATCCATTATTGTTTGATTAGGTTTGGCATGCTTTACTCAGGTATTACATTTGTACATTGCACAATGAAAGCCCAATAGTAAAATTATCATAATCACAACGCAATGAAAAGTAAAGCTCATTCATATATTCATTTAGAAAAGATTTACAATGTCATACATATATTTCTGGATATATGGAGTTCATTCAGTTCTTTAGGGTAAGGAGACAACAAACCTGCCACTCAGACCCTTTACAAAATTTACCTACTAGTGGATAAAACTTTCACATATCCGGATATATATTCTTTTCTCATTATGTACATAAAAAATGATTTCTCCCAATTCTATTCGAAAAACATATAAGAATTATGGATAAAGGGCTACTATCTATTTAATTACATGATTTTTCAAAAAGACAAAACATAATCTCTGTCCTTACTGGAAAGGAGGGATTTCTGTCACTGTTACCACCTAGATTCCTTGCAAAACTGTGAATAACCCTAGAGATGCTACTTCTACTAGAGCCACTTCCACTTCAAGCCAAATCATGTATCTTGGCATTTGATACATACCAATTATAGTTTTGAGAAATAATTTCTCAATAGCTATACAATCCAATTTTAAAAATTTTGGTTTGTACCATTGTAATGATGTGGAAAATGTTACTACATTCTTTACTTTGTAAAATATTTAATTTTGTTGGGATGAAACATATAAATCATATATGTGTATGGCATGTATTCATGAATATGCATCATGACAGTTCACCACGTATAGCATTTAAGTATCATGAACATAAAAACATTATATTCATAAGGAAAACATTCATCAGTCATTGGCTAAAAGCTATAGTCAGTGTGAGAGAAACTTAAAGAGTATTGGGAGAGTCACCCAATGAACTGCTCCACGTACTATTACTTCATGAGTGAGATAATTTACTTTCCATTCATGTGACAATTCTGCCATTGGTACTATCTGAGGCGTCCCTTAGTGGATCCAAGTACCTATTCATGGTCATTGCTCTTAAGTAAATAGCTAATATTTAAAATTAAGCTCATGGGATCACTATCAGCTCTACCCAGATAATTTCCTCTTTGCTTTTAGGCGGATCATGATGCTATAGAATTACCACCCCTTATCGGTGGATCACATTTCTAGTACGCTATTTCTTATATATAGTCTAGGATGATTGGGCTTATATCCATAATTATGCTAAATTCTAAGTAAATTTCCCCCTTTTTATTGGCCACTCTAGGTCACACTACCTTAGAATTTGTAATCATTATAGTTTTTTCTAAACTTCTTATACCGAGTGGATGTTTAACCATCCAAATTCATAACACAATTGTGGAATGCCTAATGGCCATCCCATACCGACAATTGGTCACTTGGTTACAAGCCTATCTATCCTAGAACATACATTGGAAATACTTATTCTTAGTTATCTTCCTTTTCATTCTATGTTTTCCTTTCCTTTCATTCATTTCATTTCTTTCCTTTCTTTTATCTTTCATGATACTACACTCTCATTGAAAAATATAACCCTTGTGTGTATGATAACACTTTCATGATTGAATTGTATAGAAATGGAAGGCCATTCATTCCTTTTAAACAATTCACAACAATCATTATTAAAATCCCATACCTTAGCCACCCACTTCTTTTTCCCTTGCAATTACATTACTAAAAATTTAGCCCCTTTTAAGTGAAACTAGGAGGGATAGTCTCGGCCAAGGAAGGAAAGTAAGGCGAAAATGAGGCTTTCATGCCATATATTCCCTTTCTTCCATCCTTCACATCATTCAAGCACAATTACATCAATTTCCTTCCATTTTCATACAATTTTCATACTTTATTCCATCACACATCAAGGGTTACAATATGCATCTAGGTGAACTATTAATCCTTTCCTTCACCATTTTCATTTCATTTTACTCTCAATATATCTATGTATACATATAAGTATCCTTTTCTCACAATATATATCATGTATACATAAATATATCTTTCCCCTCTTGTTGGACTACATTTCCAAGATTAGGATTTCATGGTTATGAAGGGCAATTCATTAAGAAAACCATCATAAATATCATTATCTCTTTCTCTCTTGCCTTGATCGAAGCAATAAACACATATATGGACATTATTCATACAAAAATCCTCCATGATGCTCTCAGTCAAGACACAAGAAAAGGGGAAATAAGGGAGTTTCATTATAAACATCAATCCCTCTCTCTCTTTTACTTATGGCCGAGACAACAAGCATATTTGTGGACTAAAATTATGCAAAATCTTTCCCATAGGAATTCATCAAGCTCTCGGCCAACAAGCAAGGGAAGGTAAATCAAGAGTTTCGAACCATTTCTTCCCTTTTTCCCATTTTCATTAACATACAAGCATGAAAACATCATTATTCCTCCATATCCATGCCAATCATAACTTTACATAATGAATTCAACAAGAAGGGTTCTTTATGAAACATGGTGAACTAAACTATAAACTCACAATATACCATTCAAACAACCATTCTAGCAATTACAAACACATCCATACAACCATATAAGCAAAATCCAATAGATTTTCAAGCATAAAAGAATGTAGAGTGAGAAACCATTACTATTCATGGTAGCCATAAAATTTTCAATCATCCAAATAAAGCCATAAAACATGAAATAGAAGGGTTAGGATTGTTTAGCTACCTTGAATAATTAGCAATAAAAGTGGTATCTTCTTGGCTTTTCCTTAAGTTTTTCCTTAGCTTCTTCCCCTCCTTCACCTCTTGGCCTCTCTCTCTTTTCTCCCCTTTGCCATCACTTTCTCCTCCTTTCCATGGAAGAAGACATCTTATTAGTTTAGGAATAAATGACCATTTTGCCCTTTATGTCAAAATGACCCTTTTACCTTCCATTTGTCTTCATAATTTTGAAAAGTGTAGGGAGATGGTCTTGAGAGATATTGTCATAAAGTTTTTAAGTGAAATAACTATTTTACCCTTAAGGTCAAAATTATCATTTTGCCCTTGGATAAAAATTTACCATTTTGCCCTTAAGATATTTTCCTAGGGTTATCATGGCCTTTAGATATTTTTCCTTGATATTTTCCTAAAGTAATCATTACTTTTTGGATATTTTCAAACTTCATGATTATGCATTATTAATACGCTCAGATATTTTCTAAAGGTAATCATTACGTTTATATTTTTTTGAAACCTTTTTCCTTTTCACTTTACTCCTTTAACTTTTCTTTCAGTTTAGTCCCTCTCCACTTTAGGAAAACCTAGGGCAATTTACACTTGTACATTTAGGTGTGCAATTAACAGATTTAAGATTTAAGAACATACCTGAGGACATGAAAAGTGGATATTACACCATCTGTCAAATGGTAGTCCAAATTTGAAGGTGTTGATAGAGTCCCTATCTCATCCATAAAAAATTAGTTTTCTAGCAACCATAAATTTCTTCTTGTTGAAGACAAGGAAAATTGTGTCTTCCTTAACTAAAAATAAAAAGTTCAATCTTTTTTATCTTCTTCTACAAACAAAAATGAATTGGCTAAACAATTCAATCAAATTCTTTAGCTCCTCCAAATTAAAGATCAAACCAAGGAACTAGATTGTCCTGCAAGTCCCGCTTCATCCTCTTCCTCAAACTCACTTTAGAGTAATGAAGATGATTATTACAGACTCAATTTGGATGATGATGAGTAAAGTTATCCTCTCTCCATAAATTGCAACAAAAAAGGAATCTTCCCCGTGGCAATAATTTTATTTTCCTATAGTACTTTTACTGTGCATAATAATTGTAATGTTCATTATTGTACTCTTTTGGTGTGCATGTGAGCAAATAATTCTCCTTGCAAAAATCTATAAATTTGGACTTCAGGTTTTAGACAAGGTAGAACTTAGATAGATAGAGAAGAGAGAGAATTTAGAGAAGCTTTGAGAAATTCTTCTTGTAAGTTTTCTTTCTTTTTATAAAATTTAAGTTTCTGAATCTTTCTTTTCTTTCCCTTTCCCTTACTTAGCCAATGTGGATTACTGTCAATTTGGGTTCCCTTTTTTGCTTTAAATTTTCTTTTATTTCATCTGCATCTGCATCTGTATATCTAAACTACTTCGTGTAGGTCCTTACTTCTCTTCCCTTTTCTTTCCCCATATCTTAATCCTCTTTGCTCCTTATGGTTCTGTAAAAGATGCAGAGGGTTAGGATGAAACTGAATATGAAAAACTTTTTTTTTTCAAAACTTAATTGAAAAATATGAACAATATATATATATGTATATATATAACGACAACAACAACAAACCAAGCATTTTCCTACTAAGTGGGGTTGGTTATATGGATCAAGTGATGCAAATGTGTTCTATCTTAGCTAATTTTTATAGTTAAGTTATTAATACCTAAATCTAATCTAATAGTTTCTCTTATTGTTTTCTTTGGTCTTCCCCTATCTCTAATTATTGGGCTATCTTCCGTCTAGTCAACTTTACGTATGAGAGCCTCTAATGGTCTTCTTTGTACATGACTCAACCGTCTAAGGTGCATTTATACTAGCTTATTTTATGATAGGTGCTACCCCGACTTTCTCTATAATATACTCATTCCTAATCCTATCCTTCCTAATGTGAGCACTCATCCAACGCAACATTCACATTTCTGCAACATTGAATTTTTGCTCATGTTGACATTTTATTGCCTAACATTCTATACCATACAACAATGCAGGTTTTATAGTTGTACGATAAAATTTTTCCTTAAGCTTGAGTGGTACTTTTTTATTGCAAACAACACCTGAAGCCTTTCTCCATTTCATCCACCTAGCTTGAATCCTATGGTTTACATCCTCTTCTATTTCTCTATTATTTTGTATTATCATTTCCAAATACTTGAAACTTGTGACTTTTTTTATGGGATGATCTCCAAGTTTCACCTTTGCCCTAGAATTAGTGTCCCTTTTCACTGAAATTACATTTCATATATTTCGCTTTGCTATGACTTATACAAAACCTGCATGTCTCTAGAGCTTGTCTCCACCTCTCTAATTTTTTGTTTACTTCTTCTCTGGAATCTCCGACAAGGATTACATCATCAGCAAAAAACATACATTGTGGTATAGCCTCTTGGATATGTTCAGTGAGCACATCTAATACCAAATTAATCTATATATATATATATATAATCTCCCGAACGTCTATTAGAGAGATTTTAAAGTTTTCTTAATTATAACCATGTTGAGAACATCAAGAACTTCCCTTATGGATTAGTGATAGTGAAGGATTCATTTTTGTAATTTGATTTTCATATGAGTGTGGTTTGCAAGGGATATTAGTGAGGGATAGTTGCCCTCCAAAATTAGAGCCTATATATTACCAAACAACCTATCTCTTGTAATTCTTTCGTTGGGTAGTTTAGAAAGAAATTTTTCATTCACTATTTTTTATTATTTTTTGATACAAATATCATAGTTTTTTTTTAATTATTATTACACTTACTCTAGATTAGGGATGAAAATGGATTCCTTTTGGTTTTTGATAGTATCTATCTAAAAGAGTATATCTAATATTCATAATTAGATATATGATATTGTATGGATACAAATGGTAAAATGTAACTATGTAAGTATCAATTAGATATTGGACAATATCTTGAATACCATATATATCCTTCTGATAAAAATATGTAGATAGAGTACTTAATATTCAATACACTAATAATATATATTTTTAAATAAAATTTCATACTTTTAATTGATGTGTTATTTTATTTTATGAAAATTATGTGAGAATTTTTTAATTGTAAAATGATTTTTTTATAGTTATTTAAAATATTTTAAAAAAAATTATTGGGTGGATATAAGTTATTGGGTTTGGGTAGAGTACTCAATTACAAGATATCTGCATCTAATATATATCTTTATCTATTACTTATTTCTTTTTAGGTATCGGATATTTCATGTATTTCAAGTATTGGATAAATTTGAATACAAATATTAGAAATAATGTTTTTTTTTTTGGATTCAAATAAGATACGGATATTGAATATTTTCTAATGAATATGAAAATATTGATAATACCACATTTGACTGCCAGTGGACTTCCGCCCCTTGAGAGCCTGGCTTGGCTAAGGAATACCCATTAGGTGTACACAACCATCTAAATGTCCATGACTGACCTAAGAATCTAAAAATATAGGGCTAAACCAGTATGCAAATACTCTAACTCAACAACTCTAATATGCTCTCTGACTTTCTCCTGCTAACTTTAGCATTGAAAATGCAACCGTAGAGGTATCTCCCCCTTTGCATCTCTTTGATATGCTCTCGGTGTGCAAATTCTTGCTTCCCTTAGCCACTGTCCTGTGCAATTCCAACGACCCATTCCAAAACTGCTTCATCAATAATAAAATAAAATAAATAGGTACCACTCTTTACCATTCCTACACTTGATACATATATAGAGAGAGGGAAATTAAAATGGCCAATGGGCTTAGACACAAAACGAATCTTTAAATAGGAGTGAACATTTCCAAGTATCCAATAGTTCAGCTAAGAATTTTCTCTTCACTTACCAAAATATTATCCCTTAATGAGTGACCAACATTCAGCAAGGCTGCAAGGACCAAATATATACGATGATTTAGGGAGCTTTTTTTGTACATATATTATTAGCATAAAAATATATCATATGTTAATTATATTTTTCATTCATATTTTCCGATATCAAGAGAAAACATATTTATTTCAACAATGACATTTAAACTGGTAAGTCAATTTAAAAGGATTAATAGTAAAATGTTTAAATAGTGTACATAAAATTTTTAGGTTTCAATAATATTTATGATGCTATGAAAATTTAATTGGCTCCGGTGGCACTATTATTTTGCTTGTTAATTATCCAATATTATATATAATTCAGCAGTTATCCACATATATGTGATCGATAATTCGATATGCAACCCATGGAATGAGCTATATATGGTTTTGGAAGAAATATTTAGGTGCACAGTGCAATATGGAATTAATGTGAGGCTGTTTTCTGTTAGGCCTCAGATTAATAAATCAAAACTCATTTATTAGATATTTATTGAAGCATTATAGTACATAACAGAGGTAGCCAAACATGGAAAGCAAAGCCAGCAAGGCTTTTTATTTGCCATATATATAGCTTATTTTATTTAGTACTTGTTGATTTGATTTGTAGGGCAGCTTCATTCATATATATGATTGGATCATTAGCCACTGCATGCCCTTCATTCTGTTGAAAAGAACAAAAGCAAAGGAAATTAATTTAGTACATGCACATATAAAACATGAGAAGAAGAATATATATATATATATATGTATGTATGTATATAACAAAAAACGCAAAAGGTGATCATATATATGAATATATTTACTTACCCTTAACCAGCTGATGATTCAATCACTGTCACCGTCGCTGCTGCTGTCACTGCAGCTCTTGTTACCATCCCTGTGCTTGTTTTTGCAGTGAGTGCTGTCCTTCTTCTTATACTCACCACCACACTTCTTTATCATCATCTTCTTCTCATGAGAAAAAGACGAAGTATTAGAATGCTTGCGTCCCGCTTGGCCATGGCATGATGATTTGGTGTGAGTCTCATGAGTTTGGCCATAGCACTGAACCTGACCCTGACCATGACCATTGTGGTAGCCATTGGTTTGGCCTTGGCACCGAGCCTGCGTGCCAGAGTGGTGACCTTGGTGGTAGCCATTGGTTTGGCCACAGCACTGAGCCTGCGTGCCAGAGTGGTGAGCTTGGTGCTGGCCTTTGAAGACCTTGCTAGCCATGTCAGCCACCTTGTGGCCGAAGGAGATGTTTTCATGGCATTTGGTCTCGCAGGTCTCATGGCAGCTTCTGTAGCATTGCATTGAGCAGGCCATGGCTAGCTAGCTAGTAGTTACTGATGAGCTGGGCTTTTGGATTATAATTCAAGTTAGTACTTTAATTTGATTTGCTTGCTTGGTGCTCACAGCTTGGGATAGGCCCCTATTTATAGGATTAGGGGCTCCTAATTAATAAATTGTATTTGTGGTCATTAATTTCTAACTGCACTTTAATACAATACTGGAACGCATGAGCATCTAAATCCTGTTCCTGTATAATGGAGAGGTTTCCCTATTTTATTTATTTTCCTTTTCTTCTTTATAACTGGTGGGAATAATCTTTTTTCCATTATGGTTCCGGTTCACCATTTGAATATGCTTTTCTCATATTATATTCAATATTTGCATGAAAATATATATGTCCTTCTTTTAACAATATTTTATGTTTAAAAGAGATCATTCTTGGTCCAAAAAGATGGTTTTCGCTGCAGATATATTCAAAGTTGCTATTTCATTTGATGTGCAAACGGGCAGAGTATTCAAATTTGATTGGATGTCATTTTTATTTATTTAGTTATTTTCAAAACTGCTATTTCATTTGATTGAATTCATAATACAACAATAACAATAGCATACAATTACAAAGTCTTAAGCTAAATAACATAATAAAATTCAAATTAAAATGTCAAACCAAACATCTTAGAGTATCAACTTTAAGTGGGTATGGATTAATTCATTTTGTTTATTTAGTTTGTGGGATTGATTTTACTTTTTAGTGATGACTAATGGGCGCTTCCTCTTCATGAGTTATTAAAACAAAAAGGTCAACTTGCGAATTTACTGGTTAGCGTATAACTCGTAAATTAAGTGAGTCGAATTATTATCTTTATATGATTATTTTGAGTTGGACTCGTTTTGATGGTTCTGATAAAATGGGTGTCCGGCTTCAACTGCTACTAAGACATGACTCATTAAATTTACCTAGCTGGTTCTAAACAAAGAAGTCTCACAAATTAAAGGCAACATGTGTCCCTTAGAACTTATTAGGAAACCAAACACCTTGTGGCACTACTTCTAACATTTTTAATTCGGACTCTATAAACCCATTTCAACTGTGATTATGGATAACCAACATTTACAAATAAGGAGCTTTGACTTTGGGCCTAGTATTTATTTTTCACCCTAACACGCATGTTTTAAAATAAACTTTTACTAAATTAATCATCTGATGAGATATAGCTCAATTGAAACAGAACCCAATATATATTTTTCCTTAGATAAATTTATTTTTTCATCCACAAAATAATTTTTAATTTTCACAACCCTTCCCTTTTTTTCACGAAAATACAGATAGAATTTCTTAAAATTAAAATATGACTAAAATACCCTTAAATATAATATTAATTTTTTAATTAAAAAAATATTTTAGTAGAAAACATAATTTTTTAAATTTAGTTTTCACATTTTTTATTTTTTATTTAAATAAAAATTTAATTTATTCTAAATGTTATTAAATTTATGACATTATTTATATTTATTAATATATATATTTAATATAAATATAATAGCTGAAAATTGAAATTAAGTATTATAAATTATTTTTTCCAGATTGGTTAATCTTAATAAATTTTTAACATGGTCTTTAATAGAAAATAATCACTTTTTTTTTATGAAACATTTTTACAATTTGTTAAATTTTAAAAAGTGACTATTTTATATAGGTTAAATGCATATCTAATGCTTGTTGATAAATAAAAAATATAAAGGTATTTTGATTTTTTTAAAAAATGTAATTATACTTCTTTTTTTGCAATATAGGTAAATTTATTATTTCTTTTAATTTTAAAAAGAAAATATAAAATTTTAAGAAATGAGAAGAATGGTTGTAATTTGGATATTTTTATATGTAAAAGAAAAAAAAGAGAATAATTTACTTTTATTTTTCGGCCAGACAACCCAATAATATTGTACTCTGCAAAATGGGGAAATGGGGAATCTATATATATATATATATATATATATATATATATATATAATATAATAACCAAGAGAAGATTAGATACCCACCCCAATAAAGAAAGTGAAGCTTTATTTTTTTTAATTAATTTGTTACAAGAGTAGGTAATTACCTACCTGGCCCCAGCTTGATAATCTAGCAGTCTGTTGTTCCAATTACTGTTCGTTTCAAAGTTTACGTTAGTAAATCTAGAAATAAGGTGTACAATATCTAGCCCTATAGTAATGAGATCTTTAGGGAGGTTTTGTTGGCTGTAATATTGCGCTTCGGCAGAAAAATCCTGATGCTTGTACCAATTCTTCGGCTGAACAGCTCCAGGGTCATGAAGATGCATTTCAGGCATGTGCTTAGGCTGTTTCGGAGATTGAATATACTCCAACAGAAAATGGAGATTTTTTTCAGTTAAGCTTAGCTCCTTGTTTATTTTATAGTCACCATTAGTCCTTTCTGACTCTGACAAGTTTGGCATGCCAATCTGTTACAGACCCTTGAATAAGTCATATGCCTTGAATAATTCTACCTTTAGAATTGCTCAGTTTTTCTTCTATCTCTTGATTTTATCCAAATAGTTCAACACTTCCCCTATCAGAATTATGTTATCTAAAATTTTTCGTCGTTTGATGAAAGCTCCTTGAAAAGGTGTTATAACTTTCGGCATGATTTTTTGAAGTCTGTTGGTTAACATTTTAGAAATTTATTTTGTAAATTACATTACAGAGACCAATAGAACGAAAATCTTTAAGATTTTGTGGACACGGGACTTTGGGAAGAAGGACTATGTTGGTGCGATTGACCTCTTGAAACAGAAAACCTATATTAAGGAAGGAACCCACCATGCTAGTAATATCATTTGCTACATATAGGACACCAAAGTCAAACAAAAAGGTCATCAAATGGGTCATGATTTAGATATATATTAGAGAAACAAGTTCGGATCACTACAAAAAAACAATGCTTTTGCGACGATCAATTAGCGGCGCTTCACTAAAAGTGTCGGTAAATTGATCAAATAGCCGCGGTTAAAGAGGCACCGCAAAAGTTTTTCATTTGGTGGCGCTTGTGATGGAATTCTAGTGCCTAAAGCACCACTAAAACCTTATTAATTTTTGCGGCGCTCTCAGGCGCTAGGAAAACGTCTTAGCGGCGCTTATTTACTGACACTTTTGGAAGGTGCCGGCAAGTCGCCTTTTCTTGTCACGCCTAAAGCACCGTAAAAACTCAAATTTTTTTCTTCACTTTGTGGCGCTTAATAGGGACTGTGATTGCACTTTTCTGGTGCCTTATTTCCAAATTTTGGCAGAATCCTTCACACTTTCCCCTATGCTGGCGCACAACATTTACCCCATTCGGAGACGCTTTTTCACTCACAACTCATTCACTTCACCAGTCGTTCACTCATTCCACCAGCTCCTCGGTGTTCACTCCTTCACTCAGGTACTCAGTCTCTTCTCGACATTCACTCGGTCTCAGCATCCAGTCATTCTCGACGTTTACTCGGTCTCGGCGCTCACTCAGTCTCGTTGTTCACTCCTTCGCCTAGGTTTCTCTATAACTTCCTCTTAGTTTTCTATTTGTTTAGGGGTTTGGATTAGACTGTGGGGGTCAATTTGTTAGGGGTTTTGATTTGCTTATTGGTCTTGATTTGTCTGTGAAGTTGATGGTGGGGCTTGGGTTTATTTGTGGATTTCAATTTTTTTTGTGGGTTTTTTCTATTTGATTTACTAGTTGCCTAAATTTTTACTCTACAAACTTTGATTCAATTTTGCAGTGCTCTATTTGGTGTCTTGGTAACCGTTGCTGAACAAGTGTTCTGACGTTGTATGTTGTAATGAATGTGGAATAGAAATTGATAGCGTTTTTACTCTTGCTAATTGAATCTAATGATTTTGAATATGATTGTTTTAATTGATTGTGCCTACTCATGGTAGAGTGATATATTATGGATTACATTTGGCTATTTTCCTACTGTGTTTGCATGAATGAATGTAAAATGCTATATATATAAATAGCTAAATGATGCTTTTAAGAGGTTAGAGAATGGGTTGTGATGCCTCTTTTCGCAAGTGGGATGTTTTCTGTGATTTAAATGATGAAGAGATGGTTTGAAAGGCTAAACAATATGCTTTATTGAATTATGAACAACCCAAGATATTGTAAATTTAATTAAAGAAATATTAAATCCAGGAAAAGTAAATTCATTAATCTAAATAAGATGTAGTGAAATGGAGAATAGCTAAAAAAGTTGTAAGGAATGATGTAGAAATGCTAGTGCATTTTCTATTCTTTCTATTGTACATAAGTATTACATGTTTATGTTGTTAAGGTGTGTTTGTGTTGTTGGAGCTTTTTGACATATAGTTTGGTTGTTTTCATGGCTTTAAAACAGAGATGTATGCATTGTGATTGAAGCCTTTAATACCCTTATTAATCATAACTTTATATTGGTGTTTCAAGACAATAGTAGCTTGCTCTCTTCTTATTCAAAAATAATATATGGCCCTAGCTTTAAGTAAAGATGTAAAGGAGGAAAATGTTCCAACATAAATTATTGAGTAAATTACATCTCCTTTGACTAAATTATATATACTTTATCTTTTTAATTTAGAAAATTACTCTCATATGATCTCCTTTAATTTATTTATTTTTGAATGAAAATAGTTTTATGCAAGATAGAAATATCACCTTATTTTTAATATAACAATAAAAAAAAGTTAAATAATTTTATTTTTTGAGAATGAACACATATATATTATATAAAATATTCACTTAATTGACAAAAATAAATTAGAATGGAGGCTTGTATAATATGTATCAAACCTTAAGAATACTATATAACTATAATTTTTAAAACTAGAAAATAATAAGTATAATTTTATCAAACTTAGAAAATAGATTTGTGTAATTTTCTCAAAATTACTTCATCAAGCAATGACCTATGTCTCCCTAGACTTGGACTTTTTCACTAAGAAAATGTCAAATACATATTATATATATATATATATATATATATAAATATATAATTCAGTTAAAAGTCAATAATGAGCAAATGTCAAATATTTATGCGTTCTTATAAGCCACTTAAAGTAGAATGATAATGATTTTCTTTATCTTATAAAAGTCAATGAGCTAATTAGAGTTGAAGGCATGGTTCCATTTGAAATTTCAATCTTCTCAGTTAAAAGAGTGAGTGATTGATAAGTTGTTCCAACGAGACTACATTTTTGGGCTTCTTTCTTTTTCTTTTACATTCTCAACTGTGCTTATGTATGTAGTTTTCATTACTCTAATTATTAATTTTACATATATTATAAATAACACACTATTTTGCTTGCATTTTATTGATTTCTAATTCTAGTAGGGATGATATTCCACTGATGAATATTGCTATTATTTTTATTAATATAGGTCTTAGGTATGGATAAATCTTGAATTACCAAGTCACGACTTATATGTCGACATATAAATTATTTTAAATAATTTTACGAGTTCTATTTCGAGTCTAGTGTTACTCAACTTGAATCTAAACTCACTCAATAAAAATTATTTAAATATCATTATTACATTATAAATAAATATTTTTTAATTTATTCTATTAATATATATATGTAAATCATGTTATTTACTTCAATTGGTAGATTAACTCTAATATTAATATATAAATTATTATATTAAATAATTTTTTAAGAAAAGATTTGTTAAGATTTTATATTAATTATATATTTAAAATTTACATAATATAATTGATATAACTTGTATGATTTTTTTTATAAATATATATGTAAATAAGTTATATTTTGAAAAAAAAAATTAATTATTTTAAATTTTTTTTAAGTAAATAAGTTTGGATTCAAAAGATCTAAAATTTAGAATTGATTTTTATACTTATGGGAGTTTGGAAATAAAAGACTTTTTTTTTTAGATCTAGAGATGGGACCACTTATTGTAATAACCCAAATTTTTAAAATAAATTAATTGGGTAAATTAAATTTTGATTTTTTTAAAATTGAATTCAGTATAATTTTCTGAGCCTACGGTTGAAATTTGAAAATTTTTCGAAGTCAAAATCTGATCTAACGGAGAAAAACTCGGTCCAACGTTAGGGAATCAGCAGATAAATTGGAAGGCGTTAAATCCTTAAAAGGAGTCTGAATTCCTTCCATATGGGCTCATATTCATGCCTAGATCGGAGAATACATCCAAAATTTATCCCGAGTGAAGTGAGAAAAGATCAAAATGCCCCTGGAGGCCTTAAAACTCCAAAATCCCCATTTTTTCTTTTCTCTCTCTCTCCTCCACTCATTTTCTCTCTCCTCTCCCTCTCATTTTTGCGCTACTTTCAATCGCCAAAATCGCCACCCTGCACCATCGCTGAACCCTGCCACCGGTACAGCTCGACACCGTCGACCTCCAATTGTCGTTCCCGACTGCTGACGGCCACCACAGCGGTAGAAAACAGCATGCATTCCCCTCTATCGCGATTTACCTTCCCCGTCGTCATCTCTGTCATCCGATGCCGTCTGACCACACCACTGCCACCGTTGGGTAACCTGAGCTACCAGCTTCCTTTGATAGCTTCTAGTCGGTGGAATGCTGCCACCACACGCCCGAACGAGGGAAAAATTGTCCGCCATGCATCAACCTTCGTCACCAAAAAATGTCGTCCAAATGGCTGAGTTTCACCAAACGGACCCCAGATCTGGCATCCTCGAGTTACGGGCTACATTTTGGTGTAACTTTTGACCCCAGAAACCTTGTGCTGTCGTGAGCCACCGTGCTCTACCATGCGCCATCGCCAGAGTTGTCAGAAAGTGGTCAGAATCAGATTTTCAGCTTCTGGAACCCCTATTATGGTTTAAAATGCCCCAATTTGATGTTTTCCTATTGAAGTTGATCCCAAACTTGTTTATTGATTATACCGACTTAGGAAATTGATATATTGATGTAAGAAAGCCTAATTCAAAGAAAAACCCACCAAAGAATTTAATTATTTGCCCAGGGAATTAATTAAGAGCAATTGCCAAGAAAAAGGAGCCTGGAAATGTATCAAGAAAGAAGAAGCAAAGGAAGCAAGGTAGGTTAACAATTTAACTTTTGTTCCATGTTCTGGTTATGCAATCTAATGTTTATATTTCAGCTTTCCATGGAACTTAAGTTGCCTCTACATTCTTGACTGAAATGCATGTCTGTTGGCTAGCTTGTGTGTTTTGTTGAAATGTTGATCAATGAGATAGCATGAGCATGTTGTTGGAAAAAGAATAGCGTTGCATGGTTTTAAATTCAAGCTGAAGAAAGGAAAATTTCCCTGGAAATTGTTAGAATTCTTATAAGAAATGCACATTAAAATTTATTTCCAAGAAAGGGAAAATCATTTTTGAAAATACTAGAATTTTTAGAAGAATTATACACTAGAGTTAAATTTCAAGAAAAGCGAAAGTATTCTAAAAAACATTCGTATTTTCACAAGAAATGTACATTTATAGAAATTTTCAAAGAAAGTGGAAATCAATCATGAAAATAATAGAATTCCTATAAGAAGCATACATTAATTTCATATTTTTCAGAAAAGGACAATTATTCTTAAATTATTTAGAATTTTAAGAAAAAGGGGATGTACACTAGTATTATTTTTCAATAAAAGGAAAATTTCCCCTGAGATTTGTTAAAAATTTTATGCACGTGGCCAAGTGTCCACAATTTACGATGTTTGGCCAAAGGTGCTCCACACGAGCGACCTAGCAAGGCGTGGCCAAAGATGCTCCATACCCACGACCTAGTGTTCGCGATTATGCTATATACGTGGCCGAGTGTCCACAGATTATAAGGTGTGGCCGAAGGTGCTCCACACGGGCAGCCTAGCTAGGTGTGGCCGAAGGGACTCCATACCTATGACCTAGTGCTAGTGTTTATGCTATATACGTGGCCGAGTGTCCACAGATTATGAGGTATGATCGAAGGTGCTCCACACAGGTGACCAAGTGAGGTATGGTCGTAGGCGCTCCATACCTATGACCTAGGGCTCACGATGATTTCATAAAGGTGCTCTAGTGACCACATAACATCCCAGAACGCTTAATTAATCTAGATTGATAAATGTAAAAGTTAATACATAAGTAATTTGTGTAATTACGAGATAACAGTTATAATTTTATTTGGATATGTTTTATTTGGAAGAGGATGCCTGATCTTTATGTTGACATTTAAATTATCATGCAATGCTTGCCTAATTATATTTATGAATAGCATTATGTTTTTAATGTCAAGAATGTAGAATGAAATGTTTTGGTGCTTGCACCCTGGTATATATTAGTTATTTTTAAAACCGAATTGTTAAGCTACTGGGAAACTTGTGTTTCTCATTACTATGCTATTATTATGTATCAAATGCGGACACATAGCCAGAGTAAGAGGTAGCTGTCACATTTCGATTTAAGGAGATTTTTGTAACCCTATTTCGGGTCCTAGTTCAGATTTGTTTAGTTTAGAACTAGGGTTATTCTTTTGGCAGTAGAAATGGGATATTTGAAGGACTAGTCCATCTTTGAAATTTGTGAAGGGATCTGAGTGACAGGATTGTTGTCTCCTGACTTCCTATGGACGGGTGCTTCGCATATCTTGATATATGTTCACTGTAATGTAATGGATATTATTGGACATGTATTTATTTATTTAAATTACATGAAGGTTTTAATTTTCACTGTGTAGTTTAGCATATTTTTATTTATTCCACTGTGTATACGAGTTTTAATTTGAGCAAAAGATCCCGAACCTTATCTGCTTGTTATAATTTTTAATGGTATAACTGCTCAAACATTAATTAAGAAAAAGGAAAAGAAGAATTTACCGAACCTATCTGCTTGTATCAGAATTAATGGTAATACTAGATAGGGGCGTTACACCTATGATCATCTCTTAATCCAAGACAACATTGACAACATCATTCCCTTTCATAGTTGTTATAGTCCTTCAAGTGTAGCATTTTTTGTTGAATTATCACTCAGCTCTTTTGGTGATTAGATACTCAGCTCTAATACATGTATTTCTCTATGTAACATCCATATGGTAGTTAGCTTAAATTAATGGAAAGAAATTATAGTGCTAGTTAATAAAATACTTGCTTGCTTGCTAATCAATTTAATTTTTTTAAGGAGGAAAAATGTTACTTGTATAACTTAATGGCCAAATTGGTTAAATTAAAAAGGGCAAGGTACCTAAAATTTGATGTTTAAATTAACCTTTATTCTTCTTGTGTTATCTAGCCTAATTACCAAAGGAAGGAGCATAAAATTCCATGAAAATCTCAAGGCCACATGTGAGGTTAAGAGGGAGGAAGGCATACAAAAATTTTATATATGCATGCATGGCTTCATGTGAAGAAAAAGGAAAAGTAAATGGAATACAATTATATATATATATACATGGCTTCACGTGAAGAAAAGAGAAGAAAATGGAATGCAATTTATATGTACATGCATGACTCTCACGTGAAGGTGGTGAAGAGAATAAGAAGCACATCCACACATGAAGAAAGTGATGTTCATTAGGGAGAAAAAGAGAGAATTATATATATATGTACTAAAGTTTCGTGTGGAAGTGGGAAAAGATAAACTTGCAAGAAAAGGCAAGGCCAAGGTGGCAAGCAAGAGAAATTCTATATATAAATAAACATACATGCAACAAAAATGATGCAGAATTTTAATATATATGTATATATATATATATGCATGACTTCACGTGAGGAAAGGGGAAGTAAGTGGAGTGAAATTCTTAAATATATATAGGTATAAGTGACATGGCAACCAAGGGAAAAGCTAGCATAAAACTAATCCCTCCATTTACTTATGGGACTCCACATGTGAAGGAAGTGGGAGAAATGTACAACAATTAAACAATGCAGAATTTTATTTTGTGAGGTAAGCATATAGACTCACGAGAGGCATGGAGAAAAGCAAGGGAGAAGGAATGTAGGAAGTGCAGAATTTTATTTGTGGCACTTGGGACCACACGCAAGGTAGGCACTTTGGAGATAAAAGGGGGACATTAGGTGTAGGTGCAGGGAATTCTAGATGCACCTAGGACTTCACGAGAGAGGGAGGAGAAGAAAGAATAGAAAAAGGGAAATGGAAGTACCATGGTTGCTTATGCAAGTGGAAAAGATAACTTGCAAGAAAAGGAACACCAAGGCAACAAGCAATCTAAATTTTGGGTGCAGAATTCTAATGCACTGAAATGCACCACCACACGGCCAATTTTCCTTAGGAAAGGGGGGGCTGTGTTGTGAGAAGAGAAGGAAGAGAGAAGCACTTGAACCATACCCACACACACCACTTGGACGAAAGGGAAAATAAGAAGAAGAAGCAAGAAAAGAATCAAGAAAGGTAGGCTAGCAATTAAATTGTTTTGGTTCCATGATGTGGCATAATTGATTAATTTCTCATATTCATGGAGCTAGAGCATTCATCCACATTATTGATTTAGAAGAAAATTTAATGAGCATGCATGATAAAGATAGAAGGTGGCTAGCAATAGTTTCTAAAGAAATGTTCTCCTAAGGCCATGATAATGCTTAAATTTAGGAATTATTTTATGGGTGAATTAGTTGGTTCATCACTCTTAAAAAGATGAGGAGCTTGTTAGATCCATGATGATATTAATGGGATTATTGAATAAGCATGATGCTTGTGGTTATGAATTAAATGACTAGATTAGTTTTGATTATTGCTAGAATTTTTAGAACAAGAACATACATGGAATTTAATTTCCAAACCAAGGAAGGAACCTTAAGCTCAATTTTGATTGGAATTTTTGGAAAGAAAGCATATATATATATATTAGAATTAATTCTCAAGCTAAGGAGATTATTAGGAAACTAATAATATCCTTGAAAGTAAATTTATGGAAGATTTATACCAAAATGAGTGGAAAATATTATATCCATAAATTAACATTATGAAATAAAATTTAGGTGAGATCAAGTTTTAAGGTAAATAGAAAATATTATATCTACAAGATTAATATTACGGAGGAAAATTTATGTAAGGATAAATTCTAAGAAAAATTGGGAAATACCATCTCCATAATTAATGTTTTGAGAGAGAATTTGGTAAGAATAAATTCAAGGAAAAATAAAATAATATTATGTCCAGAAATAATATTATGAATGGCAATTTATGCAATATTAAACTCTAAGGAAAGTAGAAATATGATTGCCCAGAAATAATATTATGGATGAAGATTTTTAAGTAAATTTATGGTGGAAGAAATAGAAAATATTATGCCCATTAATTATATTCTTGGAAGAAAATTGGTACAAGAATAAATAGAAAATATTATGCCCACAAATTAATATTATGAAGGGAAATTGAGGTACTATAAAATTTCAAGTAAAAATAGAAAAGACTAGATTCATAAATAATATTATGAATGGAAATTGATGTAAAAATTAAACCCTAAGGAAAATAGAAAACGCTATGTCTATAATTAATATTATGGATGAAAATTACGTAAGATTAAGTTCTAAGAAAAGATGCGAAATCATAAGGAACTTTCAAATTTATTTGAAAGCGTTGTGAAAGAAAAACCTTTCCTAGATTATAAGAAAGGAAAGTAGGGTGACACCGTGCCCTGCGGGGCCCCGAGTGTATACCGGCGACCAAGGGAGGCGTGGCCGAAGGTACTCCATGCCCATGACCTAGCACTCGCGATCGTACCCAGATCGTGGCTGAGTGTCCACGCATTATGAGGTGTGGCTGGAGGTGCTTCACACGAGTGGCTTAGGGAGGTATGGCCAAAGGTGCTCTATACCCGTGATCTAGTGTCCCAAGGATTTCATGAACATGGATTGAGGGTTTACAATTCACGAGATGTGGCCAAAGGTGCTCCACACGGGCAGCCTGGCGAGGCGCGGCCGAAAGTGCTCCGTGCTCGGGACCCAGTGCTCGCAATCACGCTGTATACGTGGCCGAGTGTCTATGAATTTTGAGGTGTGGCCAAAGGTACTCCACACGAGTGACCTAAGGAGGTGTGCTTGAAGGTGCTCCACCCCTATGACCTAGTGTTCACCTAACATGTACGTACGTGCTGATGAATTCGCGATAATAAATCAGTACGCTTAAGAAATTACTGGTCATGTGAAAAGAACGTTTACTGTTGCTAACCACTAAATTTATCATGAAATAATTACCTGTTTATTGATATGTACTTTTCTCCTAAATTAAGGATGCATTTTGAACATTTTTGATACTTACACCCTGATACATGTTAGTTTCTTTTAAAACTATGAATTGCTAGGCTATTGGGAAACTCGTGTTTCTCACACATGTGCTAATATGTATCAGATTCGGACATGTAGCAGGGACGCGTGGTAGCAGTATCTTTTGATCGAGAAGTTTTTGTAAGCCCCTATTCTTTTGGATCTTAGAAGTACTCGGATTAGAATAGGACAACTAAATTGACTGTATATACGAGTAGTTCTGGGAATACTGGAGAAAGCGGATAAGTGAAGGATCGGTTTGGTACTATTTGGTGCGGGAGTCTGAGTGGTAGGCCTGTTGCCTCCTGACTTTCGTAGGACAGGCACTTCACATATCTGAGGACTGATACATTAGTTTTAATGAATATTTTTATTAAAGATGTATTATTTGATCCATATGAAAGATTGTATTTGCATCATGTAGCATAGACTTTTATTATTCTGCTGTGCATGTGAGTTTTTATTTTTATCTGAGCATAAAGATCCCAAACCTATTGTGTATGACATAATTCGATGGTTTAACTGCTCAGAAAATAATTAAAAGAACATGAATAATGTATCGAACCTATCTATTGCTATTGAAATGAACAATAAGACTAGATAGGGGTGTTACATTTAGTTGGTATCAGAGCACAGCTACCTAGGTTAGGATGGGGTAGAATTCCTCAAGTAAGGGACTAGTGCGGGTTAGTTAGCTGTACCTAGGCGGGTGGCTAGCTTGCATGGTGTTTTAAGCTTGGGGAATGGAGCATTAGGTTTGGGAAGATGGGAGCTCCTATTGGTACTTTATGTTATCTGCTTAATAATCTGTTATTAAGCCTGATATCCTCGGTAATACTTATTTTGTAGATTGGCAGCATGCTACTAGCAAGGAGAAGTAGGCCACGGACCCGAGACCCTAGAGTAGATGTGAATGAAATGATTCAGACCATGCGAGACATGGCAGAAGCTATGAGATTCCAAGCTGAAGTCACAGACGAGGTACTCCGTCAGGTCCGCATTTAATCAAGCAAAGAGACCCAGGCGAGGCGGCGAGCAGTGAGGACCCTAGTCGGTGGAGGCTAGTCTGACTTTCAGAGAGCCAGGCATACCACTTTGAGCAGATTATCAAGTTCGAAGAAGGCTAAAGAGTGGGTACAGAAGATGGAAGAACTATTCGAAGTATTGGGGACCACGGAGCCGCTGAAGGTTACCTTCACCTCCTACTAGCTAGAAGGTGAGGCGAAGCATTGGTGGAAAGGTATGAGGCAACTGATGGAGGCTCAGGGGACCTTGATCACCTGGGATAGACTTAGAGATGCATTCCTCGAGAAGTATTTTTCCCAGAGCGAGAGGAATTTCAAGGAAGGCGAGTTCATGCAAATCAAACAGGGTGGCCAGTCATTTGAGGAACACCTAGCCAGGTTCGAAGAGCTGTCAAAGTTCTCTTCCTACCTTAAGTGGAGACCGGACGGGGCATGGAAAGCCTTACACTTGGAGAATAGTTTGGACCTAGAACTATACCATGAAGTGGTATCCCACGAGATCCGAGACTACCTGACTCTAGTCAACAGGTGCAGGATCGCCTCTCAGACCCTGGCAGCCCTGCAGAAGCATAAACATGAGGCGAGTTTCCATAAGAGGAAGGGCTCAGTCAGTTTCAACAAGGGCCGTGATAGGAAGTTTCAGAGGAGTCAGTCATGAAAGAAGCCAGTGAACACCCCGGCACTACAGCACAACTGTTTGAAGTATGGGAAGAATCACAGAGATAAGCTATACCTAATGGGGTAGAACGTATGCTTCAGATGTGGGAAGCCAGGACACATCACCCGGAACTACCCAACCTTGAGGAAGCCAGAGGAACCAGTCAGACCTCTTACCAAGGGAAGGGTGTATACCCTGAAGGGGAAAGAAGTGGCCCAGTCCGAAGATTTGATGAAAGGTACGTGTTTTATTTATGATATTCCTTTAATTGTATTGTATGATTCTGGCGCCACCCACTCCTTTATTTCAATAGACTGTGTTTGTAACTTAAAGTTAACCACAATCGCCCTACCATATGAACTATCCATAGCAGTACCCACTAATGAACACGTGTTTACATCCCTGATTTGTCTAAACTGTCCCATTGTAATTGAAAATAGAACCTTCATTGTAGACCTTATCTATTTACCCATGGTCAACCTAGATGTCATCCTTGGTATGGACTGGCTCTCTTTAAACAATGTTATCTTGGACTACTTAGCTAATTCTGTGACTTTCATAGACACTAGGCTAGTAAATGTAGGGATAGAGATGAAAAGTCAGAGGATGGGTTTTTTATGTTCCTCGAAGGTAGAAAGTCAACAGAAATTAGAAACCATACCTGTAGTCCAGGAGTTTTCGGATTTGTTCCCAAAGGATATTACTAGTCTCCCACCAGAGAGAGAAATTGAGTTTTCCATAGACTTAGTCCCTGGGATAGGGCCAATTTCCATAGCATCCTATAGGATGTCCTCGATGGAGTTAAAGGAGTTAAAGGAGTAGATAGAGAACCTCTTAGCAAAACAATTCATTAGACCCAGTGTGTCATCGTGGAGAGCCCCTGTGTTGTTTGTTAAGAAGAAGGATGGGAGTATGAGGATGTGCATAGACTATCGACAACTGAATAAGGTGACAATAAAGAACAAGTATCCTCTCCCTAAGATCGATGACTTACTAGACCAACTAAGAGGGGCCACTATCTTTTCCAAGATTGATCTGAGGTCAGGGTATCATCAAATCAGGGTTAGCAAAGAGGACATACCTAAGATCGCCTTTAGGACTAGGTATGGGCATTATGAATTCCTCGTAATGCCTTTCGGACTAACTAATGCCTCAGCTATTTTCATATATTACATGAACCGCATCTTTAAACCCTACATCGATCAGTTCATAGTGGTGTTTATCAATGGCATATTAGTGTATTCCAGGGATAGACGGGAGCATGAGCAGCATCTAAGGATGGTGCTACCGATACTCAGGGAGAAGCAACTATACGCTAAACTAAAAAAGTGTGATTTTTGGTTGCAAAGAGTCAAATTCCTAGGGCATGTGATTTTTTATGAGGGAGTGTCTGTGGATCCTAGTAAGACTGAAGTGGTAGTGAACTGGGAAAGACCCACTACTGTGACGAAAATTAAGAGTTTTCTAAGTTTAGCAAGGTATTATAGGAGGTTCATTTAGGGGTTTTCGCAGATAGCGATGCCAATGACCAAGCTCACCAGGAAAGACGTTCCCTTTGTGTGGGACACAAAGTGTGAACAAAGTTTTCAAACCTTAAAGGAGAAGTTGACTACCGCATTTGTGCTAGTTATCCTTGACCCTTTAGTGAAGTTTGAGTTATATTGTGATGCATCCAAGAAGGGGTTAGGATGTGTACTGATGCAGGGAGGGCGAGTTATGGCCTACACTTCTAGGAAGCTAAGGCCGCATAAGAGAAACTACCCCACCCATGACTTGGAGTTAGCAACTATAGTGTTTGCCTTAAAGATTTGGATACACTACCTCTATGGTTCTAGATTCGAGGTATTTAGTAATAATAAAAGTCTTAAATACCTTTTCGACCAAAAAGAGTTGAATATAAGACAAAGGAGGTGGATGGAATTCATTAAGGACTATGATTTTAAGCTAAAGTATCATCTAGGTAAGGCAAACGTTGTAGCTGATGCACTAAGTAGGAAGTCTCTCCATGTAGCTCGTCTAATGGTGAGCGAGATGGACCTAATAGAGAAATTTAAGAACATGAGGTTGTCCACCTTGGTGTTACCGAATAAGATCTGTCTGAGTGAATTAAGGATTGATAACAACCTTAGGGCCAAAATCTTAGAAACCCAGAAGGAGGATAAATTCCTCAAATCCCTAAAGGATTCGAAGGAGTTCACAAGGGAGGTCGACGGGATGGTAACCTTCCAGGGTAGGATGTATATCCTTAAGACAACAGGATTAAGGGATAAGATTTTAGAAGAAGCTCACCAAAGTAGGTACACTGTTCATCATAGAGCCACGAAGATGTACCAAGACTTGAAGGAGAAGTTCTAGTGGCCAAGAATGAAGAAGAACATAGCAGAGCATATAGCCAGGTGCCTTATTTGTCAACAGGTCAAGATTGAACATAAAAAACCTGTTGTTTTATTACAACCCTTGGATATCCCTGAGTGGAAATGGGATAAGATTTCAATGGAATTTGTGGTAAGACTGCCTAGAAACCAATCAGGGAATGACGCTATATGGGTTATAGTAGATAGGTTAACTAAGTCCGCTCACTTCCTCCCCATTAGGATTAACTACTCCTTGATAGACTGGCACAGCTATATATTCAGGAGATAGTAAGACTTCATGGGGTACCCGTTAGTATCGTCTCGGATAGGGATCCCAGGTTCACCTCTAGGTTTTGGAAAGCGCTACAAGAAGCCTTTGGAACTAGGCTAAATTTTAGCACAACGTATCATCCTCAAACGGATGGGCAAATAGAGAGAACCATTTAGACCCTAGAGGATATGCTTAGGGCTTGTGTCTTAGAATATCGAGGGAACTGGGAAAAGAGTCTACCACTAATTGAGTTCTCCTACAATAATAGTTTCCACTCTAATATAGGCATGGCACCCTATGAGACTTTGTATGGAAGGAAATGTAAGTCACCGTTATATTGGTATGAAGTAGGTGAAAGGCAACTACTAGGTCCTGAGTTAGTGCAACAAACAACTGATCAGATTAAAATGATCAGAGAAAAAATAGCAAAGGCTCAGGATAGGCAAATGAGCTATGTTGATAAGAGAAGAAGGCCCCTAGAATTTGAGGAAGGGAATCATGTTTTTCTGAAAGTATCCCCGACTACTGGGATTAGTAGAGCTATGAAGTCTAGGAAGCTAAGTCCCAGATACATTGGGCCTTTTCAGATATTGAAGAGAGTGGGTCCATCCACCTACCAAATAGCGTTACCCCCATATTTGTCCAACCTTCACAATGTCTTCTATGTCTCCCAGCTCCAGAAATACATATCAGACCCCTCTCACATACTTGACGCCAGTACTCTGCAATTAAAGGATAATCTGACTTATCAATTGAAACCTATTCAAATCATCGGTACTGAGTTCAAGACCTTACGGAATAAGGCCATCCCCCTGGTAAAGGTCCTATGGGACCCAACGGCACCACAGGAGGCTACCTGGGAGAGGAAGAAGGACATGCGCAAAGCTTATCTAGAGCTATTCTCATGAGGTATGTATAAATTTTGAGGATGAAATTATTTTAAAGAGGGGAGAAATGTAACATCTATATGGTAGTTAGCTTAAATTAATGGAAAGAAATTATAGTGCTAGTTAATAAAATACTTGCTTTCTTGCTAATCAATTTATTTTGTTTAAGGAGGGAAAATGTTACTTGTATAGCTTAATGGCCAAATTGGTTAAATTAAAAAGGGCAAGGTACCTAAAATTTGATGTTTAAATTAACCCTTATTCTTCTTGTGTTATCTAACCTAATTACCAAAGGAAGGAGCATAAAATTCCATGAAAATCTCAAGGCCACATGTGAGGTTAAGAGGGAGGAAGGCATACAAAAATTGTATATATGCATGCATGGCTTCATGTGAAGAAAAAGGAAAAGTGAATGGAATACAATTATATATATATATACATGGATTCACGTGAAGAAAAGAGAAGAAAATGGAATGCAATTTTATATATACATGCATGACTCTCACGTGAAGGTGGTGAAGAGAATAAGAAGCACATCCACACATGAGGAAAGTGACGTTCATTAGGGAGGAAAAGAGAGAATTAAATATATATATGTACTAAAGTTTCTTGTGGAAGTGGGAAAAAATAAACTTGCAAGAAAAGGCAAGGCCAAGGTGGCAAGCAAGAGAAATTCTATATATAAATAAACATACATGCAACAAAAATGATGCAGAATTTTAATATATATGTATATATATATGCATGACTTCACGTGAGGAAAGGGGAAGTAAGTGGAGTGAAATTCTTAAATATATATAGGTATAAGTGACATGGCAACCAAGGGAAAAGCTAGCATAAAACTAATCCCTTCATTTACTTATGGGATGCCACAGGTGAAGGAAGTGGGAGAAATGTACAACAATTAAACAATACAGAATTTTATTTTGTGAGGTAAGCATATAGACTCACGAGAGGCATGGAGAAAAGCAAGGGAGAAGGAATGTAAGAAGTGCAGAATTTTATTTGTGGCACTTAGGACCACACGCAAGGTAGGCACTTTGGAGATAAAAGGGGGCCATTAGGTGTAGGTGCAGGGAATTCTAGATGCACCTAGGACTTCACGAGAGAGGGAGGAGAAGAAAGAATAGAAAAAGGGAAATGGAAGTACCATGGTTGCTTGTGCAAGTGGAAAAGATAACTTGCAAGAAAAGGAACACCAATGCAACAAGCAATCTAAATTTTGGATGCAGAATTCTAATGCACTGAAATGCACCAGCACACAGCCAATTTTCCTTAGGAAAGGGGGGGCTGTGTCGTGAGAATAGAAGGAAGAGAGAAGCACTTGAACCATACCCACACACACCACTTGGACGAAAGGGAAAATAAGAAGAAGAAGCAAGAAAAGAATCAAGCAAGGTAGGCTAGCAATTAAATTATTTTGGTTCCATGATGTGGCATACTTGATTAATTTCTCATATTCATGGAGCTAGAGCATTCATCCACATTCTTGATTTAGAAGAAAATTTAATGAGCATGCATGATAAAGATAGAAGGTGGCTAGCAATAGTTTTCTAAAGAAATGTTCCCCTAAGGCCATGATAATGCTTAAATTTAGGAATTATTTTATGGGTGAATTAGTTGGTTCATCACTCTTAAAAAGATGAGGAGCTTGTTAGATCCATGATGATATTAATGGGATTATTGAATAAGCATGATGCTTGTGGTTATGAATTAAATGACTAGATTAGTATTGATCATTGCTAGAATTTTTAGAAGAAGAACATATATGGAATTTAATTTCCAAACCAAGGAAGGAACCATAGAGCTCAATTTTGGTTGGAATTTTTGGAAAGAAAGCATATATATATATATTAGAATTAATTCTCAAGCTAAGGAGATTATTAGGAAACTAATAATATCCTTGAAAGTAAATTTATGGAAGATTTATACTAAAATGAGTGGAAAATATTATATCCATAAATTAACATTATGAAATAAAATTTAGGTGAGCTCAAGTTTTAAGGTAAATAGAAAATATTATATCTACAAGATTAATATTACGGAGGAAAATTTATGTAAGGATAAATTCTAAGAAAAAATGGGAAATATCATCTCCATAATTAATGTTTTGAGAGAGAATTTGGTAAGAATAAATTCGAGGAAAAATAGAATAATATTATGTCTAGAAATAATATTATGAATGACAATTTATGCAATATTAAATTCTAAGGAAAGTAGAAATATGATTGCCCAGAAATAATATTATGGATGAAGATTTTTAAGTAAATTTATGGTGGAATAAATAGAAAATATTATTCCTATTAATTATATTCTTGGAAGAAAATTGGTACAAGAATAAATAGAAAATATTATGCCCACAAATTAATATTATGAAGGGAAATTGAGGTACTATAAAATTTCAAGGAAAAATAGAAAAAACTTGATTCATAAATAATATTATGAATGGAAATTGATGTAAAAATTAAACCCTAAGGAAAATAGAAAACGTTATGTCCGTAATTAATATTATGGATGAAAATTATGTAAGATTAAGTTCTAAGGAAAGATGCGAAATCATAAGGAACTTTCGAATTTATTCGAAAGCGTTGCGAAAGCAAAACCTTTCATGGATAATAAGAAAGGAAAGTAGGGTGACATTGTGCCTTGCAGTTCCCCGAGTGTATATCGGCGACCTAGGGAGCTGTGGCCGAAGGTGCTTCATGCCCATGACCTAGCACTCACGATCGTACCCAGACCGTGGCCAAGTGTTCACGTATTATGAGGTGTGGCCGGAGGTGCTCCACACGAGTGGCCTAGGGAGGTATGGCCAAAGGTGCTCCATACCCGTGATCTAGTGTCTGAGGATTTCATGAACATGGTCTGAGGGTTCACAATTCATGAGTGTGGCCAAAGGTAGCCTGGCAAGGCGCGGCCAAAGGTGCTCCGTGCTCGGGACCCAGTGCTCACAATCACGCTGTATACGTGGCCGAGTGTCTATGAATTTCGAGGTGTGGCCAAAGGTGCTCCACACGAGTGACCTAGGGAAGCATGGCTGAAGGTGCTCCACCCTTGTGACCTAGTGTTCACCCAACATGTACGTACGTGCTGATGACTTCGTGATAATAAATCAGGACGCTTAAGAAAATACTGGTCATGTGAACAGAACATTTACTATTGCTAACCACTAAATTTATCATGAAATAATTACTTGTTTATTGCTATGTACTTTTCTCCTAAATCAAGGATGCGGTTTGAATATTTTTTGTTCTTGTACCCTGATACATGTTAGTTTCTTTTAAAACTATAAATTGCTAGGCTACTGGGAAACTTGTGTTTCTCACACATGTGCTAATATGCATCAGATTCGGACGCGTAGCATGGATGCGTGGTAGCAGTATCTTTTGATCGAGAAGTTTTTGTAAGCCCCCATTCTTTTGGATCCTAGAAGTACTCGGATTAGAATAGGACAGCTAAATTGACTGTATATACGAGTAGTTTTGGGAATACCGGGGAAAGCGGATATGTGAAGGATCAGTCTGGTACTATTTGGTGTGGGAGTCTGAGTGGCAGGCCTGTTGCCTCTTGACTTCTACAGGACGGGTACTTCACATATCTGGGGATTGATACATTAGTTGTAATGAATATTTTTATTAAAGATGTATTATTTGATCCATATGAAAGATTGTATTTATAATAACCGAGATTATTTTTAAAGATTAAAACTAAATTTTGATATTGATTTCATTTAAACTAAATTCGGCATGATTTTTGAGGTCGACGGTTGAAACTAGAGGGTTTTTCAGAGTCAAAAACGTGATCTGATGAAAGGAAATGTGGCCCGGCGATAAGATACTGACAAACAGAGTTTCAGACTTTGGTTTCTCAGACAGAGGCCAAAATCTCTGTATGGGAACCCGTGCCAATGTCCGGGTTGAAGACGACATCTCGAAATTTCCCTGGGTGGTCCGAGAAAAGTCAGAATTGCCCCCGGGAGCTTTAAATTTTGTTAGAAACCCATAAATTTCACCATTTCCAACATTTCTCTCTCTCTTCACTCTACTTTCTCTCTCCTCTCTCTCCTTCTTCCACCACCACGCGCCACCACTAGGGCCACCGTTGGGCGCCACCTGACCCACCAACTGACACACCTCACCATCCTCGACCTCTAGCAGCCACCCAATGCCACCAACGGTCGCCACAGTCGTCGAAAAATGCTAGTTTTTCTCTTCCAGCAAGAAATTCTTACGCCACCGTGATCTCTGCTATTAGCTACCGTTGGACGTCATCGCCACCATCAGCGTGTAGGCTGAGTTGCCAGCTTCCTCCCCTAGCTTGCCGCCACTGAATGGAGCTCCCATGCGCCTGGATTGAGGAGATTTTTGTCTGTCGTGCGTCAACTTTCGGCACTAGAAAACACCATCCAAACAATCTTGAACCACTGCGCCAACCTCAGATTCGGACTCTCCATCTTGAGGGCTTCATCGTGGTGTAATTTTTGAGCCCAACCGTAACCCTCTGTTGTGCACCGCCGTGAGCCACCGTGTGCCACTGTCGAAGAAGCCAGAAAGACGCTAGAGACTGTCCCAGAACAGATTTTCATCATTCGGCACCCCTGGTAATGTCCGATTCACCTAAACCTAATGTATTTTTATTGAATTGGCTGCCAAACATAAATAGGAAATAAATCGGTTTAGGAAACTATGAAATTGGACGTAGGACAGTAAAATCAATGACGTAACGAATGAAAGTAATGATTTAAATGCCCAAGAAATTGATTAGGCTCGAAATTTGAGGATACGAGAAGTCTCGAATCAATTTGGAGCAAACGGAGACCAGGTAGGATAATTTACACTTCCCGAACGTTAGAATTGACCTTGTGGATACCTGAACGATTTAAATTAATTGCATGAATTTGCATACTGCTTTCAATGGATTAAATTTCATGCCTGTATGATGGAAATACTATTTTCATGTTAGATGATTTGCCTATCGATTTTAGATGCCATTAGGACAGATTGACTTAGGGTAGGGTACTTAATAGCTGGTATGGGACGGTCGTTAAGTATCCCGAGTGCAGGGGATTTCATGAATATATTTTTTTAAACCAGATTTAGCCTACATTGCATTAGGGATCATGCGATAAATTAGGACGACCCTAAGAAAGTTTTAAGGAGTATAAGGGGGGATAGCCTACACGGGGAAACATTGTGATTTAGGTGTAATACCCTAGAACCTTGAGGAATAGCTGACTGTGTGCATATGAGTTCGAATAGACTGTATGAGGATGAGAATTGGCGTATGTGCACATGCTAGGGGATGCCCTAGATGTTGATTCTCACCCCGGTCCTTGAGTGAGTGATTGGTGTTACGGATCACACTCACAACATAGGCGAGATTCAGGTGATTGGTGTTACGGATCACACCCAATGATAAGAGAGAACTTCTCTAGATGACATGCAATTAGAGGATTTTAGACTCAGTTGCATATGACTTGTGGCCGACACGGATTTAGATACATCGGGCATGGGATTTAACTTGATTTTATTATCGATTTTCAAAGAAACAAATTTTTATGATTTTTGAGAATTTGCCGCGATTTCCATGCGAAATAATGATTTTAAAAGAATAAGGTATTTCATTATTTTTGAACTGAACACAGGAAGTTTGTTTTCGGTGCTTGCACCGCTGAGTAATCAACAAGTTTTCTAACAGAATTAGTAATTGTAAATTATTCTACTGGGATTTCAATATCTCATAAGGTTGTTTGCTCAGATGAACAGGAACAGGGGCCTAGAAGATAGCTGGGCAAACATTTGATGACAGACAGAAGTGAAGCTTAGTTCTAGGCTTGAATATGATTATATATATTATGTTGATATTTGTACTGGATTATATACTTTTTGGTTTATTTTGCTGTTGGACTAGATGTAAACTGTTGAATTGATGTCTGTTTGTACTTGGGATACGTTCGAAATACAGAGAAGACTCTGCCGAATTTTCAGTAGAGTTAATATCGTAAATTTTTAAGTTTAAGATGGAATTTATATGAACGGATTGCATGCTTATATATGGAATTTAGTTTTATTATTCCAGAGTTTATTGTGATGTTTGCATGTGTAATTAGTATAGCTGCATTCGATTTTGGGTTGAATGGAATCTGAATGGACGATAGAATGTCTATTTGGGTTACGCTCAATCAGTAGCAATCCCCTGACGTTCCTATATCGGGAATAACTATTTCGAAAACCCATATGCTTCCGCTATGTAGACAGAGGGTAGTATATTGTGGATTAGGGGGTCGTTACAGTATTTGCATCGTGTAGCGTAGACTTTTATTATTCTGCTATGCATGTGAGTTTTTATTTTTATCTGAGCATAAAGATCCCAAACCTATTGCGTATGACATAATTCGATGGTTTAATTGCTCAAACAATAATTAAAAGAACAAGAATAATGTACCGAACCTATCTACTGCTATTGAAATGAACAACAAGACTAGATAGGGGCGTTACACTCTATGATATATATATATATATAGACACACACACAATAGTGCATTGCTCAGTAGAGTGGTGTGATTAGTGTGATTTGGAGAGATGTAGATGAATATGATATTACCTAAATCTAAGGATTTTGTTTGGATGAAGAAATTTAAAGAGAGAAAATAATATTTGGAGATATTTTAATTATTTTAGTATAATTTTTTTTTGGATTATGAGAAAATAAAATTTAAACATCTTATGATAATTTAATCAAATAATTTAGGAACAATTTAAAATTTTACTTAAATAGTTGAAATTTCAAAATTTTCTCATTTCTTATTTTTTAGAATTTTAGTTTTTATCTTATTTTTAATACACACACGCACAGAGAGCATAAACATATGTGTGTATATATATATATATATATATACCAATGTGAAACATATACATCTATACAAACTTGTATAGATACCGATAGCCAAAAATCTTTTCAAAAAGCAAGGATGAATTAGGTAGATGTCACAGTTTTTTTTTTTTTGTGTGGAAAAACTTAGGTTCCTTATAAGGTTTAATTTCCTTGATCCTTATGTCTTTTCCTCAAGCACATGACAAAAGAGTTTCTATTAACAATTAGGATAATCACTTTACACTCGAGTAACCCTCACACAGGGATCACCACACGTGCTTTTACACTTCACAATACAAGAACCAAAAACTAACTAAATGAACAACATAAGTGTGATGTGCAAGACTTCTCTTAATCTTAGCACACCTAAGGATCAACCTCACAAGACTTTTACCTTTGAACACTTTACACCAAAATAAAGAAATACACACCAAATCAATAAGAGTTTCAATATTAGACTATGGATTTGTAACTATAGCTCATTACGAGGGTATTCTCAAATTTAAAAAAGTAGCAAAATGAAGTTTGGTGGCTTTGAATATTTCCTTTTTAGGTTTTCTCTACTTAGCTTCAATAAGGATGAAGAAACACAATAAATATGAGACAATGCGTTAGGTGTTTGGAGAGCATGCCATTTCAAATCTTCGTCCGATCTTTTTTAGCAATCTTTAGCAATTAATTTGTTGACTTCTATGCTTCAGCTAATTAGAGTACATTTTCTTCAAGGAATTAATAATGACGTTAGGAGCATTAATGTCTTAAGGAGAGGATGAAGGAGCAATCCAACTTGACAGGAGTCTATTTTCTTTTTGGCCGCTTGTAAAGTAACTTGGATGGAAAGACCTTTTTCTTTGTTATCTTTTAATGAGATTTTCCTGCAAAACAATAAATTCTACCTTTCCTTTTTCCTTTTGGTTAGATTAGGAATAGAATTATGAGAGACAATCATGCTCCTTAATGAATTAGTTAATAAATTTATTCACTCAAGGAACAAAAAAATCTTTTTCATTTAAACTTCCAACATGCTCAATGTTGTACAAAAGGATAAGTCTTCAACTATTTTTTTTGGTCAGAAAATCAAATTTCATTCATGAAGAAAAGGCATTGAACCCATGAAACATAGGAATATTAGCAAGACTTATACATTATACAAAGAAATACCCAAGTCTGAATTCCTAGATATAGATATCCAAGATTGGAACAAGAGGAAACACACCTCTTTACAAAGTCTAACAACATTATCAAAAAATTAACAAAGTAAATTAATACTACTACAACAAAAAAATTAAAGAAAGTGTTAGGTCTTCATGGAGAGGCATTAGACCCCCCAATCCTCCATTAGCATCATGCCTTTTCAACTTTATTCTCTTTGAAAGCTTATCATTGTTGTAAATTACTGAAGAAGAGGGAGAAAACTTCCATAAAGGAAGAGGTAAACTTCCAAAATTGAAAGAGAAAATCTCCATAAAATAAGAAGAAAAAAGCATCAAAAGAGAAGAAAGACTATCAAAATAGTAAAAGGAAAGAGGAGGAAGAAAGAGGGGCACTGACGACAACCCCCTAAACCTTAAAATATCTTTTCTTTTGCTCTACTAGGGCACAAGAATATGCAATTTTACATATATATATTTGGTACATGAATTAGTAAGCACCCCTAATACTACCGAACAAGGTGCCAGTAGTATGTTAGGAAGACCAATAGAGACTCAACTCAAAGGATTACTGCATAGACCTAAATTGTAAATACTTTTACCTAGTCCCAGCTATTCAACTAGCCCTTGGGTGCGGGGGATCTCCCTGGGGAGGAATGCCCATTAAGCGAGATTTTGGATAGCTTTGGGGGGATTCGAACCCTTGCACATAGGTAAAGCAAGAGCTTTTCTCCGGATCCTTGACCATTTGTGCTCATCTACGTTGGCTAATTTTACATATATATATATACATACATATATATATATACACACATATGTACTTACATATACACACATATACATATAAATGAGTGCATTGTGGGTGTATATACACACACACAGAGATATACATATATCTACATTTATGCACATATACATAAAAATGTACATACACATGTATATAAATGTGTACGTTGATACATTACAAAAATATTTATTAGTTATAACAATAAATTTTATAAATATTATAATTATTCAAATAAAAAAATTAAAAGAAAAACAATTTGAGCCACAACAATTCAAATTATATAAATTTTAAATTTTATAATCCAAACACACCATAAATGTTTTGGTAGATACTCTAACAATCTTATAAATTAATTTTCCCTAAAATGAATTAGCCCAAAGTAACAAAGAATCATCCATGCAATAAAAACATCACAATAAACTAAAATGATTCAATAAATTATTACTTTTTTTCAAACAGAAAAATTCATTTTCCTTTTTCCTTTCAACGGGTTTATTTTATCCCTTGGATGTATCATGGAGGTAGGGATGACAATTACCGAGTACTCATATTTTTTTTAACTATCCATATCTATTTGTATCTGTCCAAAATATCTAATATCTAAACTCTAAAAAATTAAAAAGAAAATAAAGTTTTATATCTGTATTTGAAACTAGCCAATACCTAAATACTTCAAACACAAGAAATATCCAAAATACCCAAAAAAAGTAATAACTATTGGATACTAAATATCCTCTAGTCAAGTAATCTAATATATATCTAATACCCAATATCTATCCAATATTTTTTTTTTCAAATTTTATAAATGGTTATAAAAAATTATTTTACATTAAAAAATCTTACATAATTATTATAACTGAAATTAAAAAAACTTTTTAATAACATTAAAAAGCATGATTTTATTATATATTATATTTTATAATATTATTTAAATATCGAATATCGAATACTCTATCCATTTTTTTAGTTTAGATAGTTATGAGATATCCGAAGTTAATATTCATATATGTCTAATACTTAATAAATAGTTATATTTTATTATATATATCCTATCTAATATTCAATATTATATCTATCAAATATCAAAAAAAATTTAGTCAGATATTATCGAATATCTATAATATCTATATATATTGTCATCCTTGATGGAGGCTATATTGCCACTGCTACTGGTAAAATTCTTAATAAATTAACACAATTTTGTAGGTTCAGTTTTGCTTTGCTTCTTCTTTACATTTTGTTTCAGGATATTATAAAAAAGATTTTTTTAAGTAACCGTAAACATTTGGGTTAATAATTTTTAAAATTATATATTATATAATATAAAATATAAAATAAAATATGTGACATGTGACATGTGAAGAGAGAAGAGAAAGAGAAAATAAAAATAATAACAAGTTATAAGAAAAGAGTAAAAAATTAAATAACTTTATTTGATTTAATTTATTATCTTAACATATAATAATTATTTTATATTATATTCGAAAAGATTTTTTTTTCTGAAAAACGTAGCATGCACTTTTTCCAAGCAAATAATATGCCAATGTTCAAAACCTTATATTCTTTATAAATTATGTGGAAATATTTGGCATATTTATGAATTCAGTATTGTCATAAGAAGCAGGCCTTTTTTTTTTTTTTTTTCGTTTCTTTGTTCCTCAAGTTAAGTGACAGATAAGGATGAAAAAAATCGTACAAGGAAAGAGATAAGGATAGGGATCAGAAGAAAAATCGTCTATATAAATTGGGGTCAGTTTTTTGAATTTTCAATGACCAAAAATTGAAGTAACAAATTATATATTTTTTATTGAAAAAAATATATTTTATGTATGATGCAAAAAAAAATATTTTCATTATTTAAATTGCTTTTAAATAGATTCGTTCTTATATTTTAAAAAATAATGTTTAAATAAATATTCTTGCATCATATAAGTCATCATCTAAGTGGTATTTTTATAATTGTATAATTTATTTATAAAAATTAGATAGATAGTTGATTAATTTTTATTGAAAAATATGATATTGTTGTTTATTTATTTAGTTATTAAACATATTTTTATATTAATATAATATCATAAATACATAGATGTAATACTAGTTTTATTATAGTTTTCTCTTCCTGAGATAACAAAAGTATATGGACAAAACACTTATAGTTTGTTAGATCTTACGCTGATTTTATACAATTCGGTCGTAAAATTCTGATACCATATATATCAAGAAATAATTCAAAAATATTAACTTTAAAAACTTATAAATAATTTTATTATAATTTCTAACAAATTAATTGCGTCTTGTTGGGCATTTTAGCAACGATTTGGCAATAATATTTGTTGCAATAATATTAAAACATATTTTAGCGACGGATAAAATCGACGCTAAAAAACCCAACATGACAGGAAATCCAAAAGCAAATTAACCATACTAGAAGTATAGAAAGAAATATAAACTTTTGACTAACTCATGACTTTTTAGTCCAATACAACCATAAAACACATACACACATGATATATATAACGAGTTTTCAGTAGCAAAAAGAATTAGTCATTTGCAATGAGATTAATTAAAGTTTGAATACTTGCTAATAAAAATATTTAATTATTTATATTTAATGTTTAATAATATTTTAAATAAGATTATTTTCAATAAAAAGATATTTATTATAAAAAAAAGAAATATATTTGGTTTTTGCTCCCTGTGGAACTTTAATTGCTCTATCTTCTTCAAGCATTGTTAAAGCCCTGAGTCTCCAGAACCGTCCAATATGGTTTCAAGTATATAGTAGTGCGCATAGAACAAATATGTTGGACGGGAAATTATACACAGCTTAGATTAGAGTATGGTCTCCGAAAAAAATATCGTATTATTGAAATCTGCAAAATGGGGAATGAATTCTGTGCCCATTTTACAGATCATGAAATAGCAACTTTAAATTTGTGCCGTGGAAGTAATCTTTTTGGACCATATATGCATAATCATTTTTAATCATAAAATATTAAAAGGACATATTTTCATGCCAATTGAATAATATGAGAAAAGCAGATTCAAAGGGTCCATAATGGATAAAAAAGAAAAGATTATTCCATCCCACCAATTATAAGGAAGAAAAGATAAAAATAAAATAGGGAAACCTCTCCATTATAGAGGATTCAGATGCTCATGCTTTCAAATGTTAAGTGTAGATAGAAAATGATGAACACAAATACAACTAATTAGGAGACCCTAATCCTATAAATACGGGCCTATCCCAAGCTTTGAGCACCAAGCAAGCAAATCAAAAAGCACTTGAATTATATTCAACAAGCCCAGCTCTTCATTTACTAGCTTGCTAGCCATGGCCTGCTCAACGCAATGCTACAGAAGCTGCCATGAGACCTGCGAGACCAAATGCCATGATAACTCCTCCTTCGGCCACAAGGTGGCTGACATGGCTAGCAAGGTCTTCAAAGGCCAGCACCAAGCTCACCACTCTGGCACGCAGGTTCAGTGCCATGGCCAAGCGGGACACAAGCATTCTAATACTTCGTCTTCTTCTCATGAGAAGAAGATGATGAAGAAGAAGTGTGGTGGTGAGTACAAGAAGCAGGACAGCACTCACTGCAAAAACAAGCACAGGGATGGTAACAAGAGCTGCAGTGACAGCAGCAGCGACAGTGACAGTGATTGAATCATCAGCTGGAAGGGTAAAGTAAATATATTCATATATATGATCACTTTTGTGTTTGTTGTGTTATATATATATATATATATATATATATCTATATATATATGGATATATACACAACAAAAATATATATTTTTATTCTCCTTCTTTTGATCTATATATGCATGCACTAAATTAATTTCCTTTGATTTTGTTCTTTTCAACAGGATGAAGGGCATGCAGTGGCTAATGATCCACCCATATATATGAATGAACCTGCCCTACAAATCAAATCAACAAGTACTAAATAAAATAAGCTATATATCGAAAATAAAAAGGCCTTGTTGGCTTTGCTTTGCATGTTTGGCTACTTCTGCTATGTACTATAATGCTTCAATAAATATCGAATAAATTAAATGAGTTTTATTATTCTGATCATGAGCCTTAGTAGTTAATAATTAACAGAAACAAAACCTCATATTCCATATTGCACCTAAATATTTCTTTCAAAATCATATACAACTCGATCCATGGGTTGCATACGGATCTAATATATGTGGGTAATTTCTTAATAACAATATTGGAAAACAAATTGATTGCAAAATAATAGTGCCAATTAAATTTTCATAATATCATTAACAATATTTATAAGAGGGATGACCGAGTACACGAGGCTCTCACTAGGTGGAGTTTAAGGAGAGTTAGATGTGTACAATCTTACCATTGCAAGCAAAAAGGCTGTTTCTAGGATTGGAACCCTTGAACTACAAGTCACATGGCAACAACTTTATTGTTGCTCCAAGCCTCGTAAACTTAAAAGATTTTATGTACACTGGAACACCCTTATCTTTATATTACAACTTAAAAATGTAATAAGATAAATAAGTCACATTTATCTTTACCTTATTATTTTCAAGAATTGGTCTAAGCATTAAATCCATCAGTAATTTATTATTTGATTAGGTTTGGGTTCTTCTGATCAGGATATCATATTTTAGCACAGCAAAAGATAAAAATCCATACATCACAGTAGAATTTGTAAAACATTGCACATATATATGTATATCATTTGAACTGTCTACTACACATTTTCGGAATATGTTAAGTATTCATTCAGAGGGGTAAGAGACAACAAGCCTGCCACTCAAACCTTTTTCCAAAAAGAAGCCTAATAATGGATAGATTATTTACAAATCCCATCACCTGTGTGTGCCCTTTTTCTATTATACACAACCAAAAGGATAGTAGTTCTAATTCTACCCCAAAAATAACATATTGAGAATTAGGACAAAAATGGTCTATAACTACATAACTCTATATACTATTTAAGTTTTCCAGTCCATTGCAAGGATCTCAACTATTGTCATTATGCATCTCATCCATACCAGTACAATAATGAGAAATAATTTTCCAGTAGCTAAACAAAACATTCATTTTCAAAATAATTGGCATGTACCACTGTACGAATACAGAAAACATTTCTACATTCCATTCCTTTCAAAATACATTTCTATTCAATTCTATTAGCATGCTTTATATGAAACATATGCATGTGCATTTATGAATATGAAACTACTAATAATTCATGTTGTGAACATAACTACATAACATCTCATTTTCATGTTTCATTTATCAATAAAATACATAATCAAGCATTCATACTTTAGTGCCATCAATTCCTTAACACTAGGGTAACTTTTTATTAGTGTCGTCAAGTCTACCACTAGGGTATCATATAGTGCTGCCATATACACCTCAAGGGAGATTTTATTAGTGTCGTCATCCACCCTATCTTGGTGTCCACTAGGAGAGATTTTATTAGTGTCGTCATCTAACCACTAAGGTAATGTTCAATGCTATCATATACATCTGAAAAGGAATTTTATTAGTGCCATCATCCACCATATCTTGGTACCCTTCAGGGAAAATATTATTAGTGTCGTCATTCACCCCTTTAGGTGGCATCCATTGCCTTTCCTTTTGCCTCTAGGGAGAGATTTTATTAGTGTCGTCATCTCACCCCTAGGGTAACATTTAGTGCCATCACATTCACCTCAAGGGGGATTTTATTAGTACTGTCATCCACCCTATCTTGGTGACCTTCAATACCTTTCATTCCTCATTTATATGTAATATTAAACTAGACATTTATAAACATATGAATTTATACATAATGTATCAATGGCACAATACATGCAATTTGTCATTCATATTTCATCATACACATCCTTCCTTTCCATTTCTCTTTATATTGGCCATTTTAAAACACATTTTAGTCTTTTTCCATTAGCATATAAATTCAGCTATAAGGGGAAATTGGGAAGGTGCTCTCGGCCAAAGTGAGAAAAGAGTGGAAGCTAGGGATTTTCATGCTATTTATTCCCTTTCTTCTATCTTTTCTACCATTCAAGCATAATGGTGAAATTTCCTTCCATTGCTCATGGCACTTTTTCATGCTTAATGTATGTATCTATATGTATAGCCTTCATTTCCTCCATTTTCATGAATCATTTTTCATGCCATACATATATTTATACATCTTCCCTTTCATAATAAAGACACATTTCAAGATGGAATTACATGGATATGAAAGGCAAAATTACCAATATAACATCATGAACTTTACTTTCTCTCTCTTTCTCACTCATGGCCATTTTATATACACATATCCACCAACATTTTCATGAAAATCTTGGCTATAATATCACTTAGTGCTCTCAGCCATAAGGAGGAAAAGAGAGAAAATTAAAGGGTTTCAATCCTTTGCTTCCCTAGCTTCCATTTTCAAAATATACAAGTTCAAAATCACATTTTACCTTTCATTTTCATGCAATTTCAAGCCATCTTTAACCATTTCAAAATTAGGGTTTTTCATGAAAATAAGTACCAATCTTGAAAATTTTCATCTTCTCAATATTTCCTTCATACAAACATTCCAATATTCATAAACACAACCATATTTCCATACCAAAAAAACCCAATAGAAAAAATAATCATAAGGAATGTAGAGAGAGAAAATCCTAACTTTCATGAAACTTTAAAACGCTTAAAACAATCCAAAAAACATGAAATAAAGGGTTTAGGAATGTTTAGCTACCTTAAATTTGTAAGAAAGGTAGAATTTCCTTGGTGTTTCCCTTGGTTTTCGCCTTCCTCTTTACTTCTTCTTCCTTTCGGCTAACACGCCTTCCTCCCCTTCTTCTTCAACTTCTTCTTCTCCTTTCATGAAGAAGAAGGTTAAATTAGGGTTTAGGTGAAATTACCAAAATTCCCTTGGTGTAAATTGACTATTTTACCCTTCTTACTTCTTTTTTTAAAGAATGGCATCCTCTTTCCTTCAAATTGTAATTTCATGGAACTCTTATGGAACATGACCATTTTACCCTTATACTTTTGGAAATTACCATTTTACCCTTCCAATTTTTGAAAAATTACCAATGTGTCCTTGAGTAAAATTACCAATTTACCCTTTATTTCCAAATGGCCATTTTACCCTCACTTTTCCTCTTTTTCGAAATTGATAGGCAAAAACTTCTCAAATAAAGTTTCATAAATCTTCTTTTATGAAATTACTATTTTATCCTTCTCTAGGTAAAATTACCATTTTTCCTTAAGGAAAAATTACCATTTTGCCATTTATATCAACATAATTATTTCCACCATTATTCCTTCTCTTTTCTAAAATAAAAGGATAAAAGTCTTCAAACACAATTTCATGAAGCACTTAAGTGAAAATTTGATTTTTCTCCTTTATGAAAAATTACTATTTTACCCTTTTTGGTAAAATTTACAATTTTACTCTTCTGGTAAGGTTAGTTCTACCTTAATGAAAATGTTCATTCTACCCTTATGGTGAATCATTCTTAACACCACATAAACAATAACATCTACATAAATAATCATTAAGGATAATAATAATAATATATCAAAAATATTAGAGGCATATTACATACAGTGCTTAAAACATTAATACCATATCAATCCCTTTAAATTAACTTTCTAGTTTAAATATATATCAATCTTGAGATAATTATGTTTTCTATTGATCTCAAAAAATATGCTCAATGAAAAATATAACTCATATAATATATATTTATGCTATTAATATATGTATAGAAAGCTCGGATCATCATGTATATTGCCCTTTACTCTATAAACTAGAGTAAAAAAATTAGACATTAAAGCTTCATTCAGTAGAGTTAATGAGGTAACTTCTAGCTTGTGTTAGAGGTATAATCATTTAAGGAGTTTAGGAAATAACAAGTAAAGATCTAATTAAAGTCTTCACCAAAAGAATTTAAATCCCATCATTGTAATGATTATGGATATATAAAGAAATATTTTTAGAAGTTGAAGAAGTAAAGAGAAAGTGATACAAATAAGGAGCAAAAGGAGTCTAGAAGATTGTCAACTCAGGTTAAGAGGCTACCAAGGTGGGCTAGAGACTTTATTCTATAATGAGTTAGTTAGTTACATTCTTTTGTATGGTTTTGTTTATGTTAGATTGCAGAGTGAGTGAAATAAATGTGGTAAGGGTGCTTAGCAGTAAGTATGAATTGAATTGTAGTCTCATTTTGGAGTTTCCCTTCACTCAAAGTAGGCTTGCTATGATGTATACTTTCCTTTTCTCTTAGGAACTTGATACAAATACCTCAATTTTCATATCTCTTATCTCTTACACTATTTTATTTTGTTCTTAGAGCTATCATTTTGGTGGTTTCATTAACCCTTTTTCATGGCAGAGGAAATAAGGTTTTCAAGATTAGAAGCATTTACTAAAGAGCTTTAGAAGGCCCAAACAATAGTTAAAGATTGTTTGATAGTAATGGTTGGTCGATTAAGTGGCTTGGAGGCGACAATGAATAGCTATAAAGATTTGTTTCAAAATATAGAGGAAATGATGCAAATAATTCTGCAAGCACAAATGCAATCTACCACAATGAATCAACCTTCAAGTTCTCGACTAGAAGAAAATGAATTGCAATAACAAGGCTTCATGTTTGGAAAAATGATGAAGGTTGAATTAAATCATTTTGATGGTAAAGATGAAGAAGATTTGAAATTTAAAATTAAGGAGTTCTTTGAACTTTACATCACTCTGATTGATTAACCCATCAAAATAGCCTCATTACATTGGTATAATTGGGTTATGAGGAATAATTTGGTACAAACGTGGGAAGAATTTTTTTTAGGCTCTATTATTAAGATTTGGCACAACTCTATATGATGATCCAAAATCTGATTTGAAGAACTTAAGCAATCATCTTTAGTTGCAAAATATCAGGTTCAATTTAGGCACTGTCCGCTAAAATGATTGGTTTATCAGAACAGTGGCTTATTAGATTTTTCACAGCAGGATTACAATATCACCTTAAGTGTGAAATCTTATTAGCTCAGCCTACTACTTATTTCCAAGATGTTTCTATCTTGCCAAGAACCATTCACATGTGCCATGTCAAAGTACATTAACAATAGCTAGCTTGCCTTTGAGTATAGAAATTTAGAACCCAACAACAACTTTAAAGATACCTAAGCAAGGAACTAGAGATAATCGTAATTTATCAAGCTCAAATCTAGTAGCCAACAATAGTAACTCATCAAATACTCTTACATATAAAATATTTTCTACAGTTGAGTTTAAGGCCAAAAGAGAAAAAGCTTTATGTTATTATTTTGATGAAAAATATACCTTGAACTATAGATGCAAACCTTCTTTTTCATTTTTTGTAGGATATTAAGAATCAGAAGTATTAATGCAAGTTCATTCTATTGATACTGAAATAGAAGAACAATAGATTAAAAGTAAGTAATTTACCTCTGAAATCAATTTTAATGCACGAGAAGGGCAATACCATCCAAGTACTCTAAGAGTCCTAGCCAAGTGTGGGAAGCATATGGTTAATATATTGATTGATAATGGTAGTACTCATAAAATTATCGAAACTAGTATAACTAATGCATTACATTTACCTATGACACATATTGTTCCTTTTAAGGTGTTAACAAGAACTGGTACATTCTTAACATGTACTCATAAATTTGAGAAGGTGTTGTTATTCGACCAAGGGTATTCCATTTTGGTTGAGCTATTTATTTTGGAGATAAAAGGTTCAAATGTGGTACTTGGGATGCAGTGGTTAGTAGAAATAGGAGAGATAATAAGTAATTACAAATACTTCATAATATCTTTTGTCATGAATAGGTAGTCTGTGAAGTTACAAGGTGAACCAATGTTAAAAGCAATCCATTAGCATATAAAGAGTTGCAAAAACTATTGGTTATCAGAGAAATTTCATGCCTATATCAACTGCAGAAAGTGGAGGAACCTCCATTAATTGCATATTTAAAGGAACCTTAACCAATCTTAGAAATCATTCATCAATATGTTGACCATCGAATTACATAAGAAATAGGTGCTAATCTTGTAAATATAAGGCTTTATTGCTACCCTTAATTTTAGAAAGTTGAAATTGAGTGACTGGTTGTAGAAATGAAGGATTCTAGGGTCATAAGGGATAGTTAGAGTTTTTTCTACTCACTACTTTTTTTGGTTAAGAAGAAAGATGGTAGTTCAAGATTTTGTATAGATTATCGGGCTTTAAACAACATTATAATCAAAGATAAGTTTTCCATCCCAACTATTGATGAGATCCTTAATTAACTACATAAAGCTTCCTATTTTTTTTAAATTGGATCTCAAGTCGAGTTATCATTAAAGATGAATGAAAGAATAAGATATTTATAAAACAAATTTTATAACACATCTTGGCCACTCTGAGTCTTTGATCATGTCCTTTGGACTCACTAATGCTCTTTCAACTGTTCAAGAAATAATGAATAAGGTTTTTTGACCTTATCTTAGACATTTTGTCACAATATTTTTTGATGCTATATTAGTATATATTGTAATAACCCAAATTTCTTTTACATAAATTAATTGGGTAAATTAAATTTTGATTTGGTTAAGATCGAATTCAGTATAATTTTCTGAGCTTATGGTTGAAATTTGAAAATTTTTTGGAGTCAAAATTTGATCTGACGGAGAAAAACTTGGCCCGACGTTAGGAAATCAATAGATGAATCGATAGGCTTTAAATCCTAGAAAGGAGTCTGAATTTCTCCCATGCGGGCTCGTATCCTTGCCCAGGTCGGAGAAAGCATCCGAAAAATTCCCCGGGTGAAGTGGTAAACAACTAAAATGCCCCTAAAGGCCTTAAAATTTCAAAAACTCCATTTTCTCCCACCATTTTCCTCTTTTCTCTCTCTCTCCTCTCTCCATTTTCTCCTCCTTCTCTCCTCCACTTCATGCCACCATGCATGGCCGGAACGCTGCCCTGCGCTGTCATCGAGCCTCGCCATTGGTGCAGCTCGACGTCGCCAACTTCCAGCTGCCATTCCTGACCGTCAATGGCCACTACAGCGGCCAGAAACAGCGTGCATTCTCCTCTATCACAATTTTCCTTGTCCATCAAGATCTCTGCCATCTAACACCATCCAGCAACACTACCACCACCGTTGGGAAGTCTAAGCTGCCAGCTTCCTCTGACAGCTTACAATCGGTGGAATGCCACCACCACACGCCTGGAACGGGGGAAAAATTATCTGTCGTGCATCAACCTTCATCACTGAAAAATTCCATCCACACGGCCATATTTTGTCGAATGAACACCAGATCCGGCCTCCTTGAGTTGTGGGCTACATCCTAGTGTATTTTTCAACCCCATTCACTGTCAATCGCATGCCTTTGTTGTCGAGTTGGGAAAAACGCTAATCAAATTTTAAGCTTAAAAACCAGATGCAGTTTAAATTACTTCAATTTGATGTTTTCCTATCGAAATTGATCCCAAACATGTTTAATGAGTAAAACGGCCTAGAAAATTGATATATTGACGTAGGAAAGCCTAATTCAAAGAAAAAACCGCCTAAGAATTTAATTATTTTCCCAGGGAATTAATTAAGAGCAATTTTTGAGAAAAAGAGGCCTGGAAATGTATCAAGAAAGAAGAAGAAAAGGAAGCAAGTTAGGTTAACAATTTAACTTTTGTTCCATGTTTTGGTTATGCAATCTAACGTTTATATTTGAGCTTTCCATAGAACTTAAGTTGCCTCTACATTCTTGATTGAAATGTATGTCTGTTGGCTAGCTTGTGTGTTTTGTTGAAATGCTGATCAATGAGATAGCATGAGCATGTTGTTGGAAAAAGAATAGCGTTGCATGGTTTTTAAATTCAAGCTGAAGAAAGGAAAATTACCCCGAAAATTGTTAGAATTCTTATAAGAAATGCATGTTAAATTTTATTTCCAAGAAAGGGAAAATCATTTTTGAAAATACTAGAATTTTTAGAAGAATTATACACTAGAGTTAAACTTTAAGAAAAGAAAAAGTATTCTCAAAAATATTCGTATTTTCACAAGAAGTGTACATTTATAGAAATTTTCAAAGAAAGGGGAAATCAATCATAAAAATAATAGAATTCCTATGAGAAGCGTACATTAATTTCAAATTTTTAAGAAAAAGAAAATTATTCTTAAAGTATTTAAAATTTTAAGGAAAGGGGGATGTGCACTAGTATTATTTTTCAACAAGAGGAACATTTTTCCTATGATTTGTTAAGAATTTTATGCACGTGGCCAAGTGTCCACGATTTACGATGTGTGGCCAAAGGTGCTCCACACGAGCGACCTAGCGAGGTGTGGTCGAAGGTGCTCCATACCCATAACCTAGTGTTCATGATTACGCTATATACGTGGCCAAGTGTCCACAGATTATGAGGTGTGGCCGAAGGTGCTGCACACAAGTAACCTAGCGAGGTGTGGCCGGAGGTGCTCCATACCCATGACCTAGAGTTCATGATGATTTTACGTACGTGGTAGAGTGTCCACGATTTATGATGTGTGGCTAAAAGTGCTCCACACGGGCAGCCTAGCGAGGTGTGGACGAAGGTACTCCGTGCCCATGACCTAGTGCTTGCGATTACACTATATACGTGACCAAGTGTCCACGGATTATGATGTGTGGCTAAAGGTGCTCCACACGGGTAGCCTAGCAAGGTGTGACCGAAGGTGCTCCACATGGGCAGCCTAGCGAGGTGTGGCTGAAGCTGCTCCATACCCATCACCTAGTGCTAGCGATTACGCTATATACGTGGCCGAGTGTTCACGGATTACGATGTGTAGCCGTAAGTGCTCCACACGAGCAGCCTAGTGAGGTATGACTGAAGGTGCTCTATACCCATGACCTAGTGCTAGAATTTATGCTATGTACATGGCCGAGTGTCCACGGATTATGAGGTGTGATCGAAGGTACTCCACACAGGTAACCTAGTGAGGTATGGCCTTAGACACTCCATATCTATGACCTAGGGCTCACAATTATTTCATAAAGGTGGTCTAGTGACCACATAACATCCTAGAACGCTTAATTAATCTAGATTGATAAATGTAAAAGTTAATACATAAGTAATTTGTGTAATTACGCGATAACAGTTATAATTTTATTTGGATATGTTTCATTTGGAAAAGGATGCCTGATATTTATGTTGACACTTAAATTATCATGCAATGCTTGCCTGATTGTATGTATGAATAGCATTATGTTTTTAATGTCAAGAATGTAGAATAAAATATTTGTTGCTTGCACCCTGGTACATATTACTTATTTTTAATATCAAATTGTTAAGCTACTAGGAAACTTGTGTTTCTCATTACTATGCTAATATGTATCATATGCGGACGCATAGTCAGAGTGTAACAACTTGATTTTTTTTTAAATAAATTAATTTTGGTAAAATGAATTTCGAGTTTTGTTAAAATTGAATTAAGGAAAATTTTTTGAACTTTTAGCAAAAATTGGAGAATTTTTCAAAGTTAAAATATATCTGATAGCGATATTTTGATCTACTGGAGAGAATTTGGCGGATAATTTTGCGACGCATGCGATCGTTTGAAAATTTCCAAATTCTCTCTCTATATTGTCTTAGATCTTGCCTAAATCGAAGAGATACGTTCAAAACTTAGCTACTGCGAAAGGGAAAATACTAAAATGCTCCTAAGGGCCTTAAATACCCAAACCTCTCTCATTTTACCTCATTTTTCCCTTTCTTACAAAAATTTCTCACACTCTCACTCCTCTCCCGCGAACACCACCTACATCCACCACCTTCACTATGCCTGGCCACCATCCGGCCAACTTACGATCGCTTGTTGCTATTGAAAGGTTCCCCAGCTCAACCCGATACCGCAGTAAGTCATGGCCGCGACCGACGACCGCCATAGCCGGTGGAAAACACTCCTTTTTCCTTCCCATCGTGTTTTTCTTTCGCTGCCGTGTTCTCCGCCATCCGATGACACCACCACCACCATTGGCAAGCCTGAGCTACCAGCTTCCTCCGACAACTTCTAGCCAGTGAACGCTACCGTCACACCCCCTGAACGGAGGAAAAACCGTCTATCATGTGTTAAACTTCTCTGCTAGAAAATGCCATCCAAATGGTTGTGTCTCACCAAATGGACCCCAGATCCGACCTCCTCGAGTTACGGGCTACATTCTAGTGTATTTTTTGACCCGCCGTAGTAAATCGACCATCGTACCTTTGCCATGCATTGTCTCGCAACCGTCTTGCCATCGTTGAAGCTGATGGAAAATCATAGAATTGAGATCTCGAGCCCCTGGAGCCTCTGGTATAATTTAAAATGCCCTAATTTGATGTTTTCCTGTAGTTTTTGTGCCGACTGTTCCTTAATGATTGAACCGAAGCAGAAACTTGTCATTATTGTAGGGAAATAAGAATTTAAAGGAAGCGAGGTGTAAAAGGAGATCGAAAGGAGACCACGACTAGCTTTTTCTAGTTATTCTCCAGGTAGTTTGACAATTCTAGAAAATAATGTCCCATGATTGCTTCTGTGTATGTCTATTTGCTAGCTTTGATGGGACATTATTGCAATTTTACATTCTTGATGTTATTTACATTTGCTTGCTGAAATCACGAAAATAAAGTTAAATTCAGTTAAGCAAATAAGAACCATAGCTAAAGGTGATAAGATATATCGTACACTGACAAAAAGAAAAGAAATGTAATGGATAGGGGAAAACCTAGATAGGAACACGATTTACAATGTGTGGTCAGAGGTGATCCACATGGGTGACCTAGCGAGGTGTGGCCGAAGGTGCTCCATGCCCATGACCTAGTGTTCGCGATTATGCTATGTACGTGGATGAGTGACCACGATTTACGATGTGTGGCCAGAGGTGATCCACACAGGTGACCTAGCAAGGTGTAGCTAAAGGTGCTCCATTCCTATGACCTAGTGTTCACGATTACGCTATGTACGTGGCTGAGTGACCACGATTTACGATGTGTGGCCAAAGGTGCTCCACAAAAACGACCTAGTGAGGTGTGGCCAGAGGTGCTCCATACCTATGAACTAAGGTTTATGGTGATTTCATAAAAGTGGCCTAATGTCCACATAACCCCCCAGGCGCTCAATTAACTCAGATTGAAAAATTTGAAAGCTAATACATAATTAAATTGCATAATGTCGCGATAACATGTATAATTTCATTTAGATATGCTTCATTGAAAGAGAATGTCTGATTTTTTCATGTTAACGTCTAAATTATTCCATAAAGCTTGCCTAATTTCATTTGTGGGTAATCTTATGTTTTAATATCAAGAATGTAAAATAAAAATGTTTTGGTGCTTGCACCTTGGTACATATTAGTTATATTTTTAAAACTCGAATTGTTAAACTACTGGAAAACCTGTGTTTCTCATTATTATGCTAATTTGTATCAGATACAGATGCTTAGCAGGGCAAGGAGATAGGAGTTTCTTTTTGGTCTGAGGAAACTTTGTAATCCCCTATTTTTGATTCCTAGTTCAAATTTATTTGGTTTAGAACTAGGGTTATTCTTTTGGGCAGCAGCCATAGGATATTTGAACCACCGGTCCATCTTTGAAATTCTTAAAGGGGTCTGAGTGACAGGATTGTTGTCTCTTGACTTCCTACAGACGGGTACTTCGTATATCCTAATACGTGTTTACAAAAATATAATGAACACTATTGATTATGTATTTAATTGAATTACATGGATGCTTAAATTTTGCTGTGTAGTTAGCATATTTTGATATATTTCGCTGTTCATGTAAGTTTTTAATATGAGCAAAAGATCCCGAACCTAATCCGATTAAATTAATTTAATGGTATAACTGCTCAGACACTGATTAAATAAAGAATAAAGATAATGTACCGAACCTATCTGTTTATAGCGAAGTCAACAATAAGACTAGATAGGGGCATTACACAGAGCAGGAGGTAGCTATCACATTACAATTTAAGGATATTTTTGTAACCCTATTTCGGGTCCTAATTCAGATTTATTCGGTTTAGAACTAGGGTTATTCTTTTGGGTAGCAGACATAGGATATATGAAGGACTGGTCCATCCTTGAAATTCTTAAAGGGGTCTGAGTGACAGGATTGTTGTCTCCTGACTTCCTATGGACGGGTACTTCATATATCCTGACACATGTTTACAGAAATATAATGGACACTATTGATTACGTATTTAATTAAATTACATGAATGTTTTAATTCCGTTGTGTAGTTAGTATATTTTGATATATTCTGTTGTGCATGTAAGTTTTAATCTGAGCAAAAGATCTCAAACCTAATTCGCTTAAATTAATTCAATGGTATAACTACTCAGATATTAATTAAATAAAGGATAAAGTTAATGTACCGAACCTATCTGTTTATATCAAAGTTACAACAAGACTAGATAGGGACGTTATGTAACGACCCCCTAATACGACATACACAATCCTGTATCTGATTAGTGGAAGCATATAGGTCTCTCTAAGTAGTTATTCCCGATGTGGGAATGTCAGGGGATCGCTACTGGTTGAGCGTAACCCAAATAGACTTCCCATTGTCCATTCAGATTCTGTTCAACCCTAATTCACACGCAGCTAACTAATTATACATACATATATCATAAATTACTGTGGAATGAAATCTTAAACTCATATAAACATCACATCATGCATTCATATACATTCTAACTTAAATTCATAAGTTTACAGTGGTAAACCCTACCAAAAATCTGACAGAGTTTCCTCTGTATTTCAAACATACCCAAAATACAATAATCACCTGTTTACAATCATAAAACCAGTCCAACAACAACAGTAAACATAAATTACAGAAATTCATATACAGCAACATCAATCCCATTACTATAGTCAACATGAAACACCTAATTTATACATGCACAGTCAATCCAATCACTACAGTCAACATGAAACACCTGATTTATACATGTACAGTCAATCCAATCACTACAGAAAACATAGAAGACAGAACCCAATATAAAACAACATCATCAAAGTATATATACAAGATGATTCAAGCCTAAGCTAAGTCATTCTCCCATTTATCACCAAGGCATCATCCGCTATCTTCTGGGTTCCTATCCTTGTCCCTGTTCATCTGAGTAAACAACCTGATGAGATATAAAATCCCAGTAGAATAATTTACAGTTTAAATATCATTCAAAAATTGGCTGAATACTCAGCAGTGCGAACACCGAAATCATCTTCCCGAAATCAGTTCGAATACAGTGAAATACCTTATCTTTAAAATCGTTAATCACATGGAAATTTGCTGCAAATAGTCAAAATCATAAAAATCCATTTCTTTTAAAATCATTACTCAAAATTAAATAAAATCCCATGCTCGGTGTATCTAAATCCACGTTGGCTACAAATCCGCTGTAACCAAATCTAAATCGTCATCTAATTGCACGTCATCTAGAGAGAATACCTCTCTTATCGTTGGGTGTGATCCGTAACACCAATCACCCGAATCAAGCCTATATTGTGAGTGTGATCCGTAACACCAATCACTCACTCAAGCACCGGGTGAGAATCAACATCTAGGGCGTCCCCTAGCATGTGCACATACGCCAATTCTCATCCTCATACAATCTATTCGAACTCACATGCTCACGGTCGGCTCTTCCTCAGGGTTCTAGGGTATTACGCCTAAATCACAACGTTTCCCCGTGTAGGCTATCCCCCTTTATACTCCTTAAACCTTTCTTAGGGTCATCCTGGTTTAACGCGTAATCCCTAGCGCAGTAAAGGCTAAATCTGATAAAACAATGTCAATTAGAAGCTCCCTGTACTCGGGATACTTAACGGCCGTCCTATACCGGCTATCAAGTACCCTACCCTAAGTAAATCTGTCCTAAAGGCATCTAAACTCGATAAACAACTCGTCTAACATGCAATTAGGGTTTTCAGCACACAGACATATAATTTATTCCATCGAAGGCAGCATGTAAATCTATGAAAATCATCTAAATCAATCAGGTATCCATTAGATCAAATCTAGGGTTCGGGAAGCGTAAATTATCCTACCTGGTCTCCTGTCGCTCCAAATCGCTTCAGAACTTCACGTAGTCTCAATTTCTGAGCCCAATTAATTTCCTGGACATTAATTTAAATATTCAGGCTTGTCACGTCATCCGTTTAACAATTCTAAGTCCGATTGCCCTAATACCTAGGTCAATTTATTTCCTAATTACGTTTGGCAGCTATTTCAGTCAAATATCATCCGTTTTTGGGAAATCGAACCTTACCAATGTGATCGGATGATGGAATTCTGTGTCGGGGTGGTCTCGGTTTCTCCCGATACACGTCCAGAAACTTCGTCACGGCGACGTACAGCAGCGTACGGTGGCGCACGGCGGAGGGGTGCAGTTTGCCTCAAAAATTACACCACGGTGAAGCCCGCAAGTCCAGGAGTCTGAATATGGTGGTGGTGCGGCGGTTCATGGCCGTTTGGAAGGCATTTTATGGCCACGAAGATTCACGCACGACGGACGGAGATTGCCTCGATCCAGGCGCGTTCAGCCTCCGTTTGACGTCGGTGAGCTACTGGAGGAAGCTGGCAGCTCAGGCTACACGGTGGTGGGGGCAGTGACGGCCAACGGTGACGGACGGCGGCAATCTGAGCTGGTGAATTTTTTGCGCGGTGGAGGAGAAAAGTGGCATTTTTCGACGACACTGGCGGTCGTTGGTGGCCGTGGCTAGCTGCTGGGGGTTGTGGGAGGTGAGGGATGTCGATTGGTGTGCCAGGTGGCGGCCCACGGTGGCTGTGGTGGCAGTGCACGGTGGAGGAATGAGGAGAGAGAGGATAGAGAAAGTGTGGTAAGGAGAGAGATATTTGAGAGAAATAGAGGGAATTCAAGAAATTTAAAGCCTCCGGGGGCGATTCTGACTTTTCCCAGACCACCTGGGGATACTTTAGGGTATCGGCATCCTTCCAGACGTTGGCACGTATTTCTGTGTGAAGGTTTTGGCCTTTGTCAGTGAAATTGACGCATGAAACGCCTTCTGTCAATTTCTGATCGCCGGATTGCATTTCTTTCCTTTTGATCGTGTTTCTGACTTCGAAAAACCTTCCGTTTTGAATCAATATCCTTGAAAGTCATGCCAGGCTTCGTTTGATTGGAATTTGCATCAAAAATTAGGTTTTATCTTTTAAAATCCTTTCGGTTGTTACACGTTACATGTATTAAGTCATTGCTTGATCATACACATCATCTATTAGTTATGCTACAAATGTTAAGATAACACTATTTATTTGCTAAGCTGTCTAAATGTTCTTTTTGTAAAGACTCCATGGAATACTTAGGCCTTATTGTAAGTTAGCAAGGGGTTCGTATGGATAAGAAAAAGGTAGATGCAATGTTATAATGGCCACCACCAAAAATAGTAAAGTAAGTAATAGGATTTCTTGGTCTTATGGGTTGCAATAGGAAGTTTGTGCCAAACTATGCTCAAATTGATTTTCCTTTAACAGAATTATTAAAGAAAAACTAGTTCAAATGGAATAATGAAGTTCACTTTTCCTTTGTAACTTTGAAGTCCAAGATGACATAAACACCAATACTAGCACTCTATATAATTGAACCCCATGGTATAGCTTAGGACATTCTTTATCCCATAACCTCTTATGGCCTTGGATTTATCCCTAAGAGTATTCATCCCTTATAGACAAATCAGATGATCACCATGCTGAACCCTAGTGATGGCGGCCACCCCGCCTCCCTCTCTTGTGTTTCCCCATGGTATTCTGACTATAGGTTAAACTCATTTAGATTATTTGAACCATCCCTTTATGACAAGGCCACCCAATTTATAGTACACTTATCTGGGTCCTATGAGAGGCGTCGGGTTTTTTTCCTTGAAGGATGTCCTGGTTGCTTCTCACTCAAAGGATTGACAATTTTTACCATTGCTTCTTACTTATTAGAATTTTTAATTATGTGAACTAATGACAATGTTATTTAGTTAAGGACTCAAATTTGGAGAAAAATTTTCTTATATCTTTTGCTATCAAATTTTTTAATCAAAAAATGATAAAATTCATTTTTTTTTACAATTTAGCACCTTAGAAAAAAACATTTCTCTACATTTTTTTTTATTAGACAATGTGATAGTAAAAATATAATTCTTTGTGACTAAGTTTGATACTTAAAATTTTTATGCTTTCCATTTTGCTAACGAGGCACCAAATGTAGTTCAATCAAGAAGATGAAGATTATGTAATTATACTTAGGAATTGCACATCCCTATGAAATTTATGTTGAACCCAAGTAGAAGAATAATAGGCTAGTTTTTTTTTTTACCAACAATATCACAAGCTTTTATTATTATGACATTTGATATTTCTTGTCTGCACTAAATTTATTTTGCTACATTTTAAAAAAGCTTCATGTTCCTCTTTGTTTTTGGCCACTCCTTGATCTAAAAATTATGATAGCAATGGCTATAAAGACATAAGATGATTTTTCAAATGATATGTAATGTATACAATTTCCTAATCTATCATCTTTTGTATGGTAAGGAAGTGTAATTGATAGCCTCCAAATTTCTTGATTATTATTATTATTAAGAATGATGATTATTTATGTAGATGTTATTGTTTATGTGGTGTTAAGAATGATTTACTATAAGGGTAGAATAGACATGATTTAACCTTACCATAAGGGTGAAATTGTAAATTTAACCAAAAAGGGCAAAATAGTAATTTTTCATAAAGGAGAAAAATTGAATTTTCCACTTAAGTACTTCATGAAAGCGTTCGGATTCTCTGATTTGCGCTTGCTTGGCATTTTAGCGGTGATTTTTTCTGTTGCTAAAGTTTCTTGCAAGAAATATTATTGCCACTATAACTTTTTTAAATTAATTATTTAAACAAAAGTTATAACAGCAATAATTTTCGTTGCAATAATATTAAAACACACTTTAGCAATGGATAAAATTGCTGCTAAAAACACATGGGCTAGGCAGAGAAATTACTGTAAAGGATCTAAACACTTCATGAAATTGTGTTTAAAGACTTTTACCCTTTTATTAAAAAAAAAAGGAGGAAGGAATAAGGGTAAAAATAATTACGTTGACATAAAGGGCAAAATGATAATTTTACTTTAAGGGCAAAATGGTAATTTTATCTTAAGGACAAAATGGTAATTTTACCCAAGGACATATTGGTAATTTTTAAAACGTGGAGGGATAAAATGGTAATTTTACTCAAGGACACATTGGTAATTTTTGAAAAGTGAAACGATAAAATGATAATTTCCTAGAGTGGAAGGGTAAAATGGTCATGTTCCACAAGAGTTCCACGAAATTATAATTTGAAAGAGAGAGGATGCCATTCTTGAAAAAGAGAAGTAAGAAGGATAAAATAGTCATTTTACACCAAGGGCATTTTGGTAATTTCACCTACATCCTAATATAACCTTCTTCTTCATGAAAGGAGAGAAGTCAAACAAGGAAAAAAAAGAGAGGGTGTGGTCTAAAGGAAGAATAAGGGAAAGAAGAAGGAAAAACATCTAAGAAATTCAACCTTTCTTGCAAATTCAAGGTAGCTAAACATTCCTAAACTCTTAATTTCATGTTTTATGGATTTTATAAAGTGTTTTAAAGTTTCATGAAATCTAGGGTTTTCTCTCTCTATATTCCTTATGCTTGATTTTTTGAATGGGTTTTGCTTATATTGAAACATGGTTGTGTTTGTGAATATGGATATGTTCATATGCTTGAAATCTTGAAAGATTTAAATTTTGTATGAATGGCACTTATTTCATGAAAAACCCTAACTTTTGAAATGGCATGGAAATGAAAGGGAAAATGATGATTTTGAAAGCCATGTAAGCTAAAGATTGAAACTTTTCCATTTTCACTCACTTTCTCTCTTGACCGAAAGCATGTAGGATTATTGTTGAAAGTGTTTACTTGAAAAATGCCCAAGAATTTGTGTATGTATTCGGTCATGAGTTAGGAAGAGAGAGAAAATTATGTTATGTTGATGAATTGGCAAATTTACCATTTCCTAGTTATGCCATTTAACCTTGAAAATGTGCTTAAAATGTAAATATGAAGGAATATTTGTAATTATATGTTTGGCATGAAAAATGAGCTATGAAAATGAAGAATAAGGCTAAACATATAGATGCACATTTTGAATATGAGAAAGTGTCGTTAGTAATGAAAGAGAAATGTGCCATTGTGCTTAAAAGGTGGAAAGGATGAAAGAAAGGGAAGAAATGGCATGAAAATCCCTAGCTTCCACTCTTTTCTCACCTTGGTCGAGAGCATCCCTCTAAGTTTCCCTTGATGGCTGAATTCATGTATTAGTTGAAAAGCAATTAAAATGTATTTTAAATGGGCCAATATCAAGAGGAAATAGAGAAAAGATGTGTATGAAAAGGTAAAAATTAAAATGTGACCAAAGGTGCTCACATAATTGAAATGTGACCAAAAGTGCTCACATAATTGAAAAGTGATCGAAGGTTTTCACACACTTAAGTAGTGGGCAAAGGTGCTCACATACTTAAGAAATGATTGAAAATGTGTACACACTTAAGTGGTAACGGAAGGTGCTCACATACTTAAGTAATGACTGAAAATGTTTACATATCTTATGTTTTACATGCATAAATGTGGATTTATTAACTAATATTCTTTTATTCATAAATGCAGATGTTTGTGTTTTATAAAGCTTACCCATAGAACAAAATAGATGAAGGTATTTTGAAGAAAATGGAATGTAGAAATATTTTCTATATCTATACAGTGGTACATGCAAGTTAATTTGAAAATGTATGGTTTGTTTAGCTATTGGAAAATTATTTCTCATTATTGTACTGGTATGTATCAAATGCCTAGATATTGTGTGATGATGGAAATTAAAAAGGCCTTGGTAGAGGTTCCTTTCTTAGGGACCTTTACAATTCTTAAGGACATTTACATAATGGCAATATTTGAAATTACTGCAACAGACACAAAGGCCTAGAAAATAGATATCATTATGTAACTGTAGCCCTTTTTATTTGGTCCTAATTCTATATATGCTCTTTTTGGGATAAAATTAGAACTACTATTATTTTTGGTTGTATATAAGAGAAGAGGGGCACATACTTGGAATAAGATATGTGAAGGTCTATCCATTAGTAGGATTCTTTTTGAAAAAGGATTTGAGTGGCAGGTTTATTGCTTCCTTACCCTTATGAATGAATACTTCACATATCTTGGCTTATGTATCAAACAATGTAAATATATATAAGCAATTTTTTTACCAATTTGCTATGATGTATGAAATTTTATTTTTTCCATGCAAAAGAGTGATAACCTAAGCAAAAGTGCCCAAACCTAATCAATTAATTAAATATTGATGGATATAATGATTAGGCAGATTATAAAATAATATGGTAAAGATAAATGTGACATACTTATCTTATTATAATTTATGATGTTTTAATGTAAAGGTAAGGGTGTTACAATCTTCAAAAATAGAAAAGTGAGCACTCAATCCTTGAGATCTTATTTTACATGCTATGCATTGTAAATTGCTTATAGTTAAAGGACTACAATAGGCTCTTAACAGGAAACTCTTCTTTCTTGTGACATAAACTCATGACCTTAAATCGCATTAAGTTGCTCTGCTTTTCTATTAAAAAGTAATTGGATACATCCTTTATGAAATTGACATTGAGCTATGTTATGTGTGATATTTGAAAAATCTAAAGGAAATCAATTAGCAAGTTAGTTTTTCAATTGAAATAAAACATTTAGATGCCATATTGAGCCTATGGCATAATGACATTCACAGGCGAGAGTATTATTAAAATTTAAAAACCAAATTTTCTATGTCTAAACATAATATTAACTAATACTAGAGAAGAGAGTATGTTTAAGGGTTAAAAGATCCCCAAATTACTTCTTTCTTGCACTTTTCTTAGATACATGTGGCTTAATATGATATGCTACTTCCCTATTCAGTACACCAACAACAACAACAAATAATGCCTTTTCCCACTTGATGGCATTAGTTACATGGATTAAGCAATGTCAACATGTTCTATCTTGACTCATTTCCATAGTTAGGTTATTGATAGTTAAATTCATCCTAATAGTTATTTCTATTTTTTCTTTGACCTCTCTCTACCTCTAGTTATTAATCTATCTTCTATTTAATCTACTCTTCATAAAGGAGTCTTTAATAGCCTTTTCTATACATGATCAAACCACTTGAGGCATGTTTTAACCAACTTTTCTATGATAGGTGCAACCTCATTGTTCTCTCTAATGTAGTCATTCCCATTCCTATCCTTTCTAATGTGTCCACTCATCTAACGAAACATTATATTTCTTGTGACATTAAAATTTTGATCATGTCAAATAAGGATGAGACCTTTATAGATAACAAGTATATCTCTTAAACACTATCCACCTACCAATGGATAAATAACATTTGTAGTATATACATACAACCCAAAAATTTCCCATTCTTGTAGCTTGCCAGTCAATAGTTTCCAAGAAGACATCCCCTAAAGGAACGAGCTTGTTGAAATAGTCCCAAATATTTTCATTGGAGAACACTTGTCCTAGCACTCAATGAATAAGCTTGTTGAAATGGTCCTATACCATGTACACACTAGTGTGTTCCCCAAGTGGATCTAAGTACCAACCTAAGGATTACCATCCTCTCTTGATGGATAATGTCCAACTCACTGGATCATTATCCCTCTTTGACAAATCACACCCATTCTGTAACACTAAATGAGTTATGAGGCCTAAGAATCACCACCCTCCAATTATGGATCACTTTTTAGGTACATGATTTACAAGCTTATATAATATGATGATAAGGTCCAAGGTCAAGGTTTGCCTAAATTTAAGTAGGTGATTACAATTGGCCATATAGAGTACACTAAGGGTTTGCAAGCAACATAGTATTTTCAAAATCCTTTTCTTATATCTAATGGATGTTTTACCATCCTAAATTTTGGTTTAACTGTGGAATTTCCAACGATCATCTTATACCAATTATCGGTCATTCAATCTTGGACATATCTATCCTTATTGCATATTCTAGGAACAATTTCTTAACTCTCCTTTCTGTTATTTCTTATCAACCTATTGTCCCATATTACTTTCTTTGAGGGACTTCCACATAGTGGCAGATTGCCCCCAAAGTGACCAATCCTCAATGATCACCCTCACTTAACTCTTGAAAGTCCCCTTACTCAGAACCTATGTGAGGAATGGCCCAATAGCCCATATAGGCATGTCACACTTAACCAAGAAGAATAATCTTGATCTTGAATCATAACCAAGGGAACCTCCACTACATAAAGACCCCCTAGGTAGGCTTCATATAGAATCACTCATATATTCTCCACCCCATTCTGACTTGGGAGTTAAGAGTCCACAATGAGGCCCATTAGGCTCCTTTGTGGCCTTTGACCCTTTCTCTTGTTTTGCAGGCCCTTTGCAACCTGGATATTCCAAATTTTGGCTCTTCCCATTTTAGAGCATATTAACGGCACCTACTATGGTCTTACTCTAACCGTCACACCAAGAATTTCTCAGGCTAACAATGTTTCCCATCTTACTCTCTAAAAAATTTACTTGGAGCCATGACATACTAATGAATTTGCATCAAATCTTCTTACAATTAAGCATCTTACATGTAGCATAGAACCTCTCTCTCTCTACAGAAATATTTTAATAGGTTGCATTGTTCCATTATTTATTGTTGCATTCTATCCCCAAGAACTTCTCTTATTTAAACATCACAACAATAAGTCTTATAACACACCATAGCAACAAGATCAAAGGCTACACTACAAAAATTTATAGCTACAGTGGCAACAAAAGTCGCCACTGAAAGTAAAAAAGTCACCACTTTAGGTTTAATGTGGCGACAAAACAATCATCATATATCGACACTGAAAATTTCATGACCAAAGATCTTTGGTAGCAACAAAAAGTAGTCGTTACTAAAAATACATATAGTGGCGACTTTTGTCACCACTAAAGAAGGAAATATATCACCACAAAAATTAAAATTTAAAAGCTAAAAATCACCATAGAAACTTATATTCAGTGGTGATACATTGGTTGCCACTAAATAAATATTTAGTGGTGACGAAAAATATCACCACCAAAGGAACCTTTAGTGGCAACAAATTGAGTTGCCACTGAAGGTAGCTTTAGTGGCAACTTAGGAATGTTGACACTAAAATTTGATTCAGTGGCGACACTTTTATCACCACCTAATCAATGTTCAGTGGTGAAATTTAAAAAGTCACCACCAAAAGATTCTATAGTGGCAACCCTTTTTGTCACCATAGAAAGTTGGTTCAGTGGAATTAGCTTTAGTGGCAACATTTTTGTCGCCACTGAAGCCCCCTTTAGTGGCAACTTCTAGGAGTTACCACTAAATCATTTGTATCTACATTTATTTAGTTTTTGATAATTTTTTTTAATTTTTATATTTCCTATCACCTAAAAAGTACTCTAAAATAAAATTATAAAACAAAGTACTATTATATTATCCAAAAGTAATATTACATAGTTGTTAATAATTACTAATGTATTACAACTATTAACAATGTCATAATTTTCAATAATTAAACAACTAATTGCAATAATTACGTTACTAATGTGTTACACAACTATTATATTACACAAAAAATTCAAAGCATCATCGTTGTCTAAAATTGTTACTCCTTCCTAAATTTTGTCCTTATTTAAAATAGAAAAATTAAGGATAAGTATGATTAGTCTCATGATAATAAAATTACAAGAGTCATAGATTATAGAAAAAAAACTAAAATTTTTGTGGAAACATTTTCAAGTAGCATTTTTAAACCAAAATTTGAAATATCAAAGTGCCATAAGCTCACACCCAATTAATATTTTACCATGTCATTATGAGACATCTTCTAAGGATTGATGGAAAATACTTAAACGAATAAAATAACTAATAAATCCAAGCTAACAGGATGGATTTAATTAGAATGATTTCAACATAATATATTCACATAATGCAATTTATTACAATGCAGCTTACAAAATCATCCTTTGAGCATCCTATAACATATTCAAATGCCCACAGCTAACAAGATTTCTATTTCATCATGACCAATGCATCTTTAACACAATTAGAATGGTTTCAACGTAGCAAACAATTGCATCCCTACATTAATGCAATATATGTAGCTCATCAATAGGTGTATGCAACCCTACATTAAGAAATTATTTTAAAAATCCAACATCAAAATTACAATAAAATATCATCAAACTATCAAATTTCAACATAATACCATTAAATTTCAGCCCATTATCATCAACAATTCAATCTAAAATTCGAAGAAAAAAATCAAAAGTGAAAGTTACCTGTTGAAACTTTGACATTATGATATCCAATTGTGCTTGGATCCTTTGGTTAATTGCCCAATTCTACTATTCGTTCGTAAACTTCCTTAGGTAAAAGGCCACGTACCGCAATTGAAAATCTATATTATAACAAGACATGGTGATCATGACACTTCAATCCAAATATTTTTCTTTCACCGACATTGACACAACGTGAAATGTTTGAGGAAAATACTTAAGGAACCCTTAAATTAATAAGTTGTAAACTTCTAACTTCTCATCTGAAGACAATGCATTGCATGCTGTAGGGGTTACATTTAAATTGATCATACATTGCTTTCCAGTTTATATTTATGAATGCTATATTTTAATATCAAGAATGTAGATTAAATATTTTGGTACTTGCACCCTAATACATATTAGTTGTTTAAAAATTCAAATTGTTAATCTACTGGGAAACTTGTGTTTCTCATTATTATGCTAATATATATTAGATATGGATGCTTAGTAAGGTAGGGAGATAGAAGTTCTTTTGGGTTAAAGAAATTTTTTATAACCCATATTTTTGGGTCCTAGTCCAAATAAAACTAGGATTATTCTTTTGGCAGTAGTCCTGAGATGTAGTTAGGAAAGAACAGGGGAAGGGATAAGTGAAGGACTTATCTGTCCTAAAAATTTGTAAAAGGAGTCTGAGTGACAGGATTGTTGTCTCCTGACTTCCTATGGATGGGTGCTTCGCATATCCTAATATATGGTTACTATAATGTGATGGACATTATTGGACTATTATTATTTGAATTGTACGAAGTTAATCTTTCGGTGTGTAGTATAGAATCTCTATTATTCCACTGTGTATGTAAGTTTTTAACTGATCAAAAGATCCCAAACCTAATCTGCTTAAATTATTTTAATGGTATAACTACTCAGACATTAATTAAATAAAGGATAAAGACAATGTACCGAACCTATCTGTTTATATCATAATTAATATAAATACTAGATAGGGGCGTTACACTTAACACCTCAAAAAATTCTTCCATCTTCTACAACCTTTCTTCTGCCTTTTTAGAATCTAACTCCCCCTTGAAAGTAGTGGGTCTCGCCCTTTGGAACTCAGTCCACCCTCCAAAGGCCTGATTTCTTGATAGTTCATTTTCATGCTAGGTGTTCTCACTCTTTTCTGTTTGGATTTGATAAAGTATTTTACCAGTAACTATAGCCTATTCAGAGGTCACAGTGCTTGGGCCCTCATGGCTTCTGCCATCCCTCTCATAGTCTACATAATCTCATTCAAACTCACATTATTTCCCTGATTTTAGGTGATACTCCTCCTATGTGGTGCCATATTGTCCTCTAAAAAACAAACACCACTGAGGAGATCAGTCTCAATAATAGATTATCAAGAAAAGAACACATAACACCAATAGAAGCTACTATCTTCCCAAACCTAATGCTCACTCAAGTGAAAACAAAGTACAAGTTAGCCAACCACTTAAGTACAGCTAACTAACTTGAACTAGTCCCTTCTTTGAGGAATCTACCCCTTTCTAACCTAGGTAATTATGCTCTGATACCACTTTAATGTAACACCCTTATCTTTACATGACAACGTCATAAAATGTAATAAGATAAGTGGTTACATTTGTAACAACGAGAAAGATTTGAAAGATTTTTAAAGGATTTTGAAAGATAAAATGTGATTTTTAACCCTAATTCCTTTTAAACGAAGCCTGGCATGAATTTCGAGGATAGTAAATCGAAACAGAAGATTATTCAAAGCCAAAAACACGATTAAACGAAAAGAAATGCAATCCGGCGATTAGAAACTGATGAAAGAAGTTTCGTGCGTCAATTTCATTGATAGAGGTCAAAACTTTTGCATAGAAATGTGTGCCAACGTCTAGAAGGATGCCGACACCCTAAAACATCCCCGGGTGGCCCGGGAAAAGTCAGAATCGTCCCTGGAGGCTTTAAATTATACAAATTCCCTCTATTTCTCTCATTTTATTCTCTCTCCTCACCATACACTCTCTCTCCTCCCTCTCTTCTCTTTCCTCCTTCCTCCATCGTGAACGGCCGCTACAGCCATCGTGGGCCACCACCAAGGGCACCAACCGACAGCCCTCACTGCCCACAACCTCCAGCAACCAACCACGGCCACCAACGGCCGCTGGAGCCGCCGAAAAGACGTCATTTTTCCCCTCCATTGTGCGAAACTTCTCCAACTCGGATCGCTGCCGTCCGTCGCCATTGACCATCACCGTCCCCACCACCATGTAGCCCGAGCTGCCAGCTTCCTCCAGTAGCTCGCTGCCGTCGAAAGGAGGCCGAACGCGCCCGGATTGAGAGAAATTCCATCCGCCGTGCGAGAAATTTTGTGGCCGAAAAATGCCACCCAAACGGCTGTGAACCGCCGCGCCACCACCGTATTCGGACTCCTGGACTTGCGGGCTTCACCGTGGTGTGATTTTTGAGGCAAACTGCACCCCTCCGCCATGCGCCACCGTACGCTGTCGTGTACCGCCGTGCCAGAGCTTCTGGACGTGCATCGAGAGAAATCGAGACCATCCCGACGCAAAATTCCATCGTCCGAACACATTGGTAAGGTCTGATTTCCCAAAAACTAATGGTATATGACTGAAATGGCTGCCGAACTTAATTAGGCAATAAATTGACCTAGGTTTTAGCGTAACCGGATTTAGGATCGAAAAATGAATGACGTGACGAATCTGAATATTTAATTTCATGTCCAGGAAATTAATTGGACCCAGAAACTGAGATTTCGTGAAGTCCTGTCTTGATTTAGAGCGACCGGAGACCAGGTAGGATAATTTACACTTCCCGAACCCTAGAATTGATTTAGTGAATACCTGAATGATTTAGATGACTTGCATTGATTTACGTGCTGCTTTCGATAGGATAAATTGCATGCCTGTGTGCTGAAAACCCTAATTGCATGTTAGAAACCTTTTTTATCGAGTTTATATGCCTTTAGGACGGATTTACTTAGGGTTGGGTACTTGATAGCCGGTATGGGACGCCTGTTAAGTATCCCTCGTACAGGAAGTTTTTTAACGAGATTATTTTTATCATATTTAGCCTGTACTGAGTTAGGGATTACGCGTTAAACCAGGACGACCCTAAGAAAGGTTTAGGGAGTATAAGGGTGGATAACCTACGCGGGTAAATGTTGTGATTTAGGCGTAATACCCTAGAACCCTGAGGAATAGCCGACCGAGTGCATGTGAGTTCGAATAGACTGTATGAGGATGAGAATTGGCGTATGTGCACATGCTAGGGGACGCCCTAGATGTTGATTCTCACCCGGTCCTTGAGTGAGTGATTGGTGTTACGGATCACACTCACAATATAGGCTTGATTCGGGTGATTGGTGTTACGGATCACACCCAACGATAAGAGAGGTATTCTCTCTAGACTACGTGCAATTAGAAGATAATTTAGATTTGGTTACAACGGATTTGTAGCCAACGTGGATTAAGATACACAGGGCATGGGATTTTACTTGATTTTGATGATTGATTTTAAAAAGAAATGGATTTTATGATTGAGATTCATTGCCGTAGATTTCCATGTAATTTAATGATTTTAAAGATAAGGTATTTCACTATTTTTGAACTGATTCGAGAAGATGATTTCGGCGTTTGCACCGCTGGATATTCAACCAGTTTTCGAACGATATTTGAATTGTGAATTATTCTACTGGGATTCATATCTCATTAGGTTGTTTACCCAGATGAACAGGGACAGGGACAGGAGCCCAGACGATAGCCGAGGCTGACTTGAGGATAGACCGGAGGATGATTTAGCTTAGGCTTGAATCAATTGTACATATGCTTTGATGACGTTGTTGTTTATCATATTTTGTCTCTTATATTTTCTGTATGGATTAGACTGAATGTACATGTAATATTTCAGATAGTGTATATGGATTGTAGTGGTGAATTGACGTTACTGTATATGGATTTATGTTAAGTATGTTTATTACTGTTGTTGGACTGGCTGTTTGATTTTAAACAGGTGATTTTGTACTTGGGATATGATCGAAATACAGAGGAAACTCTGCCGGATTTTCGATAGGGTTTACCGCTGTAAACTTGAGGAATTCAGTTAGAATGTATGTGAATGCTTGACAGTATATGTATATGAGTTGTGGATGTTGAGTTAAATGATTGTATGCCGTATGTATGGACTTTAGTTTCATTCCAGAGTTATTATGGATGTATGTATGTGTATTTAGTTAGCTGCGTGTGAATCAAGGTTGAACGGAATCTGAATGGACAATGGGAAGTCTATTTGGGTTACGCTCAACCAGTAACGATCCCCTGACATTCCCACATAGGGAATAATTATGTAAACTAACCCATATGCTTCCGCTAATCAGATAAGCATTACGTATGACTTATTAGGGGGTCGTTACAACATTATTCTTTATCTTAACATTTCAAATATTGGCCTGAGCATTAGTTCTATTATTAATTTACTGGTTGATTAGGTTTAGGCTCCCTTTTGCTCAGATTACCATGCTTTAGCATAGTGAAAATAAAATTCCATACATTATAGCAGAATTTGTAAGTAATACAAATATTATTTATATATATATATATTTCTTATACACTGTCTGATACATGTTCCAAGATATATGAAGTACCCATTCATAAAGGGAAAGGAGATAACAAGCCTTTCACTCAAACCCCTTCCAAAATTCTAATAATTGATAGGTCTTTCACATATCCTAATAGTCCTAATTCTACCCAAAAAGAACACCTATAGAATTAGGACTAACAAAAAAAGGGCTATAGATACATAATGATGTTTTCTTTCTAAGTCTGCATATCTGCTGTAGGGATTTCAAATATGGTAAATGTGCATATATTCCTTAGGACTGTAAAGGTCCTTATAAAAGGAACCTTTACCACAGAAACCTCAATTTCCAAGGTTACACAATATCTAGGCATCTAATACATACCAGTACAATAATGAGAAATAATTTCCTAGTAGCTAAAGAAACCATATAATTTTAAAATAACTGGCATATACCACTGTACAGATACAGAAAACATTTCTACATTTCATTTTTTTGGGCATGATTTGTATGAAACATATGCATATGCATTTGTAAATATGAGATTATCACTGTTTCATGCCATGAACATATTATATGATATTACATTGTCATGGTTCATTCATCAACAAAACACATCTTTAAGCATTCATACATCATCTATCATCACATCATTCATACTTTACCTGCAATAACAATTTAGTGACATTTATTCCTTACCACTAAGGTGACTTTTATTAGTGCCATTAAGTCCACCACTAGGGTATCATATAGTGCCATCAAATACACCTCAAGGAGGATCTAATAGTGCCATTCTCCACCCTTTCTTAGTGACCTTTAGGAGAAAATTAATAGTACCATGGTTCACCCTCTTCATGAACATTCATTTCCTTTTTATTTATCCTTAGGGGGAGATGTAAACAGTGTCATTCTCTCACCCCTAAGATGAAACTCATAGCCTTTACATATTCACCTCCAGGGGGATTTTATTAGTGTTGTCATCCACCCTATCTTGGTAACCTTTAATGCCTTTCATTTCTCATTTGCATGCAAATTTCAAACTTTATACTCATAACACATGAAATTGAAACATAATGGTATCAATGGCATAAATACATTCAATTAACATTCCCATTTCATCATTTCATCCTTTTCCCCATTTCACTTGACATTGGCTATTTTAAAACACATTATAAACTTCTTTCCATTAACACGTGAATTTGCCTATCAAGGGAAAAATGGGGTAATGTTCTCGACCAACGTAAGAAATGGGTGAAAGATAGAGATTTTCAAATTATTTGTTCCCTTTCTTCCATCCTTTCTAACATTTAGGCATTATGGTACAATTTTCATTCATTAATCATGACACTTTATCATACTAAAAATATGCATATATATATTTAGCCTTTCTTTTCTCTACTTTCATAACTCATTTATCATGCCAAACATATAAATACACATATTCTTTCATCTTCACATTTACAAGCACACTTTCAAGGTTAAATGACATGGCTAGAAAATGGTAAATTTTCCAAAATCATGAAGATAACACAATTTTCTCTCTCTTCCTCTCTTATGACCAAACACAAGCATTTTTAGTCATTTTTCAAGTAAATTTTAGCACCATTTATCATGGGTGCTCTCAGCCAAGAGAGAAAATTGGAGAAAATGGGAGTGTTTCACTCTTTTGTTTACAAGGCTTTCAATTTCAAGATGTTTTCATGCAAAATCATCATTTTCTCTTTCATTTCCATACCATTTCAACTATTTCAAAAGTTAGGGCTTTTCATGAAAATGGTACCAAACATGCCAAGATTCAATCTTTCATGATTTCTAGCATACAAATATTTCCATGCTCACAAACACAACCATATTTCCAAACAAGCATAGCCAAGTATAGAAAGCAAGTCTTATGGAATGTAGAGAGAGAAAACCCTAGGTTTCATTGCATAAAAACACTTTAATCTTTCCATAAAACATGAAACTAAGGTTATAGGATTGTTAAGCTACCTTAAAAATGCAAGATAAGTGAAATCCCCTTGATGTTTTGCTTGATTTTCCCTTCTCTTCTTCCCTTGGTATCTCTCAGTCACGCCCTCTTTTCTTCTACCTTTTGAAAATGTCCTCTTCTTCATAAAGAAGAAGACTTAAATTAGGGTTTTGGTAAAATTACCAAAATGCCCTTGGTGTAAAATAACCACTTTACCCTTAGTACTTCTCATTTTTAACAATAGTATCTTTTCTCCTTCCAATGGTAATTTCATGAAACTTCCATGGTAAATGACTATGTTTCCCTTTCAAATTTTTAATTCCCAATTCGCCCTTCATCTTTTTTAGAAATTACCTTTAGGTCCTTGGATAAAATTATCATTTTACCCTTTATGTCCAAAATGGCCAATTCCTCTTTATTTTCTTCTTTTTTCAGTCATAAGATCAAAAATTCATAAATAAAGTTTCATAAAGTCTCTTTTATGGAATTAATATTTCATCCCTCTGTAAGTACCATTACCATTTTACCCTTAAGATAAAAATTACCATTTTACCCTTAATGGCAACATATTTATTATTTTTTTTTACCCTCATTTCATCTTGCTTTCAAAGATAAGGGAGTAAAAACCTTCAAATACCATTTTCTAAGTACTTAGATGAAATTATTATCTTTTCTTTCATAGTAAAATTACTATTTTTCCCTTTCTTTAGAAAAATTCCAATTTTTCCCCTTTATGGTAAAGTTAGTGCTGCATGATGAAAATGTTCATTCTACCCCTTTATTGCATTATTCTTAACACTATATAACATACAACCATTTACATAAAGAATCACCATTAATAATAATAATATTATTATTATTATTAAATATATTAGAGGCCAGTGTTATAGGAACACCATTCAGGATAAGGAACCTCAAGTAAGAATGCAAAAAGGGAGATGGTCTCCCTAATGCACCTCTGATGGTGAATTTAGTAAATAAAATGCAAGGTTGCAAGTGAGAGAGTTTCAGAGTACTAAGAATTTTGTACCTGATGAAGGCCAAGGTAGCTCTTTATATACGTATTAAGTGAAGGAAGCCATTACTTGGTTAGTTGAGGGCGATTACAGTGATCACCTAGTGTAAGGGGTGATCATAGGAATCACCGACCTAAGGAGGCAATCTCAAGGATCACTAACTTAGTGAGTGGTCCTATGCCATGTGACAGAGTATTATTGGTGGATCCAATTGGCATATACCATAAGCCCCCAAGCCTAAGAGTATGTGTGATCTTGGGCTTTAAGCTTTAGACAATGATTGATTGGGCCTAACACATGGGTGTATTAGTCCCCCAACATGAGGCGCAATCATGTTTAATTCTTAGCACTTTACTTTTCATGCCAACTGCATTTCTAAACTTGCCAACTTGTATCTCGAGTAGTAAAAGAGTCTGTTGAGGTATCTCAATGGTTTTTTAAGGCATTTTAGTCTTTTCTTAGGCTTAGAGCCTAAGGTTCAATTTAATTAATGCCCAAGATTGTCCTTCACTTCTTTGACTCTTTGAGATGCTTTTTCTTGTGAGGGTTTTTCTCTTAGCTTTTTTTTTTTTGTGCTTTGTTTGCAATTGAAAAGGGTTTTCTTTGTGATTCGCAGCTCTACTCTCAAGTCTTGGATTTTTTTCTAACTCTCTATGTTTCTTTAAGTATATCCTCCTCCTTCTTTCCCTTCCTTTAATGATGTGAATCCTACCGTGGTCCTAGGTCTGTTATCAATGATGTGCCTCTAGGGAGCGAGGATGACACTTGAAACCCTAGATTATTTATATTTTTTGATAAGGACAGGGAGCCTAGCAGAGAAGAGGTTTCTTCCATATTTAAGGCTTCACTTGAGGGCAAAGAAGCTATAAATTAGGAAAGAGGGAAGGGAGAAGGAAGTACGTAGGGACTATCCTGGGAGGCCCACGTGCATCTAGGATGTGTTGGTGAACCAATGATCACCTATAAACCTTTTTATGGTCGTTATGGTTTCATTAGTGTATGAACTAGATGAAGAAAACATTCCTTTTGGAAACAAAAATGAGACCACTAGGGCTTTTAGGAGTAGTATTTACACAGTTAGGGATATTCAGGCTTTATGGGAGAAAGTGCTCCTTCCCAAGCCCTATGAAATTACTTTGGGGATTACTAGGTTCCTTACCCCTCCTAGTCTTTTAGACTGGGATAGGGTTAGTTTTTTTATGTACCAACATATGGCATAAGAAGCAGGGATTCTCCCACTTTTAACTAAGTTTGAAATGTGTCTTCTAAGTCACCTCATTGTCTGTCTAACGTAACTTGTGGTGAACTTTTTGGTGATAATTTATGGTTTTCAAGAATTTTATGACAAGGTAGGTGCGAAGGCTAACATTTTCCTTTTATTTTTCTTTTTCAAAGTCTAGTCCCAATCAAATAAGGGCTGGCTTCAATTTTGAAAACATGATAATAATCTCCACCTTGTGGTGGGGCTAAACTCCAACTTGAAAAATTTAAATCGCCATTTGTTGTTTCATTTAAGGATGTGCATCCTTTTTGATGATGTCCTATGGAATTTTATCCCTTATTTCCCTTTAGTTAGTCTACTTCTCAAGATACTTTAAAGCTTGAAGAGGGGAACCTTAGTGAGAGAGAGAGGGAGAATGTTATAGGCTCTCTTAAGAGACTATCGACATGAAGTCGATGATTGGCGATGTTTTCATGCTTTTTCTTTGTTTTTGTAGTTTTCTTTTTTTTTGTATTATTCTTCATGCTTGATGTCTTTGTTTGTAGATTTCTATGGTAGCTTAGAGGCTTTATGTAACACACACCTCCATCATTTAGTTAGTGGGAGCTCAGCTTAGGTCCTAGATACCAGAGGATCGTCCTAAGTGTAATCAGTAGGGGGAGTTATTATTGGCTCTCTAAAGAGACATAGGGGTTCAGACAACTCGCTCGCTCTTCTACATGGATTTTTGACTACTACTACTATTGCTACTATTGTTATTGGCACCACAAGTGCCGCTATGCCCGTAAGTCTAATGTGGGCTTCACTGGCTGATCAATCGATGATTGTTCCTTCCTATTATGCATAATAGCTTAGTTCAGGGGGAAATGGCAATCCGCCATCGAATAAGAAGAAGACAAAGAAGGGGAAGGAGGTGTAGAGGAGCAACAAAAGTATTTTTGGCAAGTCCTACAACCTCTTCTTATTTCTTAAATAACACATTTTTACTACTGAGGATCAATAGGCGTCTAAGAAGACCTTGGAGAGTCTTGGGGTGATTGGGATTCTCCAAGTGATCGAGTGTCTGCTATTCTAGAGCCTTTGTGACCTAGAGGTTATTTTGGGCTAAAATGGGCTCACTAACGTATATCTTTCTACATTTTTTATTTTTAATCATGTTTTGATTTTGATTTTCTCTCTTTTGTTTTGAATGCTAGGAGAGATTCTCTGAAGTAAAATCTGGATTACCTGAAGTTAGAGTATGTTGTTACTATGGTAGACCTTAAAGCTCAGTTAAAGTCCCTTCATGTTGAGAAGGCTTAAATTTCTACCAAGCAAGATAAGACAGAGAGGCGTAAGGTTAACCTTACTACTTAGAAGAGTAAGGCAAAGCTGGATTGTCGAGTTACCAAGGAGGATCTCATTGCCACCAATTTTTGCTTGGTAGAGAAAGGAAAAGAGCTCAAGTGGCAGAGGAGGAACTAACTACCCTTCGTCAACATCAAGGGTAGCAGATGGTGGGGTCTCCTTCTAAGATGGTTTTATAGGAGACAGCTAGTATAGTGGCATAATATAGCTAGGAAAATTGTATTCACCAGCTACGCATCATTAATCCCAACTTAGAGGTTGTGAAGGCAGAATTTGCCTGATTTTTTTCGATAGGAAAATTTGACTTTGTGATGTGGAGTGAGATGTGCCCTTGAAATATAATTATGAGTTATTGGAGGGTCTAGGTGAATCAAGTGGCATGGGTTTAAGAGAAAAAGGTGCAGCAAGAAGAGCTTGTTACTGCTTAAGGGGATTAGCGGGGATCAGCTAAGGGCTGAAGGAGATGTTACTGATCTCTCCACCAAGGGTATAGTTAATGCTACGTTGATTATGGCATTTTTGCTGAGCAAGCCTTCTAGAGGTGAAGGTTGCAGCGATGTTGGTGGTGGAGGTGATGGTCCTCTAGTTATTAAAAAGGGGGTTAATCCCCCAATTTAAAAAAAATTCATATGTCATTGTTGTAATGGCCTTTAGGCCTTAAAACTTTCTGCGTAATTTTGTAAAAAATTTGTGGTCCCCCACATGATTTTGGTATGGGTTTAACGACAAGTTTGGAATATTTTTTCATTTTTCATTTGCATTTTTTCTTCATACTTTATTTTATATGATTTTAATTGTAGGCAAGATATCATCGCGAGGCTGAAAAGACAATGAAGGATGTTAAAAAGAAATCCATGAGGTAGGTGATCATCGACCAATTCACCAGGCAGGTGCCAAGGGCTAAGGAAGGAAGCTAAAGATCTATCCTTGAGGAAGGGGATAATCCACTGATCACTTGGCAAGGGTTAAGGGCTAGATTATTGGGAATTTATGTTGTTTCCCTTTAGAGCATTTTATAGAGAGAGAGAGAGATTGAATGATTGTAGCATGCTTTTCTTTATTGATGGAAGGATGAAAACCTATTCACAAGTTATAGAAAATAGAGCCTAAGACTTGATACATTCCATGTATTCAGAATTGGTTCACTACTAATGGTGGATAATCAATAAGATCCATTTGGTAGAGCATGGATGACTTGGTATGGTCCTTTTATAATGAATATAAAGGCCAAGGCTAACTCTTCAAAATTGAATTATGTTGAGAAGAGTTATGTTATCATAATTGAAATTCTAAGTTAGACAATAATCCTAGGGGTTTATTTCATATATTTTATCTTATTAGCATTGTGTTTTTACTTTAATTTCATATATCTTTCCTTAAATTGAACATTAATTATTGCTTGGATAAGGTAAATATGATAACACTGGTACGTAGTTACACTTTAGCTAGAATTCTGTAAGGGCAATACTCTTAATTCATTACTATACTTTTGTCAATTTGCACACAAGTTTTTGGCATTTTTGCTGAGGAATTGTTAGTTAGAGTTTATCTAATATTAGTGTTAAGTACGACCCTTAGATCAAGAATTTTTTTCTTTATTTGTTTTAATTAGTTGTCTTATTAGTTTCTTACAAGTACCTTTATTAATGTATCCTTCAAAGTCATAAAAATAAAGTTGGAAAAGGACCACCACTACCATCCCTACCTTCTTCACCTATATCTTTTCCATCAGCTACTTTAGCAACACCTTCTCCTCCTTTAACTTTAGAGGCATACTACTATGAGGGATCTGAGATGGCTAATGAAAATAATAGGGATTTGTATGATTATGCAACACCTATGCTTTTTGGGTTGCATTATACTATCCATAGGCTAAGAATTAAAACCAACAATTTTAAGATCAAGCTTGCCATTATTAAATTGTTTCAAGCTAATGGATAGTTTGGGATTTTACCCACTAAAGACCCTAACAATCACATTATGAATTTCCTAAGAATATATGACACTTTCAAACATAATGGGGTAAGTAAAGATGATATCAAGCTGAGATTGTTCCCTTTCTCACTGAGGGATAAGGCAAAGGTTTGGCTTAACTCTCTACCACCAAGGTTTATTACCACGTAAGCATAATTGGGTGAATTGTTCTTAGCAAAATACTTTCCTCCTCGAAAGGTTGCCAAAATGAGGAATAACATCATCTCATTCCCTCAATTTGATTCTGAAATTCTCTGTAAAGCCTGGAGAGATTTAAGGACTTAGTAAGAAGGTACCCTCACCATTGGTTATCCAAATGGCTACAAGTACAAAAATCCTACAACAGATTGTCTCCTACCCTTTAGACCATTATTGATGTTGCTATTGGTGGAGCTATAATGGGAAAACCAGCTAATGACACTTATGAGTTACTAGAGACGATATCATCCAACAATTACCAGTGGACTAAGAGATAATGGTGCTTGCAAGAGCTTTATGAATTCATGAGAAAGAGATTTCTATACTTTCTTTTCAAATTTTAGCCTTGACCAAAGAGGTGAAGGTCTTGGGTATTCAAGCCACTAATAAAGCAGTAAGATCATTCATCAAGAATTATGAAATATGTAGAGGTGGCCACTCATCTCATTAGTGCCAAAGTAGCTTGGAGAGCGTTTAATTTTTAGCAAATAAAAATATAAACAATACATATAATCTGTGGTGGAGGAATCACCCAAATTTCTCCTGGAATCAAAATTAAGGATTTAGTTCTTCATCTACCGTGCATCTTAACAACCCAGCTAGGTTTAATGCTTTAGGATTTAATCAACAAGAAAGAGCTCCACTACCTCCAGTTGAAAAGAAGCCATCTTTTGAGGACATGCTTATGACATATATTTCAAAGACTAACTCCATCATTCAGAATTAGAATGCTTTAATTCAAAGTCAAGAAGCTTCTTTGAGGAACTTGGAAATACAAATGGGCTAGCTTGCTAGTTCTTTGAATAATCGACTATAGGGGACCTTACCTAGTGACACTGAGCTAAATCTAAGAAGGGAAGGCAAAGAGCATCGCAAGGATATTTCACTGAGATGTGGAAAGGAAATAAAATGGAACTCCAAGATAGCTGAATAAAAGAACAAGGATTCAAAGCCAGTTGGTTGTGAGAAGCCTATTATTAATGAATATAAATATAAAAAAGAAGAAAGGCCTTTACCAAACTTCAAATGGGTGTCTTTAGGCAACTTCATATAAAATATTATTTGCTGATGCTTTATCTCATATGCTATCATATATGAAGTTCTTAAAAGAGATTTTGTCCAACAAAAGGAAAATAAATGAGTACACCATTATTGCACTTACTAAAGAGTGTAGTGCCATTATTCAATATAAGCTTCCACCAAAGCTCAAAGATCCTAAAAGTTTTTTCATCCCATGTGTTATTGGTAATGTCAATTTCAATAAGGCTTTGTGTGATCTTGGAGCTATTTTGAGTCTTATGCCTTTGTCTATTTGCAAATGGTTGGGACTTGGAGAATTAAAGCCAAAAATTGTCTCCTTTGAATTGGCTAATATATCTATTAAACATTCTATGGGAGTTTTAGAAAATGCCTTAATTAAGGTTGGAAACTTCTATATCCTAGTAAACTTTATTGTGTTGGAAATGGAGGAAGATGTTGAAATGCCATTGATTTTGGGGATACCATTTTTAGCAACAGAAGATGCCATTATAGATGTCAAGAAAGGAAAATTGATCCTAAAGATTTTAGAATAATCAATAAATTTTGACTTGTTTAAAGTAGTGCAGTATCCATCCTTCACTAATAGTTACTTTGGAGTTAATATGGTAGATGAGCTTACTAGAGAGATATTTTACAAAAAAGGGTTTCATGAACATCTTGAAGGGTGTTAGATACATGGTGTCACTCCAAGGGATGACAATGTAGAGTTAGCAGAAGAAGCTAGTGCTTTGAAGGCTACACCTCATTTACCCTTTAATAAGAGGTACTAGTTTTAAGAATTGGGAAAAGCGAAGCCTACACCATCTTCAATTGAAAAAACACCAAAATTATAGCTAAAAACACTTCCATCACATCTTAGGTATACTTTTCTTGATGAAAATCATACTTTACATGTTATTGTGTCAGCTAAGTTGACTAATCTAGAGTTAAGGAAATTTCTAAGAGTCTTAAGAGATAGGAAGAGAGTTATATAATAGACCATATCTAACATTAAGGGGATTAGCCCTTTATTATACATGAGTAAGATTCTCATGGAAGATAATCATAAACCAATAATAGAAAACCAAAGAAGATTGAATATGAAAGAAGTAGTGAGGACTAAAGTTCTTAAGTTGTTAGATGCAAGTTGGGTTAGTCCTGTGCAAGTTGTACCTAAGAAAGGCGAGATAATTGTGATAAAAAATGAAAATAATGATTTTTTTTTCTTAAAAACTCAAGGTATCCCAAGGACACATTGGACTTATTTTTATCGAGCCGAGAGTGTTCAGGTAAAGCCTTCTTAGCAAGTGCACTTCTCTGGTAGTGATTCAATTCCCAGAATGGTAGTAACAAGTTAGAGAATGTGCATTAACTATAGGTAGCTTAATAATTACACTCGTAAGGATCACTTTTCTTTGCCATTCATTGATCAAATGTTCGAATGACTAGAGGATTATTCTTATTATTTCTTTGTAGATGGATATTCAGGATGTAATCAAATCCCAATAACACTCAAAGACCAAGAGTAAAAAAAATTTACTTGTCCATATGGTATATTTGCCTTTAGAAGAATGCCTTTTGGGTTATGTAATGTCCCTACTACATTCCCACGTTGCAGGATGGCCATTTTTTCTATTTCATAGAGAAGACCATGGAGTTATTTATTGATGACTTTTCTATTTTTGGTTCTTCCTTTGATAATTTTTTATCTAACATGGAGTTGATCTTACAAAGATGTGAAGACACTAACCTGTTTCTCAATTGCATGAGGGTATTATCTTGGGTCACAAAATTTCAAAAATGTGCATAGAGGTGGATAGTGCAAAAATTGAAGTGATTGAGAGAATTCCACCACTATGTCTAAGGGATTAAGAAGCTTCCTTGCTCATTTTGGGTTTGCCTATTTATTATGGACTTTTCTAATTTCTCTAAACCTCTTTATAATTTATTAAACAAGGATATTTTATTTTATTTTAACCAAGAGTGCTTGGATGCTTTTAGTAGGTTGAAAAAAGAATTAATCTTTACTTTGATCATGATAGCTCTAGATTTGAACCTTCCCTTTGAATTAATGTGTGATGCAAGTGATTTTGCTATAGGGGCTATATTATCTCAAAGGAAGGATAAGAAAGTGCATGTTATAGCTTATGAAAGAAAAGTTTTATTGTTGCACAACTAAATTATGCTACTACTAAAAAAGAATTACTTGTGATTTTTTTTGCTTTTGATAAGTTTTGTTATTACCTTGTAGTTTCTAAGGTCATTGTCTTCACTGACCACTCGGCAATTAAGTACCTACTACCAAAGAAAGATTGTATATTGCACCTGATTTGTTAGTTGTTGTTGCTACAAGAATTTGACCTTGAAATCAAAGATAAAAAGGGCAATGAGAATTTGATAACTGATCACTTGTCAAGGTTAGAATAAGAAATTCACAGAGAAAGGGAGAATGATGAGCTTATAAAGGAGAGTTTTCCAAATGAGCTTTTGTTTGCTTTGTCTCTTATTGTAACATGGCATGCTAACTATGTGAACTATTTAGTGAGTGGTATTATCCCTTATTATTATAGTTTTCACCAAAGGAAGAATTTTCTTTCATAAGTGAAGTATTACTTTTGGGAAGAACCACTATTGTATAAGCATTGCTCAGATGGAATGATAAGAAGGTGTGTGTCTTTTAAAGAAGTGAAGAGTATTTTAGAACATTGTTATTCTCTAGAGTATGGTAGCCATTTTAGTGTTTCAAAAACTGTTGCTAAGGTCTTTCAATCAGGATTTTGATTGGCCATACATGTTTTAAGATGCTAAGAAATTTGTCCCTACATGTGATCGATGTCAGAGAATGGGGAACATTACCAAGAGGAATGAAATGCCATTGAATAGCATCCTTGAGATGGAATTATTTAATGTCTTAGGAATAGACCTTATGGGCCCTTGTCCTTTGTCAATTAACAATAATTATGTATTAGTAATGGTTGATTACATGTCTAAATGGGTAAAAGCTATGGTAACCCCTGCTAATAATGCTAAAGTGGTGAAAAAATTTTTTAAGAGAAATATGTTTTCTAGATTTAGGTTTCCAGGGGCCATTATAAGTGATGGAGGTACTCATTTTTGCAATCATCAATTTGATGCATTACTAAGTATATGTGGAGTTGATCATAAAGTTACCTCTTCATATCATCCCCCAACAAGTGGCCAAGTGGAAGTCTCAAATTGTGAATTAAAGTGGATAATAGAGAAAACTATTAGTAACTCAAGAAAATATTGGGCACACAAGTTGGATAATGTGCTTTGGGTTTATAGGACAACTTTCAAAACACCAATAAGCATGTCTCCATATACACTATTTTTGGGAAATCTTGTCATTTACTAGTGGAGATGGAGCATAAAGCCTTTTGGGAAATAAAAGCTTTAAACTTTGATTTAAAAGCTTCTGGTGAGAAAATAATGCTTCAACTAAGTAAGCTAGAGGAGTTTTTTTTGGAAGCATACGAAGTTCTAGAATTTACAAGGAAAGAACAAAGTCTTGGCATGATAATCATATTAAGAGGAAGGACTTTGTGGTGGAACAACAATGTTACTCTATAACTCACACCTTAAGTTATTCCCAAGGAAGCTAAAATCTTGATATTTTGGGCCATTTGTGATAGTTAAGTTTTTCCTGATGGAGCCATTGAGATCAAGAATTACAAGACCAGTACTACTTTCTTGGGAATGGGTAAAGACTTGAACATTATTGGAGTAGCAACTTTGATTGCCACAAATCCTTCATTACCCTTACATCTCCATGAAAAAAAAAAAGAGAAGGAATTTTGGCTGAAGACTAAAAATTTAGTGTTTTTTGGAGGCAATCCAAAATTTTATCAATTATCTCTTTCCTTAATATTTGTATTTGTTGTTTCTAGCTATTTCTTGTTGGTACTAATCTAGTTTGAGTGTTATAATTGTAGGTAGCAATGAAAAACAACTATTTTTAGAGGTTAGAAAATTAAAAGTCGGTAAAAAAGGTAAATTCAATGAAAGTTTCAAATTTGGTGCATTGGCACCAATATTGGAGTTAAGGCGTGAAGGCTTCACCCTTCTTCCATACAAAATCCAATGACTTCATGCCTTAACTTCAACTAATAATGTCAAGGCTTCAGCTGGATAAAGAAAAAAATTTGACGCCTTAACTACAAATCATGGTACCTAGGCACCACCTTAAAACTCAAAATCTCTCTTCGTCTTTTGCCTTCCTCTGCCTCTAGTTTCCATTCCTAGCTAAACCTAGAAAAATCAACCCATTTTTTGATTGTCCACAACAACAAAACCACCCTCAATCTTGAGTTTCATAAATAATCTCCATTTTTTTTTTGCTGCAAATTGCAAGAGCTTGGGTTTTTTGGTTCATTTTCTGCATTTTTTCTCTCTTCTTCATTCACTTTAGACTTTCTCTTGAATACTTGTGCTCACCCAAAGGTACATTGTTCTTTTCTCCATCTATATGTAGCTATTTTAATGATTTTTTATGTTATTATGCATAGGATGGTGGTTGGGTATGTTTGTTTGAATTGGAAAAGTATGTTGGGGTTTTTACTTACTGAAATCAATGATTTGAAGAACCTCTAAGTCACTTATAGGATGTAATTGTTGCATATTTGTGATTGATAATGATAATATAGTTAATGCCTATTTATGCTGCATAATTGCACCATTCAAGGAATACTCTCTTTACTATAAGCCCAAAATCTGACGATTACATAAACTGAGGAATTATCTATCAATAGTAGAAAGAAGACTTTTCCTATATGGAGAGAATGATCCCTATCTCAATCTCAATCAAGGTGGTTATGGCTACATCTCACCCTGTATTCCATTTGCAACTAGGCTTAGGTAACCGTTTATTTCTCTATATAGTAGGACTCCTAAAGGCACTTTCTTATTCTATTAGTTTATCAGAGGTCTTTCCCACTAAAGAGATTTAGCCTATCTGATCTTTGGTGTGTATAGATGAACATGTCTAAAAAGAAATATAACTCTTCTCTTATAGTCCGAGTCACCATGCCTAACGGCTTAATAATTTATCTTGTAAGGGTCAAGAAGTAAAACTTGACTTTACCTAAGCACGCTTAACCTTTGTCGACCCCTTACCATAATTCACATAAAGCCTTATTAATGATTATACCAATGTTTGTAAATTCCCAAAAGACTGAGGCTAGTGATGTAAGGATGAAAAATCTCACGATCTTCGTGGCTTCAAATGTCTTTACCTCTATTAGGTTGTGAAGGAAGCCTCCCCTTTTTCAGTCTTCATTCCTAAGCTAAAAGCTTTCCCCTTATTAGCTATAAGCAAGACAACCTGTTGTTCTCACTCTTTGCTGCCTTGGATTATTGGTCCTTCCGTGTCGTAATTTTTCACTTGAGTTTAGATGACTTTGCCCTTACCCGTTCGTCACTTCAACCATGTGCTTGATCTAAATAGATGCATATCCTTCTTTCATAAGCATAGGAAAAGTATTTCTTGATTAGAAGTCTGAATGATAGAAGCCTCTGTCTGTCCACTCTCTTCTGTTCCTGTCAAACTTACTTTTTTTTTCTAATGTGTGGTAGAAAAAGAGTTGGTGTCCTTCAACTAAGATAAAAGAAAAACCCAAAATACACCTTAAAGAAAAGGAAGTGGAGACCTTATCTAGGCAAAGGAGATTCAATGATATGTTTCGAAAGAATAAGAAGATCAAGTAACTCGGATTCAATAGAAAAAACTTGCCCTCATTAGAAGAACTTTAGCACACATAGGAATTCTCTGCTACAAATCTTCGTCCCAACCACATCACTTCACTTCCCAATTGTTCTTCGAGCTTACCAAGGTTAAAATAAAAGTTGTTGATGCTAAAAAAAGACTTGATAAATAACCTATGGTATGAGATTTGAAAAGTAAACCCTTTCCTCCTTTGCTGTCTCTTTGGGAAAGAAGTTTTCTCTATGAGTTTTTTGAGGTTAAGGTTCTTCTATTTTTGTTGTGTCAGTTTGAAAATAGGCACATAGTTGATGAAATTGGTGCATTGCTTTATTGGTTGTTTAGCCTCATAATGTTTCATGCATTGGTGCTAGATTATGCTCTCTTGATTATACCCTTGTATAAGTTATCACTATGCTAGCACTTATTGGTTATATATTTCTTGTTGTGATATTTTCTTCAATGAGTGTACATGGAAAAGAATAAAGTTTTAATTGATTCATTATAGTACCCCCTAAGTTAATGTTAACTAGATGTTGAAATAGGTTAAATTTTGTGTTAGGCTACAAGCTTTTGACATTGTTCTCATGTTTTTAAATTGTTTTATTGCATTCTAGTTTAAGTTTAGGGGTATTAAATGTTTGGTTAAATCACATTGCAATAGCTTTGCTCTTATTGATGTTGATATTGTTTCTTTTAGACAACTATGGCACCAAAGAAATTCAAGCACAATTGATCCAAGTTTACCTCTCCAAAAGCTTAAGAACTCCATGAATGGATTAAGTAAGAAAAAATTTATACTTGAGACAGGAATTGCCCTAAGCACTAGTCCAGAGATGGATTGCAACCTAAAAGAGAATATAACAGCTAGAAAATAAAATACTCTATGCTCTCATGTGGGTTATGTTGTGACAACCATTGTGAGGGAATTCTACGCTAATGTGTAACATCCCAGCTTAATTTCTTAAGAAAATTCAAGGAAGATACCTCACGCTCGATTTTTCAGGAAGTTACGTTGGTATGTTAAATTTTTTTTGGCTCAAATGTCTTTGTTGGTCTCATTTACAACTCATGCAAAACCCTTTTTTTTGCTCATATACAAGTTTTTAACTTTATTCCTTTATTTTCTCTTGCATTCCACTTTTTTTTGTCTCTTTCTTTTTTTTTTGTCACTTGTTTTCTCAAGTATGAACATTTTAGTTTGGATTATCCAGTAGCACTTCCTAGGATGATTTTACTCCTTTTGATTGATTAATTCCGTTATACTTAGATTACCCATAAACTAAATATTAGGGCTAGGTATATGAAAACACACTTAAATTATACAATCATTTAATTACTAGACAATATAAAAATATAAGAGGGTTGACATTGTTTTCTTTCTTCCATTCATAGTATGCTACATACATCATTACTTACATACTCTAAATCTTTTGCTTGATACTTACAACACAAAAGTACACAAGAGGCTTTAGGCCTTACATCCAGAATACACATATACATGGTATTCTCAAAATACATCTAAAAATTCAAAATTACATCAAGCAAACTATAACATAGCTACATCATAGAACATAAGGAAGCGAAGGGGGTGGGGCATCTCTATGACAGTTATAACACTGAGATCCTATATAATGGTAAAGGTCCCCAGTAGAGGGATGCTATCCATCATAATCTCAACTTCTAGCACCATGTGGTATCTTGGCATTATAACATGTTAGTAGGGGTGAGAATTTTACAATTCTTAGTAGGATGTCAATTCACACATTAAAGCCATACAACATGCATACATTTCTAATCATATCAAGACACTATATGCGTGTGTGTGTGTGTGTGTGTGTAATCTTACATCACATTCATAATTTCACAATTCTTTTTTTTCTCAAAATGTCCTTACCATTTGTCATCCCTAGATTTTTGAAACTATTAATACTTACCCTTTTTGTACTTTACCTTGAGCTTATGAAGGTCTTCCATCACCCTGGGCCACCAATCCTTGAGGCCTTCTTCTCAGGAATGTACACAAATTTAGTGCCATTCTTTCCTTATTGGTATCATTATGTTCCCTTTGAAACTTAAGCTCTTCTCATTAGGATCATCATGTCCCCTTTCCTTTCTTACTATTTTTAGATGTACGAAGTTGGCTAAATGCGCTTGAAACCATGGTAGAAGGTGGACTTTAAACTAGATATCTTTAGGGTATCCCCTTTTGAGATATCTAGCCCAATTTTCATTTATACCAATGTATGTTGCTTTAAACTAAACATATTAAATGTTTTTGTCACATATAGGCCACTAATAAATACCCAATAATAGTCACTAATAGCCATCCAAAGCCTTTTAAGGAAACACATACATTTAAGATAGCCTTTTCTACATCAGAGATATAGTCCTTTTCCATTTTATTTCATATGATAACAAGGCAATTTTAAGCATACATTACAAGGTAGTATTTGAGTCAACATTTAGCAATTTTTTTCATAATGTAAATTAACTATCTTCCCTAAACATATCTTAGTCTACACACCTATATACATGACAACATAGCCCTTTTACCCTTTCTAGAACATACATGTTTCCTATGTTTTCCTTACCCCTTATTAGCCCTTTAAACTTACATAGTGAATTTTGGCATGTTAGATATGTTTTTATAAAAGAAGGGAAGGCTGAGGTAGTTCAATAAAGGCTACAACTAGGTGTCAACTAAAATTTCAAAACTTAGCTTTGATTCATAGCCCTTCCTTAAACTTTTCTATTTTACCAAATCTTTGGATGTGCATATTTGTTGCAAGCATTTCCTTCCTAACCCGTGGCCCCTCTCTCCCAATTTTCATGTTTTAGCAACGTTAGATTTATAGGAATTTTAGTGCAGAACTCCCTTCTTTTTTTGGCTCACCTATGGCCTATCTCAATCCCTTTTTTTGTGTTTATAAAGGTTTTTTGGATGCATGACATGCTACAAAGTTCCCTCAAATCTCATGGCAAACTTATAAGTTTTATGGATTTTAACTGAATTTCCATTCACAATTATTTTGCTACTAAATTCTTTCCCTTACCCATGGCTCATCCTCAAATTCCCCCATGGTTTTCAAGCTACATGCTTCAATATTTTTCTGAATGCTCTTTCCTTACCAATGGCCCATTTTCCCCATTTTCCTATCATATAAACTCTTGATTTAATTTTTCTGTTTACCTAAGAAAATTGTACTCTTTATGACAGTGAACACGCCTCACAACAGTCCCAATTTTCTACACTAAGCCTCTTTCATTTTAGTTTAGAACTTTAACAAACATTTTACATTAGAGCCCTCCCCTTACCCAAGATTTTTACTACACTACAGGTCTGCTTTCTTCCCCTTTTTCAATATTTCTAACTCTCTTTCTTCCCACATTACGAAAATTTTACTATTCCACTATAAGCTCCCCAAACTTCCCTTTAACTTGAGACCACACCAGTCAAATTTAGCATAATTTTTTTGCACTATAGTTTGTGTTTTACATCTATCTTAAGGCATCTAAACAGGCTAGAATTCCTACCAAATCAGCTTGCACCAACCTACACCCTATCCCTTTTAATTTCTTTAACTCTTTGCACCCTTTTTTATTCACTCCCCTTCATTTTTCCTAGTTTGCTTCCATTTATTACATGCAGAGTTTTATTTAATTTCTCCTATTGCATTACTCTACTACCATCCAAAAAATTCCCTATTTTCTTCCAATTAAATAGCACCACAAGAAGCAAAAGATATAGAACACAGTCTTAACATAATAGCCATGTTTCAGTACGCATGAATAGACATCCTACCTTGGTTAGAAGTGCAAATGGCTTAAGTTTGGCAAGGTTCAACTATCCAAAACCTTTGTTCTATCTTGTCCCTACCAAGGCTACTCTCTTCCACAATCTAGCCCTTATCCTACATGTAAGGACAGCTTCAAGTTTCACTAACTTTCTCCTAGCTTTCTACCTCTCTTTCCAAGATTGGATTCACACTATGATGAGGATGGGGTGGCTTTTGTGGTCGGTTTCCTCTGTTTTCTCTCTTCTATCTCGGTGTTCTTCCCATTTTTTTTAAGGTGGCAAGTTTCCTTCTATATAAAGGAGAGAAGTGGGACATAGGCTATATATATAGGGGTTTATACATGGTGAGAATTAAAATGAAGCCTTACTAAAATGGTATACTTGGGAAATTTAACCCAAGGGCAAATAAGAAATTAAAAATAAGGTAATAAAAAATGGAACCCTAGAGGAATTAAAAGATGAAAGTGGCATAAAAAAGGAAGAACTTTTCTAAGATAGCTAAAATTTACTTTTGACCCTAGGGACCAATTAGCAAATATTTTTAAATTTTAGATAAATGAACTTTCCTCCCCAAGAAACCACTGTATAAGCTAAGGAGGGGGAAAGAGAGAGAAATTACAAGAAACAATATAAAGAGAGAGAGAAAGATCAATTAATGAGAGCAATGGAAGAATAAGGAGATTTGGCTGGCCAATCTTGAGGGATCTAAAGTAGAAACAACAAAGCTAACCTCAAGGAACATCAAACTACACAAATCCAAGAGATAGGGATGATCAAAATACCCATATCCTATGGGTACTCATAAAATTTACCCATCGAGTCTAGGTCTGGGTCTAGATATTAAAGGAACGGGTCCGGATTTAGGAATGGTGGTATTCTACCCAAACCAACTTTATATAAATTATTTAAATATTATTTTTATATTATAAATATATATTTAATTTATTCTATTAAAAAATATATGTTAAATTATTTTATTTACTTTAATTTAATCAATAAGATAGTTTAAATTTAATATAAATCTATAAATTATTATATTTAATCATTTTGTAAGGATAAATTTGTTAATGTTTTATATTGATTACATATTTCAAGTTTACATAATATAATTAACGTAACTAATATATATTTTTTTATGAATTTATATGTAGATAAGTCATAATATTTTTAAAAAAATTATTTGAATTTTTTTAGGTAAACGGGTCCTAGTCCGGGTCTAAGCATTCAAAAATTTTACAAGTCTAGGGATGGGGATACCTGCTCAAGTTCCAATCCAAGTACGAGGACTATAGTATCATACCTATACTCTACCCATGATCATCCCTACCAAGAGGTAATCAAGAGAAATCCTTCCATACTCCTTTGGCTGAAAACCCATTTTTCTCTCTCTAATGAAAATATACAAAATCTGTGTTTTTGAGTTGAGTTAGGGAGATTTAAACTTGCATTCTTTGATTTGCTTGTTGTATATATGCTTGTGAGGCCTTTCATGTGACTAATTTACACTAAAATGGGATTTTTGGTTATGGGTTACTTTCTCTCTCCTCTATGAATGTGATTATCAAGGTTTGGCTTGATTTCTAGCTTAAGAGAGCATAGTTTTGATGTGTGATGATGTTTTTGGAAGGGGAAAATGGTTTATAAATGATTTGAAATGAAATCTTGAAGTTTTGAGGGCCAAAATAGATCCAAATATGAGTTTTGAAGCATGGTAATAATAGGGCAGCTAACTTCTTCATCAAAGAAGTCGACTTTCGTGTTCCTAAGCTCATAAATAGACCTCTAGCATAAGGTAGTCGACTTGCAACTCTCTGAGAGTCGACTTGTAGCCTTTTGGAAGTCAACTTCCAAACCCTTAGAAGTTGACTTGCAGCCCTCTGTTTTTAAAAATGACCCCTTTTCTCCCAAAAACATCATGTAAAGGCTAAGAACTCATACCACATCCATAATAATGCATCTAAGAAGTGATATAGGACAAGATTGAAAGGAAAATAACTAGAAAAAGAAAGTAGAAGTACTCTTATTATATACTCTAATCTAGATAGGTTCCATATTGAAGGACCGGTAGTCAGTATGGGGTGACTGTCGGGAAGTCCACGGTTATACCATAATATAGAATGGTAAAGCATCCATTCAATTTTAAGAAATATTAAGAAAACACTGTGATGATGGTCAACCTTAAGTTAGTTTACCCTAAAGACCCAAGAGTTACCTACTTAAGGTTGTACCTACCATAATTTGGGAACTTATTATTCTAGTCTCTATAATAGTGTAACAACCGAAAGGATTTTGAAAGATTTTTAAAGATAAAACTTCATTTTCGATGCAAATTCCAATCGAACAAAGCTTGTCACGACTTTCGAGGATAGTAATTCAAAACGAAAGAGTTTTTAAAGAGGAAAATCAAACTTTGAACCCTAATTCCTTTTAAACTAAGGCTGGCACATATTTTGAGGATGAGAATTTGCAACGAAAGGTTATTCAAAGTTAGAAACACGATTAAACATAAAGAAATGCAATCAGGCGATCAGGGACTGACAGAAGATGTTTCGTGCATCAATTTCACTGACGGAGGCCAAAACCTTCGCATAGAAACACGTGTCGACATCTGGAAGGATGCCGACACCTTAAAGTATCCCCGGGTGGTCCGGGAAAAGTTAGAATCGCCCTCAGAGGCTTTAAATTTCACGGATTCCCTCTATTTCTCTCATATCTCTCTCTCTCCTCACCAAACTCTCTCTCTCCTCTCTCTCCTCCTTCCTCCACCATGAACCGCTGCTACAGCCACCGTGGGCCGCCACCCAGCATACAAATCGACAGCCTTCACCACCCACAACCTCCAGCAACTACCCACGGCCACCAACGGCCTCTAGCTTCGCCGGAAAACATCACTTTTCTCCTCCACCGTGCGAAAACTTCACCAGCTCATATCGCCACCGTCCATCGCCGTTGGCCATCACCGCCCCCACCACCGTGTAGCCTGAGCTGCCAGCTTCCTCCAGTAGCTCGTCGACGTCTAACGGAGGCTAGACGCACCCGAATCGAGGCAATCTCCGTCTGCTGTGCAAAAATCTTCGTGGCCGGAAAACACCATCCAAATGGCCGTGAACCGCCGTGCCACCACTATATTCGGACTCCTGGACTTTCGGGCTTCACCGTGGTGTAATTTTTGAGGCAAACCGCACCCCTCCGCCGTACGTCACCGTACGCCGCCGTGGCGGAGCTTCTGGACGTGCATCGGGAGAAACTGAGACTACCGTGACGCAGAATTCCATCATCCGATCACATTGGTAAGGTCCAATTTCCCAAAAACTGATGATATCTGACTGAAATAGCTGCCGAACGTAATTAGGCTTTAAATTAACCTAGGTATTTGGGTAACCAGACTTAGGATTGAAAAACGGATGACGTGACAAGTCTAAATATTTAATTTAATGTCCAAGAAATTAATTGGACCCAGAAACTGAGATTTTGTGAAGTTCTGAAGTGAATTGGAGCGACAGGAGACCAGGTAGGATAATTTACGTTTCCCGAACCCTAGATTTGACCTAGTGGATACTTGATTGATTTAGATGATTTACATGGATTTACGTGCTACTTTCGATGGAATAAATTATATGCCTGTGTGCTGAAAACCCTAATTTCATGTTAGACACTTTGTTTATCGAGTTTAGATGCCCTTAGGACGGATTTACTTAGGGTTGGGTACTTGATAGCCGGTATGGGACGGCCGTTAAGTATCCCTAGTACAAGGAGTTTTTAAACGAGATTGTTTTTATCAGATTTAGCCTGTACTGAGTTAGGAATTACGCGTTAAACCAAGATGACCCTAAGAAAGGTTTAAGGAGTATAAAGGGGGATAGCCTACACGGAGAAACGTTGTGATTTAGGCGTAATACCCTAGAACCCTGAGGAATAACCGATCGTGTGCATGTGAGTTCGAATAGACTGTATGAGGATGAGAATTGGCATATGTGCACATGCTAGGGGACGCCCTAGATGTTGATTCTCACCCGGTCCTTGAGTGAGTGATTGGTGTTACGGATCATACTCACAATATAGGCTTGATTCGGGTTATTGGTGTTACGGATCACACCCAATGATAAGAGAGGTATTCTCTCTGGATGACGTGCAATTAGAAGATGATGATTTAGACTTGGTTACAGCGGATTTGTGACCAACGTGGACTTAGATACATCGGGCATGGGATTTTACTTGATTTCGATTAATTGCCGCAATTTTCATGTAATTAAATGATTTTTAAAGATAAGTTATTTCACTGTTTTCGAACTGATTTCGGGAAGATGATTTCGGTGTTCACATCGCTGGGTATTCAACTAGTTTTCGAATGATATTTGAACTGTAAATTATTCTACTGGGATTTTATATCTCATTAGGTTGTTTACTCAGATGAACAGGGACAAGGACAGGAACCCAGACGATAGCCGATGATGCCATGGTGATAAACAGGAGAATGACTTAGCTTAGGCTTGAATCGTTTGTATATATACTTTGATGACATTGCTGTTTATTGGGTTTTGTCTTTTATGTTTTCTGTATGGATTGGATTGATTGTACATGTATAAATCAGGTGTTGTGTGATGACTGTAGTGGTGGGATTGACGTTGCTGTATATGGATTCTGTTAATTATGTTTATGTTGTTGATGGACTGGCTGTATGATTGTAAACAGGTGATTATGGTACTTTGGGTATGTTCGAAATACAGAGGAAACTCTGTCAGATTTTCAGTTGGGTTTATCGCTGTAAACTTGTGGATTTGAGTTAAAATGTGTATGAATGTATGACGTGACGTGTATATGAGTTTTAGATTTCATTCCAGAGTAATTTATGATGTATGTATGTATAATTAGTTAGCTGCATGTGAATTAGGGTTGAACGAAATCTGAATGGACGATGGGAAGTCTATTTGGGTTACACTCAACCAGTAGCGATCCCCTGACATTCCCACATTGGGATTAACTATGTAAATCAACCCATATGCTTCCGCTAATCAGATAAGCATCGTATATGTCGTATTAGGGGGTCGTTACAATAGGGAGTTATGTAATTGGGAATAATATATAAGCATTATTGGCTCGTCACAGAGAATGAGTGGAAATGACCTGTGACCCACATGAGAGGCATAGTGATCCAATATGGGGTGTGATCCGTCACAAAGAATGGTGACCCTAAAATGATAAAGGGAGACTAGGGGACGCCCTAGGATATTAATGCTAGCAAAACGTATTAGAAAGGAACTCATACAATGCATGCTTAAAAGGAAAAGTATGAACAATAGGTCAAAGGACCTAAATGAATGAAAAATGAATGTTGTTTTCCTTTAAATGTTATTAATGTCTATATTACTATGAAATGAATGATTGATAATGAGCATACTCACTTAGCATGACATGATTATGTTTAATTTCTTATGCATAACCTTACATAGCATGATCATTACATATTATCCATTATGATTTGAATTGAAATGAAACTGAATGCAAGAGTTTTCTGTGTGATTCATGGCTAGTATCATCAATGGTATTTTCTAACTTGGTTCCTCTTGATTACGGCAAAGGTGGATGTGGAAGTTATTGAGATTCCTGACCTCAAGTACTTCATTAGGATTGGTGAAGTGTTGATCTGGATCGTGGATGTGCCACTAGTACCCCTAGTGGGTTAGAGTGGCAGAGATAGTAGCTATCTTTTTGGTGCTCCACTATCCCCTGACTTGTTTTGTGATATACTGTATAGGATGGTGGAGCCTACTGTTGTTCTTTTTATATGTATATAAGAATGTTAACCCTTGTACTATAGTGACAACCTATCCCATAATGGGTCAAGTGGTCTTGGGGAATGTCAGCATCATTTCTCAAGCTTTCACCTAATATTTCAAATTATGTACATATCTTTAGTTTTTATATAGAAATATCTAGCTATTCTATCTAATTGTATCTTAGAGTTTTATGCTTCCACAGGTTGAATGAATATGAGTACGAATCCCAAGTGTAAACCTAAACCTAAAATTGAACTAATAAAGGATCCTAAGCATTAATCTAAAACTGAACTAGGTTATTTAATTAGAAAGGCAAGTTAGTAGCATACCATCTCTATGGAATAATGTAAGATAAGTACTTGTAGAGGTGGGGTGTTACAATATTGGCCGCAATCACATCAAACCGCAATTGTGGTGTGATGAAGATTCATGAAGAAATTATGCTACAAAACAGTAATTAATGTGGCTGAAACAAAGTAGTGATGCAGTTGCAATTCACTGCAATGATGCAGTTCACCCATAAATCAAAATGAAGGCATGAGGATAGTGTGAGTTTGTGACTGTTGAAGCATTTTTCTGCCTTCTGATATTTGATTAAATCAATAGAAGTAGAAAAGAAGGCATGAGTGTAGCATGAATCAGTGTCATGTCCATGGAGGAAGAAGAAAGTAAAAACAAGGAAGAGTAAAAGAATGTTGGTTTGGCGTGCTAAATTGGTTTTAGCAAAGAAATAATGGAAGAAGTAGGTGTGGCAAGAAGATGAAGTCGAGTAGGCAACAAAGACAAATGAGAGATTTGACAATTGAGTGGGAAAATTTATTTTATGAAGGAAATTTTTTTAACCAAAATAAAAGATGGCAAAATTGTGGTGTAATTTTTTGGTTCAAAAAAATTGAGAGTTAAAAACAATTTGACTAAAATTAAGAAGAGGGAAATCACCTATTCAAAAAATAATTTTTAGCAAAGTGCAATAAAATAATTATATTTAAGATATTCATAAATTAAATTAGATAATTGTAATATATTAATTTTTTTTATTCTATTTAAATCAAATATCTACTCTAATGATATTAAGATTATTATACTTATGAGAAAATATAAATATATATATATTATGTTGCATTATTAAAGCATGGCAAGTAAATATATATTATAATAATATTATATCAATTTTAAGTAAATGATTCAAATAATTTAAGAAAACTATGTATTAAATGTATAGTGTTATAAAAAATATATAAATTATTTTTATATTTTTTGCAACTTTAAAAAAATTCAGGGCCGCAGCAACTACAGCCCGCATTGTAACAGTCGTAATACCTGCAACTGCAATAACCGCAACGCAAGTGTAACCGTGACCACAACCACAATTTAAGACTTCACGAATCTGATGGAGGAAGGTGATGATAGATTCACTGTGCGAAAATGGTAAAATTTTGCTTCTGCACATTACTCCAACAGATATAGATATATATCTATCTATCTATATATATATATATATATAGTTATTTGAACCTAATCTCTTTTGGTGGTACTTTGTTCTATGTTGTGTGTTTCTTTTCCTTAGTTTATTATGTTGTATCTAACTGACCAAAACTGGTATTATTGTACACACATCACCTTTTGACATTATCTTTTTCTAGTGCGAAAATTACTTAAGGATGTCTTGACTTCTGTTTTTTGGTACAAAGAAATTGACTCATTTTGGTACTTGGACCAGTCGTATGTACGTATATAGATTGAGCTCCAAAATCAAAGCTGGTGGCCAAAATCAAGACATTTTATTTTTCAATAAAATCATACGGAGTGAAGAAAATTTTTGAAAGAATAGTTGTAAAAAATATTAAGATTTTACTTTTTTAAAAAAGAATTTAATAGAAAAATATATTTAATTATGAGAAAATGCATACTGAAGCCACTTTTCTTTTCCCATATGGAATCTGAATAGGCTCTTTTTGCAGAATGATTTCTTCTCTGAAGTATTATTTACTTTTCTTTTCTTTTTTTTGCTTATAGCTTTCAAGTTTGTGGAGGTTGACGTAGGATATGGAAAATTGAATTCTCATCTTTAAGGTGGCGTGTGCAATCGGTGACTAAATTTCACAAATGACTCAGCAATTTTTGTTTAGATTTGACGATTTGACAACAAACCCTAAATTAAATAGACCTTTAGTTTCTTAGTGTTGGACTCACCTGCAAAACCGAACCCTGCAATTTAGTATCGAAAAGATATTATCTGAATTGTGTTTTTTTGTAAAATAATAAAGTTTGGTATTTTTACATATTAATTTATATTTAAATTAATTTATAATATAAAATATTTATTTTATACATTAATTTATATACGAATTAATGTATAAAAATATTATACTTCAATACTTTATAAAAAGTGCACTTCATATGATCCATTCTCTCTTTAATATCTTAGTTGAGAAGTGGATATGCATAAGAGGAATTAAAGATGACAAAAATAAATATCAAATGGGTTTAATTCTTTCAACATGTACTTTAAACGCAAAATTTTAAATATAAAAGATTATTTTACCAAAATAAAATATATCTTTCAATTTAATTTGTCAAAACTATTTTTTGAATCAAAATTATTTTTCTTTAGGACAAATTATCTCAAATAGTAATCAAGAGGTTATACATGGTAAGTAAGTCATAACCTAAATTTATATGTGTGGCATTTCTTACCCAAAGCAATATTGTTTAAACAAATTTTACCTACAATTTGGTCGTTTTGACAACCAGTAGTGTTTGCAAAAACTTATTTAAATGAAATTATTTCACTTGAGCAAATTTAATTCATGACTTTACATTAATTGTGTATGCTCTCTCTCATGTATTAAATGAGAGAAATTTTCTTAAAGGAGAAACTATTTTGAGTTAGAAAAGTTTTTTTAAACTAAATTAAAAGGCTTAAAAAGCTTATTCTTCAAAACAAATTAAAGGGTTTTGTTAGCTACTATTATAAAACATTGATTAAAGTTTTATTTAATTAATTGATAAAATTTTTAACATTAAAAATTATTATTTTTATTAATATTTTAAAGATTTTAAATTATTAAATACTTTATCAACTAATTAAAATAAACTTTAAACAATAATATTTTTAAGACACTAGTTAATAAAATATAAAATTAAATTAAAAAATAATAATTTTTAAAAATCAAATTATTAATATAGTAAAAAAGAGAGGGCAGCTTCATGAGGCCAAGGAGAGAGAACCCCAGAAAAGTTTCCAATATGAAACAATATTTTCATGGTTTGGTCATCATAGATATAATTATTATACTAATCAGAAACACAACAAAACACAATGACACCGTCACCATCCAACCACTACCATTTTCAATTTCAATTATCATGTCTGCTGCAATCCAAATTCCAATATGAATCATTCATTCTTTTCTTTTCCTTTTTTTTCAAAAAAAAATTCCTCTGCCTTTATATTTTTCTCTAAGTTTCAACTGATAAGAATGAGACTTGAAAGATGGCTCATAGTCAAAAAGCTTTTTTATTTCCCATATCTCAGCGATTTGATGTATTCATCAATTCTTTCTTCTCACTATGTTATATTTTTTAAAATATAGATCTGAGTAAAGAAATTACAGACATTAAAAATAGTAGCTATAATTATTTGACATCAAGTGAATTTCAATTTTTTATTGATTTTAAAAACCTTTTAAAATAGAGAGTCAAATTACAATTAATTTTTTGGAGTTTTTAGCTAAATTATATTTATCATTTTTTAATTTATTTCTATTATAATTTATTTGTTTTCAATAAAAATAACTTTATATTCAAAATAAAAGTGTGATTTATTTCTTAATATAACAGAAAATTAAATTCAGTTAAATTTATTTTAAATTTTAACTTAAAATTTTTAATATAACATCAAAATAATAAATAATTTTATTATTTTAGAACGAATACATACAACTCAAAATAATAATTTAATTAGTAAAAAATATATTTATCTATTTTTAAACCTAAAAAAGATAAGTATAATTTAACAAATTAAAAAAATTAGTGTAATTTATTCTAAAATAAAAATAAAAAATATTATTTGACTTCTTACAATCTACTACAGACCTTTTAACTTATTTTTTCTTATTATAATTAATTATATCATCTATTTAATTAATTATTTGTAGTAGACCCCAATGGATCATTATTTTTCAAATTGCATATCATTGCTACTTGCGTGTTGAGGATGGCAGCTGAACAAGGACATGGAGTTTGGTGCCATTATTACACTCCTTGATCACATCATCTTTGTCATATTTCGGTGTTTTTGTTGTATCTACATATGAATATGTGATATGATATCGTTGTTTTATATATAATTTTAATTAAATTATTGTCGAAACCCAACTAAGTCCAATTAATGCTTGTCAAATCAATCATAATTGGATACCCATACAGCAATTTTTAAATTAAAGGATTGATTACAACTTAATCAACACAACATTCGGTATACATAACAAAAATGAAACTTAGATAAAATAGTAATCTTTATATACGTTGTATTATAGCTAATATTTAAAAAACAGAAATTGTGAGTTTTCTCTATACATTTATATAAAAAATATAGATCTAGGGTTAGTCTCATAAAACTATAATTTTTAGATATTTTTTTAAAATTAGTATTTTATCTTTGACTCTTTATTTTTTTAAAAAAATACTTGTCACAATGTATTAAAAACATAATAATATTAATTAAAAAAATAAATTAATTTTTTTCTATTAAAATTTGTCCTAGGAGTTCAATCATCGACTATATATCATTAATAGTCAAGTAGGTGAGATGAGGGAGTGTGTGGAGGCTATTTCTTAATTTTTATTCATGTATTTAATTATATCGCTGTGTAAGTTTGTCTTAGTTTTTGGCTTTCATTGCTGCCACCTTCTCGTGGAAGCAACCTTAATTTTTGTATTTCGTTCATTTAATTTTATACCTATTTTCCTTTATATTAAGTATATATCTTTTTGTCATGAAAAATATTAATTATAATAATAATAATTTATTTTTTTAAAAAAATTCTATCCCTGTTCAATCCATGAAAAATCAACATTATACATTTTAATTAATCTTTAATCTCTAAACTCTACATATATATATATATATATTAATACTCTGTCATTTTACCTACGTTAAATTATAAGGACTACCATATATAAGATTTATAATTTATAAGACTAAATTTTAGAGTACTAATTAATCTTTAAAGAGCTAAATAAGATAAATAAAAATTAAATTTCTAATATATTAAAAACAAAAAAAATTCCACTAATTACTATGTTTAGAAAAGAGATCAATTAACTTAATTATCAAACTCTTAAATTTTTTACATAAAAAATACATTGGATTGTGCTTAATGGCTGGAGTGACACTTTTCATATTTATAAGTTACTATACATCCTCAATTTTATTTATATTTTATAAAAATATTAAAAACAATAATTAGATTTTATTAAAAATTTGTTCTTAGATTACTTTTCCAAAAAATTGAACATATATAGATTAAGTAGTAAAAAGAAATACATCATGCTTTCTTACTAATCAGACAAATTAACTTCCTTGTGAACTCAATATATAGTACAAATTGGTTTTCTCCAGTATATATGGGTGATGGGTAACCACTACTCACATTAGTGGTTTAGTTTTGATGAAATACCTTAATATCTTATCCAAAACCCCACTTACTTTTTTTGGACAATTTGAGAACACTAATTAACTAAACAAAAATGGAAATTAAATAATTAAGTTGGAAGAAGATAAAGCACAAATTAATGTAAATTAATTAAGGTGCATGTATATATGTTGGTTTGTATGTGTGTGTATATACTTGAGTAGTCATTTTTCTTTCCTTTGACAAGCACAAATTGACCACAAATTAAAGATCTTGACGATCTTCTAACTTTCTTCGTTTCTGTTTCAGGTAGAATTAAACACATTCACAAGATAAGGCATGTATCCAAGAATAATTAATATAATATCAAAAAATGTTTTATGACCTACAACTTGTTGTTGATGGAGGTGGAAGAGGTTTCACTTCGATGACGAGAAGAATATAAATAAAAATGTTAATATAACTTAAAATATTTTTAATTTTTATATATAAGACTTTGGAGTTGATAGAAATTAATTTTAAGTCTAATATAATTTAAAGATAACTTGAGTTTCTATTTTAAAAAAAGTGTCATCATGGGGCTCAATATTTAATTTCTTTAAAAAAATTATTACATAAATTATGTTTAAGAAAATAGCAAACCAATATATAAAAAAGCTTTTTTCTTAAAAAAGAAATGATTAGATATGCTCCATTGACCAAGTCTGAGTCCCACATGCAATAAAAGTAGGTGAAAATGGTATTTTTGGGCAGCAATGACACCCATGTATTATATATATATATATATATATATATATAGAACCATAAATTAATATCTGCAAATCATAATGTTTGAAATAAATGGTTGGAAAGGTGAAGATTTTCGCTGCTTGTGGGGTCTTCTGGTCCCTTCCCCATAAATTAGAGGTGAAAACCTAGGAATTGAATTCTTCAATCCCACACTAGCTATAATATTGATTATATATAGGTCACATATATAATATTCACCTCCGATTATGCCAATCACAATAATAAATAGCAAGATAATCCCTACAGTACATACCCACCTCACATCTCTATCAAAATCTTTGACAAAATATATTTAAAAAGTCATCAAAAGTATAATCACTAGAATATATTATGATTATTTGACACAATGAGATGTCATAGAGAAATTTTAAAATAGATCCGGTATATAAAAAACAAATAAATAAAATTCCTCATAAATAACACATATATAAATTGGTCATATTTATTTTTTAGTTAATATATTTTTATTTTCATTCACCTAATTATCTAAAATTATTTTATTTCATGATATTCTCTTAAAAAATATATGATATTATTATTATTATTATTATTATTATTAATTTTCACTTACATCCTTGAGAGATTTGGTTAAATTGTATGCAATGCCTTTTTTATTTTAAAAATTACATTCAACTCCTTTCACTTTTTTTTGGACAAGCATTTTTTGCTAGAGATAATCTTAATATAAGTACTATTAGTCACTAAATATAAGCATATATTTTAATAAGAATTTAAATCTTAATATACTATGTCATGAAGAATTAAATTTTTTGTTAGACTCAATTTTTGTTGATAATTCTTTTAAAATTTGTTATATATAATGTTGTAAAATCATCTATTCTAATTATTTTTTTATAATTGAAGTTAATTTTTTACACAAAAATAACTCTTTCTAAAACAATAAAATTAATTGGTAATTTTTACTATCATATTAATAATTTTTATTATTGTATTAAAATAAAAATCACAATCTTAATTATATACTATATATATGTAAAATTTTATCTTTATTAACAAAAAGTCAATTAGCTAGAGGGATGCCAAGTGTAATTAATTTTTAAAATAAAATAATATATTAAGTATAAATTTAATAAACTTTAAAAATAATTAAGTAATGTAAATTTACTTTCATAATTTATTACTATTATTGCAGAGGTTTGTGGAAGGAAATTATTAGTAAAAGAAGACACAAACATAGAACAAATCATTAGGTGACATACAATAATGGGAGTTGAACTTTCTATTTAGGTGATTAGCTCATATCTTTTGCTTTTGCCTTAGAGTTCCCAAAGATGGATCGACGTGGGAACTGGGGTCCAAAGGTTGGTTGCATCTTAATTATAAAATCAAATATATATGTGTGTGTGTGTATAATTTTTATTTTTATTTATTTATTTATTTTTATTTAAAAAATAAAATATAAAAAATAAATGTGGGTTTGCATGCGTTGTGTGTTGTTGTGTGTCTTTGTTGTGAGTGTGAACACCCGCATGCCTCAGAATGGGCAATTGATGTGAGAAACAGAGAGCCAACGCATGCTGTTGCATGCATTATCAAACTTTCATGTCTTGCTCGTCTTGCCTTAATCATAGAAAATGATGTCTTTGTCTTTTCCCTTCTTTATTCATTTTGCTTCTATTTATGTACCTTATCTTTCTCTTAATTTCATTTCTGATTTAACAATAATATACATATATGTGTCACATTATTCAGCAATTGTAGTAATTGACTATTCGGAAAATAATACTATGGATATAATTAAATTAATGAATACAGGCATCTTTTAGATTGCCTGAAAAAATTATACACAGATAGAGATTGGATTTAACTGAAATGAGTTAGTTTTTTACGTATGATATATACTATGATTTGAATTTTTGTTTGGGAGGTAATTATATTTAGTATTCTATAGTGTTTAATATATAATCTGTACATGTGAGAAAAAAATTAGGACATTTCATGATAAATTACATATATTAATGTTTTACTAGTGGAAACAACTATATAATATATATACATATTGTTTTTATATATTGCATTATATATGATATTTTTTAAAAAACAGGTGGTTTCGGTATCAATAGTTTCAATATCATAGTAAACAAAAAAAAAATCCCAATTAATTGCACCCTTGTTTTACATTACTTGTTTCCAGATGTTGCATCTAGGATTAAATCCCACGATTTGGGAGACAAATATTGAGAAAGTTAAAAGAAATTTTAAAAAATAAAAGTGAGAAAAGAAGGGATTGAAAAGTCCAACTTGATCTGATATATGGATAATTATTAGTAGAAAAAATTGCATCATGCATGACGGTAATATTGCATGAGACTTTTATCTCCCATGATTGAAGTAAATTACGCTTTAATTTCCAGGAATATTAATAGTGGCGGAAAAATAGAACATGGAGAATTAATTAAAAATTGTTTATAATTCCCAAAAAATAAGAAAGACAACAAAATGATCACGACTTACAGCTGAAGTATTAATACAATTATGATATATATAAATATAAATATATATATATATAAACTGGAGATTTCGACCAGAAAAAAGAAAGAAAAAATTTATTTTGATCTTGATAAAGATATGATAACTTTTAATTTAATTTTTTATAAATTATTTTTGTTAATTTAATTTTTTAAAAATAAAAATACTTTTAATATTATTTTTTATTTGAACTATATTTATATTTTAATATCTCACTTAATAAAATGATGACTAAAATTTTTTATTAATATAAAAATTATAAGTGATAGATAATCTATATTATATATAAAAAATTTATGTATACAATTATCTAAATTAATCTTAATTCTCAAATTTTTGTCAGATACTTAATTAGTAAAAAAATTATCTATATATGCAATTGGAGAATTTTGATTTATATATCGATATTTTATCTTATATAAAGTAATGTGTGACATGTGATACAACTATGTTATCAATTAAATTATAGTTTAATATTAAATTAAATAAAAAAATTATGTATGAAGTTTGAGTAAAAATTAATATTAAAAGTATTTTTATTTTTAAAAGACTAAATTAATAAAAATAATTTATAAATAATTAAATTAAAAATTAATATATTTATCAATCACTAAAATAGAATTTTTAAACAAAAAAAAGTGACTAAAACAAAATAAAATGATTAATTATATGATCTTATCTCGCTTTTATATATTGCCTATAGTGTAACAACTACTTCAAATTGGTACGGTTATAGAAATTATTTTAATAAATTTTATTTGGTACATTAATATTTTGTTTTATTAAATTTTTTTAAGATTTATCCTCTTCATATAAATCTAAAATAAGGACATTGCTTTTAGGGATGAAAAATAATAGATTTCAACTTCTTTAAATCATTATCAATAGATAGGAAATATAATAATGTTCAAACAACTTTAGGGTGTTTGGTACGCTGTAAATTGACTTTGTAAATTGACGTTATTATCTTATATACTATAATATTTTTGATATGATAATTAGATAAAAATGTTTAGTATATTGTTATTATTATGCGATTCACAACTGTAATTAGGTGTCCCAATTTTGGAACAATTTAATCAGGCCCTGTAAAAGAGTTCCCTTCTATTCTTGTGACCTCTAGGATTAGATCTTAGGCCCTGTGTTATTATATATAAAAAAAAATGTTAAAAAATACTTTCATCCAATTTTGGATTAATATAATTAAAAAATTAATTTCATTTAAAATTTAGAGTAACTTATACTTACCTCTTATAAGGTTTAGCTAAATTACACTTACCTCCTTCTCTAATTTAGTTTCTATAAATGAAGACAACTTATAAAAGTAATTAAACTTATATATTGTGTTTCAAAATGAGATTCTTAATATAATAGTATATATAGTTAAATAATTTTATTATTTTAAAATAAATAATATTGATGTAAACTATTAATTTTATTGATAAAAACTAAATTAAAAGAGAGATCTGTATAATCAGATATAATTTGCAAATAATCACTAGTGTGAATTATTAACTACAAAAAATTTTTAGGTCCACATATTTTTTCACCTCATTATATACTAAGCAATAAATTTAATTATTTATTATTATTTTATTTACCATATAAGTTTCTTAATTTAAAAAATAAAAATTTATATAAAATTTTTTAATTAATATATAAATAACATAATACAAGCATCCAAAAACATCACAATTAACTACATATAATAAAAAGCGTACTTCGGTGGTTCACACTCGTTATTGGGGTTGGGGTTGTAGAAGGGACAGACCACTTTAGGAGACATGTTTATCACTATGGAATTCTCTGTCCCTTTTGCGTCTCTCTCTCTCTCTCTCTTTCCCATATGATCCCTCTCATGTCCCACAATGCTGTACCAAAAGCCATGCAAATCCTTATATATATATATATATATATATATTAGTTTCATTTTTAATTTACACTATTCATAAATTAATAATTTAATTTTTAAAATATTATTTAATTTGATCACTTAAAAAAATCATAAAACGCTTAAACCAAGTTTAAATAATTAAAAAGTAGGTAGTCATGTGATATCTTTATCAATAGCAATTTTAACTTAAAAATGAAGATATTAAATAAAAATTTTCTATTTCTAACGTGCTGTTTGTGAAAAAAATCTGTTAGACAGGACTGCCAACAAAATATAAACTCCTCAAATTCTGTGTTAACACTTAATATGAATTAAAAAGAGTACAATGAGACAGTGACTAAAAAGTTTAGTAACAAAAGTACTGTATTAAGAACCAGTTCAAATAAAAACTTATCCGTATGAATTTTATATTAAAATTTAGTATATATTTAATTATATTAACTGTTATATTAAAAATAAATTTACAATTTTATTTTTCATAAAATGTTATTTTCATTTATAAAAAAAATTAGAGAGAAAGTGATTGTAATTTTTTAAAATAAAAAGACAATAAATATAACAATCTTTACATATTTATTTATAACTAGTATGTCATCCTATCAAAGAAAATAAGTAAAAAAAAATATACTTCTTGTCCCTAAGACTGTGTTAAAATTTAATTTTATCCTATATTTCTTTTTGTAATTTTAAAATATTTCAGTTTGGTGCTAATATCTCATGCCATCACATTAATTTTTAATGAAAAAATATACCTTTTTTTCATAGTACTAATTTTATAGACTTGAGTTTATATGAACATATATCTATCATGTGTTAAGACTTAGTAAAAAAAATGCATTTAATTAAAATTAATACTTATAAAAAATTAAATTATTTTTAAATGAAATTATTTTTAATTTTATGTGAGTTCATATAAAATGTGATATCAGTGAGGATAATTTTTTTATGTTAATAAAAAAGAAAATTAATATCAAAGTGTTCCCTATGAAGTGTGATGAAATGATGAATGAGCGTGCGTGGCCGTGGCGTTGGTTCGGGCCTTTAAGAATGAAATCATTGAAAAATATGAAATACATAAATTTAAAGACTTAAAGTCGTCCTCTGTCTGAAAAAGCAGCCTTGAACCACGGCCTCACCCTTATGACCTTAGACCATACCCACCTAACTCAATTAATTTAATCACCTAATTTAATTTTTGCACCAACATTCACCAAAAATTATTCATTATTTATTATATTATTAATAATTTCCATCTAATCATTAATTTCAATTTAATTTCCTCTAAAATTATCTCTGCCAAGAAAAATGGAACAATATTGAAAAACAATAGAGAGAGAGATTTATTTTCCAACACAAACAGTATTCATTTAATTTCCCTTTGTCTATCATTTCTTTCTTCACTATCTAAAATTTTTTTCTTCCCTATCTTTCTGATCACGCAATCAAAAGAAAACTCAGAAAGAGGCCAAAAAAAATAAAAACCCACATGAAAATCAAAAGAACATCCTTATGTACAACACAATTTTTCAAAGATGAGATCAACTCTAGAAATCTTTGGTATTAAGTTCTTCAACAAACACATAATAAAAACAAACTTTTATGATTTGATCGAAGATCTTGATAACAAGTTATCAAGTACCTAAAAAACTTTAGCTAAATCTAGTGTTGGAAATCTCTAATGGAGAATCTCTAATAATTTCAAGATGGCGTGTGAGCAAAAGGATAGAAACTAGGTTTGCTTAGAGGGAATCCAATGGGTGGTCCTTGTGTATTAATGGATTTAGGAGTAGAAGAGGTTATTGCAGAGGAAGTATTAGTCATAGACATAGTAGTTGTTGTAGTGGAGGTGGAATTATTGGTGGCAACTCGCTCACAAGAGGGACACATAGTCAGGGTTGTGGCTGGTAACTGCATGTAGAATGGATTTGAATTGCTCTTCAAAGCTCTCAGTTCTTGAAGTTCCTTGTGAAGCCTTCTGTTCTCTTCTGTTAGTGTCTCACAGCACCTCTTCAAGTAGTCACAGTCTACCTCTGTCTGCTTCAACTTTGTCCTGCACGTAGGTTCAAACATATCAAAACCAATTTGTTATATATATATATATATGCAGACAAGAGAGGAATTAATTAAGCATGTATATACCTTGCTCTTCTGTTTTGAAACCATACTTCTACTTGGCGAGGACGAAGATTGAGTTGTTTTGCAAGAGCAAGCTTCTGTTTCTGCAACGATAAAATTTTGTCAACTTGTGGGAAATTTGACAAACACATGGTGGGCATATGTAAATGGGGAAAGAGAAAAGAAAACCAAGCGTTGTTTATGAGGTTCTTTTGTCATGGTTATCACATACTGGGTTGAGAGTGCTGTGTTCTTTGAAGCTCTCTTCAAGGAAAGCAGATTGTTCCTTTGATAGTCTTAGCTTCTTCCTCGTGCTACCAACGTTGTCATCTTCATCGCTTGCTCTTGAAGAAGTGGGTTTTTGATCGTAATAGGCCTCTCCATCAGAATCTGGCCTCTTGGTCCCTCCTGATCTGTTGTACATACAGAGATCCATCTGAAACGACGACGCTGCGCTGTTTGGAGACGATGACAACGCCGCCTCATCTTCCTCTGCCGCCGCCGACGCGGCTGCTGCCGGCAATCTGTTCACATCGAAGCCTCTTGAAGAACTCCCTGCATGTGAATAACAGATAGCCATGAAGCTCAGAAAACAGAGGCTAAACCATTAAAGAAGGCTTTTTGGGAAGATATAAGAAGTGGGTATTGACCATTTTCAGACGGAGGCCATGGGAAGGAGATTTGAGAAGGTGGGTTAGTGCGAGAAGCAACGACGGGTGTGTGAGGAAGAAGATCAAGCTGTACATATTCAGTAGTTGTATGTTCATGGACTACAATACTCTGTTTATCCTTTCGCTTTTTTGCTGCTTCTTTTCCTTCTTCTTCTTCTTCTTCTTCTTCATCATCATGATTTGATGTTTTGGTACAAATGGGACCGATTGATAAGGTGGTGTTAAAGCCCAATCCCAGAAGGTTGGTAGGTTGATCAGAAAGGTTTGAAGAAGCATGATCTCCTAAGCTCAGACCAAGCTCCATGTCTGAATCTGCATATGCAAATTACAAGCAGAGAGAAGAGAGAAAGGAAAGAAATGAGTTCGGAGTGAGAAGACGACCTCGAAAAGAGTCTTTATAATCATAGATGAGAGTCCAAGATAATCGTAGGACCCCACTTTTATTACTTTGGAAAAAAAAAAACACCATTTTTTCTTTTCCTTTTAATTGTCCGTTTGATTTTATTTTTATAATGAGAAATATAAAAATTGTTGTGGGTGTGTGTGTGCAAGAAAATGGGTTTAGTGTTTGACCTACGAAGCATACCAAGGTTGACAAACACACACACGTGAAAGTTGAAAGTTGAAACTCTATTGTACCAATGAAAATTTTAATATTACTATTATTTTTTATCTTGATATAACTTTATATAAAATTTTAATTTTAATTTTTTTAATTTTATTTCTTATTTTTATTATAATTGAGGTAAGAATTAGAATTATATATAATTTTTTATATTTTTGGTATTAAATTTTAATTAAAATAAAATATATAAAAAAAATTTAAAAAAATTAATCATAAAAAAATAAGTTATATAATCCATATATATATCAAATTTTTATTAGAAAATTTGATTATAAGTATATAAAATTTACACCTAATTTTTTTTTTTTGATAATTTTCTCTCACCAAATAGTGTCAGTCATATGCAAAGTTTAAGCAAGGTTATTATAATCAATTGAGATAATGCCAAAATACTTCAAAATTTTTTTGGCATTCATAATTAATTTGGACATTTAAAACTCAAAAATTAATAATGTAAAAAATATTCAAATATGCATAAAGATTAACTTAATAATTTCTTATACTCATGTGAAATCTTTTGTTAACTCTGCTATTAACAACATATTCATATGAGATTTGATTAAAGGAATAAATTTTATCAATTAATAAAATTAAGAGACAAAAATTGAGACATCAGATAAAGTTAAAGAAAAAAAGAGCTATTTTTAGCCTCATTAAAATGAAAATTAATTTATGTAACAAAATATAAATAAAAATAATATTTAGTATTTATTATTAAATTATAAACATCGAAAATCAACTCAGGGTGGAAAGTTATTATAGTTATATAAGGAAGAAATTCAAAAACTGGTTTAAATTTTGAGTTTTTTTTGTAAATAACTTAATAAAATGAAAATTAATTTATGTAACAAAATATAAATAAAAATAATATTTAGTATTTATTATTAAATTATAAATATCGAAAATCAACTCAAGTTGGGAGACCCACTCCCAACTTTTTTGTTTTTGTTTTGATTTCGGGTCTTCCAACTTTTACTTCACAAGAAATAGGTGATCATTTTATTTTATTTTATCTTTAACATGGTTTCCTTATAATATATACCACTTCAAAATACCCCGTTTAAAATTTGGTTAACAGAGAATTTAAAGTGACATATGAAGTAACCATATTAAAATTAAAATAATAGATTGAACAATATACTTATGTTGGAGTGTGAAAATTAGAAATTCTTATATTTTTAAAAATTAAGAGACTATTTACAAATTATAATATTAATAAAGTTTGAGTCTAATAAAATTAATTAATTTTTTACAATACAATGAATCAAATTTTAAATTTTTGTTAAGAGATTTACTTATATTTAATATTTGAAAGTGCTTTAAATAAGATTTTTTAATAAAAAATACTTATAAAAAATTAAATTATAATTAAGTAACACAAAATTTGATAACAAATTTGTATTTTTTTCTATAATTAATTATCTGATATTAGTAAGGGAGAGGATGACCACTTAAAGAATTGAATTTGGATTATCTAAATTAAAATGAGAAAAGTGGTGAAGTAATGCAATGTCGAGAGAGACAAAATAGAGAAAAAAATTAATGACTTATCTTATGTGAACTAAGACCTACTTATGTTTTGTTCTATTTTATTTTCTTTACACTTCACCAATTTTTTTCATTTTAAAGGATCAAATCCAAAGAATTAGTTTGGTTCCTATTAAGTAAGATCTAAGCTTTATCCTATTTGGAACTATTTAAAATTTAAAATAAGCTATCTATTATTTTTAAAACAAGTGTTTTAAGTTTTTGTTGCGTTTGGCCAAAAATTCAAATCTATTAATTTTAGTAGCAGAAGAAGAAGCTTTTTTTTTTTTTTCGAAAATAAAGTAGAAAATTGCACTTTCTCTCTTAAAGTAGATCAAACATAGATTTTTTTTTTAAGACAAAGATATTGTAAATGAAACTCATTAATTATTACAGTATCCTTTATTTTCTTTTTGAAAAGAAAAAATTAGTCTTCTTTCCTTCCATTCTTCTTCTATATTTATCTTGATGCATTTGGTATATTTATTTTAGTTTATACGTTAAATATCTATCTATTTTGATTAAAATGGTTTATTTGTTTATTGTAATTTCATTTTTATATTTGAATTAAATAAAAAAATTACAGACTTAAAATTAATTTATCTATATTATAAAAGCTCTGAGGTCTCACAAAATCTATTAAATAATTTTTTAAAATACTAATTATTTGAATGACAATTTGGATGTAATTTCTTTTGATATACCTCTATAAATAAAATATTGAAAGTACTAGAGGTAATTAAAGGACTGTCCCTGTAGAACTCAAAAAAAGAAAAAAAATTTGTTCAAGGCAGCCTCCGACTCCGAGCATTCTTCATTGGTTTAATAGATGTATTTTGGATAAATTATCTTGAACTTTTTTATTTAGTATATGAAAAATTAGAATTATAGGATTTAATTAGAATTATATGAAAAATTAGAATTTTTTATTTAATCGTAATATTAGTATTGTCAAATGGGTGATCGGCTCGCACTAGTCTGTGAAGAATCAATCATATACGAGAGTTTAAACAATTGATGTCAAAACTCGCCTCTTTTGTCTCGCTGGTTAAATATTGGAATAACTTGAGGATCAATTTTTTTATTTTATAAAATATTTTAATAAAATAAAAATAATTAAATTGGTTAAAAATTTACTTTTAATAATTTAACGAATAAATAAAATAGAATTAAGTTTATTTTGATAAAATAATATATCTAAAATAGTGTATTTATTTTTTAAAATTAATATCAATATTTATTTTAACTAATATATATTATATTAAACCTTTTCATTAATAATATTTTTTCACTTGATAAAATAAAAAAGCATAATATTAACACATAAAAATACGTTAAATTTATATATTCATATTTATTTGAAACTAAATTATATTAATTCATAATATTCTTAATTTTTTTTTTATATATTTAAGTGGATCAAGTCATTGACCAACTCATCTAAGACATAATTTTAAATATATCATGTTTTAAATATTTAAACTTATTCAAATTGTGAGCTAAAGGCAAGCACCAACCTATTTTGATAGTATTATCTAATATATTATATAATTTTAAAAATTATATTTAATAATTACCAATCATTCGTACTAAATGGATAAATAGAGATGAAATAATTACACAGAACTTCAGGATAGATGAGGCGGCAATGGGCAGGCAACAGTAGCACGCACCATCTCCACCTGAGGGGCAAGTGGGACCCACTGCCTTAAAATTAAACGGACTGAAGGGAACAACATCACCATCTCTTTGGAAACGAATCTTGTGTGCGTTTATGTTTTTAACTATATTTCTATAACCAAATATCAGAGAATGACATCATAACATACATTTGTGGCCTAAAACAACTAGGACATTATAACATAATATTGCTTCACCTTATAATTAATCCTAAATTTAAAAATTTTAAGATAAATTATACTTTTCTTCTTTAATAGATAAACACAGGCTTATATTTTAAAGATATATTTTAACAATTGAGATTTTACTCAAATGTTTTTTTAGATAAAGTAAAGGTTAAATTAAACATTTAATCCTTGTACTTATAATTAGTATAATTTAGTCCCTATACTTTTAAACTAATTAAAAGTTAGATTTTACTGTTAAATTTTGTTAATTTTCCATTATTTCTTTAATAATGTGATAGGCAAGTGTATTTATTTCTTAATAAATGTTAGTATTTTTAAAATCAAATTATTAAAAAAGAGAGAAAAATGGGTTGAAATTATTAAAACGTGTATATATTTCTTAATACACATTAGCATTTGTAAAATCAAATTATTAAAAAAATATGTGGTTTCAACATCATCAAAAAGATAATGGACAGTCAATAAAGTTTAACAGTCAATTTTTTATTAGTTTGAAAGTATAGGGAACATCGAATTACACCAATTATAAGTATAAGAACTAAGTTATAATGATGATGAAAATATAGAGACTAAATGTATAATTTAACCTAAATTAAACTTTAATTATTCATGAAAAATATTACTTCCTTTTTCTATGCTAATTCACTTGGATTGTTTGATGATAATGAATTTGCTTGCATTTCTTTTCTTAAAAGACAAGGATGGAGATCGAAGACTAGTCCATTATGGATAAGGAGAGATCCTCTGGTTTCAAAAGGCTAGGGCAAAATGGATCTCAAATGGAGACAAGAACACGAGCTACTACCCTTTAAAAACAATCACAAAAAGAAGATGCACCAAAGTAATTCTCCTTAAAAATGAAGTAGGCGAGTGGATAGAAGACTAAGAGACCCTTGAGAATATGGCTATCTCCTTCTACAAAAAATTATTCCAAGAAGAAGGGGATAACAAAACACATGCTTGCACTCTTTACTCTTATGCACCAATTACCTCAACTAATCTTGACCTTCTTACCAAAGAGGTCTTTGATGAGGAAGTTAGAAATTCTATGTTTCAATTGGAGCCATTAAAGCTCCAAGAGGAGATGGATTTCTAGAAATTTTTTACCAACAACACTAGAAAATAGTCGGAAGGAAGGTTTGTGACACAATCAAAAGGGCTTTTAGGAACCACCTAGACATATTTAGCTTAAACAACACCCTTGCGGTCCTTATACCCAAAACTAAAAAACTCAAACTCCTGACCCAATTTAGGCTAATCTCACTATGTAACATGACCTACAAGTGTATTAGCAAACTTATAGTGAACCACCTCAAGATTATCCTTCCAAGTTTGATCTCAACCAAGTGAGCTTTGTCCTAGGGAGGCATATACATGAAAACATAATCATAGCACAAGAAATATCTCAAACCATAAGACGCATGAAAGGAAAATGAGGCTTCTTCATCATCAAGATTAATCTTGAAAAAGCCTATGATAGGATGAGTGGTCCTATTTGAAAGATATCCTGATAGAGAAAAATATCCTATAGCAATTCCAAGATTTGATTATGACTTGCATCAAGATCATATCGACCTAAATATATGTCTTATTTATGGAAAAACTTACCCATATCATGAATAAGGCTATAGGATATGAAACCTGGACACCTTTTAAGATTGGTAGAAATGGTCCTAAGGCGTCTCATGTAACATCCGCTCCTTCCATATATGAGAGATGATTGTTAGTTTTAAAATAAATTAAATGCTTGTGATTGTTGCATTAGTTGCATGTAGTTGTATTAGAGTCAGGAACCAAATTGAAAAGAAAAGAAGGGGGACTTGAATGAGAGGAAAAATATTGAGTGGAGAAAGTTCTGTAAACTTTTCATAATTGAGGGTAGCATACCATAATTTAGTCGGGAAAATTACTATAGCTACCAGGGTTTTGAAATTTGCCACCAATGGTTCGTGGAAAAAATGGTAATTTGGCATGTGGCCAGAAAAATTATCATCTTGAGCTAGATGATCAAGAATTATGATCAGAATTAGAAATTCTCGGACTGCCTATAAATAGGAAAAAATTACAGAACCTTAATCCTTCACCTTTCATTCAAAATTATAGAGAGAGAGAGGGATGTTTTAAAGAGAGAATGTGAGAATTTACAAAGGAAGTGGTATTTTTACAATGAATTGAGGCAGGAAGTTGGTAGCTGAGCAATCTAGGAGTTCATCTGATAATTTTATACCAGTTGTTGCATGAAACAAGGTAGCAAAACAACCGATTCCCTATAATTTTGAATTTACTGTGCATATGCTAAAAATGAAAATTTTCTATTGTCTGAAGTAAAAGAGGGATTAAAAACTACATTCTTGATATTTATGAATGCTATTAGGTGTTTTAAACTAGATGAACATACTTATGCATGCTGAAATTATATTATGAAAAATGGATTTTTATGTATTGTGTGAAAATGGGGTTTAATCCAAGATTTGAGTAAGATTAAACGATAGTTTGGGTTATTTTTATGTGATAAATTATGCTTACACAATGGTATTGAGTTAATGAGGGTCCAAAATGAATTACAAACTAGTTCTTGGGCAAAAATTTGGATCAATGGAGGATTTGAAAAATAGAGCATAATGTAACCGTTGACTTGTAGCCCTTACCAGTCGACTGTCGTGCTCTTCGGTTGCCTAGAAATATATCCATAGTGCTCGTAGCCGATTGTCAGGAGGCTGGAAGTCGACTGCCGTACTCATATTTTCTAGAAATTTTCTAAGAATAGAGCAACCGACTGCTAGGAAGCTGGAAGTCCACTGATAGCCCTCGGGTTTAGAAAATTTTGAGACAATGAGTTTCAAGTTGACTGCTAACCCTCTGGTTTGGAAAACTTGAGGCAGTGAGCTACAAGTTGATTTCCAAGAAGGTAGAAGTCGACTAGCAGGCCTCTGTTTTGGAAAATGAACTCAATAACCTAGTTTAAAGCAGATTTAGCCCAAAACTCCACTCAAATGAGGGATCTAGACCTGGAATTATATAATGGGTAACAAGAGGGTGAGAGTGAAAGAAAAGAGCAAGAATGATATGAAAATTTGATAAGGAATGCTCAAGAGAATTTCAAGAGAAATGAGAAAGTATTCTTAGTGTATGGATAGTGGTAGATATGCATATATTGAGTGACCAGTTATTGGTATGGGATAATAATTGGGCATTCCATGGGTAACACGGTGATGGTTGTTAATTTTAAGTTAGTGAATTATCTTATAGCCAATTAAAGTATTCACGTACTTAAAGTTATACATAACCATGATATGAGCCGAATCACCCTAGTCTATATACTTGTGAATAGTATTTTAGAGAAATGATCTATTGAGAACATAATCCCAGATATACAGGAAGGGATCTGCCAGAGAGGTGGGCAGGGACCCTGTGGTTCTCAGAGGTAGGGAATGATTTGTCAGAGCGATAGATAGAGACCCACCTAGGGGTGTTGTGGCTGGATGTACTTGGATCCATTAGGGGATACTCTAGCATGTACATATATTACAGTCAAGGGTTGCCAGATTATGAATACATTGCAGTTGAGAATTACAGGTAGTCACAGACTACGAGATATTCACCTAAGAGTGAGGGTTTTATGTAAGGAGTTATTCGCTTGGCGTTGGCTATGTAAATATGCTCTAATTTCCTTGTGTATGCTCTTGTTTCTATGTGATACCCTGTTACCATTATAATATGATATATATCCTATGTGATGGATATATGGTATGATATATCCTATTTGATGGATATGAATTATAATTTGATGACAGATATATCCGGCTGAATGGATATATGATGATTTTAAATGACATGCATAAGTATGAGTATGAGACATGAGATGATATAACTATATGATTCATGCATTGTAACCTAATAGGCATAATATTTTAAATTGATAATCAGAAGAATCTAGTGTTTTTTCATATGGATACAGTGGTACAGAACAGTGTGTTTTAAAAGTCAGGTTGTTTATTGCTACTAAGATTCATTCTCATTTAAAGTAATGGTTTGTATCAGATGCTTAAGTACCAAGTGTTGTTAGAGATGGAGGTGGAGATAGTGAAAATATCATTCTTAGGGTATTTCCCCGTGGTAAAAGAATTATGGATTATATTCGTCTTAGAAGTTCTCCCTACTTCTTGACTACATGAAGTTAGGATCAAAAGGGTGTATTTTTGACATACTGATACCCTGGATCCTTATTAATCTTTTTGGAAAGGATCAGGATAATGATTTTTGGATGTATAAAGTAAGGGCATATATGTATTAGGATATGTGAGCTAGGAATCCACTAGCAGGCTTTTTTGTTAAATGGGTATGAGTGATAGGCTTTTTTTCTCCTTACCCCAGTTGACACACTCACATATCCATAGGTATATTTCTAATAGGTAACACTTGTAAATACTATAAATGAATTATGTATGTGAATGTATATGTATATATTCATATATCTTATCTAAATTGTTTTAATTATTTTTCGCTGTGATTTTACGTGTGAGAACTTGAGCATGGAATTCCCTAACTAATAACACTGAATTATTTAACTTGATAAAATTTTGAAAATTTACTTGAAAATAGATAGTAGTAACTCACCAATCCTATATATAAATATTTTATTACTTAATCAACTAAAAGGAATCATAGGATTGGGGGTGTTACATCCCACCTACTTTTCATGGATGATGTCCTACTTTTTGGGGAAGCCTCTATACAACAAATTGAAACTATTCTGAGTTGTCTAAAACAATTTTGTGATCTATCAGGGTAGAAAATCAATGAGGAAAGCTCCCATATCTTTTTTTTCCAAAAATTTCCCCTAAGCACTCAGGGAAGAAATATCTTGCAAGACCCATTTCCAAACCTACAAATGACCTTGGGCATTACCTTGGAGTACCCCTATTGCATGGGAAATCTCTGGTTTCAAATTAAAAGTATTTGGTGGAAAAGGAAAAAAAAAAAGATTAGCAGGTTGGAAAAAAACCTGCCTCAACCTTGTGGGAAGGATTACATTAGTAAAATTAGTCCTAAAAGCCATTCTTATCTATCTCATGATAACTACAAGAATTCCAAAAAAAAATTGTTCTCAATTATAAAAACTTGAGATAAATTTTATTTGGGCTTATAAGCACCTAACCCAAAATATCCACCCAGTGAAATAGAGAGAGTTATATAAGAAAAAAGAAGCTAGAGGCCTAGGAATTAGAAAGCTAACTACTATGAATGAAGTTTGCCAATTGAAACTAGGCTGGAAATTCATAAATAATGAGGAAGGGCTCTATATTGAAGTATTAAAGCATAAATGCTTAAAGGGGGAAAAAGTACCTAAAATTCTCCCATGCAAACAAGGTGCCTTGTGCTTTTGGCAGAGCCTCAACCATGCATGACGTCTTCTAATAGAGAACATTAGGTGGAATATTAGATCAGGAAAATCAACATCTTTATTGTTTGATAAATGGGTGGACAAAACCACCATATTGCAGAAAAAGCATCATTCTTAGTATTAGGGATGATGATTGGGCTTGGAAGGTTAAAGATGTAATAAACAGTATAAGGGATTGGAAATGGGACTACCTGACCAAGTGCTTCCTCCAAACCAACTTATCAAGTTCCATGCCAAAATGCCGCCTAATAAAAGAAATCTTAAAAGATACAAGGAAATGGTTAGGTGACCACAATGGAAAATATACTGTGAAATCGGCATACAAAATTTGGTCATAGAAGGGGCCGAAGAGACATAAATCTTTCCTATGGTTAGCTACCCATGAATTCCTACTAAAAAACTCAATTATAAGTAAATGGAGATCCTCTAATAGGACTTTTCACTTTTGCAGAACAAGCATTGAAAAAAATATACATGTCTTAAGGGACTGCCTAATGGCAAGCAAAGTTTAGCCATTATTAATCCCCTTAGAAGATTGAGTTGTGCCTTTTTCCTCAAACCTTACTAACTAGTTCTTGGAAAACCTTGACCCAAATAACACAGAGGATCAAGATTGGCAAATTACCTTTGTTGTGACTTGTTGGTCGTTATGGAAATGGCGTAATAACACCATTTTTAATGTTGATTTCAGGTTTCCACATGATGTTACTAACTGAGTCCTAAAGTTCTTGGCTAAAATCAAATAAGCTACAAGCAAGGGTTACCAAAAATTAGTATTTGAACCACCACAAAATATAATTAAATGGAAGCCAACCCCTACAAATTGGATCAAAGTGAACAGTGATGTGTTCAGCAAAAGAAATCCAGGGAAAGTAGGGTGTAGAGGCATAATATGTGACTTGAGTGGTTTTTGGATTGTAGTCTTCATCAGGAACTTGGGTTGGTGATCCTCCTATATGGCTAAAGCTTGGGGAGCATTCAAAGGCCTCAATCTAACGTGGGATTTAGGATTTTACAGCATCATCCTGGAGATGGACTCATTCCCACTGGTCGAATATTTGCTAAATTAGATTGAATTTCCTTAAAATTAGATAATAGCCTCGATCCAAGAATTCTTAAACAGAACTTTGGCAAATCTGAATCGAACAATGTCATTGGGAAGCCAACCGATGTACAAATAAACTGAAAAACTTGGCTGTCATGCTCGAAGTAGGGCTTCACTATTGGACTCACCCTCCTAGCTCCTTGAGTCTTGACCTGCTTGCTGATGGAGTAGGGATCTGCTTCCCTTGTGGTCACATTGGCTAAGTCGTAGTCAATAAAATGTTGGTTTTGGGGTTTTTATCCTTTAGGTCTTAGGCCAAAAAATAGAATTTAAGCATGATTTTTAAAATTTTTGCTATTAAATTCTCTAAAAAAATGAAAATAAATCATTTTTACCACTCAACATAATGTAATTAAACAATTAAAAAATTTACCTTTCTTAAATTTATCAACTAATTAAGAGATTTGGATTCTCAAAAACACAAGGAAGTTTTAGTTTATTCATTTTTCTCAAGAGACAATGTTCATTGTACATAAGGCACAATATAAATACAAGAATATATGGTATCTCTTAAAAACAATAAAAAAAATAATTATTTATAATTGTATATCGATCCTAAGTAGTTTATAATTAATTATGATATCCTTTTTTCTTTTTATTTTTACAAATAAATTCTTTTTTATACTATTATTTTAATCACTCACACCCACAAAAAAAAAGTGAAGAGTGAGAATGTTAAAATTAATGCAAATATTTAAGAAATATAAAACCTACATTGAAAACTAGGTTTAACAATACTCTAGTCCAATTTAATTAAAGGGGACCAGCCAATGAAAGGTCAAGCTTTTAAGTTTAAAAAGCTCAACCTCTTCATAGTGATCCCAAGATTATATATAAAGTTCAATGTTATTATTAATGCTAGCTAGGTGAAATTTTCTTGTTAAAATTATAAATTTTCTTCTAATTATTTGTACTCTTTACAATATTGTCCATTCCATAAAATTTCTGCTTGTTGTCTTATAAGCTATCATTTACCAAGCTTTTGGTATTAAATTTATCGATATTACATAAATTTCCATTACTTAGCCAATTACTTCTTTCTATGTACTTTGATTTGTAACATATAATTCTTGTTTTAAATGGTTAGCACATAATTAACCCTAGTGGTGGCTTAAGGCAAGGTGATCCCATTTCACCTTATCATTCCTTATTTTCATCAATGTTTTATCTTCTCAATTAAAAAAGTTAAAGGATAACCAAAAAATTAAATGTTTCAAATTTAAAATTTTTATAAGGGGATATCACACTTAATTTTTGTAGATGATTTAACCCTATTTTTTAATGTTGAATGGAATTCCTGCTTAAATATTAAAAGAAACTTGATGCAATTTGGAAGACTTTTTGGTTTGTTTACTAATCCCCAAAATTTAGAGATTTTATTGGGTTAAGATTGTCAACTAAATATCCAAATATTTAGGAAAAAACATGGTTATGAGTCGTGGGAATAGATCTGTTCAATAAAATATCAAGGAGAAACTGAAACATAACTTAGCATCTTGGAAAGGAAGGATGCTATCACAAGCTATCAAAATTATATATCCTAATCCAAATGACTCTAACTTCCTTCCTAGTCTACGATCTCTCTCTATAAATAAACTCTTCACAAGATTCATCCAACAATGTAATATGATTTTGAGTAAGTTTTGGTGGGGATATTTTGGTAACTGAGGAACTACGTACCTTGGGCTTGGAAAAAATATGCTTATCCAAAAGAATGGGAGGACTTGGTTTTAAAAACCTTGAACTTTTCAATGATTCTCTTCTAGCGAAGACATTATGGAGAGTTTTTATCGGACAGAGGTTAAAGAGGAAAACTTGATGAAAAAATTTTATCTTAAAAATAAAGAAATATCTACTATTGGAGGTAATGATCTTACTATAGTTGACCTCCCAGAAAATAAACATAGCTTCCAAAATATAGAAATATATAGCTAAGGCAAGCAAAAATAGTCATTCTTCCTAATATCAAATGGTGCATAGAAAGAGGTTGTTAGATTTAAGGTTTTATATTTTAATTTTTGATGATGAAAATGAGTGATAAATGTTTTACAAATATAATTCTCATATGTTTTATAAGCTATATATGCATGATTATATATTTTAATTTGTATTACCTTCACTTGAATCATGCTTTATTCCTAGAGTATGAGATATACTTTCTTGTAATATATTTAATAGATTTTTTTGATATGTTATAAATTCATGCATATTGTTAATTATGAATTAGACTAACTATTCAGTTTGTAAGTTTAATATCTTTTATATAGGATTGTCCAATAAGAGTGAACATTGAAGTATGAGAATAGAAAATCAATATCATACTTCACACAAAGAAATGAAAAAGAAAGAAAGATTCTCAAATAATTGGGGAATTTGAAGATTCAAAGATTTGAAAGCTTGGTTGCACCAAGATAGCCAATGGACTTAACTAGGTATATTTATGTGAAAGCCATTATTTTAGATTAACATTTATTTGCTCAAGAAATTTTGGTTTAAAGGTGGTGAGATTAGATTTTACTAAAATCAAATTTTGACCTTCAGTCACTATTTTTATCATATCTCCCTAAATAAAAATGAGTTTTTGTGTGTAAATTGTTTAATTACAAACTAGACTCAAAGATCTTTGCAACGATAGGTCATTTGCTTAAAAAAGACTTACAATGAAACAATTATGATCATGTAAAGTGGATACTAGGGAGTAGTATAGGATTTTGACCTCTCGTCACTTCTTGAATCATATCTCCCAAATGAAAATATTTTTGGTGTGAAACTTCTTTCATTAAAAACTAGACTCAAATATCTTTATGACGATAGGTCATTTGCTTAAAATGTATTTAAATGAAAACTTTATGATCATTTAAATTTGAGGTATAGAACAATGTTAGATTTTGACTTTTGGTAACTCTTTTGATCATATCTCCTAAATGGTAATGACTTTTGGTGTGAAACTTGTTTCAATAAAAGCTAGGCCCAAAGATCTTTGCAATGACAAATCATTTACTTAAAATGAATTTAAAATGAAGAAGTTATGATCATTTAAAGTGGAGGTTAAATAGTAGTCAATTTTTGCTAGCTTGAGAGTTACTAATCAACTTCTACAAAGTTAGTACTCAACTGGTAGGCTGGAACTTTAAAAAATGCTCTCTAATGATCATAATTTTCAAGAAGTTGAAATTTGACTAACACACTATAGTAGTCGACTGGTAGGATCAGAAAACATGTGTTTTAAAAGTGTATAATGAATCTTTTGTGTATGTAATCACTATTTTCTCATAGACCCTTAAAAATATGACCATGAAAACATATTTTAAGAGTGAACCAAGTGCTATAATGTGATATTCAACTTGTTTTATAATCTTTGAGAGAGAAACAAACATAATTGAGTCAAAAAGTTGCATAATATATATCTCTTCAAGTGCTTAGAGCTTCATCTCGTATATCTACTCTTTGAGAGAATTTATTTGAGAGATTATTTTCTTCTTCAAGCCTTCTAAGACAAGGGTGGTGTATCCCTTGTGAGGGAAATCAAGAGTGAGTAACTCTTGAAGTGATTTTCTTTAGGAAGAGAGGAGTTTTCTATTTTAGAGTGAAAAATAACTTTAGATTGAGTTGAAGCTTGTAGTGGCTCACAAGTGCCCAGTCCAATTTGTGGAATTAGTAGAGAAATCGCAAGTTAAAGCTTGGGAACTGAATGTAGTCTTGGGTTGGAGTTGAACTCTCTTTCCATAAACTCTTTTTATTTCAAGTTGTTGATTGATGCTTTGTTTTTAACTTGAAATTTTGCATAAAGTATTGAACATATCATAGTTTATAAATTTTCTTCAATCTTTATTAATTCATATAATTTTTTAAGAGATTATTAATTGTTTATTTACTTGAAATTAACTTTTAGAATGGAGAATAATTTTATTTTTGGAGTACTTTACTTCTAAGAATAAAACTTATATTCTTCATACTCCAAGCATCAACCGGAAGCTTATCTTTTGATAGAAATAATTGTTGTATTGCTTTATACTTGTCAAAGAAATCTTAATAGAAAAATTTTTGAGAAAGAATTTGATAATAACCAAAATTTTTGTAAACACCCAATTCATCTCTCTCTTGGGTGTTGGTTGCCTTGTTAATAGTGGTGACTTAATTAAACTCCAAATTCATTTGAGAGATGAAGGAGTTGAACCTAGGAAATTTGGAATTAAAAGATTCTAATTGATGACCAACTTAGAGTATGAAAAATAATGGATCTTTATTAAGAAAGTCATAGAGACATAACTAATGTTGTGAGGAATCAATCAACCTCCTTAACTAGCACAAATGATATTGTTGCTTGAGGTGAGTTGGAGTATGGAAATTATTCATCAAGGAAAGGATACCAATTCATGATCAAAGAAATGACCTAAAACAATAGTCTTGGAGATATCCCTTAGATCCAACCACTTATATGGTTATATAGAGATTTAATATATTTTCCAATGTCAAATACTTCACTTGGAAGGTTATGAGAGGGATTTTACCTACCAAGGAATTTTTTAAAAGAAGAGGTCTATATATCGTAGATGAATGCTGCATCTGCAATAATGAGTTAGAAAGTATGGATCACCTAATGATTCAATGCCTGTTTAGCAGGGCAATATGGTTTGGAATGGATCTAGGATTGAGAATAGACATGATGGGTATTAATTCATTTTAGGATTGGATCATATGCATGATGAAAAAACTTGGGCTTAATTAGGAACAATGCCATGTTGACATGCAAGAGATTAAGAAAATTGGAATCTTCCTAATTGTACCTTGGCTGATTTGGTATGCTAGAAATAGGAAAATTTATGAAGCTGAAGATATCAATCCCACTCAAGTGATTTGCATGGTCAAATCATGGACTACTAAATGGGAAAGCCTCTTAAACTAAGATAAAGATATGGATAGGGGATCCACTTTACATGGAAGAAGGTGGACAAAACAAAGTAACATATACATCTATTGGATAAGTGGTAGGCACAAACAAGGAAATAGGTTTAAAGCTCAAACTTTTACACTCCACCCAAAGGAAAAAGCCTCTATTATGGTTAAGAAGGCTTTATTAACTTGAAGAAAGAAAATATAACTTTCATTAGGAAAGTGATGAACTGGTTAGAAATCCTTAGTGATTATAGAGCATAAGTTCTTAATTGAAATGCAAGTTGGATTTGGAACATTGTACAGAAATGTTCAGAGAAAGATTGTACTAATGTATTTTGGATTGACATTGCAAAAACTGGCAACTCACTTAACTCTCTTGTCTTTAGTCGTATTAGTACAACATAGGAAATTACTATAAGGTATATGCTTAAATATAGGAGCTTTAAGGTTTGTTCAAGGTTGTGAAATGTTTGGTGAGCTTTAATTCCCTTATGCCTTGCTGTACTCAATAAAGAAAACTGGTTAGCACATGTGTACATGGTTTAAGTGAATCATTAACCTTGCATATTCCAAGTGATTGAGTTTAGGAATGAAGTTAATAGTGGTCCTAAATTTTGAGAACCAATTTTTTTTGCCTATATATAAAATATCTAAATATTTGCGGTATTTAATATTTAAAGATAGAGAATATAATGTGTTTTATTTGCCTATTAGGTAAAAATAAATGAGAAAATTGCAATATCCCTTCAACTATAAACTATTTACAAACACCCCCATCAACTTTAAAAATTAGCAAAAACATCATTATGACCAATTTGTAGATATTATATGAACTATAAAAGTCAAGAAATGCCTTAGCTCATTGCACTTTCTCATATGCTTGCACTTAATTAAATTGATTTATGCATACCCTTTTGTGAGTTAACGAGGTTTCCACCTCAATTTTATTTGTAGTTTAGTACCATTGTTTTTAGGATTAGATTGAGCTATTCGATAGGTGATCCAATGAATAGAGTCCCAAACTGATTTGGTTTGGGAATTGGATTAGGGTTGCAATTGGACTAGTTACAACCCAGATGAACTAGTTGGATATTTTACCAACATGGTGACCCGATTTTGACTTGGCTTGGTTCATTTGTTGATGAAATTTAAAAAATGCATCTTGAAGATTTGAACCTTGGACATAAGGAGTAGAATAATGAACAGTTACCATTGCACCACAACATCATCTTAGTAATTAGTAGTATAAGGCATTATATTTTCCTTAGTATATCTAATATAGAAATAAATAATAATAATAATAATAATAATAATAATAATAATAATAATAATGTTTTTTAATGAAAACAAACAATTAATAAGCTTTTTATGTATAGGTGAAGTATGCATCATTATTTTGAAATGTATTAATATATTTATATTATAATGGCTCTAGACTCTTCTAGTCAGTAGTCTCACAAAATAATATATTTTATAAGATAAAATATGTGATGTGAAAACATAAGAGGATTGTTACAAGCAAATATGAGTGGATTAAATAACTTCATATTATAATTTATTATTTAAAAATTATAATAATAATTATTTTATATCATATTTTAAAAATTGAAAAAAATCATTTAATTTTTTTCTTTAAAATTACACAATTATTAAATGTATGTAATTTGTGTGATTTTTATTTATGAAATTAATATTTGAGATATTAATTGTGACAAGGATTAATGCAATACTTTTATTTTATAATTATGAAAAATACACTTATAACATGAAGAAATGTAAATTATTTATTTTCTCTATTTTGATTATTTATAATTTGATTTTATATTTAATAATCCATGTAGATTTATAATAAAAAAAATTTTTTAACTTTTTTGTTTTACCAGTTCAACTAGATTTTTGTGATCCAGAGGGTCAGAGTGATGACTCAAATTTTTTACCAGTTAAATAACCAATTCTAGTTTAAAAACTTGGAAGATTTACAAGGCATTACCAATGGCAGATGTATTGCTACGACATCACTTTCAGGTAACCACGAAATGTTATCTATGTCCTACTCATGACAAATTCTTGAATCAGTTGTTCTTAGAATGTGACTTTGCCAGATCACTGTAATTTCGTTTGGACTATGGAATTAGAGTTACGGAGCTACAAAATGAAAACATCCAATCATGGCCCCGAAAATTATGCCATCAATTTAAAAGCCCCCACATGGAATACCTTCCTCAGCTTTTATCCGTATTTTTCATGGTTGAGAATATATGGATAGCAAGAAACAAAAGTTACCATGAGGGAATCTTGTCAAATCTGATGGAATATATGCCTAACGAAGACGAAAATGCAACATAGTTACTGCTAGCTATCACTAAAGGTAAAAGGTCTTATCACAAGTATGGAGCATATAAGCACCAAATCTTCCTTGCAATTATCAATCAAGCAGCGCATTAGAAACAAATTCTGCCATCTTCATCATTATCACATACCAGAAGAAAAGATCAGTAATAACTTGCTACGGATTGTTAAGTGTATATGACAGATGGAATACTATCATCCTTGAAAGAAAGCAATTTGATTTGCCCAAGCTCCTACTCTTTCTGGGGGAATGCCTAGCGGTGCTAATAAACTCTAATTACCAGTTGTTGGTCTAATTTTACCTAAACAACTCATGCGATATAAACTTGATAAGTTGATACAGGATGACTACAATGAAGAGGGAACTCTTGCATTTGATATTAGATCACTAGTATGCAGATTTGAAATGCTTATTAGATACTTTCTCAAACTGTAGTTGTGTAATCTGTACTTGCCTATAATAATGTCATAAGTGGAATTTGTTGAGAAAACTTCGTCAATATATAAGACAGTAGGTAAATAGATTTAAATGCAAATACATGAAAATTTAGGGGTTATTTGCTAGTTTTTGTAATTAAATGTGTATTTTCAAATAAATCATATTTGAAAGAGGCATTTTTCAATATTTAAAAATCAGGAGATATTTGTTAGTTCTTATAATTAATGGGATATTTGCAAATAAATAATTAGAAGAAGCTATTTATGAATTTTTATAGTTTAGAAAAAGTATTTACAAATGACTAGTACTTGAATAAGATATTTTATATTATTTTTCTCAATAGTACTAAAGTTATTGATTGAATCTCAAACACATAGGGAGTATTTGGTATATATAATATTATATCATATATCATAATATTTTGCATAATAATACTTATGTTTGGGGTGTAGTGTCAAAACGGGTCAGGGTGAATCTGTCCATTTTATTAAATGAGCTTGGACTATCAATTTTAAATTTGTTGTTTTGGTTGGTGGGAATTTTTTTTTTAAAATTTTAAATTATTTTTTAATTCAAATAAAAAATAATATTATTATTATTATTTTAAATTTATTTAAAAACTAAAAATAAATTAATTTTATAATAATAAAAATAATATTTATAAATTAATGTATTTATTTTAAAAATTAGTATTAGAGATATTCACTTTAAATTATTTTTTATTCATATTGTAAGAATAAAATAGTGACGTGACACATAAAATTATCTTAAATTTATACTCTTATACTTATTTTAAATTAATTTATATTAATTTTTGAAATTTATTTTTTATTTTTAGTAGGTCAGCTATTAGACTGCCTGTCCTAACTCTTTTTTAAACAAGTCAATTTTTTTTCTTCAAGTTATCTATTTAACAGGCTAAATAGATCAACCTGTGAACCAGGACTCCTTTTGATACTACTAATTTGGTATGACAAATTGGTGGTACCTTACATTTTATGATCTAAAATGTAAACATTTTTTTTTTTGTAAATGTTAATTAATTCTATTTATTTCTTAAATTTTCAAATATACAATTTTTAGTTTAAATAATTTACATTTTAAAATTTTTTACTATTTTTTGGATAAAAATAAAATATAAAAAAAAATTAAAAGTTCATATATAATTTCTTCCTTCTTCATGTAAAATATATAATATAATTTCTTTAATAATTTCTTGTTATATTTTACATGCTTAATTTTTTACAAATAAATTTTATTATGAAATTAATTATTATAAAAAAGAGTAAAATTGGTAACTGAAAAAAAAAAAATCCATCCTATTCAACCTTGTGTTATCATATGGTATAATATTTTGACAATAATCGGATAACACTCATTTGCCTATGATGCAATATTAGATCTTATTATCTTAGATATTATCTTGTTATCACATGACAATATACTAAACACTAACATCTAATCATGATATCTAAAATACTATAGTATGTGAGATATCAAGGCCAACATCACATTATACCAAATTCCCCTAATTTCAAATTATTCAAACAAAAGATTATCTAACCAAATCTTAAAAGACGATAAGTACAAAAATTAAATATTCCAAGCATGCGTGTAACTCTGCTAGTGATCGGAATAATGGCAAACAATTGAATTGATGGAAGAATCATTTGATGTGTTGCCACATTTAAAATGGAAACATGATGATTTGTATCTAATTAAAACTGCTCACTAACTACTAATTAATTACAGAAATAATAATAATAGAAGAAATCATGCATGAATATCACTCCTAACCTTCAATGTCAAATAAATGCCCCACATTTCAATTCTTTGGAGAAACAAGCTCATTATTTTGAATTATTGGCCTAAAATTTTGGTTCCTCCGACACCAATCATTTTATTGTCTTCAATCAATAATCTTGACCAAAAAGACTCTCATGGAAGGTAATAATTAGAGTAGTGATCATGAATCATGATCGTATAATATATATCGTGTATGGGTACCCCACAAAAGATTAACTGTATAAGGAGAAAAAAAAAGGAAGACAGAAAAACCGAACCTAAAATAACCATTAATAATTCAAAACCATGGGTACACAAAATCAAGTGATTAACAAGTTTGGTCTCATAAATTTTTATATATGGATTATAATTTTTTTAGTATTATAAATTTGTTAAAATATTAGTTTTGTAGCTCTCACTTTTGTGTTGTTGATTAAATTTTTAGTTTTGTTGCGTATATTTTTTAGAGTAAATTATTGTTTTATTTTTTGAAAGATATAATTTTTTTTAATTTGATCTTTTAATTATAAAAATATTTAATTTAGTCTTTAAAAGATACATCATGTCTCAATTAAATCTATAAACATAATTATTTTAAATTTTTTTATATCTTAATTTAAAATTTTAAAGATTAAATTAAAAAATAATATATTTTTTAAAGACTAAAATTAAATATTTTTATTATTCAATAACTAAATTGAGATAAATTATATTTTTTAAAGAATAAAACAATAATTTAGATGTCGTGACTTTGGAGTTGGGCTTTTAAAAATCGACATGTCCATTATGGCAAATCTCAGGTCACAAAATTGTACGCAACTAATATTAAAATTTAGTTTAGTATTTTACTATATGACAGTCAAATAACACTTTTAGCGATAGTCATGACTGCCATCAAGGATCTAATAACGATTGTTCCAACCGTTGTCATATGCTTCATTTTGTAACCTCTTAACGAAAGTTGTCATAAGGGTCAGAATAATCATCTTTCGAGCGAGTAAACTCTAAACAATTAAAATTGGCACCAAATGGCATATTAATGTGGAAATGAGTGTAATTTTGGTAAATTTCAAATTCTAGAGACCATTTCAACTATCACTACATTTTGTGACGGTTTTAATTGATGTTGTATTAGGAAATGTTACAACAATTGTGACCATCATCAAAATTAGTCATTAATAATTTTCAGTTGATGATGATCATAACCTTGGTTAAGGTATAAAACATAACGACGGTTAGCATTACACTAAATGTGTTTCTTATTTGTAAAAATAATATAAATTTTTAAGAAATGATTTATTTAAACTTAAAAAGGATATATTTGAAAATTCAAGCTTTGTAAATAACATTAATTAATATATGTAACTAAATAATTGCATTTTATATTATTAAGGGGGTGTTTGGTATACTGTAATTTTGACCCTGTTATCTTACATACTATGATATCTTATATATTAGAATTGGATAACAGTGCTTGAAATGCTGATATGTAATAACTAAGGTGACATCTGAGATAACATATTGTTATCACATCAAAACAAAGAGTATTATCTGATAATAGCTAGAATATTTCATCATCTCTATAACACCCCAATCTTATAGCCAGTTCCATTAAATTATTATCTTATAAATCATCTTGCTATAAGACTAGTGTTATCCTTACTTTTAATTGGGAGTGATTCCAATTGCAATTTAATAATTGATTACGTTTGCGTTCCTTTACTTAGGTATTTCTAATTCATATATTGCACAGCAGAAGACTATGTAGCAAAAATTTATAATAACACAGTGGGAGTTAAAACATTATTAATATATACCTTCCTCATACATTTACAATGTCAGACATATACCTATAGATATATGAAGTTTTGTTGATACACAGGGTAAGGAGGCAACAACTCTGCCACTCAAACCATTGTCAAAATTTTCCTATTACTGGATACAACTTTTACATATATGCCCTTCCATTATATATATCCAAAAATTATTTATCCTAATTCTATCTCAAAAACATATAAAGAATTAGGATAAAAGGGCTATAAACTACATAGTTACATGTTTACTCAAAAGTGGAATTATCCTTCTTGTTCATTGTGGAGGAGGAACCTCTAAAATTGCTTACACCTATATTCCCTTCAGCACGGTAAATGATCTTAGAAAAGGTATCTCCACAGGAGCTACTTCTATCTCAAGCCAAAGAGTATACCTAGTCATCTGATACATGTCAGGATAATTATAAGAAATAAATTCCCAGTGGCCAAACAATCTATTTTTGTGAAAAACTTCTGGCATGTACCACCATAATGATAAGAAAAATATTCTACATTCTTTTCTTTTAAAAATGCAACATTTTCTATTAGGATATCATGCATGAGTAATATGTATAAATATGGCATGTATTTATGAATGCATAACCATAATTCAATATAAAGGTAGTTCACCATTCGTAACCTCATTTAATAACATCATTACATAATGAAATCATCATATATGTGTCATAAACATATACATATTTTCATTCATCATCATAAGATCATAAAGTTAGGGAAAAACAATCATAACATTATTGCTAATGCCATTTTCATCATAAGAGAAACACAAGAGTATTGGAAGAGTCACCCAGTAAACTATTCTACATATCACTACCTATATGAGTAAGTTAATTTAACCTTATATGTGACAATTCTACCACTACCACTATCCGAGGCATCCCCCAGTGGATCCAAGTACTGTAATGACCCCCTTACCATAACATGTAATTTAGAAAGTGTGAAATGCTATCAAAAATTTTTCCTTTCAAAATATGCATCGATCGGGGCCGTTATTGGTTGAGTGTAACCCAAATAACCATCCCTATTCAGATTTCACTTAACTCCATACTTGCGCAGCTTATCTAATACATCAAATCATCATAACAATACAGCCATCAATATACTTTGGAATATACATCTAAATTACCATTTATAAATTTCATTTGAGATACTAATTACAGGATATAAAACTTAACCACTTACTATAATGGTACATAAATATCTCTAAATACAAATTCAATGATCAATAAACAATATGTTAAGGCCATTAAGCCATTTACAATTAATACCCTAAGCTACATCATCGCTTCTCGGTCTCTCTATAATTCTACACAGTAAGTATATCCAATCCCAGGATAATTTCTGGCACCATCACGTCCTTGATTTCCTGAACACACAACTTAATGAGATTTTGAATCCCAGTAGAGTAATATACAGATAATTTTATTCAAAACAGTCGAGTGTTCAACTATACCCTTGTTCGAGTATAGAAAACCTTTCCCCAAATTCATTCATTTAATAAAAAAATATGAATTGAAGCTTCATTTATCATAAATCAATAAATATGGGAAATCTAGTAGCTATCTAGAAATCATAAGTCAAAATCATTTTCTCAATCAAAGAGTATAAGTGTTTATGAAAGCCATCATTTGCAAAATGCTTACAACCAATTTTTCATATCCATAGCATAATGCTCCTACGTTGCTTCAAGGATCTCAAACATCTGTATATTACAACAGTATATATGCATAAAATCATATAAATCAATTCACAATTCATTACCTACTATTTTCAATCTCATTTTAAGATCACGGGGACTGTTATGCCGGTGATTGTTATAGGAACATCCTCCATGTGACTGAGATTATTGCTATCACGGGGACTGTCGTCCCAGTGATTGTCATAAAATCGTCCTCCATGTGTCTAAGAACCTAACATAAAAAAGGGGCATCCCCTATCATGTGCACATTACAAGTAGGTCTCATCTCTCTATCTCGACTATAAGGTAATGTATACATATAGGTGACTAATACTTAGGATCAAAGGGCTTTACTCTTAAACCAATCCATTTCTTGTATAGACTCTCCTCCCTTTACTCCTTATAGTCTTTCATAGGGGTGTATTGGTTTAACGGGTAAACCCTAACATATACAGACCATTTCAGTGTTCAAATAATGAAAGTTTAAAAAGTAGGTCTGAATATGGAGTACTTGACAACTGTCCCATACCAATCATCAAGTATCCATCCCAAGTTTTGTCTGTACTATAAGCATAAAATTCCAATAGTCCAATCAAAACTAGCAGCAAAGAATTTTCAAATACATTTCAAACATATGCTGGTCTTTTCTTATACTTATTTGATCCAGCACACATTTCCCAGTACATGTTCACAAACATATTCACAACAATCAATTCACATTAAACATTTATTAAAACAAAGGAGAGTGAAGATTACTCTACCTTAATTGGGATTTCCTTCACTTAACTGAAGATTCTCCTCCTTCTCCTTTGATTAACTCTTTAAGCCACTTCTGTATATTTTTGTAACCAACATTTAGAACTAAAAGTTATTTTCAATGCCTAAGAAATAAGTTTTCACTTTAGTCCCTTATTTATCCCAAAGTTGGTATTTAGCTATAAAATTATCCAATTTACTCTATGATACTTCTAGGAGGCTAAATGAACTTGATTCACTCAAAAGTTTAGAATTTACATGGTTTACATTGCTTAAACAGAAATATCAGTCTTTTTAATTTAGTCTTTAAACTTGTAATTGAAACTTTTCCAACAATTTTCTTCCATTTTCCAATTACATACATTCATAAGAGTACTAATTAAGCAAAGGATTACCGAGATGCATCAAATTCTAAAATTTTAATTCATACCAAACTTTTTCAAAATTTACAATTTGGTCCCTATTTTCCAATTTATGATTTTCATCATTTTTCTTTAATCTATCCTTTCAATTCATTCCTAATAGCATCCTAGAGGCTAGAAATTATAAAAAAAGCAATTAATTCAAAGTATTTCAATGTATACCTAAAGTTTTGAGAAATTTAAGTTTAGTCCCTAAATTTTCTTGGCATTTTTCGGCAGCTCATAGTGGCGGGAGGCTCGGTGGTGGTCATAAACAGCTTCGATGTCAACTGGAGCACCAAACCCGAGGCTCAAAAGCTGCTAAATGGCATGAACGACAAAGGAAAATTGATGTTCTGTCGCGCTATGGTGGTGGGCGATCGCTGTGGTGATGTGTTGTGGTGTCGGGTAGAGCTGCTGTGCCTTTCGACGGTGGTTTGGCCAAAAATAGCATCGCGTGATGGTGAAGGTGACTCAGAAAGAAGCAGCGCGAAGAGAGAAAGGGAGCTGCATGAGGAGAGAGAGAAAATTGGGAAAATAATGAAGGAATTTTGAGTTTTAAGTGTCCAACGGCATTTTAGTCTTATTCCACTTTACTCTAGATAAATTTTGGATGCATTTTCTTAAGTATCCTAAACTTGCTAAAAATATATGCCAAGTTCCTCAAGGCAGATAAAATTTCTCCCTCAAATATAATTTTATTCCAAAAAATTCTCAAATTTAAACTACGAGCTCAGAAAAATTTTCTTAATCACTCCCAACAATATTTCAAGGTTTCTAATTATTTTATCCCAATTATTTAATTTTTAACTGAGTTATTACAAATACCCCTCAATGGTCCTTGCCATTTAAGCAGATCATCCCTGACTAGCGGCATCGATATTCTTATAGATACTTCACTTCCCTTTCATCCCAAACAAGTCTAGTATAACATTTTAAATTAAGCTCATGGGATCACTGTCAACCTCACACAGATCATTTCCTCTCCACTTTTAGGGTAGATCATGATGCTATGGAATCACCACCCCTTATCGGTGGATCACATTTTTGGTACGCTATTCTATAAATATACTTTAGGATAATTAGACTTGCGCACATAGTTATGATAAATTCTAAGTAAATATCCCTTTATTGGTCTTACTAGGTTACACTAACTTAGAATTTGCAACCATCACAGGGTCTTCTAAATTTCTCATATCTAAGTGGACATTTTACCATCCAAATTTATGATACAACTGTGCAATGTCCAATGGCTATCCCATACCGACAATTAGTCACTCGGTCACAAGTCCATCTATCTTAAGGCGTACATTAAGAATACTTCCTCTAGTTTCTCTCCTTTTTTTCTTTTGATGTTTTCCCTTACTCCCTTTAGTTTTCATGATACCTTCCTCACATTACTAAAATATCACCCTTTCTTGTTTGATAACACTTTCAAGATTGAATTGTATGGATATGGAAGGTGATTTATCCCTTTCATATAATTCATAAAATACATCATTAAAACCTCTTACCATAGCCACCCATTTTTCTTTTTCTCTTGAAATTGGCCAACATGAAAATTTAACATATTTCTTTCACAATTAGATTACCAAGTCTCAGCTAACACAAGGGAAAAAGGGATAGGTCTTAGCTAAGCTAGGAAAATGAGGGAAGAGAGGGAGTTTCATGCCATTTCTTCCATTTCTTCCATCCTTTCCATCATATATGCATAAATACACAATTTTCCCTCCATTTACATACCAATCACTACACTTTTAATCATCAAACAAAAAGGGTTTCATTGTAACATAAGGTGAACTATAATTTCTTTCTTTCACAATTTTCACTTCACATAGCATTCAAACATTCAAAAATACACCCAACACAATCATACAATCAATACCCAATAGAGATTTCAACATAAAATAATGTAGAGAGAGAAATCCTCTTTCATGTAAAAAACCATAGATTTTCCATCTAAGAAAAATAATCCATAAAACTTGAAATAAGAGGGCTAGTATTGTTTAGCTACCTTGATTATGCAAGAAATATAGTGGTTTGGCTTTGAATCCTTAGCTTCTTCTTTCTTTTTCTTCCTTTACTTTAGTTCTCATGTTTTTCCTTCTTTCATGGAGGAAATAGAGACTTTAATTTACTAATGGCAATTTTCCAAGTTACCCTTGATGCGAAGTGGCCATTTTACCCTTCCTTTCTCTCTTTTTCGACAACATGAGGGAGTTTTCCATTTAATGAAATTTCATGAATTATTTGAGTGAAATTACTATTTTTCCCTTATAAAAAAATTACCATTTTACTCTTTAGAATAAATTACCATTTTGTCCTTAAGATATTTTCCTAAAGTAATTATGACTTAGGATATTTTCTTAGATATTTTCTAAAGTAATCATTACTTTTTCAGATATTTTCAAACATCATTAACACGCATTATTATTGCACCTCAGATATTTTCTAAAGTAATCATGACACTTTAGATATTTTTAAAAACTTTTTTCGTTTCATGTTAGTTCCTGCAACTTTCTTTCAATTTAGTCCCTCTGCAATCTTAAGGTGGCATAAACATAGACATTTAGATATGCAATAACCAATAATTATTAATTAACAACATATCTTAAAATGTTAAGGGTGGATATTACAATCTCACATCAAAGGGTTAGGTGGGATAATTTTATTTTAACTTACCAATTTTATCCTTATTATTTTTTATTTCTTTCAAATCATAAATTAGTAATATCACATCTTTTAATTTCTTGCTTTTTCTTCTTACTGCTAAAACAACATTATATATGTTGCTAAATTTTTTTTATATATATTGATAAATTATATAATTTTTTTCAAAATTTTAGAAACAGTTTTTAAGTGTCACAAAATAAGAGAAATAAAAATATCTTTGTAATTTTAGAGGTGATTTAGAACCACCATAAAAAGTATAAAAATGAAGAATCCAAAAAATACTAGCTCAAAATAAGGGTAGTCACTAATAGCCAAGAAATTTAATTTATGTTAGTTATTCTAGCAGTTGAACAAATCCACCTGTAAATGATGTGTCAATGTATATGGTTCTTGCAGGTTGTTAAGAATTAGAAAATGTCAAATGTGATGGTTAAACCACCACAAAGTAACAAAAATTGGTGCCACTAAGAGATACATTTCTTTTAGTACTAGTTATTATATGGTATCAGAGCTACCATGAAGTCTAATTGTGCTTCCACCAACTCTCTCCAAAAACCATCATTGAATGCAATTAGAAAATGAAATGCAATGGTGTTTAATCATTCAGCATCTAAAAAATTGGATGATAAAATCTTCCTCCTCCAGAGTCAACAAGTCATAATAATGATTGAAGATCATGAGCTCATTGAGTTCATCATTGGGGATGAACTTGCATTGAGGACATTTCTAATAATAGAAGATGAATCCACATGAAAAGTTATTTTGAGAACGGGGGTCGGTTCGAACTTGGAGGTACGGAGTAGTTAAAGGACCATTCATTGGGAAGTACTCAGTAAAGAAGAAGTAAAGCAATCTAGGAAAATGAAAGTAAGACAAGAGCATTTAAATCTTAGTAAATTTAATATGTTCTTTCTAAGCTCTAGGATTCAAAAGGCAATCCAAAAGTCCATAAAAAGGTTAATGCAAAAGTCCCCTTTCAACTTCTAATGGGGGTCTATTTACAGTGAAGGGAATAATGGCCAGTTACTAATTGATAGGCCACATCCTCAAAAGGCGAGTAACTGCACGCATGTTTTATAGCATGGTAGTAAGGTTGAGTAGTGTCCTGAATGTAAGGGGAGTGGGAGATTATGAATGGTTAAGGCGTGGAGATAGGTGGGCAAATAGGTGATCATGGGTAGTTAAGGTGTGGTGATAGGCAGGCAATGGATAAGCGGGCGGTAGGTAGGTGGGCGAGACCAATTGATGGCACACCTAGTGGTAAGATATGGGGTGGCCAATGCCAAAAGATTGACTCCTATAAGAGGCTATAGGGCATTTCGTAATGTTGGCTTCTTAGTTAGGGAAGGGGTTTCAACTAAATAGAACAATAATTAATTTACCAATCATTAAACTCATACCTAGCATACTTAAAGCGATCGTACCTGGGCACGAAGAGCCTTCACTTCAATCATACCAAGCCACTCCTTAAGGTTGTTCTTAGGGGGCAGGAGGATGGGAATCACTCCTTCATGTCATCACCAATGTTGTCTTAATTAGGTGCCTCGGTTGGCGTTTAGCCTACACCAAACCTACTATGAGATCGTTGCTTCCTCATAAAGTTAGAGTAACCTTGGCATGGTTCTTTTCAAGTCAGTCCTACACTAGCCTTGAGGGAGGGGATGACCCTATCACATTCTCCCTTATCTTATACTTCTTAGAAGGAGAAGAGTAAGACATCTTAGTTTACTGTCCGAAGGACGAATTCACTGGGCATCCTAAAACACTTTGCTCAATAGGGGATTTATCACTAGGGATTGTGCTGGGACTAGATGTCAAACTTTGTGATATTAGAGAAACTTTGTGATATTGGAGAGCCTCAGAAGAGGTGATCTATAAAGCCCAAGGCCAAGATCTTTGCATAGCCTTAAGCTAAGCTATAGAGCCGCATAGCTAGATATCTAGTGTCTTATGTTTACTATCCAAAGGACGGATTATATGGAGTGTGAACGATAAAAATACCTTCTTTTCTTATGTGGGGACACCCTTTTGCTTAGGTAAAAACATCTCTTTTACTTATATGAAAGTATCTCTTCTACTTATGTGGAGGCAATCCTTCTGCTTATGAAGAGAGGTCACCTCCTCCTAAGGAAGAGGGGGTTGCCTCCTCTTAAGGATATGGGTCACCTTCGCTTAAGGAAAGGTGTCGCCTCCTCTCAAGGGAGAAAGGTCACCTCTACCTAGGCAAGCTACCTCTTCTTAACTAGGAAAAGTCACTTATTGGAATTTATTTGATTAAATTAAATAAATAAATAAACTAATAATAAAATAAAACTTATGTAGGAACAAAAGTTAATTTAGAATTCCTAGCATGGAGAAAGCAAGATCAACTACCCCTTTTGCAATTATTGTCGTCGATATTAGAATTAATGCAAATATCAATGATTGGATATAGTCAATCATTCAAGTATGTGATAGAATCATAGATATTTTTTTCTCTTCACACTAAAGCAAATATCCACCAGTTCAAGTTCGAATTGCACAACACGGAGAAAGGTACAAGAACTAAGAATGAGTACCTATTGAGAATTAAATCATTGGTTGATGCATTAATTAATATAAGAAATCCTATTACTGAGAACATAAACACATAAAAGTCATTCTAAAACGTTTCAAATTATTATGATGCATTTTTAACCTCTATAAAATATAATAGAGATCCTTACTCAATTAGTGAGGTTGAGAGTTTTCTTATAGCACAAGTAATTATTAAAAAGACTATAAAGACTGCTACTACTAAAATTTAACTTGTAAACCTAGCTAATGTAAAATTGAAGGAAAAAGGAAATTTGAGCAATGATAAAATTCAAAATATCTTTAACAATAAATTTCTTATCAAGGCAAATATGGATGAGATTGCTGCAATTCAGATAAGTCTACAAGCAATGAAGGTTAGGGCTACAATGGAGAGGAAGATAGTATGTTGTATTCTAGCTTATGCAATAAGCCTTGTCATTTTATAACTTTATGCTATTACCAGTTCAATAATACATTTCAAACAAATCAATTTCATTTTCATTAATAAGGTGGTTTCAAATCCAACAATAATATGATAATTATGATGACAAACCCTAAAACTCTCTACGATCCTTCTTGGTATTTGGATTATAGTGCTACAAACCATGTCACAGCTAACAATCACAACCAATGAAAAGAACTGATTATGCTAAACTTGATCAACTTCATGTTAAGAATGGAATAGGTTTGATCATTAAGCGTATAAGGCACTCTTATTGAACCTCTCATTATAACTCATCAATTTCTATTGACTTGAATGATTTACTCCATTTAACTAGCATTACTAAAAAAATTATTAGTGTTTCTAAATTTTCACGAAAAACTCTATCTCCTTTGAATTTCATCCATCTCATGGTTTTGTCAAATCATAAGTCACCAAGGAAATACTTCTACAAGTAACTATAAAGGCTAGTGGTCTCTATTCATTTGACAAGTTCAAGCTTAATCATCACTCCATGCCTCTATGATCTATCAAGTTAATTACTAGTAGTTCATGTTGCGATACTATTTTGAATTCTCTTATACCTCTAAATAATTTTTCTTTGTGGCATGCACAAATAGGACATCCTAATTTTATTGTACTTTCCAAAGTGTTGGCCTCTTGTAACTAGAAAGTATCAAATAATTAAAAATGTACTTGATTTGTGCTCATCTTTCCTTTATGGAAAATCACATTGTTTGCCCTAATCATCCTCTTTAATAAAGCACAACCATCCTCTTGAACTTGTCTATATTAATTTATGGGGACCCTCCCTGATGCCTTTCTCTGGTGGCTTGAGATATTACTTTGCTTTTGTTGATGCATTTTCTTGATACAATTGGATTTACCTATTAAAAGGAGATTTGAAGCTTTCACAATGTTCACGCAATTTAAAGCCATGGTAGAAAATCAGCTTAACCACACACTTAAGAGCTTCCAACCAAATCAAGGATGGGAGTTTAGAGCCTTCTCATGATATTTTAAGAACAATGGGATCATTCATCACCTTAGTTGATCCCTTGCCCACTATCAAAATGGAGAGGTGGAGAGAAAATACACGTAGAGACTTCTGTAAGAAGAGTAGATTAGATAGAAAATAGCTCAATAATTTAAGATAGAGGAAGACAAAAAAAAAGAGAAAAAATTATTAAAATAAATTTACTAATCAATGATCTAATCATAAAAATGAATAAGGACAAAAAACACATTGTATTGTTTGATCCATAGAACTAATATCACTTAATGAAAAAAATAAAGACTTTGTTGTTATTGTAGTAAATTGTTAAAAACACGAAATAAATATTCTATTCTTCTACCTTCTAACTTTTATCTAAAAGAAAAAATAGAGTAATAATTTAGGTTATGTTTACTTCAGTTTAAACTTGAAGTTGAAGCCCATTGAAAGTAAGGATGGCAATAAAGCAGATAAGAGCAAGGAGTGCCTCCTTATTTTTTATTTTTGCTCTTATCTTTTTCATTCTCGTCATCATTTCCTTCCTCAAGAAAAAAATCTTTTTTGTTAAATATTAATTAAAATTAACTATTTTACAAAGACAATTAAATATTGATTAGAACTTTGAAGTTTTTCTTTTAAAAAAATAAGATAGAGAATGAAAGAAGAAGAAATGAGGTGTGGATCGGGTACTCTACATTTGAGAAATGATACATTTTAATTCATTTAAAAAATTAAAAGAAAAAATATTTGATCTATAATTTATTTAGGATAAATTTTTATCAATGTGAGTCTTTTATTTTTTATCTCTCTCTAAATATAAAAAAATATGTTTTTTTAAATATAAAAGATCTAAAATCAAAGAAATAAGCTTTCAAAAATACTATTATACGTTTTAGAGTTAGTAGGCTACCTACTATTTTTTTTAATTTTTAATTAAGATATATAATAAAAAATAAAATTACACATTTTAATTAATATAATTATATGTAAATTTGAAAATCTCGTAAATCTTCGAAGATGGGTATCTTGCAATACAGGGGCATGGTCTCGTCTTCATTTCCAAAACTGTTTCAAAATATTTTACTGAGAAATTTTGTCATCTCAAATTAGATGTCGCATGTAAATGTAACCAAAAATAACTTTTTTTAAAAAAATAAAAATAAAAATGCCACCGGGCGCCACAGGGTAATACTAGGCAATAATTTTAACCCATCATTGTCTAAAGCATAATAAATGTTGATGAAACTCTAGTCAAAAAGCCAGTTTTCGAATAAGAATATCAATTTTAATTTAATCAAGTTTAAAAAGTAAAAAATAAATTAATAATTTAATTTTTAAAAGATTTATGTCACATGTTTGAACATTTTTTTTTGTTTTCTTACTCTTTGAAATTATTTTATAAAATTAATTCTAAAAATATATTAATATTATTTTTATATATTTATATGTATGTTATTAATAAAAAATTTATTCTTTGTATTTTTTATTTTAAAAACTTAAAATTTAAAATATCTTTTAATTGTTTTATATTTTTATTTCTAAAATATATATTTTATTTTTTATTGAAAACAGTTATTCAAACAAATTTTTTATTTTTAAAAATTAAAAATAATTTTTAAAAAATAAAAATAAAAATATATAATCAATAAAAAATATTCTCTCAATTTAATATTTAGAAAATAAAATATTTTAATTTGATCAATAAAAAATAAATCTATAATCAACAATTCTTTAGTTAAAGAGTTGAATGAAAATTTAATTACTATGTTGGCTAACATTAAGGAACATTTATTTGAATATTAAATAATAAATTTGATCTTATTTAATAATAATAAAAATAAAATAAGAGGCATCATATTTATAAAATACATATAAAAAATATAAATAATCTATTTTGACTAATCATAAATGTATAAATATGATATGTTTTATATATCTGTTATTAAATAAAACCTAATTTATTATTTAATATTCAAGTTAACATTTACTAATATAGCTGACAACTAATTTTTTTATCAATATCATTAATCAAATTATTAAATAGATCAAGAATTGATCTTACATTTCATTATTCAAAGATTAAATAAAAAATATAAATATTTCAAAAATCAAATAATTACTTTACTAAAAATAAATCACTTTTTTGCCTAAATTTGTCTAAACTTTGATTAAGGAACTTTGTTAAGGAGAATATGATTTCCTAAAATTTTGAAAATTTTAATATTAGATTACATCAAAATTTATGTATACGATAATAAAACTAGGAGGGAATTACCCTGATTTCTCTTGAAATTTTGTTACTTACTTTTTCTAATTTGTTTTTTAATAAAAATAATTTTTTGTTCAAAATAAGACTATGATATTATTTTTGAACTAAAATTATTCAGCTAATTTTATATAAATTTTTATATAAAATTATTAATATAATAATAAAGATAGTTAAATAATTTTATTATTTTAAAATGAGTACATATTACATGAAATATTAATTTTTTTTGATAAAAATAAATTAAAATTTTTTTGCAACATTCTATTACGTTTTGAAATTTTAAAGATAATACATTTTAAAACAAATTAAAGTCATAATTGTAATACCATGTTGAAAAAATATATATAAATCAAGGTCGATACAATGGTCAACGGTGGCATGGGCCACTAGGGGCAGTCGGCGGTCAAAAGCAAGGGTGGCTTGCCAGGACCAGAGCTGCGTCTGTAGGAGACAATGTCCGAACACCCCTAATGATTACAATATATTTTAATTTTCTTTTAGAAAAAAAATCTTTTGATGGCCAAAGTTTTATTTAAGGGGAAAAAAAAAGAAAGGGATTCAGAAAAAGCCCAAAAAGAAACGAAGAAATTTTTTTTTCATTTCTTATTTAATTTATATTTAATCTAAAAATAATAATAATAAATTTGAAATAGTATTCTAAAAAAAATGTCAGAATAAATTTATTTTTGATTCTTTTCTTTAATTTTTTCTCAAATAATTCTGTAATAAAAAATATTTTATAAAAAATTTTAAAAATTTATTCAGTTAATAGTTAATGATCATATAATTTTTCTATCTAAATTTTAATTAAATTAGTAAGAATAAATTAAAAGTAGTTTGAATTCTTGTATACTTCGGATATATAGTAATGTTACATATAATATACGTGTAATTAAAAGTAATGAACGGTAGAGATTAACTCTTTACAGTGATCTCATTGTAAAAATTTAATATCTACTTTTTACTACTTTTTATTGCATATACATATTGTGCAACTCAAGCATTGAAACTTTTTCACTTTTCATTAGTGCGAATAAGTTCCCAAACTTGAAATCGAGTTCGCTGCAGGCATTCCATTGGTAGTATTGACATTCTTTCTTTAAAGCGCTTATTCCGGGTGTACCAAATGTTCTGAAGCATAGTAAAAATAGATAAGAGCTGAGGGGCAAGAGTCTTTACTAGTTTGCGAAAAGTTGCACAATCGTGCATGAGGCAGGATTGGATTGTTGCATTTGGATCATTTTTTACCCTGAATCCACAATCTAAGCCAAACTAGATGGCTCTTGCAAAGTAACAATGAAGGAATAGATGGCTCAGAGTTTCATCCTGAGATTCGCAAAGAAAACATTTACCCGAAACATGAAAGGATGTCAGTTTAAAACATCAATGGCTGGTAATGCTTCATGATACAGTTCCCAAATAAAAAGTAATGTTCTATGAGGAATATTCAAGATCCAGAACCATTTCCATGGGAAGTAGGAATTATTGGATGTATGAAGTAAATTGTAGCCCTTAACCACTGTATAAATAACCGAGTCACTAGATTTCCAAGCTAGAGCATCATTCTTTCCAAACTTGGAAATTGGGAGATTGCTAATTGATACTGAATCCTAAGTTGAAAAAACGTTGATAGCGAAGGGGCATGTTCCATTGTGGCGGATCACCTATAAAAAGATCCGACACATGAACAATACCTACATGTAGTGAAGAGTTGAATTGCCAGAACCTAGAATTAAGCTTGATGTTTTGGTCGTTACCCATAACCCAATGAAGATTGGAAAAGATAAGATCCATACTGGATTTGATTCCTTTCCAACAGAGAGAATCCTGGGTCTTCTTCTTGAAATTAAATTCTGAATTTGGCTTGAGATATTTACTAAGGAACCATGTGGAACATAGTGATTGAGGTTTTTGCATCAATCTCCAAGAGTACTTGGCAATAAGAGCTTTATTAACCGACCTTGTATCTCTAATTGCCAAACCTCCTTGAACTACTAATCTTTGGAGTCTATCATTGCTAAGGAAGTGCATCTTTTTTCTTTACCCATTGTAACCCCAGAAGTAACTGGTTACAGAGGAATCAAGTGTTTGTTACCTTCTCGATAGTTGAGTACAACACATTTGATATATAAGAATTTCTTGCATTACCGACTTGACTAATGTCAATCTCCTTGCTTGAGATAAAAGCCTTCCCTTACAACTAGCCAGCTTACTTTTAACCTTGTCGATCAATTCCTCGTGGATTTTGTGATTATTGATACATCAATCCACATCCGTTACTAAGAATTTTCTTAAGTAAAAATATGATAAGTCATCCCAAATAATTGAGAGAAATGGTGCTTAATAGAAGTTGGTGAGTTAGGGCTAAACACCAAATGCGATTTGAGCTTATTGATGCTTTGGCCAAATAATATACAATATTTTGTTAGTATAATATCTATGACTATTGCAAAATCAATGGTCGCTTGACAAAATAGAACTATGTCATTAGCATACAATTGGTGTGATATTTTTGGGCCTCTGCTGGAAAATTGGATGCCATGAATTGTTTTTTGATGTTCTGCTTTGTGTATCATAGTAGAAAGCACATTCAAGGCGAAAATAAATATCAAGAAAGAGGATCACCTTGTCTGATTCATTTGTTTTCTGATGTTCTTGTCGTATGCTTTTTCCATATCCAACTTCAAAGCACACCATCTTGTTTTAACTTTCTTTGCCTTATGAATGTAAGGACCAGGCACTTTAAAGGGTCTGATCTAGAACAATGCTTCCTGTAATGTCTCCAGTAACACCCATTTGGCCTACGATTCCTTTTAGTGATTCAAAGGTTTGATATATACATAATAATCATACCCAAGTAAATTTTAAACTTTTTACCAAGTTATTTAATTGAGTGCCATTTGGGTTGATCTCTACTCTCGGGCTCTCTTGATATCGCAGCAGAATAAATATCATATACATATACATAATTATCTTAATTAACTATACATCAACATGCATAATACTCATAGATTAATCTTAACTCAACTTATTGGAAAATGGAGGCAACAATCTTGCCACTCAATTTCCATCAATTTAGGCTAATCCATATACAGATAATTCAAAATAGGCTATACAAAATAATCCTTTATTAGCCTTTCTCAAAAATGTCATGAAGACTAGCTCAATGCTATCATGTACCTATACTATCCAAAATAAACAGTTTTATGTGCCTAAAATGGACACTTTTTCATATTTTACCTTCCTCTCCAACCTAACGAAACCTACACATCTGTTACATGCCAACACTCATGTGAGAATTAAATCTCAATAGTAATGCAACCTAACTTTAAAATTACTAGCTTGTACCACCATGACCACACTGAAAATCTCTACATTCTTTCATCATAAAACATGTACATAATACATACCATTGGAAATATAATGTACACAAGGCATTCTCAAATCATATGCTCAGATTTATGCAAGTACTTTCAAACATATCATTTTCAAATATGAGATGTCCATTCATCATCATTCTCATCGTAACTTCCATAAAAACATTTGTGGGATAGTAAACATGCCATCATTTCACTTTCAACATAAGAGCAAAATACAAAACACCATAAGAGTAATTGGGAGATCACCCAACGAAACTCCATGTACCACTGTCTATATGAATGCGTTTGTGACTATTCAGCCACCATTTAGCTAACTCTAGCTGTCATCTTTTTAACTTTAATTTTTGTACATTTTGAGGTGTCCCCCAACTGGATCCGAGTACCATCTCATAACCAGCGGGATAGTAGTTAACTCTACCCAACATCTCCCTTCCTCTAACGAGACTGGTTATTACTCATGGGATCACCTTCAACTATACCCGAATCATTTCCTCTCAGCTTTGGCAGATCATAATACTATGGAATCACCATCCCTCTCTGATGGATCACACTCATGATATGCTATTCTTACATATACTCTAGGGTGATTCGACCTATGTCTATGGTTTTGCTTAACTCTAAGTATGTGTTTCTTAATTGTCCTTTAGAAGATGACACTAACTTAAAATTCGTAACCATCACGGTGTTTTCAAGATCATCTAATTTCAAGTGAATGTCCAACTATCCAAATCAATGGCACAACCGTGGAAGGCACAATTGTGGAATGCCCAACGGCTGTCCCATAACGACATTTGATCACTTGACCATGAGCCTATCTACTCTAAGACATACACTTAGAATACTTTCCTTTTTCCTCTTTTGTGTTTTTAGCTCTCTCTTTATTTCACTATCACAAGGGTCTCATCACCTAAGTGACTTGTGACTCTAGTTCTTGCATGCCACCCACTACATCCCTGGTTTTGATCCTTAGTTTGAATGAGAATCTGGGCTAATTTCCTCTCAAAATGGTCAATTGAGTTTAATTTCCTTAACAGAGAGTTGGCAGTCGACTTCCCCTTTGCTGGTAGTCGGCTGCTCACTGTCTAAAATCCCTTCTCTTGGCAGAGAATTACCAGTCAGCTGCTAGGGGCTTGGCAGTCGGCTACTAGCCTTGATCGTCGACTTCTAGGGGTCTGCTAGTCGGTCACTAGCTTTCCAAAAATTTAGAAGATGAAGAACACGACAGTTAACTTTTAGGGGTTTGGCAGTGGGTTGCTAGCATTTTGTCTCGCATTTCTGGGCAGAATAAGAACACGATAGTTAACTTCTAGGGCTGGTAGTTAGCTGCTAGCACTCGGTTTACTTGAAAATTATAGTTTTACCCAAAGTTTAGCCCCAAAAACATGTTCTTAAATCATTTACTTAAATCATGAACTCAATGCCAACATTTAAGCATCATTTCTTTTTCATAAAATGCCCATAACATAGCTTAACATGTTCAAACTAAGATCAAACCACATCTTTCTCACTTAGGGCAAAAACCTAACTTCATAAGCATAAATGAGCAAGGTAAATCAGCACACATTACCTAATAGTAGTTAAAAACACATAAAATGTAGGTTTAAAACCTCAGATTTAACTTCAAACATTTAAAAATTCACATTTATTAGCAAAAAATTGAACTTCTCAAAAAAAGGGGTTTGGATGAATTGTTACCTGAATTCCTGGAAAAATGTGTGTTTGATGTGTTAGATAGGTTCTCTCCTTGCTGTAGAACAAATCCCTAGCCTCAAATTCACCTTTCCTTTTAAAAATCCCTTCCTCTGTGCACAGACTCAGCTCTTTCTCTCTATACTACCCTTCCTTTTCTCTCTCTAAAATTTTTTATTGCTGAAAGTGTGTGAGAGGTTTAGGGTTTAGCTAGGGTTTTTAAGGATATTTGGAAAATTACTCTTTGGTCCCTGAGTTACTTTGCACATTTTGTCTTAGCACATTTTCCTTTTTCACTTGGGTCCTTAGCCACACTCTTCACTTAGAATTTTATTTCTTTCAATTAGGTCTCTACACTAATGCAACTATATGTGATTAATGCAATATACACAAGCATTAAGATTAAATTAACAACTAACAAACATATCTTTAATCATACTAGGAGTGGATGTTACACTTCCTTAATTACACTTTCGTGAATCGATGCCATTGAGAAAAGTATTTTTCAAACAAAATTAGTCTCCATTTTGGTTTTGGATTCTTGTTACAAAATTATTGATACGCCTTTTTTGAACAATAGTTTGGAAATATTTTTTTGTTTCAATCACTATTTAAGAGCCACATCTCTGTCACTTTATATGCCCATGAAACCTCCTCTTTATCCAACTAGAATTCTAATGCATGTCTCATATTTTATCCTTGGTGTAATGTAATATGATCAACACCTTATGATATCTGACATTGTAACTATTCTAGCTTAAGAGTGATTTGTTTAATTTTGAAATGAACATTGCCAAACACCAATTTGTTCCATGTAATTAGTTCATTCATAACATTTTTAAGTTTGGAGCAAAGTCTAAAAGAATTAGAACTAGCAATATTTACATTCCATGACTTAAAAACCACATCAAAATATTGTTCATGCATAAACCACATAGCTTCAAAGTGGCATAGTCTATATCTAAAAGGTACATTGGTAGTAGTATATACAAAAATCAGGGAATGATCTGATGCTACTAAAGGTAAAGCTACAGCTTTAGTATGGGAAAATTGTTGTAGCCATTTTGGGTTAACCAATGCTTGATCTAATCTCTCCCACACTACTACCAATTACTAGCTGAAACTATGTCAATAAGATCATGGTCATTTACTACACAGATAAGGTTATTTTCTCCCATAAGTCTTATTAATTTTTCTAATTGCCATATAACTTGGTTAAAATCACCAAATAGCATCCATAAACCAAAAATTTTTGGCTCAATATAATCAATAAATTCCCATAGTAAATGCCTATAACAAACATGCAGTGGCCCATAAACACAAGTAAGAGTAAACTTACTACCTTAATTATTTGTGACCTCCATATATATCTAGTGAGGAGAGGTGTAAGAAATCGAACAACATATTTTGTCAACCCATGCCACTACCAATTCCCTTTTCTTGCCAAGTACATCAACACCCTGACAGTTAAGTAGCCCATAGATAGTAGTCTAGTATTAACAATATAAATAGAACATAGAAATTTAGAGAGGAAGAGTAATTGAGTATTATATTATAACACAAGCTGGCAAAGGCGCTTTACTATCGAGGCTGCTTGAAATCCATGACAAATCCATCCCATTATCCTCATGGCTAAGTTGGTGGCTATTATGGGACAGCCTCCCCTAAACCATTCATGAAGATCTAGTCTTGGTCTTTAATCAGGACAATGATCATAGATGCAGGAAAATTGGAAATTTTTATCTTACATTTTAAACAATGTATTGGGTATTAAGGTTCAAGAGCTGCTTTATACCAGTGAATGGCTAAGTTATCTGGTTGTAATATTGGTCCTTATAAGATCAAGCCACTGGCACATGTAGTGGATGGTCTTGGTTTAAGTGCAAATTTGGTTCGTTTAATTTTGAGTGAATTCTTGTACCTCTTCTTGTGACTCCTTACTTTTTTGTTTCAAGGAGACCTCAATTTTTCTTTCAGTGGCCACCATGATGACAAGAGGCTTTAAGTGAGAGTAGCAATAGAGAGTTAAAGATTAAATCCAATAGGCCCACATTTTGAAAGTAAAGAAGTAGTTGAAGAGCAATATAGGAATGACCAATTTGTGGAAGGGAAGTAAAAGAAAATATTATATAACCATTCAAGTTTAGGTTGTGCTTGAAATAATACCAGAAATAAGTCCTATAAGACAATATCTACACCATAGCATGGTTTATCTATTAGTACAAGGCCTATGTTGGCTAGTGTATCGAATAAAGCCCCATTATAGAGTTGTGAATGACAGTCCATTAAAATAGGAGCGCAATGCCAATCCATATAATAATCTTTGAACATGTGTTGCGTGTGTGGAGAGAGATAAAGTAAGCTATTTACATTAATGTCCCATGATGTGTTTGTTCCATGTGAAGCCAACTGCATGCATGGATCTTGTTTATTCGAGAGATTTACCATATTGTAGTTTTAATATATATATATATCAAAAGATTATATTTTTGTAGCCTTTTATTACTAAATATATAGAGAAAAGAATTAACAACCATCTCCTAAACATAAGTAAATATATCATAACAAACTCCTAAAATCAAGCAACAAATAAAAAATTCCTAAAGATTAGTTCTGCAACTAAGGCATGTGCTCAAATTTAACAGTATCCTCCTTGCCTTAGTATTTGCTAACATTTAACTTGTTTCTTAGTCTTCAAATCTTGCTTTTGGAAGGGATTTGGTCAGCAAATCTGTAATATGCTCTTCTATTTTGCAATAAATTAACTTGATTTCACCACCCTATTTTTTTCTCTAGTGATACAAATTTATGTTAAAGTGCTTTGTTTTTCCATGGAAAATATGATCCTTTGAAATTGTAATAGCAGCTTGATTGTTTACAAAAATCATTTTAGGATTAGTTTGCTTCATACATAAGTCTGTAAGGATTTTTCTGATCCAGATTGTTTGATTTATAGTAACATTAGCTACAATAAATTCTACCTGTACTATACTTTGAGCCACAACATCTTGTTTCTTGGAACACCATGAAAAAATGCCTGAGCCAAAGCTGAAACAGTAACTTGTAATACTACTCATGGCATTAATGGACCTCCTCAATCACTATAAGAATATCCATGAAGCTGTAAATTCTGAAAGTGACTGTATTTAATGCCATACTCTATTGTCCCCTTAACATATCTCACAATCCTTTTGGCAGCTTGAAGATGTACTTCAATGGCACAATGCATAAATCTTAAAAGCATGCTTGCGGTAAAACATGATATCCGTTCTAGTTGTAGTAAGATACATTAAGCAACCAATTAAGCTTCTATAATAGTGTTTATCTACCTTATCAGCCCCATCATTATTACTAAATTTCTCCTTTTGGTTCATTGAAGTAGTAATCCTTTTCTAGTTCTTCATGAATATTTTTTTAGTATTTTCCTTGCATATTTCTTTTGGCATATGAAGATTCCATCATAATCTTGCTTTACCTCTATTTCCAAAAAAAAAAGTACAACAAACCAAGGTCTTTCATTTCAAATACTTGGAGCATTTTAGCTTTAAACTCCAATATTAGCTTCTCATTATTTCCTATTACAAGCAGATCATCAACATAGGCAGAAACTATTATTAACATAGAATTTGTCAATTTCACATATAGTGTAGCTTCACTTGGACTTCTACAAATCCAAGTTTTTGAAGATAGTCATCAATCTTGTTATACAAAGCCCTAGGGTATTGTTTAAGAGCATACAAGGCCTTTTTTAACTTGTAGACTTTCTCCTCTTGTCTCTTGACTTGAAATCCTTCTAGTTGCTCCACAAATATCTTCTACTACAGATAACCATTTAAGAAGGAAGACTTTACATCTAAATGGTAAACTTTCTGCACCTTATATGCTATCAAAGCAAGTAGCATTTTGATTGTGTCAAGGAGTGCAACTGGAGCAAATGTTTTTGAAAAATCTACTCCAAACACTTGAGCATACCCATTTACAACCAATCTGGCCTTGTATTTATTTATAGAACCATCTACATTAAGTTTGTTTCTATAAACCCATTTGAATCCTATGGGTTGCCTGTGTTGAGGTATGTCTACCAGCTCTAAAGTGTCCTTATTTTTAATCATCTTCATCTTTTCCTTTATAGCATCTATCCACTTGTCTTCCTTCTCAACTTCTTTGAATTCTATAGGTTCTAGGATAGCAAAATTTCTTCTTTCATAAATTTTTGATAAGGGTTGTGCCTCTGATAGGAATGTCATCTACATCATCATCAAGGTATTGTGGAAATTCTAGTAGCTGCTTCTCTATTGACTCCTAGTTCCATTGTTTATCTTCCATGAATTTTCCATCTGTGCTTACAAGAAATTTTCCATTTTGTGGTTGGAAAATTCTATAAGCTTTGGACGTGCTACTATATCCAATGTAAACTCCCAATTTTGCCTTTCTATCAAGTTTTTCTCTCTTAACCTAAGGCATAAAAGAAAAACAAATAGCCAAAATTTTTTAAATTTTGTAAATCTAGTTTGTAACCAAACCAAGCTTCAAATAGAGTTTTATTCTACAGCACTCTAGTAGGAACTCTATTCAGTAAAAAGAATGCAGAATTTGTAGCCTCTGCCCACAGTTTTTTTGGCAACTCTTTTTCATGTAGCAAACACCTTGCCATTTTTATTATATTTTGATTTTTCCTCTCACTTACGTCATTCTATTGTGGGGTGTAAGGTGCAATAAGTTGGTGCTCAATACCAGCTTCTTCACAAAATCTATTAAAGGTTTCATTTTTGTATTCTATCCCATTATCTGATCTTATTATACTCAACCTACAGCCACTTTGATTTTCCACCAATGCTTTGTATTTCCAAGATATATTAGCAACCTCAGATTTAGATTTACAAAAATAAATCTAAAAAAATCTAGTACAATCATCTATAAAGATGATATAGTATTTATTACCATTCAAGGATAGAGTTGCTTGAGGTCTTGAAATGTCAGTGTGTACAAGTTGCAGCTTGTGAGATGCTTTCTAGGCTGTTTGAGGAAATAGCTTTCTAACTTACTTTTCATATTGGTAAGCCAAACAATTTGCTAGCTTGTCTTCAAGTAGTGGCACACCTTTGACTAAGGCATGTTTCCGCATGTATAAAAGTCCACCATGTTGGAAGTGTCTAAGTCTTTTGTGCCATAGTTCAACATTTCTTTCAGTACTTGAAAAAGCTAGTTGCTCCTCCTCCATTAGATTTAAAGCATAACTTTTAGCTCTCACTTTAACTTTAAATACATCTCTGCCATTTGAATCTTTGATGAAACACCATTTGTCTTCAAATATGACTTTGAATCCTTTTTCAACTAGCTGTACAACACTAAGCAAGTTTTGGTCAATGTCAGGCACATATAAGACATCAGAGATATTTTTCAAACCTGTCAAGCTCTCTATAGCAATAGTCTCCTTGCCCTTGATTGTGATTAATTCACCATCTCTAATTTTTATTTTGGAAATAATTATTTTGTCAAACATTTTAAAGAGCTTCTAGTTATTGGTCATATGATTTATGTAGTCGCTATCTATCAGCCATGAATCATTGGAGATGTTTCTTGTATAAAAACATGTTGCAACCAAAAAGTTGCTCATCTTGTTGTTACTCTGTGGACACCTTTACCTCTTTAGGTTGTGACTTGCAAATTCGCTCCACATGCCCTATATTACTGCACTTTCTGCATTTGACATTCGGTTTCCACTAACATTTTCTTTAAGGGTGATTTTTTTTTTTGCAGTGTGGATAAGGAGGAAAATTCTCATCTTGCGACTTCTTGGAGCCTTCATGTTTCTTATTCTTCCATTTGTTGTTCTTCTTGTCTTTTCCTCCCTTTAAGTTTTGTGCTTCTGCATGAAAAGCAACTTGTATTGCCTCTTTTTTTTTTCTCATCATTCTTCTTTGCTCTTGTGCCTAAAAAGCAATTACTAATTTTCCCAAAGAAATGCTTGATAGATCTTTTAATTCTTTTAATGAAGATATCTGGGATTTATATTTTTTTAGGTACAATAACAAGAATTTTCTGCACAATTCTTTCATTAGGAAAATCCTTCCCAAGAATACATACCTTATTAATAATACCTAGCAACCTCTCAACATAGCCTTTGATAGTTTTTGTCTCCTTCATGCTTTGTATCTCAAATTCTCTAATTAAGTTTAGCACCTGCATGTCTTTAGTTCTTTCATTGCCTTGCTATTTAGATTTGAGATAATCCTAAATATCTTTGGCAATTTGTAGATTCATAATTCTAGTGAATATCACACTAGATACAGTGGAAAAAAGATAGGCTTTATCCTTGGATTTCTTTGTCTTCTTCTCTTTATGATTCCTCAATTGAGCCATAGTGGGGTTATTTGGTAATGGAAGAACTTCATAATCATTTTCTATTGCCTCTCACAGATTTAGTGCTTTAAGATGGATAGTCATCCTGATAACCTAAGCTTTGTAGTTGTCCCCAACAAAGATTAGTGGTGCAATAGTTATAGATGATGTATTAGCCTCCATGATGTTTTCTCTTAACTTACAGTTCCTTCAAGATTAGAGCTCTGATACCAATTTATAGTTTTAATATATATATATATATATATATATATCAGAAGACTATATTTCTACAGCCTTTTATTACTGAATACATAGAGATAAGAATTACCAACCATCTCCTAAACATAAGCAAATACATTATAACAAACTCCTAAAATCAACCAATAAAAAAAAAATTCCTAAAGACTAGTTCTGCAACTAAGGCATGTGATCAACTTCAACACATAGAACTAAGCTTAGTAGGAATTGTTGTCACTATTAATGGATCTAGTTAATCTGGTTCGATTTGAATAGGCAATGCATCCATTAACATATTGTCTAGTTTAGATATAGGTAGATTTTCCACATTTATTATGATTTCATCAAAATTCTCCAGACAATGTGTCAAAATTTGAAAGCTAAAATGTTGTGGATTGTTGCTAAGTGGAGTAGTAGACTTTACAGGAGTTAAGTTACCTATACTTTCACTAATTTTGACCTCATTGGTGATCTAAGTTCTAGTGATGTCATGCATTCTTTAGTCAAATTATGAGTTTGGAATAATGTCCATGTGTTAGCCTGATATTTCATGATTGAACATTGCTTCAGTGTTTGCAAGAAGCTTGTCATCCACATGCATCAAATTATTATAATCACTACGATTATCCTTGAATGAATTTTTTAATGATTGTTTAATGAACACATGATGAAAGGATTAATGAGTGTCATATATCCGAGGAATCAGAAGACCAATCTTTTGATATTGTGTTATGGTTGGCAACATGATCTAATCTATCAAACACCACATACTTCTCCTGATAGATATCATAATGTACTTGTATTTTTTACTCTTATTGTAATGCAACTTAGCAGTCTACCTTTTTGGACATTCAAACAAAACAAATGCAAGGTGCGCCCAAAATTTAGTTCCATATTTTTCTACTATTCATGCCCTTTAATCATCAAGTTCAACATAACTCTATGAAGACCCCAATCACAATCACCAACTATGTGCCCTATCCTGTCACGTTACTCAAAGAGATGATATGTTCCTTCAGGTTTACAAGAGAGCCACTTTTTTACACTATTGCTGATGGGAATGAAAGCGCCCACTTAACTTGTAAATATTCATAATTCATAGGAGGATCTTGTGGTATATCAATTTTATAACCTCACCAGCCATATCACTGAGAACCTTTGCAACACTTTTACACATAGGTTACATAGGAATGCCATAAAATCTCATTCAGATGGCAACTTTGCTTATTCTGAGATCCTATGAAGTAAGATCAAGGTGCCATTTGTCTAAAACCAACAATGAATTTGAAACCACCCAGGGAACATGGGTAAGAATGAACACTTGATCTAAAATCTTTGAAAATTCAATTATAAAGAAGTTCCTAATCTTGGATAACACTTGTACTGATGCTTGGAGTCGCCAATTGGCATTGATGATAGCTTGTAGTTGAGGAATTGGAATTTCCTTATGATCAATGAGTTTTGCTATAGCTCTATTATGTCACATGGCACTGCGAGCAGCTAGGAATTATGAGTTGTACTCTAAGAGTGCCCCTTGACATGGCAAACTAAAATTTAGAGTGGATGACCAACCTAAGGATGTAGAAGAGGTGTTTGATACTGAAGAAATAGGGAAGTCAAAGTGGTTATTAGGCAAACCCCAACTATCGGCCACATTAAAGCAAAAATAATCCATAAAACCAATGAAGCACACATATATGTAAATTGAAAGTTTACCAAAACCTTTAAGTAAACCAGCATAAGTTAACCAGATGCAGAAAACATGTCTATTATGAAAAAGGAAGAGGGCTAGGGAAAAGTGGAGAGGTTTAAGCTTATAAATTACACAATAGGACTCATTGATTAATTGAAACATTCAATAAATGCTTGATATGACATCCATGAAACCAAAAGAAACTTGCAAGAACTCTCAAGTAGAGGTACTGTGGAAACAATGATGTTAAAATTTGGATGAATAAATGATGGAAAGACAAAATTTAATCTTTTCAAATATAAAAGTACAAAAATGTTAATTTGTTGTTGAAGTTATAGGTTACCATATTAAAATTATTGTAAAATTAAAAAGAAAAAAATATTTAAACATAATTTTATTAGGCCAAAATACACATAATCCTCCTATACTTTAGGGTCTATGCATGAAAGTCCCATGAATTTCCAAACTTAACATAAAACCTCCCTCAAATTTTCATTTTGTGCAAATAACAATATTTGTTAAATTTTTTGTCCACTTTTTAATAGAGATATGCCACATCAGCATTAACAAAGCTAACGAGGAATTCCATCAGATTTGGATCAAGGGTATTTTTTTACTTCACATAATAAAATATCCTACCCACCCATGAACCAAAATACCTACCCACTTAATACCCACCCATGAATTAGATTAGCCATCCATAAGGAAATTGAATCCATAAATCACACGCCATAATTAATATTGTCACTAGAGTATATTCTTGCCAAAACTCCTCTGACCATCCATCCCATGACATAATCAAATTCGCTTGCAGTTACAAATTGTACTCAAAGCTCTACTTCTTCACTGTCATCTTCGATTCAAGATTCTTTGAGAAATTCTCCTCCCATTGCAACATCATCGAATTTTCCATTAACATTACAACTAGAGCCATTGAGTAAAACTTCTTCACCGTTGATAAACTAATCACCATCAAAAAGGTCCTCATGGAGAGAGAAATCTACTATCTTAGAGACGATCAACAAAATGCTCAACGAGCTTTACTTTAGTTTAAAGGATATCAAAGTGTATCCAAACAAGAAATCTATATACCAAAATGCCGATGATTTGTAAACTCTTATTAGCTATGTCATCACCAACCAGGTCATGTGCCTCGAAGAATTCTCCCATGACGATAGATTCTTTGTACTAACACGTAGAAATCTTGTTGATGGTAGCACAACCTTTCATTCTGCCATAGTTGGTAAGTTCATTCTTCTTCTTTATTCACATTTTTCTTTTCATTATGTTAGTCTTCTCACTACACTTGGCTCCTCTATTTGAATGGTTTTCGATTTCAATCTTAGGGCTTTTCAATCAGGGCTCTCTTGGTAGGGCCTGATCTGATTCATGGATGGGTATTTAGGTTTATGGGTAGATAGGATATTTTATTATGTGAAATAAAAAAAACCCTTGTTCCAGATCTGATACAATTTCTAGTTGGCTTTGTTAATGCTAACATGGAGCATCTTTGTTAAAAGGTGGACAAAAAATTTAATGAATTTTGTTTGCAAAAAATGGAGAGTTTAGGGACATATTGAAACATCTCACTCTAAGCACTTGAATTCAACTGTATGTAATTTTAATTAACATTTCTTTCATGTCCTTGATATATTTGGCATCTAGGACAAAAGTTAGTTATAGATAAATTGAGTAAAAAAACAAACTTGAATGAGGTCTCGATTGTGAGAAATAAATATTTAAAGAGAAATAACACATTTATGGGATAAAATCCACTTAGGAAGTGTCACTATAGGGTAAAAACAATAGAGAAAAAAGGGTTCTAGAAGAATTAAAAATAAAAGATAGCATAAAGTGGTAAATTTTCCCAATAGTTTAGGAAATTGTAAAATGGCCTAAAGGACAATTTGACAAATAATTTCAAACTGCCCCTTAAAAGCTTTCTAAAGAAGTTGGGCAACATATATAATGGAATTGAGAAGAGAGAGTTCAAAAAACATGAACTAGAAAGAGAAAGAAGGCTAAGAGAGAGGGGAGTAATCGAAGCAAGAAAGCTTGGAACTCAATTAGGGAAGCTTCCAATCAAGTTTAAGACACAAATCACACATAGTTGATGCTAAGAACCTAAGTTAAACAATCTTGTAACACCCCACCCCTAGAGCTACTATACATATACTAGCCCATATAGGCAGTGTGTTACTGTCTTGTCACTTTAATTATCTATACGAGTTCATTTTAATATTTACATGGGATCCTTTAATTAGTTGTGTTGGTTTGGAAATTTCTCTTGGGTATCTCACTCGTCACTCTGCATTAGCAGAAGTCTAAAATAAAGTTCCATACAATAGGTTTTACCTACTATTCATAAAACCATTATAAATATTTACATCATATGAACCAAAATATAAAAGGTGAGAGAGCTTTGGAGATAGCCTGTTCACCTCACAAAGACCATCAAACCCATTATGGGATAGGTGTACTATCCGTAGCTATATAACATGATATACTTACATAAATATCCAAAATAAACTCCCACTCTGCATCTATACACCATATACTAGGCCTATCTAAAAATATAACAAGCTAAAGGTGAGAGTTGGCATATAAAAAAAGAAATTACTACTACATATTGATCCAGCTATTACTCAACCTACTCAAGGTGTCAGAGGTCTAACAAACATCCAAACTATCACATCTCCTATGATAAGGAAATACCCCAAATCGGGTACCTACAATTGTTTAACCTTTATATCCAATTAAAATGATTGTGTATCTAGCCATTTGGACAAATCGACACACATGTGAGATAAAATATCAGTAATCAAGTAAACCAAGTTTAAAACTTACTATTGATGATAACAGTCTTGAATAATATGAAAAATCATGCATTCTCCTTGTAACTTTCAAAAAATAATTATATGATTAGATGGTATGCAATGTCATGCTATGCCATGTACTATGAAATGCATTGAATGATAATCACATGTTCTCATGGGTATGCACCATATAACTTTCAAATAGAACATAGTAACATGCACACTCATATGAATGGGCAAGAAATAATACATATAAATACTTTATATAGGCACACTTGGTCTTTCTGTAAGCCAAGTGGACACTCTAGGCACCTCTTTTCATAAATCAAGAGTTTGGGAAATTACCTATTAAAAATTCCCGAGAGGGATTGTCCAAAGGAACACACTAGTGACAACTAGTCCTTCTTAATGACCATAATGTACCTCTTGTCTTAGAAAACATTGATATGAGATTGTTGAGCAATGGTAGCCTTATACTCTAAAGTATCCTCTAGTCCTAGGGCATCAACATGGGATTACCACTCTCTCTGGTAGATCATATCCTCTCACTAGATCATTGTACCTCTTTTGTAGGATAGATCATATCCACTCATTCTTTTGTGTCGAGAAAATGTTACTTAAGAATCATCACCCTCTGTGGTTAATCACTTTCTAAGTATATGGCTCACAAACATATATATTAGGAAGATAGGTTCTAGGTCATGATAGGTTTAACTCTAAGTAGGTAACTCCATTGCCTCTAAAGTCCACTAACTAAGGATTAACCACTAACAAGGTGTTTTCATAAACAATTCTAGGATTGAATAGATGCTTTACCATCCTAACTCATGGTTCAATCATCAGACTCATGACGGTCATACCATATCGATTATTAGTCATCTAATCTGAAATCTATCTATAACTAATGCATATGTTAAGAATACTTTCAGCTCTCCTTTCTTGTTATTTCCTTTCAACCCATAGTCCTATATTACTCTCATGTGTTATTCTTAGTTTGAATAAATTTCTAGCCTTATTTTTACACTTAGGGAAAGAATGAGTCCATTCCTTACTTTTCAAAATAGATGCATACTGGTTGATTGATAGAATTTTGGTAATTATCTAGTAACTCAGCCAAATTTGGGGGTCCAAACTTGAGAGTTAGCAGTCGGCTACTAGAGGGCTAGCAACAGTTGCTATGTTCTTAGGTTCTCTAGGGATCCTAGAATGTGACAATCGATTACTCATACCTTACTAGTTGTCAACTAGGCTCAAAACTCAATTTTTGGGTAAAGTTAGAATATCACAGTCAATTTTTTCCTTCAAGAAGTCAACTGCTATGCTCATGCTCTATTTTTAAAATTGTTGTTTGATTCATTGAGACCTTAAAATAGTATGTTTCAACCAAAGATCGAATCATAAAACCATGCTCTACCATAAGGCACATCTCATACATAAAAAATAGAGAAATTCCATGCTTTAATCCACTCAAACCAAGTCATTTCATAGCTTAGAGGAAAGAGAAGAAAAAAAAAATTCTTTGCTATCAATTTTGGCAAATCACAGACATGCAAGTAATCTTAAGCATACATATAGTATTACTAATTACAGAATCAAAGTTTACACCCCTCAAAAACTTTAGAAAACATAAAGCACAATTTCCCAATAAGAGAGAAAAATTGGGTTTATACATGAGTGGTTGGGTTATACTTGATTACCTTGATTTCCAAGTTATTTTGAGCATTATTAGTGTCCCAGTGTTGATTCTATTCAATTCCTCAAGTCCTCCTTTAATTTCTTCACTTTCTCTCTCTACAAGGCTATCTCTCTAGCTTAATTTTTTTGCTATTTCTCTCTCTATTATTGTATTTTTGAACTCTCTCTCTCTCTTCTTAGCCATTTTGTACGTTACTTAGCTTCCTGGAGAATATTTTTGGCTAGATTTTAAAAATATTTGCCAATAGGCCTTTGGGGTCATTTTGCAAAATTATTATTTATAGGGAAAATTTCCCATACCATATTATTTCCCTTTTTTTATATTTCTCAAGGTTCCACTTTATACTAATTTTCCACCTTAATATGACACTTATTCTTGGGTTTAATTAGCCAAGTATGACACTTCTCCTTAAAACCTTATTTCTCATCATTTGGGCTTCATTTTGGCTTGGTTTTCCAACCAATTTCTTTCCCTTAGCTGGCTTTGGTTTTAGCTAACCACCTGTGTCAAATAAATTCAATAAATGCTAATTAATTTCTACAAAAAACATTAAGCTTCTTGGAGTAGGATGTTACAAAGCTAAATCTAAACCCTTGCGTTTCACCTTTGAAAAGTTTGAATTTTGAACCATCCTTTTGAATCTTTGTAATTTCTTGGAAACCTGGGGGTTTAAACTTGAATTCTTGATGTGCTACTACCAATGCAACTACACCTAAGGCAGTGAACCTGTCAATGCAATCTAATGCAATGATGAGTACAAAGATCGTATCCCACAAGAACGAGAAAGCCCAGAGTTACTACTTGTTCTCTATTATCTAGCCTAACAATTAAAGTGATTGATTTTTAACTAAACTAATAATTAATTAAATACAATAAAAAATAACCAGCTACAAGGAACTAAAGAGAATATACTGAGGCAAGAAAAGCAAATCCATTGGGGACTTGTACTAGTTGGCAAACACATAAAGGGTAATGGACTATTGAATCTAATAATGCTACCTATGAGTGAATTCTAAGTTAAATTCAAATTCTCTGTCGTTCTCAATGAATTTCTTAAACCTAAAATCTACCACTGGCTGGTTCTTCCTATAACACCCATAAATTAATTAGCTTAAATTAATAATTTTAATGGATAGAATTAAGGTGTTAATAAATAAATTTCTTATGGCTAATAAATTTGAGAATTGGCTTAAAGAAGGAAATTTTCACTTTCAAAATTAAATGCCCAAATTGTTTAGATTCAAAAGGCAAATTACCTAAGAAAATTGATGCTTAATTTAACCCCTTATTTTCTTTTGTTATTAAATGCCAAAGGAAGGAGCATTGAATTTCATGCATGAAAATCTTAATGGCACAAGTGAGGTTAAGAGGGATGAAGGCATGCAATTATATATATATGTGCATGGCTTTCACGTGAAGAAGAAGGAGAAGTAAGATCAATTCAATTCTTATATATATGCATGGCTCTCACGTAAAGGTGGGAAAGAGAAGAAAGATGAAACAAAATACATATGTGTGCAAAGGTGGCACGCAACCTAAGGGAAGGAAGATAGAAAATTAAGTTAGGAACAAGCATGCATGACATAATATAGTGCAGAATTTTTATATATATAAGAGGCATGCATGGAGCTTTACGAAAGAGAGAGGAAAGGAGACGTGTGAAATGAATAAACCCCTTTGACTCTTCTCCCATGCAACTAAAGAAACACTAGAAGGGAAGAATTAAACAAATGAAGCAAGGCCCACATGTGCAGCAAATTTTTTTGGTGATTGCTTGTGAAATTGGACAACCTAAACTTGCAAGGAAAGGCAAGACCAAGGTGCAACTAAGGGAGTACAAGTGTAGAGTTATATATATATATATATATATGCAATAGCATGTGGGAAATAAAAAGGGAGAATAGGCAAGAATCCATCCTTTTCCTTCGTGCTGCTCACCTTACCCAAACAAGGAGGAAATGGCATGCATGTACTACGTGAGGGAAGAGTAGAAAAAAAAGGAGAATAAATGGAACCAATATATATATATACGTAGCCTGCACGGTTATGAGGAAGTGCATATTTTAGATTTAATAAACCATAAGAAATCACGTGTAGTGGGCATCTTCCAACACCTAACATCCCTCTCTCTCTTGTGTGATAAGTTGACTAAGGGAAGAGTGCAAGGGAAGTAATCACACACCATTATGCATGGGACAATGAAGTGTTAAGGGAGGCTGCATTCCATTAACCAAGTGGAAAAATGATGAATGAATGAATGAGTGGGGCTGCACCAAGATATTCCCGCGAGGCCACAAAGGAAAGGTGGAAATTAATGAGAATTGAGAGTGGGTAATGCACATATGCTCATGCGACAAGGAGGAAAGAAAGGAGCATTTCATAGCTTGAGAAAGAACCACACACGGGTGGGACACTTCACGAAGGAGGAAGGGCGTGAATACTAAGTGGCAAAAATCAAAAAAATTGTGAGGAGGGAAGAATTAAGAGACCAAGGAAAGGAAACCAAAGGGAATTCAAGAGGAAGCCAAGAGTATTCTCTCTAGCACACCCTCAAGGTAGGTTAGCAATTTCTTTGTTTTGGTTCCATAAGTTAGCATATGTATCTCATATTGTTGCTTCCATGGAACTAGAATAATTTTCTTCCTTCTTGATTTAGGATGAAACTTAACATAGTGTCCATGATAAACTTAGGAGTTGGCTATGTTGAATGAGATTAATAATGTTGTTGGGTATTTATGTTTGCTAAAATAAATACATGTGAAGATAAAGTAAGATAAATTAGGTTAGTATTGTAAATTTATTGCCATGACCATATAAGAAAATAATTAATGATGAATACCTTTATGGGGAATGTAATGGTGAGGGTTTAAGGTGAAGAATAAATTCCAAGAAAAGTAAAAAATATTATGACCATTATTAATATTTTTAGAAGGAGATTTATGTGAGAATAAATTCTAAGAAATGTGGAAAATATTATGGTCATTATTAATATTTTTGGAGGAAAATTTATGTGAGAATAATTTCGAAGAAAAGTAGAAAATATTATGGCCATTACTAATATTTTTAGAGGGAGATTTATGTGAGAATAAATTCTAAGAAAAGTGGAAAATATTATGGTCATTATTAATATTTTTGGAGGGAAATTTATGTGAGATTAAATTCTAAGAAAAGTAGAAAATATTATAGCCATTATTAATATTTTTGGAGGGAAATTTATGTGAGAATGAATTTCCAAAAAAAAGAAGAAAATATTATGTCCATTATTAATATTTTTGGAGGGAAATTTATGCGAGAATAAATTCCAAGAAAAATAGAAAATACTATGGCCATTAATAATATTCTTGGAAGGAGATTTTGTAAGATTTAATTTCCAAGAAAAGTAAGAATTTATAGCTATTAAATAAGAGGAGATTAAATTTCCAAGAAAAATAGAATTTTATGTCCATGACTATTATTTTAAAAGGAACTTAGATCTAATTGCCCAGGAAAAAGTAAAATAGTATGGAAGCTTCAAATTTATTCGAAAGCGTTGAGAAATGAAACCTTTCCATGCATAACAAAAGGGAGGTGTAGGGTGGCACTGCGCCTTACAGGGTTCCAAGTGTACACCAGCGGCCTAGCAAGGCATGGCCGAAGGTGCTTTATGCCCATGACCTTGCGTTCGTGATCGTGCTGAAACTATGGCCGAGTGTCCACGCATTACGAGGTGTGGCCGGAGGTGCTCGACACGAGTGACCTAGGGAGGTATGGCTGAAGGTGCTCCATACCTATGATCTAGTGTACCGAGGATTTCATGTACATGGGTCGAGTGCCCACAATTTGTGAGGTGTGGCCAAAGGTGCTCCACACGGGCGGCCTGGCGAGGCGCAGCCGAAGGTGCTCTGTGCCCAGGACCCAATGCTCGCGATTACGCTATATACGTGGCTGAGTGTTCATAGATTTCAAGGAGTGGCCGAAGGTGCTCCACACGGGTGACCTAGGGAGGTGTGGCCGAAGGCGCTCCACTCCTGTGATCTAGCGTCCACAAAACATGCATAAATGCTCTGATAGTTTTGTAATAATAAACTGATACGCTTAAGAGAATACTTGTCATGTTAAAAAGGATCTCCAACTCTTGTTAACTACTAAATTTATGATGCAATAATTGCCTGTTTACAGTTATGTATTTTACTCCTAAATCAAGGATGTAGTTGAACGTTTTTAGTGCCTTCACCCTGGTACATATTAGTTTCTTTTAAAGTATGAATTGCTAAGCTACTGGGAAACCTATGTTTCTCATTTATGTGCTAATATGTATAAGATATGGACGCATAGCAGGGACGTATGGTGGCAGTGCCTTTTGATCAAGTAAGGTTTTTGTAACCCCAATTTTTAGATCCTAGATGTACTCGAATTAGAATAGGACAGCTAATTTGATTGTATATGTGAATGGTTCTGGGGATATTGGGGAAAACGGATATGTGAAGGACCGGTCCATCACTAGTTTATACGAGAGTCTGAGTGGCAGGCCTGTTTTCTCTTGACTTCCGAGGGACAGGTACTTCATATATCCGGGGACATGTACATCAGTATGTAATGATTATTATCAGACTTGTATTATTTGATTCATATGAAAGACTGTATTTTCATCGTGTAGTATAGAATTTCATTATTCCACTATGCATGTAAATTTTATTTTTATCTGAGCAAAGGATCTTGAACCTAATCCAATTAACATAAATTAAATGGTATAAAGGCTCAGACAATAATTAAGCATAAAGGACAAGAATAATGTACCGAACCTATCTATTGATATGGGAATGAACAATAAGACTAGATAGGGACGTTACACTTCCTAATGGTAAATTTTAAATTAGCATTATCAGTCTAATTCACCACTATTAAGAAATAACTTTTAACTACTCTTAATCCAACAATTTATTAACCTTAGCTCTAAGTGATAATTAATTGTTCCTTACAATTAGTTTTTCAATTCCAATTATTATCCGGTGATCTAAAAAAGGAATCTAATTAGCATTATCACGACGTCTCGTAAATAAAGCTAATATATATATTCATAACTATAAAGAAGATCACACAACTAAATTCAACATCCATGCAATTAAAATAGCAATCCAACACAGTCAGGAACCCCAATGAGTTTTATAAGTTTAGCCACACATTTATAGGCAATTCCATCAGATAATCTGTTAGACAATCAATTATACAGGAGATAAAAAAAAGTAAAAATTATGCACACCCTTCTCTTCTTAAGTGCCTAACTATAGCTGCATGGATTGGCCATCAGAAAACCACTGGAATCTCACCAAAAAACTGCCAGAAATTCATTGGAAAAATCAATTTCAAATCTGTCCAAAAGCTCTATAGGTCATAGATTACAAAAAGACTCTCGGGGCTGAGGCAGAAGGTCACGGAGAGGCGCCGAGCGATGGAGGAGTGATTTCTGGTGGCATCTTGGATGAACGACATCGGACGGGTCATGAAATACAACCGAATCACATCTCTCAGGTCTGTCTTGAATAAGACGATTTGGAGCACTGCAGTGGTCGGCAAGCTACGAGGAGGTTGCGGTTGAGTTGGATGAAGTTGCAGGGACGGACACAGATGGTGGGTCAGCTAGAAAATGCTACAAAATGGTCGCAATGTGGATGAGTTGCAAAATTGGTTCGTGCAGGTTGCTCGCGGAAACTCCATGATTTTACGACGTTCAGGTGGATGAAGCAAACGGCGGTGTCCTGCTCGTCATCCCCCATCACCAGCACGTTGTTGTGTCAGTGTGGAGCTCTAATCGATCTTCTCCCTTTCTTGCGCTGGACGGGTCCCTTTCTTGCTCGATGCCTCTTGGGTCTGCGTTCTTTTTTAGGTCTGCTTCTTTTTTCTTTCAAAATTGCTGGGTCCACCCACTCTCAAGGCCCAATAAGCAAAATTGGCCCAAATGGCCTATTTTGGGTGCTTTAAAGGCTGTCCAAGGTTAAAATTGCTTTGTTTGCTGATGATGACTTGATAAAATGCCTAAAAATGAAAATGATGTAAACTTAGGTGATTTTTAGAATAAAATTACATAAAATGCTCATAAAATGGACCATTAACATCAAGTAAATATGTATAAAATAAGACACATCAAATCACCCCACACTTAAGCTTTTGCTTGTCCTCAAACAAACACTAACTCAGTCTTCAAACAAATAGCAATAGTTCCTAAAAAATCATATCTAATCCACAATTAATGATACCTAACACATCCTAATTGAAACTCAATTATAAATCAAATTACGCAACATTAACCCAATATGGAAATAATAATAACGCATACATAACTTAACCTGCATTCAATAACAACAATTTAAGAACTAAAGCTTTATAGGGATCACTCAAATCACTCAAAGTGTATAAGGGTAAAGTTCAAATCCCTCAAGCTATTTCACAAGAATCTGCCTACCATATGCTTGCTCATAAATCTCATCTCTTTTACTGCAAAAAATTAATACCAAGATCAAAGGGTCTTGACAAGGTTGTAATGGGGTTGAGGTAAAGGTGAGGAACATTTTTAGGAAGAAGTGATAGATATGCTAGAACTCATGCAATTTCAACATGATGAAGACTCAGAGGATTAAAAGCAACAAAGTGCTAAACATAAATTTTCACCATGTTTTAAATGAGTCAAGGGATGCTCAAAGAGTAATTTATCCAAAAGCCAAAGAGAATAAAGACTGGTCTAATTTTAATTATTTTTTTAGGGTTTTTTCTTCATTATCATTTTTTTTTGTAGTCTGTAGTCTTCTTAATATACAACTTTGGATAGAAATGAGCATCTAAATGAAGAAAGGACTTAATGAACTATCCTTAGTCACAATGCATTTTAATCCAAATATGAAGAGTAAATCACATATATTCCAACATATATGGTGAACAAGAAGACAATGCAAAGAAAGGAAATGCGAAGTGTAAAGATGTATATAATCAAGAAAATGTCAAGGCTAAACAATGGCCAACTAAGTGAAACACAGAGGTTGGCTTTTTGGCTGAACGTAGTGTATCCTAAGTTTCCCAAATCATTTTCCAATATTCAAGAGTCCATACAACCTCAACAAGCATTACAGAGCAAGTTTTAGAGGCAAAATAAAGCAAAATACACACTTGAACAAGAAAGTCAGGAGCATACTTGTAATGAATGCTCAAAATAGGCTCAAATATCACATTTAGAGTGTGGTAAAATTGCATCTGGCTCTAAAAACATTTCAACTGAATTGTAAGTTAAGTAGTGCATGCAATTTGCATTATCAACATACTAAATCAAAATTTTCACAATTTGAAATTAAGTACCACCTATATAACTCGACCGGGGTGATTGGTATGACCCGACCAAGACGATACATTAAACATCACTAACTATTTTCCAAGATGAATTAAGGGAAAAAATTTATGCCAATTCGTAAACTGAATTATAAATTCTTCAAAGACAAACAAAACTTAAGTGCATATAGTCAAGCAAAATCAAGTATCGTGTCCTATATCCATTATCAGCATAAATACAACATCAGCAAAAAGTAGCATCAATACACAATATCTTGAACTAATAGAAGAAAAAGAAGTCAAAATAACAGAAGCACACCACCTTACACTTAAGGATTACACTATCCTCAGTGTATAGCACAAGGGTATCCTAAAAGAGAAAGAAACAAAAAAATCAATAACATATATCCATCTTACACTTGAGGGTCATATTGCCCTCAGTGTACAATCGGGTTGGTATCCCAAATTAAAAACATAAAGCAGAAACAAACAAAAAATCCCATAGTCTCAAAGTTATTATTAGCAGAAAATAAAATGAAATAAAATAAAATAAAATAAAATAAAAATTGCTCAAGTTTTGTCCTGCTTTGGTGGAAATGGGAGAGGTAGAGGAATCTTGTAAACAAGTGCCCTGAGATGGTCTCTGAGAGATGCCAAAATTATATCCCCTTCAGTAGGGATTAGGTCAGCTGTTATAATCATTTGTAGCTTCTCTACCTCATACAAATGAATACAGCTTAAGTGCTTAGGTGATTCTTTCAATTTCAGGACTGGGGGGGTCTTCCATCGAAAGTTTCACCTCATGCAACTCTAGCCTACAAAAAGAAATAGAAGGGTCAGTATAGCTTCTAGGTTTAGCAGCTAACAGATGAGTTAGTTTTTCCAACACTTGCTCATTGGACAACTCTTCTTCATCTCCCTACAATGTTATATATAAAGGGTTATTAATCAAGAATTCCTGCAATTCAAACTCCATAACATCATCTAAGACATTTATAGGATAAACAGGATCATCATAATTGAAAGAATGTCTTAAAGAAGTTGCTAAGTCAAAATAAACCTTCTCTTGCTTTAGTCTAGCAGGGCATGGAATAGGTGGGCAATATTCCCTCATAGGACTCTTGTCCTCCATTTTCACTGGCCTTCCACTTACCTCAGGCTCTGACTCTTTATTGACTGGCATATTCTTTTCAATAGTGTAATCATCATTCAATGGTAAAGGGCCAGATACTTGCTTACTAGATGTAGGAGTGATAGCATCGTGATACTCCTTTGGTTTAGACTTTGTGGTGTTGGGAAGTGTTTCTGACTGTGTTTCAGCTAACACCTTAGAAATCTAGCCTATCTAGTTCTCCAAGTTCTGAATGGAGGCCTGTTGATTTTTAAGGATTGTGTCTATCTACTGGAACCTACTATCTAAAGTGGAAATAGACTTCATGATCATTTCCTCCAAATTGGATTCATTCTCTTGCCCTTGAGGAAATTGATTTAGAGCAGGTTGTTGTTGGGGTTGCTGTTGGTACAACCATTGAAAACCTAGTGAATCCTAGGTAGTGTCATTTCTGCGATTGAAATCTGGATAGCTCATCCACCCAGAGTTGTACGTACTGCTATAAGGATCATTTTGTTGACTTGGGGCATTCCCCATATAATTGACCTGTTTAAAATCAGCAGAAATAGTGTAAGGAGAAAAGAGAGCAGTGGAAGGGTTAGTAAACATACCTCTGGCATCATAGTATTCATTATAATGCAGGTCACCACAAAACTCACGACTAAATTATGTTGCCTGTTCTGGCATCAGGGATTGGTAAATTTGCTTGATCAAAAGCTCTCTTTGTATTTGAGCAGCCAAGACTGATATAAAATCCATGGTCATAAATTATCTTAAATCAATAACAATGAAACAGCCCAACAACTAGATCAAAGACTAATAAATCAAAACAAAAATAAAATAAAACAGATAAAAACCAATAACTGAAACAAAAAAAACAAATAAATAAATAAATCCACAAAATATCAAAATAATTAATCAAAAATAAAAGAAACAAAAGATAAAATAGAACTAATAGAAGCCAATAAATGAATGAAATGAAAGAAACAACTAACTAGAACAAAAAAAAAAATAGAACAAATAAAAGTGTTTAAAGTAAAAAATAACAATTTCACTCTAGTTTTCACAAAAGTTTCCCCAGAAACAGCACCAAAAACTTGATGTACAACTACCAATGCAACTACACCTAAGGCAGTGAACCTATCAATGCATTCTAGTGTAATGGTGAGTACCAAGGTCGTATCCCATGGGAACGTGAAAGCTCGGATTTACTAGTTCTCTATTATCTAGCCTAACAATTAAAGTGATTGATTTTTAACTAAACTAATAATTAATTAAATGCAATAAACAATAACCAGCTACAAGAAATGAAAGAGAATATACCAAGCCAAGAAAAACAAACCCATTGGGGACTTGTAGTAGTTGGAAAACACATAAAGGGTAATGGACTATTAAATCTAATAATGCTACCTATGAGTGAATACTAAGTTAAATTCAAATTCTCTATCGTTCTTAGTGAATTTATTAAACCTAAAATCTACCACTAGCTGGTTCTTCCTAATGGTAAATTTTAAATCAGTATTATTGGTCTAATTCACCACTATTAAGAAATAACTTTTAGCTACTCTTAGTCTAGTAATTAATTAACGTTAGCTCTAAGTGATAATTAATTGTTCCTTACAATTAGTTTTCCAATTCCAATTATTATCTGTCGATCTCAAAAAGGAATCTAATTAGCCTTAGCACGACGTCTTGTAAATAAAGCTAATACATACATTCATAGCTGTAAAGAAGATCACACAACTAAATTCAACATCAATGTAATTAAAACAGCAATCCAACACAGTCAGGAACCCCAATGAATTTTACAAGTTTAGCCACACATATTTATAGGTAATTCCATCAGACAATCCATCAGACAATCAATTATATAGGAGATAAAAATAGTAAAAATTATGCACGTCCCTATCTTCTCAAGTGCCCAACAGTAGTTACATGGATTGGCCACCAGAAAACCACTGGAATATTGCTGGAGAACTGCCAGAAATTCATTGGAAAAATCAATTTCAAATCTGTCCAAAAGCTTCACAGGTTGCAGGTTACAAAACGGGTCGTGGGTCACGTTCTCAGGTACCCAACAAAAAATAGCTACAACGATGGCCAAAGCTGAGGTTAAAGGTTTCGGACGAGCTGCCAAGCGATAGAGGAGTGATTTTCAGTGGTAGCTTAGATGGACGATGTCAGACGGGTCACGAAATACACTGGATCGCGTCTCTTAAGTATGTCTTGGATCGACCAATTTAGAGAACTGTGGTGGCCAACGAGCTGAGAGGAGGTTACGGTTGAGTTTCTTGAAGTTTCAAGGATAGCTATGAAAGTTGGTCGGCTAAAAAATGCCACAAAATAGCTGTAATATAGACGGGTCATGAAACTGGGTCATACAGGTTACTCCCTGAAACTCTACCGTTTTGCGGTGTTCTAGTGGCTGAAGCTAATGGCGGTGTCCCGCTCGTTCTCCCCCATCACCGGCACACTGTCGCATTGCCATGGAGCTCCGGTTGGTCTTCTCCTTTTCTCATGCTACATGGGTCCCTCTCTCGCGCAATGCCTCTCAGGTTTGCATTCCTTTTTAGGTCTACTTCCTTTTTCTTTCAAAATTGCTTGGTCTACCCACTCTCAAGGCACAATAAGTAAAATTGGCCCAAATGGCCTATTTTGGGTGCTTTAAAGGTTGTTTAGGCTCAAAATTGCTCTGTTTGCTGATGATGACTTGATAAAATGCCTAAAAATGAAAATGATACAAAATTGGGTGATTTTTAGAATAAAATTACATAAAATGCTCATAAAATGGACCATTAACATCAAGAAAATATGCATAAAATAAGACATCAATTCTACATTTTTTAACTTGGATGAGTGATGAATATGCTTTGAATGTGTCCTAAATGCTTGATTCGAGTTGAAAAAATGGGTTTACCTTTATCTTTCCTCTAGCATAACAAATCTTTGAGTTTGAGTTAGTTTAAGCCTTAATTTATTTTTTTTATGTATGTTATACATGCTATAAGGAGAATCAAGTTCATAATTTGATTTCTAATTAAACTGTACATATTCAAGGCTATTTTAAAATCAAATAGTATTTTCTAAAAATAGAGTATAAATGTAACAGTTGACTCCTAGCCCTGGAAGTCTATTGCCGTGTTCTTCATTTCCCAAAACATCCAAAATTTGAACCTAGCAGCTGACTGTTAGGTGATGAGCAATAAACTACCATATTCATAATTCCCCAAAGAACTCATGATCTCAGCAGTTGACTACTATCCTTTTAGTAGTTGACTGCCAGCTCTCGGGTTTGGATTCCATTTTTTGGTCGAGAGCTACCAGCCGATTGCTTGATCCCTAGTAGTCGACTGGTAGGTCCCTGTTCAAGAAAAATAGAAATGAACTTAATTCTCCAACTAGTATAGTCATAAGGCTAGAAAACCTATTGAAACTAAGATTTAGAACACATAAGGGTAACATAGGATAATGAGTTGATAGGAAATAACATAAAGGAGGGCTAAAAAGTATTCTTAACATACACATTAGAGATAGATATGTTCTGGATTGGATAACCGATAGTTGTTATGGAATGATCGTTGTGAATTTCACAGTTGAACCATAAATTGGGATGGTAAAACATCTGTTCAATCCTAGAATTATTAAGAAAATATCACTTTAGTGGTTACCCATAATTTAGTGTTCCTTGGTGTCTATGGATTTGCCTACTTAGAGTTAGACACACCATGATCGAGAACCTATCATCCTAGTGTATATGTTAGTGAATCATGTACCAAGAAAAGGATCCATCATTGGAAGGTGGTGATTATTTAGTAGCATTGACTTTTTGCAATAGTGAGTGGTATGATATGGCATAGCAACAAAGGGGTGCAGTGACCAGAGATAGATGTTGGTTCCTGGATAACTAGGGGATGCTTTAGGGGTACAGGGCTAGTTTCGCACAACAAACTCATTCAATGGATGTTATAATCAATGGTATGTTATGGTTAGTAAGAAGGGTAACTTCCATTAATGTGTTCCTTTAGGCAGCCCCTATCTTGGGGATTTATTACTAGAAAATCCCCCATCTCTCTATTCTATTTTATTTTTTGATATTAATTGGCTTACGTGCATCTTTTTATTTATATATTATGGTATTTCCTACTCATACCTACATGTATGTACATGTTAATGTGTTCAGTTGAGGAATGCATTAATCATGCCTATGAAAGTGTCTAAATGAGCATATTAGTGCATTTCATAGTACATGGCATAGTGTGACATCACATAACATCTAAATTATGAAAGTATTTGAGAACTATATCGAGAATGCATGGTTTTCTGTGTGATTCACAGTTAGTACCTTCAATGATAAATTTCCTAACTTGGTTTGCTTGATTACTGATATTTTTATCTCACTTATGCATTGATGTATCCAATGGCTAGGTAAAATACCATGTTGGAGATAGAGGTGGACATTATCCACGTAGTTGGTTTGGTTATTTCCTTTTTGTTGATAGGATATAATGTTGTAGTTGGTGATAGGACCCCAATGGGTTAGTATAGTGGACATGATGAATATTTCTTTTGGTATGTATATGTTATATAGTATAGGTATACTGTTATAGTATAGGTATATCGAGCACTGATATCCCATAATGGGTAAGTGGTCTTCGAGAGATCCTCTAATTATCTTTGAAGCTCTTGCTTTTATTTTGAGGTTGTATGTATATATTTCAATGATATATATATATGTGTGTGTGTGTGTGTGTGCGTGTGCATACGTGTGTGTGTGCGTTATCTATAAATTAGCTTCTGCTGATGCAATGTGATGAATGAGATACCTGGGAGTAAAATCCCAAACCAAAACTCAATTAATTAATAGCATTAATATATAATTAATTGACAGTAGCATTAATAGATGTTAACTTACTATTCAATGATTAATTGAATCCTATTCAACAAAAAAATATGAAAAATGCATTTTGATGATGTCTAATTTGTAAATTAAAACACATCAGATTTACAAACTATACATAAAAAAAATGTACAAACTGTATGTTTTGACAATGGTTAATTTGTAAATATGATCTATTTTTTTTATTGAATATGATTTAATTCATCATTTAATAGTTAAGTTAGTATCTATTAATGTCACTAACAATTAACTTTTCTTCTATCTTATTAACCAAAGGACCAAATTGATTAGAAATTGATCTTTAAGGAATCAAATTAAAACATTTCATCTTTTTAGGACTAAATTAAGATAAGATATTTTTTTAGGGATTAAATCATTAATTTTCTCTATTTTCTTTCAGTCAAAATTTAACTTTTAATTTTTCAAATTATAAAAGATTAATAATTAAATCTTAATTAATGATAAATATCACTCTTTCCAAATCAAATATCCAACCATAAAAATCTTTAAAAGAATCCATATATTGTATCAAAAAAGGGAAACAACATCATATTCATTATTCATTAATAAGGCGTGCATTACAAACTCAATCCTTACAACAATTACGTCTCATCAATATCATCCCTTTATCTGAATTATGTTAGCTCCAATTTTACTACACCTACACATTTGTGTAGTAGTGGGATAGTGTAACCAATGGAACTACTTTCATAAAGATTAATATTTTGTTAGAAGATAAATTAAGTATACTATTACAACACCCAAAACGTTAAAAGATAATATTAATTTCCTTCATTAAAAATATTAATTAGTATAAAATAATATTAAATTCATGAATTAGTAATAAAATAATATATATATATAATTTTGTATATACAAATCAAGGCACATGTTTAAACAAAAAAATAAATAAAGCCTTTTTCCACTAAAATTAGAATCCATTTAAATAAATAAATTTAGTTATGTAAGCTGACTCTGCAATTTTGCAGTGATATTCTTGGGCACTCCATCACCATATAAATATTTTGTATGAATTGATGATGAATTCAAAAATCATCCCAGCATAACCAAATTAATGCAATTATTATATCTTTTCTTTGGTAGAATCTACATTTTTTGAACAAAGACACCACAATTATAAGAGCCTTCTTCAAGCCAGCAGGGTGTGACGATGATGATGATGGCGATGATATGTATTAGATATATATTATGGAGGCTCTCTATATATGATGGTTTTGCTCGCTACTAACACCTCCCACACATCCTCGTGTGATGAACATCAATCATATATAAGTATTTTTCTGCTGCAATCATTATTCATTTCTAAAATATCTCTGAATTCCTGCATCCGCTCCATTAATAAGTAATAATCGTCATGGTGACGTCGTTTTCCATAGCATATTTGATATGTGTGTGTGTCTATATATATATATATATATATAGACACACACACACGTGAGTAGAAGCTAGGGTGTCAAAATTGCACTTGAGGGGCTTGAGTAAAAAAATACTGATTCATTTTAAAATAGGTTTTTAGCTTAACTTATTTTAAGTTCGGGATAAGTTTGTAAGGATTAGATCAGATTGATCATTTTGTATATATAGGCCTTTTTGTTTTTATTTTTTTCAATAAAACATTTAAAAATATTTTATGTTATATAAAATATAATAGCCCATATTAATATATAATATTTATATTTAATATGTTGATATGTAAAATAAATTATACAAAATAATTTTTTTTTGAAACTCAGTATTTAAAAATTTATTAAATTCTAACTAATCTGACTCACGTTAGTGGAGGTCTCAAATCGAGAGTGGAGGTCTCAAATCAAGAGTAAAACTCTCACAATAGAAGTTTTTTCATGAACAAGACTTCAACACAAGACTTTATTTAAAGAGAATGAAGTACTTACTACTCTAACTAATCACTAATTTTGTAGATTAATTTACAATAATATTCATTTATAATATGCTAATATATAAAAATAAATTATATATATATATAATTCTTTTGGTATTAGATAAAATAAATTATTTTTAAAAAATCATATTAAAAAAAGAAAAAGTTTATGGGCTGACTCAATTTAATCCATGATCCTTTAAAAATTGGATTAAGTCAATATTTTTTACTCATCCATTAAGGTGGGCTAAGCTCAATCCAACCCTAATATTTTTTTTTCTTCTATACATATCGTCCTTAACAATCAAACACTATAGCATATGAATAACATTTCTAAACCCATATTTTAATGGGCCATAAACTCAAATATCTCTGTTTTTTTTTATTGGGTTTTGAAATCTTCCAACTGAATTCATTATCCCAAGAGATTTTAAAATGAATTTTTTTTTCAAATTAAAATTTATTTACTTGAAATTTATTAATTTACATAACTTGCTCTTTCTATTTTTTTTATAGAACCCTTTGTAATAATGCAGACAATTCTAGGAAGGCTATAACTTTTAGGACCCTCCCTTACACAGTGGGTACACGTAGGCCATTTGGTCGCCAATTAATGATGGGAATGGCATAAAATTATAGGACACTCACTGTGTGCTATAGCCAAGGCTATGGTGGACAAGTGGGGCAGGAAATGATCATGTGGACTACGAGGAATAAGCAGAATCTGCACTAAGGGAGACACACAAATAGTGTGCTTGTAACTTAATATTATGAATAGTAAGAGATGTGTGTAGAAAGAACTATTTCTTACTGGTCCATAAATATAAGGCTAAAATACATAAAGTTTTCCTAAATTTTAAGGTGTATGTACATAATTTTCTGAATTTTAAAACTTAACATAAAATCTTCATAAATTTTATATTTTCTGTAAAGAATATAATCTTTTAGGGTGTGTTTGGGGATGAGGAGGGAAAGGGAAGGAAATGAATTGAAGGGAAAGGAAAGGGGGATGAAAGGAAAGGTTAAATAATAATTTATCCTATTCTTGTTTGGCTCTTTCAAACTCTCCAAATTCAGGATAATTAAAATTAACAAATGACGAATTTTAACGAGGGTTAACACAAAATTTTCCAATTGCTTCCCCTTCAAAATTTTAAGAAACAAAGAAAGGAAAAGTTAATATATTTCCTTCCCTTCCCATCCCTTCTCCTCCAAAATCTTTCTCTCAAACACACTCTTAGCATTTAGATAGAAGAACAACTCCAATCACCCACCCACGAAGCGCTGCTCCATCATCAAAAATTGTTTCTCACCGTTCTAAATAGAAAATTTATTCGACTCGGGAAAATTTGAACTTTCCAATTAATTGGTGGGTAATATCCATGTACCACTTAATGGTTGCGTATTTAATCTAGTAATCGCTATTCAATTGGTTCACCACAAGTTAGGAATCATTAAATACTTTGTCATGAGTGGCACCTAGGTCTATGGCCATCATAATCCATCTATGAGAGTTTCATACTCATTAATCATTTGATGCTTTGAAAAGGAGTTGGACCACTTGCTATACGATCATTCTGTTAGGAATTTCTACAATCACAACCCTTAATTACTCCACAAGGCAAGCATCTCAAGGATCCATTAACATGCATGCTTGAACAAGGTAGGTCAGGTGCATTAGATGCTTGTTCATTCAACTTTCACTCGGACAATTCATCAGTTGAAGAAAAGTTCATCTCTACAACAAGATCGATGAGTTCTTGCACTTTGATAACTTTCCATGGTTCGAATAAGATATCGATGTTGGAATAAATTCCTAAATACATAAATCTAGTTTTAATCCAAAGTTCAATCATGTCAAACCATCAAGAAAACAAATTTGAACCTAAATATGGAAGCGTACTTGAATCCATGATGCCCAAGATGTTCTTAAGTTTTCAGACTATTGGTCTTCCAAATTGATATGTATGACTTTTCAGAGAATAGGGTTTCTTTTCTTCTAAGGATGGGGTTTCAAAAAAGAATCACTCATTCATACAATTTGGGGACCATAACCCTTATATAGTTAAAGCCCTAATTTTTAATTTAGTCCATCATAAAACTTTATAAATTACATATGAGAGTATCTACACATGTAAGCCTATACTTTACCAAATAAATTAGTCCCATTATGATATTAAACCAAATTAGATCACTTTTAATTTGGGCCAGGTCCTTTTGATAGTATTTGACATATAATTATTATATTTAATATATAAAATCCATAAAATTCCTAACAATCTCCCACTTGGACTATATATATAAATATCACCTTATAATTAAATGTCATAATATAACCTTAGGGGCTCGATTTTTACTATCATAACCAAAAGCATATTCGAACAATCTTGTTCATCAATCTTATCAACATAGAACCAAAGAGACTTTTGTTACATGTATCATAACTAGGCCTTCGTTGATCACATATGTCAACATAATCAAATCATAGATTAAGTATGGATGTGTAGCATGGAAATTACATGCAATGTGATCTAAAAATATCTATTTCCAACTAGTCCACCTTAAATCTTATAAAACTATGCCAAAATTTGAAGTGTGAGTTAATTTAAAGAAACTTTATTTCTGCAGAAAATATTCCTCAAAATATTCATAAACTAAAATAATTGAAAAATCTGTCTATAAAAGAAAAGAAAAATTACAAAGTCCCACTAAAATTGAATACCATTAAATGACATAACACCCATATGAGTAATGTGCTCATGAAGGACCTTTTGGGTGGTAGTCCCTTAGTAAGAAAATCCATAACCAGGGAGTTTGTGCCAATATGCTCTATAAACATCCAACCACTTTGAACTTGTTCTTTAACAACTAGGAACTTGATATTTATGTGCTTTGACTTCGTTCAGTTCCTATTGTTATTAGAATACAAGACTTCTAATTTATTGTCACAAAATATCTTAAGTGGTCTTTCAATTCCATCTATAATTCACAACCAAGTGATAAAATTTCATAGTCATATTCCATGATTAGATGTCTTATAACATGCTATAAACTTAGTTGCTATGGTGGAAGGAGTTACAAGTGTCTATTTTGAACTTTTTAAGGACACTGCTCCTCCAACCAATAGATAGATATAATCCAATGTTATTTTGGCATCCAATAAAGTCATAGTCTGAATACCCAGTAATATCTAACTTATCTTATCTCCTGTATATGAGTATGTAATGTTTTGTTCTCTGTAAATACCACTTGACTCATTTAGCTACTTTCTAATAATATATCCATGCATGGATTCCTTAAATATCTACCTAACATTCCAAAAATGAACACGATATCTAGATGCATAAAAAATTGTACATACATTATACTCCTTATTGTTGAAGCATAAGGAATATTTTGCATGGCCTAAAATCATTTTGGGACATTAATTAAGGCTAAAATTATCTCCTTTGGTCACAGGGATATCACCTGGTTTGCAATCTTGCATACCATATCTTTTGATAACCTTTTCTATATAGGCCTTTTTTGATGATCCAAGGACACCTCAAGAGCGATTTTGATGTATCTGAATTCCCAATACAAAGGTTGCATCGCCAAGATCTTTCATCTCAAAATTCATTGCTAGAAAGTTCTTAGTTTCATACATCAAGCCTATATCATTACTAGTAAGTTGTATGTCATTGACATATAGAACTAGAAAAATGTGCTTACTCCTACTAAATTTTTGGTATATACAACCATCAACCAAATTAGCCTCAAAATTGGATGAGGTAATGACGCGGTGAAATTTGTAATACCATTGATGAGATGCTTGCTCAAGTCTATAGATGGATTTCTCTAATTTTCAAACCGTTGACTTTGCATCACTAGATACATAATTTTTTAGTTGCACCATATAGATTTTTTCATTAATGTTGCCATTGAGAAACATTTTTTTAATATCCATCTTATGTAACTTAGTTTAAAATCTTAAGTTCAAAATGTGCCACTAAAGTCATTATAATTCTGAAAGAGTCTTTTGATGAAACTAGAGAGAAAGTCTCTTTATAATTGATGCCTTATTTTTGTGTAAAGCCCTTAGCAACAAGTGCCTTCTACCTCTCCACATCACTCTTTAAATCTCTCTTAGTTTTAAATATCCATTTACAAACAATAAGTTTTATACCTTCAGCCAATGGGAGAAGATCCCACAAATCATTGTCTTTTATAGACTTTATCTCCTCATTCATGGCATTAATCCACTTTTGAGAGTTAGAAATTTCCATGGCTTAATGAAAATTGATTGGATCATTTTCCATCACTTCAATGTCAACATCATGTTCTTGGAGAAACACAATATAATCATCATAAATTGTACTTCTCCTGTCACTAGTGGATCTTCTTAATGGAAATGATTCTTAAGGTTGTAAATTTTTTTTTGTCTAAAATACTTTCTTGAACTTGATCAAGAGGCTAATGACATTGTCTTGATCCAAATTTTCTTCTTAAAAAATGTTAGCTATAATAATCATTTCCTAATCATTCTCAATAGCAATTGAAGGAATATTAACATATATCTCTATAAGAAAAATAAGATTCGTCGCTAATTGTAACGCCTCTATCTCGTATTACCATTGGTTCTGATATAAACAGATAGGTTCGATACATTATCTTTATCCTTTATTTAATCAATGTCTGAGCAGTTATACCATTAAAATTATATTAAGTGGTTTAGGTTTGGGATCTTTTTCTCAGATTAAAACTTACATGCACAGCAAAATAACAGAAATTCTATACTACACAGCAGAAGATTAAACTTTCATACAATTCAAATAATTAAAGTCCAATAATATCCATTACATTACAGCCAACATATATCAGGATATATGAAGTACTTGTCCCTAGGGAATCAGGAGACAACAATTGTAACAACGGAAAAGATTCGAAAGAGTTTTTAAAGGATTTTAAAAGATAAAACTTGATTTTAACCCTAATCCCAAACAAACGAAGACCGACACGTATTTCGAGGATAATGACTGGATATAGAAGGTCCTTTGAAGCCAGAAACACAATCAAACAGAAAGAAATGTAATCCGGCGATCAGAAACTGACAGAAGGAGTTTCGTGCGTCACTTTCGTTGACGAAGGCCAAGACTTTTGCATGGAAATGCGTGCCAACGTCTGGAAGGATGTCGACACCCTAAAAGATCCCCGGGTGGCCTGAAAAAAGTCGGGATTGCCCCTGGAGGCTTTAAATTACGCAAACTCCCGCCATTTCTCCCATTTCACTCTCTCTCCTCACCACACTCTCTCTCTTCTCTCTTTTCTCTCCACCTTCCTCCACCGTGAACGGCCACCACAGCCACCGTGGGCTGCCACCAAGGGTACCGACCGACAGCCCTCACTGCCCATAACCACCAGCAACCAACCACCGCCACCAACGATCAGGAGACGCCAGGAAAAATCTTTGTTTTCCTCCATCGCGAAATTTCCCGCCGATTCGCCGTCTGACGCTGTTGACCCTCACCGCCCCACCACCGTGTAGCCCGAGCTGCCAGCTGCCTCCAGTAGCTCGGCGCCGCCGAAAGGAGGCCGGACGCGCCCGGATCGAGGCAAAACGCCGTCCATTGTCGCGAGACGCCGTGGGTCGGAAACACCGCCCAAACGGCCGTGAACCGCTGTGCCACCACCGTATTCGAACTCCTGAGCTTACGGGCTTCACCGTGGTGTGATTTTCGAGACAAACCGCACCTCACCGCCGCGCCACCGTCGCCGCCAGGCGCCGCGTCGGAAGTTCTGGGACGTGCATCCCGAGAAACTGAGATCACCGGGACGTAGAATTCCATAATCCGAGCACGATGGTAAGGTCCGCTTTTCCCAAAAACTAATGTTATATGGTGAAATGGTTGCCGAACGTAATTAGGCAATTAATTAACCTAGGTAATCGTAGCTAGGGTTTAGGATTAAAATTGGATGACGTGGCGAATCTAAATATTCAATTTCATGTCCAGGGAATTAATTGGGCTCGAAACCGAGATTTCGCAGAGTCGACTTGAATTGAAGCGGCCAGGAGACCAGGTAGGATAATTTACACTTCAGAACCCTAGAATTGATTTAGTGAATACCTAAGCGAGTTAGGCGACTTGTATGGATTTACGTCTTTGCTTTCGATGGGATAAAATTACATGCCTGTGTCTTTGAAAACCCTAATTGCATGTTAGACACCTTGTTTATCGAGTTTAGATGCCTTTAGGACGGATTTACTTAGGGTTGGGTACTTGATAGCCGGTATGGGACGGCAGTTAAGTATCCCTCGTCTGAGAAGCTTTTAAACGAAATTATTTTTATCAGATTTAGCCTGTACTGAGTTAGGGATTGCGCGTTAAACCAGGACGACCCTAAGAAAGGTTTAGGGAGTATAAGGGTGGATAACCTACACGGGAAACGTTGTGATTTAGGCGTGATACCCTAGAACCCTGAGGAATAGCCGACCGAGTGCATGTGAGTTCGAATAGACTGTATGAGGATGAGAATTGGCGTATGTGCACATGCTAGGGGACGCCCTAGATGTTGATTCTCACCCGGTCCTTGAGTGAGTGATTGGTGTTACGGATCACACTCACAATATAGGCTTGATTCGGGTGATTGGTGTTACGGATCACACCCAACGATAAGAGAGGTATTCTCTCTAGACTACGTGCAATTAGAAGACGAGTTAGATTCGGTTACAGTGGATTTGTAACCAACGTGGATTGAGATACACAGGGCATGAGATTTTACTTGATTTTGATAATTGATTTTAAAAGAAAATAGATTTCCTGATTGTGATATATTGCCGCAATTTCCATGTGTTTAAACGATTTTAAAGATAAGGTATTCCACTGTTTTCGAACTGATTTCGGGAAGACGATTTCGGTGTTCACACCGCTGAGTATTCAACTGGTTTTCGAATGATAATTAAATTGTAAATTATTCTACTGAGATTCATATCTCATTAGGTTGTGTACTCAGACGAATAGGGACAGGGGCAGGAGCCCAGACGATAGCCGAAGCTGACTCGAGGATAGATAGAAGGATGATTAGCTTAGGCTTGAATCATTTGTATATATACTCTGATGACACTGTTACTTAACGGATTCTGTCTCTTGTAAATTTTGTATGAACTAGACTGAATGTATATATAACGTTTCAGACAGTATGTATGGATTGTAGCGATGAATTGATGTTGCTGTGTATGGATTTATATTAGTATGTTTACTGCTGTTGTTGGACTGGCTGTTGAATTTTAAACAGGTGATTCTGTATTTGGGATATGACCAATTTACAGAGGAAACTCTGTCGGATTTTCAGTAGAATCTATCGATGTAAATTTATGGATTTGAATTGAAATGTGTATGAATGTATGATGAGACATGTATGAGTTTTAGATTTCATTCCAGAGGTATTATTGATGATGTATGTATGTGTATTTAGTTAGCTGCGTGTGAATCAGGGTTGAACGGAATCTGAATGGATAACGGAGAATCTATTTGGGTTACGCTCAACCAGTAGCGATCCCCTGACGTTCCCACATAGGGAATAAACATTCAGAATACCACATATGCTTCCGCTAATCAGATAAGCATCGCGTATGACGTATTAGGGGGTCGTTACAACAATCCTGTCATTCAGAGCCCCTTTGCAAATTTCCAAGGTGAATCGGTCCTTCGTATATCCCTTCCATGATTCTTTCCCAATTACATCTCTGGTCTACTGCCAAAAAGATAATCTTAGCTCTAAATGAAATATTTCTAGTCTAAGTCCCAAAAATAAGGGTTACAACATTTCTTAAACCGAAGAAAGAACTTGATCTCCCAGCCTATTATGCATCCGCATCTGATACATATTAGCATATAATGAGAAATGCAAGTTTCCCAGTAGCTTAACAATTTGGATGTTTAAAAATAACTAACATGTATCAGGGTGCAAGCACTAAAATGTTTAATTCTACATTCTTGAAAATAGAATAAAACATAACATAATTCATAAATAAAATTGGCAAGCAATGTATGATCAATTTAAATGTCAATGAGATAAAAATAATATTCTTTCAAGTAAGACATCTAGCATGTTATAAAACACACTATCATAAATTAACAAAAAATTTATGCTTATCATTCTTAAAACATATTTGATATAAAAGTTGTGCACACTCGAACACTCGTGGACACTTGGCCACCTTTAAAATTCCTTTTGCACACTTGGGCACTATGTGGACACTAGGCCACCACCTATGGTAATTGTGCACACTTGGGAACTCTGTGGACACTTGGCCACCTTCCTAGGATCATTGTGTACACTTGGGCACTACGTGGATACTGGGCCACCACCTAGGGTAATTGTGCACAATTGGGCACTCTATGGACACTTGGGCACTATGTGGACACTGGGCCACCACCTAAGGTAATTGTACACACTTGTGCACTCTGTGGACACTTGGCCACCTTCCTAGGGTCATTGTGCACACTTGGGCACTACGTGGACACTAGGCCACCACCTAGGGTAATTGTACACACTTGGGCACTCTATGGACACTTGGCCACCTTCTTAGGGTCATTTTACACACTTGGGCACTACATGGACATTGGGCCACCACCTAGGGTAATTGTGTACACTTGGGCACTATGTGGACACTTGGTGTAATGTCCCACATCGGTTGGAGAGGGGAACAAAGCATGCCTTATAAGGGTGTGGATACCTCTCCCTTGTGGACGCGTTTTGTCCCTTGACAAGGGGAAGAACAAAGCCTTGAGGGACGACGGGTGAGACATTCCCCGGCCTAAAGAGGACAATATCTGCAAGTGGGCGGCTGGACTGTTACATTGGTATCAGAGCCGAGGCCAGATCGGTGTGCCAGCGAGGACGCTGGGCTCCCTAAGGGGGGTGGATTGTAATGTCCCACATCGGTTGGAGAGGGGAACGAAGCATGCCTTATAAGGGTGTGGATACCTCTCCCTTGTGGATGCGTTTTCCCCCTCGACAAGGGGAAGAACAAAGCCTTGAGGGATGATGGGTGAGACATTCCCCCGCCTAAAGAGGACAATATCTGCAAGTGGGCGGCTGGACTGCTACATTGGTATCAGAGCCGAGACCAGATCGGTGTGCCAGCGAGGACGCTGGGCTCCCTAAGGGGGGTGGATTGTAATGTCCCACATCGGTTAGAGAGGGGAACGAAGCATGCCTTATAAGGGTGTGGATACCTCTCTCTTGTGGACGCGTTTTCCCCCTCGACAAGGGGAAGAACAAAGCCTTGAGGGACGACGGGTGAGACATTCCCCGGCCTAAAGAGGACAATATCTGCAAGTGGGCGACTGGACTATTACACTTGGCCACCTTTATAATTCTTTAACAATTCTCAGGGGAACTTTCCCTTTTATTGAATAATAATACTAGTGTACATCTCCTTAAAATTCAAAAATTTTAAGAATAAATGTCCCTTTCTTTGAAATTAATATCAATGTACAATTCTCATAAAAATTATATTAATTTCATGAATGATTTCCCCTTTCTTTGGAAATTACTATAAATGTATATTTCTTGTGAAAATACTAATATTTTTGAGAATACTTTCTCTTTTCTTGAAATTTAACTCTAGTGTACAATTATTATAAAAATTCTAGTATTTTTAAGAATAATTTCTCCTTTCTTGGAAATAAATTCTAACATGCAACTCTTATAAAAATTCTAATAACTTCCAGAGTAATTTCCCTTTCTTGAAAATTAATATCAATGCAAATTTCTTATAGAATGTTAATAAACTCGAGAATAAATTTCTCTTTTCTTAAAAAATTACATTGATGTGCATCTCTTACAAAAATTATAATAACTTCTGGAGTAATTTCCCTTTCTTGAAAATTAATATCAATGCACATTTCTTATAGAATGTTAATAAACTCAAGAATAAATTTCTCTTTTCTTACAAAACTACATTGATGTGCATCTCTTATAAACTTCAAGAATAAATTCCATTTTTTTTTAAATAATACTAAGGTGCATTGCTTGTAAATTACCAGAATAAATTCCATGGACTTGGCCTAGGGAGATTTATTAATTTGGCAATTCCATTTCCTTGCTTCATTCTTTACTAACACCCTTAAATGGTAGGGTTTCCTTCCTTTGTGGTCCACTTGAATTTAACACCATGAAACTCTATTCTTTTTCCAACAACATACTCGTGTTATCTCATCCATCAATATTTCAATAAACCACACATGCCAGCCAACAGACATACATTTTGTCAAGAACGTAGGTACACAATTATGTTCCTAAGAAAGCTTGTAAAACATGTTGGTTGCATCAACTAAAACATGGAACAAAATCTCAAATTGTTAACCTACCTTGCTTCCTTTCTCTTTGACTAAATCTCCCTCTTCTTCTTGATACATTTTCAGGCCCTTTTTCCTCGACAATGGATCCTAATTAGTTTCCTAAGGAAATAATTAGATTCTTAGGCAGATTTTTCTTTTGATTAGGCTTTCCTACATCAATTTATCAAATTCCTAAGCCGGTCTAATCCTTAAACATTTTTAGGGTCAATTTTGATAGGAAAGCAATCAAATTAGAGGATTTTAAACTGTACCTATAATAAAAACGTTTAAGGATTAGACTGGCCTAGGAATTTGATAAATTGACGTAGGAAAGCCTAATTGAAAGAAAAACCCTCCTAAGAATTTAATTATTTTCCCAGGGAACTACTTAGGATCAATTGCCGAGGAAACAAGAAATCCCGATCCAATTAGGAGCAAACAATAAAAGGTAAAGTAATTTACACCCCCCTAAACTTTAAATTGACATTATGAATGCCTGTTTAGAATAATTTTGTTGCATGGGAATACGTGTTGAAATATATGAGTATATATGTATGTCTGTGTGTTGAGAATGGCTGTTGTATGTTTGATATGTTTGGTTATTGGATTTATATGTCATAGGAACGGACTGACTTAAGGTGGGTATTCAATAGTCGGTATGGAACGACCATTGAATATCCCATATGAAGACGATTTTGTAAAATGAATTATTTTTAATTAGATTTAGTCTGCATTTGTTAGGGATTATTCGTTAAACTAGGATAACCCTATGAAAGGTTTAAGGCATATAAAGGGGGATAACCTATACGGGTTAACATTTTGGTTTTAGTATAATATCCTATAACCTTAAGAATTAGTCTACTATGTGTATGTGTTTCTGAATAGACTGTATGAGGATGAGAATTAGCATTTGTGCACATGCTAGGGGATGCCTTGGATTTTGATTCTCACCCGATCCTTGAGTGAGTGATTGGTGTCATGAATCACTCTCATAATATAGGCGTGTTTTCGGGTGATTGGTGTTACAGATCACACCCAACGTAAAATTATGTTTTCTGTAAAACGGAATGCAATTGGAAAGAATAATGAACAATCACATGAGACTTGTGGCTGATAAGTATATGAAAACCATCAGGCATGATTTAAAGTGAGAATTTCAGTAAAAATTTTCAGAATAAATATTTTATGCTTATTTTATAATTTGCATCGATTTTCCATGTGTTTTATATTTTAAGAATATGGTAATTCACATGCATTTATATTGAATATAGGGAGATGTTTTTTGTGCGTTCTCACAGTTGAGCATCTAACTTTTTTAGTAAACTGTAAATTTCTCTACTGGAATTTAACCTTCTCATGAAGTTGTTTGCTCATATGAATAAGAACAGGGAATGCCTAAGAGATAGCTGGGCAGGAGCAGGATAGCGAGTTGACGTTGTGGTTTAGTCTATGCTTAAATTGTTTATATGCATATATTTGTACTATTGGTTGAATTCTGTTGAATTGACTGGATTTATTTTATGGTTGTTGACTAGTTGTATTTATGGGAAACGTCCGATTTTTAGGGAAAAATCTGCTGAATTTTCGGTAGAAAAATGGTATGGAAGAATGGTTTATTTTGAAATGAATTTGAATGGATTTAATATTCTGAATTTTTATATCTCAATTACATTTGTGTGGTTGTTAGCATTTATATTCTAGAGCATGTTATGGTTTGTATGTGATAATAGAAATGCTGCATAGGATTTAGGGTTGAGTGGAATCTGAATGGACTATGAGAAGAGTCTATTTGGGTTACACTCAACCAGTAGCGACCCTCCGATGTTCCCTGATATGGGACAAAATGAAAATTTTAATTAAAACATTATATGCTTCCGCTACTCTGATAGAGGAAAGTATATTATGAGCTGGGGTGTCGTTACAGTACCAGGGGTTTTGGAGGCTTGAAATCTGATTCGGTAACTTTCTAGCAACTCCAATGATGGCGCAGGGCAGCGGACGATAGTTGGGGTCAAAAGATACACCAAAATGTAGTCCGCAACTCGAGCATGTCGAATCTAGTGTCCATTAGTTTTGACAACGTTTTCCAGTGACGAAGTGCTGCATACGACGGAACTATTTTCCTCTATTCCGGGCGCGTGGCAGCGGCATTCCATGAGCTGGAAGCTATCAGATGAAGTTGGTAGCTCAGGCTACCCAACAGTGGCGACAGTGTGGCCGGTCAGTGTTAAACGACAGAGATCACAATGGAGATTGGATTTTGCGATGGGAGGAAAATGTGGCTATTTTTAGCCGCTGTGACGTCCGTCTGTAGTCGGGAATGGCAACTAGAGGTCAGCAGCATCGAGCTACACCAGTGGCAAAGTCCACCAATAGCACAGGGTGGCGATTCCGGCAGCTGGATGTGTCATGAAAATGAGTGGGAGAGGAGAGAGAAATTATGTGGAGGAGAGAGAGAGGAAAGGAAAAATGAGAGAAAAAAGGTGGGGTTTTGGAGTTTTAAGGCCTCTAGGGGCATTTTGGTCTTTTTTTACTTTGTTCGGGGTAAATTTCGGATGCATTCTACAATCTAAGCAAGAATACAGGCCTGTATGAAAGGAATTCGAAAATCTTTTGAAGATTTTAAGCCTTCCAAATTACCTGCTAACTTCCTGAAACCAGATCGAGTTTTCTCCATCAGATAAGATTTTTACTCCAAAAAATTCTCAATTTTTTTTTACCGCAAGCTCAAAAAAATACGCTAAATTCAATTTCAATGAAATCTTGATTTATTTTACCCAATTTAATATTTTTTCAAAAATCGAGTTATTACACTAATAACCTGAAAATCCATCTCTAACATAAACAAAGACGGATTAGTGATGGAATGTATTTCGCTGCAAAAAAAGGCATGGCTAAATATTAGAGACAAAAAAGTTTGATCTGTCTCTAATTGGAGATGAAAATATTTGCCTATAAAATAAACAAGCCATCTCTAATTACAAGAAAAATAGAAAAAAAAAATTAGAAACGAATTAGAGACAAAATAGTAAAATTTTGTCTTGAATCTGTCTCTAATTAGAGACGAAAATTTCCATCTCTAAATGGGAAATGTTTGTCTCTATTTAGAGATGGACATTTTTGTCTCTAAATGGGAATTTTCATCTCTAATTAGAGATGAAAATTTTCATCTCTAATTGAGAAATTCTGTCTCTAATTAGAGACAAAAATTTTTGTCTCTAAATGGGTAATTTTATCTCTAATTAGAGACAAAAATTTCCATCTCTAAATGGATGATTCTATCTCTAATTCTATTTTAGTCATGAGTAAATTAATTCGTCTCTAAATAGTGAGTAGCTATTCTCTTCCTTTCAATAATTTTAAATTAAATTAATTAATAAAGCACACAAATATTTGATAAATTACATAACATTATATTAAAACAACACATTTAACATTCATACAAAGTCATTTTTAAGTACACAAACATTTAAATGTCATTTAAACATCATCATCATTATCATCTTGTTGCTTGTCTCTTGCAGGACCTGACTCTCCATCCCCTTTGTTAATGGGGAGATTTTCTAATTAATGAAATAATTGGCCGAACAAGCAAACGCATTCTTTGAACTTATCCTTTGTAAGCAGCTATCACCTATTTCTACTTATCAATTGTTTGTTGTAAAGTAGCATTTGTTGCTAACGTTGCTTGTGATTCTTGAGATTGTTGTGTCAACCGTGTAATAATCGAGATTATTTTTACAAATTAAAACTGATTTTTGATGCTAATTTCATGTAAACTGAATCTTGCATGATTTTTAAGGTTGACAGCTGAAACCAAGAGACTTTTAGGAGTCAGAAATGCAATCTGATAAAAAGAAACGTGACCTGACGATAAAATACTAATAAATGGAGTTTCGGACTTCGGTTTCTCAGACGAACGCTGAAACCTCTGCATGGGAACATGTGCCAACGTCCGGATGGAAGATAACATCCCGAAGTCTCCTCGGGTCGTCTGAGAAAAGTCAGAATCGCCTCCGGAAGCTTTAAATTCTCTAGAACCCCGCCATTTCCACCATTTCTCTCTCTCTCCTAACTCCACTTTCTCTCTCCTCTCTCGCGCTTCCTTCCTTCACTGTGTACCACCACCTGACCCACCGTGGGCCACCACCTGACCCACCAACCGACACACCTTACCATCCTCGACCTCAGGCAGCCACCTATGGCCACCAACGGCCACCAGAGTCACCGAAAAATGCAGCTTTTCCTTCTTTATCGCATGAAATTTCCCTCGTTGTAATCTCTGCCGCCAGCCACCGTTGACTGTCACTGCCACCACCAGCGTGTAGGCCAAGCTGCCAGCTTACTCCCCCAGCTCGCTGCCGTCGAAAGTAGCTCCGACACGCCCGGATTGAAGGAAAATTCATCTGCCGTGCGTCGATCTTCGGGGCTAAAAAATGCCATCCAAACAGCCGTGAACCACCACGCCACTACCAGATTCGGACTCCCCATCTTGCGGGCTTCACCATGGTGTAATTTTTGAGGCCAACCGCACCCTTACGCTGTGCGTCGCTGCTAAAGAAGCCAGAACGACACCCGAGGCTGTACCAGAATAGATTTCCATCATTCAACACCCCCGGTAAGGTTCGATTCACCTAAACTTAATGATTTTTTATTGAATTGACTGTCGAACGTGAATAGGAAAGAAATCGACTTAGGAAATTATGTAATCAGACTTAGAATTGTAAAACTAATGATGTAACGAGCTTAAATACTCATTTAAATGCCCAAGGAATTGATTTGGCTCAAAATCTGAGGATACAGAAGTCCCAGATCAATTTTGGAGCAAACGGAGACCAGGTAGGATAATTTACGCTTCTTGAACATTAGAATTGACTATGTGGATACTTGAACGCTTAGATTTAATTGCATAGATTTATGTGTTATTTTTGATGGACTAAATTGTATGCCTGTGTGCTGAAAATTCCATTTGCATGTTAGACGAATTTTTTATCGAGTTTAGATGCCATTAGGACGGATTTACTTAGGGTAGGGTACTTAATAGCCGATATGGGACGACCGTTAAGTATCCCAAATGCAGGAGATTTTATAAATATATTATTTTTAAACAGAATTAGCCTGCATCGCGTTAGGAATCACGCGGTAAATCAGGACGACCCTAAGAAAGGTTTAAGGAGTATAAGGGAGGAAAACCTACACGGGGAAACATTGTGATTTAGGCGTAATACCCTAGAACCCTGAGGAATAGTCGACCGTGTGCATATAAGTTCGAATAGATTGTATAAGGATGAGAATTGGCGTATGTACACATTCTAGGGGATGCCCTAGATGTTGATTCTCACCCGGTCCTTGAGTGAGTGATTGGTGTTACGGATCACACTCACAAAATAGGCGATATTCAGGTGATTGGTGTTACAGATCACACCCAATGATAAGAGACGTAATTTCTTTGGATGACGTGCAATTGGAGGATTTTAGATACGGCCGCAGATGATTGATGGCCGATACGGATTTAGATACACCAGGCATGGGTTTGGATTTACTTTTGATTATCAATTTTCAAAGAAACATATTTTGATGATTTTTAGAACTTGCCGTGATTTCCATGCGATAAACTGATTTTTAAAAGATAAGGTATTTCACGGATTTTGAAATGAATACAGGAAGTTATTTTTTGTGCTTGCACTGCTGAGCAATCAACCAGATTTTGAACTATATTATAAATTATAAATTATTCTACTGGGATTTCAATATCTCACCAGGTTGTTTGCTCAGATGAACAGGAACAAGGACCTAGACGTTAACTAGGCACATTGAAGATAGACAAGAGACCAGCGTAGTCTAGGCTTGAATTGCACTGTATATATATACTGATGATGTTTATATTGAATTCTATAATTTCTGCTTTCCTTTGTTGTTAGACTGGCTGTAAATTTCTGATTTGGATGACTGTTGTACTTTAGGATATATTCGAGATACAGGGGAGACTCTGCTGGATTTTTGGCAGGGTTTATCGTTGTAAATGTATGTAATTAAGTTGGAATTTTCATGAATGGATTGTACGTAGTATGTATGGATTTTTGTTTATTATTCCAGAGTACCTTGTGATGACTGCATGTGTAATTAGTATAGCTTCATGTGAATTAAGGTTTAACGAAATCTGAATGGACAACAGAATGTCTATTTGGGTTACGCTCAACCAGTAGCGATCGCCTGACATTCCCACATCGGGAATAACTATTTCGAAAACCCATATGCTTCCGCTATGCAAATAAAGGACAATATATCGTGGATTAGGGGGTCGTTACAAACCGCCTATCTAGCTCCTCTTGAAATAGATGATGAAGCCATGATTCAGGTGCAGGTGAAGCCTCAGTTGAAGAGCTTCCAATTGCAGGTGCCTCTGATTCGACACTGAAAAATTGGCCTTTTTTGTTTCTGCTGCCTACCACCTCTAACCAGATCGATGTCTTTTCCTTCTTAGAGGTTGTATTCTCAACTACATCAACTGTTGCTTGGGAAGATCTACTTGATTTGATTTTGTATATCCTTCCTACCAATTCAAACCACATTAAACACAAGTGTAAAATATAAACATCATTCACAATTACATTATACCATAGAATAGCAACACTTTTAGCATAACCCATGAAATTATGACCAAAACAATACCATAGAAATAATACCACAAAATAGCAATACTTTTAGCCTAACCCATGAAATTATGACCAAAATAATACCACAGAAATAATACCACAAAATAGCAATACTTTCAGCCTAACCTATGAAATTATGACCAAAACATCAATACCATAAAAATATAACAATAATTTTAGCATAACCTATAAAATTATTACCAAAATAGCAACACCACAAAAATAGCCTACCATAAAATAATACTATAAGCAATATTGTCAAAATCAAAATCAGTAAACCACATGAACATAAGTGGAAAGACCAAAATGAAATCAGCAATATATGCATCTAACATCGGTCTCTTGACGGTTATCATAATGCCACCTTATCTCTTTAGAAATCATAGATGAAGTGAACAACCTTTAAAGTTTAGGAGTTAATGGTAAGAACTATAGTTGCTTGTTTGCCACCTCCTTACATCTACCATGACTATTCCTTCTAATTTTATACCTTTCTATCCCACAAAATTTACATTGATTTATGCCCAAGTTATCCTTGTAATATAGCATGCACCCATTCAGACAACAATCAATTTTTTCATAGCTGAGCCCTAATTTTGACACCATTTTCTTCGTTCTATATATATCAGTGGGCATCTGATTATCATCTGGTGTTATCTTTTTCAACCACTGCACAATCTTATTATAGCATTACTCTGGGAGATTATAGTCTGTCTTGATGCTAAGCAATCTTACTGCTGCTAAAATTTTAGAGTGATGAGAACACCCCTCCTATAAAGGCACTTGTGCAATAGAAAACATGTTATAAAAAGCTTGTGCATTAACATTTGGAGGCTCCTCTATTCTTTGTTGAAAGGATGGTCCAGCTGCATCCATCACCATTGTCTTATATCAATTAAATTGTTCTCCAAAATCCCCTTGAAAAACATCTTCATCAGTTACTTATGGGTGTGTTACTTGAGGGACCTCTGACAATGATTCTCTGTGAGAGGTCCAATGATAATAATCAGGTTTAAATCCGTACTGATACAAATGCACCTTTACTACATCAAAACAATCAAATTTCCTATTTTTACACTTTGCACAAGGACACCTTATCTTTTCACTATACAGATAAGTTGGCAATTGACAAGCATAATCTAGAAACTTGTCAACGGCATTCATAAAGGTATCAGTGAATCCAACTCAACTAGGAAGCACTCTATCATACATCTATTGTCGATTTTCAAGTATATCCATATTCTACTCTTATAAACCTATAGTGTTCAATTACAAAACTCTAAATTAGTGTGTAACAAGAAAATATAGAAGACATATGTTTTCATATGCAAGAAAATTTTTATCTAGTAGGCTTAATTTCTCGGATACTAAAAGGGAAAGCAAAATGGGCCCTATAAATCAGCACTATTCCCAAACATGCTTAACAAGAATTTGATAGCACATCAACCATGAGATAGCAAATTAGTGTTTTGGACAGCTTTAGGATCAAGTTTAACACATGAAAAAAAGCCAAATGAACACCAAAAACCCAAAGGTAACACATAAACCAAAAAATTTCATAGTTTTGGACTTCATTCTATCATGTAAAAGCAAACCAAAACAATGCCAAAAACCATAAGACAAAAAAGCACACATTTGAACAGCTTTAGGATTCATCCTCACGTGCAAAATTAAGCCAAAATAGTGCCAAAAACCCTAAGGCCACAAATTAGTGTTTTGGAACAATCAATAAAAAAATTACTATTGAGTTGGTGGATATGAGGTTTGTTAAAGAAACAAAAAAAATTGAACACACTTTAGTTTGTTTGTTTTCATTTATATTATTCTTAATAATTAAGTTCATACTCTCTTCTCTTCAATTATAGTAAAAAGTATATAAGACGTGTACTCTTTGTTGATTATGCCCAAGTTTGTACATGATTACATGATGCAATCAACATAACTTATTATTTTTGTAGTATTACAACTTGCTCGAGTGAAAGAATTCAAAGGTAAGAAATTGTTTCATGAAAATTTTATATTTTATTTTTTTTATTTACTTATGCTTTTATAATAATTGAAGATAATTTACTATTTATGATTTAACCAAAGGTGAAATCTAGATAATTAATTCTTGTACTACAACAAAGATACTTTTCAATCCTAATATTCCTGAATCAAATTTTAATTTTAATTAAACTACTCTTTTTAAGGTCATGCATGGTAGAATTGTCAACACAAAGATTCAGTCAATTAGCTTCACAGGCTATCTGTTCAAGAGATGATGATTTTCTCACTTCAACAAGACGTCTAGCAATAAATTAAATCAAAGAAATAAATGAAGTGTATATCTTATCACAACTAAATTAAATATTAAACTAACATAATATGTACTAATTTCAAGTGATGTTTGGTTTGTATAGACTGGTATATTTGTAACTCTTGCAATAATATTGAAAATTCAAACCAACTTTGGTTGGTTTTATGAATCTTACAACAAATGCGTGAGAAATATAAGAAATTATAACAGATTTTGTTGTGTCCATTCTGTAACAAACACCTACAATAATCATTCCAAGGCACATATATGCTACAAGTTTCAAATATCTTATTCACCACATTGATAAACTTTAATTAAATTAATATTGAATTTGAATTCTAGCATTTACATCATTTCTCATGTATAAAGGTTCAAGATCCATATCCAAGTAATATACCATACTGGAAATGCTACATTGGTCCTTTTGACCACCAAGGATATTAGCTTCTCCAAAAAAAAAACAAAGGAACTAACAGATAAGGTTATTCAAGTAATGAACTTATTGTTATTCTGTCACTATTAAATACAAAACTTATGTTGCCTTTTATTAATATAATAGCAGTTAGAGCCTTTTTACTATAGGAAGAGCAGGAATACTCATTCCCTGAAGAGCTAGAATCAATTATTAGTAATATGTTTGCATTCAAATTAGAAATTACTGATTTTAATCTATATCATAACCAATCCAACTACAAAAAATTTCAGAGTTCAACCAAGTTGTTTGTAATACATGTTATAGTTTAATTATTAAATTCCTACTCAATATTATTACTTACACCTCAACTACAAGATTATAATGGACAAGAAGATGACAACTACTTTGGTGATTATGAAGAACCTAGAAGAACTTCTCTAAATGTATGTATTTTATTTATTGTATGTACTGATATAATATATTTTACACTATAGTACTTAAATTATCTTCTCATCTTTTACTCACTTTTAACACATTTGTTTTTGTAGGAAGTTAATATAATTTTTTAAAATGATATTGAACGCCACTTAACCAATAACATTACTCCATCCAAGAGAGCCTTACCAGATGATGTGTAAACAATTGGACTGACAGAAATGCTTGCTCCACAAATTTCTTCTACTAAACCAATCAAGAAAATTAAAAAGAAAAATTTTGATTGACCTAGATTTTCTATTATGTACTATGAAAATGCTTTACATCTTTTGCTTTTTTGTTTTTATTTTTTTCTTGTGGTACTTTAGGTAAGATACCCATATAAAAGACATCTTATAATTAAAATACTTGCTAAATATATTGGGAATTTCTTCATCATCAGAGTATTAGTTTGGGTTGTAAATGGACCTCTCTTGTTTTGACATAATTGAAATACTCAAGTTACAAAGCCTAAGTGGAAAGTTTAAACAAATAATTTTTTTCTCTTAATGAATATGTCATCTCTAGTTTTGCTAACTTTTATTTCTAAACCAAAAGGACACCTAAAAAATTTTATATATGAGTACAAGCTACAAAAATTCAATTAAGTCTAAATTTTGATAACACTATAATTTCCTTTATATATTATATATAAATAAATTAGTATTATAGATATAAAAGTAACATATACATGAAACTAATGATTTATTTCTTATCTTTTTACATCACAAATATATCTTAGTCATTTAATCTCAAGTAAGGTGCATGTAAGCATAAGTAACCTTATTTTAACTGTAATAAGAACTAATTATCCCTGACTCACCATTAATAACACATACATACATTCACACACAATATAAGCTAGTAGAAGTAATCCAAAAACTGCAGACAAAGATCAATAGATTCTAGAAGTAACCCAGAGAGTATTGGACAAAAATCAAAAATAAAAAATCAATAATTTACTTCAAAAAAACAAGAATCATTGTTAAATTACACGAAAGAAACACAAAGAGCCCCTAGCCACAATAGAATCCAAAGGGAAGGAAAACAAATGGGAAATAAATCTCTACATTATTGGGGAAAATGCAACTGAGCAGTAGCAAAACCTAAGAATAAGTGATAATAATAGAAGAATCAAAGCGAAAGAAGAAAAAGAGGATAGAAAACTCACCTTTCTCAACCAAACTGAATGGTCTACACGAAAGTGCAAACGAAGAGCAACAGCATGGTTTGTGGTGTCTTCAATCATCATCCAACGAGGCAAAAATGGCGGTTCCATCCGATAGACAGCTACTACGACAGTGGCTAGCTAAACAGCACATGGTGTGGTGAACGGCGATGAATGGCAAGGCGTGGTGAATGAAAATAAAGATGGAAATGTGTAATGTATAAATTTTAATGGAATGCATTTGGAGCTTAAAACTTTAATATATATTAAATGCTAGACAATATAACATGAAATGTAATGTGGAGTATTAGTTGGCTCATTAAGCCTTCATGCCAAAGTCCTATCTTCGAACTAGCCGAGCGCACTTTTACATATTTGCAGTCTAATTTTGGCAATTAGAGAAGAAAAAAATTTATCTCTAATTTTCATCATTAATTGCCATTACAAATTAAAGATGAAATAAACCCATCTCTAATTTGTCTCTAATGTAATATCCACTTTTCACGCTTTTCACATCCTCAGGTATGTTATTAAATCTTAAATTTATTAATTGCATACCTAAATGTATCTGTTTAAATTGCCCTAGGTTTTCTTAAAGTGTAGAGGGACCAAATTGAAAGAAAATTAGAGGAACTAAAGTGAAAAGGAAAAAGTTTCCTAAAATATCTAAAGCTAATGATCACGTTTAGAAAATATCTAATCGTATTAATGACACGTAATCATGATGATTAAAAATATCTAAAAATTAATGATTACTTTGGAAAATATCTAGGAAAAAACATCTAAAATTCATGATTATCCTAGGAAAATATCTAGGAAAAAAAATCTAAAAGTCATGATTATCCTAGGAAAATATCCTAAGGGTAAAAGAGTAATTTCATCCAAGAGTAAAATGGTAATTTTTACCTCAAGGGTAAAAATTATAATTTCACTTAGAAACTCCATGATAATTTCCTTGAAGGCTATTTCCTTACACTTTTTGAAAATATGAGGTTAAATGAAGGGTAAAATGGTAATTTTTCTATAAGGGAAAAATGGACATTTCATCCAAATCATTTATGAAATTACATAGAAAGGCAAATTCCTCCTAGAATTTGAAAAAGAAAAGAAAGGAAGGGTAAAATGGTCATTTTATACTAAAGGCAATTTGGTAAATTGTCATTAAAAGATTAAAACACCATTTCTTTCATGAAAGGAAAAGAAGGCGTGAAGGAGAAAGAAAGAGGAGAAAATTGAGAGGAAGAAGGAGGAGGAGGAGGAAGGAGAAATCCAAGGAAAAGCCAAGGAAAATCAATAAAAACACCATTTTTATTGCAAAATCAAGGTAGCTAAACAATCCTACCCCTTTTATTTCAATTTTTATGGATTATTTTGCTTGAATGAAAAATTCTATGGTTTTCATGAAAATGGGGTTTTCTCTCTTTACATTATTTTATGGTGAATTTGCTATTGGGTATTGATTGTATGATTGTTTTGGATGTATTTATGAATGTTTTGAATGTTATTGAGACGAAATTTGTGAAAGAAATGATTTTTAGTTCTCCTTGATTCATGTTGAAACCCTTGATTTTCGATAGCATAAAGTGTGGAAATTTTTATGGAAATGGAAGGAAATTGATGTTTTATGCTTGAATGATGTTGAGAATAGAAGAAAGTGAAGAAATGGCATAAAAGTCCCATTTTCCCCTCACTTCCTTCTCTTTTTTGGCATGTGACTGAGAGCTTTAAGGGACACCATGGGAATTTTCACATGAATAAAGTCCCTATGTGTGTTTTTCTCTTAGGCCATAAGTAAGAAAAAGAGAAAATAATGTTTTTAAAATGATATGTTTGAAATTCCCTCTCTTCCCTCATTTTTCTAGCTTGGCTGAGACTGTCTTTCTTGTTTCCCTTGAATTGGCTGAATTTTGTTAGTGTAATTGTGAAGGAAAAATGCAAAATTTTCATTTTGGCCAATTTCAAGAGAAAAAGAAAAATGGATGGCTATGGTAAGAGAGCTTGGCTGAGGCCTCACCCTTTTTCTCTTATGTTGACTAAGACTTGGAAGTGAAATTTTAAAATGAAATATGTTGAATTTTATGATGCCTAAATTCAAGAGAAAAAAGAGGAATGAGTGAGTATGGCAAGAGATTATAATAATATGTGTTGTGAATTTCATGAAAGAGATGTATAAACTTCCATATCCATATAATATTATTTTGAAAGTGCTATCAAACAAAAAAGGGCAATATTTTAATGTAAGGATGGTATCATGAAAATTAAAATAAGCAAGGGAAAACATTAAAGAAATGAAAGGAGAGAAATTAGAGGAAGTATCCTTAATGTATGCTCTAGGATAGATGGGCTTGTGACCGAATGGTCAATGGTCGGTATGGGGAAGCTATTGAGCATTCCATGTGTAATATCCTCAATTCTATGATATCAGGTATGTCTTAGAATCCTAGACTCAATATTTTATGCATGGAAAATAGTCCAAAAATTATTTTATATTACCTTAAACAAAGGAAGGACTAAACTGAAAGGAAATGATTAGGAACTGAAATGAAAGGAAATTTGTTTCACAAAATATCCTGATAGTAAGCACATAAATTGAGGTGCATTTATGGCACACATTTATGAGGTTTGAAAATGGTGCCAATGCCATGGATGCTGCAAGAAAAATATTTAGGGGCAAAACGGTCAAAATTTTATTTGAAAATAAGAATAAAATATTTATTTATCAGATAAAATGGCTAATTTTTATCTGGAAAATTATGATTTTGCCTCTAGAATATTTTTCCAAAATTTTTCAAAAAAAAAAAAATTTGGTTAGGCACTTAAGAGGGGTAAAATGGTCATTTTACCATGAAGGGCAAAATGGTAATTTTGACACTAAGGGTAAAAAGGTAATTTCATCACAAGGACATAAAGGGAATTTTACCTAAAGAAACACTATAAAATTTCTAAAATACCCTTACATGTCAAGGTTTTAAGAAGAAAAAAGTGAAGGGCATTTTGGTCATTTTGCCACCAAGGGCAAAATGGTCATATTAGCCAATTTAAATAAGTCACACTACTTCTTCTTCTCCTCCTTAGCAAAGACGACGTGAAGGCTTTTGGAAAGGAGAAATACCATAAGCTTCATAAGGGAGAAAAGGGAGAAAAAGCAAGGAAACTTCAAGGTTTATCCACCAAAAACTGTAAATCAAGGTAGCTTAGCATTCTTCCATCACTTATTTCATGTTTTAATGGATTTTTACAAGCTTTTGAGATTTTCATGGCTGAATGAACAGTACATGAATAGTGATGTTTTTAAGTTTACATTCTTAAATTCTCAAATTTTATATGGATTAATGCTTAGAAAGTAATATGGAGTTGTTTGTGATGGTTAATTTCAATTATGAAAGTGTTTATGTTCATTTCCCAATTTTGTTTCATTTGCCCTAAAACCCCCAAATTCATGAATGTCATGCCAAATTGTTTGTTTTGCCTTGAATGTTATGGATAAATGGTGATTGATGGTTTATGGATGATGAAAATGGGATTAAAGGAATGATTATATGAAAAATGATCATTTTTGCACAAAATGCCTCTTTAGGCCATGGCTAGCAAAATGAGATTTTGAAAATTGTTTGAAAAATTTTTAATTAGCTTATTGGTAATTCAAGTTATGGCCAATGGAGGGTAGAATAAGTGTTAATTGGTTGAAATGCCCAATATTTCCTAAAAATCTATTCTTGACCAAGAGTATGCAAGTTTTTGATGAAGGAAATGTGCTAAAATTTTGTGTGTGTGTCTTGGTTGAAGAAAGATTAATTGGCAATTATTTTTATGCAAAATGATCCCATTAAATTCCATGTAACCTACTTGACCAATTTTAGGACATGGAAATATTTATGGAAAATTTTTGTACAAAAATGTAATGAAATTGGTCAAAGTATACAAAGGAAATAATATGACGTTGCAATTAAATTTTAATGAATATTTTGTGCAATATTGGCAATTCTAGCAATTTGTGTGCATGTTTAAGTGTGGGGAGACAATGATTATACACACCTTGGGTATGTATAATTAGGTGAGAAAGGGGGAAAATGGAATAATAAGTAGGAAATGGAAAAGGTTCAACTTTGAAACTCTTTAAATGCAATAAAATGTGAAAAAGGGAATTTAGTGTAAAGGGGAAGGAAAAGTAAATTTATTTTGCTTATTATATGGCAAGAGTGACAAATAGAAATTTTTAAGTATGAAAATCTTAAATTTCTTAAGGATTTCTCTTGACCAAGAATGAACCTTCCTTTTTATACAAATTCAAGAATGGAATTGTTATTGAGATTTAAAGGTTTTCTTTTTAGAAAGTGAGAATAATAGTATCATCATGAATGAGGAAAGAAAAGGATTGATTTATGACATAGATAAGGAAAAACATAGCATGGTATTGGAAAACATTGAATGGAAGGAAAATATTTGAATGTTCAATAAAGAGAAACATAGAAGAAGTAATTCCAATATATATTCTAGGGTAGATAGGCTTATAACCGAGTGACCAATTGTCGGTATGGGACGACCGTTGGACATTCCACGGTTGTATCAAAAATTTGGATGGTGAAACATCCGCTTGGAATGAAAGAATTTCGAAAACACTGTGATGATTGTGAATTCTAAGTTAGTGTAACCTAGATGGCCAATTGAATAGGGGACATTTACTTAGAATTTGGCAAAATTATGGGATTAAGCCTAATCATCCTAGTTGATATATATAGGAAATAACATACTGGGAAATGATCCATAATGTAGGTTGTGGTGATCTATGGCATCATGAACCGCCCATAAAGCGGGGAGAAGATGATTTGTGTGAATAACAGTGATTCCATGAGCTTAGTTTGACTGAACCCTGGGAGAAATTCCCACTTAGATCTGTCTTTATGACATGATCACTGAATGTGAATGGGTACTCTGATCCACTGAGGGATGCCTCAGATGTACCAGTGGTAGAATTGTCACACACTTGATAAAGCGGCTATCTCATTCATGCACGCTGTAGTATGTGGAGTAATTTATACTTCCGATACTCTTGCGTCTCTCTGAATTGAAAATATGGCTTTTAGCCAAATATGAATGTTTATTTTCCTTATAAATAATGCAGTTTTCCATGAATGGTAAATGTTGTTTCTCCTAAATTATCTATGACTGAATGGAAATTTAATGAATGTACTTTCCTGATTATGGTACTAAACGGTATATGGTGAACTATGATTGTGACTGAAATTGATACTGTTTTTATTTTATAACTAATATATTATTGATATACCTCATAAACTTCATCCTATACATCTGACTGGTTTATTTATAGCATTTCCTAGAAATGATGAAATTTAAGAATAAGGAATGTAAATTGTTTTCCGTACCCATACGGTGGTACATACCATAGCTCAGAAATGAAATGTGGAATGCGTAGCTACTGAGAAATTATTTTCTCATTATTTTCTGGTATGTATCAGATGACTAGGACCATTATGGTACTACAAGACAGAAGGGATTAGCTATCCATCCCAAGAAATGGAATAATATATATTATGCTAGAAATACATATAAGTATATGGATATGTAAAGCATACATATCAGGTTTATGAAAAATAGTTAAAAACGGTATAAGTGGCAGGTTTGTTTCCTCCTTACCCTATGAAAACAAGAAAACTACATATATCCTGCAGTATATGTAACAAAGTTGTAACGTTGAACTAGATGTAGATGTATGTAAAGGAAAAAGATTAAATTTATCCTGAATTTTTAGGGATTATGGTGTATGATTATTAGACTTCCATTGTATTGATAATTGATATGATACCTGAGTAAGGATCCGAACCTAATGAAATGTATACTATAAATGGATATTTAAAGAACTTAGGTAAGAAATAAAGGATAGAAGTGTATATAACACACCAGTTTCTTAAGTGAAGGATTTTTCAATAAATAATATTTTAAATATGGCTTTGAAATTGGGGGTGTTATACCATGGCTGTAAGAATTTTGAAAAACACTATGATGGTTACAAATTCTAAGTTAGTGTAACTTAGTATGGCCAATGAAAGGGACATCTACTTAGAATTTAGCATAGCCATGTGCACAAGTCACATCATCCTAAAGTATAAGTATAGGATAGCGTACCAGGAAGGTGATCCACTAATAAAGGGTGGTGATTCCATAATATCATGATTTGCTAAAAAGGTGGAGTGAAAATGATCTTTGTGAGATAACAATGATCCTGTGAGTTTAATTTATAAGATTTAACCTCAACAGCCCCATTAGGGATGAAATGGGAATAATCCCCCTAATGGAATCAATCTAAGAGACGATTCATCGAGGTTATACCTATAAGATGAAACCTCAACTAGCCACATTTGGGACTAAAGGGAGTAATCCCACTGGTGGGATTAATCCAAGAGACAGTCTATTGAGGTTATTCATCAAAATTATACCAACCCCGTTAGAGATGAAAGGGAAATCCAGCTAAGATGATCGATCTAAGAGATGGTCTAATGAGGGGTACTTGGATCTACTAGGGGATGCCTTAAATAATACCAATGATAGAATGGTTACATGAATGGAAAGAAATTAACTCACTCATGTATGTAGTGGTACATGGAGTAGTGCACTGGGTGACTCTCCGGATACTTTTAAGTTTCTCTTATATTGATTGTGGTTATTAGCCAATGACTAATGAATGTTTTCCTTATTTATGAATAGAATGTCACGATACCCATATGATGACTTCATTATGAAATGATGTTATGAAATGTTATGAATAGTGAACTATAGTTATGATGCTTTATGTTTATGCTTTCATAAATACATGCTATACTTATATATGTGAATCATGCATGCTACCCTAATAAATTGTATTGTAATTTAAAAAAAATAATTTAGAAGAATGTTCTATGTATCATTATGGTGGTACATACCAGAGGTTTTCAAAATGAATGGCTTGTTTGGCTACTGGGAAATTATTTCTCATTATTATCCTAGTATGTATCAAATGACTAGGTATACCCCACTACTAGAGATAGAAGTAACGTTGGTTGAATTATTCTCTCTATGGTCATTCACAATTTTACTAGAATATAGGTTTTAGCAGTATATGAAAATTATATCCATTAGTAGGAATATTTTGATAAGGGTTTGAGTGGTAAGATTATTGCCTCCTTACCCTATGTATGGATCAGAACTTCATGTATGAGGAGTATATGTATTAATAAGGAGTATGTATAAATGATGTTTTACCTTCTTCTGTGTTATTAGAAATTTTTACTGTATAGTCTTCTTCTGTGCAATGTATGAGTTAAGAATACATGAGTAAAAGAACCCAAACCTATTCAGTTATTGAATTTCAATTTGAATCACACTCAGGAAAAAGTAAGAATAACACACTAGTCTTTATGGCAAGATGATGTAAAAACTGGGCATTTAATGTAAAAGGCTACAAGATTTGGGTGTTATATATAATTTCCATGAAATTAAAAAAAAAGTAGCAACGGACTAAGGACGCTTTAGAGATGTAATTTTTTTCGTCTTTGATTTCATCTCTAATATCAGTTTAAAAAAATTTTCCTCTTAAAGACAGATTTTACACAAAATAGAGATGGATCAGAGATAGAATTTTTTTCATCTCTAATTTCCTTTTTTCTTGTAGTGATATTCATTTTCAAAAACAAAGTCCTTAACTCTTTGCCCCCGGGAAAACTAACATCCTCAAAGAACCAAGCATTATTCGTCTCAAATATAGACTTAGTCGTGGGATTATGAAATTTGTAAGCCTTGGATCTTTCAAAGCATCTAATGAAATAGCAACTGATAGTCTTAGAGTCTAATTTTTTTTCACTTAGCCTATAGGGCCTTGCTTTAACTGGACTTTCGTAAATATGAAAATGTCTTAAACTAGGTTTTTTGCATGTCCAAATCTCATAAGGGGTCTTTTCAGTTGCCTTAGTTGAAACTCTGTTGAGTATATATGCTGCAGTGTTTAATGCCTATCCCTAGAGTGATTCAAGTAAGGTAGAAAGACTAATCATACTCCTCACCATGTTTTTAAGCATTCTATTTCATCTCTCAGCAACATTGTTCATAGTGGGTGAACTTGGAATAGTGTACTAAGGCATGATACCCTTTCATCTAGGAATATCACAAATGCTTCTTCTTATGACCTGAAGCCCCACAAAAGAAATAACCACCATGATTTAATTCTTTATTGCTTCTTTTGCAGTGCAGTATTTGTAGTTTCCTTATCTTATTTATTTGTTATCTTCTTTTTCCCTTTTAGGGGAGGCTAAGTAAGCACTTGTTGTCCTTTCCTTGATTCAATATTTCCTCTTCCTAAACATAGTATTTGATGAGCTCATTAAATGACCAAGGTTCCTTTTGGCAATTATAGCTCACCTTAAATTACTTGAATTGTCCTGGTAGGGATATCAAAACCAAATGCACTAACAAGTCTTCGTATGTAACGCCCCTATCTATTATTACCATTAATTCTGATACAAATGTAACGACCCCCTAATACAACATACGCAATGCTTATCTGATTAGCGGAAGCATATGGGTTGGTTTAAATAGTTATTCCTGATATGGGAATGTTAGGGGATCGCTACTGGTTGAGCGTAACCCAAATAGACTTTTCGTTGTCCATTTGGATTCAGTTCAACCCTAATTCACACGCAGCTACTAATTATACATACATACATCATAAATTATTCTGGAATGAAATCTAAAACTCATATATACATCACATCATGCATTCATATACATTCTAACTTAAATTCACAAGTTTACAGCAGTAAACCCTACCGAAAATCTGGCAGAGTTTCCTCTATGTTTTGAATATATCCCAAATACAACAGTCCCCTGATTTATACATATACAGTCAATCCAATCATTACAGAAAACATAAATGATAGAAACCAATATACAGCAACGTCATCGAAATATATACAAGACAGTTCAAGCCTAAACTAAGCCATTCTCCTGTTTATCACCAGGGTATCATCAGCTATCGTCTAGGTTCCTGTCCCTGTCCCTGTCCCTGTTCATTTGAGTAAACAACCTGGTGAGATATAAAATCCCAGTAGAATAATTTACATTTCAAATACAGTTAAAAATCTGGTTGAATACTCAGCGGTGCGAGCATCGAAAACATCTTCCTGAAATCAGTTCGAAATCAGTGAAATACCTTATCTGAAAAATCATTTTATCACATGGAAATTGCGGCAGATAATCAAAATTATAAAAATCCATTTCTTTGAAAATCAATACTCGAAATCAGGTAAAATCCCATGCCTGGTGTATCTAAATCCACGTGGGCCACAAATCCTCTGTGACCAAGTCTAAATCGTCATCTAATTGCACGTCATCTAGAGAGATTACCTCTCTTATCGTTGGGTGTGATCCGTAACACCAATCACCCGGATCAAGCCTATATTGTGAGTGTGATCCGTAACACCAATCACTCACTCAAGGATCGGGTGAGAATCAACATCTAGGGCGTCCCCTAGCATGTGCACATACGCCAATTCTCATCCTCATACAGTCTATTCGAACTCACATGCTCACGGTCGGCTATTCCTCAGCGTTCTAGGGTATTACGCCTAAATCACAACGTTTCCCCGTGTAGGTTATCCCCCCTTATACTCCTTAAACCTTTCTTAGGGTCGTCTTGGTTTAACGCGTAATCCCTAACGCAGTACAGGCTAAATCTGATAAAACAATTTCATTTAAAAACTCCCTATACTCGGGATACTTAACGGCCGTCCCATACCGGTTATCAAGTACCCTACCCTAAGTAAATCCGTCCTAAGGGTATCTAAACTCGATAAACAAAGCGTCTAACATACAATTAGGATATCCAGCACACAAGCATGCAATTTATTCCATCGAAAGTAGCACGCAAATCCATGCAATTAAATCTAATCATTCAGGTAATCATTAAGTCAATTCTAAGACTCGAGAAGCGTAAATTATCCTACCTGGTCTCCTGTCGCTCCAAATTGATTCAAAACTTCACGTAGTCTTAGTTTCTGAGCCCAATCAATTTCCTGGACATTAAATTGAATATGCAAGCTTGTCACGTCATCCGTTTAACAATTCTAAGTCTGGTTGCCCTAATACCTAGGTTAATTTATTGCTTAATTACGTTCGGTAGCTATTTCAATCAGATTTCATCAGTATTTGGGAAATTAGACCTTACCAGTGTCGTCGGGTGATGGAAATCTGTCCCGGGGTGATCTCGGTTTCTCTCGGTGTATATCTAGAAGCTCCGACACGGCGGCGTACAGCGGAGGTGTGTAGTTGGCCTCGAAATTTACACCACGGTGAAGCCCATAAGACCAGGAGTCCGAATATGGTGGCGGCGCGGCGGTTCACAGCCGTTTGGATGGCGTTTTCTGACCACAAAGATTTACGCACGGCAGACAAAAATTGCCTCGATCTGGGCTCGTCGGACCTCCGTTCGACGTCGACGAACTGGTGGAGGAAGCTGGCAGCTCAGGCTACACGATGGTGGGGACGGTGACGGCCAACAGTGGCAGACGGCGGCGATCTCAGCTGGTGAAGTTTTCGCACGATGGAGGTGGAAAATAGCATTTTTCGGTGGCGCTAGCGGCCGTTGGTGGCCGTGGGTGGTTGCTGGAGGTTGTGGGTGGTAAGGGCTGTCGATTGGTATGCTAGGTGGCGGCCCACAATGGCTGTGGTGGCGGCGCACGATGGAGGAAGGAGAAGAGAGAAGAGAGAGAAAGTGAAGTGAGGAGAGAGAGAGATTTGAGAGAAATGGAGGGAATTCGGGAAATTTAAAGCCTCTGGGGGCGATTCTGACTTTTCTCGGACCACTCGGGGATACTTTAGGGTGTCGACTTCCTTCCAGACATTAGTACGCATTTCTATGCAAAGGTTTTGGCCTCCGTCAGTGAAATTGATGCATGAAACGTCGTCTGTCAGTTCCTGATCACCGGCTTGCGTTCCTTTCTATTCGATCGTGTTTCTGACTTCGAACAACCTTCTATTTCAATTCACCATCCTCAAAAGTCGTGCCAGGCTTCGTTTAATTGGAATTAGCACCGAAAATTAGGTTTTATCTTTTAGAAAACTTTTCGGTTGTTACAATAAACATATAGGTTCAATACATTATCTTTATCCTTTATTTAATTAAAGTTTGAGCAGTTAAACCATCAAATTATATTATGTGAATTAGATTCGAGATCCTTCACTCAGATTAAATAAACTTACATACACAGCGAAATGAAAGAAATTCTATGCTACACTGCGAAATTTAAACTTTCATACAATTCAATAAGTTTCATAATGTGCATTACATTATAGTGAACATGTATCAGGATATGCGAAATACCCGTCTATAGGAAGTCAGGAGACAAAAATCCTATCACTCAAACTCCCTTTACAAATTTTCCAAATGGACCGGTCTATTGCCTACCCTTCCCCTATTCTTTCCTAAATACATCTCAAAACTACTGCTAAAAGAATAATCCTAGATCTAACCGAAGTTTTTCTAGCCTAGGACCCAAAAATAGGGGTTACAAAAATTCCCTAACCCAAAAGAACTCAAACTCTTAGCCCAGCTATGCGTCCGCATCTAATACATATTAGCACATAATGAGAAACGTAAGTTTCCTAGTAGCTTAACAATTTGGGGTTTAAAAATAGCTAAAATGTATCAAGGTATAAGCACCAAAATAGTTAATTCTACATTCTTGGAATAAAATACAGCATAATTCAAAAGATAATAGGCAAGCAGTATATGATCAGTTAAAATTTCAATAGGATGAAAATAACATACTAGCAAATAAGCATGTTGTGACTTACATTATCATAACATTAACAAATTATTTAGGCTTATCCTTCTTAATTTTCTATGTACTTTAGTTGTGCACACTTGGGCACTTGTGGACACCTAGCCACTTTTAAAATTCTTTGTGCACACTTGGGCACATGTGGACAATTGGCCACCTTTAATATTCTTTGTGCACACTTGGGCACATGTGGACACTTGGCCACCTTCATAGGGTCATTGTGCACACTTGGGTACTATGTAGACACTTGGCCACCACCTAGGGTCATTATGCACACTTAGGCACTAGGTGGGCACTTGGCCACCTTTAACATTTCTTTAATTATCCAAGGAAAATATTCTTTTCTTGAGAATTTATTATTAATGTACTTTGTTTGGAATTGCTATTAATTTCAAGGATAATTTTTCTCTTTCTTATAGTTTAATGTAAGTATACATTTCTTATGGGAAATTCAATATTTAAGAAATAATTTCTATTTTTCTTAGAAATAATATCTAAGGTATATTCTCTTATAAAATTCTAATAATCCCAATATTAATTTCTTTTCTTTGAAATTAATTTCCATGTATATTTTATTTCTAATAATTTCAATAATAATTTCCCTTTCTTTGAAATAAATTCCAATATAAATTTTCTTTCTAATAATTCTCATAATTTCCATAATAATTTCTTTTTCTTGGAAAATTAATTCCAATGTATAATTTCTTTCTAAAAGTTCTAATACTTTCCATAATAATTCCCTTTTCTTCAAAAAATTAATTCCAATATATAATTTCTTTCTCAGAATTCTAATAATTTTCATAATAATTTCCTTTTCTTGGAAAATTAATTTCAATATATAATTTCTTTCTAAAAATTCTAATAATGTCCATAAAATTTTTATTTTCTTGGAAAATTAATTCCAATATATGATTTCTTTCTAAAAATTCTAATACTCTCCATAATAATTCCCTTTTCTTGGAAAATTAATTCCAATATATAATTTCTTCCTAAAAGTTCTAATGATGTCCATAATAATTCCATTTTCTTGGAAAATTAATTCCAATATATAATTTCTTCCTAAAAATTCTAATAATGTCCATAATAATTTCCTTTTCTTGGAAAATTAATTCCAATATATAATTTCTTTCTAAAAATTCTAATAATTTCCTTTTCTTGGAAAATTAATTCTAATATATAATTTCTTCCTAAAAATTCTAATAATGTCCATAATAATTTCCTTTTCTTGGAAAATTAATTCCAATATATAATTTATTTCTAAAAATTCTAGCCTTTTTAGAACACTTACTCTCCTTACAATAATAATCTAAATTTTCTCTTGTGCTATCAAAATAAATTTCCATGCTTTGAATCAAAATCATAGTGCATAGCTTATATGTAACAACTAAAAGGATTTTTAAAGATAAAATTTGATTTTTAACCCTAACCCCTTTTAAACGATGCCTGGCACGACTTTCAAGGATAGTAAATCAAAACGGAAGATTATTTGAAGCCAGAAACACGATTAAACAGAAAGAAATGCAATCCGGCGATCAGAAACTGACGGAAGAAGTTTCGTGCGTCAATTTCGTTGATGGAGGCCAAAAATTTCACATGGAAATATGTGTCGACGTCTGGAAGGATGCCGACACCCTAAAGTATCCCCGGGTGGTCTGGGAAAAGTCAGAATCGCCCTCGGAGGCTTTAAATTACACGAATTCCCTCCATTTCTCCCATTTTTCTCTCTCTCCTCACCATACTCTCTCTCTCCTCTCTATCTTCTCTCTCCTCCTTCCTCCACTGTCAACGGCCGCTACAGCCACCGTGGGCCGCCACCAAGGGCACCAACTGACAACCCTCACTGCCCACAACCTCCATCAACCAACCACGGCCACCAACGGCAGCCGGAGCCACCGAAAAAATGCCGTTTTTCCCCTCCATCGCGCAAAACTTCTCTAGCTCAGATTGCCGCCGTCCATCGCCGTTGATCGTCACCGCCCCCAGTAGCTCGCCGTCGTCGAAAGGAGACTGGACGCGCCCGGATCAAGGGAAACTCTGTCCGCAGTGCGAGAAACTTCGTGGCCAAAAAACGTCGCCCAAACGGCCGTGAACCACCGCGCCACCACCGTATTCAGACTGCTGGACTTGCGGGCTTCACCGTGGTGTGATTTTTGAGGCAAACCCCACCCCTCCGCCGTGTGCCGCCGTGCCAGAGCTTCTGGACGTGCATCGGGAGAAACCGAGACCACCGTGATGCAGAATTCCATCATCCGGACACATTGGTAAGGTCTGATTTCCCAAAAAATGATGGTATTTGATTGAAATAGTTTTCGAACGTAATTAGGCAATAAATTAACCTAGGTAGTTGAGTAACCAGGTTTAGGATTGAAAATTGGATGACGTGATGAGCTTGAATGTTTAATTTTATGTCCAGGAAATTAATCGGGCTCAGAAACCGAGACTGTGTGGAATTCTGAAGTGATTTAGAGCATTCAGAGACCAGGTAGGATAATTTACACTTCCCGACCCCTAGAATTGATTTAGTGAATACCTGAATGATTTAGATGACTTGCATGGATTTACGTGCTGCTTTCGATGGGATAAATTGCATGCCTGTGTGCTGAAAACCCAAATTGCATGTTAGACACCTTGTTTATCGAATTTAGATGCCTTTAGGACAGATTTACTTAGGGTTGGGTACTTGATAGCCGATATGGGACAGCCGTTAAGTATCCCTAGTACAGGGAGTTTTTAAACAAGATTATTTTTATCATATTTAGCCTGTACTAAGTTAGGGATTACGCGTTAAACCAGGACGACCCTAAGAAAGGTTTAGGGAGTATAAGGGTGGATAACCTACACGGGGAAACGTTGTGATTTAGGCGTAATACCCTAGAACCCTGAGGAATAGCCGATCGAGAGTATGTGAGTTCGAATAGACTGTATGAGGATGAGAATTGGCGTATGTGCACATGCTAGGGGACGCCCTAGATGTTGATTCTCACCCGGTCCTTGAGTGAGTGATTGGTGTTACGGATCACACTCATAATATAGGCTTGATTCGGGTGATTGGTGTTACGGATCACACCCAACGATAAGAGAGGTATTCTCTCTAGACTACGTGCAATTAGAAGATGATTTAGATTTGGTTACAGCGGATTTGTAGCCAACATGGATTGAGATACACAGGGCATGGGATTTTACTTGATTTTGATTATTGATTTTCAAGGAAATAGATTTTTATGATTTCGATTAACTGTAGCGATTTCCATGTAATAAATGATTTTAAAGATAAGGTATTTCACTGTTTTCGAACTGATTTCGGGAAGATGATTTCGGTGTTAGCACCGCTGGGTATTCAACCAGTTTTTGAATGATATTTAAATTGTGAATTATTCTACTGGGATTCATATCTCATTAGGTTGTTGACTCAGATGAACAGGGACAAGAACAGGAACCCAGACGATAGCCAAGGCTGACTTGAGGATAGACCGGAGGATGATTTAGCTTAGGCTTGAATCGTTTGTACATATACTCTGATGACTTTGTTGTTTATTGGGTTCTGTCTCTTATGTTTTTTGTATGGATTGGACTGAATGTACATGTAATATTTCAGATAGTGTATATGGATTGTAGTGATGAATTGACGTTACTGTACATGGATTTATGTTAATTATGTCTATTGCTGTTGTCAGACTGGCTGTTTGATTGTAAACAGGTGGTTTTGTACTTTGGATATGATCGAAATACAGAGGAAACTCTGTCAAATTTTTGGTAGGGTTTACTGCTGTAAACTTGGGAAATTCAGTTAGAATGTATGTGAATGCTTGACAGTATATGTATATGAGTTTTGGATGTTAAGTTTAATGATTGTACGCCGTATGTATGGACTTTAGCTTCATTCCAGAGTTATTGATGATGTATGTATGTGTGTTTAGTTAGCTGCATGTGAATCAGGGTTGAATGAAATCTAAATGGACAATGGGAAGTCTATTTGGGTTAAGCTTAACCAGTAGCGATCCCTAAACATTCCCACATAGGGAATAATTATGTAAACTAATCCATATGCTTCCGCTAATCAGATAAGCATAGCGTGTGACGTACTAGGGGGTCGTTACATTATACATTCCAAGAATGAATATCATAGACTTAGCTTAAGGAGTTTTATTCATTTGGAAATTCTATTTCCCTTCTTTTTGTTCTTTACTTAATACACTTAAAGGATTAGGATTACTTTCCTTTGTAGTTATCACAACTTTTAATCCTAAGCCATAATCCAACAATATCCTCATGCTATCCCATCCATCAACAATTCAATAACCACACATGCTGGCCAACAAACATACATTTAAATCAAGAATATAGAGAAAACCTAAGTTCCATGGAAAGCTTGAATATAGACATTGGATTGCATATCTAGAACATGGAACAAAAGTTTGAATTGCTAATCTACCTTGCTTCCCTTGCTCTTCCCCTTTTGATCACTTTTGCTCCTTCCTTCTCCCAATTCTTTGTGCTTCACGTGGTCACTCTTCCAATTGCTCTCCCAAGCCCTTTCTAATCCTCTTCCCGTGTGTGTGTGGGTTTCTCTAAAATATGAAGTTGCTCTTTTCTTTCCTCACGTGTGGGTGTGTGTGTCTTTCATAAAATACACCTTTCCACTTGTTTCTTTTCCCTCACTTCACGCCACCCACCTCTTTGTTTTCTTTTTCTCTTTTTTTTTTTTTTAACCTTACTTGTGTATGTCTTCTTGTGAGACTAGAATTCTAAATTTCCATTTCCCTATCTCCCTTCACGTGTGGTTTGTAGTATAGGAGTCAAATTTTCAACTTCCCTCTTGTCTTTTTCTTGGCTTAGGTGGCGTGTGAGTGTGTGAAGGTTCCCTTGCATTCTATTTTCATTTTCCTAAAAGAAAATTCTGCACACATTTGATATATATATGTATATATATATATTTGCACAAAGTGTACTTGCAAGTACACTTTGCCTTTGCTTGCACACTTGGTTTTTCCCTTCCTTGCAAGTTTAGATTGTCCACTCTCACAAGCAACTAGTTTATATGCTTCATAAAAAATTTTGCACTTCCACCTAATGGTTTCCCCTACTTCACGTGTCATCTCTCCCTTTTTCTATTGTTTCTTTTCCTCCCTAGTTCACGTGACACCTACACACACACACATATATATATATATATTTTGTTGCATCCTTCTTCCTTCTCTCCATTCACATGAACCTTGCAGGAAGTTCATGCAAAATTTTCTTCTTTCACCATTTGCACGTGAAACCCATGCCTATATATATAATAATTTTTGAATGCTTTTAGTCTCCTTTCCTTTCCACCTCATGTGTGGCTTGGAATTGCCATGCATAAAGTTTAATTTCCATTCCCTTCTTTCATGTAGGATAAATGCAAGGCACACTCAAGCATATATCTAAATAGTTGCATCTTATTTTGCTTCTCACTTAATACTTAGGCTTGGTAATTCACTTAATACTTAGGCTTGGTAATTAAAAAGGAAATTATAGAATTAATTTTAAGCACCAAATTTTCATGCAAGTTTACTTTTTAATATAACCATTTTGGTCCTTTAAATTATGCAAACCAAAATTTCCCTTCCTTAAGCTAATCCATCTAATTAATTAGCAAGCAAGCAATTCATACTAATTAATTAAATGGCACCATTAATTCCCTCCATTAAAGACCATAAATTTAGGCTAATTAAATTATGGGGTGTTACATCGTACAGGTCCAACTTGAGTGCTTTTAATTTGGAAACAATATGAGACATTTTTATAATGTACTCCCTTTTGTTTCCTTTGCTTGTATGCCTTTTAGAGATGAGTTTTGCTAAGATTATACTAGTTTGAGACTTTTCACTCAAGGTCCTTAAGGAAAACTTTGGCCTTGTTCACTTAATTGAACATAATGCCTCTAAAAGCTTTTAGAATGTCAAGCTTGATAATCAATAGACTTATAAGATTAGACTTTTCCCACCTTTCCATCTCCCTCCTTTCATGTGAGGTACTCTGATCAGTGAGATTAGTAGGTTTAAGTACCCTTAATGCATAGTCTAGGTCTTTGACTTTAAGAGTGTTTAAAACACTCTCTTGTCATGCCTTAACATTTATTGCCATTTAGCATCAAAATTGGGTTGATTTTAGCAGTTATGTTAGTTTTTTAAGCAAAAACTGAATCAGAACAAAACAATAAAATACTCATATGATTATAAAACCATAATGGAATAATAAATTTGGATAAAAGTTAAACCCCATCTCAAGATATTGAGCACTCCATTAATATTTCATCTTTGGACAAAATATTAACTTGTAAGTGATATCTTGGTGTAGTAATCAAGTGTTGATAATAAAATAAAATATCAAACAATAAATCTTTCTTTAGCCAATTTATTGCCCATATGTAAAGTCAAATAATTATCATGTGTTTGTTACCATAGGTGTATATGCAATTATATCATCAAATACTTATTTTCCTTTAAGCTAATCAATATTTATATAAGTTGCATACACACAACTATTTATATTTCAAAATAAATTAATTTCCACAATGAAGATCACTTTGGTGATATGTTGTTACAATTAATTTATCTTAAAATATATATCAACATACTAATATCCAAATTTAAATTCTCTAAAAATTTCAAACTTTAAATCAGATGCTTATAAATCAAAATAAGGTAAATAATTTTAACAAAAACATACAAATATATATATAATACTAAAATCTAAGAAATTTTGCCATAAATCCCAAACATATATTGCCGCAAATCTCAATGATATATCTATACACATCATGGCAAATCTTCAAAATTTTTTATCATATATTTATGTATATATATAAAATCCAAGTATTTTATACATATACACACCTTGCCATATAACTAAAATTCTTAAAAATACAATAGACATATATGTAATCCATAAACGTGGCCTTGTGCTTCAAGAAGCAATTATCACACTTTTAAAATTTCAATTACTAAATCTTATACATATATATGTGTGCCTTACTAAACTTGCCACAAATAAATAAAGTGATTTATATCATATATCAATCATAAATTTGATTTAAACATATATAACATGATGCTTCATGCTAACACACACTAAATGAAATTTAAATTAATTAAAATTTGATATACCTACATACATATATATATACACATATCAATGGTTAAAGTGCTGCAAATATATGTTCTCTTCGTTTAGTGCGCGTTAGGTTTGGGCAATTGCTTGTTCATCGCAATTATGATACATAGCATAGGTAGTACTAACCTCTCTCTGTAAACTCTCTATATCTATCCTATTCGTAACCTATTCTGCTTCTATCCTGAAGTCCCTATAAATAGAAATTTTGAAGAAGCACTATTTTTATAACAGTAAAATTTATAATAATTGTGTATATATATATACATATATATTTATATACAGTAATCAACTATAGGCTCAATTAAGAGCATCAAACCTATATAAAGTGCAATCAAAATTGAAGAATCTTTTGCCCAAATTGGGTCTTCAACCCAATATCCTTTTGGATCATACACCCAACCCAAACTATCTTCCTCAAAACCAAGGATGGATGTGTGTGTGTTTATGTGTGTGTATCATACATATATTTCCTAATGATTCAACATAAAATTGGCTCTAATACAATTGTTAGAATAAATCCCTAAATACATAAATCTAGTTTTAATCCAAAGTTCAATCATGTCAAACCATCAAGAAAACAAATTTGAACCTAAATATGGAAGTGTACCTGAATCCATGATCCCTAAGAAGTTCTTCAATCTTACGATTATTGGTCTTCCAAATTGATATGTATGACTTTTCAAAGAATAAGGCTTCTCTCTTTTTCGAGGATGAGTTTTCCAAAGTAAATTATGATGTATGTATGTATAATTAGTTTAGCTGCGTGGGAATTAGGGTTGAACGGAATCCGAATGGACAACGGGAAGTCTATTTAGGTTACGCTCAACCAGTAGCGATCCCCTGACATTCCCACATCGGGAATAACTATTTAGAAAGTCCATATGCTTCCGCTAATCAGATAAAGGATTGTGTATGTCATATTAGGGGGTCGTGACAATTACATACCATTGAATTAAGCTCTTCAATGGATCAAGTATCTTATTCCAAATAAGAAAGATCTACTTACTCATATACATAAGACAAAAGTATTCTCTAAATTCGATATGAAATCCAGATTTTGGCAAATCTAAATCCATGAAGCTGATAGGTACAAAACTACTTTTACTTTCCCTTTTGGATAATATGAATGGAATGTTATGCCTTTTGGTCTAAAAAATGCTTCCTTTGAATTCCAAAGGATAATAAATAAAATTTTTAATCTTTATACTAACATATCCATATGTTTATCAATGTTATCAAAAGAAATGGTCTTGCGGTTTCAAAACCTAAAATTAATCTTTTTCAAACAAAAATTATATTTCTTGGTTATAACATTTACCAAGGAATAATTACACCTATCAATCGAGCAATTGAATTTGTTGATAAATTTCCTGATCAAAAATCATAAAACCTAAATATCATCATAAAATCTCTCCATAATCATCTTGAAAATTGAAAAGGCCCCTTCTCCTTAAACAGATGATCATACTTCTTTTGTTAAACAGATAAAAACTCATGTTCAAAACCTTCCTGCTTGTATCTCCCTATTCCACAAGCATTCAAAATTGTTGAAACTAATGCCTTGGACATAAGTTATGGTGGCATCCTTAAACAAAAAATTCATGCAAAAGAAACTTGCATTGCATTTACTTCAAAACATTAGAATAGAACTCAATAAAACTATTCCACAATTAAGAAAGAAATTCTTGCAATTGTTATTTGCATAAATAAATTTCAAAGCAATTTATTAAATCAAAAATTTTTAGTCAAAGTTGATTGTAAATTAAAAAAATATGTTTTGCAAAAAGATGTTAAAAATCTTGCATCAAAATTTTTTTTTTCCAGATGGCTAGCAATTCTTAGTATTTTTTATTTTGAAATTTAATATCTCAAAGGTTCTTCAAACTCTCTCCTGGACTTCCTAATCGAAGAATTTTTGCAGGGAAAATAACTATGCCACCAAAAAAGAGAGAGAAAGATAAAGGTAAGGGTATAACCCTTACGAAAGAAAACCAAAAGAAAATTAAGGGAAAACTTGAAAAAATTATCAAGCTCAGGTTATTTACCTAATCCCCAAAAACTAGGTCATCTAACTAACAAAAACTTGAGTCTTCAACTCAACAATCCTCTTTAAGGAGCTTAAAAGATTATGCAGTCCTAATTGATACCGCCTTGGCCCTTCAACCAAACCAAAAACTTTCAAATCTCACTATTACAACTTGAGCAGACCTTGCTCAACAAAAAAGACTTACAAAATTTCCAATATTAACTTTAATGGGCCTATAGTCCACACAAAAATTATCCAAAAAAGCTTAGGTAGATATTGCCAAAGAGGATGACTTTAACTTAGCTTTCCAAGAAGCCATCTAAGAAAAATCTCACCAAATAACCAAAGTAGGAACTTCCAGCTCTCTTGCTCAAGTTCCTTATTCTTCTCAGCAAAATCTTCCCAAAATTAATTATGTCAAAAAACCTGCAAAATACAATGAATATTTTTCAAACAGAAGTAGGATTTTTTTAATAAAAACCCACAAATCCTTTCTTCAAAAAATTTTCCCTCTAATTTTCATTATAATCCTACTTCTATTTTGAAAACCCAATTATTTTATGAATTCATTCTAGTAGATACAAAATCTGTTGGAATCAAACATTTTTCTAAACAAGGAGATAAGTCTTCTCATGCTTACTCCACATTAAAAATTCTTAATGTTTTTATCCCTTTTTGAATAGGGCCAAGATCTTAACAAAAATAAAAAAAATTTCTCAAAATTTTGATCTAAATGGATATAATTATTGGGACTATTGTAGTGCTTGGTTTTGTACCTTTTGGTACCAAAATAACAAATTCAACCATTCATTGCTCATTATTTTTGTATTCAACACCACTTCCCATAATGGTTTATCAGGTGGTGGAATTTCTTTGGACCCTGTATAGAAATATTCCTTTCCATTGTGAAAGATGGCCTTGATTATTTCTCTAGCAAAATAAATTTATTTGAAGATCCTTTTCCAACAGATCTTCATTTATTTTTGAAATTTGCTTTAGCATGGGTATGTAAATGGCAATACAAATATGTAGAGTCCCCATCCCCAAAATATTCTCTAATCCTTCAAAGGGTACCTCCAGTCAAATGGTGGCCCAAATTCGAATGTGTTGTGTAACACCCCATAATTTAATTAGCCTAAATTAATGGTGTTATTTAATTAATTAGTTTGAATTACTTGCTTGCTAATTAATTAGATGAATTATTTTTAAGGAAGGGAAATTTGGTGCTTAGAATTAATTCTTTGATTTCTTTATTTACCTAGCCTAAGTACCAAGTAAGAAGCAAAATGAGATACAACAAAAATATATAGGTGTGTGTAAGTGTCATGTGAATGAGGGAGGAAAAGAGAGAATAGAAAAAAAGAAAAAAAAAAAAAAGAAATACCAAGGTTGCTTGTAAAGGTTAGTTGCTTGTAAGAGTGGACAAATCTAAACTTGCAAGAAAGGGAAATACTAAGTGTGCAAGCAAAGACAAAGTGTAATTGCAAGTACACTTTGTGCAAATATATATATATACATATCCAAAAGTGTGCATACTTTTCTTAAAAAAAAAAAAAAGAGAAAGAAAGGGAAATGGAAAGTGGGAAGAGAATTAAAAATATATATATGTACTAAGGTTACTTGTGGAAGTGGGAAAAGGTAAACTTGCAAGAAAAGGAATACTAAGGCAACAAGCAATCTAATAGGTGTAGAATTTTGTACAAAACTAGTGGCTAGTGAGATGCACCTAATGTATAGGAAGGAAGAAAAAAAAGAAGGAAAACCAATTTACAAGCAACCTAAAAAGGAAAATAAAGAAATGAAAGAAAAAAAGAGGGAGGCATACCATAATCCCCACACTTGAAAATAAGGGAAGGGAGAGAAAGAAAAGAAGAAGGGAGAAAAGAAAGGGAGAAGGTGAGGCATCAAGGGAGAATTGAGAGATCAAGGAAGGAGGAAGTAAAGAAGAACTCAAGGGGAAAACCAAGGAAATCAAAGGAAAGGCCAAGAATATTTTCTCTAGCCCACTTCCAAGGTAGATTAGCAATTTGTTAAATTCTTATTCCATGATTGAGTATGCATGCTTAATGATATAGCTTCCATGGAATTTGAACCCATGTCTATACTCTTGATTTAGGAAAAATTTAATGGAACTTGCATGATAAAGATAGAAGGTGGCTAATGCTAATCTCTAAATTATTGTTTCCTTGAGATCATGAGAGAACTTAGATTTAGAAAGTTATTTAATGGTTTGGTTAACTTGGTTTACTATTCTTAATATTGTAGTGGACTTTGTGATGTCCCACATCGGTTGGAGAGGGGAACGAAGCATGCCTTATAAGGGTGTGGATACCTCTCCCTTGTGGACGCGTTTTCCCCCTCGACAAGGGGAAGAACAAAACCGTGAGGTGGCTCGATAACCACCAAAGCGGACAATATCTGCAAGTGGGCGGCTGGACTGTTACATTGGTATCAGAGCTGGGGCCCAGATCGGTGTGCGGCCGAGGGCCATTTGGGCTCCTAGGGGGTGGATTGTGATGTCCCACATCGGTTGGAGAGGGGAACGAAGCATGCCTTATAAGGGTGTGGATACCTCTCCCTTGTGGACGCGTTTTCCCCCTCGACAAGGGGAAGAACAAAACCGTGAGGTGGCTCGATAACCACCAAAGCGGACAATATCTGCAAGTGGGCGGCTGGACTGTTACAGACTTGTTATTTTCATGATGAAATTAATGGGATTATTGAACATTTATGATTGCTAATAAAAATGCATGTGATTATGGGAAATTACTAGGAAAATTATTGGAATTTTTAGAAGGAAAATATACATGGGAATTAATTTCTAAGCAAAGGAAATTATTGTGGAAGGGATTAGAATTTTAAAAAAAGAAATATATATAATGAAATTAATTTTCAAACAAAGGAAATTATTAGGAAAATTATTAGAATTCTTAGAAAGAAAATGTACAATAAAACTAATACCAAGAAAGAGAAAATTAGTATTGAAAATATTAGAATTTTTGGAAAGAGAATATACATGGGAATTAATTTCCAAGAAATGAAAATTTATTATGAATTACTATTGAAGTTATTGAAGTTTTAGAAAAAAAAAATGCTCATTAGAATTAAATTCCAAGAAAAGACAATTATTATTGTAGTTGTTGGAATTTTAGAAGGAAAAATGCACATTTGTATAAATTTTCAAGAAAAGGAAAAGTATTATTGAAATTATTAAAATTCTTAGAGGAAAAATGTACATTGGAATCAACTTCCAAGAAAGGAAATTAATATTGAGATTATTAGAGTTTTATAGAAAAATGTATCTTAGAAATTGTTTCTAAGGAAAATAGAAACTATTCCTTAAATATTGAATTTTTCATAAGAAATGTTAAAGATGCTCCACATAGGCGGCCTAGCGAGGCGTGGCCGAAGGTGCTCCATGCCCGTGACCTAGTGCTCATGATTTTGATCTATGCATGGCCGAGGGTCCACGATTTACAAGGTGTGGAAAAAAGTGCTCCACACGGGACCTTATGCTCATGATTACGCTTTATATGTGGCCGAGTGCTCACGATTTACGAGGTGTGGCCAAAGGTGCTCCACACGGGCGGCCTAGCGAGGCGTGGCCGAAAGTGCTCCATGCCCATGACCTAGTGCTCATGATTACGCTATGTACGTGGTCGAGTGTCCACAAATTACAAGGTGTGGCCGAAGGTGCTCCACATGGGTGACCTAGGGAGGTGTGGCCAAGGTGCTCAAGACCATGACCTAGTGTTCACGTAACACGCATAAACACTAGGATAATTCCATAATAAACCATTAAGCTGATAAGAATATGTGTTATTTAAAAAGATATGTAATCTTCGTTAACTTCTATATTTATCATGCAATGATTGCGATTCTGATTATGTGTAATATTACACCTAAAATCAAGGATGTAGATTGAATGTTTTGGTACTTACACCCTGGTACATATTAGTTTCTTTTAAACTATGAATTGCTGAGCTATTGGGAAACTTGTGTTTCTCATCTATGTGCTAATATGTATCAGATACGGACGCCAGAAAGGTCGCGAGGTAACAGTCTCTTTTTGATTGAGTATGATTTTTGTAATCCCCCTATTTTAGGTCCTAGCTAGGTCTGATTTAGAATAGGACAATAGTTGACCGTATACATGAGTTATATTTGGGATATACAGGGGAAACAAATATCTGAAGGATCGAACCATCCTTCATTTATACAGGAGTTTGAGTGACAGACCTGTTGTCTCCTAACTTCTGATGGTTGGGTACTTCGTATATCCAGGGATGTGACTTATCAGCATGTAATGGAAATTATTGGACCTGTATTTATTTGAATTACATGAAGGTTTTTAATTTTCATTGTATAGTGTAGTATTTTTATTCCGCTGTGCATGTAATTTTTTATTCTAAGCAAAAGATCCCGAACCTAATCTACTTAATATAATTGAATGTTATAACTGCTCAAACACTAATCAAATTAAGGGTAAGGATAATGTACCAAACCTATCTTTTGATATTGGAGTTAACAATAAGACTAGATAGGGGCGTTACATTAAGTTGGTATTAGAGCACAGCTACCTAGGTTAGAACGGGGTAGAATTCCTCAAGTAAGGGGCTAGTGCGAGTTAGTTGGCTGTACCTAGGCGGTTGGCTAACTTGTATTTGTTTTGATCTTAGGGAATGGAGCATTAGGTTTGGGAAGATGGAAGCTCCTGTTGGTACTGTATGTTATCTGCTTAATAATCTGTTATTGAGCCTGATCACCTCGGTAATACTTGTTTTGCAGATTGACAGCATGCTACCGGCACGGAGGGGTAGACCACGGACCTGAGATGTGGGAGTTGATGTGAATGAGATGATGCAGACCATGAGAGACATGGCTGAAGCTATGAGGGACCAAGCTGAGGTTACAGCCAAGGCACTTCATCAGGCCCAGACGGACCGAAGCGAAGAGACCCAGACAGGGGCAGAGCAGGTGAGAACCCCAGTCAGTGGAGGTTAGTCTGATTTCCAGAGAGCTAGGCCTCCCACTTTCAATGGATTAGCAAGTTCGAAGAAGGCTAAAGAGTGGGTACAGAAGATGGAAGAACTATTTGAAGTATTGGGGACACGAAACCGCAGAAGGTTACCTTTGCCGCCTACCAATTGGAAGGTGAGGCGAAGCATTGGTGGAAAGGTACAAGGCAACTGATGGAGGCCCAGGGAACCCCGATCACCTGGGAGAGTTTTAGAGATGCGTTCCTGGAGAAGTATTTTCCCCAGAGCAAGAGGAATGTCAAGGAAGGCGAGTTCATGCAAATCAAACAGGGTGGCCGGTCATTTGAGGAACACCTAGCCAGGTTCGAAGAGCTGTTAAAGTTCTCTTCCTACCTGAAGTGGAGACCGAACGGGGCATGGAAAGCCCTGCACTTGGAGAACAATTTGGACCCAGAATTGTATCATGAAGTGGCAGACCACGAGATCCGAGACTACCCAACTTTAGTCAACAGGTGCAGAATCGCCTCTCGAACCCTGGCAGCCCTACAAAAGCAGAAACATGAGGCAAGTTTCCATAAGAGGAAGGGCTCAGTCAGTTTCAACAGGGGTCGTGACAAGAAGTTTCAAAGGGGTCAGTCAGGAAATCAACCAGTGAACACCCCGATACCGCAGCGCAACTTTTTGAAGTGTGGGAAGAATCACGGGGATAAGCCATGGTTAATGGGGCAGAACGTGTGCTACATATGTGGGAAGCCAGGACACATCGCCCAGAATTGCCCAACCCTGAGGAAGCCAGAGGAACCAGCCAGACCTCTTACCAAGGGAAGGATATATACCCTGAAGGGGAAAGAGGTGGCCCAGTCTGAAGATTTGATGAAAGGTACGTGTTTTATTTATGATATTCCTTTAATTGTATTGTATGATTCTGGCGCCACCCACTCCTTTATTTCTGTAGACTGTGTTCATAACTTAAAATTACCCACAACCACCTTACCTTATGAACTTTCCATAGCTATACCTACTAATGAACACGTGTCTACGTCCTAGATTTGTTTGAACTGTTCCATTGTGATTGCAAATAGAACCTTTATGGCAAACCTTATCTGCTTACCCATGGTCGACCTAGATGTCATCCTTGGTATGGATTGGCTCTCTTCAAACAATGTTATCTTAGACTGCTTAGCTAAGTGTAACAACGGGAAAGATTCGAAAGAGTTTTTAAAGGATTTTAAAAGATAAAACTTGATTTTAACCCTAATCCCAATCAAACGAAGATTGACACGTATTTTGAGGATAATGACTGGACACAGAAGGTCATTTGAAGCCAGAAACACAATCAGACAGAAAGAAATGTAATCTGGTGATCAGAAACTGACGGAAGGAGTTTCGTGCATCACTTTCATTGACAGAGGCCAAGAATTTTGCATGGAAATGCGTGCCAACATCTGGAAGGATGCTGACACCCTAAAACATCCTCGGGTGGCCTGGGAAAAGTCAGAATCGCCTCTGGAGGCTTTAAATTACGCGACCTCCCGCCATTTCTCTCATTTCACTCTCTCTCCTCACCACACTCTCTCTCTCCTCTCTCTTTTCTCTCTTCACTTTCCTCCACCGTGATCGGCCACCACAGCCACCGTGGGCCGCCACCAAGGGTACCAACCGACAGCCCTCACTGCCCACAACCACCAGCAACTAACCACGGCCACCAACGGCCGCCGGAGCCGTCAAAAAAATGTCGTTTTTCCCCTCCATCGTTCGAAACTTCCCCAGCTTGAATCACCACCGTTCGTCGCCGTTGACCCTCACCGCCCCCACCACCGTGTAGATCGAGCTGCCAGCTGCCTCCAGTAGATCGGCGCCGTCGAAAGGAGGCCGGACGCACCCAGATCGAGGCAGAACGTCGTCCGCCGTGCGAGAAGTTTCGTGGCCGAAAAACACCACCCAAACGGCCGTGAACCGCCGTGTCACCACCGTATTCGGACTCCTGGGCTTGTGGGCTTCACCGTGGTGTGATTTTAGAGGTAAACCGCACCTCCTCGTCGTCTTGTTGCCGTGTACCCGCAGTGCTGCCGTCGTGTCTTGGCCGTCTTGGAGCTTCTGGACGTGCATCCCGAGAAACCGAGACTGCGTGGAATTCTGATGTGATTTAGAGCATTCGGAGACCAGCTAGGATAGTTTACACTTCCCGAACCCTAGAATTGATTTAGTGAATACCTGAATGATTTAGATGACTTTCATGGAATTGCGTGCTACTTTCGATGGGATAAATTGCATGCCTGTGTGCTGAAAACCCTAATTGCATGTTAGACACCTTGTTTATCGAGTTTAGATGCCTTTAGGACGGATTTACTTAGGGTTGGGTACTTGATAGCCGTTATGGGACGGCCGTTAAGTATTCCTCGTACAGGAAACTTTTAAACGAAACTATTTTTATCAGTTGCTTTGTATTGAGTTAGGGATTACGCGTTAAACCAGGACGACCCTAAGAAAGGTTTAGAGAGTATAAGGGTGGATAACCTACAAGGGGAAACGTTGTGATTTAGGCGTAATACCCTAGAACCCTGAGGAATAGCCGACCGAGTGCATGTGAGTTCGAATAGACTGTATGAGGATGAGAATTGGCGTATGTGCACATGCTAGGGGACGCCCTAGATGTTGATTCTCACCCGGTCCTTGAGTGAGTGATTGGTGTTACGGATCACACTCACAATATAGGCTTGATTCGGGTGATTGGTGTAACGGATCACACCCAACGATAAGAGAGGTATTCTCTCTAGACTACGTGCAATTAGAAGATAATTTAGATTCTAAGCATACAAGGGATTTGTAGCCAACGTGGATTGAGATACACAGGGCATGGGATTTCACTTGATTTTGATAACTGATTTTAAAAGAAATGGATTTTATGATTGTGATATATTGCCACAATTTCCATGTATTTAAACGATTTTAAAGAAAAGGTATTTCACTATTTTCGAACTGATTTCGGGAAGACAATTTCAGTGTTCACACCGCTGGGTATTCAACTGGTTTTCGAATGATAATTGATTTGTAAATTATTCTACTGGGATTCATATCTCATTAGGTTGTTTACTCAGATGAACAGGGACAGGGGCAGGAGCCCAGACGATAGCCGAAGCTGACTTGAGGATAGACGGAGAATGATTAGCTTAGGCTTGAATCATTTGTATATATACCTGATGATACTGTTATTTCTCGGATTCTATTTATTATGAATTCTGTATGGATTGGACTGAATGTACATATAATGTTTCAGATAGTATGCATAGATTGTAGTGATGAATTGATGTTGTTGTATATGGATTTATATTGGTTATGTTTATCACTGTTGTTGGGTAGTTTGTTGATGTTTAAACAGGTGATTCTGTATTTGGGATATGATCGAATTACAGAGGAAACTCTGCCGGATTGTCGGTAGAAATTACCGCTGTAAACTTATGGATTTTAATTGAAACGTGTATGAATGTATGACGCGACATGTATATGAACTTTAGATTTCATTCCAGAGAAATTTATGATGCATGTATGTATAGTTAGTTAGCTGCGTGTGAATTAGGGTTGAACGGAATTCGAATGGACGACGGAGAGTCTATTTAGGTTACGCTCAACCAGTAGTGATCCCTTGACGTTCCTACATAGGGAATAATCATTTAGAATACCCTATATGCTTCCGCTAATCAGATAAGCATCACGTATGACGTATTAGGGGGTCGTTACAATTATGGTATCAGAGCCCGGTTTGTCGAATCTTCTGGTTTAGTGGGCTTAGGACTTTAAATCTTTGGGCTTGCAGCTTTAGGGTTTTGATTGATTTGACTCTGGAATGATAGGACCTGATTTGAATTGATAATGAATGGAATGAATTTGATGTACTTTTGTTAACTATTGCTGTGTAACTGATCTGTTTGTTTCTGTGTCAGATAAGTATGGCAGAATCTAGCAGGGACGCCACACGTAGGCCTAGGGGAAGGCCAAGCACGGCCGTGCGTCAGGTAGTGGTAGCATGGAGACTGAGGTTGACATGCGTGAGATGATGGAATCTATCAGATTAATGGCCGATGCCATGAGAGACCAGGCCACTACCAGTGTAAATGCAATGAGACAACAGCATGAAGATAGACAGACGAGAAACGACAGAGCCACCCAACAGGTGAATCCACTATATCAGGGATGGATTGAATTCCAGAGAGCAGGTTCATCTCCGTTTACAGGTGCCTCCGATCCAGCTGGTGTGGAAGCTTGGATAAAAGGAATTGAAAAGATTTTCAGGTTGTTGCAGTGCGACGATGAACAGAAAGTCACATATGCAACATATATGCTGAAGGGCGAAGCAGAACTTTGGTGGACAGATGCCCAGCAATTGATGGAGAGCCGAGGCATTCCACTGACTTGGGAATCTTTCAAGAGAGTCTTCATGGATCAATATATCCCTGAGAGCGTGAAACACGCAGCGAAGCACGCTTCTGAAGCTTACCCAGGGAGGCAGGCCGTTTGACGAGTATCTGAAATAGTTTGAGGAATTATCAAGGTACTCTACTTACCTGCGAATGCATTACGATGAGGCTTGGAAAGCGAAGCAACTAGAAGAAGGCCTCGATTTGCCTATGAAGACTCAGTTGGCTACCCTGGAGATTCGAGACTTTGCCACACTGGTGAATAAGTGTCGAATTTTGAGTAAGAATCTAGAACAGAAACAAACTCAGAATATGACACAAACGGGAACCGACCCAGACAAGCACCCAGAAATCTGAATGTAAGAAGCGGTATGTTTAAACCGCAACCAGGGGCTTCTAGTAGCAGTGGGAGGTGACCTGATAATACTCTTTGTCCGAAGTGTGGTACCAGACATCCAAATCAACCTGGCGGCATCGGACTCCTCCGTGTTATAGATGTGGAGGCACAGGACACATGGCCGATCTTGCCCTTCCACGGGAATCACCGACATCCGTAGCCGAAGACCACAAGCTCCAGGAGAGTTTTTACTATGAATGCCGCCAACGCCGACAGTCCTCGGGCTTGATGCAGGGTAGAGGTAAAATTTATAATTTTTCTTTGATAGTATTGTTTGATTCGGGTGCTACGCACTCCTTTATTGCTGATGCATGCGTAGAATGAATGAGATTACCTGTTCAAACCCTGCCCTGTGACCTATATATATCCACACCCTTGGGAGAAGCCACTATGTCCCCACGAATATGCCTAAACTGCCCCTTAACCATTGAAGATACTTTATTTCTTGTGGACCTAGTGTGTATACCATTGTCAGGGATCGACATTATTCTGGGAATGGATTGGTTGACTAGGAATCGGGTTTTGTTGAATTGTTCCGAAGGGACAATTACTTATCTAGATAACGTACCTGTACGTGGAAGTGACAGGGCTTGTGAGATAGGTGATATGTCCCTCAATCTTTCTGAGGTAGAGTTGCAGGATAGACTAAGTCAAATCCCAATTGTTAGCGACTTTCCAGAGGTATTTCCTTTGGAAATAAGTAAACTGCCACCACCTAGGGAGATAGAATTCACCATTGACCTGATTCCGGGAGCGGGTCCAATAGCTATGACCCCGTATCGTATGGCCCCTGCAGAATTGAGAGAATTAAAAGTCCAAATCGAAGACATGTTGGAGAAGGGGTTCATTAGGCCGAGTGTATCACCATGGAGAGCTCCGGTCTTATTCGTAAAGAAGAAAGACAGGAGTTTAAGACTGTGTATTGATTACCGACAATTGAATAAGGTGACCATTAAGAACAAATACCCATTGCCACGTATTGATGACTTGTTTGATCAGTTGCAAGGCGCAACTGTATTTTCTAAGATAGATTTAAGGTCAGGATACCACCAGATTAGGGTTAGAGAGGAGGATATTCCTAAGACAGCATTCAGGACGAGATACGGCCACTATGAGTTCTTAGTGATGCCGTTTGGATTGACGAATGCACCCGCTGTCTTTATGAATTATATGAACAGAATTTTCAGACCCTATTTAGATCAATTTGTTGTGGTATTCATTGATGATATCCTAGTATATTCCAAGACTCACGAAGAGCATGCCCAGCATCTTAACACGGTGTTACAGATACTAGAAGAGAAACAACTGTATGCAAAGCTGGAGAAATGTGAGTTTTGGTTAGAAGAAGTGAAATTTTTAGGACATGTGGTTAATGGAAAAGGGATAGCGGTTGACCCAAAGAAAATTGAAGCAGTATTAGATTGGGATCGACCTAGAACAGTCACCGAGATTAGGAGTTTCTTGGGTTTGGCCGGCTATTATCGAAAATTTATTCAAGGATTTTCACAGATAGCTGTGCCATTGACCCGGTTGACTCGGAAAGGGGTAGATTTTGAATGGAGCGAGCAGTGTGAGACTAGTTTTCAGATCCTGAAAGAGAAATTGACCACCTCTCCTGTACTAATTATTCCGAAACCCCTGGAACCCTTTACTGTATACACAGATGCATCTTTGAGAGGCCTAGGTTGTGTTTTGATGCAAGATGGGAAAGTTGTGGCTTATGCATCGCGCCAATTGAAACCTGCAGAGGAGAACTATCCCACCCATGACTTAGAATTAGCTGCCGTTGTGTTTGCCCTAAAGATTTGGAGACATTATCTATATGGCACGGTATTCGAGGTGTATAGTGATCATAAGAGCCTTAGGTATTTGTTTGATCAGAAGGAATTAAACATGAGGCAGAGTGGGTGGGTAGAATATTTAAAAGACTTTGATTTTGAGTTGAAATATCATGCAGGGAAAGCAAATGTTGTGGCCGATGCATTAAGCCGAAAGTCACTACAACTAGCTAGTTTAATGATTGGTGAGATGAGGTTACTTGAGGATTTTGGGAACCTTAGCCTCAACGTAATCTCGTTTCTGCAAAGATTAGTGATGAGTGACTTTTTGATAACCTGCGAATTGAGAGAACTAATTAGACAAGCCCAACTTGAGGATGAATCCTTGGAAGTATACGCAGACCAACCCGACTTTGGATTAGCACCTGATGGGGTTTTGATGTTTAGAAAGAGAGTAGTGATCCCGAACCATCAGGAATTAAAGGAAAAAGTGTTAGCAGAAGCTCACAGAAGCCATTACACTATTCACCCAGGTATTTCCAAGATGTATCAGGATCTAAAGAGGAACTTTTGGTGGCCTGGTATGCGGAGAGATATCACGGATTACGTGAATGCCTGTTTGACTTGTCAACAGGTTAAGATAGAGCATCAGAAACCCGCAGGGCTACTTAAGCCATTAGAAATACCAGAGAGAAAATGGGATCAGATCACTATGGATTTCGTGGTTGGATTACCTAGAACACCAGCAGGATTTGATGCCATTTGGGTGATAGTGGATAGGTTGACCAAGTCTGCACACTTTTTGCCTGTTAAAGTACGTTACTCCATGGAGAAATTAGCCGAAGTATACCTTAGGGAAATCGTGAGATTACATGGAATACCGTCAGGTATAGTATCTGATCGAGATCCTAGGTTTACTTCGAGATTTTGGCAATCTCTACAGCAAGCCTTAGGAACCCAGCTTAAATTTAGCATAGCCTATCATCCTCAGACTGACGGGCAGTCTGAGAGGACTATTCAAACCCTAGAAGATATGTTGAGGGCTTGTGTGCTTGAGCAGAAAGGAAGTTGGGATAAACACCTGCCGTTGATAGAGTTTGCATACAATAACAGTTATCACTCTACCATCGGTATGGCCCCGTATGAGGCTCTGTATGGGAGAAGCTGTAAATCACCTTTAAGTTGGGTAGAAATGGGGGAGAGTGCACTGTTGGGACCCGAGATGGTGCAAGAAACCACTGATCAAATTAAAATGATCAGGGAAAAGATGAGAGCTGCCCAACAGAGGCAAGAATCTTATGCTAACAAGAGAAGAAGGCCTTTAGAATTTAACGAGGGAGATCACGTATTTCTGAGAGTGTCTCCTACCACGAGTATTGGTAGACAGATAAGGACTAAGAAATTAAGTCCTAGATTCTTAGGACCATTCCAAATTTTACAAAGAGTCGGTCCTGTTGCTTACCAAATTGCTTTACCTCCCCATTTGTCCAACCTACATGATGTTTTCCACGTCTCCCAACTTCGTAAATATGTCCCAGATCCTGCGCATGTATTAGAGAATCAACCGATAATATTAAAGGAAAATTTGACTTATGAATCTACTCCTGTTCAAATCCTTGACTATAAGACTAAGCAGCTTCGAAGTAAAATGATCCCTTTAGTTAAGGTACTTTGGCAGGATGTCGCGTCGCAGGAGATGACGTGGGAGAAAGAAGATGAAATGAGACAAAGATATCCAGAACTATTTACAGGTATGAATTTTGGGGACAAAATTTCTTTTAAGGGGGGAGAATGTAACAACGGGAAAGATTCGAAAGAGTTTTTAAAGGATTTTCAAAGATAAAACTTGATTTTAACCCTAATCCCAATCAAACGAAGATTGACACATATTTCGAGGATAATGACTGGACACAGAAGGTCATTTGAAGCCAGAAACACAATCAGACAGAAAGAAATGTAATCCGGCGATCAGAAACTGACGGAAGGAGTTTCGTGCGTCACTTTCGTTGACAGAGGCCAAGACTTTCGCATGGAAATGCGTGCCAACGTCTGGAAGGATGCCGACACCCTAAAACATCCTCGGGTGGCCTGGGAAAAGTCAGAATCGCCTCTGGAGGCTTTAAATTACGCGAACTCCCGCCATTTCTCTCATTTCACTCTCTCTCCTCACCACACTCTCTCTCTCCTCTCTCTTTTCTCTCTCCACTTTCCTCCACCGTGATCGGCCACCACAGCCACTGTGGGCCGCCACCAAGGGTACCAACCGACACCTCACGCCACAACCACCAAGAACCAACCACGGCCACTCAACGGCCGAGTCGCCAAAATGCCGTTTTCCCTCAGTTCTTGTGAAACTTCCCAGCTCGAATCGCCGTCCGTCGCCGTTGACCCTCACCACCCCCACCACCGTAGCCCAGCCGCCTCCGCTTCAGATCGGCGCCGTCTAAAGGAGGCCGGACGCGCCCAGATCAAGGTAGAACGTCGTCCGCCGTGCGAGAAGTTTCGTGGCTGAAAAACATCGCCCAAACGGCCGTGAACCGCCGTGCCACCACCGTATTCGGACTCCTGGGCTTGCGGGCTTCACCGTGGTGTGATTTTCAAGGTAAACTGCACCTCCTCGTCGTGCGCTGTAGTGCACCACCGTGCGCCGCCGTGTGCCGCCGTACCGGAGCTTCTGGACGTGCATCCCGAGAAACCGAGACTGCGTGGAATTCTGATGTGATTTAGAGCATTCGGAGACCAGGTAGGATAGTTTACACTTCCCGAACCCTAGAATTGATTTAGTGAATACCTGAATGATTTAGATGACTTGCATGGAATTGTGTGCTGCTTTCGATGGGATAAATTGCATGCTTGTGTGCTAAAAACCCTAATTGCATGTTAGACACCTTGTTTATCGAGTTTAGATGCCTTTAGGACGGATTTACTTAGGGTTGGGTACTTGATAGCCGTTATGGGACGGCCGTTAAGTATTCCTCGTACATGAAACTTTTAAACGAAACTATTTTTATCAGATTTAGCCTGTATTGAGTTAGGGATTACGCGTTAAACCAGGACGACCCTAAGAAAGGTTTAGAGAGTATAAGGGTGGATAACCTACACGGTGAAACGTTGTGATTTAGGCGTAATACCCTAGAACCCTGAGGAATAGCCGACCGAGTGCATGTAAGTTCGAATAGACTATATGAGGATGAGAATTGGCGTATGTGCACAAGTTAGGGGACGCCCTAGATGTTGATTCTCACCCGGTCCTTGAGTGAGTGATTGGTGTTACGGATCACACTCACAATATAGGCTTGATTCGGGTGATTGGTGTAACGGATCACACCCAACGATAAGAGAGGTATTCTCTCTAGACTACGTGCAATTAGAAGATAATTTAGATTCGGTTACAACGGATTTGTAGCCAACGTGGATTGAGATACACAGGGCATGGGATTTCACTTCATTTTGATAACTGATTTTAAAAGAAATGGATTTTATGATTGTGATATATTGCCGCAATTTCCATGTATTTAAACGATTTTAAAGAAAAGGTATTTCACTGTTTTCGAACTGATTTCGGAAGACGATTTCTGTTCACACCGTGGTATTCAACTGGTTTTCGAATGATAATTGATTTGTAAATTATTCTACTGGGATTCATATCTCATTAGGTTGTTTACTCAGATGAACAGGGACAAGGGCAGGAGCCCAGACGATAGCCGAGGCTGACTTGAGGATACACGGAGAATGATTAGCTTAGGCTTGAATCATTTGTATATATACCTGATGATACTGTTATTTCTCGGATTCTATTTATTATGAATTCTGTATGGATTGGACTGAATGTACATATAACGTTTCAGATAGTATGCATGGATTGTAGTGATGAATTGATGTTGTTGTATATGGATTTATATTGGTTATGTTTATCACTGTTGTTGGACTGGCTGTTGATGTTTAAACAGGTGATTCTGTATTTGGGATATGATCGAATTACAGAGGAAACTCTGCCGGATTGTCGGCAGAAATTACCACTATAAACTTATGGATTTGAATTGAAACGTGTATGAATGTATGACACGACGTGTATATAAACTTTAGATTTCATTCCAGAGAAATTTATGATGCATGTATGTATAGTTAGTTAGCTGCGTGTGAATTAGGGTTGAACAGAATTTGAATGGACGACGGAGAGTCTATTTGGGTTACGCTCAACCAGTAGCGATCCCTTGACGTTCCTACATAGGGAATAATCATTTAGAATACCCCATATGCTTTCGCTAATCAGATAAGCATCACGTATGACGTATTAGGGGGTCGTTACACTAAGTCTGTGACTTTCATAGACACTAGGCTAGTAAATGTGGGGATCGAGATGAAAAATCAGAGGATGGGTTTCTTATGTTCCTCAGAGGTATAAAGTCAATGGAAAGTAGAAACCATACCTGTGGTCCAAGATTTTCCAGATGTGTTCCCAGAGGATATTACTAACCTTCCACCGGAGAGAGAGATTGAGTTCTCCATAGACCTAGTCCTTGGGACAGGGCCAATTTCCATAGCACCCTATAGGATGTCTCCGATGGAGTTAAAGGAGTTGAAGGAGCAGATAGAGGACCTCTTAGCCAAGCAATTCATTAGACCTAGTGTGTCATCATGGGGGGCTCCTGTGTTGTTTGTTAAGAAGAAGGACGGGAGTATGAGGATGTGCATAGACTATAGACAGCTGAATAAGGTAACAATAAAGAACAAGTATCCTCTCCCTAGGATTGATGACCTATTAGACCAACTGAGAGGGGCCACTATCTTTTCTAAGATTGATTTGAGGTCGGGGTATCATCAGATCAGAGTTAGGAAAGAGGACATACCTAAGACTGCCTTTAGGACTAGGTATGGGCACTATGAATTTCTTGTAATGCCCTTTGGACTGAAAAATGCCCCCGCTGTATTCATGGATTACATGAACCGCATCTTTAGACCCTACCTCAACCAGTTCGTAGTAGTGTTTATTGATGATATATTAGTGTATTCTAAGGATAGACGGGAGCATGAGCCGCATCTAAGGACGGTGCTGCAAATACTTCGGGAGAAGCAACTGTATGCCAAGCTAGAAAAGTGTGAGTTTTGGCTAAGGGAAGTTAAATTCCTAAGGCATGTGATTTCTAATGAGGGGGTGTTTGTGGATCCTAGTAAGACTGAAGCAGTAGTAAACTGGGAAAGACCCACTACTGTGACAGAAATTAGGAGCTTTCTAGGTTTAGCGGGCTACTATAGGAGGTTCATTCAGGGGTTTTCGCAGATAGCGATGCCAATGACTAAGTTGACTCGGAAGGATGTTCCATTTGTGTAAGACACAAAGTGTGAAAAAAGCTTCCAAACCCTGAAGGAGAAGTTGACCACCGCACCTGTGCTAGTTATCCCTGGCCCTTTAGAGAAGTTTGAGTTGTATTGTGATGCATCGAAGAAAGGGTTGGGATGTGTACTGATGCAAGAAGGACGAGTAGTGGCCTATGCTTCTAGGCAGCTAAGGCCGCATGAGAGAAACTACCCTACCCATGACTTGGAGTTAGCAGCTATAGTGTTTGCCTTAAAGATTTGGAGACACTACCTCTATGGTTCTAAATTCGAGGTATTTAGTGACCATAAAAGTCTCAAATACCTCTTCGACCAAAAAGAATTGAAAATGAGACAAAGGAGGTGGATGGAATTCATTAAGGACTATGATTTTGAGCTAAAGTACCATCCGGGTAAGGCAAACGTTGTAGCTGACGCATTAAGTAGGAAGTCTCTCCACGCAGCTCGTCTAATGGTGAGCGAGATGGACTTAATAGAGAAATTTAGAAACATGAGGTTGTCCACATTAGTGTTACCGAATAAGATCTGTCTGAGTGAGTTAAGGATTGACAACACCCTTAGGGCCCAAATCTTAGAAACCCAGAAGGAGGACAAATTCTTAGGATCTCTAAAGGATTCGAAAGAGTTTACAAGGGAGGCCGACGGGATGGTAACTTTTCAAGGTAGGATGTATGTCCCTAAGACAGGAGGATTAAGGGATAAGATTTTAGAGGAAGCCCACCAAAGTAAGTACACTGTCCATCCTGGAGCTACCAAGATGTATCAAGACTTAAAGGGTAGGTTCTGGTGGCCAGGAATAAAGAAGAATATAGCGGAGCATGTGGCTAGGTGCCTAGTATGTCAGTAGGTCAAGATTGAACATTAGAGGCCTGCTAGATTATTACAACCCTTAGACATTCCTCATTGGAAGTGGGAGAAGATTTCTATGGACTTTGTGGTAGGACTGCCTAGAACCCAATCAGGGAATGATGCTATTTGGGTTATAGTGGATAGGTTAACCAAGTCCGCTCACTTTCTTCCCATTAGGATTAACTACTCCTTGGATAGACTGGCACAGCTATACATTCAGGAGATAGTGAGACTTCATGGGGTACCCATTAACATTGTTTCAGATAGGGATCCCAGGTTCACCTCTAGATTTTGGAGAGCCCTACAAGAAGCCTTTGGAACCAGACTAAATTTTAGTACAACGTATCATCCTCAAACGGATGGGCAAACGGAGAGAACCATCAAAACCCTAGAGGATATGCTTAGGGCTTGTGTCTTAGAATATCGAGGGAACTGGGAAAAGAGTCTGCCACTAATTGAGTTCTCTTACAATAATAGTTTCCACTCTAGTATAGGCATGGCTCCCTATGAGGCCTTGTATGGGAGGAAATGCAGGTCACCGATATGTTGGTATGAAGTGGGGGAGAGGCAGTTGTTAGGTCCTGAGTTAGTCCAACAGACAACTGATCAGATCAAAATGATCAGAGAGAAAATAGCAAAGGCTGAGGATAGACAAAAGAGCTATGCAAATAAGAGGAGAAGACCCTTAGAATTCGAGGAAGGGAACCATGTTTTTCTGAAAGTATCCCCAACTACTGGGATTGGTAGAGCTATAAAGTTTAGGAAGCTAAGTCCCAGATACATTGGACCTTTCCAGATATTGAAGAGAGTGGGTCCATCAGCCTACCAAATAGCCTTACCCCCACACCTGTCCAACCTTCATAATGTTTTCCATGTCTCCTAGCTTCGAAAGTATATACCAGATCCCTCCCATATTCTTGACGCCAGTACTTTACGATTAAAGGAAAATCTAACTTATCAGCCGAGACCTATTCAAATCATCGGTACTGAGGTTAAGACCCTGCGAAATAAGGTCATTCCCTTGGTAAAGGTCTTATGGGACCAAACGTCAGCACAGAAAGCTACCTGGGAGAGGGAGGAGGACATGCGCAAGGCTTACCCAGAACTATTCCCATGAGGTATGTATAAATTTCGAGGACGAAATTATTTTTAAGGAGGGGAGAAATGTAACACCCCATAATTTAATTAGCCTAAATTAATGGTGTTATTTAATTAATTAGTTTGAATTACTTGCTTGCTAATTAATTAGATGAATTATTTTTAAGGAAGGGAAATTTGGTGCTTAGAATTAATTCTTTGATTTTTTTTATTTACCTAGCCTAAGTACCAAGTAAGAAGCAAAATGAGATACAACAAAAATATATAGGTGTGTGTAAGTGTCATGTGAATGAGGGAGGAAAAGAGAGAATAGAAAAAAAAAAAAAAGAAATACCAAGGTTGCTTGTAAAGGTTAGTTGCTTGTAAGAGTGGACTAATCTAAACTTGCAAGAAAGGGAAATACTAAGTGTGCAAGCAAAGACAAAGTGTAATTGCAAGTACACTTTGTGCAAATATATATATATACATATCCAAAAGTGTGCATACTTTTCTTAAAAAAAAAAAAGAGAAAGAAAGGGAAATGGAAAGTGGGAAGAGAATTAAAAATATATATATGTACTAAGGTTACTTGTGGAAGTGGGAAAAGGTAAACTTGCAAGAAAAGGAATACTAAGGCAACAAGCAATCTAATAGGTGTAGAATTTTGTACAAAACTAGTGGCTAGTGAGATGCACCTAATGTATAGGAAGGAAGAAAAAAAGAAGGAAAACCAATTTACAAGCAACCTAAAAAAGAAAATAAAGAAATGAAAGAAAAAAAGAGGGAGGCATACCATAATCCCCACACTTGAAAATAAGGGAAGGGAGAGAAAGAAAAGAAGAAGGGAGAAAAGAAAGGGAGAAGGTGAGGCATCAAGGGAGAATTGAGAGATCAAGTAAGGAGGAAGTAAAGAAGAACTCAAGGGGAAAACCAAGGAAATCAAAGGAAAGGCCAAGAATATTTTCTCTAGCCCACTTCCAAGGTAGATTAGCAATTTGTTAAATTCTTATTCCATGATTGAGTATGCATGTTTAATGATATAGCTTCCATGGAATTTGAACCCATGTCTATACTCTTGATTTAGGAAAAATTTAATGGAACTTGCATGATAAAGATAGAAGGTGGCTAATGCTAATCTCTAAATTATTGTTTCCTTGAGATCATGAGAGAACTTAGATTTAGAAAGTTATTTAATGGTTTGGTTAACTTGGTTTACTATTCTTAATATTGTAGTGCACTTGTTATTTTCATGATGAAATTAATGGGGTTATTGAACATTTATGATTGCTAATAAAAATGCATGTGATTATGGGAAATTACTAGGAAAATTATTGGAATTTTTAGAAGGAAAATATACATGGGAATTAATTTCTAAGCAAAGGAAATTATTGTGGAAGGGATTAGAATTTTAAAAAAAGAAAATATATATAATGAAATTAATTTTCAAACAAAGGAAATTATTAGGAAAATTATTAGAATTCTTAGAAAGAAAATGTACAATAAAACTAATACCAAGAAAGAGAAAATTAGTATTGAAAATATTAGAATTTTTGGAAAGAGAATATACATGGGAATTAATTTCCAAGAAATGAAAATTTATTATGAATTACTATTGAAGTTATTGAAGTTTTAGAAAAAAAAATGCTCATTAGAATTAAATTCTAAGAAAAGACAATTATTATTGTAGTTGTTGGAATTTTAGAAGGAAAAATGCACATTTGTATAAATTTTCAAGAAAAGGAAAAGTATTATTGAAATTATTAAAATTCTTAGAGGAAAAATGTACATTGGAATCAACTTCCAAGAAAGGAAATTAATATTGAGATTATTAGAGTTTTATAGAAAAATGTACCTTAGAAATTATTTCTAAGGAAAATAGAAACTATTCCTTAAATATTGAATTTTTCATAAGAAGTGTTAAAGATGCTCCACATAGGCGGCCTAGCGAGGCGTGGCCGAAGGTGCTCCATGCCCATGACCTAGTGCTCATGATTTTGATCTATGCATGGCCGAGGGTCCACGATTTACAAGGTGTGGCAAAAGGTGCTCCACACGGGACCTTATGCTCATGATTACACTTTATATGTGGTCGAGTGCTCACGATTTACGAGGTGTGGCCAAAGGTGCTCCACACGGGCGGCCTAGCGAGGCGTGGCCGAAAGTGCTCCATGCCCATGACCTAGTGCTCATGATTACGCTATGTACGTGGTCGAGTGTCCACAAATTACAAGGTGTGGCCGAAGGTGCTCCACATGGGTGACCTAGGGAGGTGTGGCCAAAGGTGCTCCGTACCCATGACCTAGTGTTCACGTAACACGCATAAACACTAGGATAATTCCATAATAAACCATTAAGCTGATAAGAATATGTGTTATTTAAAAAGATATGTAATCTTCGTTAACTTCTATATTTATCATGCAATGATTGCCAGTTTACAGTTATGTGTAATATTACACCTAAAATCAAGGATGTAGATTGAATGTTTTGGTACTTACACCCTAGTACATATTAGTTTCTTTTAAACTATGAATTGCTGAGCTACTGGGAAACTTGTGTTTCTCATCTATGTGCTAATATGTATCAGATACGGACGCATAGCAGGGCCGCGAGGTAACAGTCTCTTTTTGATTGAGTATGATTTTTGTAATCCCTTATTTTAGGTCCTAGCTAGGTCTGATTTAGAATAGGACAATAGTTGATCGTATACATGAGTTATATTTGGGATATACAAGGGAAACAAATATCTGAAGGATCGAACCATCCTTCATTTATACAGGAGTTTGAGTGACAGACCTGTTGTCTCCTAACTTCTGATGGTTGGGTACTTCGTATATCCAGGGATGTGACTTATCAGCATGTAATGGAAATTATTGGACCTGTATTTATTTGAATTACATGAAGGTTTTGAATTTTCGTTGTATAGTGTAGTATTTTTATTCCGCTGTGCATGTAAGTTTTTATTCTGAGCAAAAGATCCCGAACCTAATCTACTTAACATAATTGAATGTTATAACTGCTCAGACACTAATCAAATTAAGGGTAAGGATAATGTACCGAACCTATCTTTTGATATTGGAGTTAACAATAAGACTAGATAGGGACGTTACATGTTGAAAGGGTTTCAATGCCATCCATCAAAAAATAATTTGCTAGCAACCCCAAATTTCTTCTAGCAAAAGACAAAGACACTTGTGTTTTTGTTAACTAGAAATCAAAGATTCAATCCTGTTTAGCCTCCTCCACTAGTAAGGAAGAATTGGCTAAACAACTAAGTCAAATTCTCCATCTTCTTAAGGAGCCTCTGTTGGATAAATGCTCTTCGTCAACTCCTTCAAATGCTTCTACGTCTTCGTCAGACACTCTTCAAAGTAATAAAGATGATTATTATGGCATCAATTTGGATTATGATGAATAATGGCTTCCAGCTATCATCCTACTCCACTGATTTTTCCTCGTGGGAATCTTCCTGCAAACAATAATTTTTTTTTTCTTATAGCACTTTTACTATGGACAATAGTTGTATCTTTCATTGTAGCACTTTTATTGTGCACTTGTGAACAAATAGTTCTTTTATAAAGTCTATATAATGTACCACTAGGCATAAGCAAAAAACAAGTTTTTAGAAAGTTTTAGAGAGTCTAAGTCTCTTTGTAAGTTCTCTTTTATCAAATTATTTCTTGAATTCATTACATACTATCCTCTTCCCTATATCTACCCAACGCGAATTACCATCGGTTTGGGTTCCCGTTTATTACTTTAAGCTGTAATTTTTTACATTGGCATTTGCATACATGTGAACGACTTCGTGTCAGTCCTTACTTCTTTATTCTTTTCTTTCCTCATATCTTGATCCCTCTGCTCCTTATGATATATATATATATCTGTTTTTGATTGAAATGCCACATTGCTCCATTATACCTAACCTAAACCTAACATTAAGTATTTATAATTATTTTTAATTTCGTATATATTTTTTATTAAAAGAATTTGAAGAATTTATAACTCAATTTGTTTACTTGAGATAATATGCTATTAATGATTTAATAAAAAAAAGTTCTTTAATAATTTAACTAATTATAGACATATATTAATGTGTATCATAGTAAAGATATACTTGGATTTTCAAAAAAAATTACTAATGATATAAATATAAATATATCTTATGGTGTTGTGTAACTTGAGTTAGCTAGAATATATCTTATGGCATTGTCTAACTTGAGTTAAGTAGAATATTATTAATGATAAGTATAATTTAAACATTCAAATTTTTCATGTAACGACCCCCTAATACGTCATACATGATGCTTATCTGATTAGCGGAAGCATATGGGGTATTCTGAATGTTTATTCCCTATGTGGGAACGTCAGGGGATCGCTACTGGTTGAGCGTAACCCAAATAGACTCTCCGTTGTCCATTCGGATTCCGTTCAACCCTGATTCACACGCAGCTAACTAAATCCACATACATACATCAATTTTATAACTCTGGAATGAAACTAGAGTCCATATATATATACGGCATACATTCATACACATTTCAATTCAAATCCATAAGTTTGCAACGGTAAATTCTACCGAAAATCTGGCAGAGTTTCCTCTATAATTTGATCATATCCCAAATACAGAATCACCTGTTTAAAATCAAACAAATTATTCCAAAGAATAGCGAGAAACATAACTAATATAAATCCATACACAGCAACATCAATTCATCACTACAATCCATGCATACTATCTGAAACGTTATATATACATTCAGTCTAATCCATACAGAATTCATAAGAAACAGAATCCGATAAATAATAGCATCATCAAGTATATATACAAATGATTCAAGCCTAAGCTAATCATTCTCCGTCTATCCTCAAGTCAGCTTCGGCTATCGTCTGGGCTCCTCGCCTCGTCCCTGTTCATCTGAGTAAACAACCTAATGAGATATGAATCCCAGTAGAATAATTTACAATTTAATTATCATTCAAAAACCAGTTGAATACCCAATGGCATTTAACACCGAAATCGTCTTCCCGAAATCGATTCAAAACAAAGGAATACCTTATCTTTAAAATCGTTTAATCACATGGAAATCGCGGCAAGTATTCGAAATCATAAAATCAATTTCTTTAAAAATCAGTCATCAAAAAATCAAGTGAAATCCCATGCCCTGTGTATCTCAATCCACGTTGGCTACATATTCGCTGTAACCAAGTCTAAATCATCTTCTAATTGCACGTAGTCTATAGAGAATACCTCTCATATCGTTGGGTGTGATCCGTAACACCAATCACCCGAATCAAGCCTATATTGTGAGTGTGATCCGTAACACCAATCACTCACTCAAGGACCGGGTGAGAATCAACATCTAGGGCGTCCCCTAGCATGTGCACATACGCCAATTCTCATCCTCATACAGTCTATTCGAACTCACATGCACTCGGTCGGCTATTCCTCAGGGTTCTAGGGTATCACGCCTAAATCACAACGTTTCCCCGTGTAGGTTATCCACCCTTATACTCCCTAAACCTTTCTTAGGGTCGTCCTGGTTTAACGCGTAATCCCTAACTCAAGACAAAGCAACTGATAAAAATAATTTCGTTTAAAAGCTTCCTGTACGAGGAATACTTAACGGCCGTCCCATACCGACTATCAAGTACCCAACCCTAAGTAAATCCGTCCTAAAGGCATCTAAACTCGATAAACAAGGTGTCTAACATGCAATTAGGGTTTTCAGCACACAGGCATGCAATTTTATCCTATCGAAAGCAGCACGCAAATCCATGCAAGTCATCTCAATCTTTTAGGTATTCACTAAATCAATTCTAGGGTTCGGGAAGCATAAATTATCCTACCTGGTCTCCGAATGCTCTAAATCACTTCAGATTTTAACGCAGTCTCGGTTTTTGAACTTGATTAATTTCCTGGACATCAAATTAAACATTTAGGCTCGTCACGTCATCAAATTTTTAATCCTAAACTCGGTTACACAGTTACCTAGGTTAATTAATTGCCTAATTACGCTCTAATGACCATTTTCACCATATATCATTAGTTTTTGGGAAATAGGACCTTACCACTGTGCTCGGATGATGGAATTCTACGTCACGGTGGTCTCGATTTCTCAGGATGCATGTCCAGAAGCTCGACGCGGCAAGACACCTGCGGTGGCGCTGCGCGGCGCACAGCACTGACGGCAGAGAGCTGCGGTTTGCCTCGAAAATCACACCACGGTGAAGCCCGCAAGCCCAGGAGTCCGAATACGGTGGTGGCGCGGCGGTTCACGGCCGTTTGGGCGGCGTTTTCTGGCCACGAAGCTTCTTGCACGGCGGACGACATTTTGCCTCGATCCGGGCGTGTCCGACCTCCTTTCGACGGCGCCAAGCTACTGGAGGAAGCTGGCAGCTCGAGCTACACGGTGGTGGGGGCGGTGACGGTCAACGGCGATGGACGGCGACGATTCGAGCTGGAGAAATTTCACACGATGGAGGGGAAAAACGGCATTTTTCCGGCGGCTCCGGCGGCCGTTGGTGGCCGTGGTTGGTTGCTGGAGGTTGTGGGCAGTGAGGGCTGTCGGTTGGTACCCTTGGTGGCGGCCCACGGTGGCTGTGGCGGTCGTTCAAGGTGGAGGAAGGTGGAGAGAGAAAAGAGAGAGGAGAGAGAGAGTGAAATGAGAGAAATAGAGGGAATTTGCGTAATTTAAAGCCTCCAGGGACGATTCTGACTTTTCCCAGGCCACCCGGGGATGTTTTAGGGTGTCGGCATCCTTCCAGACATCGGCACGCATTTTCATGCAAAATTTTTGGCCTCCGTTAACGAAATTGACGCACGAAACTCCTTCCGTCAGTTTCTGATCGCCGGATTGCATTTCTTTCTATTCGATCGTGTTTCTGGCTTCAAACGACCTTCTGTGTCAAGTCATTATCCTTGAAATACGTGTCAGGCTTCGTTTGATTGGGATTAGGGTCAAAAATCAAGTTTTATCTTTTAAAATCCTTTCAAAACTCTTTTAGATCTTTCCCGTTGTTACATTTCACCTTTTCAATTTAGTTTTAAGAGTTAACTAATTTTTTCATTTTATTAATAAATATACATATCATTACCTCATTACATGTGATGTTTGCACTTGATAATTGATTTGATCAAATAGTTGAGTATATCTATCTATAAATGAATATTTGGTTTCAGAACATAGAAGTGAAGTTCTCCAAAATTTTATAATCATAAGTTTTAACGAAATTATAATATAGATATTTTCATAATTTGAATCCACACTATTCACTCATTCTTTTAACCTCAAGATATATAATTTTTTTATTTGTTTTTTACATGTATCTTTTTATTAAAAAAAAATATTATTCAAAATATTGTCAATCATTAAATGTGGATATATATTTTTACAAAGATTCAAACTTAAGTTCATGATGTGAAGGACTAGTCTCTTCCACTAAACACATTTTTCATTTTTAAGATATACAGTTAATTGGGACTTTTTGTCTAATACACAACAACCCCATTTAACTATGGTAAACAAGGTGTCTGGACTTATTGGATTGCACTGAGTCCATATGGTGGTGGTACATCTCCACTAGCGGCATGAATCACACTTCCAAGAGCAAGTCCAATGAGTGCACGTGGACTAATTATCTAACAAAATTTCACACCCACATTTTAGGCCCAGATAGAAATTCCTTAATATGTAAAGAACTGTTTGAAATTGCCTTTAAAATTTATTTATTTTTAAATGAAATTTTAGGGAAAATGTTATGAAAGAGAAGTTTGTGTTTGGATTATCATTATAGATGGCCTGTATTTGCATAATTTGTGTAAAAAAGCATTTTTAATTGTCAAATTATAAAAAAAAAAAATGTTGGCATTTAATTTGTTATTAATGTTATTTAAATAAATTAATGATTATAAATATTTATTATTGTTAATTTTTACTAAGTTATTATTGATTAAATAAAATATAAAAAATCACAATAAATATTTTTAAAATATAAATACATATAAATATTCGATACTCTAATTTATGTCTCAAAATAATATGTATAAATTACTCCAAAATAAATAAATATAATTCATAGATAAAAAATTTGTGTTTGTAAAGAGGTTTAAAAAAAAAAAGAGTTAAAAATATTATGGTAAATAAAAAATTTTGGATAGGAATATTTTTTTCCTAAAATATTTAATTTTTACCTTCTTTTTTTTATTAGAATTATAAGCTTCAATGTCTAAATTTTACTTCAAAGCTAAAAAAATTGTTTTAACTACCGCCTAAAAGTACTTTCTCATAATTTTTCGAACACTTTAAAATTTTAAAATAAATGCTTCTGAAAGAAATAAACAGTTTTTCTTTAGGAAATCTAACTCGTTGATGTTCAATTATATATAACATTAGCAAATTTCTTACACTTTGTAGATTTATTCATTATCAGCTTAATTTATTTAAAATTATCGTGTTTGAAATGGCAAAGGACATACTGAAATTTTTGCATAAACGTGATTAATACATCTTTAGTACGTATTAAAACTTAGGGTTTAGCTTGATTAAAACTTGATTAATACGTCTTTCTACAAAAAAAAAAAAAAAAAAAAAAACCCTTAGCTCATCTATAAAGATAGATTAGTAGTTAAATGCCTATGAAAGATCCTTCTTCCAAACATACCCTCTCTCAAAAGAAAGATCCTCTAACTATTACAGATATTGAACAAAAGAAAATACAGCTTAAATTCAATTGCTACTTGACACGATCATTGTCAAGGTTGTTACTTGTTATGACCGGTTTGTCAATATTTAAAATCCTACTGACCTTCAATGTAAGAGAGATAGCCTTCCCCTAAAAGATTTAGCTCGAGTTAAAGCGATAATTGCCAATTGTCAGATTAAAAATGGCTATATCCTAAAAGTAGATCAGAATGGTTGTTTCATTGTTTGCAATTTATAAACAAACTAGAGCAGTTTTTTTCTTGACAGAGAAGCTGAAGAAGGCTTCATAGTATACATATAAACTAGGAACCTTCAGTGTGGTGTACAGATCTCCTTCCAGAAAAGATCATCTTCTTAACCTTCTCCTTCGGCGCCCATTTGAAACTCTATTGTAAATGTCTGGAAGGCCTAAAACAACAGTTCTACTGGAAGATGAAGAAGGCTCCATTGTACTAATCTGTACACTGCTATCTGTGGTCTGAATTCCCGAATTTATAACAGCAGCAGCAGCATTATCGTTCATACCCAAAGGAGAAATAGAAGCTGATGCTGCAGAATTGGTTGCAGCAATATCTGGCCTGTGTCTCCATGGTGGGTTTATACCATTAAGGCTAGGAGGCAAAACTCTTAGATGACTAGGAGGATCTATTTGTCTGAGTCTTCGCACGGGTTGAGGTTGTTGAGGACGGATATATGCTTCAAGGTCACCAACTAATCTTTCAGCAGAATCCATTGCAGAATTTAATGCTGATGACAGGGATGAGAATGAAGCAGCTCCTTCCACTAACAACCTTGAAAGTTGATGTGACCGATTAAGTTGAATGTCTTCTGTCTCCAAGCGGGGTAATTCTTGGGACTGGGAATGCCGAGATTGATTGCCCAGATAACGTGTTCCATCAGTTACAGTCCCAGTGAAGTTATTAAACCACCTAATCTCCTGGATTGTAGAAGAAGATGCTCCTCGGCTTATGAGCTGCTGCCTAAGACTCTCAATCCTAAGTGCTTGCGGCCGAGGAGGGACTGTCAAACCAGCTTCTTTTAATTTTGACTGACAGTTACTAGAGTCATCTTTACTGCCATAAATTGGAATAATGCCCGTTTCAGAGACTTCTCCTTTACAAACAGGGCATTCCCTTACATTTGAATAAGCACATGACACCTGATAGAAGCATGGCCAACAGAACAAGTGACCACAGCAGGTCAAAATAGGATCCTTTGCCATGTCCAGGCAGATGTAACAATCAAAAAAATTCCCAGTGTGGCTCTCAGCAGCCTCATCATCAATATATGGATCCATTCCCAATGCTTTAGCTACTAAATGGGAACTGTTCCTTTTGCCTGTTTTCCGATTGTCAGCAGTTCTTTCTTGGACAGTAGTGCTGACCTCTTCCCCAGGCATCCTGCCTTCAGTTTGAGCATTAGCTGTTGTCAATTCTGCGGAGACATCTGTTCTTTCTTGGACAGCAATACCAACATCTTCCAGGGGCATCCTGGATTCATTTTGAACATTTGGTGTCATCATCATATCTGCCATGATGTTACTTATTTGAATGGAATCACGACCACGTCGCCACCTCTGACGCTGCCTAGCTCTGGAGGTTACTGCTTCAAGGTGCCTAATACGCTCTTCTATATGTCCATGTGTAGATTCTAGCTCATTCAATATAGAATCAAATCCAATCACTGAAGTAGGGGTTTGGTCCAAAGGCTCCTGGTTCAAATCAAGCTCCATTCTATCTTCAGTTCTTTAATCAGGCCTATCCCATTAGAAACTACATCTCATCTGTATCAAGAAGTTACTACAAATCAGTTAAAAGCAAATCCAGATGCCCCTGAAAATAAACTAAAAATATATATACACTATCTACCTCTATATATCTCAAAATATAAGTTTTATGATTGCTAAAAAGAGTACATTTAAGTTCGAATTATTTTGCTCAAACGAAGTAAACATCCCATACCCACAATTATTACTGGATTTATTCTTTAAGAGCTTCTCCTAAAAGAGTTACAGCGAATGCAATCCAAAATTCTTCAGCCAAAATAAAATTTTAGGCATTAAATTCGATGGGTAATGAATCGAAATCGGAACAGACGGTGCAAAACAAAATCTAATTGAATCGAAACCCAATAAATCACAGACGGTGATGAAAGCTTTAATTGATCCGAGAGGCGGAAGATTTACCAGTCCCATCTGCTTTTTCAGCGAGACGATCATTTGGGTGCTTCTTCTACCTTTGAAGTTGAGAGACACAAAGTGGGAGGAGAGTAGCAGGTAAATCGTCGATGATAAGATAATCAATTGGACTCCTCAAGTTCTATGAGTCCGAAGCGCAGAGAAAAAGGTATGGAGGAAAAATTTAGGGATTTTGGGGCCTTTCACAATTCTGAAATTTGATAGAAACAGAATCCGGTTGTCTTCTGGGGGGCACTGGAGGAATGGAAAAAACACGTTTTAGTAGGGCCATATGGCCTTTCGATAAGGAATTACTATGAATTTTCTAAACCTAGTGGGTAATTCAATTTTGGATTTTAACTATTGTTTCTTGTGCAATGCATGATGATAATATAAAAAGGTACATAAAAAGTATAATTATAATAATAAAGCAAATATAATAAAATAAAATAATTTTATATAAAATAATTTATTTTTTATAATTAGAATTTATTATGAATTTTAATTAATTTATGAGATGATCACTTTTATTTAAAATCCAAACTTATACTAATAATTTTTTCAAATAAAAATTTTGTTAAATTTTGTTTTTTGGATTTTATAATTTTACTTAAACCTAAAATCATAACTTATAGTATAAATTGGTAACAGTAGGTAAACTTTTAATCTTGGTTCCTTAAATTTCAAACTTCAAACATGATTAACATTAATTAAAGAGTGATAAATTATGAATTCAAATTTATTATTAACTTTAATAATAATATGTTAAATTACAAAAAATAAATTAATATTTTATGATTTTATTATATTTATTATATTTATAATTATACATATTAATCATATTTATAGAACTAATTTTATTTTTTATGAAATTAATAAGTATAATTATAGTAATAAAATAAATAAACTTTTTTAATCAAGTTTTACGATTGTCTTAGTCATAACTTAAGTTCAAGAATAAGTTGAATTAACTAAACTTTTGTATATATCATATTTCTATTAAATAATTTTATACAATATTACTTTAAAAAAAATTTAAAAAAAATTTGCAGGCCAAAAAATGACTAGAAGAAAAAGAATGGAAGTATTGAATGCACATGATTTAAGCAATGTTTTTAAAAATTAATCGATAATGCAATCGGTAGAGGTACTAATTAATTTATAGTTCACTGATTAAATCACTGGTAATTATATATATATGTATTAATTTTATATATTATAATAAACTCTACAATTTAAAATATTATTATTCATTACATAAATTCATCATGTAGTAACTAAAATAAATTCGACATACATAACTACATATTACAATTAGAATAATCGTTGTCACAAATTCTCAATATACTAAATCAAAATTGCAATCAATTATTATATTCATGAATGTCAATTCAATCAAATGACACTAAGCCAGAATTCAAAGCAATATCACCAAAAATGTTATTTTGATATTCAAGTTCATCATCTACTTCTAATATGGGTAGGTCTGTGATGTTCATTTCCTTTCCATCATCACCTTGACGGTTCATCAACTATGCATGTTCTTGATAAATGATACTTTCATTCTCAAGCTCAAGGTCATCGAACACAGGAAGTATTTATTCTTTAGTTATCCAAAATTTAAGTTTATCAATAGATTCATAATCAATAGGATCATAACTTCTCTTCTTGTATTAAAACTTAAAATAAACCATTAAAATATTAATAGAGAAATGAGAAAAAACAAATAACAATAATGTTTATGATAAAAAAAATGAATTACAATAATTTTTAGAGGTTATACATACTAATTCTTCAAAAGCAAGTTGTATGTAACGAAAATATGATCACTTAGCCTTTGATGTTCTAGTTTATTTCTTTTCTTCGTTTGAATGCGTAAAAAGAAAAAAACTTCAATTTCTTTCGCAAACTGTAACAACCCTAATTCTATGGTTTTTTTTTAGTTAATTAAATAATGTAATACAATATATTACAGGACTTGTGAGTTACTATTACCCCTACTCGAGTAAATTTTAACTTTTACTAAGTTAAATAATTAAGTGCTATTAGTTTAGAAATTCTACACCCGGGATACTCACACGTAATGTCATAGCGAAAAATAATTAAAACAATTGAAAGAAAACATATGGATATGCATATATTTACATTCACATACATAATTCATTTATAGTGATTACAATTTTTTTCCATCCAACATATGTCTATAGATATGTGAGTGTGTCAACTAGGGTAAGAAGACAACAAGTCTATCACTTATACCTATTTAACAAAAACTACTTAACTACCGGGAAATACCCTAATACATATCCTCTTGATACATATATGCACTTATCCTATACACAAAAAATCATCCTCTTGATCCTTCCAAAAATATTAATAAGGATTTAGGGTACCAGGCATGTCAAGATTCTACTATAAAATCGTAAGACTTCATGTAGTCAGGGTGTGGGAGGAATTTCTAAGATAAAAATGATCCACAACTCCTTAACTATTGGGAAATACCCCAAGAAAGGTATTTCCATTATCTTTACTTCCATCTCTAATAGCACTTGGTATCTAGGTATCTGATACAAACTAACATTTTATATGAGAATAAATCTCAGTAGCAATAACAACCTATCTTAAAAATCACTGGTTTGTACCACCGTAATCATACGAAAAACACTACATTCTTCTCATGATCAAATAAAATATTATGCCTATTGGAATACCATGCATGAATTATATAGTTACATCATTGCATATCTCATACTCATACTAGGCATGCAATTAAGAATCATCACATATCCATCCAACAGGATGTATTTCAAATTACAATGCTAACAAGGTTATATTCATATGTACAAAAGAGCATAAACAAAGAATCCAGAGCATATTCTTATGGCTAATGCCAAATCATGATAAGTGTAATACCTCCAATCTTATGGTTCCTTTTAGTTAATTAAATAATATCACATAATATAGGATTGGTGAGTTACTACTACCTTCACCCGAGTTAATTTTTAACTTTTACCAAGTTAAATAATTAAGTGCTACTAGTTTGGGAATTCTACACTCAGGATTCTCACATAATATCGAAGCGAAAATAATTAAAATAAAACATATAGATAAAATATATATACATATATTTTCATTCACATACATGATCCATTAGATAACATCTTAGTTACAATAACAACCTATCTTAAAAATCACTGGTCTGTATCACCATAATCATACGAAAAACACTACATTCTTCTCATTATCAAATAAAATATTATGCCTATTGGGATACCATGCATAATTTATGCAATTACATCATTGCATATCTTATAGTCATACTATGCATGCAATTAAAAACCATCACATATCCATCCAAAATGATCTATTTCAAATCATAATAGTAACAAGGTTATATTCATATGTAAAAAAGAGCATAAACAAAGAATCCAGAGCAATTCTTATGGCCAATGTCAAATCATAATCAGTGTAACACCTCCAATCTTATGGTTCCTTTTAGTTAATTAAATAATATCACATAATACAAGATTGGTAAGTTACTACTACTATTTTCACGAGAGTTAATTTTTAAATTTTACCAAGTTAAATAATTAAGTGCTACTAGTTTGGGAATTTTACACTCGGGATTCTCACATAATATCGCAGTGGAAATAATTAAAATAAAACATATAGATAAAATATATATACCTATATTTTCATTCACATACATGATCCATTTGCATTCATTATAGTTTCTGTGCAATATGTAACAACCCCCTAATACAACATACGCGATGCTTATCTGATTAGCAGAAGCATATGGGTTAGTTTACATAGTTATTCCCGATGTGGGAATGTCAGGGAATCGCTACTGGTTGAGCGTAACCCAAATAGACTTCCCGTTGTCCATTCGGATTCCGTTCAACCCTAATTCACACGCAGCTAACTAATTATACATACATACATCATAAATTACTCTGGAATGAAATCTAAAATCCATATACACGTCACATCATGCATTCATATACATTCCAATTTAAATTTATAAGTTTACAGCGAGAAACCCTACCGAAAATCCGGCAGAGTTTCCTCTGTATTTCGAACATATCCCAAATACAACAGGTACCTAATTTATACATATACAGTCAATCCAACAACAACAGAAAACATAAATGACAGAAACCTATATACAGCAACATCATTAAAATATATATACAGCCAGTTCAAGCCTAAACTAAGTCATTCTCCTGTTTATCACCAAGGCATCATTAGCTATCGTCTGGGTTCCTATCCCTGTCCTTTTTCATCTGAGTAAACAACCTGGTGAGATATAAAATCCCAGTAGAATAATTTACAGTTCAAATATAATTCAAAATCTGGCTGAATACTCAACGGTGCGAACACCGAAATCATCTTCCCGAAATCAGTTCGAAAATAGTGAAATACCTTATCTTTAAAATCGTTTTATCACATGGAAATTGCGGCAATTAGTCAAAATCATAAAAATCTATTTCTTTTAAAATCAATACTCGAAATCAAATAAAATCCCATGCCCGGTGTATCTAAATCCACGTTGGCTACAAATCTGCTGTAACCAAGTCTAAATCGTCATCTAATTGCACGTCATCTAGAGAGAATACCTCTCTTATCGTTGGGTGTGATCCGTAACACCAATCACCCGAATCAAGCCTATATTGTGAGTGTGATCCGTAACACCAATAACTCACTCAAGGATCGGGTGAGAATCAACATCTAGGGCATCCCCTAGCATGTGCACATACGCCAATTCTCATCCTCATACAGTCTATTCGAAATCACATGCTCACGGTCGGCTATTCCTCAGGGTTCTAGGGTATATTCCTCAGGGTTCTAGGGTTGTCTTGATTTATCGCGTGATCCCTAACACAGTACAGGCCAAATCAGGTAAAAACAATATCAATTAAAAGCTCCCTGTACTCGAGATACTTAATGGCCGTCCCATACCGGCTATCAAGTACCCTACCCTAAGTAAATCCGTCCTAAGGGCATCTAAACTCGTTAAACAAAGCGTCTAACATGCAATTAGGGTTTTCAGCACACAGGCATGCAATTTATTCTATCAAAAGTAGCACGTAAATCCATGCAATTAATCTAAATCGTTCAAGTATCCACTAGGTCAAATCTAGGGTTCGGGAAGCGTAAATTATCCTACTTGGTCTCCTGTCGCTCCAAACCGATTCAGAACTTCACATAGTCTCAGTTTTTGAGCCCAATTAATTTCCTGGACATTAAATGGAATATTCAAACTTGTCACATCATCCGTTTAACAATTCTAAGTCCGGTTGCCCTAATACCTAGGTCAATTTATTGCCTAATTACGTTCGGCAGCTATTTCAATCAGATATCATCAATTTTTGGGAAATCGGACCTTACTAATGTGATCGAATAATGGAATTCTGTCTCAAGGTGGTCTCGGTTTCTCCCGATGCACGTCCAGAAACTCTGACATGGTGGCGCACGGCGGAGGGGTGTAGTTTGCCTAAAAAATTACACCACGGTGAAGCCCACAAGTCCAGGAGTCCGAATATGGTGGTGGCACGGTGGTTCACGGCCATTTGGATGACGTTTTTCTGCCATAAAGATTCACGCACGGTGGACGGAGATTGCCTCGATTCGGGTGCATTTGGCCTCCATTCGACATCGATGAGCTACTGGAGAAAGCTGGTAGCTCAGGCTACACGGTGGTGGGGGTGGTGACGGCCAACGGTGACAGACGGCGGCGATATGAGCTAGCGAAGTTTTTGCGCGGTGGAGGAGAAAAGTGGCATTTTCCAGCAGTGCTTGCGACCGTTGGTGGCCGTGGGTGGTTGTTGGAGGTTGTGGGTGGTGAGGGCTGTCGATTGGTGTTCCAAGTGGCAGCCCACGGTGGCTGTAGTGACGACGCACGGTGGAGGAAGGAGGAGAGAGAGGAGAGAGAAAGTGTGGTGAGGAGAGAGAGAGATTTGAGAGAAATAGAGGGAATCTGGGAAATTTAAAGCCTGCGAGGGCAATTCTGACTTTTCTCGGACCACCTGGGGATACTTTAGGGTGTCGGCTTCCTTCCAGACGTTGGCACGAATTTTTATGCAAAGATTTTGGTCTCTGTCAGTGAAATTGACACACGAAACGTCGTCTATCGATTTCTAATCGCCTGATTGCGTTTCTTTCCGTTCGCTCTTGTTTTTGACTTCAAATGACCTTTTGTTGCAAATCCTCGTCCTTAAAATACGTGCCAGCCTCCGTTTAAAAGGGATTAGGGTTAAAAATTTGATTTTATCCTTTAAAACTCTTTCGATTGTTACACCAATTCTCATCCTCATACAGTCTATTCGAACTCACATGCTCACAGTCGGCTATTCCTCAAGGTTTTAGGGTATTAAGCCTAAATCACAACGTTTTTTCGTGTAGCCTATCCCCCCTTATACTCCTTAAACCTTTCTTAGGGTCGTCCTGATTTATCGAATGATCCCTAATGCAGTACAGGCTAAATCTGATAAAAATAATCTCATTTAAAAATTCCCTATACTCGGGATACTTAACGGCCGTCCCATACTGGCTATCAAGTACCCTACCCTAAGTAAATCCATCATAAGGGCATCTAAACTCGATAAACAAAGCGTCTAACATGCAATTAGGGTTTTCAGCACACAGTCATGCAATTTAATCCATCGAAAGCAGCACGTAAATCTATGTAAATAATTTAAATCGTTCAGGTATCCACTAGGTCAAATCTAAGATTCGAGAAGCATAAATTATCCTACCTAGTCTCTTGTCGCTCCAAACCGATTCAGAACTTCACGTAGTCTCGGTTTCTGAGCCCAATTAATTTCTTGAACATTAAATGGAATATTCAAACTTATTATGTCATCCGTTTAACAATTCTAAGTCTGATTGCCCTAATACCTAGGTCAATTTATTGCCTAATTACGTTCGACATCTATTTTAATCAGATATCATCAGTTTTTGGGAAATCAGACCTTACCAATGTGATCAGATGATGGAATTTTGTCTCGGGGTGATCTCACTTTCTCTCGATGTATGTCCGTAGCTCAGCACGCGCGGCAGGCGTCTGGAGGGGTGCGGTTTGCCTCGAAATTTACACCACGGTTAAGCCCGCAAGTCCAGGAGTCCGAATATGGTGGTGGCGCGGCGGTTCACGACCGTTTGGACAGCGTTTTCTAGCCATAAAAATTGACGCACGATGGATGAAAAAATCCTCGACCGGGCGCGTCGGGCCTCTATTCGATGTCGACGAGCTGCTAGAGGAAGTTGGCAGCTTAGGCTACACGGTGGTGGGGGAGGTGACGGCCAACGGTGGCGGACGGCGGCAATCTCAGTTGGTGAAGTTTTCGCGTGGTGGAGGAGAAAAGTGGTGTTTTTCGGCGGTGCTGGCGGCCGTTGGTGGCCGTGGGTGGTTGCTGGAGGTTGTGGGTGACAAGGGCTGTCGATTGGTGTGCTAGGTGGTGGCCCACGGTGGCTATGGTGGCGGCGCACGGTGGAGGAAGGAGGAGAGAGAGGAGAGAGAAAGTGAGGTGAGGAGAGAGAGAGATTTGAGAGAAATAGAGGGAATCCGGGAAATTTAAAGCCTCTAGGGGCGATTCTGACTTTTCCCGGACCACCCGAGGATACTTTAGGGTGTCGGCTTCCTTCCAAACGTTGACACGCATTTCCATGTGAAAGTTTTGGCCTCCGTCAATGAAATTGATGCACGAAAAGTTATCTGTCAGTTTTTGATCGCTGGATTGCGTTTCTTTCCATTTGATTGTGTTTCTAGTTTCGAACAACCTTTTGTTTCAAATCACCATCCTCGAAAGTCATGCCAGGCTTTGTTTGATTGGAATTAGCTTCAAAAATTAGGTTTTATCTTTTAGAAAACTTTTCGGTTGTTACACAATAGACATATACCTATAGATATGTTAGAGTGTCAACTAGGGTAAGTAGACAACAAGCCTGTCACTTATACCTATTTAACAAAAGACTGCTAGTGGATACCTATCTCGCATATCTTAATACATATATGGCCCTACTTTATACATCCAAAAATTATTCTCTTGATCCTCCCAAAATGATACTAAGGATTCAGGGTATCGGGCTAGTCAAAATCTCACTATATAACCCTAAAACTTCATAAAATTAGGGTGGATGGGAAATTTCTAATACAAAAATAATCCATAGATCCTTCACAATTGGGAAATGTCCTAAGAAGGGTATTTCCACCATCTGTACTTCCATATCTAGCAAGACCTGGTACCTAGACATCTGATACACACTAGCATTTTATATGAGAATGAATCTAAGTAGCAATAACAACTTGATTTTAAAAAAAACTGCTAATCTGTACCACCGTACTTTTACGAATAATACTACATTCTTCTTATCATCAATTAAAATTATATGCCTATTGGGATACAATGCATGAATTATATAGTTATATGATCTCATATCTCATACTCATACTTTTGTAATCATTACATATCCATCACACAAGATATACATATATCATTAGATTATATCACATATCCATCACACAGGATATACATCACATTATAATGGTAACAAGGCATCACATAGAAACAAGAGCATAAACAAGGAAATCAGAGCATATTCTCATGGCCAATGCCAAATCATGATTATCACAAGATCATACTAAGAGAAATCAGGAGAGTCACAAGCGAACAACTCCTCATATAAAACCCTCACTCTCAGGTGAGTTTCTCGTAGTTTGTGACTACCCGCAATTCTCAACTGCATTCTTTTTATAATTCGGCAGTATTTGATTGCAATTTATGTACATACTGGAGCGTCCTCCAGTGGATCCAAGTACATCCATTCACAACATCCCTATGAGGGTCTCTGTTCACCGCTTTGGCAGATCATTCCCTATCTTCAAGAACCACAGGGTCCCTGCCTACCTCTCTGGCACATCCTTCCCCACATATTCGAGATTATTGTTCTCAACAGATCATTTCCCCAAAACAGTATTCACAAGTACATAGACTAGGTGATTCAGCTCATACCATAGTTATGTATAACTTTAAGTACATGAATCCTTTTGATTGGCCATAGGGGAATTCACTAACTTAAAATTAATAACCACCACGTTGTTTTCAAAATCATATAATTTAATTATGGAATGCCTCAATTGTCATCCCACACCACCAATTGGTCATTTAATATGTTCCTATCTACCACTATCCATATGCTTGGAATAATTCCTCATTTCTCTTGAAGTTCTCATGCTCATTCCTTTTCAAAATCCCATCTCTTTCTTGCTCTTTTTCTTTCATTCTTAACCCTTTTGTTACCCATTATATATTCTAGGTTTAAATCCCTTATTTGAGTGGAGTTTTGGGCTAAGTATACTTCAAACTAAGTCATTGAGTCTATTTTTCTAAAACAGGAGCCTACCAGTCAACTTCCACCCTCTTGGCAGTCGACTTACATCTCACTGCCCCAAAATTTTTCCAAACCTAAGGGCTACCAATTGATTGATGTAGCTCGATAGTCGACTACTACGTTCTTGGAAAATTTTTGGAAAGTATGAGCATGATAGTCGACTTCCACAAGCTGGCAATTGACTGTTAGTACACTGGATGCATTTTTAGGCAACCGAAGAGTATGACAATCGACTGATAAGGCCTATAAGTCGACTGCTACGTGATACTCTATTTTTAAAACTCACGATTAACCTAAATTTTTGCCCAAGAACTTGTTTATAAATTATTTTTTACCCTTATCAACTTAATACCAGTATACAAGCATTATTTATCACATAAAAATAGCCTAAACTACCATTTATTCTTACTCAAATCTTGGATTAAACCTTATTTTCACACAATAGGTAAAAACCCATTTCCCATAATCTAATATCCACATGCATAAGTATATTTATGCAATTTAAAACACCCAATAGAATTCAAAAACACTAAAAATGTTGTTTTAATCCCTCTCTTACTTTAACCAACAGCAAAATCTCATTTTTCAGAATATGAATAGTAAATTTAAAATTAGAGGGAATAGGTTGTTTTGCTACCTTGTTTCTTGTTGAAGAAGTGTGTAAATGATAGTAGATGCATTTCTAATCTTTCCTACAATCAACTTTAGTATGAAATCTCCTCTTTCTTCTGAATTCTCCACACACTCTCTCTTTAGAAATTCTCTTTCTCTCTTTAGGTCCTGAACTCATAATAACAAATAGAAGGGTTATGGTATTTTGGCATATTTATAGGTGATCCAGTAATTGCAATTTCGATCCTAATTCTAGATCATTCAACTCAAAATGATAATTTTCCCTGCCACATGCCAAATTACCATTTTGTCCTTGAACTATTGGCTAGTAAAATTCAAATTTCTGGTTGCTACAGTAAATCTTTTGGCAAAAATTACAGTATGCTGCCCTTGAATATGGAAAGCTCACATAGCTTCCTCTACTAAACCTTTTCTTTTCATTTGGGTCCTCATTCTTTTCTTTTCAATTTAGTCCCTCACTTTAATGCAACTACATACAATCTAATACAACAAACACAAGCAATTAATTTATTTAAAATTAACAAAAAAATATCTTAATAAATAGAAGGAGTGGATGTTACAATCATCACAAGATGATCTCAAGAGAAACCAAGAGAGTTACCGAGCAAACAACTCCTTATATTAAAATCCCTCACTCTCAGGTGAGTTTTTAGTAGTCCATGACTATTTATCTGGCAGTTTGTAAATATAATATGTACATTTTAGAGCGTCTCCCCTACATCCATCCATAACACCCTCACGAGGGTCTTTGCCCACCGCTCTAACAGATCATTCCCCATCACCAAAAACCACATGGTCTCTGCCCATCTCTTTGGCAGTTCTTCACCTGTATAACTAGGATTACTGTAAAAAAAAGATCATTTCCCAAAATACTATTCTCAAGTATATAAACTAGGGTAATTCAGCTCATACCATGGTTATGTCTAACTTTAAGTATGTGATTCCTTTAATTGGTCATAGGGTAGTTCACTAACTTAAAATTAATAACCATCACAGTGCTTTCAAAACTAATTAGTTCAACCGTAGAGTGCCTAACTGCCATCCCATATTGACAATCGGCCACTCGACATGAACCTATCTACCACTATCCATGTACTAGGGATCCTTTCTCATTTCTCTTGTATTTCTCTTGCTCATTCCTTTTCAATTTCATATCATTCTTTCTTATTTTCTTTCATTCTCAACCCTCATGTTACCCATTACATGATTATAGGTTTAAATCCCTCATTTGGGTGGAAATTTAGGCTAATTATGCTTCAAACTAGATAATTGAGTTTATTTTCCAAAATAGAGACTAACCAGTCGACTTCTATCACCTGGTAGTCGACTTTCTGCTCATTGTCTGGCAAAATTTTCCAAACTCAAGAGCTACCAGTCGATTGTCACAAACCCGACAGTTGACTACTATATTCTTGGCAATTTTCTAGAAAATATAAGTACAACATTCAAATTCCAAGAGCTGGTAGTCGACTACTAGAGCTCTATTTGAGTTTCTAGGTAACCGAAGAACACGATAATTGACTGTTAAAGGCTACAAGTCGATTGCTATGTTATAATCTATTTTTCAAACTTGTTGTTGACCTAAATTTTTGCCCAAGAACTTATTTGTAAATGATCTCTAATAATCATTAACTTAACACTAGTATGTAAGCACCATTTACCATATAAAAATAGTCTAAACTACTGTTTATTCTCACTCAAATCTTGGATTAAACCTTATATTCATTCAATAGGTAAAAACCCATTTCCTATCATCTGATTTCAACATACATAAGTATATTCATGCAGTTTAAAACACCCAATAGTATTCAAAAACATCAAGAATGTAGTTTTAATATCCTCTATAGCTCAATTACATGAAAATTATGATTTTTAGTACATAGATAGTAAATTTTGAAATAGAGAGGATTAGGTTGTTTGTTACCTTATTTTTTGTAAAAGATGGAGTACGATTCTCATATGCACTCTTAGATTACTTAGTTGCAACTTTCCTACTTTAAATCACTTTAAAATTCCAATTTCTTTTAAATTTTCTACTCTCTCTTTAGGATTTCTCTTTCTCTCTCTAGGTTCTAAATTCTAGATAGAAGATGAAAGGTTTTGATATTTCAGCCTATTTATAGGTAGTCTGACAATTACAATTCTGATCCAAATTTTAGATCATTTAGCTTAAAATGATAATTTCTTCTGCCACATGTCAAATTACCATTTTGACCCTGAGCCATTGGCAAACAAATTCAAAAGTCTAGTAGCTACAATAACTCTTGTAACTAAAATTATGGTTTGCTACCCTGAAGTATTGAAAGCCTACATAACTTTACCTACTTAACCTTGTTCATTTCATTTCAATCCCTGCTCTATCTCCTTAATTAAAGTCCTCATTTTGATGCAACTACATGTAATTTAATGCAACAAACACATGCATTTAACTCATTCAAAAACTAAAAAACATCTATCAGAAATAGAAGGATCGAATGTTACACAAACTCCATTTATGTGTACATTAGTTTTTCCTTCTTTTTGAAAATCAAAATAGTCTCATGCAAGATCACTCTTCCCACGAATCAGTGTGGAAGAGCTGGCTGTGAATTGTGTCATTGTATTAGGATTAGAAGTATCCATCCTTTCTAATTCCTAAAAAATAAAAGTATATAAAACATGAGATATTTAGAAATCAAACTACTATATCATGAATAATTGATTATATATTCTGCAATAAAATACATTTCATAAGATAATTATGTATGTCCAAAATTTTAATAGAACATATCAAGGGTTATTAAATGAACATAAAAAGTAGGTTTGAGAAAATGTGTCCACTAAGAACATTAATTCTTTCATGCCCTTTCATTCACTATACATCTAAGTTTTAGTCATAAAGAGATGGAAAAATGGATTTCTAAATTTTCCTCACCAAAACTTACACACACACACACATATTGTTAGTGCATTAATCATCATTGGCCTTTCTTTATCATATACCTTGACAATTTTCTTATTCAATGTTTATTAGATGCCTCTTTGTAAGTTCCTTTTTGATGTTTCACATCAAATGGGTTTATGTTATTAAAATAGGTAGTACAATAATTTTTAAAGTTTATCTAAAACTATACAAAAAAAAGCATAATCTTTAAATAATATGATTAATGAAATTAAGGATTTTTCAATTTCTTTGAGAAGCGTTAGAAATATTAGTCTCTGTCTATTAAACAACTATGAAAACTAAAGTGAATGTCAGTGTCTCTAAAGTTGAGGAAGACATTTTACTAAATTCATAGAGAAAAGGAGGAGGAAGAAGATGAAGTAGCTATTAATTTAATAGACCCAAGTTCCTTTGTGTTTATGAATCAAACTATTTGATTTTGATCCATCAAAACTAAAAATGGAGAATAAATTCTATAAAAGAGAGAAGAAACATTGAGCTTGATGGAGGTGGATGAGCTATTCACGATGACACACAAACTAGTGTGTCATGGTGGAAGTAGTGGCCCCTCTCCACAATAAAAAGAGAAAACCTAGGTAAAGGGGATGACTGGTTGAATGAAAAGTTAAATACGAACCTCTATTTGTGTTGCAACCCCAGGTGAAGAGACAAATGTAAGATAGTGATAACAATCAAGAATCACAATCAAACTTCATACAACATAATTACATTTATAGATATCATGTATTCAATTATCTTGAATATCTCATTTAAAGTAGCGAAAAGCAATCAAGACATACCTTAAGCCATAACCAAAAGTAGATGTTCTTGATTAAAGCAACTAGAGATTGAGAAGGGTAGAACCAAATGCCTTCCTTATCTAATATCCAATGTCTTTGTGTAGAGAGGATACTTAGGTTTTGGGTGAACGGGCTTTCTAACTAACAAGCAGTTTTACTCTTATGATGGAAAAATTGGTTGAATGTACTTTTAATTATGAACTCTAACATTGATTAGTCAAGAATATTCCTTCCATCGAAGAGATTATTCTCTACTTAGCTTTTCAGTAAAAATTCAAAAGAATCACTACCATTTGAATAATTGATAAGGGGTAAAAGTGGTATTTTATTGAGGACCACATATTAATTAAAATTAATAATAATAATAAATATATTTAATCAAATAATATATTTTAATTAATCCTACATTATCCCACTTAGTCTAAAATTAATATTTTAAAAAGTAAACCATTTTATTTAGAACATATTATTAGGATCATAGTGGTAAGTCTTCCATGTAATGAATATTACTTTCCATGTATCATTGAATAATATTTTTTGAACCTTAATAGTGGAAAAAAATACTTTAGAATAAATCATAAATGTTTATTGGAGTTTAAACTCAATGTTTGTTAATCTCACAATATATGCATACAAAAATAGAGACAACAAACCTAAATTCAAATTTCATCACTCAAAGCATGCATCAAACATACCTACAATGCAAAATTGGTCTACATCCTATAAGAGACACATTATCCTTGAATTCCTTTGGATTCATCCCTTTAGTTAATGGATCTACAAGTATTTATGTGTTATATGACTACATGATTAGCTTTTACTTATTCCTTCAAAGCCAAGTACTTTATGCCTATGTGTTTACTTTGACTGCCACTATTGTTGTTCTTGGCTAAGAAGACAATAGCTATATAGTCATAGTACACCTTTATTAGCCTAGAGATTGAATCCATAACCTTAAGCCTAATGATGAAGTTCTTAAACCATATTCCCTATTAACTTGCCTCAAAATAAGAAATAAACTCAGCTTTCATAGTAGAGGTAACTATCAATGATTGTTCTTATAAGCATACATCCTATGGTACCTTATAAGTACCTCATAACCTTCTTTTCAACCACCTAATGATACATTCCTAGATTACTTATATATCTTCCCACCATACCTGTAGTAACAACTATGTTAGGTTTTGTGTAAAACTGTGCATACATAAAGTTCTAATCACTAAATCATATGGAATTTTCTTCATCTTTTTCATTTCAATCTCATTATAGGGACACTAAAACTTGTTGACTTGGTTCCCTTTCATAATAGGTGCCATACTATGCGAATAATCCTTCATTATGAAACTACTTAATAATTTTGTTGATATGAGTTTCCTTTAATAGTCTTAAAATACTTTAAAACCTATTTTTATAGATATTAATGCCGATGACATAAGATACCTAACTCATATCTTTTATTTAAAAGTTCTTGGACAAGAATTATTTCACCTTATATAACAACCTCATGTCACTTGCCACAAGTAGTATGTCATCCATATAAATATCAAGAATGTGATCTTGGTCCCACTGATCTTGTGGTATATAAATTGATCCATGATGTTCTCAAAAAAAACCAAAAGAGGTGATTATATCATAGAATTTGAGGTATTATGTTTTGAGGCTTGCTTGAACCCATAAATAGACATTTTCAATTTGCACACGACATTTGGACTAGTATTTGAGCTAAATCCCAAGGGTTGTTTCATATAAACCACTTCCTCAAGATTACCATTGAGGAAAGTAATCTTAACTTTCAGCTAATGTAATTCCAAGTAAAAATGGGCTACTAATTAATACTAATAATATAAAGCATAGAGAAAGTTTCTTTGTTCCCTCATTTTTGGGTGAAACCCTTGGCAACCAATCTTTGCTTGTAGCACTCAATATTGTTTGGAGAATCTCTTTTGGTCTATAGACCCATTTACACCCAATTTCATTGGTTTTATTGGGTAATTATACAAGGTTCCATACATTGTTATTTCCCATGGAGTCCATCTCATCAACCATAGCATAATACCAAAATTTAGAATTTTCACCAGTTATGATTTGAGAAAATGTTGTAGGATCATCCTCAATACTTCTATCATAAGCAGACTCTGTTAGGTACATATGCAATGTAATCACTAGGAATTATTGGCTTCCTTGTCCTTGTTAATCTTCTCAATTTAACCTCGTGTAGAGATTAAGGTTACTCATTAAGGGCATCTTTTACCATTATTTGAGGTGCTTCCTTTACGTTATGAGGTCTCTCAACTTAGGTGGTATCATTTTTAGTATGAAAATATCCTTAATTTTCAACATGATCAAAACTTTGATTTGAAACATCATTTTATTTTACATTCACCCCAATAGAATGTGTGTCTTGTAAAATTAAAGTCCCACCATAATTAGTTGAGATTATTCCTTTAGTTTGATTATTTTCAATAACCAAATTATGTGATTGATCATTAACACTAATTATGTCATTCTCAAGGAATTTTGCATTTCTAGATTCCACAAACCTTGTTGTATGTGATGAATAGTAAAACTTATATCCTTTTGAATTCTCTACATAGCCAATAAAATATACAGTGATAATACTAGGATCCAATTTTATTTCATGGTTATTATACACTCTTACTTTTTCAAGGCAGCCCCTATACACATGTATGATTTAAATTGGGTTTTCAACCTTTCTAAATTTCAAAGGGTGTCTTAGACATAGCCTTTTTTGGTACCCTATTCTAAATATATATTATTTTCTTAAGCGCATCTCTCCACAAGAAAACAAGAAGTTTGTAGTTGCAAAACATACTCCTCACCATATCTAATAGAGTCTGGTTATTTCTTTTAGCAACATCATTCATATTAAGTGAGCCAGGAATAGTGTATTGTGTAACATTTTCTCCTTCTATTTATGAGAGATGTTTGTTAGTTATTAAATAAGTTAAATTTTATGTATGTTGCTTTAGACTACATGTAGTTGCATAAGAGTGAGAGATTAAATTGAAAATAAAAGAGTAGGGACTTCAAGGTAAAGAAAAGATTTAGTGGAGGAAGTTATATAGGCTTTCAATACTCAGGGGTAGCAAATCATAATTTTAGTCAAAATAGTTATTGTAGCTACCAAATTTTTGAAATTGCCTGCCAATGGTTCAGGGGCAAATGGTAAGTTGACATATGGCTGAAGAAATTGTTATTTTAAGCTAAATGATCAAGAACTAGGATAAAAGTTGTAATTTTCAAACCACTTATAAATAGATGGAAATATCAAAACCTTTCCTATTTCTATCCTAAATTTAGAATCCAAAGAGAGAGGGATAAAGAGGTTTTAGAGAGAGAAACCTAATAAAGGAAGAGATTTATAGGAAAAAAAACTCCATTACGGCATAAATCTACACCTAGAAAGTGCATCTAATACTAGCAACAACAAATTAAGGTAGCAAAAAACATAATCCTCTCTATTTTAAAATTAATGTTCATATATTGAAAATTGTGATTTTCATGTTCTTTAAGTAAGTGAGCAGACTAAAAACTAAATTCTTGATGTTTTTAATCGTTATTAGGTGTTTTAAATTGCATGGGTTTACTTATGTATGCTTAAATCAGATTATGAAAAATGGGTTTTTACTATGCCTGAAAATGAGGTTGAATCCAATATTTGAGTAAGATTAAATGGTAATTTGGGCTATTTATATGTATTAAATGATACTTATATGTTAGTATTGAGTTTGTGATTATAAAAAATGGTTTACAAACAAGTTCTTAGGTAAAACTCTAGGTCAATAACCAATTTGAAAAATAGGGTATAACATAGCAGCTGACTGATAGGTTCTATCAATCGACTGTCATGTTCTTCAGTTACCTAAAAACATATACAGAGCTTTAGCACTCGACTGCCAGTCTTTGAAAGTCGACTGTCATGCTCATCTTTTCCAAAAGTCACCAAAAACGTAACAATCGACTGTCGAGTCCATGGCAACCAACTAGTAACCCTCGAGTGTGAAAATCTTTGCAAGATAGTAAGTAGAAAGTCAACTGCCAGAGGGTGAAAGTCGACTGTTCGGCCTCATTTTGTGGAAAATGAACTCAATGACTTAGCTTGAAGTATAATTAGCCCAAAAATCTACTCAAACAATGGATCTGAACCTAGAAAATGTAATGGGTAACATATAGGTTGAAAGTGAAGGAGAAAGAGCAAGAATGATATGAGAATTTAAAAGGGATAAGTATAAGAGAATTCCTAGTGTATGGATAAGGGTAGATAAGATCATGTCGAGTGACAGATTATCAATATGGGATGGCCGTTAGGCATTCCACAATTGAACCATAAATTTAGGATATTAAAACATCCACTCAATCATAACTAATTTCAAAAACACTATGATGGTTGTTAATTTTAAGTTAATGAACTCCCCTATGGCCAGTTAAAGGAGTCACATACTTAAAATTATACACAACCATGGTATGAGTCAAATCACTCTAGTCTATATACCTGTGAATAGTATTTTAGGAGATGATCTATTGAAAATAATAATCCTATATATGTAAGGGAGGGGTTGCTTGAAAGGTGGGCAGGGACTCTATTTTAAAAGGTAATACAGGGGAGGATCTATCAAAGAGGTGGACAGAGACCTTGTTGGACTCGATGAATTAAAGGAGGAACTACTAGAGAGGTGGGTAGCTTACGGATGATTGTACTTGGATCCACTGGAGGATGCTCTAGATAGTGCATAAATTGCAATCAAGAACTGCCAGATAATACACAAATAACAATTGAGAACTGCGGGTAGTCATGGACTATGAGAAATTCACCAATGGGTGATGATTAATATGAGGAGTAGTTTGCTCGATAACTTTTCTGATTTCTCTTGTTATGATCATGATTTGGCAATGGCCATAAGGATATGCTCTGAATTCCTTGTGTATGCTCTATATATGTGAATATACCCTATTACCATTATAATGAGATGATAAATCCTATGTGATGGATATGTGTGGTAACCTGATGATATATCTTGTGTGATGGATATGTGATAAGCTGTATTTGCATTCATAAGTATGAGATATAATTGCATAATTCCTGCATGGCATCCCAATAGGCATGATGTATTATCTGATGATAAAAAGAATGTAGTGTATTTCTGTATGATTACGGTGGTACATACCAGTAGATTTTAAAATAGGTTATTATTGCTACAAAGAAATTATTCTTATAAAAATGCTAGTTTGTATTAGATGCCTAGAGACTAGGTCTTACTGGAAGTAGAGGTGGAGGTAGTGGAGATACCTTTCCTGGTATTTCCTAATCATTAAAGAATTATGGATTCTTTTGGTATTAGAAATTCCTCCTACATCTCGATTGTATGAAGTTTTAGGGTCTGTATATTAAATTTTTTACATGTAAATAGTTTATATAAATATACATGCCCCATTGCCCCAACCCTCATTGTACTCTTGGAAGGGGTTTGGGTAATTATTTTTTGAGGTATAAAATATAAGGCATATATGTATTGAGATATATGATCTGTCAATTTTTTCCACTAATAGGCTTTTTGTTAAACAGGTATAAGTGGCAAGGTTGTTGTCTCCTTACCCTAATTGACAAATCTCACATATCTATAGGTATATGTCTAGTGTATGAAAGTTATAACTATTGTAAAAAAATTATGTATGTGTATGTATTTAAAAAATACTTATATATATTATTTCAATTATTTTTGCTGTATTATGTTTGAGAACATGAGTCTAGAATCCCAAATCAATAACACTTAATTATTTAACTCAGTAAAAGTTAAAATTTGCTCAGGTAGAGGTAGTCGTAACTCACCAATCTTGTAGTATATTGTATTATATTATTTAATTAACTAAAAGGAACCATAGGATTAGGGGTGTTACATATTAAGTGACTACACCATGCTCTTCAAAGAACTTCGTAAAGACACTAAGTGACTATCCATCATCATTAGTGTACTTACCAAAGTATTCACCTCTCATATCAAATCTCATGATCTTAATTTGTTTACCATTTATCTTTCTACTTCTAATTTTTACACCTTAAAGGTATCTAGTACCTCACTTTTATTATAAAGCAAGTATATGTACATATAACATGAGAAAACACCAATAACATAGATGAAATACTTTTGAATATTAGAACATAAGTTAAGTGTTCATATATCAATATGTATAATTTTAATAATTTAGAACTTCTCCTAACCCCTTTATGTGACATGTTGGTTTGCATACCCTTAGTGTAGTCCATACATGGAGATATGTCCTAATCTATTGTCCTAAAAACTAACAGAATTTCCATTCATGACATATGTTTTAATTCCAGAATTACCATGCATGATTACAAAGAACTAGGAGTATCATGGAAAATATGAAACTTGAACAGACTATCAACCATAGAAAATTTTCCAATAGAAATAAGATCATTTTTTAAATAAAAAAGATTAAAAAATGTTCATAAAGAAATAAAATTTGAAACAAAAATCAAATTTCTAGAAAAACTAGGTACATAAAAAATGTTTTTTCAAGGTTCAATACAAAACTAGTAGATAAAATAGTCTTAAAGTGCCTACATCTTCCACATTTGAGCTAATCTCATTTCCTAGAAAGACTTTCTACTCAGTTGGATGTGGATTCCTTATATTGAGAAAACCCCATATGGTATTAGTAATATGGATCATAGATCTATTTCTTTTCCCCTTTCCCTTTGAGCTGCTTACTAAAGGAGCATCATTTACCAAACCACCACTCTTCATTATGAATTTGTTTTCTTCTTGTAGATACTTGGACCAAATTTTTTTTACTATCCACTTTTCCTTATGTGTGTTATATAATACCTTAAATAGCTTATATTTTGATGGTACTGAATTAAGGATCAAGGCATTAAAAGGGCAAAAAAAATCTTTACCTAGGAACTTTAATTGAAATACAATGTCCCTCATCTCTATGATATGTTTATGCACCCCTCCAGTACCAATCAATTTCATAGAGCATAACTAGGCTATTAATGTGCCAACTAGTAACTTGTTTGAGGCAGCAATAGTTCAAGTTTCAATTATTAACAAATTCTTACTAAAGCAAAATATGAGGCAATCACCAATTATAGCAAAGTGCATGCTCACCAATGTAGTGTCAATAAAAGTCATAGTTTTCTCAAAATAGTTTAAGGCCACATTATTAATAGATAACCAATTCATTATAAGAATAACAACAATGTTTGTGAGGGGTAAGAAAATAAGGTCAACAACAAAAGGTGATTTTCAACAATAATGAGACAGTTCAAACAGGAAAAAGAGGTCACAACATCCTCTCTTGTAGGAGTGGAAAAAATCAGTTCATGCGGTAAGGTAAATGTAGGTAAATTCAATCTCTTCACACATTCACATGCAATGAAAGAATGAGTAGCACTAGAATTAATTAGTATAATTAAAATAATGTTACCTATCATCCCTTTACCTTTGATCAAATCATTGGATTAGTCTACCTCTTTTCCTTTTAATGTGTATACTCTTCTTTTGACTAGGGCTCTAGCCACTTCAAACGGGCTTCTTGGCTTGGGGACAGTCCCTAGAGAAATGCTCCGACTTGCCACATGTATAGCACACGCCTTGGTCTTATAGAAATGACTTTCCTCCATGGTTCTTTCTAAAATTTGGACAATTTCCAATCATTTCTTGCCCTGTTACTAGCTTCTTGCCTCCTTGTGTCCTTCCAAACTTCCCATCCTTACCTTTGGAGAATCCCATTGACTTTCTCTTAAATTGATTCAACTTATGTCTTTCCTTTTCCAACTCTACCAATCCCTTAGCCACTATCCAACACTTATTCACCAAAAGTGGGTAATTTTGAATCTCAAATGGGGCCACGACATTCTTTATCTCTGGATTTAAATCAACCTCTAAATGCATCACCTTAGAAGTTTCATTCAGGCAATCCTTTAGGTAGGAGGAATATTTATCTAATTTCTCAAATTGTTTCAAGTATTCCTTAAATGTTCTACCCCTCTACTTGATTTGCATAAATTCAATTTCCTTCTTATTCTAAACACTAAAGGGAAATTATTTCTCTAGGAATGTTATCTTGAAGGAGTACCTAGTGAGTGGAGTCCCTTGAGCTACCATCAAATGCTCATCTCTCTTACACTAATGCTCAACCTCACTAACTAGCATATAAGTGGAAAACTGCACCTTTCGTCCATTGGTGCTTCCCAAAACTTTAAATATCTTTTCCATCTCCCTCAACCACTCATCAACTACCTTGGGGTCAAACTCACCCTTAAAGGAAGGTGGTATAGCCTTCTAGAATTCAGCCCATCTATGATAAGCTTAATTCTCTGTGTAACATCCGCTCCTCTTATTTATTAAGAGATGTTTTGTTAACTTTAAATGAGATAAACGCTTGTGTATGTTGCATTAGATCGCATGTAATTGTATTAGAAAGAGGGACTAAATTGAACAGAAAAGAGCAAGGATTTGAATGAAAGGAAAAGGTTTAGTTAGGAAAGTTATGTAGGCTTTCAATACTTCAGGGTAACAAATCATAATTTTAGCCAAAATAGTTATTATTACTACTAGACTTTTTAATTATCCGCTAATGGTTCAAGGACAAAATGGTAATTTGGAATGTGGCTAGAGAAATTATCATTTTGATGCGTGTGCTGCCAATGCTACCTAAGAAACTACACCTAAGGTAGTGAACCTATCGATGCAGCCTAGCACAATGGTGAGTATCAAGGTCGTATCCCACAGGAATGGGAAAGCCTAGAGTTACTACTTGTTTTCTGTTATCTAGCCTACAATTCAAAGTGATTTCGATTCTGATTAAACTAATAACTAAGCTAAATGCAATAATAACTAGTTAGCACTAATTGATAGGAAGAGGAATTAATCAAGATAGAAAATCAAACCAAATGGGAATCTAAACTAGTTGGTAAACACGAAAGATAATGGATGACTGAATCTAATTTTGCTACCTGTGAGTGAATTCTAATTCTAATTCTAATTCTTTTTCGGTCTCAATGAATTTCTTAAACCTAAAATATACCACTGGTTGGTTCTTCCTAATGGTTGATTTTAAATCAGCATTATCGGTCTAATTCACTACTATTAAGAGTCGTTACTTCTTAATCCAGTAATTTATTAACCTTAGTTCTAAGCGATAACAAATTGTCCATTACAATTAGGTGTCCAATTTCAATTAAACGATTATTAAAAGAAATATAAAGAGCTTCCATTACAACGTCTTGTCAATGAAAACATAAATAATTATTCATAATAGTAATAGAGATCACATAATCAATATTCAATCATCCATGCAAATTAAACTCAGGATACCAACATAGTTCAGAACCCAATGGGTTTTACAAGTTTAGTTACATAAAAACATCATCCAACAGTCCAGAAAATCCACAATTTAGGGAAATAACAGTGTAAAATTATATACATCCCTTTTATTTTGAACGGCAGATGAAACAATGTAGAATAGTCATCAAAAAGCTACTGGAAAAGGACTAGAAAATGCAATTTCAAATCTGTCCAATGGATCACAAATGGGTCGAGTTACGGGTCATGGATCCCCGACTGAAAACTGCTCTACAAACCACTAGAGCTACAGCGGAAGGTTGCAAGAGAGAGGCTGCACGATGGAGGAATGATTTCCGGGAGCCAACAGGGCAGATGAAGCTGGACGGGTCGCGAAACACGACCGGATCACGTCACTTGGGTCTGTCTTGAGTCACGTGATCTGTCACGTTACAGTGGCTGATGATGGGTCGGAAGGTGCGACTGGGTTACCTGAAGCTGCAGGGAGCGACAACAGGCAGTAGGTCGACTAAAAAATGTCACAAAACATTACAAACTCAGATGAATTTCCTCTCGGATCGTGTGCCTTTTCTCGTCATTTTACTGCTTTTTGATGACAATGGGCGGTGGTGGTAGGTTACCCATCGTCTCCTACTATCAGGGTGAGGTCGCGCCGCTACGAAGCTTCGGTCAGACGCTTCATTCATGTCTTCTCTCCCTTGGGTCTCCAACGCATGGTGGGTTCTCCTTGGGTATGTATCTTGTGTGCATTTTTTTTTCCAAATTTTCACTGTTCAATGCTGGGTAATGGATGCACGATGGGTCTCTTTTTCACGCTGCTCCAGATTTTTCTTCTAAAGCCACACGGGTCCTCTACTTTCTCCCCCAAATCAGTCTGGTCGAAGGCCCAATAAGGACGGTCCAAGCCCAATAAGCAAGATTGGCCCAAATGACCCAAAATGGGTGCTTTAACTCTAGAAAAGCTTTATTTACTGATAATAGATTGATAAAATGCCTAAAATGCAATAAGATACAAGTTTGGGTGTTTTTTAGACTAAAAGTACACAAAATACACATAAAAATGGATAGAAAATATTAGGTAAGATTGTGTAAAATAAGATATATTAATCACCCCACACTGAAATCTTTGCTTGTCCTCAAGCAAACATTAACTCAGTCTTTAAACAAACAGTAATAGTTTTTCAAAGTCCATACCTAGTCCACAGTTAATAATGCCTAACACATCCCCTGTGAAACTTAATCATAGACCAAATTTCAAAACCTTGACACATAATGGAGATAATAATGATGCATACACAACTTAGCCAACAATTCAATGCCAATTATTTAAGAATCAATGCCTCTCAGGGATTACTCAAATCACTTAAAGTGTATTTTGGTAAGGTACAAATCCCTCAAGCAACTTCACAAGAATATTTCTACTATATGCTTGCTTATAAATCTCATCTTTGCTATTGCTAAAAGATTGAATACCAAAATCAAGGGGTCTTATAGGTTGTAATGGGATTAAGGTGATGGTAGGGAAGAAATTTCTAGTAAAAGTGGCATATATGTTGAAAATTAATGCAATTTAAGCATCATGAAGGATTAAATGATTAAATGCAACAAGTGCTAAACATAACAATTTTTACTAAGTTTTCAATGAAGTTGGTGATACTCAGAGAATACAATATCAACAGAAAAAATACTCTTATTATTATCTCCTCTTTTTTTTTCTTTTTCATTTTTTTTATATGTAGTCTGCATGCTTACACTTTTGGATTGAAGGGATCATCTGGAATGATAAAAAGAACTTAGTGTACTATCATCAATTAAGGAAATGCATTTTAATCCCTAAATAAAGAGTAAATCACACAAATTTCAACAAATGGGGTGAAGAAAGAAGACAATGTATGGAAAGGAATATGAGGTGTAAAATGCAAGTTATGAAGGAAAAGTCAAGGCCTAACAGTGGCTAACTAAGGAAGACGCATGGGGTAGGCCTTTTGGTGAAAATAGTGTATCCTAAGTTGCCCAAATCATCTGATATTCAAAAGTTTATGTAACTTAAACAAGTATTATAGAGCAAGTTCTAGAGACACAATCAAGTGAAATACACACTCAATAAAAAAAAATTCAGAGTATATTTATAATGAATGATTATCTTAGGCTCAAATCTCACGTTTGAAGTGTGGCTAAATTGCATATGGTTCTCAAATATTTGCATATGAATTACTAATCAAGCAGTGCATACAAACTGCATTATCAACATCTTAAATCAAAAATTGAACAATTTGAAAAAAGTAATCAAGCAACATTGGTATGACCCGGTCGTGGTCAAAAATACATTAGGCATTAAAACTGCTTTCTAACATGCACTATGAGAAATAATGTCTGCCCATTCATGACTGAATCATACATGCTCAAAAGACAATCAAAGACTCAAGTGCGTAGAATCAATACTAAATCAAAATAATGGTAATGGATACCCACCCCACACTTGAGGAACACATTGTCCTCAGTGTACAGCAAAGAGGTATCACTAAATGAAAATGTAAAGCAGAAATAAACAAAAAATCCAATAATCTTAAAGTACATCATAAGAATGAGAAATACAAAATTGAAGGGAAATAAATAAAAAAGGAAAAGGAAAAGATTTCTTCTTTTTGTCAGTTTTTTAGTTGGACTCATTCCCGTGATCATTCTTTTAAGAAAAGCACCATATGCACTCTTTCCTCAACCTCCAATGGGTCTCCATAGTAGTGCTTTAAATGCTGCCCATTCACTTTGAAATCTCCTTGGTCAGGGTGATGCACTTCAACTATGCCATAAAGGAAGACCTTCTTGACCACAAATGGTCTTGACCATCGACTCCTAAGCTTTCTTGGAAAAAGATGAAAACATGAGTTATAAAGTAATACTTTATTTCCCACCTGAAAATCTTTAAAGCTACGAAGCCTCTGGTTATGCCACTTCTAAGTTTGAGCTTTGTAAATGGATGATTTTCCATTAGCTTTGTGAAACCATTCTTCTAGCTCATCCAGCTGCCACAATCTCTCTTTACCTGCAGAACTAACATCAAAATTACATGTTTTAAGGGCCCATAGTGCCTTATGTTCTAATTCAACAGGTAAATGACAAGTCTTCCCATATACTAGCCTATATAGTGTAAATCCCGTAAAAGTTCTATAGGTTGTCCTAAATGCCCACAATGCATCATCCAATTTGGATGCCCAATCCTTCCTACTTACCTCTACAGTTTTCTCTAAGATTCTCTTTAAACCCCTATTAGTTACCTCTACTTGCCCACTAGTCTGTGAGTGATAGGGTGTTGAAAACCTATGAGATACCCCATAATATTTAAGTACTTTCTCAAGTTGAGAGCTACAGAAATGGGTCCCTCTATCACTAATCAGTGCCCTAGGTGTACCAAACCTGGCAAATAATTTTTTAAGGAACCTAATCACTACCCTAGCATCATTAATGGGGAAAGACTGAGCTTCTAGCCACTTGGAAATATACTCAACAGCTACAAGTATATACTTATTACCAGATGAGGAAGGAAAAGGGCCCATGAAGTCAATACCCTAAACATTGAAAATTTCAACCACTTGTATACTTGTTTAGGGCATTTCATCATGGGCTGAGATACTACCTGACCTCTGATAAGCATCACAAAACTGGATATATGCTCTAGCATCTTGGAACATGGTTGGCCAGTAGAACCCTGCTTCAAGCACCTTCCTAGTAGTGTGGTTTGCAGCCTGGTGGCCTCCTGTTGGTCTTTCATGGTAGTGCTTCAGGATTTGGTGGATTTCTTCCCCATATACAAATCGCCTGATTACTTAGTATGCAAAAATGCAAAACAAAAAATGATCTTCCCAAATGTAGTATTTTAACTTAGAAAAGAATTTCTTCTTTTGTTGAGTCATCATACTCTTTGGTAAAACCCTTGCCACCAGATAGTTAGCATAATCACAAAACCAAGGGAATCAGTACATACCTAAACTGCCTCCAAATACTCATCTAGGAAGTTATCCTCAATGACCCTCTCATCTAAGGCCGTTAAGTTTGGATTCTCCAACCTTGATAGGTGATCTGCAGCCAAGTTCTCCACACCCTTCTTATCCTTGATCTCAATATCAAATTCTTACAAGAGAAAAATACATCTAATGAGTCTAGGCTTAGCATTATGCTTACTGAACAAATACCTTAAGGCTGAATAATCCGTGTAAACCACGGTCTTGGATAACACCAAATAGCATCAAAACTTGTCGAAAGCATAGACCACTGTAAGTAACTCCTTTTTAGTAATGGTATACTGCTCCTGGGCATCAGTCAAGGTCTTGCTAGCATAATAAATTGGCTGGAACTTTTTATCAATCCTTTGACCTAACACAGCCCTAATTGCAAAGTCACTAGCATCAAACATTAGTTTAAAAGGCAGCCCCTACTTAGGTGGAACCATAATAGGGGCTGTGGTTAGTCATTCTTTTAGTAACTCAAATGCATGCAAACAATCAGTATCAAAGGTACATCCTTGACAAGCAACTGAGTTAAGGGCATAGCAATCTTAGAGAAATCTCTAATAAATCTCCTATAAAAACTAGCATGCCCTAAGAAACTCCTAACAGCCTTAATAGAACCAAGGGGTCATAGTTTTGATATGGTCTCAACCTTAGCCTTATCTACCTCCATCCTTTCATGTGATATCTTATGCCCAAGAACAATCCCATCTCTCACCATAAAGTGACACTTTTCCCAGTTAAGAACTAAGTTTGCTTCTGTACATCATGCAAGCATACACTATAAATTGAGAAAACAGTGGGAGAAAGAGTTACCAAAAACTGAGAAGTCATCCATAAATACCTCTATAGACTCGTTAATCATGTCATGGAAGATTGCCATCATGCACCACTGAAAAGTGGCTGGTGCATTGCACAGTCCAAAAGGCATCCTCCTGTAAGCGAACATCCTATATGGGTAGGTAAAGGTGGTCTTCTCTTAGTCTTCAAGTGCAATGGGAATTTGAAAATAACCTGAAAAACCATCAAGAAAGCAATAAAACATGTGACCTGCCAAACATTCAAGCATTTGGTCAATGAAAGGAAGAGGAAAATGGTCTTTCTGGTTTGCATCATTGAGTCTCCTATAATCAATGCAAACCCAAAAACTTGTTATCATCCTAATGGGTATAAGTTCATCCTTCTCATTTTTAACCACTATCATGCCACCCTTCTTAGGTATAACCTGCACAGGACTCACCCAAGAGCTATCAAAAATAGGATAAATTAAACCTGCATCAAGAAGTTTAATTACCTCATTTTTCACCACTTCCTTCATGTTTGGGTTCAATCGTCTTTGTGGCTACACCACTAGCCTATAGCTATCTTCTATCAGGATCTTGTGTCAACAATAGCTAGGATTAATCCTAGGAATTCCTGCCATCTTGTAAGCAAAGGCCTTAGGGTATTTCCTGAGAGAGGTCAAAGTCATCTCCCTCTCCTCAGGTGTCAAGTTAGCAGCTATGATTACTGGCAGCTTCTCTGCCTCATCCAAATAAGCGTAGCTCAAGTGCTTGGGTAACTCTTTCAATTCCAGGGCTGGGGGTCCTCAATTGAAGGTTTCACCTTCTGAACCTTTAACCTGTCAAGAAAAAAAAAAGGGTCAGTGGAGTTGTTGGGCTCAACAGCCAGCAAATGAGCTAGTTGTTCCAACACTTGCTCGTTAGAAAACTCATCCTCATCTCCTTGTAATGCCACCTGTAAAGGATCATCAAGTAAAAATTCTTGCAATTCAGATTCAAATACATCATCCAAGACATCCACAGAATATATAGTCATCATAATCTAAAGATTGTCTCTTAGAGGTAGCTAAGTCAAAAGCAACAGTTTCATCCCCTACTCTAAGTTTTAACTTCCTATCACAGATATCTATAATAGCCCTAGACGTTACAAGGAAAGGCCTACCTAGAATCAAGGGTACGCTACTCTCACCCTTTATATCTATCATAACAAAATCAAAAGGAAATATAAATTTATCAACCTTTATAAGGACATCTTCAACTATACCTCTAAGATATTTAACGGTTCTATCAGCCAATTGTATATTCATCCTAGTAGGTTTTGGCTTACTCAATCCTAGTCTATCAAACAAGCTAGTAGGCATCAAATTTATGCCAGCTCCTAGATCAGTTAAAGCATCCATGACAAATAGTTCACCGATTACACAAGGTACAGTAAAACTCCATGAATTATACCTCTTAATAGGCAGCTTGTTTTGTAGGATTGCGGAGCACTCCTCATTCAGTGTCACTAGTCCCAAATCCTCTAATTTCCTCTTGTTGCTCAGTATTTCCTTTAAGAACTTTGCATAACGAGACATCTGCGAAATGGCTTCAACAAAAGGAAGGTTAATCCTCAGCTGTTTAAATAGATCAAGAAACTTACCAAACTGCTAATCCACCTTCTTCTACTTCAGTCTAGCAAGGTATAGAATGGGTGGCTGGTACTCTCTTACAGGGTTCTTTTTACCCTCATTTTGCACAAGTTTAGTTGCCTCAAGCTCTAAGTCCTTATTAATAGTTGCATCATGCACATCAGTATTATCATCATCGGTTAAAAGTAAAGGACCAGATACTTTCTTGCCTGATCTCAGAGTAATAACCTTGCAATGCTCCCTTGGATTAGACTCTATGGTACTGTAGAGTGTCCCTAGCTGTCTTTCAACCAACACCTTAGAAATCTGGCCTATTTGGTTTTCCAAGTTCTGAATGGAAGCCTGCTGGTTTCTAAGTGTTATGTCAGTTTTTTGGAATTTTCTCTCTGAAGTGGACACAAACTTCATCATCAATTCCTCCAAATTGGGCTTCTTCTCCTGCCCTTGAGGAAATTGATTTGGAGCAGCTTGCTGCTGGTGCAATCACTGAAAACTTGGTGGACCCTGGTTATTAGTGTTTCTCCATCCAAAATTTGCATAATTTCTCTACCCAAGGTTGTAGGTGTTGCTATAAGGGTTATTCTACTGTCTTGAGGCATTCCCCATGTAATCTACCTGTTCAAAATCAGAAGAACCACTATGAGAAGAAAATGAAGAAGAGGGGTTAGCAAACATACCTCTCGCACTACAATTGACACCATAATGCAGGCCACCCCAGAACTCATAGCTCAACTATGCTACTTGCACTGGCATCTCGAGTTGGTCGATCTTCTTGGCCAGAAGCTCCACTTGAGCTGCCAAGGTTGATATAGAGTCTAACTGGTTGACCACTCTCTGCCATCCTAGCCTATCCCTTGAGGATTGCCACTGATAATTGTTCATGGTCATTTCCTCTATTAAACTCTATGTCTGTTCAGGGGTTTTATTATTTAATGCACCCCCTGCTGTCGCATCTATCATCTGCCTTGTGGCTATATTTAAACCGCTGTAAAAATTCTTCACTTGCATCCACACAGGTAATCCATGATGTGGGCAACACCTCAGCAAGTCTTTGTACCTCTCCCATGCATCATATATACTCTCATCAGCCATCTACACAAAAGAAGAAATGTCGTTATATAGTTTTACAGTCTTAGCTGGTGGAAAATATTTGTACAAAAACTTTTCAGCCAAAGTCTCCCAAGTAGTGATGGAGTTAGGTGGTAGGGATTGCAGCCCTCTCTTTGCTCTATCTCTCAAGGAAAATGGAAACAATCTAAGCCGAATGGCATTATCGGTAGTTTCATTAATCTTGAAAGTGTCACATATCTCCAAGAAATTGGCTATGTGAGCGTTAGGATCTTCGCTGGTCATCCCTCTAAATTGTACAATTTGTTGCATCATCTGAATCACATTTGGCTTGATCTCAAAATTGTTAGATGCTATTGTAAGCTGAGTAATACATATCTGTGTCCCTTCCAATGAAGGTCTAGCGAACTCGTACATCGTTTGATTGGCATCATCATTATTATTTACAACTACCATCTTTGGTGATGTAGGATCAGGGATCTCAACTAGTTCCTCCTCCAATATCTCAACTGGCACCTCCTCCTGAAGATGATGTGCACGAGTCCACAACAGTCATTTTGGACTGGACAGAGCGTCTACAGGTATAGGATTAGAACTCCTGGTCATAAACTACTTGAATCCAATAACAATGAAACAACCCACCAACTAGATCAAAGAGTAATAAGCCAAAACAAAAAGTAAAATAGGATAGCTAAAAACCAATGACAGAAACAAGAACAAAACAACTAAAAACCTACTAAAATAGCGAAATAATTAATCCAAAAATGAAATAAAATAAACAAGAGACAAAATGAAATTAATAAAAGCTAATAACTGAATAAAGAGAAAGACACAACTAACTAAAAACAAAAATAAACTAAAACAAACAGATAAAAGTGGTTAAAGTAACAAATAGCAAATTCACTCTAGTTTTCATAAACAATCCCCGGCAATGGCGCCAAAAACTTGATGCGTGTGCTGCCAATACTACCTAAGTAACTACACCTAAGGCAGTGAACCTATCGATGCAGCCTAACACAATGGTGAGTATTAAGGTTGTATCCCACGGGAACGAGAAAGCCTAGAGTTACTACTTGTTTTATGTTATCTAGCCTATGATTCAAAGTGATTTCGGTTCTGATTAAAACTAATAACTAAGCTAAATGCAATAATAACTAGTCAGCACTAATTAACAGGAAGAGGAATTAATCAAGATAGAAAAGCAAACCCAATGGGAATCTAAACTAGTTGGTAAACATGAAAGATAATGGATGATTGAATCTGATTCTACTACCTGTGAGTGAATTCTAATTCAAATTCAAATTCTCTATCGGTCTCAATGAATTTCTTAAACCTAAAATCTACCACTGGCTGGTTCTTCCTAATGGTTGATTTTAAATCAGCATTATCGGTCTAATTCACTACTATTAAGAGTCGTTACTTCTTAATCCAGCAATTTATTAACCTTAGTTCTAAGCAATAACAAAATGTTCGTTACAATTAGTTATCCAATTTCAATTAAAATCTGTCGATTATTAAAAGAAATCTAAAGTGCTTCCATTACAATGTCTTGTCAATGAAAACATAAACAGTCATTCATAATAGTAACAGAGATCACATAATCAATATTCAATCATCCATGCAAATTAAACTCAGGATACCAACATAGTTCAGAACCCAATGGGTTTTACAAGTTTAGTTACACAAAAACATCATCCAATAGTCCAGAAAATCCACAATTTAGAGAAATAACAGTGTAAAAATTATATACGTCCCTCTTCTCTTGAATGATAGATGAAACAGTGCAGAATAGTCACTGAAAAGCTGTCAGAAAAGGACCAGAAAATACAATTTCAACTATGTCTAATAGATCACAATTAGGTCAGGTCGCGGGTCACGGATCACGGATCCCCGATGAAAAATAACTCCACAAACCACCAGAGCTATGGCAGAAGGTTGCAAGAGAGGAGTTGCACGATGAAGGAATGATTTTCCATGGCTAACGGGGCTGATGATGCCAGAGGGGTCGCAAAACATGACCAGATCACGTCACTCAGGTCCATCTTGGGTCACGAAATCCGTCACGTTACGGTGGCCGATGATGGGTCGGAAGGTGCGACTGGGTTACCTGAAGTTGCAAGGAGCGACGGTAAGAAGTGGGTCAAATGGAAAACGTCACAAAACACCGCAAACTCAAATGGATTTCTTCTCAGATCATGCGCCTTTTCTCACCATTTTATTGCTTCCCGACGACAATGGGCGGTGGTGGTGGGTTGCTTGTCATCTCTTGCTGCAGGGGTGAGGTCACTCCACCGCGGAGCTCCAGTCGGATGCTCCATTCGGGTCTTCTCTCCTTTGAGTCTCCAACGCATAGTGGGTCCTCCTTGGGTATGTCTCTTGTATACGTTTTGTTTCCAAATTTTCACTGTTCAATGCTAGGTAATAGATGTACGATGGCTCTCTTTTTCACGTTGCTCCAGAATTTTCTTCTAAAGTCACTCAGGTCCTCTACTTTCTCCCCCAAATCAATCTAATCGAAGGCCTAATAAGGTCGGTCCAAGGCCCAATAAGCATGATTGGCCCAAATGACCCAAAATAGGTGCTTTGACTCTAGAAAAGCTTCATTTGCTGATAAAAGATTGATAAAATTCCTGAAATGCAATAAGATACAAGTTTAGGTGATTCTTAGACTAAAAATACACAAAATACACATAAAAATGGATAGAAAATATTAGGTAAGATTATGTAAAATAAGACTTATCACATTTTGATCTAAATGATCCATTTTATTGAAATTGTAATTGAAGTAAGAAAGTTGTGGCTGAGTAATCTAGGAGTGCATATGAGAATCTTGCTCCCGGTTTTACACAAAATAAGGTAGCAAACAACTGAACCCTTTCAAACTCAAATTTTACTAATTATATGCTAAAAACTTTGATTTTTATGCTGTTTAACTTAGAGAGGAAAAAAAACCTACATTCTTGATGTTTTTTATTACTATTAGGCATTTTAAAAGGCATAGATGTACTTATGAATACATAATACCAATTCTGAAAAATGAGTTTTTCTTCATGTTTGAGAATAAGGTTAAATCCAAGATTTGAGTGAGATTAAATGATAAATTGGGCTGTTTATATGTGTTAAATGATGCTTGTATAATGGTATTGAGTTAATGATGATAAAAAATGATTTACAAATTGAACTTTTGGGTGAAAATCTGGGTCAAAACCAATTTGAAAAATAGAGCATAACATAGCAACTGATTGGCAGAACTTACTAGTCGATAGTCGTGTTCTCACACTGCCCAGAAACGCATCCAGAATGCTAACAGTCGACTGCCAACCTGGGATAGTTGATTGTCGCGTTCATATTTTCTAGAAAATTGCCAAGAACATAGTAGCCAATTGTCTGGCCCCTAGCAGTCGACTGATAGCTCTTGGGTTTGCAAAAATTGGCCAGACAGTAGGTGACCAGTCAACTGATAGAAATGGTAAGTCGACTAATAGCCCCTTATTTTGGAAAAAAAATTAACTTAATTACCTATTTTGAAGCATAACTAGCCCAAAAATTCACTCAAATACAGGATTTAGACTTGAGATGTAATGGTAAAATGTAGGTTAAAAGAGAATGAGAATGAATGAGAAAGAGTTTGAGAAATATGAGATTTTAAAAGAGATGAGCATGAACCATAAATGAGAATAACTGCAAATGGCTGAAGACCACGAGAATACTGTTATTGGTTAAACTGTGAGAATACTAAAAATGGTCAGTACCACGAGAATATTGTAGACGGTTACCACAAGAATATTGCAAATGGTCATGAACCACGAGAATATTACAAATGATCAGAACCACGAGAATAATACTTTTTTTCATGGCCATAACAAAATGCTTTAATTTCTTTGTTTATGCTCTATATTGATATGTGAATATAACCCCATTACCATTGTGATCAGTTTAATGTATCCTATGAAATGGATATGAGATAAGTAGCATATGCATTCACAAGTATGAGATATATGTATAATTCATGCATGGCATCCCAATAGATATGATATATGTTATTTGATGAAAAAAAATGTAGTGTGTTTTCGTATGATTATGGTGGTACAGACCAGTGAATTTATAAAATAATTTGTTATTACTACTAGAAAATTATTCTCATTAAATGTTAGTTTGTATCAGATGCCTAAGTTCTAGATTCTGCTAGAAGTAGAGGTGGATTAGGTAGATTTAGCCATTTTGGGTTATTTTATAGTGATAAAGGAAGTGTGGGTGATTTCAGTTATAGACATTTACCCTACACCCTCGCCTATTGAAAGGGTAGACATGCAAGACTAGTTTCGTAGTATTTTTTTTTTACATGTAAATATGTGATGCCTAAAACCCTGATCCTTTATTATCTTTTTAGGAATGGGTTAGGAAGATTTTTGGTGTAAGGTGAACGGGCATATATGTATTTAAGATATGTGAGAAGAATATTTGCTTGTAGGATAAGTAGAGGGGTATGAGTGGTAGGTCTATTGTCTCCTTACCCTACTTAGCCTCATATATATGTAGGTATATATCTTATATATCTTGTATAACTACGATATCACTATTGTAAATGAACCATCCATGCGTATGAATTCAAATATATATATATGTATGTATGTATTTTCTTTTAATAAATTTCCCTGTGTTATGTGTGAGATTCCCGAGTGTAAAATTCCCCAACTAGTGGCACTCAATTATTTAACTTGGTAAAAGTTAAAATTTACTTGGGTGAAGATAGTAGTAACTCACCAATCCCATATTTTGTTATAGTATATTATTTAATTAACTAAAAAAAACTATAAGATTGGGGGTGTTACACCCTGCTTGCCCTTTAGGTGGGGTTAAGGTTATGGTTATTATTATTGCCATTCCCACTCTCTTGAAATTGTTGTAGGACCTTAGTGATGGCTGCAACCTACTCTCTCATAACCTTAGGCAAGCCTTGGAGGGTATGTAAGATTCCCTCTATATTGGTCTTAGTCCTCTCTTGTTCCACATTTCTCTTTCTAGGAACTATAATTTATACTACAAAATAAACATCATTGAGGTGATTAGTCTCAATAATAGACCATTTTGTAAGAAAATATACAGCACCAAAAGGAGACACCCTCTTCCCAAACCTATGACTCTATTCCTCAAGTGAGACTAAAGCTTTAGCTAGTCAACTGCCTAGGTTCAATCAATCGACTTAATCTAGTCCAAAATAACGCTATTAATGGATAATTTCCACATAACCTATCATATATGCCTATCCCTTCACTATTCACAACAAAAGAATACCATGGATTACCCTAAAAGATAATTTAAACCCATGATAAAGGATAGACCATCCAAAATACATACTAATTAAAAATATTAATTAAACTACTGGTGTGTAGGTTTTGACCACTGGACTGCTTATTGGAGTCACTATCAAGGGTACCTCCATTATTAATATAACCCAAAAATCTCTTACTACGGTAATCGGCCCTATAAATGGGACCTCTACTATTACCGTCTCAAGTTCAAGGAGCTTATGGAATGTGGACATCTAAACACATTAGCATAAAATTGAGATTTATAATCTCAATAGCTAGATCACTTATTTTAAAACTCACTGATAGTACCAGTTGTACTTGTATAAAAAATCATACATTCTCTTCTTGTTCATATTTTCATAAAGATATATCTATTGGATGCAACGCATACTCATGCCATATACTCAAGGATGTATGTGCAGTTAAATAATCATAGTAAACTTTTAAAATATGTTCATGCTTCTTATGAAACATCATTAACATCATAAAACATTTCAACATCAATCTATATAGTAACATGAATAGTTATCAATCATTCTATAGGGAAATACATAAATTTAGGCCACATGCCTTTCTTTTTCATCACATAAAATAGAATAAAGAGCAAATTTCTATCAAAGGCGCTACCAAAGGAATACCTTATGTAACCCTGAGCTCTATATGAATGAGTACTCTATAGCCTTAGGCCCTAGGCCCTAGTGGTATCTAACCACTATACTATATGAGGCTTCTCCCAATGGATCCATGTACATATATGTAAGGACCACCGTCCCTCTCTTTGATAGATCATATCTTACTCACGGGTCACTACTCTAGGTGTAGATTACATACACTCTGTGTTAGAAGGATTATGAGGTTATGGAATTGCCACCCTTTATAGGTGGGTTACATCCCTAGTATATTATTCACAAGCATATACACTAAGGTGAATTATCTCAAACCACGGTTATGCCTAATTCTAACTATGTGATCCTTTCTTAACCATTTTATTTAGGGTACACTAACCTAGAATTCTCAATCATCATGGTGTTTTCAAAATCTATTTTAATAATTTGAGTGGATGTTTGACCATCCCAAGTCAAGGCTCAAACATTGAATGCCTAATGGTTGTCCTATACCAACAATCAGTCACTCAAACTTGGACCTATCTACCACTAATGTATACATTAGGAATACTTCAAAATTTCTCTTAGCTCTCATTTTCTTTTCCCTATTAATTTATGTTACATAATGTTGAGTTCTCTCAATATTTGGGTTAGAGTAGTTAACTAAGTTTTAAAATTAGAAATTGGGGGACTATAAGGCATAAATCATGTTCTAGAGCTTACCAGTTAACTTCCTCTCCTTTGGCAATTGGCTGGTAGCTCTCTGTCTAAACAAGGTAACTGATCCTGAGAGTTGGCAATCGACTTCCAGACTTCTGGCAATTAGCTACTAGCCTACTATCTTGAGTTTTGGGCAACTCAAGAACATGATAGTCGACTACTAAGGAGTTGATAGTCAGCTGCTACATTCTTTACCCCTTTAGGCTAGCACGAAGAACACGTAGAGGACTTTTAGAGGCTTGGCAATTGGTTGTTACGTTTTGTTTTACATTAAGAACCTAAATTTTCATCCATGTGCAGCTTATACAATATAGCCCATTCTCATTTCTAAGTATCAAATCTTAGTTTCCTCAACCCTTAGAGGGTTTCTAATGTAGAAAATTTAGAGTATCTTAGCTCATTCACCCTCCATTCCCATTTCTTTTTAATTTTTCTAGCATAAACCATACATAGATTCTTAGATCTACCATACAAGCATGCAATGTTACTTTAAAATAGCATATAACACCCAATAGAAATAACTAAAACAGAGAATGTAGGTTTATTCCCTCATATTCACTTAAAATCATAAAAATAGCAATTTTCCATTTATGAATAGTAACCTTTAAAAATAAGAGGGATTGGGAGATTTGGCTACCTTAATTTATGTTTTGATTGTTGAATATCATCCAAATGAAGTGTATAATAGCCTTGGAGTAATCTCCAAGCTTTAAACCAAAACTTCTAGCCTTAAATCTTACTTTTTCTCTCTAGTTTGACTTTTTCTCACTCTATGGTCAGCTCCCTCTCTCTCTTTTTGAAGTTTTTTATAGTGGTTCTAACTTCTCTCTCTCCTCTAAGCTATTTATATAGGTGGTAGGTAGGAGAGTGTGAAAATTATTGTGTGAGATGGTGCTAAAAATAAGTTCAGCAATTTGATCCCTTGGCTTACTTTCTTGACCATTTTTAGTAGTTAAGTGTGAGATTACCATATTACCCTTTCAAAAATTAGTAGGAAGTTTCAAATTTTAGTTTTTTGCAGTAACTATTTCCTAAAAAAAATTTGAATTTGCCCTCGACTACTTTTATTTTCAATTTAATCCCTACTCACTTCCACTCAGCTTGCAAAGACTTTTATTGAATTTCCTGGACCAACACAAGAAAATTTTATAAAGAGTTAAGCTTTAGTGATTATGTATAAGCAAACATTACATAAACCAAACCAATAATGCATATTTTACAATAACATAAAGATGTTACTATTATTTGTTTAAATATTCTAATCACAGGACTCCTTAATGTGTATTTTAACATTTATATTACACTACATTCAGGTCTAAAATTATACTTAAAATAAATTCCAAAACTATTTTATCACTCATAAATCACATAACTCAAATATAATCACAATTATATGTTCACACAATCCAAGGTACTGCTTAAAAATATCTTATGTGGAACAAAAAAAAGTACCATAACATGGTAATAGTTTTCGCATAATGGTTAAATATAAGAATAGAGATAAAATGGGTGCAGGTTTAATTCTAGTATTACTAACAATTGCATAATTTATCTTTTGAACATTTAAAGAAACCACACCTAAACCCAAAATGTAATCAAACCAAAAAACAAAATAGTTCATCTTATAAGTCAAATTAACCTCAAAAATATGGCACAAAATAAATCTAACCTAATTGATTACCAGAGGACGCACAAAACATAAATTTAGAATAGTAACCAAAATGACATCGCATAGGTCATCCTTGACCTTAAGTGGGCTTATATGACTTGACCAAGATCTAAGTCACACTTGTTTTGATGACATGGCCATATCTCCCTCCATAAGGCTCAATTTTTGACGATTAAAGCAACAAAATTCTCATAATTTAATGAAAAATTATTTTCTAGTGTCAAAAATCGTAAAAGTTTAGAAATTTTCACTGCAAAAAATCAAACATCTAACGACAGTCAAAACAAGTGTTTAGCCAAGGTTCTGACCATTGTTAGATGTCTAACGATGGTTGTAACGACCTTCGTTAGAGGCAAGGTTATGACACCCTCCAACGACAGTTATATCAAATCGTTGGAACAATCGTCACTAAAATGAAAAGTAGAGACGGTTTAAATTGTCGCTAGATGTTGTGACTTGTAGAATGTGAAACTTCTACAATAGCGACGATTTTGACTATTGCAAGATGCAACAATAGTCAAAACAACTATTAGTTTATAAGTTTTAGCTACAATTTTGACCATCGCAAGCAGGCCACATAAATAGACCTGACTGTCGCTGACGTAATGATGGTTTGACTATTGTTATCTTATTATGTTAGCCACGATTTCGAGTGTAGCTAATTTGGACTCATATATAATTGACTTCTCTTGACAATGGGTATAATCGTCGCCATTCATTGGGAAATTTTATAAGCTATTTATAGCGACAATTATAACCGTTGTTAAACTCAATTTTTTAATTTACAATTTCTTTAATGTTTTATTTCCACTAAATAAAAAGTTGTTGTGAACAACAATAACAAAAAAATTTTCACAACAATATCATAAAGTTCCAACAATATTCCAATAATCAACATATTTATCAAGGCTCCAACAAACTTTGAACTACAATAACATAAAGTTTCAACGACATAAAATTACATCAGTGATAGTTAAAAAGTTTAGGACTAACATTAAAATAGAAGTACAATAATAAAAATCACCAGTAATTAGATTATGGATCATGACTAGCTCCAAATGAGTGCTGAAAATTGAGTGATGCTTCTGCGCTACCTATATTAGGTGGCTATAAGAAGAATAAAGAAAGTGAGATTTTACATTAAAGTTTGTAATCTATTTTAGCACTTTTGTAAAAAAAAAAAAAAAACATTTATGTTACTTGGGTTGAAGGATATGATTCCTCATGAGAAATCTCAAGAGGTATTTGTATTTCCATTAGTTCAACTAAATATTTGATCATTTAATTTACCCTAGCTTGTTCATGAGCTCGCTTAACTTGTTCATGAGCTTACTCAGCTTTCTCCACTTCATGCTCCTTTTGTAGGATTTCTATCTTTTCTTTCATTGAACTTAGATTACTCTATAAGGAATCTTCACTTGAATGTCCAATACTTGTTAAACCCGAATTCAAGTCTTAAAGTGGATGTGTAGGCAACCCAAATACTTTAGAAGGGCATGAACCTAGTCCCAACCCTTGAACTTGTTCTGAATACTGGCTGCCTAGTACTTGCCCAAGTGCATCATATGATGAGACTAGGGCAGTTATGACTTTGAAGATTCTTGTTTATGAAATTTTTCTAAAACATTTTCCTAAAAATTCAAACATAATTAAAAATGAAAGGCATACCTTAAACAAATATGCCACAAAACGGAAGACAACCATTAAATAGGACCATTCCTGAACTTAATAGTAGTAACATCTAGACAAAACAATTATAGCATGTAAAGAAAACAAGAAATAAAGTGCAGATAAGTAATGACATTTTGAATCTAATAGAAATGGTCAAAACATATTGAATCTAAAACATGTTGAAGAAATGGTAAAACAAATTATGTCAAGATGTAAACATTTATGGCTATTATTATGTAATAAAGCTATGCATGGCTTTAGCCATCTATTAAAATAGATCAACCCTCACTATGCACAGTAAGAAAATATAAAATAAATGCCAATAGAAAAATCCTTGTCAAATTGGTCCTTAGGTAATTTTCATGCATTCACTTTGTAACATCCACTCCTAATATGTGTAAGAGATGTTTGTTAGTTTTTAATTTAAATTTAAATGCTTGTGTATGTTACATTAATTATATATAGTTACATTAGTGTAGGGACTTAATTAAAAGGAATAAAAGCTGAGTTAAGGCGTGGATAAGGATTAAATCAAAAAGGGAAAGTTCAAGTAGGTCAAAGTTACAAATGAGCCAAGGATTGGAATGCAAATAAGGAGACTTATATTTCAAAAACCCTAAAATCCTAACATAACCCACACTTCAGTAGATTTTAGAAAGAGAAGGAGAAGAAAGAGTAGAGATAAGCTTGAAGGAAGGGTGATTTGAGGCTAGGGATTTGTTCTGCAGCAAGGGAAGGGCTATTTTAACACATCCTTCATGAACATTACTCAAGAAATCAAGGTAGCAACTCAACCTAGCCCTATTTTTGAAATGTTTTCTTTTGCTGAGGAATGCTATTTATGAATGATTTGTGTAACAACCGAAAAGATTTTTAAAAGATAAAACCTAATTTTCAACGCTAATTCCAATCAAATGAAGCCTAGCATGACTTTCGAGGATGGTGATTTGAAACAGAAGGTTTTTCGAAGTCAGAAACACAATCGAATGGAAAGAAACACAATCTGGCGATCAGAAACTGACAGACGATGTTTCGTGCATCAATTTCACTAACAAAGGCCAAAACCTTCGTATGGAAATGCGTGTCAACGTTTGGAAGGAAGCCGACACCCTAACGTATCCCCGGGTGGTCCGAAAAAAGTCAGAATCGCCCCTAGAGGCTTTAAATTTCTCAGATTCCCTCTATTTCTCTCAAATCTCACTCTCCTCCTTCCTCCACCGTGCGCCGCCACCACAGCCACCGTGGGACGCCACCTGGCACACCAATCGACAGCCCTTGCCACCCATAACCTCCAGCAACCACCCATGGCCACCAACGGCCGCCAGCACCGCCGAAAAATGCCACTTTTCTCTTCCACCACGCAAAAACTTCTCCAGCTGAGATCGCTGTCGTTCGCCACCGTTGGCCATCACCGCCCCCACCACCTTGTAGCCTGAGCTGCCAGCTTCCTCCAGCAACTCGCTGACGTCGAACGGAAGCTTGACGCGGCCGAATAGAGGATTTTTTTTTCCGCCGTGCGTCATTGTTCGTGGTAGGAAAACGTCATACAACGGCCGTGAACCACCGTGCCACCACCATATTCAGACTCCTGAACTTGCGGGCTTCACCATGGTGTAAATTTTGAGGTAAATCGCACCCCTCTGCCGTACACCGCCGTACGCCACCGTGCCGGAGCTTCTGGACATACATCGGGAGAAACTGAGATCACCCCGAGATAGAATTCCATCATCTGATCACATTGGTAAGGTCTGATTTCCCAAAAACTAATGATATCTGATTAAAATAGCTGCCGAACATAATTAGGCAATAAATTGACCTAGGTATTAGGGCAACCAGACTTAGAATTCTTAAACGGATGACGTGACAAGTTTGAATATTCAATTTAATGTCCAGGAAATTAATTGGGCTCAGAAACTGAGATTACGTGAAGTTCTGAATCGATTTGGAATGACAGGAGACCAGGTAGGATAATTTACGCTTCCCGAACGTTAGAATTGACCTTGTGGATACCTGAATGTTTTAGATTAACTGCATGAATTTGTGTGCTAATTTCGATGGAATAAATTGCATGCCTGTGTGCTGAAAACCCTAATTGCATGTTAGATGCTTTGTTTATCGAGTTTAGATGCCCTTAGGATGGATTTACTTAAGGTTGGGTACTTGATAGCCGATATGGGACGGCCGTTAAGTATCCCGAGTATAGGGATCTTTTAATTGACATCATTTTTACTTGATTTAGCCTGTACTGCGTTAGGGATTACGCGTTAAACCAGGACGACCCTAAGAAAGGTTTAAGGAGTATAAGGGGGGATAACCTACACGGAGAAACGTTGTGATTTAGGTGTAATACCCTAGAACCCTGAGGAATAGCCGACCGTGAGCATGTGAGTTCGAATAGACTGTATGAGGATGAGAATTGGTGTATGTGAACATGCTAGGGGATGCCCTAGATGTTGATTCTCACCCGGTCCTTGAGTGAGTGATTAGTGTTACGGATCACACCCAACGATAAGAGAGGTAATCTCTCTAGATGATGTGCAATTAGATGATGATTTAGACTTGGTCACAGAGGATTTGTGACTCACGTGGATTTAGATACACCGGGCATGGGATTTTATTTGATTTCGAGTATCGATTTTAAAAAGAAATGGATTTTTATGATTTTGACTATTTGTCGCAATTTCCATGTGATAAAACGATTTTAAAGATAAGGTATTTCACTGTTTTCGAACTGATTTCGGGAAGATGATTTCGGTGTTCACACCGCTAAGTATTCAGCCAGATTTTGAATTGTATTTGAACTGTAAATTATTCTACTGGGATTTTATATCTCACCAGGTTGTTTACTCAGATGAACAGGGACTAGGACAGGGACAGGAACCTAGACGATAGCTGATGATGCCTTGGTGATAAACAGGAGAATGGCTTAGTTTAGGCTTGAACTGTCTTCTATATATTTCGATAATGTTGTTGTATATTGGTTTCTGTCATTTGTGTTTTCTATAATAATTGGATTGACTGTATATGTATAAATCAGGTGCCTGTTGTATTTGGGATACGTTCGAAATACAGAGGAAACTCTGCTAAATTTTTGGTAGGGTTTACTACTGTAAACTTGTGAACTTAAGTTGGAATGTATATGAATACATGATGTGATATATATATGAGTTTTAGATTTCATTCCAGAGTAATTTATGATGTATGTATGTATAATTAGTTTAGTTGCATGTGAATTAGGGTTGAACGGAATCCGAATGGACAACGAGAAGTCTATTTGGGTTACGCTCAACCAGTATCGATCCCCGGGCATTCCCACATCAGGAATAACTATGTAAACCAACCCATATGCTTCCGCTAATCAGATAAGCATCGCGTATGTTGTATTAGGGGGTCGTTACAATTTGAACTATGTTTTGAGTTTAAACCTGTAATATGTTTTCCAATTCTATTGGGTGCTGCTTGCTGAAATGTTGTGCTGATTTATGCTTGTAAATGATAGAAATGATTAGGTTGTTGTTCATCTAGTAGAATATGCTAGTTTTCCTTTGATGCATAATGTTTGAGCATAATGATAAGGAATGTTTATAAAGGATGAGGTTTTCGTATAGAAACTAAATTCATATAATTTTGAAACTTGAAATGGACTGAAATCTAGGCTGGGTAATCTCAAAAATGTATTTTCTAAACTGGCGCAGGATATAATAGTCGACTGGCAGCATGTGGCAACTGACTATCGTGTTCTTGAGAAACCCAAAAATGCATACTTAGACATAGCAGCCGACTGGTAGCCCTATCAGTCGACTGTCAGGTCTAAATTTTCTACATGGTAGTCGATTGGTAACCCTAGCAGCCGACTGTCGTATTCTTCATTTTGCCCAAGAAGCATCCTAGAGAATGACCAGTCAACTACCAGCCTTCCATCAGTCGATTGACAGACCATTATTTTGTGAACTGAGGATGTCAAAGAGCAATCAGTCAACTGCCAGTCTTTCACCAGTCAACTGATAGCCCTCTAACATGTGGACCATAATTTTTATCAAAGATTGAGCTTAGTAATCCTCCATACTACTTTGTTTAAGGCTCATAACGTAACCATACTAGGAAACTACATACTTTTGGGTATCATGCAAAGGATAAGGCCACGTGTCACTCGGATGAGAGTATCCTTGTGATAGTGATACAAAAGGAGTGGAAAAATATGAGAAAGGAAAGAGTGAAGTATTCTAAATGTATACATTAGTGGTAGATAGGCTCATGATCGAGTGACCGATTGTTGGTATGGGACGATTGTTGGACATTCCACGGTTGTGCCATAAATAAGGATGGTCAAACATCCACTTGAACTTAAATGATTTGAAAATGTCATGATGGTTGTGAACTCTAAGTTAGTGTCATCTTCCAAAGGCCATTAAGAAACATATACTTAGGGTTAAGCATAACCATGAGCATGAGCCAAATCACTCTAGTATATATGTTAGAGAATAGCATACTAGAAGTGTGACTGGTAAGGGGTGGTGATTCCATAGCTTGATAATCTGCGGAATCGAAGAGGATAGGACTTGTTCAGAGGTTTTACAATGATCCCGTGAGTTATTGAGATTGTACTTGGATTCGACTGGAGGACGCCTTAAATAGTACTTATGCAGTAGAATTACTGTAGTGGCACAGTTAGTCACCATGATAGCTCATTCATGTATGTAGTGGTACATGGAGTTGTTTGTGGGGCAGCTCTCCTGATAACTCGTATGTTAAGATTGTTTTTCCTACTCATCGGTAAAAGTAAAAGGCATGTTTATTACCTTAGGAAATGTTTTGTGATGAAAATGATGATGAATGGATATCCCATATTATAAAGTTAATATGTTTTACCTGTACATACATGAATCTGAGCACATGACATGAGAGTATGTTGCATACACTGTATCCCGATAGTATGTATTACATTTTCATGATAAGGAAGAATGTAGAGGTTTTCCATATAAGTACGGTGGTATAGGTCAGTGGATTTCAAAATAGGTTGTATTGCTACTGAGATTAATTTCTCCTATGTGTGCTGGCGTGTACCAGATATGTAGGTCCCTAGCTGGAGGGGAAGGTAAGCGAGAGAGAGGTACCCTTTCTAGGGTGCACTGAAATCTTTATTTTGGATAGCATAGGCACTCATTTATTTTGTACTAGTCTTTATGGTTTTTGAGAAATTCTAGTTAGATTATCTCTTGTGTAGTCTATCTTAACTTGAATGTATATGAATTAACTAGTAACTATCAATAGGCAATTGATGGGGTCATGAGTGGCAGGGTTGTTGCCTCCATGCCCAATAGTATTTAATGATAAGTAGCAAACTGAGTATGCATGTTTGTATATAGTTAATTAAAGTAAACCATAACTATATAATGTGATATTCTGTTGTCATTCCCAAGTGAGTACTGAGTGTAGAACCTGACCCAATGACACTCAATTAATCAACTTGGTAAAAGTTTAAAATTTACTCAAGTAGTAGTAATAGTAACACACCATTATTATTATATTGCTATATTATACCTTTTAAATAACTAAAAGGGACCATAGGTTAAGGGGTGTTACACACTTGGCATGAAAAAACCATTAACTTAGTTATTTGCTAGCAAAAAGTGTTATCCAAAGAAGCCATGAAATGAAATTCATGTTAATTTTCTATTCAAAGCCCACATACTTATATTATGCAATTTGGAATGCTTATAGAAATCTTTTTGCTTATAATAATCTAAATTTTATTCCATTGATGAAGCATGGAGCACACCTTCTAAAGGTACAAAAAAGGCCCAGACTTGGATTATGCACAACAACATTGTGACAAGCCACCAAATGAGGTGTGTGTGTGTGTATATATATCACTTCTTACCTTTTACCTTTAGTTTCAATATATTGAAGTTCAAATTGTTTTATGGCTAATTCTATGCAATAAATCTATGGATAGCATTATCCATCCACTAAAACAGATCAACCCCTACTATGCGTAGCAAGACAACATAAAATAAATGCCAATAGAAAAAAACCTTGACAAAGCTAAAGCTAAATCTTATCTTAAATATGTACCATTCAAACTAGAATGAATCCTCTGTTTTGGACATCACCATATGAAATAATCAATCACTTCATCACTTAATTGAAAAAGCTACCCTCATAAACTACCTTCACCAGATTCACCACCCACCTATGTTGTAAGTTTAACTTCATACTGATCAAGTAAGACAAAAGACTTGTAAGGTAAAGTGAACCCAAAGATAACTCATAACTTCATATTGTTTGATTGACAATAATGCAATTGTATACAAATATTGTACAATGCTACTAAATCTTAAGTATCCAACTTAAACAACAACAAAGCCACAAATTAATCATGCAGTTTAAAAATAAAAACAAATTAATAACTTGAACAACTTCAAAGTAGCAATTTGAAAAATTTATATATAACTTCAGTAAATGTACAACTTCAAAGCATTCCAAAGAGACATTAACCAGATCAAATCATTGTTTTCTTTAATCTTTAAACATTATAAAATTTATTAAGCTAAGAAAAAGTTTTTAGAACCGGAGGCTCTAATACCATATGTAAGACAATGATAACAATCAAGAATCGCAATCAAACTTCTTACAACATAATTACATTTATAGATGTCATGTATTCAATTGTCATGAATATCTCATTTAAAGTAGCGGAAAGAAATTAAGACTACCTTCAGCCATAGCCACAAGTAAATGTTCTTGATTAAAGCAAGGGGAGATTGAGAAGGATAGAATCAAATATCTTCGTTATCCAATATCCAATGTCCTTGTGCAGAGAGAATACTAGGGTTTTGGGTGAGAGGGTTTTCTAACTAACAAGCATTTTTACTCTTATGATGGGAAAATTGGCTAAACAAACTTTTAATCATGAACCCTAATACTGATTAATGGAGAATACTTCTTTCATCAAAGAGATTATTCTCTACTTAACTTTTCAGTAAAAATTCAAAACAACCACGACCTTTTGAATAACTAATGAGGGGCAAGAGTGAGATTTCAATGAGAACCACATATTAATTAAAATAAATAATAATAAATATATATAATTAAATACTATATTTTAATTAATCCTACAATAAATTCATAATTGTAAGGATGAAATGATGCCATTTTTCCGTTTTAAAAAAAAAAAAAAAGAAATGAGACAATGTCGTTTTAGTGCAGATGAATAAAAAAAATTAAATAATCATGTAAACATTAAATACAATTAAAATGAATTAAATAAAAATAAAAAAAGTAAAATTAATGTAATGGTCAGGTTGAATTTGATCTTGACTAATCGGTTATGGGTTGCATTTAACCTCCTTAAAAATTAAACTTAAACATATAATTAGTTAATCGGAATATCATTAATATCTGAACTATTTTTATCCAACTCAAATCCATTTCATTTGACAAAGGCCTACGATAAAATTATTGAATTCCTTTTTTAGTCAACTCTCAGGAGGCTATCTTAAATAAAATCATATAATTAAGTTATTAATAGTTAAATTTATTTTAATAAAAAAATTAAAATTTAAACTTACTTATTGTACCATATGTTTAGTTATGTTATACAAGGGTTAAATGGTATTAAAAAAACATAAATTTGGCGTGCAAAATGAAAGTTGATTAATTCTTGAGGAAAAGAATTGTTATATTAAACTTTGGGCTTTGAATTGAAGAACTAAAATATGTATTTTTTAATACCATATGAAGAGTACAATCTTTTAAAATTCAAGCCCCCATTATTTTTTTAAATTTTTTTTATGTTTCTAATTTTTTTTTATTTTGATATGTATTTTTTTTATTTTGATATCAAAGTCAGCAACCAAATGACACTACACAAATTCTTAGTCAAACACCCTTAAAAAACAATTTAAATTGCTTGTTCAAAGTTCATACAATAAGAAGTCACCTAAACACAAATGAGAGAGGCTTCGAACCCTAAAAAGTCTAACCATTGGCAAATCTACTAAGCTTTCATCTACCAATTGTTAGCTTATCTTATTTACAAAACTTTACATATAATTCAATGGATCTTTTGGTAGCTAGCTAGATATAATCTATAATTAAAGAATAAATAAAATCAATTAAATATATATATGATATGATTTTTAATTACTAAAAATATATTTGAGAAACTTACTTATCTCATTATTATGTTACACTTGGCAGATTAGGTCTATCATTTAACTTACCTTAATTATTTCCAAAACTAGCATATAGTATATAATTTGGTAAACCCAATCTATAAAAAAATAAATAAAATTATCATTATAAAGAAATGTTTCAGGTATCACATGCCCCAACCTAATTTGTTAGTGGCATCACATTATATAAATAAGTCTATGACAAATTCTAATTAAAAAATACGTTTAACGTAAAAACAGACTTAGTCAAATCTGAAACTCTTGTATATATATAACAATATATACATGCAAGTTCAAGCTCATAATATATATAACAATATATACATGCATGTTCAAGCTCATAAGACAAGTTTCATTACCAATGGAGAAAGAGAAGATTGTGAAGCATTTCAGCCACAAGCATCCTCTTTCTCCTTCCGAATTGCAAGAGAAAGAAGAAGAAATCTTTTGATCAATTTGTGAGGTATCACTTTCAAGTTGTACTTCTGAATCTGATCATTATTATTATTATAAGTGCACAAAAAGTAATTGTGACTTCCTTATCCACAAGTCATGCTTTGAATTGCCGAAACAGATTCATCACCACAAGTCTCACCCTTCACATACTCTCACTCTTGTCTTTCCCTCTTCAAATGATTACCATATGTTCTTCTGTGAGGCTTATGGCCTTCATGGCTCTGCCTTTCGCTACCAATGCAAAAGCTGCCAATTTGATGCTCATGTCGGATGTGTTTCTTTGCCTCAAACTGTGAAGCGAAAGGACCATGAACATGATCTTAGTCTTCTTCATAGTTTACCCTTATGAAGAAGGTGATTATATGTTGTTGTTTTGTGGTGTGTGTAATGGAATGGTCTCTAGGAGTCATTGGCTGTATTATTGCCAAGAATGTGATGAGTATTGTACCCATTTAGATTGTGCGAAAGAGGAAGCTGATGATGAGCTCCGCGAAGAAGGTATAATTTTTTTTTTTTTAATGATTCATATTTTGAATTTATTTTAAAGTGAATTACATTTCTCTCTTCTGAGAGATTTTAAAATTACACTATCCTCTTATCTATTTTAAAAAATTATACTTTTCTTTTTTGAGAGATGAGAAAACCTACAATTTTATTTATTTTAATCAAATTACTCTTATATTTATTATTTATATAATTAAATATATATTTGACTAATATAAAAAATATATATTTTTTAACTTAAAATAAAATAAATTATTATTTTTAACCCAAAAATAAATAATAATAAAATATTATAAATTTTAAAAATATATTTTATAATAAATTATAATATTTTTAAAAAATCAATATTGTCATTAAGATATTTTAATTAAAATAGGTCAAATTATAGGTTTTTTAATTCTTTTTAAAAAAATTATAAGTTTTTAAAATAAAAGTGAAAGGAGTGTAATTTTGACAACTCTTAAAAAGAATGAATATAATTTATTCTTTATTTTATTAACTATCATTACTTTTTTATGAGAATCATGAGATTCTAAGTAAGAATATTATGAATTTTATGCTTAATTATCTTATGTTTTATCAATTATAAATCATAGAAGGATGCAAAAACAAAGAAACCACTGAAGAAGCACTAGAAAAAGAAGCTTCAAATTCTGAAGACCTAGAAGAAGTCAAAGCTTCTGAGGAAAAGCCAGAAGAAGAAGGAGGAGCTTTTGGAGAGCCAGAAGAAGAAATCGAAGCTTCTGAGGGAAAGCCAGAAGAAGAAGCGGAAGAAGAAGAAGAAGCTAATGATGCGGAAGAGACAGAAGAATTAGAAGCTTCTGAGGAAGGTCAAGAAGAAGGTGATGAAGAAGGGACAGACGAGGAATATCTAAAAGGCCTTATTCTTCAAAATCAAGTGCTGTCAAATGGACTTTATAATATGCAGCATCGGCAACGATTGAGAATGATGAGACAAACGGGACCCCCAAGAATGAACTTTTTCTTTCAGCTTTAATTTTGCTTTCCAGTTTCTTAATCAATGTATTATTAATTTGTACTTTCAATTTGAATGGTTTCTTGCTATGTGTGGATTTCCAGTTCCATCAAATAAATGTTTTGACCCATGAAATTGTACTTGATTTATATGGCATGTACGGAAAAAGTGTTAAAAGAATATCATTTCAACTGAACTCTCTTTCTCAAGCTATCATTTTTGTCTTCAAGTATTTGATTTATGATTTAAGAATAAGAAATTTAAAATATTATATTTTTACGTTTGATACGTAAATTAAAAATAATTTTTAAAAATATAATATTTTTATATATTTTTATTTTTATTTAAAAAAAATAAAAATATTATATTCTCATAACATTAAAATATTTTTAAATAAATTTTTAATAAATTTTAAGAATTATATTCTCAAATAAAAAATTTATCTATATATCAAACCGCTTATCTTCATCATTCAACTCAAGAAAGAATTGTGACTCTTCACTCTTCACTCAAATTTATATAAAGAAACATATTATTTAACAAATTTAGAGAATCTAAACCCTTGTTTGTTAACATATTGTTTTTTGTTGAAAATAGTTTTATCAAACTATAACCAAGCTAATATATAAATGAAATTAGAGTTGTTAAAATAAACTAATTTGATTCATGTAGGCTAACTTGTTACATTACAAGTTCGTGGAGTCAAATTTTTCTATTCCGCTTAATTTTTAATAGATTAACAAACAATCAACTTTATTAATGTAATAGATTAAGCAAATCACTCTATTTAACCCATTAAAAGAGAGAGAGAGAGAGAGAGAGAGAGAAACCATTTCATATATATTGACCTCAAATTTATAACATAAATGAAAGCAATGACATGTTTGTTATTCAAATTCATATTCCAACAACAAAACTGGTTACATATTAGGTAAGAATATCATACAATTATAAATCTAAAATCTTAAAGAGTCAAGAACTCAAACAAACTCCTTCAAGTTTCATATTCTCAGCCACCAAGATACTTAAAGAGTCAACAAATTACTCTATTGATTTAAAATTTAAAAAAAAAATAATAAAAGGTAAATCATTATCCACTAGCTGAATGTTATAATATAATTAATGAAATAAGGTAATTTAAAAAGTAAAAATTTCAATACTACCCTTGTAATGATAATTCTTTTAAAAAAAATTATTTTGATTATAAGATCAAGTTCATTTTATATTTTCTTTTTATTTCTTTTAACTTTTATTCTTTATGTCTCATACTTTAATAATATATATTCATATTGAAGAGACAATGTTGGAGATAGAAGTATAATCTCATATTAAAGAGTAAATATTTATGCTATATATACACATGAGACAGTTGTGAAGAGAAAAATTAAAAAAAAAGAGATAGAAGCAGCTGTGAAGAAGTGCTGCGAAGAAGAGCACTTGATTGTCAAGAGTTGGAGTTGGAGAGATGTGTTTCTTACAAGAATAACACTAGGGTAATATATATATATATATATATATATATATATATATATCCACCCCCGAGATGGTTTACAAACTATCCTAAGCCATCGTACAATATTTGTTTATTAAACATCTAACATTAAAAGGTTAAGACTCTCAAATCACCTCCCTCTATCCCACATCACTCATAAACTATCCTTCCAACCAAACTCTAGGTGATCAAGTCAAAATTTTTTTCAGTTATACTGGTTGGGAAAATGAAAATCCAATTCACCACTTTGGTAATTAAGTTAGTTAGGATATGTAAGCATCAGCATGTGACACATGTAGTATTTTTTAGTTACATTGGTTAGTAGCGAGGTTATTAGATTGTTTAGTAGCTAGGTTATTAGATTGTTTAGCTAAACTGTGAACTGTTATAGACTTTACCTATACCACTCCTGTATATAAACATACAGGATTTAGTAATAATATATCAAGCATTTCTCCCTCTTTCTCGTGTGAATGGTATTCTAATAAAGTTAAATAGAAGGCTCTTAATCTAAGAGTTCCTTTGCTAGTACTGCTAATTCCCTTCCACCTACAATTCCACTACTTAACTCACTTTTAAATGACCCCAATATTACTGTTTCAAATACTGATACTTTTTATGCTCTTGTTTCACAGATTACTAACTATATTGCAGGTAGCTTAAGCTGTTCAGAGAGTACCTCATATAGTGGTCATACTGTTGCCATCTCTTCTAAAAATGATATTTGCCTTGTTGATCCACTCCTGTGGCCAATACTCATCCTATGGTAACAATGTCTAAGGCTAGTATTTTCAAGCCTAACGTGTTCCTTGCTGTTATAGAACTTACATTAGTAAAGCAAGCTCTAGCTGATGAGAATTGGAAGCATGCAATGGAGGAAGAATATCAAGCTTTGATGAAGAACAACACATGGCAGCTTGTCAAGCCTCTAGAGGGCAGAAAAGCTATTGGCAGCAAGTTGGTTTTTAAGCTCAAATACAAACCAGATGGAATCATTCACATCAAGCAGGTTTTGACTATGCAGACACTCAGTTCAGTGGTCAAGTTCACCACTATTCGTATTGTTCTTACAATTGCACTTGCTAACCATTGGCATATGCAACAAATTGACTTCAATAATGCATTTCTGAATGGTGATCTAACTGAGGAAGTGTACATGACACAACCTGCTGGCTTTAAGCAGGGTGATGGTAGTCTTGTGTGCAAACTAAACAAAGCTCTCTATGGCCTCAAGCAAGCTCCTCAGGCCTGGTTTGAAAAGATGGCTTCTGCTCTTCATTTTCATGGTTTTCACACAGCTAAATGTGATAAATCTTTGTTCATTTAGGTCACCAAGTCTTTCACTATGTTTTTATTAGTCTATGTTGATGATGTAATTGTTACTGGTAGCTCTCTAATTGAAATTTGTGGTTTGGTACATAAGTTGCATTACCAATTTTCTCTTAAAGAACTTGGTCCCTTGAATTATTTTCTTAGTATACAGGTTGTTCAAGTTGGTGAAGGAAGCATCCTACTGACTCAGGAAAAGTACATCAAAGATCTTCTAATTAAGGTTGAAATTTCTGAAGCTAAGCCTTAGAAGACTCCTATGGTAGCAGGATTGAACCTAAGTGCTCAAGGCAATGAATCCTTCACTGATCAACACCCATATCGCTCCATCGTTGGTGCCTTGCAATATGTCATAGTTACATGATAGCTTATTCAATTAACAAGGTGTGCCAGTTTATGCACAATCCCTAGGTCTCTCATTGGCAGGCAATTAAAAGGATCCTATGGTATCTTAAGGGCACCATAGATCATGGTTTGAAGTTCCACAAGTCTGAGTCATTGTCCCTTTTTGGTTTTGCTGATGCATACCATGGGGCTCAAATGTTGATGACTGCAGGTCTACAACTGGATGGTGCGTTTATCTTGGTGAAAACCTAGTCTCCTAGTCCTCCAAAAAGCAACATGTGGTGGCACGGTCAAGCATTGAGGCTGAGTACAGGGGAGTTGCTAATGTGCTTACCGAGGTTCTCTGGATTAAGTCTCTTCTATCTGAGTTGTGTATCAAAATCTCTTCTGCTCCTCGAGTGTTATGTGATAATCTCAGTTCCGTTTTACTCTCTGCCAATCCTATGTTGAGTTGGATCTTCATTTTGTTCGGGGACGAGTAGCCAACAAGGAGATTGAAGTGCATCATATTCCTGCCTCTGAACAAGTGGCTAATATTCTTACTAAGGCTGTATCAAGAAATGTTCTTTGGGTTTTGAGACAATTTCAGGATAGTTAGAACCTATTTAAACGTTGTTTTATTCTTGTGGTCTTTAAAATTATTTTATAAATTAGTTTTAAAAATTTATATTAATATTATTTTTATATATTTATATATATGTTATTAATAAAAATATTTATTTTTTGTATTTTTTATGTTTTAAAAAGTTAGAATTCAGAACATGTTTTAATTGTTCTCTATTTTTTGTTTCTAAAACATATATTTTATTTTTTTTATTTTCAGTTATTCAAACAAGTTTTTTTATTTTTTTGTTTTTAAAAGTCAAAAATAATTTTAAAAAATTACAATCAAATAAGCTCCTTGTGTACCTCCCTGAGTTTGACTCGTGTAGTATTTATTAGTTACATTGGTTAGTAGGTTATCAGATTGGTTAGCTATACTGTGAACTGTTATAAACTTTATCTGTACCACTCCTCTATATAAACATACAGGATTAGTAATAATACATTAAGAATTTCTCCCTCTTTCTCGTGTGAGTAGTGTTCTAATAAAGTTAAATAGGTCAACTCAATGGATGAGACTCATTTATACGTAATAAGGCTAGAGTGGGTCGAGTTTGGCTTTTTTCTGGGTTGCAAGTTGAATCAATTGTCGATTTGTTGTTTGCGTAGAATAAAATATATTTTTGACAAAAAAAAAAAGGAGTTAGACTCAATTTTAGACTCATTTTATAGGCTCCGTATGGAATGTCATATATATTTAATTGAATTTAATTATTGTTATTATATTTGGCCTTTTATAATGAACCTTAATGAAACATTTTATGTAAGAGTGGATTTGTAATAATCAAATTATAATTGTGGGTATAATGAATGGTTTATTTGTACTGGGCAGGATATAAGTACAAACGAATTAGTCTTATCCTAATTTAATATATATGATTAGTTGTCCATTAAGACTATAACATATATTCAAAATTAGGATATATAGTTACTCTACTCACCACACCACACTATTAACTCTAATATGTGTTCTTGCATGACAAATTGTTATATATAACGAAATTTGATTTACAATTCAAGTATGTATATTCATTCTTATTTTCTTTATTATATACTCACCCAATCAGAAAGAAAGTCACCATCAACATGATGATTTTGGATCCTCTACCGTAATCCTCTGGAGCTTGGCGTTTTTAGCGGCGGTTTTATCCGTTGCTAAAGTGTGTTTTAATATTATTGCAACGAATATTATTGCTGTTATAATTTTTGTTTAAATAATTAATTTATAGTGACAATAATTTTGTTGCAAAAAACTTTAGCAGCGGCCAAGCAGAGGATCCGGACGCCAACATGATATATCTCATCAATATGTCTCCATGTTTTGGAATACAATCTCAACAAAAGCAGTGAAGTTAGCTTGCATCAGGTGATTGCTCTGTCAGCTTAAGATATGCTTCCCACTTCAATTGCAAACTTAATTGTGTAATGTGCAACTTGATGCCAACACGCATTTGTCCAACTCATCCTTTCTCGTCACAAGAGTGCAATATTAATCAACTTAGCTTTTACAGGATTTGCATGTACAAATATAATGTTTTTTCTTTGAATTTTTAAAATATAATATAAAATTATTATTATTATAATTTTTAAATAATAAATTAAATAATAAAAAATTATTTAATCAATTCATCTCTTATAACTTTTTATTATCTTTTATTTTTTTTTATGTTCTCACATAATATATTTTATTTTATATTTTATATTATGAAATATATTATTTTTTGAGACTACTAATAAAAAAATTTTAAAAATATTATAATATATTAAAAGCTTTGAATACACAAATATGCATATTATTTTTTTCTTTATATGTTTGAAATATAATATTAAAAACATTTATTATATTTTAAAATAATAAATTAAATAATTGATAGTTATCCAACTTCTTATTTTTTTATTGTAACTTCTCATTATCTTTATTTTATCTCTTTCATGTTCACATATCTAATATTTTATTTTATATTTTATATTATAAAATTAATTTATATTATAAAAATATATTATTTTGTAAAAAACTATTAACCAAAAAGGTCCAGAATTATTATAATATAGATATATATACACATTATAAAAATTCTTATTAAATTTATTTCTTAGCCATAAAATTAATTGTCTCTATTAATATAATAAGTAAATTACAGTTACACAAAATTTGGTAAAATTATACTTATTATTCCTTTTGTTTAAATATTACATTCAATATTTTACGGGATTTGATACACATTTACACAAACCTCCCTTTTGATATATTATCTTAATAAAATTAATATTTTACACAATATATTTTCATTCCAAAATTATAAACTTGTTTAAATATTTTTATTGTTATATTAAGATTTTCATATTAGAGTTGAATATTACTTTAACTACATTTATTATTGTATTAAAAATAAAATCACAATTTTATTCTATTTAAAAAGCTATTTCATTAACAGTGATAAATATAATTATGACTCACTTATCAAAAGTGGTAATCTTAATCTTGCATATTGAAGACTTCTTAACCTAGGGAAATTTTCACTATAAAAGACCATAGGTATACACTCCTAAGACATCACCTTACTCCGTCCACCCAAGTTATCCATACTAACTCGGGTGTCGGAGTCCACGACGAAGCCTTCCGTCTCCCTCACGCCCTTTGACCCAGTCTTGTTTTATAAGTTTTCATAGCCCATGGCATTCAACCACCGAATCTAGAACACCGGTAAAGTTTATGCTTTATTAGATAGAAAATAAACTAAGTCCTGAATCATATTAGTAGGTTCCTAATAATAAAGTCTGGATACCGATAGTGTAAACAAAAAAAAATATCAATGTATAATTCTTTCAAACTACATGGATAATAAGCATCATTTAACTAAACCTCATGAAAAATTAATATAATTTACTCTAATATAATTTTATAATTTTATTCTTAATGTAATAGTAAAAAAATTAAATTGATAATTAAAATTTAACATAAGACTAAAATTATATTTAATATAAGAGGTTAAAGAGAATTAAATAATTTATTTTTTAAATAAATATATTATGCATAAACTTAATTTTATCAAAAAGGTTAGATTAATTTTTAAATTAAAGAGATATTAAGTATAATTTAACTAAATTTAAGAAAGATTATTTTATTTTATATTTTTATGTAAACAAAAATATTAATGAGAAGAACATACTTTTTGGTCCCTAAAAATACCTTCAATTATGATTTAATTCCTTTAACATAATAATATATTTTTTAGTTCTTAAAAAATTACGAAAATCAACTCGTAGTCTTTTTAGATTGTTAGCCCTTAACAGACATGCTATCATGGCACGTTAAATATTGAGGTATACAGTTGTATCATTTTACGTAGTGTCTCATTCCAAACACACCAACTCACAAAACCAATTTTTGAAATATATTATTTTAACAAATGAGAATAATTGCCATCTACCACAAGAAACTTAAAGTCATCTCCGGTAAATCCAATCTTCAACTCTCAAGTTAGAACCTCCTAATTATCGTGTCACGAAAATGAAGATGATATCTCATCAACATCGTCATTCTGCTTGAGTTGCCTTTCTTTCCCATCCTAGCTATTTTATCTTAATTCTGACAATCGCAAAGCTGCTCAATGAACTATAAGTGAAATACCTACTTAGGTCATTATCCTTGTTGATTCTGATTTGTTAGAATGAGATTACATATAGTTTTTTGGGTTGGTGCCCTGAAAATGAGACATTATGCAAAAATGTATGAAAGTAAGTAGATAATTAAAGAACGAAGTTTCAACATATTCTATTGCAGTTGTACTTTGATTATAAAGTAAGTGTGAAGGTGATGAAATGTGAGACTTTGTGACCCATTGGTATATTTTTCTAAATGTTTTAACAGACTAAATGGTATATTTTTTAATTTTTTAAAGAACAATTAACACATCATTTAATTTAGTGAGACATCTCGCTATTATTTAACAACACACCTTCACATTTAATGTGTCATGTCAATATGTTTGTCAAAGGTTAATAGCCTAAGAACTAAAAAATTAGTTTTTATGATCTTTAAAAAATTAAAAAAGCATATTATAATATTTTAATAACTAAATTATAAGTAGAGGTTTTTTTTTGGGACCAAAAAGTAAGTTTCCCAATCTTAATAACATTCATAATCATTCTTGTGCAAAAAAATTATAATAATTTAGTTATAAATCAATGATAGAATAAATGCATGCAATCTGCTTGAATTAGATACAATTGGCCCGAAGTTTACCTGGAAAGGTCCGCAATTACAGCACCATGAGAGACTTCATGAAAAGCTTGATAGAGCCTTCTGCAATGACCATTGGAGAACTAGATTTCAAGAAGCCATTACCAAAAATCTTCCTCTTGTGAGCTATTCAGACCACCACCCAATTCTAGTTAAAGTTGATGGACCAGCCAAGACTCCGTCTAATCACCCCTTCCTCTTTGAAGCCATGTGGCTTAGCCATGAAAATTTCCAAGAGGTAGTCCTTCAAAATTGGAAAAAAATAAGAAAATATCATAAAAAATCTAGCTTGCTTAGCAGAGAGTCTCAAAAAATGGAATAAGAAAGTCTTTGGAAACATCTTCAAAAAGAAAAAAAAAAAAAATCCTAGCCAGACTCGAAGGGATAAACAAGAAATTCTCAGCAAACCAAAGGAAACTCCCATTTCTGATCAGAAAAGAAAAAGAATTTCAAACAGCTGAGAGATCTACTGTAATAAGAAGAAACCTTATGGTTCCAAAAGGCTAGAACAAAATGGATTAAATATGGAGACCGAAATAAAGGTACTACAATCTCAAAACAATTACCAAGAGAAGGCATAACAAGATTCACATGATCCGAGACAGCCAAGGAAACTGGGTGGAAGAAGAAGAAACGGTACTGGGCCTGATAACTTTCTTCTTCCAACAACTCTTTCAAGAAGAAGGCAAGGAGGATGAATATAAAACAACTAAATACACTTACCCAGCTCTGAATGACAGTGACCAAAATCTAGTTGAAGCACCAATTAAAGATGAAGAAATTTATAACGCCCTTATGTCCATAGGGCCGTTCAAAGCACCACTGTAATAGAAATGGGGAACAATAGGTGATAGCCTGCATCAGTTGATAAAGCATACATGGGTGAACTCAGGGTATACCAAAAACTTAAACAGCACACTCAATGTGTTAATACCAAAGATAGATAAACCCGAACTGGTTTCCCAATTCAGGATAATATCTCTATGCAATGTTACCTATAAGATGGTCACAAAAATCATTGTACAGAGATTAAAGAATATCCTCCCCAAACTAACATCACTGAATCAAGTGAGTTTCATCCCTAGGAGACACATCCAGGAGAATATTGTTATTGCTCAAGAAATAACCCATACAATGCAACGAATGAGAGGAAACAAGGGATATTTTATGATAAAGGTGGACCTAGAAAAGGCTTACGACAGACTACGATGGACTTTCATTAATCATATACTGAAAGAAATTGACATACCTGCAGAAATTCGAAAACTTGTCATGCAGTGTATAACCACTGTTACATCTCAACTTCTATGGAATAGAGGCCTTACTGAGAGCTTCAAACCATCAAGAGGGATACACCAGGGTGATCCCTTCTCGCCCTACGTTTTTGTTCTCTGCATGGAAAATTTAACCTATATCATACAGGAATCAGTAGAAAGTAAGAAATGGAAGCCTTTCTGTTTTGGGCGTTCAAGGCCACGAATATCCCACCTTCTTTTAGCAGATGACCTACTAATTTGTGGGGAAGCTACTCTTAAACAAATCCAGGGCACTATGGAATGCCTTAACCTTTTCTACAGAATGTCGGGACAAAAGGTCAATCAAGCTGAGACTAGCATCATTTTTTCCAGGAATGTTGACAAGAACATAAGGAAGGAAATCCTAAATTTCTCTAAATTTACTTGCACAGATAATTTGGGTCAATACCTAGGCATCCCAATTATTCATGGTAAAAAACGCAGGGAAAAATATGGATATATTCTGGATAAAGTAAAAAAAGAAAAGACTTGCTGGAAGGAAGAGAAACCAATTTATCGAATGATGGTTAGCCAAATTCCCAAGTCTATATGCAAGGAGTTAGAAAGATTAGAAAGAAACTTTATCTGGGGGCATGATATTAATACCAGGAAATTTCACAATGTAGGATGGAAAGAACTGCAAAAAAGTAAAAGGAATGGAGGACTAGCTAAATGCAATCTAACAGCCATGAATGAAGCATGAGTATTAAAAATAGGTTGGAAACTCATCTCCCAAGAATAGGGGTTGCGGTGTGAAGTTATCAGACATAAGTACAACAAAGGAAAACACCTGTAATATGCACTACCAAACAGACCCAATGGATCAACCTTCTGGAATGGGATTTCTAAATCATGGAGCTACCTTACCTATTTCTCTGTATGGGAAATTGGATCAGGTGAGGATACAAGCTTTTCGTATGATAAATGGGTGGATAGCTCTAAAAAACTCATTGACTATGTTATTAGGGAACCTAACACAGAGCAGAAAATTTGGAAGGTATCAAATGCAACTAACCCCAGGAAACATGGAATTTTGGTATCATAGAACAATATCTACCCCAAGAAATATTATACAAAATTTATGGGTGCCTCCCACCAAATGAAGAACTTGGCAACGACAAGAGGTACTAGTTGGGGGATATGGATGGGAAATATAGTGTAAGATCAGCCTATACCCTCATCATGGGTAATAAACTGGGGAAACCAGATTCAATATGGAAACTCATTTGAGAGTGGAACGGGCCAGAAAGATTCAAAACCTTTATTTGGCTGGCATCCAAAGAGAGACTTCATTCTAATAACATTAGAGCCATTTGGAAAGGTACAATCTCTGTGTCCTATATGTATGTGTAATGAGGAAACTAACTTACATGCCTTGAGAGATTGTAGGAAAGCTACCAGAATTTGGAACAAATTAATACCTAGAGAGAAAATAATTACCTTTTATACAAGTGACATGCACAGCTGGATTCTGGACAACATCTCCAGAAGGAACGAAGAAGAAAACAGCATCCCTTGGGCAAATACCTTCATTACAACATGCTGACACTTATGGAATTAGAGGAATTGAGGGATCTTCAATCCCATTTTCGCTTTTCTGCCTAAACCAATACTAGCCATCCGGAGGCGCGTAGAGATTATCACAATGACTGTTTTAGAACTGGGCAAGTACTAACTGAAGGATAATTCCCCCACCAACGTCCTCTGGTGGCCACTGAAACCTAGGTGGCTCAACGTCAACATAGACGGAGCAAGTAAGGGGAACCTCGGCTTAGCTTGTAAAGCTCCTATCTAGTCTTATTGTTACTCTCGATATCAATAGATAAGTTCGGTACATAATCTTTATCCTTTATTTGATAAATGTCTGAGCAGTTATACCATTCAATTATATTAATCGGATTAGGTTCAAGATCTTTTTCTCAGAATAAAAAAAAACTTACATGCACAGCAAAATAAAAATGCTACACTACACAGTGAAAATTTAAACTTATCATAGAGTTCATGTAACAACCCTCTAATTTACAATATACTTACAGCGGTGCACGGCGACCGACGGTGGCTGGGGTCAAAAAATACACCAGATTGTAGCCTGTAACTCGAGGAGGCTGGATTTAGGGTCTGTTTGGCGAGACACGGCCATTTGGATGGCCTTTTTTGGTGAAGAAGTTTGACGCACGGCAGACGATTTTTCCTTCGTCCTGGGCGCGTGGCAGTGGGGTTCACCAGCTGAAAGCTGTCGGAGGAAGCTAATAGCTCAAGTTTCCCAACGGTGGTGGCAGTGTCGCCAGACAGTGTTGAACGACGGAGATCACGGCAGCAAAGGAAAAATGCGACATAAAGGAAAAAGGGCCATTTTTCGACTGCTGTGGCGATCGTTGGTCACTGCGGTGGCTTGCTGTGGCGTCGGGCTAAGCTGGGGAACCTTCTGGCAACAACAGGTAGCCGTAACTTAGCCGGACGGCGGATAGGTGTGGTAAAGGTGGTGGATATGGGTGGTGTGCGTGAGAGAGGAGAGAGAAAGTGAGAAATGTTGTATGAGAGGGAAAATGAAAGGGGTTTGAGTATTTAAGGCCCTTAGGGGCATTTTAGTCTTTTCCCTTTTGCCTTAGCTAAGTTTCGAATGCATCTCTCCGATCTAGGCAAAATTTAAGACGATATAAAAGAAAATTTGGAAATTTTCAAATGATCGCAAGCGTCACAAAATTATCCACAAAATTCCTCCGACAGATCAAAATTTCGCTATCAGATATAATTTAATTTCGAAAAATTCTCAAATTTTAGCTAAAAATTTAGAAAATTTTCCTTAATTCAATTTCAACAAAAATTAGAATTCATTTTTACCAAATTTAATTTATTTAAAAATCGGGTTGTTACACTTTCCATATGTTTTTGTGGTGTGTGCTTGTTCTTTTTTTCAACCATTTAGACATGTTTTTGAGGACTCGAGCCATCTGAGAAAGTAAGTGAGAGGAAACTATTATTTTCTAGGTGGATCGTGTTCCTAGCCCAGGGAAATGTTTTGTTTTGTTTTGTGTGATGTTTGTTTTTAGTCTATTTGAACATATTTTTGAAGACTTGAACTTTCAATTGAGAAAGTGATTGAGAGGAAACTCATGTTGTTCAAGTAGACTATGTTTATATTTGCGTAATTATCAACTATATCCCACGAATTCATTAATCTTAGTACATGAGATTAATGAGTAAGGATGAGTTAGAATATGTTAACAATTTTTTGTTCCTTCATTAATTCTTGATTAATGAAATTCAACGAATGCAATTGACTTATAGAAAGTTGTGGTAAATATTTTAGTATTTAGCAAACATTTATATTTTATGTTTTCATTCTCTTTTATTTTGTTTTGGTTTAAGTTAACTTAGGAATTTTCTTATTTCTTGAGTTTTAATTTTTGAAAGGTGGATTTATTTTGAAATTTTGATGTTTAGTGTGAGCCTAAAATATTTGGTTAAAGCTCTGGTGTGCTATGTTTTCCTTTTGTTTCAATTATGTTTTTCTTGTTTTTGATCTTCTGTTTTGTAAAAAGTGGGTAAATAAAATAAGTTTAGGCCAATTTAATTTTTGCACATTTGTTCTAGGGTAACTGTCATTTGAATGAGTGTTGTGGGGTGCCTAATACTTTTCTCACACTCAACTGACTCCCGAACACTTCTCTGTTATGTAGACCAGTTTTCATTTCATTTATTTTGCCTTATTTGTTTTTTCAAAGTTTCCCTGTAAAATAAAATTTTGGTGGCTATTCCTTGTTTTTCATTTGATTTTTGAAATATGTTTTTAAAAATCAAAATTTCTTTTTCTTTTATGCTATTTGCGTCATATTTCAGGCGTGACACTTGTGCTAATGAAAAAAAATCTTTAAAGTCTAGTCCAATTAGGGTTTGAATGATAAATTTACAATTAATAGGCTTTTTGGATGAGTTAAAACTGCATATCTCATATCCCATTCCACATCCAATTTGTGCCATTGGAGTTTGGAGTCTTGAAAAAACAAGAGAGAAGGTGTGTAGATTGATGCAAAAAATTAAAGTTTAGAGTATTATTAAAAAAATAAAAATAATAAAAGAATATATTAATATACAATAAGTTAATAAAATAAATAACATTTAGTTATATATATAAATTGATGTTATTAAATTTATTTTATATATAATATAATAATATATACTTCAAATTAAATATTTTATTTTAAATAAATTATTTATTTCAATATATTTATAGTATAAAATAAATTATTTATTTCAAACACAGTTATACCGGTTTAAAACATCGGCTTTACAGCATAAGAAGCTTCGCATGAAACAGAACAGATGCGAGCATGAGTGCGGAGTCTTGTTTTATTTTTACATGTTGACGACAATCTGACGGCTCTGGGTTTCAATATTTAGCATCTTTTATCCTCGCAAGTATCTAGCAACTATATATATATATATATATGCAATTTGGGCTTTGGCTGTTTGACATATGCAAGGTTTCCCCTAAACCAGAGGTTCATTTTTGATTTATCACTTCTCCATCTCTCTATTTGCCCTTCTATCCCTTCCTTCAAACAACGTTTGAGTCTGAGTCATATCTGTTCAGGTGACTCATCGTTTATTTATTGTCTTTTCTCTGATTATAGCATCCAGGATGAGGCGATTCTTATCAAAACTAACAGATTGGCGTATTGGGTTCAGAGAATCAAATTTCTTCCTGGTAGGAGCTTTTTCTAATTTTTTTTAGATTGTGTTAGTAATTGTGTATTTGTTTTTTTATTATTATTTTTACTATTTGGGTGATGTAAATGATTAAACTATATTATTTAATGGATGGAAACTCTTGGGTCACATGAACAAAAAACTTACACGAATTGTCCAAGTCAGTATTTGGTAAATTGGAGTCAAACTTGTAATCCCCAGATTTTATCAAGAACTTGTAATCCAATCATTCAGTTGTTACTCTAATTTCATGAAATATGCAATTCTGTGACTCAATTTCTGGTGTTTCTGGTTGTTTCTAAGTATTTTCATTGAGTAACGCCTACCCCATTCTTGAAAAGAATGAAACTATGTTCCTCTTTATGACATTTGGGTTATTTCACTTCTATGGAAATTGAGCTCTGAATTTGGGTTTGTGTTAATTTTATGTTACAAGTATTATATTGAAGACTGAGGGCTTGTTTGAATGTCAACTTTTTCTTTCAATCTTTAAAAATGTTTTATAAAACTAGTTTTGAGAATTCATACTAGTATTTTTTTTATGTGTTTATGTACATATTAATAAAAAGACTTTTTTGTTGTTTTAAAAAACTAGAGTGCAGAACATCTTTTAATTGTTTTGTATTTTTTGTTCCCCAAATACATATTCTGTTTTTTCGTTTTTAGTCGAAAAGAGTAATTCAAACAGGTTTTTTTTTTGTTTTTCTGTTTTTAAAACTAAAAACAAATTTTAAAAGTTGTATTCAAACAGGCCCTAATGCTTTTAAGAATATTTGAACAACTGCATCAGATCCCACATCAAGCATGCTCTACTCCTTAAAGAAATGATTAGTGTCTTATATATCATACGAATTCCAAACTTAATATTGATCTTTACTCCTGGCCACATGCCTATGAGAAGTAGGATCAGAAGATGCACGTTCTGAGCTGTTCAAGCCATGGGATTGACTTTATTGTGTCATTTTTCTGCCTTGAATGGTTATTTCCATAACAGTCCTCTTAAAATATGACTGATATTATACTTATATATTGTTGTATCCTATTTTAAGTTGAAGGAAGAGCTGCTTATATATACATTTTCTTTCTTTTGTGAAACCTAATAGTGTGCTCTAAAGTAGATCTTATACTATAAACAAAAGATTATGTCATGCCAAAAGTGGTATAATTTAGATAGGGATCATTTTCCAGGCGGGGGAAAATGATGTTGAGACTTTAGATTTCCAAACATGGTTGGTAATTTACTCTCTCTATGTATAAATTAATATAAAAATAAGGTAATTTAATCTATATTAATTACATGTTTTGATGCATACTATCAATGTAATCATTTATATGTTTGTAATGATTTCATTTTTATGTAATGTTGGTTTCATGACAAAAACGTAAGTGTTCTATAGGTTAAATTGAATTTCTTATCATTTATGGATTTAGTATGAGGAGAGAATGAACAATCTATTGCCTGATTTTCATGAAAAAGAAATAGAATTTTCTAATCTGTCAAATTTTTATGGTAATTTCTTAATGTTTCAGTCAAAGGTGATATTGTCAAACCTTGATATGAATTGAGTTTTTATGGTGTCCCCTCTAGAAAGCTTGGTGATACACATTCACCCATTTGAGAAATGTTTTTGTTTCCGGATATTTTGTTTTTGTGTGTCTTGGTTAATTTAATTATTTAACAGGTGAATTGTGAGATGGGATCTTTTTGCACCTCCAGAAATAGTAATGGCCAAGCTTTATTCAGTGGCAATATGAATGAATATATGGGAAGAATGTATGCTACATCTTATGCTACATTTTCTGAAGATCAGCCAAAAGACAATTCTGTCTCTGATATGTTAGTAGATTCATTTGGAAGGCTTCACACTTACTTGAGGATATCCTTAACTGAGCGTTGCAATCTACGGTGTCAGTACTGTATGCCAGCAGATGGTGTGGAGCTCACTCCTAACCCTAAGCTTCTAACAAAGACTGAGATAATGCGATTGGCGAATCTTTTTGTAAGCTCTGGAGTGAATAAAATCCGTTTGACTGGTGGCGAGCCAACTATCAGAAAAGATATTGAAGACATATGTTGGGAGTTGTCAAACTTGAAGGGACTAAAGACATTGGCAATGACTACCAACGGTATTACCCTTGCAAGAAAACTTCCAAAGCTGAAAGAATGTGGGCTTACTTCTATAAACATCAGTTTAGACACTTTGGTACCAGCAAAGTTTGAGTTTATGACAAGACGTAAAGGACATGAAAAAGTGATGGATTCAATTAATGCTGCTATAGACCTTGGATATAATCCAGTTAAGGTAACTTTTTTTGTCTTATTTATTTATATTTTGCAGAGTCTTTACCTTGACCACCTCCCCTTAAGTAGTCACCCTTTTGCCAAATTGTTATATTAAATCGATCAAATAAATTTTATAGCCTTGTTCATGGGATTCTTCTTGTTCAAGGATTCATAACCTCTAAAATTTTCACATGTCAATATGTCATTGATGAATGTGTTTGAAGCTGTTTCTGTTATCTTTCAGGTCAACTGTGTTGTAATGCGTGGATTTAATGATGACGAAATTTGTGACTTTGTTGAGTTGACGCGAGGAAAACCAATTAATATTAGATTTATTGAGTTCATGCCTTTTGATGGAAATGTGTGGAATGTCAAGAAACTTGTCCCCTACTCAGAAATGTTGGATACAGTGGTAAGGTAGAATTCTGAACAGTAATCTCACTTGTAGAGTTTTGATGTTCTCTTATAGGGACTCTTTAATTTATGACTGTCATTACCAAACAGGTGAAACGGTTTACAGGCTTAAAGAGACTTCAGGATCACCCAACTGATACAGCCAAAACTTTCACAATTGATGGGCATCAGGGTGCAGTTTCATTCATCACCTCAATGACTGAGCACTTTTGTGCTGGTTGCAATAGATTGCGACTACTAGCTGATGGAAACTTCAAAGTTTGTTTATTTGGTCCTTCCGAGGTAAGCTCTATTCTAGCTATCAAAAGTAAATATATTCTACATATCACTTGAATTTTATCATGCCACGTGGTAGTGTAACTTGAGCCAATTCTGTGATTTTGAATAGATGTGGAAAACCTAATGTGATTTGGCAAATCTGTGAGGTTGCAGTTGCAGTTATGATGATGGAAAAAACTCACAGGCTTTTAAAATCCATCTGGGTTTTAATAGTTTAATTAAGAAAATCAAGTAAAGGGCCTGGGTTTACAGAATTGATATTTAACGCCTATGAATCATGGTTGATGCTATTGCAAATCTTTAGCATTCTAGGGCTTTGAAAGGCATATAAGTTTCACTACAGTTAGCTGCTACTAAAGGAGTAGGGTTCTAATAGTTTGTTTCATAGTATTTGATACGCGTTATTTGCTGAAGAACTACTGTATTATCTTTTGAATAGGTTACAAGGATATATAAATACAATTAAAGATCTCAAGAATTTCTCCTAATCCCTAGAAATTAGGGATATATACAAAAAGATAACTAATTAATATATTACTAAATAATCAGATCATTATCCCTAGAAATCCTCTAATTTAAAATAAAATAATTATCCCTGAAAGTATTCCTAAATAACCGACACTCCCCCTGAAGTTGGTGAATGGATATCTTTCATGCCCAACTTGCTAACAAAGTCTTCAAAGGTTGTGCTGGGTAGCCCTTTCGTCAAAACATCAGCTATTTGCTCCTTTGATGAGATGAAAGACATGCATATTAGACTGCTGTCCAACTTTTCTTTTATAAAATGTCGCTCAACTTCCACATGTTTTGTTCAATCATGCTGAACTGGGTTGTGTGCAATGCTGATTGTAGACTTATTATCACAGTACAATCTCATTGGAGCTTCCCACTTAATTCTTAAGTCATCAAGAACTATTTTCAACCACAATAACTCACAGATTTCTAATGCCATAGTTCTGAACTCTGATTCTGCACTTGACCTTGCCACAACATTCTGCTTTTTGCTCTTTCATGAAACCAGGTTGTCTGCCACAATAGCACAGTACCCTGAAGTTGATCTTCTGTCCACCAGTGAGCTTGCATAATCTGCATCCATTTAGGCCTCCAAAGTAATATTTTCTCCTTTTTTAAACAAAACTCCTCTTCCTGGACTACCTTTTAGGTACTGCAGGATTCTGTATACAGCCTTGAGATGTACTTCCTTGGGGTTGTGCATAAATTGACTCACCACACTTACAACAAAGGCAATGTCGGGTCTTGTATGTGTTAAGTATATTAACCTTCCAACCAACCTTTGATAGGTTCCCTTGTCTACTGCAAGATCACTTGGTGCATCATTCAGCCTGTGATTAAACTCAATAGGGGTGGCCATGGGTTTGCAACCGAGTTTTCCTGTTTCCTTTAATATATCCAGCACATATTTCTATTGTGAAATAAATATACCTTGCTTTGAGTATGCAACCTCAATTCCTAGAAAGTATTTCAACTTACCAAGCTCCTTGATGTCAAATTCTTGCAGCAACCTTTTCTTTAATTCTAGCATTTCTCCTTCATCATTTCCAGTGACTATGATATCATCCACATACACTAATAGTGCTATTACTCCCCCTGGCTTCGAGTGTCACGATCCAAACCACCAGGCCATGACCGATGCATAGACTAAGCCAACAACAAGGCTAAGTCTAGCAAGCCAAGGCACAAGGACTAAGATAACATTATGGGACTCAAAACCCCATGCCACACCCCATTAAATATAACATGTACATAGAATTCTTTACTATAATTTTTTTTATTGGGAAGTTACCAAAATTTGGCAAAAGAAAAAAACCTTAAAACTCGGATATCTCCTCATTACCATGACACCCATCCCCAACATTAATTGACAATAACTAAGAGATGCAGTCTTCACCTAGGCATTTCACAGAACTCAAATCTTGACCAACCTAATCATACGGCTTAATAGTTGTGAGTCATGAAGTCAATCAACTTTTCACTTGACAAAATAACCTACCACAAAGAAACATTCCAAATCATGCTAGTCTAGAGTACTCTAGTCAACCACCTGTTAATCTTAAAAATGGTAAAAGAAAGAAGAGTAAGTCATATAGACTTAGTGAGCATATAATAAACAAGCGCAAGACATGAAAAACAATCATATGAACAAGTTCTTCATCTAACAAATAAACAAAAGAATCACATCATCATAAATTAGTATTTATAAATACACATATCCCAAAGAAGGGAAAAAGAAATCTAATGAACAAGTCATTAACCAAAATATAATATGTACACACTACCTTTCAGAAAGACTAAAGTTCTCGCCCATAACATGCTAAACATCTCTATTTGATTTAACTGAAAAAGAAATTACGTGAGAGAGGACTCAATTATCCAAGGAATCATTGCGTTGTTACACATCACTAGTATGACATCATGCCAAAGCATTTAAACCCCCAGTCACTGAACAAAATCAGATATCAAAGTATCAAAGAACATAAATAAATTATAATGTTTCAAAGCATATAAATAAATGATATCATGTCGCTGCACATAGATAAATTACACTATGTCACCACACGTAAATATATTACATTGTGCCACCACACATAATTAAATTATATAGTGTCGTTGCACGTAGATAAATTACATCGTGCGGCTGCACGAATTTATATTATATCATGCCACTGCACGTAAATAAATTACACCGTGCCATCGCATGTAGATAAATTACACCTTGCCTTTGCACGTAACTGAATTATATCGTGCCGCCGTATGTAGATAAATGCACGTAAATAAATTTAAACAATCATAATTATAGAATGCATTGAGGAGAGATAAACAAATAAAATTTAACTTTACAAGCATAGTCAAACATCCGTGGTTTAGGTTCAAGGACCATATACCCAAGTTATAGCTAATAATATTAGCACCGAAATGTAATAAAAAGAGGCATAAGAATGCCTAATTGTTTACCATGAATAGCTAGATGATAACAAAGATGTAGCCAAGAAGAACCTGGCATGACATTGGCAGAAATTATTAAGTAAAACAAATTATTATATACTTACCTCACAAGATTAGGCAATAATAACCTTTACTAATTCAACACCAAGTCACCAACTGCAGTTGAGTAAGTATCCAGTTTCCCCTAAATAAAAAAAACATTTCTAAATCAACATATAGCCTTTGTATTTTATCCCATTTACTCCTTGTTCAAATTTAGAAGATATTGTAATTCCTCTAGACTTCATTTTTCTTCTTTTCTTTTCTTTTCTTTATTTTTTTCCCCACCGTATTTCTACTTTTAGTTCCTCCTTCCAAAATACACTTTACATTCAAATTTGTAACTTTATACTTTAATAGAAACACTTATATGACAAGGACTTTACACACATCTATTGTTTATTCAAAGCCACCCCAAACTCTTATTCTCAATCTTTAATTGGGTTAATTCATTCTTTACTTTTCAACAAAAATTGCAAAACTCCAAATTTTCACATATTTATTAAAGTTAGCTAGGATTTCCAATGGTTTCATTTTCCCAAGCTCAATATTTCACCTATCAACAATTTAGTTCTATTTCTCAATCTTAGTATCTATATAGAAGAGAGAGTTTTCAATCACTAACATACTAATTGATTCATCATATTTGAGCCCACAATTTATTTTGGAATTTAAGACTAAAATTTCAAAATACAAGTGATTAAGTAGGCATTTTATTAGAAGAGAAGCTATGAAGATTCTTATTTCAACTTCAACAAAGGGGCTAGCATTCTCCTAATATTTCAACAAGAAAATGCTAAGATTCTATCAATGAAAAGTGGTCACTAACAAAATCCAAGAGGAAAGGGAAAGAAACTCACTCAAGCTCCAAAACACCCAACTTTCCACTCCCTCTCTCAAATCTCAACGAATCCATGACGGTGGTGTCGCATTTCCACAACGAGCAGCTACTACAAGCTGCCATGGACGGAGGACGGTGGTGGAAGTGAATGGTGACTGACCAAAAGCGCCTTAGCTAGTGATGGTTGATGGTGGAAAGAGAAACCCAAGTGAAGGAGAAGAAGAGAAGAAAGAGGCGTGGAGGTGGGGGAGAAATGAAGGGCTTCGACTATTGAGAAACTTTTAGGGGCAAGACCTTGGGTGAAGAACTTTTAAGGGCAATTTGGGAAATTTGCAATGAAAGAGACATTGAGTATATTAAAAAATGCTAATTTGGTCCAATTTACAAATTTGAGAATATGGAAAGTTATATTGTTATTATTTTTTCTAAACTTGTTTAATATTTAAATTAACAAATTCCAATATTGCTCCCATAATTTATAATTAACTTTGCTTCACTCTTGAAAAAATATTTTCTATTCTATTTCTTTATTTATTTACAAAAGCTAACACATTAATGCCACTTATCTTGAGTTTTCACTTTATCCTACAAAATTGTTTTTCAAGTTGTTACATCGAGTGTTTTACAAACAATGTGTGGTCTCCTTGACTTTGCTTGTACCCTAACCTTGTCATAACCCTAGTAAATCTTCCAAACCATGCCCTCGGTGATTGTTTGAGCCCATAAAAAGCCTTTTTTAATTTACATACCAAGCCCTCCTTAGATTCAAAACGAGGTGGAACTTCCATGTATATCTCCTCTTCTAATTCTCCATGGAGGAAGGCATTTTTAACATCATATTGTTGAAGATTCCAGCCAACATTGGCAGCTAGTGACGGTAAAATTCTGACCGTGTTCATTTTCCCTATTGGTGCAAAGGTTTCTAGGAAAATCTATGCCACAGGTTTGGGTATAACCCTTGGCAACCAACCTAGTCTTGTATCTTTCAACAGAACCATTAGATCTATATTTTACTATGAATACCCACTAGCACCCAACTTGTTTTTTATCTTTGGATAGCTTCACCAGTTCCCATGTTCTTATTTTTTCAAGTGCATCCATCTCAATTTTCATAACATTTCTCCACTTCTCCTCTCCTAATGCCTCAGTTAGATTTTTGGGAATAGGAATGGTATGGAGGTTTTTGAGAAAGGTTTTGTAGTTTTCTGGTAAATTCTGATAAGTTATGAATAGATATAATGAGTTCTTTGTATAGGTCCTTGTACCTTTTCTAAGGGCAATGGGTAAGTCTAAATCACTTTGTCCCTCAAGTCCTTTTTCAATTTGTGGATCAAGCTCAGCTTTATCATTAATTTGAGAGTCAAGATCAAATTCATTGTTAATCCGTGGGTTAGGTTCAAATGGGAATATTGTAGTTTCTATTGGTTTTGGGTCTATTTGGAGCACTTAAACAGTAGCTTGAGTAGGGGTTTGGACATGTTGCGAGCGAGAGATAGGTCTTTTCCTAGAGTATACCTGGAGTTGCTGAGTTTCTTTCCCTGGAACTTTCTTAGGCTCTGAAGACTGATTTGGGACTGATTTAAGCTCTACTTGGGTAGGAAATTCAAGAAAGAATAAGTCTCTTGCCCTATCTTCATTTAAACTCCCCTTGAAGATAGGATTGAGTAAAGAAGTTTTCATTTTCATCAAATGTAACATCAGTTGACACAAAATTTATGTGTTGGGGGTGGAAACATTTGTATCCCTTCTGTGTGGAAACACATCGAAGAGCAGGTGGATCAAGTTACCCTCTATTTTGAGAATGAACATGAACATAAGCTGTACTTCCAAAAATTCTAGGTACAAGACTGATTGAGAGATTAAGACTTGGACAGAATTGTTTAAGAACATGTACTGGTGCTTGGAAATTCAGAATTTTAGTTGGTAATCTATTGTATAGATAGGCTGAAGTTAGGACAGCTTCCCCCCAAAAATTTTTAGGAACATCTTTATGAAAGAGCAATGCCCTTGTGATGTTCAACAAATGACCATTCTTTCATTCTGCAACGCCATTTTGTTGAGGAGTGTTAACACGTGAAGATTCGTGAATGATTCCTTTCTCGTGAAAGAAATTAGAAAGGGTTTGACTGAAATAATCTTTGGCATTATCAGAATGAAGTCTTTTGACTGGTGTGTCAAATTGAGTTTTAATCATATTGTAAAAATTCGGTAAAACAGTACTAACATCTGACTTGTGTTTTAACAATTAAACCTAAGTGACTCTTGTGCAATTATCAATAAAACATATAAACCATTTTGCACCAAAAACATTAGGAACAGGAGAAGGACCCCAAACATCACTATGAATAAGAGAGAAGGGAGTATGACTTCTTTTATTGCTTATTGGAAAAAGATGTATGTTTGTGCTTTGCAAGTTCACACTCATCACAATGGAAAGACTCGACATTTATTTTATCAAAAAAGGATGGACACATATTGTCTTTATCACATGAAAAGAAGGATGACCTAAACGACGATGATAAAGCCATACTTTTTCTTTATTGGACATGACTGATTTAGAGAGAAGGGACATGGGAAGAGAGTTCTCAGGTTGAGTGTCCTTTTTTTCATTATCCAAGTAGTAAAGACCATTCCTCTCACTAGCATGTCCAGTTGTCCCCTTCGTGCCCTGTTCTTGAAATATGCAAAAGGAAGGGAAAAAGATGGCTTGGCACTTAGAATCTTTGGTGAGTTTTTGCACAGAAATCAAGTTAGCAAATAATATAGGAACATGGAAGATATCTTTTAGGATAAGAGAGTTATTTAATTGAATGTCTCCTTGGCCAGCCACTGTAGCAACAGATCCATTAGCTATAGTTATCTTTTTATGGCTAGAAGTAGGTGTATAGGAGATAAAGTGTTTAGAGGAATGTGTCATGTGATTTGTTGCTCCTGAATCAATTACCCACATATTTGAAGAATTATTTTTTGAGGCACTAGAAGCACAAGAGATGGAGGAAATACTTGAAAAGACCAATGAACATGAAGCGGTACCTGTAGATGATGATTTCTCTAGTGTTTCCAAGAAGTTTTTCAACTTCTCAATATCTGCCTTGTTAAACTCCCAAACTCCACCTTGATATACTTCTGTATTCTCCATCTGAGAGCTAGTCATATGTGTCTGTTTCCCTCCATTTCTTGTCTGATTACTTGGTCTGCCGTTTAGTTTCCAACATCGCTCCTTTGTATGGCGATGTTTCTTGCAATATGTGCAATAGAGAGAGTCTCTGTTTGGTGGTTCAGTTGAAGGATTCTGTTTGTTATTTTCAGCCCCCTATGTCACACTTATCTCTTTGAGATTTGTGGACTTTGCTACCAGTGCAGATCCTTCTGTTGCTGTTGAGCATATTTCCAGCATCACACTTCTTCTCCCTTCTTCAGTTGTAATCATGGAGATCGTCTCATTCAAGGGTGGAAGATCTTCTCTTCCTAGAATTTGAACTCTCACAACATCAAATTCTACATTAAGGCTAGCAAGAAATTCGTAGATTCGATCCTTCTCCGTAAAGTGCTTTAACATCCCAGCATCCTCTGCACAATGCATTTTAATGCATTGGTAATGGTCTAACTCGTGCCACAAACTTTACAAGAGGTTTGAGTACTCAGTCATCGAACATGTCCCTTGCTTGGTTGCTGAAATCTAAGCTTTGATCTCATAAAGAGGAGCTGCATCCTTAACTTTGGAGTATGTCTGTTTAATTGCCTCCCAAATCTCCTTAGCAGTATCAAGGAACATGCAAGTGTCACTTATCTCAGGATTCATTGAGTTCCATAGCCATGACATAACCATGGAGTCTTCCTCATCCCATGCTGCAAATTTAGAATCTGTCTTGGCTGGTCCAGTTCCCAACAAGTGGCTCAGTTTTCCCTTTCCCTTAAAGAATGTTCAAATAAGTTGGGACCACATCAAATAGCTTTTTCCATTGAGGCAGTAGGCTGCCTGGATATTGGGTAAATCTCCTTTGAGATTTATAGCAGAGTTTTCTGAAGTAGGGACAATAGTGCTGGTGATTGGGCTAGTTTTGGTGGTTTCAGACATGATTCCTTGTTATGGATAGGATTTCCAAAACAAAAAAGGAAGAAGGGAACAAAAAGGGATTCAAACATAGGTGAACCCAAGAAAAGTAGTGGGTTGCAGCAAAAGAATTCCCTTGCAGAGACACAGTAGAAGGACGAAGAAAAATTTTTTTTAAAAAAAGAAGCCATTGGCTCTGATACCATATACGCGTGATTTGCTAAATAACTACTGTATCATCTTTTAAATAGGTTACAAGGATATATATACACACACACACACACACACACACACCACACACACAATTAAAGATCCTAAGAATTTCTCCTAATCCCTAGAAATTGGATATATACAAAAATATAACTAATTAACATATTACTAAATAATTAGATCATTATTCTTAGAAATCCTCTAATTTAAAATAAAATAATTATCCCTAAAGATATTCCTAAATAACCAGCAGTATTAAACAGAGAATGGGCTGCTTTGAGTCAGAACTTAGAACTCCTGAGTTCTATTTTTGGTCCTGAATTCTTAGATATGATGGAAATTCTTGTCACGAAATGAATGGGAAAATTGATTCTTATTTTCTGAGCTGTTGTATAGGAAATATATAGAGTTATAGAAGAGAAGAAAAAGGAAATAATCTAATCTAATCTAATCCCAAAATTCTAGGAAACAAATCAGCCTATCCTAATCCCTCGATTTAAGGGATTTAAATACACCAGATTTCTATTCTAATTATTTTTAAATTTAAACTAATCATATCCACATAAATCCAGCCATATCTTAACACCCCCCCTCAAGCTGGGGAATAAATGTCTTCCATTCCCAGCTTGGATAGGAGTTCCATAAATCTTGAGCTGTGAAGTCCCTTAGTTAGGATATCAGCTAGTTGTAAGTCAGAGGGAATGTAAGACATGCACACCAATCCTGCCTCCAACTTTTCTTTGATGAAATGTCTATCTATTTCAATGTGTTTTGTCTTCTCATGTTGTACGGGGTTATGAGCAATGTTGATAGCAGATTTGTTATCAATGTACAACTTCATAGGGCCTTCAAGTTTAATCTTCAAATCATCCAGAATTATTTTAAGCCAAATTAATTCACATATTCCTTGAGCAATAGCTCTGAATTTAGATTCTGCTGATGACCTTGCTACAATATTCTGTTTCTTGCTTTTCCATGTTACCAAGTTTCCTCCAAGAAAAGTGCAGTACCCAGTAGTTGATCTTCTATCCACTAGAGACCCAACATAGTTTGCATTAGTATAGGCTTCTAGAGTGAGAGCATTGTGTCTTCTAAACAAAATTCCCTTTCCCGGACTGCCCTTCAAGTAGTGTAGTACTCTGTATGTTGCCTGTAGATGAGATTTTCTAGGGTCATGCATAAACTGGCTTATAACACTCACTGAATAAGCTATATCAGGTCTAGTATGGGCAAGATATATAAGTTTGCCAACCAACTTTTGATACATAGCTTTATCAACAGTTGGTTCTTCCTTAGCTTCACATAACTTGTGATTCGGGTCCATGGGAGATGAGACAGGTTTACATCCTCCTTTTCTAGTTTCCAGCAATAAATCTGTGACATATTTTTGCTGTGATATAAAAATTCCTTGGGATGAGTATGCAACTTCAATGCCAAGGAAATACTTCAACTTTCCCAACTCTTTTATTTCAAACTCCTTTAGTAATCTACATTTCAGCTCCATCTTCTCTTTTTCATCATTTCCAATGACTATAATGTCATCTACATACACTAGAAGAGCAGTTACCCCCGCTCTAGCCGAATGCTTAATGAAGAGAGTGTGATCTCCTTGGCTTTGGTGGTAACTAGAGGATTTCATAACTCTAGCAAAACGACCAAACCAAGCTCTTGGTGACTGTTTCAAGCCATAGAGAGCCTTCTTAAGCTTACATACTTTACCCAGTTCACCCTCAAATCCAGGTGGTATATTCATGTAGATCTCCTCCGTTAAGTCCCTATGGAGAAAGGCATTTTTTACATTATATTGTAGCAGTTGCCAATCAAAATGTGCAGCTAGGGACAATAGAATTCTAATAGTGTTCATCTTGGCTACTGGAGCAAAAGTTTTCTGGTAGTCAATGCCATAGGTTTGAGTGTATCCTTTTGCCACCAACCTTGCTTTATACCTCTCAAGGGACCCATTGGCTTTATACTTCACTGAAAAAATCCATTTATAGTCAACTATATTCACCCCTTTCGGTTTGTCAACTATCTCCCATGTTTTATTTTTCTCTAGAGCTGTCATCTCCTCTCTCATGGCATCTCTCCATTCCCTTTTTGAAGCTGCCTCAGAAACAGTGTTAGGAATAATAATAGTATTTAGACTCAATAAAGTTTTTATGGGTTGGAGACAAGTGGTTGAGAGAGACATAATTAGATAATGGGTATAGAGTTCTCTTGGTGCACTCTCTAATGCCTTTTCTTATTGCTATGGGAAGGTCTATATCAATATCAAAAGAATTAGTAGGTTCAGCAGGTAAAGAAGAGCTTACCGTGGCTTCATTCATAGGTTCTAGGTTGGATTCTTGGACTTGAATCAGTTCAGGGGCAGCTTTCCTCCTTGAATACACCCTTGGGAAGCTAGGAAAGTTTTTTGTAGGAGTAGTGAAATTAGGAGTAGGAAGAGGAATGAGATCAGTCACAGTAGGTGATTTTGACATTTTTGGTTCATGGCTAGAAGGGAGATCAAGGTTATTTATGGGTTCAAAATATTCTTTAGTTTTTTGAGTAGGAGACTGCCCTTGTTGAGGTGGGGATTTAGGAAAGAAAGAGGTGTTTTCGGCAAATGTCACATCAGTTGAAATATAGAATTTTCTTGATGAAGGGTTGTAACATTTGTACCCCTTTTGGGTAGAAGAGTAACCCAGGAAGATGCACTCGGTGGCTCATGGTTCAAGTTTGTCCCTTTGATGGCTATGGATATGAACAAAGGCAGTACATCTAAAGATTTTGGGAGTCAGATTATTAGAGGTTCTGAAATGAGGATAAAAATTATTCAGCATTTTCATAGGGCTTTTGTTGTCAAGAGCACTTGAGGGTAGGCGATTTATCACATAAGTGGCAGTTAGAATAGCTTCCCCCCAATAATTTTTTGGAACATTCCCTTGGAAGAGTAGTGCACGGGTAGTATTTAGCAAGTGCCCATTTTTTCTTTCTGCCATCCCATTTTGTTGGGGGGTATTGACACAAGAAGACTCATGAATAATTCCTTGGGACTGAAAAAAGGGAAGTAAGGTTTGGTTGAAGTAATCCCTAGCATTATCTATTCTAAACCTCTTTATTTTGACCCCAAACTGATTTTGAACCATAGAATGAAAATTGGGAATGATAAAACTGACATCAGATTTCTGTTTAAGGAGGAAGAGCCATGTAACCCGAGTGCAATCATCAATTAGGGAAACAAACCATCTAGCTCCAATAATGTTTGGGATTGATGAAGGTCCCCAAACATCACTATGAATTAAATCAAAAGGATTAGAGCTTCTTTTATTGCTAATAGGAAAAGGTACACGAGTATGTTTAGCAAATTCGCATACATCACAATGAAATTCTGAAATATCTAATCCTTGAAATAGATGGGGAAACATGACTCTTAAAACTTTAAAGGAAGGATGACCAAGCTGTAAGTGATACATCCAAATGGACCTTTGATTGAAAAACTTTAGGCAAGACAGTGAGAAAGATAGGTTACTACTGCTTCCTTGGGATGGTTCAAGATAGTAAAGGCTGCCTCTTTCTTTAGCAAGTCCAATCCTCTTCCCCGTGCCTTGTTCCTGAAAAACACAGTGATTTGGAAAAAGGGTAACATAACAATTCAGGTCATGAGTGAGTTTTTGGATAGATACAAGATTGGACGAAATTTTAGGGACATGAAGAACATCCTTGGGGACAAAGTTAGGAGTTATATAGATATTACCAATTCTAGCAACAGTGGCAAGAGAACCATTAGCCACAATAATTTTTCGGTTACTTGAGCAAGGAGTGTATGTGTGAAAAAATTGAGAGGTAGGGGTCATATGATCTGTGGCTCCAGAGTCTATAATCCAATTGCAATCATAACACAATTTTGAGGCATTTATGAAGAAAGAGGATGAGAGTTTACCTGAAAAAGTAAGTGAACAAGCTCCAGAAGGCTTTTCAAGGGAGCCTAACAAATTCCTTAGTTGCTCGATTTCTTCACTATTAAATGTCTCAAACGTTGACATGATGGGAGAGAAACAACAATTAAGGTTGCAGTAAGTTTTAGCAATTAAGGCTAACATGGAGGGTGGAGGTTGGCGATGAAGGCACAACCAAAATGCTATGCTGGAGGCAATCAGAGGGTTCCTTTTGAACCTGGCTTTGATACCATGTCACGAAATGAATGGGAAAATTATTTTCTGGGCTGTTGTACAGAAAATATATAGAGTTACAGAAGAGAAGAAAAAGGAAATAATCTAATCTAATCCCAAAATTCTAAGAAACAAATCAGCCTATCCTAATCCCTTGATTTAAGGGATTTAAATACACCAGATTTCTATTCTAATTATTTCTAAATTTAAACTAATCATATCCACATAAATCCAGCCATATCTTGACAATTCTCAATTTTGGAAATTAAAAAATCTATCAGATAAACTCTTGGTGACTAAAATAAATCTGAAATTTTCGTTTACAAATTAGGCAGTCTTAACAATACCATGAAAAAATTGGAGTGAATTTGTTACAAATTGGAAAGTTTGTTCTTCTGACAGTTGTAGGGTTGACAGCTCAATTTCTTGTCCCTTTTTCTTATCTTAAGTCATTAGTCGTTAGCTCGTTATAGTGCATAATATTGAATTTGCTATTCAAATAACTGACCATGTAACATATTTCATGTGTGACTTTAGCTGAGAAATTCATTTTTGGGGAAAATGCTATCCTGATATTCTTATATGGGCTGATTTTCTTGCAGGTTAGCTTAAGAGATCCCCTACGACAGGGTGTGGAGGATCATGAGCTTCAGGAGATCATAGGGGCAGCGGTATGCACCTCTATTCAATATTGCTAAGATTAAGAAACATTCCATTAGTGGACTACTTGTCCCCTTTTCATGTATTCCATTATATTCACTTTCTTCCTTCAATAAATTTCTTTTTTCATAAAAAAATAAGAAACATTCCATTAGCCTTGCCAAATACCAAAGCTTCATGTTCCTGTTAGTATTAAGTCCCAATATAAATGGCTTAAAAACACTTTTGATTCCTTTAGTTTCATAAAAATTTCATTTTGGTCCATCTAGTTCAAAAGTAGACAATGTCGCTCTTTTGTTTTCTAAAATAATCCAATTTTACCTTGTTATCACATCTCCATACAAAATTTAATGCCAAATCTAATAGTCCATTTACTTAGATGTCAAACATGAGTGGGTTAGCATTGCCAGGTAAATAATAACATCTACCATAAGATTTGGCATTAAAGTTTGGATAGATAATGTGAGAGGGAAAAAATTGGATTGTTAAAAGACAAAGGATAATGTTGCCAGAATATCAACTAAGGGGACCTATGTAAAACTTCTATAAAATTAGAGGGACCAAATGTATATTTAAGCCTAGTTTAATTTGTTAGTTGCTATAAACCTGTAAAATAATAATAATTTGTTTATTGTTGTGCTAGGACCTGCAATTCATCTAAGTATGATGATCTTGCAACAAAATATTTTCATCATACATACAGTCTTATGTAATTGATAGAACCGCAAGAATAAGAGGAACTATACTGCTGAAATATTCTGATATTAAGATAAAAACAAGGCAAGAGATGCCCTTACAGCAGAGAAAACATAAACAGCAAATAACAGCAATAAACCAGAAAGAAAAGACACACAGTCCCTAGCTATTTAACAGATGAAACAACATCGTTGTAACTTGGTAAAGTAGGCGGGTCTCTTCCATAAACTGCTTTAAATGGAGTCATACTGGCGGCACCATAGAAAGTGGGGTTATACCAAAACTCAGCCCAAGAAACCCACTTAGACCACTGCTTTGGTTTGTCTCAGCAAAACAGCAAAGATAGGTTTCTAAACAATGGTTTACCACCTCCGATTATCCATCTGACTAGGGGTCATACCCCGAACTAAATCTTAGTTTATTAGTCCCTGCCATGTTAAAGGGTTCCTTCCAAAATTTACAAAGAAAAATCTTATCTCTATCGGCCACAATAAATCAAGGAAAACCATGAAGCTTCACCAGTTCCTTGGAGAACAACGCAGCCACATCCTTGGCTGTGTAGGGGCGCTTCAAGAGTGGAAAATGGCTGTACTTTGAAAGCCGATCAACAACCTCCAAGATGGTATCAAATCCATGAGATTTTGGTAATCCTTCAATGAAATCCATTGCAATTTCCTCCCAAACTTTCTCCGGAATTGGGAGAGGTTGCAATAATCCTGCTGGACTCATGGCTAAATATTTATTCTTTTGACAAGTGTCACAAGCTACCACAATTTGCTGGATATCCTTCTTCATATCTTCCCAATAAACTACCCCTGCCAATCTTTGTAAGTTCAGAAATAGCCCGAATCCCCCCCCCCCCCCCAAACAAAAAATAAGGGAAGAGTGAAATTCCTCCATTAATAATGGAATTCAGGGTGAGCCTCATGGCACCACCAATCTGTTTTTATACATTAAGCAGCCTGTTTTGATTAGAATGCCCTGGTTTTGGCAGTACCCCAGTGATCTCTTGCCTCAAGATGGCACTTAGCTGTTCATCTTGTTGTACCTTGACCTCCCAAGCTTCCCAAACACCTAGTTGAATTACCGAAACTGATTGTAACTAAATATGATCCTCCACTCTAGACACAGCATCTGCTGCTCTATTGTCTCAGCCTGGTTTGTAGTGAATTTCAAATTGATGCCCCAAAAGTTTGGAAACCCATTTAGGTTGAGCTCCATCCAACACCTGCTGTTTGAGTAAGAATTTGAGGCTCTTTTGATTGGTGTGGATCACAAAGTGGTGTCCCTGTAAAGTGCAATCGCCATTAGCTCCCTTTCATAAAATGATTTTTGTTTTGCTCTATTTGACAATACTTGATTGAAATATGCTATCGGCCTGCCCTTTTCCATCAAGAAAGCCCCTATACCCAAACCAGAAGCATTGGTTTCCAACTCAAACTTGCCAGAAAAATCAGGCATAGCTAAAACCAGGGCTGTTGCCATTGCTGTCTTCGAGTTTTCAAAGGCTTCCAGAGCTGCTCGAGTTCAATTGAAAACATCTTTCTTCAAGAGCTTGGTAAGGGGGGCTGCAATCTTGCCATAGTTTCTTATAAACTGCCAATAATACCTGGTAAGCCCTAAGAATCCCCTCAAAGCCTTAAGGTTCTTAGGTACCAGCCAATCTATCACTGCTTTTATCTTTGCCTGGTCTGCTTGGACTCCCTTTCTGAAATGATGTGCCCAAGGTATTCAAGTTGAGACTTAGCAAAAAGGCACTTGTTGATTATTAGAATGTCATCAAAAAATACCAACACAAATTTTTGAAGGTAATCACGGAACACTTCATTCATCAAATCTTGAAAGGATAATGGGGCATTGGTAATTCCAAACGGCATCACCAAGAATTCATAATGCCCTTCATGAGTCTTGAAAGCTGTCTTCTGTTCATCCCCAGCCTTAATCCTTATCAGAGGATACCCTGCCTTTAAATCAAGTTTAGAAAATATCTTGGCTCCACACAATTCATCCAACAGCACATCTATAGCTGGAATAGGGAACTTTTTTTGGCACCATAGCCTTGTTTGGTTCCTGGTAATCCACACAAAAATGCTAACTGCAATCTTTTTTTCTTACCAACAATATTGGGTTGGAAAACGCACTAGTGCCAGGTTGGATAATCCCATCTTCTAGCATCTCCCTGATCAGCCGCTCAATCTTGTTCCTTTGTGCATGTGGGTATCTATAAGGGTGGATGTTTGGTGGATCCACTCCTGATTTTAGTTAAATTTGTTGATCCCTTGTTCTGGTGGGTGGTAACCCACTAGGTTGATCAAATAATGCCCCATAATGAGTCAGCGGTTGCTGCCTTGCTGCATTTCTGGAGGGAGATCTTCATCACTTTTCAATTGGTTCACTTCCCCTTTAAGTTCTCTTAATTCAACTAACAGCCCTTGTTTTACCTTCTGTATAGATCTGATTAGACTTTAAAAGAAACCAAGGACCTGAGAAGGGTTGGGTCACCCTTAAGGCAAACTTCTTGTTCCCCTACAAAACAAACCATGGTGAAATTTTTCCAATTTACCTTCATCTCTCCCAATGTTTGGAGACAAACCATCCCAAGCACCGTATCAATGCCACTCAAAGCAAAAGGAAAGAATGATTGTGTGATTTCAATTCCTTTGCACACATCGGATCCCTTCACCTTATGACCATCTCCAACCATAACTCCAAAACTTTTTGTTTGAGTGATTGCCAGATTCAATTGCTCCACCAACTCACTAGATATAAAGTTATGGGTGGCTCCACTATCAATGAGCACCAACACCTCTTTGCCTTGTATCTCCCCTTTAATCTTCATGGTGCTAGAATTAGTAAACCCAACTAGAGAATTCATGGATATCTCTACATTCCCTTCCTCCCCAATGTCTTCCCCTTCCATTATGTAAGCTTCTCGGATTCCCTCTATACTCTCTGCTATATCATCTTCCTCGGCTAACATGAGAATACGCAAAAGTTTGTTTTGGTGATGATTCGGTCCAGATTTCTCCTCACACCTGAAATAGAGGCCAAGTTCCCTCCAACAAGCAATCTCGGCGTCGTACAGATGCTAGAAACTACTCTGACTTTTCCTAGTGGTGGATGCTGATGCTACAGAGGTCTTGTGCAAGTCTGTCTTCACGGGTGGTGGGTTTTTGTTAAAATGGGTTGGCTCTTGTGTTGGGTTCAAGTCCTCTGCGGTGGATACCCTATAATATGACCCAACAAGCTTTTCCCAATATTTTGGGCTCCTTCCATTTCAAGCCTCCTTAGCTCGATCCATTATCCAATTCCTTTCCTCCATTTTATAGGCTAAATCCATGAGTTGTTTCATATTAGCCACTGTAGACATCTTAACTTCAGCCCTAAGCCCCTAATCTCTTGCTTAAGGCCGTTTCTAAAGAAACTGATAGGACCCCAAATATAATACAAATATATATATATATATATATAATGATATAACAGTAACACTTCCTAGCAGCTAAATGCACCAAAAAATGGCTGCACAAACACACTACCACACCCTCAACACAGCAAGAGCAACTACACAGTAAGTAACACCAAGAAACCCAGAGAAAATAAAGGAAAACAACACAAAAGACACACTCCAGAATAGCATAGCTCAACACACTAACACTAACACACAAGCACTACCAAAGAGAACCTTGCTAGCATTCCAGAGGCTAGCACTCTCCCAAATCCCTTCCAAATTTTACTCTCCCCCTCCTTTGCTCTACTCTCCACTATATATTCTGAATTTGGTACTGTGGTTCCCGCCACCCAAGAGATATTCTCTTCCTCCATTCCTTTCAGCCCACTATTAGGTTCAGCCCACTTTGGTATATAATTTTTATTTATTTATTTCTGCATCCAGGGCCTATCTATACCTCCCTCATAAGCTTCACCTTGTCCTCAAGGGGAAGGTCCAGCAGATCTTATCCATGGTGTTGTAATCCTCCCCCTTTATCTTCCTCCTCTTTAATGACATTCTCCAACTCAACATAATCCTCATGTGGTACTACTTCACCCTTCTCATCCACTTGCCGCAGCAAAATAATATGGAGTTCCTTGTTCTTGCACACATGGGTTGGATGGTACTTCTCATCACACTTGAAGCACAGCCCTAATGCTCTCTTTTTGGTTACCTCGACCTCTGTTAATCGCCAATATCCATTGTTGCACTGCTCAGGGGTGGTCGATGCTGCTGTATAAGTCACAAGTGCTGCTGTAGAGGTCGCAGGTGCTGATGAACTCTTCATCTCTGTATCATGGTTCAGTGTGAGGGTTTGTGACTTAGTTGGGTCTTGGGTATTTGTTACCCTGCTCCAGCCCACTTGTGTGAAGTCCTAACTTTTAAATGCTTGCTAAAATAATCCTCTTGGGCCCTTTCCATAAGCTCTTTTAATAATCCAACCCTCATCATTCTGAGCTCCGCCTGTATACTTACCTTTAACCCGTTCTTGCAAGCCCCCATCAAGGATTCGTCCGACACCTCTTTCAGGGGAGCAGAGAGCGCCTCAGACTTCTCTCTATAGTCAGCCACCGACCCATCTTACTGCAAGCCCATGAGTCTCTCGTAGGCATCACCTTGTTGAGAGTGTTGGAACCTCTCTATAACTTCCTTCTTGAATTCTCTCCAATAATGTACTGGGCTCCAGACTTCCAACCATTGATACTAATTGAGAGCTCTTCCTTCCAAACATACTGCCGCTGCCTCCATCTTCTCTGCCTCAAAAACGCCATTCATGTCAAAGTACCTCTCCACCTTGAATAGCCACCCAATCGGGTCATCTTCAAAAGTAGGTAACTCAAGTTTCTGAAATTCTTCCCTGTTCTGTGTCTCTTCCCCCTGTTCTCTGTGTTCACCTAATGCACCAGATTCTGACGGTTCCACCACTGGTTCCTTTCCCGGTCTCCTTCCTCCCTCCTTTAACCGAGCCATAGAATCCCTTAACTCCATCATTCATGCCTTGATCAGTAATGTCTCCTTTGAGTGTACCAAGGTCTTTCTCTACACTATCCAGTCTGGCCTCCATTCGGGTCTCACCATATCCCACCCTGCTCTGATACCACTTTGATAGGACCTCAAATATAATACAATATATATATATATATATTGATATAACAGTAACACTTCCTAGAAGATAAAATACACTAGAAAATGGCTACACAAACACTCTGCCACACCCTCAACACAGCAAGAGCAACTACACAGTAGTAACACCAAGAAACCCAGAGAAAAATAAAAGAAAACAGCACAAAAGACACACTCCAGAACAGCACAGCTAAACACACTAACAGTCACACAAGCACTACCAAAGAGAACCTTGCTAGCATTCGAGAGGCTAGCACTTTCCCAAATTCCTTCTAAATTTTCCTCTCCCCCTCATTTGCTCTGCCCTCCACTATATATTCTGAATTTGTACTGTGGTCCCCGCCACCCAAGAGATATTCTCTCCCTCCTTTCCTTTCAGCCCACTATTAGGTATAATTTTTATTTATTTATTTCTGCAATTTGGGTCTATTAGAAACCTATAAGCAGCTCATCAGAAGCGCAGCTAGAGGGGCGGATAACAGCTCAAACTACTCCCTATACTTCATTACCGATTCTTCTTGCCCCAAAAGCATGAGGGCTTCATACACATTGCCCTCCTGTGAAGGTTTGAATCTCTCTAGACTTCATCCTTGAAACTCTTCCACGAACCAACAAGGGATCTAGGGTGGCGGCCACTACCTTTTCCCCTCCAAACTCAAAACTGCTGCCACTACCTTCTCCCCTTCTTCCATGTTGTTCACAGCAAAATATCGCTCCATTTTGAATAACCAGCCCAGCAGGTCTTCTCTTGTGAATATTGTCAACTCCAGTCGTCTGAACTATGAAAGCTCCTTCTCTTCTTCCCCCTCATTCTTTGGTCCCCCACAGAATTTTCGGTGGAGTTCACTGGCGCTGCATTCTGACCTTCAGCTCCTTTTTCCACTTGGGTGGCGGCTAATCCTGCTCTCAGCTCAGCTACGGTCTCACGGATATCCAGTAGGTAATCTTTCACCAACACCATATCTTCCCTCAATACTCCCACCTTTTCTAATCCCTCAACTCTTCCTTCCATCTTGGTGTTGACCATCCCCTTTCACAACCTGTTCTGATACCAAAGTTGAACCCCAAGAATAAGAGGAACTATACTGCTGAAATATTCTGATATTAAGAGAAAAACAAGGCAAGCCTTACAGCAGAGAAAACATAGACAGAAAATAACAGCAATAAACCAGAAAGAAAAGACACACAGTCCCTAGCTATTTGGGATGCTAGGCCTCTCCACACACTACACCTTTTCCAATTGCATAGCCACGTGCCCAGCCCCTGGTAAATAATACTAAATCTCACTACCCCTTTCACATGTGTGACTCAGTACCAAAAACCATTACCCACTGCCCACCTCATCATTCCCTTTTTTGTTTGGGCCTCTTAGAATATAGTTTAGTAATTGGGAGCCCATCAGTAATTTGTTAACTGTTACCCATGCAGTCTTTTATTACTTTTCATCTGGATTTGCAACTAAAAGGTCGACAGCCATATACTACTTATAATTATATAATAAACTTGGGTAATGGGTAATTGAACTACCATATGGATCTTGTACCGTTAAGTTTTTGAGTATTGTATTCACATGGTTGTTGGTATATCTAGGTGAAGAGGAAGAAAGCTTCACATGCTGGTATGTTTGACATAGCAAAGACAGCAAATAGACCTATGATACATATTGGTGGATAAGGTCTGATCATCTTTCCTATATATTTCTATAATCAATACCATGCATTCAATCTCTTTGAAGATTGCTGCTATAATTTACTGAGATATAGTTGATTTGCTTCCGATTTTAGGTACCATTAACAAGAATTCATTATATGCAAGGCATTGAGACAACCAGAGGCAGAGCAGCCCTAGCTACAATTCTTCTGTTTCTGATATTACGGTCAAGGATGCCTTGCTTGAAACAAAATTTTTACCCAGGCCGGTTTATGGACGATGCTTTCTAGATGTTTGTGTGGAAGCTGATTGATCTTGAACCAAAATTATATGATGAGCTTCAGATATGATGTAAAATTCACTTTATTCTAGTCTCCGTCTTGGCATCTGTACGGATGTTTTTCCCTCAAATTTTTCTAAAAGTGTTTGGGAATGAGGGAGGAAAGGGAAGGGGAAGGAATTAAAGAAAAAGGAAAGAGAAGGAAAGAAAAAGGTTGAGTAATGGTTTCATTTCTTGTTTGAATCTTTTAATTTGAGATAATTAAAATTAATAAAAGAAGAAGGTTAAATCAGATTAATATAAAATCTTTTAATTCTTTTTCTTTCAAATTTTAAGAATCAAACAAGATAAATATTTTCAAATTTTCTTTCCTTTCCTTCCTTTTCCTTCCATTTCTTCCTTCCAAAGAGAGACCCTAAGTGAATAAGAAGCTGATTTGCAGTGGAACAAAGCCGCATTTTATAGCCAGAATAATTTGAGCCGGGACTATGGTTCTTGGCTGAATATCTTATCTCTAATCTATGGTAGTTTACAAGCTGAGCTTAAAATGTTACAGTGGCAATTGTCTGTCTCATTCGATGAAGCAGTGACCAGTTAACATGTTTGGTTAAGTGGATTGAGGTGAAAAAAATATTATACTTTTGCGTTTCGGATGATGTGGATTTCGTTTGTTTCTAATTTGGTGGCTGATCAGGTTTCAAAGACTTAACCAAGTCATAAGCATTCTGCAACTTATGTATTAGGTTCAACCCATTACAAAGTAATATTAAACTATTCCTAGATAGTTAATTGGGTCTGTAGCTAGATATACTCTATTTTGCAGATAAAGAAATTTTTAAAAGAAAACTTACATTTTGGTATTTGGAAGATATTTTTACTTTTATTTAAATTCTAAAAGATCATAATTAATTTTTAGTCTAAAAAATTATAAAAATTATCTTTGAGTCAATGGACACATTAACATCACAGGTGAAATATTTTACATAAGTCGTTAAATGTTGGTAGTGTGCTTATTTAGTAATTAATACGTACTAATTCTTTTCACATCATTCTTATGTTATTGTCATATCATCGCAAAGTCACATAATGATATAACAGTGATGTAGATGTAGGATAAGGTGATGGTTTGGAAGGAATTTGTGGATGTCAACTCTTGAATAAGTAATCAATTAGTATTTAACAGCTATCATTAATATTTAATGTGTTATGTCAACAAATTTTTCCAAAGCTAGTTTGTCAAGAACTTATGACTTAGAGATTTATAATGAATTGACTTTTTTTCATTGACTAAAATGTATATTATAATTTTTTAAGAATTAAATGATAAATTGAGGTATTTTTCAAGAATTAAAAAATAGATTTTTTTTTTCAATTTTTAAATAGACTTGTTTCATAGAAAACATTTTGTTTTTGGTCAAAGAAAGTCTTCATTCATGAAAGAAGGTTGGAGGCCATACAAAGTAGATATTCAGCAAGCACAAATAAAATAATACTAACATAGACTTGTACTCCTACCTAGATAAGATAAGAAAATAGGAAAAAAAATTATTAAAACCTTAGGCAATATACCTAAGAAAAATGATACCCAATTCTCTTACAAACTTTTTTTAAAAAATACAACACTCCCTTTTGTTAGGAATGGCTGGCACCCAAGAGGAGAGGTGAATTAGGTGTTAAAACAATTTTGCTTATGGAGAATTTAAAGAGTATCTAAAGCAAATGTATAGAGTATCTCTTTTTGCTTATATAACAAATGCATAAAGTTATTCAATTAAGTTAACCCAAAAAGAGAGCAACAAGAGTAGTATCAATAAGATAAAGATTTCAACAGCAAGAACCAGTAATGAAAGTAGGATAAAGTGCTAAAATTAAATATAAAATATAATGTGCGAAAATTTAAAGTACACAGAAGTTTATCCTAGTTCAGCTTATCAAAAAGCCTACATCCAATTCCCACGCACAACTTGGAATATTCACTATTATCACAAGTTTAAAAAGGACACTTATGAGCCACTACAAACTTTCTCACTTTAATCCCCTTAAGGAAAACTTTTCCTTTGATATCTCTCAGTTAAGAAAAAGAAATTTTTATCTGCTAAGAAATTGTTTCTTTCAGAGTAAATTTTATAAGTGAAGAACTATAGGAAATAATAACAACAAGAGCTCGGGATGATTTTCTAAAGATAACTTTGTAAGATGTTTCTTGCTGCTTGGAGGCTTTCCAAAGGCTCTATATATAGACTTTTTGCAAGAGAAAAGGTCAAAAATCCGTTCAGAAACAAATCAAATGAAATTTGTACTTAGCCTAATGTCACCTCTACACTCTGCTAGTCGACTTTTATAAGCTATCAGTTGACTTCTATGTTATTGAATTCAAATTTGTTACAATGTAGCAGGAAGCAGTCGACTTGCATATGGTTGGTAGTTAACTAGTAAGCTTTTGGACGATGAATTTTGAAAGACAGTATCTTGGCAGTTGTCTACTATACCTTGGCAGTTGACTGTCGTGCCTCCAAATAGAAATTTCTGCTCCCAGTTAACTAGCAATCGGCTACTATGGCCTAGCGGTTGATTGATAGCTCTCTGTTAGCTATCAGTCGATTGGTAAGGTCATGGCAGTTGATTGGTGGCATTTGTTTAAGTTTTTCAAGATTTTATTTTTATCAGTTGACTGCTTGCCTTGTGTAAGTTGATTGCTAGGTGAAAATTTTGCCTTTGCATGAAAAACTTATTTTACAAATGCCACTTTAGTTTTTGGAAAGCTATTTGAAGAGTTTGTAAAATAGTTTTGAGCTCTTGCTTCTATTAATACCTTTATAATTCAAGTCATAATTATTTGTTTGCTTCTTGTTTTGTTTAGCTTACATAGTTTATTCTTTAAACTTGAATTTTCTTGAAATAATTCAATCTATTTGTAATCATCAAAAGATTCTTTAAGAGCCAATGCTCAATAGATCAACAATCTCCCCATTTTTGATGATGATAAACATATTGAAACAAAATCACTTGAAGGTAGAGTTAGAAATCAAAGTGAATTAATATGCTTCCCTTAAATTTATGCATTACTTTGATCAATTGTTGCGAAGCTCCCCCAAAATTTGTGCATTATTTTGTTTAGCCTTTTTTTGAAAGATAGAAGTGATACTTTTAATTCAAAGGCAGACAAGCACATGATATTAGACAAACAGATATCCATTTAACTTAATTTCCAGAATATATCATTAGAAATAATGGCAAGCAGACATTCATTCAAATCCAGAGTATATCATTAGAAATTTTAGTCAGTTAATCCACATCATAGGATAAAATTTCTATACTTACTACTCCCCCTTTTGTCATCAACCAAAAGAGAAGGGTGAGAACAAGTAATACCAAAGAGAAAAAAGAAACAACTATTGAGGGCCCCTTGATCCCATAGACTGTTGAAGGGCCTTTAACAACTCATTGTTATCTTCATATGTAAGCTCAAGAGCTCTAACCCATGTTCCAAGCTCAGCCACATACTCTGTCAACTCATCCATTTTAAAAGTGATACCAGCCTCAAAGGTAGTGAATCGTTGGAAAACAGAGGCTTGAAAGCTATGAATTGCATCCCAAATATCTGAAGACCTGGGTGGGGCAGGAGGAGTTAATGAAGTATCAGCAGGTGCTGGAGCAACTGCAGCTTGGGCTTGAGCAGCTTCCCGTTGCTCTCTCTCCTCTTATCTTTGACTTTGACCTCATTATAGTGGTTTCTATATCCAAGCACCACCATGTTTGGTATAATGAAACTTAGAAAGGGTGGTTTCATCAATGACGATTGGGATGAGGACTTCCTCATCAAAGGCATTCACCTGATGCTTTTTTAAGATCTATGTAATGAGTGAACCATAGGATAGTGTTTTTTAATCCTCGCACATATAAGCATTTTTTCCAGGATGAAATAAAGGACATTGAAATAGTCTTCTGTTAGCACACATTACATGGCAAACTGCTCAGATTCACTAGCATATGCCAAGTTGCCCCTTTTGTTGACCAAACAGTTTGCTATTACATAATGTAGTAACCTATTTTGTAGAGAAAACTGAGTGGTAGGAAAGTTGGTTGTAGGATGGGCTGCAGGTTGAGGAAGCAAAGCATTCAGCAAAATCCTAGAATCATAGTTAGGTATGGTTACCAAGGAGGTAGGATGGTCTCCAAACAAATGACCATTAGGTTTAGCACCTGACCAAGCTCTTAATTGTTATTGGGTGAATGCAATGGTTTTACCTTTGACCTCTGTAGAGATACTATGTTCAATCTCATCCCATTGAAGATTAGAATAAAATGCCTTAACTACCTTAGTACTCCATTTCCTCTGAAGTTTGATTAATTTATATAATCCAGCTTTCTTCAAGAGGGGAAATATAGGAAATTGCTCTTTTTCAAAAAATGCAGTATCAATTTACTTACTAGTAGCGACAAAACATTGAGCAAAATTCTCCATTTAATTCCTCTCTTGAGATGCAAAGGAAAATAGTCCAAAGGGAGCAGAGCCTTAGGAAGAGGATCCCTTGGTCTTCAATTTTTTTGTTCTGGTTGCCATTAATGATTGACTGATTGGAAAGGATACTAAATGGAGGCTAGGTGGGCGATTAATGTAGAACTAGAACCAAAATCGGAAGACTGCATTTTAGGCAACTAGGGTTTGGCGAGAAGATGAATTGAGAAATTTGGAGATGAATTTCAATTGAGTTTGTTGGAAAATTTGTGGGTTTTGGTCGAAATCGAGGTTAAAAGCAAGTAATTAGTGTAATTTCTAAAGATTTAGACGTTGAAAAAGGCAGAGTTGAGAGAATTTTTTAGAGGAAAACCGAAAGAGTTGTGGAAAATTAGGGTTTTTCATCTTAAAAATATAATTCAGAGCCACAGCAGTCGACTGTCAGGTCCTTATCAGTCGAATATCGAGTGACCATAAGGCTTGATTTGATTCCAGTAGATTACCATTCGACTGTCAGTTGTATCTCAATCGACTGATATGTTCTTAGCAACCTAAAATTAGGGAAGAACATATCAGTCAACTATTAATGTGGTACCAATTGACTGTCGAGGGACCAATCGTGTTCATGAAGCTCCAATGGGTTACCAATCGACTGCCATTTATTATTCAGTCGACTGCTAAGTGCTTGCAACTTAACAGTTGATTGGTACCGTGATGTTAGTCGACTGACAGCTCTTTGTGATGGAATTTCTTTAATCTAGAGAGATAGCAATCGACTGCTCCCGTTGTGATAGTCAACTGGTACCTTTTGATGTCCGTAAGTCTTTTCTTCTGAAAGTTTTATCCAATGTAACTTCAATTGCTCTGTCTTTATCAAATAACTTTGAGTTTTCTTTTCTTCAGTTTTCAAGCAGCCTTATAGGGTTAGGGAAGATCCTGCAAAACAAATCTAAGGCCACTCCAAACCTCAAGTTAGATCAAATGGAAAGAAGTTTTAAGATTGTATACATGCTAAATGGGGTAATAATAAACCAAGTTCTTTTCTAATAAAGCAAAAACGTTCTTCTAGAAGAGGTTTTGTAAAGATATTAGCAAGTTGTAAATCAGTTTGAATAAATTCTAAAGTGACATTATGATTAAGCACATGATCTTTGATGAAATGACATTTTATATCTATGTGCCTAGTGTATGAATGCATGATGTGATTTTAGGTTAAGTTGATGGCACTAGTATTGTCACATTTAATTGGAATACTTTCAAGAGCCATATCTATATCTTAGAGTTATCGTTTCATCCATTAAACTTGTGAACAACAACTTCTAGCTGCTAAATACTCAGCTTCAGCAGTTGAAAGAGCTACACAATTTTTTTTTTTACTAAACCAAGATACTAATGATTTTTCAAGAAATTGATAGGTACCACTAGTGCTTTTCCTATAAGTTAAACTACTAGCAAATTCAGAGTTAGAGAAACTTATCAACTAACATAGATATCCTTTAGGATACCATAATCCCATATTTGAGGTTCCAACCAAATATCTAAAAATTCTTTTTTACAACAGTGAAATGGGACATTTTGGGATAGGTTTGGAACCTTGCACACATGCATACACTGAGCATTATATTTGGTCTACTTGCAATTAAATATAGTAGTGAACCAATCATACCTCTGTATTTAGTAATGTGAAATGGCTCACCTTCTTCATCCTTGTCCATTTTGATGGCTAGACTCATTGGAGTTCCAATTGCCTTTGCATTCTCTATGCCAAACTTCTTCAGTAACTCCTTGGTATATTTTGTATGGCTAACAAAGATATCTTCTTTGAGTTTTTTAATTTGTAGTCCAAGGAAGAAGTTGAGTTCACCCATCATTGACATTTCAAATTCTCCCTACATAAGCTTAGCAAATTCTTCACAGAGTGTTTCATTAGTAGACCTAAATATAATGTCATCCACATAGATTTAAATAATTAATAGATCATTGTCCCTTTTCTTAATAAATAATATTGTATCAACTCTACCTCTTGAAAAATAATTTTCAATTAGAAAATTATGTAAGCTTTCATATCAAGCTCTAGGAGCTTGTTTTAACCCATACAAGGCCTTTTTTAATTTAAAAACATGGTTTGGCAAGTTTAGGTTTTCAAAACCAGGCGGTTGCATTATATAAACTTCTTTCATTATGAAACCATTCTAGCTAGGAGTATCCATTTGAAATAGTTTAAATTCTTTAGAACATGCAAAAGCTAGGAGTATTCTAATAGCTTCTAATCTTGCTACAAGTGCAAAGGTTTCCTCATAATTTATTCCTTCTTCTTGGTTATAACCTTTTGCAACCAATCTAGCTTTATTTCTTATAACCTGTCCTGACTCATCAAGTTTATTTTTGAAAACCCATTTTGTGCCAATAATTGGGTACAGGAACTAAGTCCCAAACTTGGCTCCTTTCAAATTGCTTTAATTCTTCTTGCATTGCCAATACCCAATGTTCATCTATTAAGACTTCTTCTATATTTTTGGGTTAAATTTGAGATAGAAAACCAATATCATAGCTAGTATGTTTAAAAGAATTTCTAGTCATTACCTTCTATGATACATCACCTATAACTTGGTTAATTGGATGATGTCTCACATTTCTCCAGAATTTTGGAAAGTTTCCTTTTCTTCTTTCTCTTCATTTTTACTGCTTGGACTTTTCGATTTGCATTTCTCTTCCTTAATGTCTTATTTATCTTGAATACTCATATTCTCAAGTCTAATTGTAATGTCACTAGATACATCTCTTAATTCAAGAGGATTAGATTCATCAAAGATAACATGAATAGATTCTTTAATAGAAGAGATTCTTTTATTAAATACTCTGTAACCTTTGCTAGTGTTAGAATAACCTAAGAAGATGGCTTCATTAGACTTAGCATCAAATTTTCCTAGATTTTCTTTTCCATTATTGTGAAAAAAAAATTTGCAGCTAAACACATAGAGATGAGAGATACTAGGCTTTCTTCCTTTGCATAATTCATAAGGAGTTTTCTTTAATATAAGTTTGATTAATGCTCTATTCATAATGTAACAAGCAGTATTTACAACATCGGCGCAAAAATAACTAGGTAGTTGTCTGTCATTGAGTATTGTTCTAGCCATTTCTTCTAGAGTTTTATTTTTTCTTTTTACTGATCCATTTTGATGAGGAGTTCTTGGACAAGAAAAATTGTATTCGATTATATTTTCCTCACAGAAATTTTCAAAGTGGTTGTTTTCAAACTCTCCCCCATGATCACTTCTAATTTTTACAATAGTTGATTCTTGTTCATTTTGAATAAGTTTGGCTAATTTGACAAAAGCTATAAAAGCATGGTCCTTTTGGGAGAGAAATAAAGTCCAAGTAAATCTAGAGAAATCATCCACAACAACAAGCACATAAGAATTTTCTCCTAGACTTTTGGTTCTAACTAGTCCAAATAAGTCTAAGTGAAGAAGCTGCAAAGGCCTAGAGGAGGAAACAATTTCTTTAGATTTGAAGGAAGCTTTAACTTGTTTTTCCTTTTGGCATGCATCACAAATTTTATCCTTTTCAAAGTTAATCTTAGGTAAGCCTATCACTAGGTCCTTTTTAGCTAGTTTATCCAAAAGACTCATACTAGCATGTGCTAATCTTCTATGCCACATCCAACTATCATTATTTATGCTAATTAAACATTTTGATTCTTAAAGAGGTTCTTCTTCTAAGTTAATTATGTATACATTTTTTATTCTATGACCTATTAATATGACTTTATTATTTGTCTTCTTTTCTACAATGCAATGATTTGAATAAAAAATTACTTGATTATTTTTGTCATACAATTGACTAATACTTAAGAGATTGTGATTCAATCCTTCTACTAATAACACATTGTCAATGGTGGCGGATGAATTCTTACTAACTTTTCCTATTCCAATGATGCTTCCTTTGTCATCTCCTCCAAAGGTGACTTTCCCTCCATCCTTGGGTTGAAGGGATATAAACTTGTATTTCTCTTTAGTCATATGTTTTGAAAATCCACTATCCAGGTACCATTTGTCACCATTTGACTTTAAACATACCTACAAAAAAAAATAAAATTCAACCTTTGTTCTTAGGTACCCAAACCTTTTTAGGTCCTTAAGAGTTAGTCATCCCTTTAAGAACCCATTTTTTCTTGTTTTCGAAAAGTCCATTTCTCTTGTAAGCACATGCATAAGAGTTATGACCTTTTTTACCACAATGAAAAAAAATGGTATAGGGACTATTAGATTGTACAGCAGGAACAAAGAAGTTTTTGTAATACTTTTGTTTTATATTGGATTCATATCCTATACCAGCTTTGTTGAACATACATCTTTGTTTTCTAAGGATTATATTTACATTATCTCTTCCATTTGTAAATTTTGCTAGAGTTTTTGTCAAATCTTCTTTCTCAACTTTTAGTTTTTCACAAGTATTCACACATATTTTAGGTTTCTCTAAGATGGAGATTTTTTGTTTTAGGGACAAATTTTCTTCTTTCAAAGAACCAATTTCTTTTCCAAAATCTAGAGCTTTTCTTTTTGACAGGGATAAAGCTTTTGTAATTTTAAGTGATTCATTATGTAATTCTTCTAAAGCATCTAAAAGTTCATCATACGAAGGTGAGGGGTTTTGATTTGTTACCTCATCTTGTTCTTTAGCCATTAAGCATAGATTTGCTTCTTCTTGCTCTCCATCATTATCCTCATTGTTGTCTCCCAATATTAATGAGATAAAGGCCTTCTTCTTCTCATTCTTCTTTTCATGTAATTCTTGCTTCTTTAAGTATTGGGGACATTCCCATTTGATGTGCCCAGTTTTCCTACAGTTGTATCAAGTTAGAGGTTCCCTGCTCCCATCTTGATTTCTTCTAAAAGTTTTTTTCTTTCTGTTATTAAAGAATTTTTTAAATTTCTTTACAAGCAACCTAAATTTTTCTTCATTTATCTCAATTTCTTCAGAGAGAGAATTTGAGCTATCATCATCATCTTCTTCTATTTGCTATAAGGAAGTTTCCTTGAGTGAAATATTTTTCTTCTTTTTGTCTTGCTCCTCATATAATATAAGCTGCTACAGTTTTGATTCATGCTTTTGAAGATTGTCAAAAAGGGCTGATACTGATTTGATAGATTTTCCTCTGCTTTGTTCAATGGCTATTACTTTTGGTTTCCATTCCATGGGGAGAGACTCAGGACCTTAGCCACCAGCTCCTTTGTTATTTAACTTTTTCTTATAGCAGCCAAATGATTCACAATATAAGTAAATCATATTTGCATTTATTTAATTTTCTCACCTTGTTTCTTTCTGAAAATTTCATATTGGTGAGTGAGATGGTTTATCTTGTTTTCTCTAACTCCTGAGGTTCCTTCATGAGCAATTTCCAAGGCTTCCCACATTTCCTTTGTACTGTCACAATTAAATACTCTAAATTATTCATCTTGGCTCAGTGCACTAGTGAGAATTAGTTTAGCCTTAGCATTTAACTGAACTCTTCTCTTATCTATGTTAGACCATTCAATTTTGGGTTTTGTAATTATGTGGCCATTCTCTTCTTTCAAAGTAATATAGGGTTCATCTTTAATTACTTCCTAAAGATCTACAACTATCACTTCAAGGAATATTTTCATCCTGAGTTTCTAGAAAATATAATTTTCTCCATTAAATCCTGGAGGTTTATTGATAAAAAGTCCTTCAGGTAACACATTATCACCAAAACCAATCATATTTAACTCTTGAGACTGTTAAATCTTTTTAGCAAGAGCCAAGCTCTGATACCACTTGTTAAGAATGACTGGCACCAAAAGGGGGGTGAATTAGGTGTAAAAACAATTTTTCTTATGGAGAATTTAAAGAGTTGCTAAAGCAAATATATAGAGTATCTCTTTTTCTTAGATAACAAATATATAAAGTTATTCAATTAAGTTAACCCAAAAATAAAACAACAAGAGCAGTATCAACAAGATAAAGATTTTAGCAGTAAGAACCTGTAATGACAGTAGGATAAAGTATTGAAAGTAAATATAGAAGATAATGTGCAAAAATTTAAAGCACATAGAAATTTATCTTGGTTCAGCTTATCAACAAGCCTACATATAATCTCCAAGCACAACTTGGGATTTTCACTATTATCAAAAGTTTTAAAAGGGCACTTGTGAGCCACTACAAACTTTCTCACTTTAATCTCCTCAAGGAAAACTTTTTCTTTGATATCTCTCAGTTAAGAATAAGAAATTTTTATCTGCTAAAAGACTCTCTTTCAGAGTAAATTTTACAAGTGAAGAACTATAGGAAAAAATAACAACAAGAGCTCAAGATGATTTTCACATGATAACTTTGTAGGATGTTTCTTGTTACTTGGAGGCTTTCCAAAGGCTTTATACATAGAATTTTTGCAAGAGAAAAGGTCAAAAATCCGTTGAAAAACAAATCAAATGAAATCTCTACTAAAATAGCCGTTTGTACTTAGCTTGATTTCACCTCTTCACTATGCCAGTTGACTTCCATAAGCTATCAGTCGACTTTTGTGTTATTGAATTCAAATTTCTTGCAGTGCAACAGGCAACAATTGACTTGCATATGGTTGGCAGTCAATTGATGAGCTTCTGGACGATAAATTTTGAAAGTCAGTATCTTGGCAGTCGACTACTATACCTTGGCAATCGATTGTCATGCCTCTAGATAGAAATTTTTGCTCCCAATTAACTAACAATCGACTACTATGGCCTAGTGGTCAATTGGTAGCTCTCTTTTAGCTATCAATTGACTGGTAAGGTCCTGGCAGTCGAATGGTGGCATTCTTTTTTAGTTTTTCAAGATTTTATTTTTAGTAGTTGACTACTTGCCTTGTGTAAGTCGACTACTAGGTGAAAATTTTGCCTTTTCATGAAAAAATTATTTTACAAACGCCACTTGAGTTTTTGGAAAGCTATTTGAAGAGTTTGGAAAATATTTTTCAACTCTTGCTTCTATTAATACCTTTACAATTCAAGTCATAATTATTTGTTTGCTTCTTGTTCTGTTTGGCTTGCATAGTTGATTCTTCATACTTGAATTTTCTTGAAATAATTCAATCTGTTTGTAATCATTAAAAGATTCTTTAAGAGCCAATGCTCAATGGGTCAACATCTTTCAATCTATATTTTTTGTAGATGAAGAAAACTTGAAGATCTGAATAAGGAGACAAAAAACCCTTCTTTACTCTTGGAGTGATCAATCTCCTGAGCAATATTTTTTGATTCTTGCAACCAAGTTCCATAAAAAAAGGAGGAATTCTCACAAGAGAGCAAGTACAACTCCCAAATTTGAAGTGAGGAGAAAATTTTAGGAAAAAGAAAAAAAAAACCTTTATAAAAGAGATAGAAGCAATGCAAGAAGATAGAAAGAGGGGAAGGGGTTGTTGTTGCTTAAGAAGCTGTAAATGTGGAAGTTAAGTAGCGAAAGACCCTAGTAGCATTAGTAGTGAGGAGAGGAGAGGGTGAGTGATTGAGCAGCACACACACACACATATATATATTGCACTACCGATATCTAGACCTTATTATTAGAGACTTACTAATTTGATTTGAGGCTTAATAACAGTTAAGGCTCCTCTCCCTTTCCTATAAGTGTTTTATGTGAGTGTTTAGCAATATACTTCAGAAGACTTGAAAGGATTTTTAAACTAAAATTTTCACATTAATTTGATATAATAATGCACCTATCGGTTTGACTTTGCAATGTCAAACCAAATTAAACTAAATCATAAATGATTAGTTTTAGACAATTTGATTTAGGTGGTTTGAATTTATTTTAGCTTATTCAATATAGACATTTAAGCTTATCAACAAAAAAAATTCTATTCAATATATAAGTATCAATTAATAATAAAAAAATACAACATTTTGTTCATTAACATGATAAAATTATGATTTTTCTCAACTAATTCATAAAAAAATAATAGCATAATAAATCTAGTCCAAAAATTATAAAATCAACCTAATTTTAAAGTCAAATTTTTTAGAAATATATAACATAGACTAATGAAGGATCAAGGCAGGGGACAAATTTGGTAGGAGATGCGATGGTGACTTCAATGGTGCATTTCACAAGGGAAGGTAATTTTTTCAAAAATAAATAACATAATAACATATTTATAAAATATGCGATTTGGTTTCATTTTTTGGCACAAATAAATTAAAAACCAAACCAAAGCTCCTAAAGCCGCTTATATCAAACTAATCAAAATTGAATATTGATTGATTTGTTCAATTTGGTTTAATTAGAGAGATTGGTTTTTAATCAATTTTGAACACTCCTAAATAATATTAAAGAGAGATTAATCTCTCAAGAGAACGAGCCTCTCCATCAAATTTGTGTGTATGATAATTAAAACATAATTTTTATACAAATCTTGAAAAAATTTAAAAGTGGAGAGTTGAATCTCTTTAAAGATTGAACTTTCTGTGGAAAAGCTCATCTCCAAATCAAAAACTTTAAACTTTAATTAACACTAAATTGAAAAGGTTTATTAGAGATGCACTTGCATAATTTGGTATACGAAAAATAGATGGACTAAATTAATTATAAGAAAAATATGTAAACATATTGAAAGTATATTTTACTGAAAAAGTTTATGTCTGAATTAATCAATCAAATTTGTTAGCCAAAGGTCTATTATATTAGCTCATCTCCAAATCTAAGAAATTTTGTTGAAGATAAGCTAGGTCTATTGTGTATTCTCCACTGAAAACTATATAAATCTGCAATAGTTGATACAATTCTAAAAGCTTTTAAGCCATTTAAGTCAACAAAAAATTTCATCAACTCGTCAACTAGAATAAAAGAAACTTATGAAAGCCAATGTACTACTAGCGGTAAAGTAGGCACTAAAATTGGGTCCAAAGTGTTGAAATCAAAATCGCTACAGTTAGCATTATGAAGTCATTAACAAACCAAATTAATTGTTCAGACTACACTAAAATACAAACAATTTCATTTCTATATATGGATGCAAAATGTATTTTCTTAATTTTCTCTTCAATAAGTACTTACCGTTACCTTATAAAATAAGAGAGAGAGGTAAAGTTTATGAAATAAGAATAAAAAGAATTAGACTTTAATTTATATTTATTTAACTTTCTCTTAATTTTTTTTCTTACTTCTCTCTTATTTTAAAAACTTTACAGTACTTCAGATAATTATTTTCAGTAGTTTAAACAAATCAAATCTAGAGGAAGAGCTATCCCACTTAATTTTTGAAAGAATATCATTTTCTTTTACTACTCTTCATGTACTTCATTTTATTAGAAAAGAAAGAGGAAAAGATGCAAAAAGACTATTAAAGTTCTTTCTCGCTATTGGCTTTATTTTTATTATAGCATTGCACTTTATATCTTCCCTTTATAACAACCTATAGGCAAAAACATTCAAATCAACGAAGTTTTTGGGCCATTCTAGGTTCTTTTTAGGCTTTAGATTTTGCAGTTTAATTAAACCCATACAAATTGCTCATATATTTTGGTGAGATAAACTTCATTTATTCTTTATAAGTTTTGAAAAAACATAACTTGATGGTTTTGTTGAAAAAGATTGGAAGATGAATATATGCCTATTTTTCATGAATGACATACATCAATTGGGAGATTTTCATTTTCATCTCAAGTTTCAATAGTTATCTAATTAAGACACAACATTCTCCCATTTTCATGTATACATAAATAAAATGTGAAGTTGTTGAATTTTGTAGCTCTTTACTTTAGAAAAGTCTTGAGATATAGACATAAACATCTATGTCAAGCCCATCCTAATAAAGTTGTGACAAAGACACTGATAATTGCTTAAATGTTGTAAATTTTGGGTTGGTCAAGTCATAAAATAAAACAAGTTGAAGCCAACTTAATCACAGAAATATTATATATGTAATTGCTTAAACTCCCTTTTTACTTCTCAAAAGCAATATTATGTAATCTTTCAATGACTAAATGTTTTTTGGAATTGAAACAAAATTATACTCTCAAGTTCTAAACTGATACAAAAAAATCAATGAAGTATTATAATGATGGTCATGCAAACTAGAACTAAATAAAGTTTATGTCAGTGTATGTATATGTATCCTTCTGCATAAAAAAGGAGGCAATGGGTAATATTATCTATATATATATATATATATATATATTCAGAGACACAACCAAAGAGAGAGAGACAAAAATAACAAATACAACAAATACAACAATAAAAGAAATTAAGGACTAATTAATATAATTTAAATTACATTACAGGCATAGCACTTAACTCTTCCATGAAACCATCCAATTCTGAGAAACCATCAAAGAAACCACCATTGAACTTCTCATCTGACCTTGACCTTCCCCACATCTTATCATCATCATCTTCTTCTTCAGCTTCTTCTCCTCTGTCTTGTTCATTCTTGATCATGCTCATCCCATTTTGCAGACCCATAAATTTATCTTCTTCTTCTTCCTCCATAATCATCCTCTTGGGGTGAAAATCCATTAAAGGATCTAATCTGGTTGGTGGGGTCTTCTTTTTCGTCCTCCTACCACCATCCTCTTCTTCATCTTCTGGTTTTCCTGTGAGCCTCTGAACAAGCTCTCTGAAATTTGCAGCATCAATTTTGATGATCTCAGGAGCATACACGTGGATTATCCTGATTTTTGGCTTGAAGTTAGAGATCATGTGTGAATCTGTCTCAACTCCTAGCTTAGAAGATGATGGTGAACTTGGATAACATCTGTGTGACTTTGTCATCTCTACTAATTTTGCAACTCAGAGGAAGGTAAAGCAGGCAAGCAGCAAACTCTTAAGTTCACACGAGGTTGTCTTTTGCCTTTTGTAAACTAGGATTAAGTGTGTGTGTGTGTGTATAGAGAGAGAGACAAACACAAATATCACCTATTTTATGCTCAAATGTAGTGATAAAATAAGAGAATGACATTTGGTCCAGCCTACGCATCAACACATGGAATGGGATCCTCTATAATATTATACATCATAACTACAAAAGGAACACATTAATATTTTTGTAATATTATGTTGGTGTTAATTTAATTTTGGCAGAGTGTTCATTTTTTTTGTTGCTACAAGTATCTTATTATTTAAAGTAATCTTGTTCGAAGCAATGTCAAATATTAAATATAAACATCTTTTTAAACAAAAATTCATTGATTCATCTTGTCATTATGAGAAACTAACCTCTTCTTCTAAATTTAACTCTCATTAGTTGAGAGAATGTTCATTGACCAACACAAGTGACATATCAGATGAGGCTAGAGATGGCCTTTCCCTTTGAAAAAGATTAACTTAAAACATATGACATAATATCCCCAATATGAATGACTTATTTTTTATTTCAAATTTTGAGAAATACTTTTGTTATGAGTATGTATTGAATTTCGAAAATAGTATTTATTAAAAAGATTTTATTTTAAATTTCTTAATTTAATTAAAATTAGTTTTAAATTCAACATGACTTAAAAATATCTTAAATTTTAAAACTACCACTTCATAATAACACTAAAGTTTGGCCTTTTAGCTATCTTCTCACTTAAAACATTCGTTTTAAGATATGTAGAATGGAAGAAAAACAAAATGATAAATCTTAATTTTAACACTTTTTTAATTTATATTTACATATAACTTTTTTTCTTTAAAATATATTTAATTAAAGATAATAAATGAGAAAGAAAGGGGAAAACAGTTAATTTTAAATATAAAATGAAAGAAAATAAAATTTAGTCTCATAAAAACATTAATCTAACATTAATAAGAGTAGGATCTGTTAATTGAAAAACGAATCAATCTTTGTTATATTCTTAAAAAAAGAAACTTTGTGACTAACAAATTAATTAAAATAGGACATAATATGATGTGTGAGCTCTATATTTTTCAAGATCTCCTTCCAAATTGTAGAAAAAGCACAGCTGAAGACTTTAGCAAGGTTCATTTAAATGTAACTTCTAGTAGTTTAGATGTGCCTTAGTCTTTGTTTTGTTTTCTTCCTTTTCTACCAAAAAAAAGAAATGAGAATAATGTTTAATGAGACTTGATCCCAAATAAATACTGATTGGTGAATGTTCTTGAAGCCTTATCTTAGATTTTTTTTTTCTTTTAACACATATATATTGGATGACTATTTGTCTGTTGTTTTCATGACTACATCACTAAAATTTTATATCACATTAATTTCACATCAAGGATTAATTTAGCCCAACTAAGAAAAAAGGTTGAGTAATAATATAAAAGCAATTAAAGTCAATTTTTAGACGAAAACTTCTGTTCAGCGTGATGCCATTATCAATTTAAAATTTCATAATTTTTGTTTTTACTTTAGTGACAATAATATTTCAACCTTAATATATATATATATATATATATATATATATAATACTTTTGGAATGGTGGAAATAGTACATATAGTGAAGTAATACAAAAAGGAAATTACAATTTAAAAGAAAAATCTAATTTAGTTCTTAAAAAATAAGTTAATTTTTAAGTTGATCTTTCACTTTTTTTTTTTAATTTAGCCATTTAATCATTGAAATACTTGCAATGTTGTTCTTTCATCCCATAATTTTACCCAATGTAACCCTCTATTAACTTTGGCACCAGATTTGAAGTATGATTTGATGATGTTAAATAAACAAATTTGAAACCTGTTAAATTTGATATTCAATTTGGGATAAAAATAGAATATAGAAACAACATTATAAGCATTTTATAATCAGCTAGATTAAAGTATACTTACTTATATATTTGTTATTAAATTTTTATAAAAATAAAACATGTAAAAAAATATTTTAAAAAAACTAATCAAGAATGAGAGAGATGAATTATTCAAATTATTTACATTTTATTTTTTAATTAAAAAAATGATGAAAAATATATTAAAACTACTTATAAGATTTTTCATTTATAATTCAGTGACTAAATATAGAGGCATTTATGCTCTTAACTCATATATCATAGTGTCTTGCATACTATAGAGTGGCATACTATAGTATAAAATATCATAATAATTATAATATCTATGTTCGATATGATAAATTATTGGTATCTTACATTTCAGTAACATAAAATATAAATATTTGGTTTTAACTGATAGTTAATGCTATTTATTTCGTGAATTTTTTAAATAAGTCATTTGTAGCTTAAAATTTTATACTATGTTTTGGATGAAAATAAAATTTAAAAAACTTTTAAAAAGTTCATGTATAATTTCTTCCTCTTTCTTCATATAAAAAACACATATAATACAATTTTGTTGAATAATTTATTTTTATATTTTACACACTTAATTTTTTTTATAGATAAATTTTACTATGACGTTAATTGTTATAAAAAAAAAGAATAAAATTAGTAACTTAAAAAAAGTTATTTCATTCAACTTTGAAACATGAGATAATATAATATTTAGACTCTTATTATATTATACTTTCTTGTCTATGATATAATATAATAGTGTTACCATATATTTAATTATATCATCACATAATAACATATTAAATACTGACATCTAAAATATCAAAGTATGTAAGATAATAAAATTAAAATTACGGTATACCAAACATCTCTTAAAAAAAAATTCATAGCAAACCAAATTGAAATTTCCCCCACTCATCATGAGGGGAAAAAAATAGGTTTTTTAAGCTCTTTCTTATTCAATATAATCAAGAATTGAATTTAAAAATCTTACCCTAAACTTCCCCTAACAAATAAAAAAGAAGATACTCTTTTCTATGATGTATGTAATAATTAAAGTAAAGCATATGAAAGTGATTTGTGAGAAATTGCACACCAAAAATGTATAGATAGTGTGAGATAAGTGGGAAAGGCATATAAAGATTAGCCTAAAGATAACACGTTTGTGTTGTGTATGAGATGAGCAACAACACAACACAAGAGTTTTGCTGTGTCCTTGGCACACACATATTGTTGCAGAATTAGAATCCTTACTCTGGCAAGCCAACCAAACCACGTGGGGAATGGAGGTCCCCACCTATCCTGCACGTGACTCATGATCCAAGATTTTGTCAGTCACGGTTAACAAGTACAAAACAAATTCATGGGTCTTTAAATCATTGAGGGCTTTTGCAAAATGGTAGGACTACATTAATATTTTTTTTTTAACTGTGATAAAATTATATTTTTTTATTTTTTTAGTTTAGAAAATTATACTCAATATTTTTTAAATTTGATATAATGTTACAAAAAAAATTTTAATTTATCTTTTGTTAATGAAGTTAGTATTTTACATAGTATATACTCGTTTTAAAATAATAAAATTAATTAACTATACTTAATATTGTATTAAAATTTTTATATTAAAACTTAGAATAAATTTAACATTGAAAATAAGATCGGTGTCTTACTTTATATAAAAAGTTATTTTTATTGATAAAAAATAAATTAGAGAGAAAAGGAGTGTAATTTTTTAAAAAATAAAAGGGTAGTAAATATAATTCAGCTAAACTTTAGAGAAGGTAGATATAATTTACTCAAATAATAATAATAATAATAATAATAATAATAATAATAAAAGATAACTTCATTTTAAAAATATTTAATGCTGCATTAATCAACATATTTTAAACAAATGCTTGTGTAAATTATTTTTTCCTATCTTAAGAATAATTTATCTTTTATAATGAATTAATTTTTTATTTTTAGTACACTAGATATGTCTAAAAAATTTGAATCTTTTTCTATTTTGTTTTGGTTTTTCTATTTTTAGAATAAATTCTATAAATTTTTTAAAAAACAAATTTTGAAAGCAAAAAAGAAAACAAATTTAAGTTTATTTTGTAAGCTAAGTAACTTTTGTATATTTATGACACTGTCATTAATAAAAAAAAAATATAGAAGAGAACATGTAATTACACTTATCATTCTTTTGGTTTCAAAAATTGCACTTGATATCCTTAAGGTTTAATATAATTTTTCTCACTTCTAATTTATTTTCTATCAATGAATAGTTAATATTTGACATGATATACATTCATTTCAAAAAAATAAAATTATTTAATTATATTTATTGTTATATCAAGAATTTAATTTTCATCTTTAGTATAGATTAACTGCATTTATTGTTATATTCAATATAAAATCACATTTTTATTCTCCACAAAAAGCTTTTTTCATTGACAAAAATTAAATGAGATGGGAGGTAAGTATAATTTTTGAAACTAGATGAGGTGATAAGTGTAGTCTAGCCAAACTTGAAGAGATGTTAATATAATTTACTCAATTTAACTGTATAAAAAAGTCACTTTTTTAAAATTAAATTTATGATTTTTAAATCAAAATAAATAATATTAAAATATATTTTTAATAAAATATAATTATTATTGAGAGTTTTAGTTAAAATGAATTAAATTGGAAAATTTTTATAATTATATAAAAAAAAGTGTAATTTTTTAAAATGAAAGGGAGAAGTGTGTCGTTTTCATATCTTTAAAAAAATGTAAGTGAAATTTACCATTAAAATAATTGATAAATGATAATATTTTCTAATACCATGTTAGAATACATTTTTGAATTTGTGCTTTATAAATTTTTACATGTGCTTTTTAGATAAATAAAAAAAATATGGTTTTTTGTTTAGTGCTTATACTTTTTTAAGAAGTTAATCATATCAAAAATATTTTTTAACTTAAAATATATATATATATATTTAAAAGAACCCAATATCTTTGAAAAAAAGTACAAATCATAAAGATGTCATCTCTTTAAAATTTTAATTTTATTATTTTATAAAATATCAATTATATAATTATTTTATTTATGTGAATTAATCTTTCAATTATCAAATTAAATATAATAATTTTAGATATCATACTAGCTTATTAAACTATTAGTGTCTTATATTATAAGATTTAAAATATCACAAAAATAAATAAAATAACAATATGCATCACATGTGTCCTTGTTTCTTCGTTCACGTTTCTACTACGATTTGTGTTTGATTCTCCAAAACTTCTAGGCTAATTCCTCTTTTCTTTCATCTCACACTAAATATGCAGTATACATGTCATATCATCATAAATATGTCAAACTTTTGTCATGTCATAATCAATCTTTTAAATGTTTTAATTAGTTGCAACTTCTAAATCAACTAAATTATCAGCTTAATCATTGTATTAACTTACAGGTTTGTTCTAAATTTAGATTGAAATAACAAATTTTTTATTTATATCTGTAAAGTTAAAAAGTAATAAAGCCATAAAGTATATATATAAAAAAAAAAAAGACAAAGCTTCATTCAAACAAAATGAATTTTTAATTTATCCCTTATTTTTTTAAAATAAATTACAGACAAATAAAAAATATTATGTTTATCTTACAATAAAATTATCCACCAGAAGATTATTAATTTAATTTCTCCATAAACCCAATTACGAAGGATGAACCATGTATCCAACTAATTAACAAAATAAAAAAAAAAACTTCTACTTCAAGTGTTTCCATTGCCTCATGCTCATTGACTCTGAGAGCCTGATATTGACAACTTCTATTAAAATAGTATTTAGCCTTCATGGCATGGCTTGACTTTCACCACTAATTGGGATAGAATATCTGATGTATGTACTTCTTGTTATTCTTTTTTTCAAAAACAAAATTATTCATATAGATATTTTATATTAATTTTGGCTCTTAAAGCTAAAGGCTCATTTACGCCCATCACCCATTTCAATTACCATTATAAAAATTAGAGAAGCCCATCTAGCTTGGAACTTCTAGTTGCTTTTAAAGTCAACCAATTTTTTGATTTAAAAATATAGTAACCCAATTAGTCAAGGACAATATTATTAGGAGTGTACATAGATCTGGATCAACTCAATGGACTACAAGTTGGTTTGAGTTGTATTAGGTATTGAAAGTACTTTTTTTTTTTTCTATTTTTTAGTTTTTTGGTTGGTTTTGTTTTTCTTTGAATTAATCTTATATTTTTAACAATTTTTAGATCAAATTTTATATACAAAACAAAATTAGATTAAATTTTTTATTAATAAATGATAATAAATTTTTTATTAAAATTTAATAATAAAACATCACATTTTTCACATTACTAATTAGTTACAAATCCATTATATATCAGAATAAGTTTTATCACAAAAAAATACACATTAAAAATTAGTTAAATATCTATTATAACTCATACATAAACGCGTTTGGATTCTCTGTTGGGTATTTTTAGGGGTGCCTATTTGGCGTTTTAGTAGCGATTTTTTTCGTTGCTAAAGTTTTTTGCAACAAAAATTATTGTCACTATAAATTTTTTTAAATTAATTATTTAAACAAAAGTTATAGCAACAATAATATTCATTGCAATAATATTAAAACACACTTTAGCAACGAATAAAATCGACGCTAAAAAATAAGCAGGCACCCAACAAAAGCCACCAAGCAAAGGATCCAAAATTTACATAAACTAAGTAAAAACAAGATACTTCACAACTCATAAATAAATAACCAATTACATAATAAGACATCACCTATATATATGTGTGTGTATGTGTTAAAAAAGTGCTGAGTTGGCAGGTTGAATCAATTACAATGAATTAAAAATTTTAAATTTGTCAATCAAACCAATAGAAATGCGGGTTGAAAATTTTAACCCAAATCAATTCGTCAACTTGAATAACCTAACCCAATATGGAGCGTTGGGTTAGATTGAGCAAATTGATAGGCTGACTAGACCAATGCATACTCTTAAATATTATTATGAATAAATTACACTCTCACTTTTGTAAACTTACACTCTCTTATCTTGAGAGATAAACAAAATTTATAAATTTATTTATTTTAACCAAAATACTCTCATATTTATTACTTATATAAGTAAGAGTAAATTATTATTTAATTCTTAAAAGATCAAAACCTTTTATTTTGTTATCCAAAAAGTATTTTTCAAACAATTTAATTCTTACATTAGTTACATTGATAGATGTCTAAATAATATTACAATAAGTCAAAATAGCAACTAAAATGCTCAAACATTACAATAAGCCAAAATTATCAACCAATATGTCTAATGAAACACCTATATAATCAAGGTTATGAAAATTAGACTAACTAATTTAATTAAAAAATTGGTGAATCAGTCATTATGTCAGCCCAAAACTCATAAAATTGACTATTTAAAAATTGATAGAATCAAAAAAATTTGATTGATCCGGCGATCCCACAGGTTAGAAAAAGAAATGGAAAAGGAAAAAGAAGAGAAGAAAAGAGAGAGAAAAAAATGTTTATAGGAGAAAAAAAATAAAGAGAAAAGAGACTGAAAATAAGAAGAAACGAGAAGAAGGAGAAGAACGAAGATGAAGAAAAAAAAAAAAAGCTGCTGTTTGAGTTTGCTAAGATGGTCAGTCCTGCCTACCTTTTTTCTGTCTGATACTTTTCCAAATGCTTTTTTATGTGTATATGTACATTCTCTGGAAGTTCAATTTATTTTGTCAGGAAAAAAATGGAAGAGAGAGATGGGGTCATGAGAAAGAGAGTGCTTTGGAAGTTAAACATGAATTGACAAATATTGAGAAATGAAGATAATAAAATAATAAAATGAGAGAGAGAAAAAATAATAAAAAAGTTGTGATATAATAAAATTAAATAAAATATAATAAATATTTTTTATTTTTACATGTTTTTATAATAAGTATGAATAGTATAATAAAATTATATGATATATTTATTTATTTATAATATAAATTTAATATATGAATATTAGTATCTATTTGATCACAATTTATTTATTTAAACTGTAAATCAGTGCCTTGATAGATTCGATGACTAGTCTAATTTTTAAAATTTTGCATATAACTAACATATGGATTAAATTGTTTGAGGAATATTCTTTAGAGAATGAATTTAAGGATTTTGATCTTTTACAAACTAATTAAAATGAGACAATATGTATCTTTTTAGGATCACAATAATAATTTACTCTATGATTAAATATTCATTTTATTAATATAAAAAATATTTTTAAAATTTAAATTAAATTAAACTTAACATTTTAACTCATAATAAAAAAATTTTGTTTAAAATATATTTTCTAATACATTACAATTATTTTAAAAAATTAATATTATCTTTAAAGATATTTTAGTTAAAATAAATAAAATTTTAAGTTTTCATAACTCTTAGGGAAAGAGAGTATAAGTTTTTAAAATGAAGTAAATAGAGTGTAATTTTGATTCTAAAAAATTTAATTTATTCTAATGTCTTGAATATATATTTTCCCAAAAAATCATTCAAAATTGAGATACATGTAAAGTTGTGAGACAATATTTATCATATCTGCCCTCTCACTCATTCTTTTTAACTTTCATTTGTTGCATTAAGTTAATTTTCTTCTTTAGATAAATTATAATTAATATTTAAATTATATAATTATTTATTAGAAAATAAATGATAATTATATTATAATTTTTTTGATAATTACTCATTTAGTAAAGTTTTAAGAATTAGATTGAACCCAAACAATTCAGTTGATTAAATTGAAACTCGTCATGCTATATAATTTGATTACTTTAAAAAATTTGGACAAACTATTGAATCACTTAGAATTAATAAACATCGGCCAAAAATAACAGAATCAATATTTAATTGAGAATCATACCAAAATCAAAAAATCAATTGGTAGCTTATAAAATGAGAAAAAAAAAATTTTTTGAAGCATTTTAAGCTTTAAGTCTTCATGGACTAATAGCCTAATAGCTTAATGATTGTTTAGGTAGATTAAAAATTAAAAGGTTCACTAAAATACTAAACTTTAAAAATTTTAAAAAATAAAAACATGAAAAAAAAATAACAAGAGGAAATGTAACTAAGACCTAACTCATATCTAAAACTAAGAGTTGCAAACTTAAGGCCTGCTTGATTTCCATTCTCATAAATAGTTTTCAATGATATTCTAAATTAAAATTATTTTTTATTAATGATATATACATAAATATTTAAAAACAATATTAATATGACATTATCAAAGCTAATTTCACAAAATTATTTTCTAAAATAAAAAAAGAATAAAATCAAACGGGCCCACTTCCCATTCTCTCTATTGTGGCTCATTTTTAAAAATAAAATTGATGAAAAATAAATAAGCCATTATAATATAAAAATATATTATTTATATTAAAAAATTATTTTTATATATTTATAATATCATTCTATCAGTTGAACTATTTGTTAAAGTGATAAATTAATTAACTTGTAACTCGACAATCTTCATCCTATTAAAATAATTTGGTCCTTAAAGTTGATAAAAGATAGTAAATGTTTATTATATAAAAATATGACAAGCATAAATGAATTTACAAACTCAGCATTATATAATTGATTTCTTCCAAAAGATAATATATCATAATTTTACTAAAGATACTCTTATCACTTATTACGTGTCAAAAGAAAAAAAAAAGAAACTCATCACATATTCAATACTTGATTTTTCTGTGTTTAAAGAAATGCATATTGTACAAGATTTTTTTTTTTTTTTTTTGCCTCATCCTTCTTTCATTTTCATTATTTCTAGAAAAAATTTGGATTCAATTGATAAGATAACTTTGAGAGAAAGTCTTCATAAAGAAACAAAGACTAAATTTATATACAATTTTTAATATATTTGTTATAAATTTTTTTAATTCAAATAAAACATGTAAAATAAAATTTTTAAAAAATTAATTATAAAATAAAAGTTACATAAATAATATAAATATCAATTTTTGATTAAAAAAAATTAAAAGCAAAGATTTAAATGCAGCATATAAATTTTTTTTCAAAAAATAATATCAAAGAAAAGATAGATTATGAATTTTAATTTTAAATTTTTTCAGCTGGGACAGTGAAAGATCACAATTAATAATACTTTATTGATGCACGAAGCATATTCCTATACATGAAAATAATTTTTAGTACCAATTTGTTTCCAAGTAATCGAATCATGGTCAAATTGATATTTGCAGCCTACCTACCAAATGATGTTCGCACTCTAGCATTTCAAAGAGTTAAGGCATTGTTTGTTTCACGTTTCCAGAATATATGTTCCTTAATAAGGAGGTTGTTTAATTAGGCAAGTCTCATCTTTAATTGTTTTGATGGTTACTTTGTTAGAAAGTATTTTTCATTTAACAAGAACGCCAGAAAATACTTTAAATTATTTCGCTTCTAACTTGTCATTTGATGTGATATTTTTTAAAATATATTATGAATTTTTCTTAATAAAAAATAGTTTTGAAAATGTCATCCATTTGGACTTAAAGTATTTTTACTATTATTTTTTGGATTGGGGCCTAAAATTTTTTGTCACTTGAAATTGGGTTTCAAGAGGTTATGCTTTTAAAATGGACCTATCGCACGATTTGGACCAATGTATATGAACCAACAAAGGAAGATTTGGTCCAACCCAAAATAAAAGAAATTAGAAAACTTAAAATAGGAAGCCTTCTTCGATTATTGGTTCTGTATTGAAGCTAATGACTGGTCTAGTAGGTTAGGTCTTTTTTGGAGAGAAGACACTTGTATGGATATCCTTAGTAGCTCACAAAATTACGTAAACACAATTGTTAAAGTCAAGTTTGACTCTTTTGTATGAAGAATGACCTTTATCTATGCAAAATCTAAAGTTCAAGCAAAGAAAGTTGTGTGGACTACTTGTTTGGTTTAACCTAAAGAATAATTAGTTGGCTACATTTAGGGGGTCTTTTGGATGAAAATGGGCTAAAGGATCTTTCCCTTAAAGGTTGTAAATTCACTTGGAGTAACAATAGGGAGGTTGGGCTGATAAGAAAAAAGAAATGGTATGATTAACTCTCCCCAAGCTACCAGATTTGATCATTGCCCTCTTGTCCTTAATAAGCATCTCAATAGGAATTACCTAACAAGATGTTTCAAGTTTGAAGCTTATTGAAATGATCAAATTAACTGTGAAACATTCAAGAGAGCTGAAAGGATGTTATTAGCAATGAGGATGACATATTTATGCAAAGGAGATTGAAAATTGTTCAAGAGGGGTTCAAAAAGCAGAGCATGTTCAAATTTAATACGGCTAATAAAAAAATTAGAGATTTGAAGAAGCATCTTACAACTTTGTATAATGGCTTTATGACTTAGGCAAACATTGTTGAAATCAAGTCTCTTAACATGATACCAGATATTCTTTAGTGGCAGGAAAAATTTTTTTGGGGACAAATTATCCATAATTAATTAGCTTAGGTGGAGGGATAGGAATACCATATTATTTTCAAGCTGTAACTTTTCAATGAAGGGGTAATAATAGGATTTCCATATTAAGGAATAGTCAAGGTTTGTGGGTTAAAAGTCATGGGGAGATTACTTATATCTTCAAAGAGTATTTTGTTGATCTATTTAATTATTCTACTAGTTTAGAGTTAAATATCATATAAGGGACTATTCTGAGGCTAGTAACAGATGAAGATAATCAGTTTCTTTTATCTCCCTGGTAAATGATAAAATTAATGTGATTGTGTTTAGGTTGGGCTCTCTTAAAGCCCATAGAATTGAAGCCTTTAATGGGCTATTTTATCATGCATTAGGATATTGAGATCAATGAAAGTAATGAAGTAACACTGCAATATAACAAGTTTGTTATTTCGAAGATATATGTATATTTATTGTTGAGTGTTGGAGAAAATGAACGCCTTTTGGTTTGTAGGTTGAAGCCTTCTACTTTTAATCAATAATGTATGAGTTTGAATTGGAAAGAGGAAAACAATGTTGTTGAATGTTGAGAGAAGAAAGAACATGATTTGATATATATATATATATATATATATATTATAATGTTTTTAGTGGAGAATAGTATTTAGACATAGTAGAGTATTCCACTTTTTGAATGTTGAATACTCATTTTTTAGACATGGTGAGTGGCAAATATAAAGAAAAATTTAACTTTTGAAAACTGATTCTTTAACCTAAAGATGAATTTAATTTGTTATGCTATTTATTTGTAATGTATCTTTCTTTTTATTATGAAAATAAATGGCAAAAAAAAGGATATATGGTGTCAAGGGATGTTGATGATATTCGTTCTAAATCTGATAGTGATAAGTTTGAAGGATTAGTTAAGGACCAATCCAAAGATTAATTTGTTGTGACTAATGCTACTAAAGTTGTTGCTACTGTGGATGATTTTACTCCTTCTGCATTTGTTAAGCCTTCCAAGAAGAGGAAAGGGATTGATTTGTCAAAATCAAAGGTGAAGATAAGCCAATTGAAGGATAAAGAGGAGGAAAAAAGAAAAGGAGAATAAGGAGAAAGAAATAGGTAAAAGAAAACCTTCTAGAATTGAATGTTGGGTGTGGGCTCATTTCACTTTTATTGAAAATTGTGATCTGGAATACCCTATGGCTTTATGCAATTGGTGCAGCATAGATTATTCTTGCTATAAAAAAAAGAAATGAAACTTCTAATATGATAATTCACTTGGAACCAAAATATAAAAAAATTCTTGGAGGGATAAGAGATCCATAACAACTTGTTCTTGATTTCCAACCTAAAAGAAAGGAAGATCGTGAAGGGAACTAACTTGAAAGGTGTAGCGTGTGACATTAATAAATGTAGACAAGCCCTTGCAAGAATGATCATTGTTGATGAGTTGCTATTCAAGAATTTTGAGGGAGAAGGATTTTGTTTTTTTATGAGTATTATGCAACCTTTTTTTTCTTATTCCATCATGTGTAGCTAGGGATTGTTGGAATCTTTTTAGTGTGAAAAAGATAATTTGAGAAGTGCTTTAACTAAGTCACCTCAAAGTGCTTGTATAACAACTAATTGTTGGTCTTCTGTGCAAAATTTGAACTATTTATGTCTTACTTCGCATTTCATTAATCATGAGTGAAAATTGCATAAAAGGATTTTGAACTTTTTTCAAATCCATGATCATAAGGGTGAGAACATTGATAGCAAAATTGAGAATTATCTTTTGAGTTAGTGGATTGATAGGGTTTTCATTATCACTTTTGATAATGTTAGCTCCAACGACACTGATGTAGCTTATTGAAAAGGTAGAATAGTTAATTTGAATGTTCATATAATGAATGGAGAACATATGCCTATTAGATGTTGTACTCATATTTTGAATTTGGTGGTTAATGATGGATTAAATGATATGCATGAGTTTGTATCTAGAATACAGTATCATATTAGGTTTGTTCGTGCTTCATTTGCTCATTTACAAAAATTTAAAAGTTGTTTAGAGCAAGCTAGAATTCAAGAAAAAATCATGGTCCAATCAGATGTTCCTAATAGATGGAATTATACCTATATTATGCTTGAAAGTTCTTTGAAATTTCAAAAGGCATTTAAAAGGTTGGAAGAAAGAGATGCTCATTTTGTATTGGATAAAGTAGGTCCTCCAACTAATGAAGATTGGGATAATACACTTGTTTTTGTGAAATTTTTGAAAATATTTTATAATGTGACTAAAAATATAACAAGCTCATTATTTGTAACATCGTTTCAATATTTTCATGATTTTTGTTTGGTATTAAACACATTAAAGAATTTTTGTCGAAGTAATGATCCATTGTCAGGTAAGATGGCTAAAAAAATGAAGATAAAGCATGATAAGTATTAGGATCATGTCAAAAATATTAATATGATGATATTTATAGCTGTGGTTCTTGATCCTAGATATAAATTGGAATTTGTGGAATGGAGCTTCAAAAAACTCTATATTGAAGACTTGGCTAACACTATGTCTCTAAGGGTGAAAGAGACCTTTAACAAAATGTATGTTATCTATAGATCTTTTCATGGTCAAGGAAATCTTTAAAATAATACTCAATCCCAAAGCATCGAAATGGACCATAGCCATGTAGAGTGTGACAAGGACTCATTTGCAAAGGAGTTTGGTAAAGTTATGAATGAGGATGATAATATGTATAATAAGTCTCAAGTAGATCTTTACTTGACGGAAGGTAGAGAGAAGATGACAAGCAAGTTTGACATCCTCAATTGGTGGAAAGTGAATTTCACCAAATATCCCATACTTGGACAAATTGCAAGGATGTCTTATCCATGCCAGTGTCTATTGTTGCCTTTGAATCTCCTTTTAGCACTGGGGGTCGTGATTTTTTATCAATATATAAGTTCTTTTACTTGCCTTTATTTAGGAACAAAATTGGTTTCAATCTACCCTGTTTTCAAATGACACTGAAGACCAAGTAAAGGATATTGAAAAATCAGAGCTAGTTAAATTGTTTTTATTATTTTTATGTTATAAAATAACTTGATAATGTTGATTCTAAATTATAATACTAATTCTTTTAGCATCATTGTCTCTCTTGAATGATTAGACCTTGGCTTACGCTCTCAAACTTATGAGGATGAGTATTGAGTACTAAAGATTGTCAATCCACATTGTGTGTGTGTGTATGTGTGTGTATATATATAAAAGTATAATGCATTTTGCTTTATTTTATTTATTTTGAATTTATTTAGGTGATATTTTTCTTTATACTAGAATCTAAAGCATGGAAGTTAACATGAAAGATGAAGATGGTGGATAAGTTCTAGATATTGTTTTGTATTTTTTGATTTATTACAAACATTGATAATGAGGATGTTTTATATTTATCCTATTACAAATACAATGAATTATATTTAAATTATAATTATTTGAAGCAAATTTATTTATCTAAGTTGATATCACATATCAAATATGATTTTATTAATATTTTTTTACTATCAATATTTTTACTTTCAACATTTTCTTTCTTGCTATAGGTATATATCTTTTGTTAAATTATTTTACGTTAAATTATTTTCCTTTAAAAGATTTAATTATATAGAACTAATATATCACATTTGGTTACAAATAGAAAATGAAAGAACTAATATGATGCTAATAAAGTTTAGGCTCATTCAAACTTATTGTGCTGCTAACTTGTTGCCAATGAAGAGAATTTTCGATAAGTATTTATGCAATTATAGTTTATTTTTTGTCAATCTTAATTTGAGATATATTGATATATAAAATGATTTGATTTATTTTCTTTTAGATGGATAAAGTGATTAGTGAGTTATAAGTTACAATAATTTGGTTAATTGTTAGTAATTTAGTATTGTTGAATTATTTATTAAGAATTTAGAATTAGTTATTTAGTTTAAAACATAAGTTTGATATTTTTAAAAGACTTATTGTTATTATTATTTAAGGCTTATGAATATGTAAAACATGTGTATATTTATTTACTATAAACTCACTTGAAAAAGTCTCATTAACATGAACTAAACTGCCTCTTTAATCGAACCACATTGTTTAAAAATTAAACTGACAAGGTTCTCCTTTTTTGAAAATCGATTACATTGGTTCAGTTTAATTTCTATACAAAACCCAACCAAAAAAAACCTTTGAATACCCCTATAAAAAGGGAATGACACAGTGTGTGGAAGCATATATGGAAGTGAAAGGGACTTCCAAGAGCTAAAACATTTCTTTGGCTATTGAGGAAAGGTAATCTGTTAATGAATCTTTCTAGATTAACAAGGCATATGTGAAGTGATTTGTTATGTCCTAGATGTAAAATACATTTAAAGTCTGTCCTGCATGTGATTAGGGACTATGTGAAGGTCGTGGACATTTAGAAAATGTTTGCGAGACCTGATAAATGGGTTAAATTATTTAGCATGGGATTGAAAGATTGGATTTGGTTTAACTTCAAGGAAGAGATTGGGAAGGATGGGGAGAATTGGAAATTTATATTTGGGTTTTGTGCATAGAATATATAGTGGCAAACGAATAATGTGTTCAATCAAGATGAAGGGAGGTGTATGGATTTGTACTAGGGAATGAATGAAATGGTAAGTGTAACGCCCCTATCTAGTATCTCTATTAATTTTTATATACACAGATAGGTTCGATACATTGTCTTTATCCTTTAATCAATGTCTGAGCAGTCATATCCTTATATATATATAGCATATTAGGTTCGGGATCTTTCGCTCAGATTAAAACTTACATTCACAGTGGAATAAAATATACCACACTACACAACGAAAATTTAAAATGTCAAGTAATTCGAACAATACATACTCAATAAATTTCCATTACATACTGATAAACATACTCCCGGATATATGGAGTACCCGTCCATCAGAAGTCAGGAGATAACAGGTCTGTCACTCAGACTTCCTTCCTTAAAATAAGGATGAACCGGTCCCTCACATATCCGTGTTCCCTATACACCCCAAACCCATCACATGTGTACAGTCTAAATAAGGTCCTATCCCAAATCAAATCTAATTAGGACCCAAAATATGGGGTTACAAGAACCTCACTTAAGCAAAAATAACTGCTACCTTGCGGTTTAGCTATGCGTCCGTATCTGATACATATTAGCACATGAGTGAGAAACACAAGTTTCCCCGTAGCTTAGCAATTCTGGGTTTTAAAAATAACTAATATGTGCCAGGGTGCAAGCACCAAAACATTTATTCTACATCCTTGATTTTAGGCATAACGTTACACATATATTGTAAACTAGCAATCATTGCATGATAAATTTAGAAGTTAACAAAAGTGAGATATCTTTTTCAAGTAACACATATTCTTGTAAGCTTATTGATTTATTATGGAATTACCAGAGCGTTTGTGCGTGTTCGTGAACCCTATGTCACAGGTGTGGAGCACCTTCGGCCACACCTCCCTAGGTCACCCGTGTGGATCACCTTTGGCTACACCTCGTAAATCGTGGACACTCGGCCACATACATAATATGATCGCGAATGCTAGGTCATAGGCATGGAGCGCCTCTGGCCACGCCTCGCTAAGTCGCCCATGTGGTGCACCTCTAGCCACACATTACAAATCGTGGACACTCGGCCACGTACATAACATTAACATGATCGCGAACGCTAGGTCATGAGCGTGGAGCGCCTCTGGCCACGCCTCGCTAGGTCGCCCGTACACACTCAGGGTACTATGTGGGGCACTAGGCCGCCTTTATCATTTCTTATAAAAATTCAACATTCAAGGAATAATTTTTATATTTTCCTTAGAAAAAATTTCTATCTTGGAAATTTATTCAAATGGCATTTTTCCTTTCTTAAAATTTCATTAACTGCAATAATAACTCATAATAAATTTCCTTTGCCTAGAAATTAAATCTCATGAAATTTTCATCCAAACATACTAATAATAGCCATAATAATTCTATTTTTCTTAAAGATTAGATCCCATATAATTGTCTTCCAAAAATACCAATAATGACCATAATAATTCTATTTTTCTTGGAAATTAAATCTCAAATAATTTTCTTCCAAAAAATTTAATAATTTCCATGATAATGTTCCTTCTATCCATGATCATTATTAATCTTAAACCATCACAATCTCATTCCTCATAATGGTATTCATTATTAATGACTAAATTTCAACACTAATTTAGTCCATCTTATTTCATCATCTCATACATTTATTTAGCAACATACATGTTCAATAACATTATTACTTTCATTCAACATAGCCAATTCCTAAGTTTATCATGCATGCAAATCTCAAATTTTATCCTAAAATCAAGAATGAAGATAATCACTCTAGTCCCATGGAAGCAAAATTTTGAAGCATATAGACTAACTCATGGAACTAAAATAAAGGAATTGCTAACCTACCTTGCCTCCCTTGCTTGATTCTTTCCTTGCTTCTTCTTCTTCTTTTCCTTTTCGTCCAAGTGGTGTGTGGGTTATACCAAATGTTCCTCCTCTTGGTTCAAGTTTATCGTGTGTGTGGGTGTATGTCCATGGGAAATTCTTAGCCTTTCTATTTGTCCCATACTCCACGTATAGCATCCTTTTTATTTGTTTTTGGCTTATATTTTTCCCACATGTAAGCTTTACTTCCTTCACACTCTATTTTGATTGCTTGCTTCACGCCACCTCACCCTTCTTGCTTCATTCCCATTTTCCATTCGGCTAGTCTAGTGAGGAAAACACTGCACCACTCCTTCCCCTTTTGCCTATTCTTTTTGTCATTATTTAGTGCCCCATGTGCTCTTTCTAGTACAACACTCTTGCTTGCACATTTAGCCAATCCAATTAGTCACGCAAGGAGAGAAAAAAATGGTTTACATGCTGCAGTTTGGTACTATTCTTAGCAAGGACGCTGCCCTCTTATGAAAGGCTTAATGGTGGAGTTTTTTAATTGCATGGATTGGTGATACACGCAACCCCTTGCTACTGCATTCTTACTATTATATATATATATATATATATAATTTTTCTTGTTCTCTCCTAGTTGTTCGGTAAAAAGGGAAGGAAGAAAGTAAAACTCCATACTCACCTCATTATTTTTGGCCACCTAGGAGTCTATGGAGGAGGGGACAAAGGAAGACCATCCTTACACGTCTTTCCCTCTCTCTTTCCCCTCATTTCATTATGTTTGTATGTTTGTAACAATAATAAAAAAATTCTGCACATGCTAGCTTCCTTTTCTAGTCAAGGTTTCCTATCTTGCATGTGGTCCCTAGTGCCATAAGTCAAGAAAAATTCTGCACTTACCAAATTCCTCTCCCTTGCCTTGTCTCCTTGTCTCAAGTGGCCCCATGTGTCTACCCCACTTAGGAAAATCCTGCACTTAATAAAATTTCTCTCCCTTCATGTGTGGAGTCCAAAGGAAGAGAGAATGATTTCTTTATACTAGTTTTTCCTTGTTCACGTGATGCTTCACATGTGGGATTATATACTTTATTCCATCTTACTTCTCCTTCTTTTCCTCTCATGAAAACCATAGACATATGAAAAAATTGCTTGCCTTTAGTCCTCTTAACTTCACATGTGCCCTTAAGATTTCCATGCATAAATTTAAGGCTCATTCCTTTGGTACTCATGCTAAGTAAGAAATTAAATGTTAAGATAAGCATCTAATTCTTATGTAGTTTGTCTCTTTAACCTAAACAAATTGGGCTATTGAATTATGAAAATGAAGTGTTCCTTCCTAAAGCCAATTTCTCAAACTCATTAGAAACAAGTAATTACATAACTAGTAACGTAAATTTTATCCATTGAAATTATTAATTGAACTAATTTAATTATAGGTGTTATAGTAAGCATAGAGCAGTCAAAGATAAAGAAAAAGAGAAAAGGGAACTTGATGAAAGATGAAATCTTGATTAAATGGATCCACCCAACTAATGATTGGATCAAATGCAATGTGAATGGATCATGTGTTGGTGTGGATAAAAATGCTAGCTATGGGGGAGTTATGAGGGATACATGTGGTAATTGGATTTGCGGCTTTGTGAGGAACATTGGATGTTGTGACGTGTTGGTGGCGGAGCCTTAGGGTATTCTGACTACTCTTGAATTGGCATGAGATCTTAATTGTAAGTAAATTATCTTAGAGTTTGATTCACTTTTTGTTATTGAATTAGTGTAGAATGAGTGCCATGAGAATCATTATTGTGAAAGCATGGTTGAACATATTCAGAAATGGCTAAAGAAACCTTAGAGAGTGAAAATTTGCCATGTGCACAGAAAGGTGAATAAAGTTATAGATTGGTCGGTGGTTTTTGCTCATAGGTGTGATATTGGAGTGAAAACACTTAAGGAACCACTTGAAGGGTTCTAAGAGCATTTACGAAATGATTTGACGAGAGTTTCTTGGAATAGAGCTGTGTGTTTGTAGTGTAAGGTTTATGTTATTTCTTTCTCATTATTCATAAAAAAAAAAAGGATGTGTGTAGGGCATTGAAGGTGTTTTTCAAGGAGGGCTATTTTCTTAAAGAAATTAATAGACCTCATATTTTTGTTGATTGATAAAATTGAAAACTCAGAGGAGATCAATCAATACAAGCCTATAAGTTAAAACAATTTCTTATATAAAATCTTCTCGAAAGTGTTAGTTAATATAATAAATTTTTTAATGTTAAAACCTAGTAACTCAACATTAAAGTGTGTTCATGACAGGAAGAAAAATTCAAGATAATATTTTGATTGTTTAGGAACTGTTCTACTTCTTGAAAGCCTCAACTAGTGGAAAAGTTTGCTCTTTGGCCATGAAATTAGATATGAGTAAAGTATATAATTAGGTGTAATGAAACTTTCCTAAGAATGTTTTGGAAGTATATAGATTTGCTAAAAAAAAATGGATACAATAAGTAATGTTTTTTGTCCCATCTATTTACTATAAATTGAAAATTGATGGTTCTTTGGGCCCTAAATTTATTCCTAAGTGAGGTTTGAGACAAGGGGACCCTTTGTCCCCTTATTTTTTTACTCTTGTAGTTGATGTCTTATCTACATAGTTAATTTTGGCTTGAAATTAGGGTGTTATTTTGGTATGTCATTATCGAGAACTTGCCCAAATTTAACCCATATGTTTTTCATTAATGATTTTCCAAGTTTTGTTAAGGCATTTAATAACTTTATGAAATAGAGTTATTGCAACCTAATTTGTGCACTAATTAAAGCTAATCCTAAAGTTATTATTTTAAGGGTAAAATGCACAAAAATCCTCTTAAACTTTGACCTATGTTCAAAGAACCCCTTAAACTTTAATTTTTGACCAATAACCCTTTAAAATTTCAATCATCTGTAGAAAAAATCTCAAATGCACATAAACTCATTTACACGTCAGATTTAATTTACACATCAGTAAGAGAAAAATTGTCAAATTTAATTTTAGCCAAATTACACAAATTACATAAATTCTTATATGCCAATTTACCAAAATAATCATTTGAAGTTTGAAACAAAACATCCAAATGCACAAGCAAAAAATAAAACACAATGTATAAGCAGTGCATTTGTGAAGCTGCTGCCATTACCACTACAAACTGACACTATTTCTGGGTGAAACAGAGTTGATAAGAATGTGATACTACTATAGAAGGGTTTTGTGTTCAAATATGTAAATGAAAATTTATAAATGCAAATGTTTTAAAGGAAGATCGATGATGTGCATGGAAGACAACTCAAAGAAGTGAACTTTCTCAGATCACGAGAAGAATTGTTTGACGATGAATATTACAATGAGAAATTACTGAGGAAGAGTCGTCTCACACCTGAGCAGATTGGTTAGTTGACTAGTTAGCTCCATACAAATATTTCTTGGTCTTGGTCTTATACAAAATTTGAAATCATCAGTATGACATCAGTGAAAAAAATCTTTGAATTAATTTGAGTTTGCATTTCAATTATTTTGATGCAATAAATCAACATATAAACTTTTAAGACAAATTATGATTTAATAGACATAAAATGATTGATTTAAACCATGTTACTTTACCCCCATATAAAAGATGCACACATGGTCAGAGTTGTGGTAATGTTAATTCATACTTCCCCACAACTTAAAACTATGGTGAATTCATGGTTAGAGTTGCATCGTATTCAAATTTTTTTATCTACATCTAGGATGTTTTATTTCAAACTTCAAAGGTTATTTTTGTAATTTGGCATAAAAGAATTTATAAAATTTGGCTAATTCGGCTAAAATTAAATTTTATATATGCCCTTGATTTGTAAATTAAATCTCATGTGTAAATTGGTTTATGTACATTTTGGATTTTTTTACACATGATTGAAAGTTTAAGGACTCATTATTCAAAGATAAAAGTTTAGGATTTTGTTGCACATAAGCCAAAGTTTAAAAGGGTTTTTTTTTTGCATTTTACCTTTAATTTAATTGTTAACCTCTTTTTACGAAGTTGTAGGATAATTTAGTTCTTAGGTTATTCAATTTAATTTTTGTGTTTTCATTAATATTAAGATTTTTTTAGTGGGTTACTTGATGTTAGCCAATAATCTACCTAAGAAGAGAGGTTGAATTGGGTAGTTATCAAAATTTTTTAAAAAAAAAACTTTAGGTTCCTTATGTCTAATATTCCTATAAAAATAGATTTCTTTTACAAGACAGAGGTGAATTTAAGAGAAGGAAGTAAAATGATACATCACGATTTATAGAGGTTCAGGATCCAAAAACTTAAATTCCTATGTCATCTCCTCAAGCATACAGCAAGAGTCTTATTAATATTAGGGAAATAATCTTACAAATGAGTAACCCTCTTCCAAGGATAAGCATACTTGCTTTTATACTCATAGTATAAGAATCTAGTAAACCACACATTTTGTAAGTTTTTTATAAAGTATCCTCTTAACCTTAGCTCTTTTAAGAATAAACCCTATAGGTTTTTACTTGTGACTACGTTACACCAACAATTAGAAACGCATAAACAAGAAAGAAGTTTAAGTTACTTAGACTTGCAACACATAACTTTAACTCACGAAGAGAATGAATACAATATGATAGTTCTATTTTTTTTTCAGGCTCTCTTCTTGTTACTTAATTTATAGTAAGGAGGAGTTTGTTATACATGGCAAAGAGAAGACCGTTGGGCAGCTTCCTTTATCTTGAATCTTTCCTTTAATTTTGGCATGATCAAGCGTGATTGAAATCCTCTAATTTGAGTCATGTTTCCCATGAGAATTTCAAGTAGTTCGGATGGGATCTTGTGCTGACAAGAACTATTTTTCTATTTTTGGTTACTGTATTTGACCTTTTGTAATAAAGTTTCCTACATCATATAAATAATACATTCTTCTTTCCTTTTTGGTTAGTAATGTAATTGATTTGTTTAACAATGATTTCATATTAATGCAACAGATGTACTAATATTTCATCTTTAATTTTCTTTCCTATTTTCAGCTTCCTTCTTAGCATCCTAATATGGGGTTAAACAATATTGAGTTTGTTTACTTAAATTTGTTGACAAGAATTAAAATATTATAGGCTCCTAGGTTTGGTAAAACATGTGCAACATCACTTGAGTTTCTAACTAAATCATTATTGATTTTTCATGTTAGAGGTAGTTTTGATCTTGGTTAGCATGTTGGAATTGGATGATATACCCTAAAAATTTTAGAGTTATAATTTTTCAAAGCCTTGAAGAGTTAATATTGGATTCCATAAACAAGCATTGTTTAGCCTAAACGTAGGAGACATGTAAAGAAAAAAAATTGCTTATACCTTCTCTTGTTGACATTATGGCTAAAGAAAATGGGAATGGAGATAAACTTGGCTGAGCGTTGTGTGATTTTGCTACTCTTAATGCTCGATAATCTCAAACATGCATTGTTACACTATTAATGGATGCAAACAATTTTAAAATCAAGTAATCTATAATTCAAATGACACAAGCAATCCAATGTGGTGGCACAACAATTAAGGATCTTAATGCTCAATTTTTTAACTTCTTGGAGATTTTTTTATACATTCAAGATAAATGGTATTTTAGGCAATGTCCTCTATCTTTGATTATTTTCTTTCTTCTTATGGGGATAAGGCTTAGGTATGGCTAAACTCATTCACTACTTTGGATACTCTTTCAAAAACCCTTTTAGCTAAGAAGTTCTCACTAGTTTTTAAACTAAGGAATGATATTACTAGCTTTGTTCAACTTGATAGTGAGACTATACATAAAGTTTGGGAGGCATAAAGAGTTGTAGTGAAAATGCCAACATCGTTTATTCATTATTGGTCGATTGTGCAAACCTTCTAGAATGGTTTGACATATCTAACCAAGATTACCATAGATGTAATAGCTAGAGATGCTTTGATAGGAAAAACTATTGAGGATGCATATGCTTTAATAGAAGAGATATTTGCAAACAACTACCAATGTCCAATGACAAAGCCATGCCAAAGAGAGTGTTCGGTATGTTAGAGGCAAAAAATATTACCATGTTGAGTGCTAAATTGGGCTTTTCAACCATAAAATATTCTTTAAATTAACAAAATTCAAAAACACCATCTTAAAAAAGTTATTTCCCAAAAGCTTCCATTTTTGTTATTTAGTAAAATTAATCCATCTAGGTCCAATATAGATTACATTATTTAATTCTTCTTGGAACCAGATGGACTAGCTTTTTTTTAAAAAAAATTGAACTTAATCAGTCATCTAGTATCCAAATGAATGAGGTCTAAATTTTTATTTTTTTAATTTTAAATAAAAGGACCTAATTCATCTCTATATAGGATAGATTAAGCTTACTTTATTTTTTATTTAGGATAAAAGGTAAATACATAAAAAAAGTAAAATTCAATGTAAGTATTAAAATAGAAGGAGAGAGGGAAAGCATATGAATATGAACACAACATAATAGCCCAATTCCCTCTCCCTCACAAGTAAACATGTGAACCTCACCTCATGACTCACTCAACATCACTTCCAAATTCCCTCCCTCTCATTGTACAACCACTCTTCCACCATCCACTACTCTACCTCTACTATTTTTTAATTTATTTTTTAAAATAAAATTAGTAAAATATATAATATATATTCATTAATAATTTTATAAAAATTAATGTCATCATCAGTTGTTGATGAGCTCCATGCGTGAGAGAGTGCAAGGCCACATATTTGAATGGAAGAGAGGAAGATAGCCCACTTATGTTGGACTTTTCTTTTAAGATCAATGACACTTGTGTACTGTCCAATTGTATCATTGTTATGTATTTGAAAAAAAAGCTTTCAAACAAAAAGATTAAAAATAATTATAGTAATTAATAATTCTTAGAAAGAGCACTATAATCTTAAAAATAAAATACCTATAATACTTGTTTTTTGCAATAAAAAAATTATTTCTAAAAGATTGATAACTTTTGATATATGTATGCATATTTAAAAGTGAGTGAAAAGGGATTAATTAGATATATAAAGGGAAAATGTAACTAGAGCAATGAGCTGGTGCATACAATACTTATTAAGAAAGAGCAAAAACATAGAAGCAAGGAATCTCAATTTATAGAAATCACAGTTAGGAATTGAATTTATATTAAAATTTAATATAAAGTTATTAATTAATAAATATTATATAAAATACTAATTTTATTTAAAAATAAATTAACAAAAGAGTAGAGGTCTTAAAATTAGTGTAAAATGGACTAAGTCCCAAGCAAACATGTCATTCTTCCTTAATTTGATAAAAAGCTTAAACCATTTCATGTATTCATCACCAAATAATTGCTCTCCACCTTAGCAGAGAAAAAAAAGTCATCTAAATTAGTATTATCGATATCATCTTGGAAGCTATCAATATGTAAGATTAAGAAATAATTATCAAAATATTCTTATTTAAGAGGTACAACATCCTCTTCTACCTTAGAATTGCTTAAATCAACATATTATTTAGAAGACCTGGTGGAATATTGGAATCTGAGCGAGAACCACTAGTTGATAAACTATCAGCAAAAGTACTTAAAGCTTGAATAATTAAAAAAAAGAAAGAAAAAGTTATATATAACAATAAAGTTTTGAGTAGGTAACAAAATAAAAACACATAACAAAGAAGAAAGAGGAAACCAAAGGGAAAGACCAAGACAATTTTATAGATAAAGCCATAGAAACCTATTAAAGTTGTAAGGACATGGGACCACATTCAAGGAAGCTTTAACTAAGAAACAAACAGTCAAAGCAAGCACGAATAATGGCTCCCAAAAGATAGAAATTAAAGGATATGTGCTTTTAAAGTTAAGTGATATATGTATTAAGTATGCATGCATTAGAAATGGAATATTATATTATTTAAAAAATTATAATAAAAACAAATATATATATATATATATATACACACACACACACAAAAGATATATGATTAATTATATTAAAATAATATAACATTTTAAAAAAAACTTATAATTTTTTTTCATGTCATTTATTCTTATCAATCTAAACATAATTTGAGGGTTAAAAATATTAAATTTATATTTAAATTTAAAAAATATCAAATTTAAAATTTCACTTCCTTACTCTTTTTTCCCCTTCCTCCCCTCCCTTTTCTCTTCAATCAAACGTACAATTGGAATCAAACTTCTTTTCAAAAGCCAATGAAAAAGATTTATTAATTAAAATGAAAGATAGAAGAAGAAGAAGAAGAAGAAGGGAAAAAAATAATACACTTACAAATACTATCTCCTATTATGAATTATTTTTAAAAAGCTCCAATTGATTGCTTACACGATTCTAATTATCCTCTTTCTTATACAACCTTTCCACCTATACCATTTGGGATTTATTACAATAGTATATAAGTTAACAAAATCTTTACTAATCAATTAACAACCTAACTAACTAACTGATTAAATAACTATTAATTAAGTATTAACAACAGACGCTAAGGCCAATAATATATGAAATTAATGGAAAGTTCGTTACATTAATTATTCCAAAATCTTTACAAGAAGGATCCCTTTGGCCATTAGAGGCAATAATTACCAAAATCCACTAGTAAAAAGATTTTGAAGTACTTGGATTTTGTTAACTGAAGGCACAAGTTAGGCGTTTCAACATTGAACAACACCAAAAACAATAGCTCATCCTCCAAGTTGGTAGCTCTAGTTTTCCTGTATTTTAACTAAAAGAAAAATATACTACGTACAAATCTTTTATATATGTAAAAGACGCAGAAGCATCACCTTCTTTAACTACACCTGATCTTCAATATATTACAAATATTCAACAGAGAAAGAACAAAAGAATAACACCCCCAAAAAATAAAGAGAAAAAAAAAGCCCTTCGATCTATGGTAATAATTTAGAGCTTCATTTCAATTAATTTTGTATATATATATATATCCATGTCCTAAGTCCTAACCATGAAAGAAACAGAAGACTTGAGAGACATAATCATTCAATCTTGGAATTTCCAGCAGCTGGGGATTGAGGGCCCGTGGAAGAAGGAGAGGGCTCCCCTTCCGGCGGCATATCGGAGAGGACGGCGAGCATCCGGCGGATACTGACGGACCGGGCCGGCTTGAAGCTATCGGATCTCTTAACTGTCTTGGAGAAGATGTTTGATGAATGGGAAAGAATAACATAAACCAAAGCTTGAACCAACAAGAACATGGCCACCTTCATCAACATGTCACCTAAGCTTGTGATCTCCATCTTTGATTGGCTCTGATCTTGAATACTCCGAATACAAGAGCAAAATTAAGAGAGGAATATGAATTTGAATGGAATTAAGTTTAACATGCCCACGTCCTTTTATAGATGATGATTTTTTTCTGTTGGGAAAGTCAAGAACAGATCAAGCGTGTGCTTATTTGACCTTTAGGAATAGATTCAAAGGCTAGGAAGTGAGGTAGAAATTTCAAGGTTATCCAAAGGGATAGATATTATATAATAATGAAATGACACGTTGCGATGAGTATAGTGGGCATTATTGAAATGCATTAATTAAATTTTATATAAACTGAGGTTGCTTGACCAATGAATTAATTAGGGAGTGGTGGAAGTTTCTTGAGGAAATTGCATAAGTAAAGTGTGGGGTTTGATCAATTTGGGACCTCTCATTGACAATTTCTGAGTTAGGTGGCGTGTCAGCATCATCTAAATTTGCCTAATGGATTACCTAAGCAATTGGTAGTATCTTTAATTTAATAAAAATATATAATTATTGGGGATTCTTATTTTATAAAAATTTTAATTTTGTTAACCAGTGATTTTATTTATAATTTTTTATTGATTTATAAAATATTTAATAACTTAAAATTTATAAGATCAATAAAATAATAATTTTTAATATTTAAAATTTTTATCAAATAATCAAATAAAATTTTAATTAATATTTTAAAAATATTATTTAACAAAAGTTTAAAAAGTTTAACCCAGTCAAAAGATGTCCTTCACTAGTTTTACTCTTTGTGATAACAAAATGTGATAAATAAAAAATTCTGTAATTTTATTTATTTTAATTAAAATATTCTTAAAGATAATACTATTTTTTCAATTAAAATAAAATTTATTAAAAAATAAATTTCACAAAGTTTGATTTCAATATCATTTATTTTGAGTTAAAAAATAAATAGAATTTATAAAAAATAAGTGTTTTATAAGTTAACAAATAAATATTTTAAAGAAATGGTTTTATAATGTGGTGAGGCATACATTGAATTGACGAAGACAAAGACAATTAAGGCCCTAAATTCATCACGTGCAGATTTTAGATTTAGATTTTTATTTTGTATATAAGAGAACGAGTTCGTCCATTGGCACTCCCTTTCAAACATCGACATCGGAGCACTTCTCAAACCTTTTAACGTGTTCATACGTTTATGGATTTGCCTTGCCACCTCCTTTCCGAGTTTGTGGGACTTTGTGCCCCAATTAATGAGATTTTTTTAAATATAGGATTACATTAGTTTTTTTATTTAGTTAAATTAAATTTGTTATTTTCTAATTTAAAAATCAAACTTATTACTTTATTTTCTTTAATTGATACTAAATTTATTTTTAATGTAATAATAAATATAGTTAAATTTATATTAAATTTTAAATATAATTATAAAAATAATTAAGTAATTCTTTTGTTTAAAATTATAACATAGTATTAAACTTTAAGAATGTGGAATACAACTTTTGAAATGAAAGATAAATCAAGCATAATTTTACGAGACCTCAGGAAAAATTAACTTCATTTACTTTTATTATTATTATTATTATTATTATCATTATTATCATTATTATCATTATTATTATTATTATTATTATTATTGTTATTGTTATTTTTTGTTGACAAAAATAAAATTGGGCCAAAAGACATTTTGATTCTCTGTGATATAAATTGTGTCGTTCTTTGCAGTTAAAAAATTAGGTAATGAGTGTTGATTATATATTACCTTACATTCAAGTGAATTTTTTTTCCAACATAACATTGACCCTCAAATTATATTCCATAATATTTTATTTAAAGGACTAAATTACTATATATTTTTGTTATTAAATTTTTTAATTAAAATAAATTATGTAAATTTTTTTTAAAATAAATAATTATAAAATAAATAAATTATATATATATTAGTCTCTAAATAAAAAATATAATAATAAAAATATAAAAATATACATAAATTTTTTCTTTCTTGGATGACATGAATTAGTGTTTTTTTATTATAATCTGTGAATTAATATTTTTGTATAAAATTAACTTATAATAAAGTTAATACATAATCAAAACTTATTGATTGATTTTTTAATTGCAAAAAACTACAAAGAATTTAGACTAAAAGAGAATTCGAAATCGAAAACATCATGGGACAATGTTGCATTTGAGGTAGGTAGGCAGTACTAGGTAATAGGTATCACGCCCCTCAAACTCGAACACTGAATTAGGTGACCGTATTTAAGGTTTATCATGTCGAGTATTACAACTATAATAATCAATTATCTGCTTGCTTTTCTGCCTGAGGGACATTCTAAAATTAAATCAAAAGAGAACAGAGATCGCCCAACATCTCAAACCTGGTCCATACATTTTAAAGAGAAACAGTCAGGTAGATAAGATTCAATTAACAAAAATGATAATTATATCACCGCAATTTTGAATAAGTGTACAAAAGACTGACTTTTATACAAAAATATACTGATTTTAAAAAAAAACATTTTTTTTAAAAAAATTAACTACAAAACTATATCATTTATGTTTAATTTAGAAAGTAAAAGACTTAAATAATTTTAAAATATATCATTTTTATTTAAAAAGTTAATAAAATATATTAACATCTCTTATAAGATAATTAAATTTATTTGATAGTCATTTTATTTAATAATTATACTTATTTTTTGTTAATAAAATTAATTTTTAACATAATGCATAAGAATAAAGACAAATTTTAAATTTTAGTAAATAATATTTTTATATTAATATTTTATCTCTTCCCTTTAATTTTCTCGCACTCTCTTTATCTATCCTCCCATTCTTCTACTTTCTCTCATATTTTTTTAGGGTAAATTAAAGTTTACATTCGGTCTGTCCCTCATGGTTAAGAGTGTGCTACTTAACTTGTCATTTTTTGTTACCACTTAATTATTTTGTATTATTTTTCATCTAAAATTTAACCTCATGTAATTTAATACTTATTATTTAATCTATTTGTAATATTTAATGTTAGTCATTTGTAAATTTTAATGTTTAAAATTTATCCTTCAACACTCTAAAATTATTAAATCATTTCAAATAGAGATAAAAATTAATATATATATATATATATATATATATATATATATATATATATATATATATCACACACTATATCTTGAGTTTTTGCAAAAGGTAATTCTCAAACGAATAGAAACATAGAAACATAACTGTACCAAATCAAAATACAAGAAAGAGAAAAAGCAAAAATTAATCATCTATTGGGCATTAGTTTAATTTTAAATTTGATCTATAGTTCATATATATTAGTACTTAATATGAATTAGGATGTCATTTTTTATCCACTATAAACATTATATACTTGAATGGATTGAATATTTTTTTTATAAATTTGTTGTTCAATGTCTTATTTATTGTAACTGATCTATAAAATTTTAAATAATATGTAATAATTTTTTAATTTTTCTTCTATTATAGTCTTAATTTCGTCATTGATGTTATAATGATAATTTATAACTATTTTTGTATTATTAATAAAGTAATTTATTTTAGATGATTTAATAATTTTACAATGTTGAAATAAAAATTACAAACAATAAAAATATTAAATAACTAGGTTTAAATAATATAGGGATTAAATGAAAAATATTAAATTATTTAAACGAAAATTTTAAAATTATGATTTTATTTTTATGTTATAATTACAATTTATTATTGCTTACCCAATTTATTATTATAGTGTATACTTTGTGTGTGTGTGTGTGTGTGTGTGTGTGTATAACTTTTTTATTTTGAATGATTTAATACTTCTAAAATGTTGAAGGACAAATTTTCAACATTAAAAATGTTAAATGATTAGTGTAGAATAATAAAAATTAATTACATGATAAGTATTAAATTACATGAGGGTTTAAATAATAATTTTAAAATTTCATAGACACAAATTATATATATATAATTTTTAATTTAAATTTTAGATGAAAAATAATATAAGATAATTAAGCGGTAAAATAACAAATCACAGGACTCTAAGCATAACCAAACATATTAATTTTAAGTCAAATCAATAAACTATAATTTACCCTTCCT